>CM040425.1:148492357-149742357 GCA_022702705.1 Papilionanthe hookeriana x Papilionanthe teres | reverse complement strand
CATAGAAATTTTGTGTAGAAAATGACGTCCATTTTCTCTTTCCGGTTATTAAATGTAAGTCCTTTCCTGACACGAAAATCATGGCTTTCCTCTAACCAAATCTTGACATCGACATTGACCTTTTTTTTTAGAAATGGAATATGACATTCATTTTCTTTCCCAGTAAATCCCCTTTCAGACACAAGAAGGAAATTCCTTCTCAGAATTGACATAGGAAATATCTTGCATCCCCTAGGAGCAGTATGGCAACTGCTCCTTTCCTAATTATTATGAGACATCTCTTCAGATCACTTCAGTCAACGCCAATATGTGCAGAATACTTATACAGTATTCCACACATATTGGGGGCCCTTTTGTTGACCTCATTTTTAATGAGTTAATACCTTTTGACCTAAAAATTCAACTTAGGTCAAAATGGTCAAACCAGACTCAATGACCAACCCTGTTGACCCAATAGGTCTCCCTTTTGACCTAAAAAGTCAACTTTGGTCAAAATGGTCAAACCAGACCCAATGACCAACCCAGTTGACCCAAGAGGTCACCCTTTTGACCTAAAAAGTCAACTTTGGTCAAAATGGTCAAACCAGACCCAATGACCAACCCTGTTGACCCAATCAGTCACCCTTTTGACCTAAAAAGTCAACTTTGGTCAAAATAGCAAACCAGACCCAATGACCAACCCTGTTGACCCAATAGGTCACCCTTTTGACCTAAAAAGTCAACTTTGGTCAAAATGGTCAAACCAGACCCAATGACCAACCCTGTTGACCCAATAGGTCACCCTTTTGACCTAAAAAAATCAACTTTGGTCAAAATGATCAATCTAGACCCAATGATCAACCCTGTTGACCCCACAGGTCAACCTTTTTGCCCAAAGGGTCAACTCTGGTTAATTTTTGACTAAATAATCAATTAGTGACCTAATGACATAATTAATACCCCAAAATGTCAAGAATTAATTAAATAAATAACTTTAAACTTATTTTAATTAATTAAATTGACTAATGATTTAATTTTCAATATTTTAATTAATGACATAATTAATGAAAATGAAAATTAAATTAAAAATCATAAAATAATAAAATACACCAAAATGAAATAAAAATGACAAAATTAATCAAATAATTAATTTCAAAATTATTTTGATTAATTAAATGACTAATGATTTTTTTATATTAATGACATAATTAATTAAAATAGAGATTAAATTAAAAGGACATCAAATAAAACAAAATTCAATTTCAAATCCAAAATGACATAAAAATTAATCAAATAATTAATTTAAAATTATTTTGAATAATTAATTGGTTAATAAAATAAATTCTAACATTTTTAATTAATGACATAATTAATTAAAAAGAAAATCATATTTAAAAGGACATAAAAATGGAAATTACGCCCATGACATCATACATGACATATTAAATGGATTTAATTTTTAAATCCATTAATGACATCATTAATAACATCATATGAATTATACATAACCCATGTGATTCATTTAATATAATCAAATCCATTAATAATCCAAACCATACCATTTAATCATGGTTAAAGGCCATCATGGTAAATGAAATGAGGTGTCATCTTCCCCTTCATTTCAAAGCATGAGTCACTCCTCTCTAAGATGAGGATTAGCCACTTTAAAAAATAATTTTTGCTCACTACCCTAAGCATCCAATGAGAAAAGAAGTTAGCATGAATTAAACATCAACCAAGGTAAAATTAGGAGATAATGAAATCATGCATGAAATGAGTCATGGGGCTTATGTGTCATGCTCCTATTAAATCCTAAGTGACATGGTGAATGAAGAAGAGCCTTCATACTTGAGTCATCACACACCTCCTTTATGACCAATGGGAGAGAAACAAAATCTAAACCCATGGTTAAATGCAATCATGGCAAAACCATGCATGAGGTGAGTAAGAGGGTTAAGGGTCACTTTTCCCCTAATTCCAAAGCATGACTTGGATGAAGAATATTCAACCCAAATATAAAATTCCCTCCACCTCATGGATGAGCCAATGGAAGCAAACCAAATGAAGGGTTAAGCTCTCACCATAGCCAAACCCAATATAAGTTAACCTTGGGGAAGTGAATTTAACTTATCCCCCAGCTGAAATTCTATCATGACATCAGGTAACACCTCCCCTAAATGGATTTAGGTTTAGCCAAGCCTCTCCATGGCTATAAAAACACCATACCCGAACCCACATAGAAGAAAAAAAAAATTGGTAGAGACACATAGGCTGCTCAAACCATTTGGTCCCCAACACAGATATTCTTCCCGAGAAACTTAGTAATCTATCCCAACCAAGTCCAAGCCATAGGATTAGCCCAATCAGGCCAATTTGATCAAAATCCAAAATCAGCCCAAATTAGCCACTTTCTCAAAATACTCCTCCAAGGCTAAGTTTAAAACCAAATTGGATCAGCAAAGATCTTCCTTGGGAGTCCTAAAAGCCAACCATAAGGTCTGATAAAGCTTGATACACTTGTGGCCAAGGTATGGAATTATTTTTCCCAAAATAATTCATGTTTTTGGAATATCATGGGTTATACTAGCCTAGAAATGTATCATCACCATATGGATTCATTCTACATGTTTAGAGGATTTCATAGGTTCGAAAATCACTCAATTTCGTTGAGAAATGAGTGAGATATTAATCTTTGAAGTTTAACGGTTCATAATTTTTTTGAATTAATAAGGGATTTATCTCCGCCATCCGTTCCCGTGTTTTGGAACAGACGGCGCTGATCGCGCCATCCGGTGTCCGCTGTTCGGATCCCCGCACGGGATCTTCCCTCTCTTCGACGCGTACGAGGACAAGTGTCGCTCCGTGGGATTTTATGGAATTAATAAATTCCAGAGAACCTTAAAAACTTCAAAATTAATATTTTTTGATCCAGAGGTCACAAAAATAAAATAAAAATACCTCTGGAAAGCTCTTGAAGGGAGGAAATTATGAGACCAAAATCATAATTTTATTCTCAATATTTAATTTTTAAATAATTAATTACTCTCTGAGGTAATTTAATTATTAAAAATTAATTATAATTCCAAAAATTATGAAATTTTCACAGAATTATCCTCCTGTTATGACACACATCTCCTAATTTTCCCAAGGACAGAAAAAGTCTTTAGGATATTCTTCTTTAATTTCTAAGCTACTTTGTAATTATTTATAAAAATAATTATAAAAATTAGAAATTAAGGAAAAAAATTGAAAATGACTCGAAATTTTAGGGTAATAGAAAATAACCCTAGGAAAATAATTTTTAAGTCATTAAATAATTTTAAATAATATTTCAAAAATTTAAGATTAAAATTCATTATTAATTAATAAATTTAATCCTAAAAATCATCTTTTTATAACTTAGCCTATTTTCTTTAATACTCTATGTGTAAAATGAGTCTAGTCCATATTAGACTTATGACAAACTTCAATTAAGTCTAAAATGACAAGTTAGACTTAATAAATTCTAATTAGGTTTAAGATACCATTTAAACCTACTTAGTTAAAGTTAAACCTTAATCTCATTAAGCTTATTTAATTAAACCATGAGTAAGTCTAAAATGACAAATTAGACTTAATAAAACCCTAATTAGGCCTAAGACACCAATTAGACCTAATTAAACCAAGTTAGACCCTAACCACATTAGGTTTAACTTAATAAACCCTAATTAGGCCTAAGACACAAATTAGACCTAATTAAACCAAGTTAGACCCTAACGACATTAGCTTTAACTTAATAAACCCTAATTAGGCCTAAGACATCAATTAGACTTAATTAAACCAAGTTAGATTGTAACCACATTAGGTTTAACTTAATCAACCCTAATTAGGCCTAAGACACCAATTAGACCTAATTAAACCAAGTTAGACCTTAGTCACATTAGGTTTAACTTAATAAATCCTAATTAGGCCTAAGACACCAATTAGATCTAATTAAACCAAGTTAGACCCTAACCACATTAGGTTTAACTTAATAAACCCTAAATAGGCCTAATACATCAATTAGACCTAATTAAACCAAGTTAGACCCTAACCACATTAGGTTTAACTTAATAAACCCTAATTAGTCCTAAGACATTAATTAGACCTAATTAAACCAAGTTAGACCACAACCACATTAAGTTTAACTTAATAAACCCTAATTAGGCCTAACACACCAATTAGACCTAATTAAACTAAGTTAGACCCTAACCACATTAAGTTAAGCTTAATAAACCCTAATTTGGTCTAAGACATCAATTAGACCTAATTAAACCAAGTTAGATCTTAACCACATTAAGTTTAACTTAATAAACCCCAATTAGGTCTAAGACACAAATTAGACCTAATTGAACCAAGTTAAACCTTAATCATATTAAGTTTTACTTAATAAACCCCAATTATGTCTAAGACATCAATCAGGCCCCATCAAACTTTGTTAAACCATAAATACATTAGGTTTAACACCATAAACCTTAATTAAGTCTAATCTAATGTGACTTGATTAACCCTTAAGCTTTACTTAATTTAGGCTTAAGTAACCTCTAAAACTAATTAAGTCTAATCTAATTAGACTTGATAAACCCCTAAGCTTCACTTAAATTAGGCTTAAGCAATCTCTAAACTCAAATTAAGTCTAGTCTAATTAATCCTTAAACACTATTTATAATAAGCTTAAGTAATCTATTAACATTAATTAAACATAACTAAATTATGTTTAATTAATCCCTAAATTTTAGGTTCAACCCATAATGAACCTAACTTAACTTAAACTTAACATAACTTGAGTCCAACGTCACTTTAACTCAAGTTAACCTAAAACCTTAGGTTCAATCCACATTGAACCTAACTTAACTTAAACTTAACCTAACTTGAGTCCACCCTCACTTGAACTCAAGTTAACCTAAAACCTTAGGTTCAACCCACATTGAACCTAACTTAACTTAAACGTAACCAAACTTGAGTCCAACCTAACTTGAACTCAAGTAAACCTAAAACCTTAGGTTCAACCCACATTGAACCTAACTTAACTAAAGCTTAACCAACTTGAGTCCAACTTAACTTGAACTCAAGTTAACCTAAAACCTTAGGTTCAATCCATATTGAATCTAACTTAAACTTAACCAAACTTGAACTCAAGTTAACCTAAAAGCTTAGGTTCAGTCCATGTTGAATCTAACTTAAACTTAACCAAACTTGAGTCCAACCTAACTTGAACTCAAGTTAACCTAAAACCTTAGGTTCAACCCACATTGAACCTAACTTAACTTAAGCTTAACCAAACTTGAGTCCAACCTAATCTGAACTCGAGTTAACTTAAAACCTTAGGTTCAATCCATATTGAACCTAACCTAAATTTAACCAAACTTGAGTCCAACCTAACTTGAACTCGAGTTAACCTAAAACCTTAGGTTCAATCCAGATTTAACCTAACTTAACTTAAACTTAACCAAAATTGAGTCCAACCTTACTTGAACTCAAGTTAACCTAAAACCTTGGGTTCAATCCATATTGAATCTAACTTAAATTTAACCAAACTTGGATCCAACTTAACTTGAACTCAAGTTAACCTAAACTTTAGTTTCAACCCATATTGAACCTAACATAACTCAAGTTAACCTAAACTTAAGTTCAACCCCTATTGAACTTAAGTCGATCTTAAGTCTAGGTTCAACCTAACTTGAACTTAACTTGAACTCAAGTCAAACCTTAACATAAGTTCGACCCATGTTGAACCTAAGTCAACTTTAAGTATAGGTTCAATTTAACTTGAACCTAACTTAACCCAAGTAAAAAACTTAACTTAAGTGCAATCCATATTGAACATAAGTAAACTTTAAACCGAAGTTTAGCCTAACCTGGATCTAACTTAATCTAAAACTCAAACCTTAATTTAAGTTCAACCCGTATTAAACTTAAGTAGACCTTAAGTCAAGAATCAACCTAACTTGAACCTAACTTAACTTATGTTAAATCCTAATTTGAGTTCAACTCATATTGAACTTAATTTAACTTTAATTCTAATTAAATCATTAAACCGTAATTAACTAAGTTTTAAATTAGCAAACCATGATTAAGTCTAATTCATTAGACTTAATATCTAAACAAACCTCAGCTAAATCAAATTAGACTTAATTAAAACTTAAGCCTTACCTAAAAAGGACTTAAATGGTCTACAATTCTAATTAAGTGTAATTTAATAGACTTAATTAACCTTTAAGTCCTGTTTAAATAAGGCTTAAAACTTAATTAGGTCTATTCTAAACCAAACCTTCTAACTTAACTTCAAACAGATAGGAACTCAAGTTAATTAGATTCAATCAACATTGAATTTAACTTAGGTTCAACCAGACATGAACTCAAGTTCAGACAGACATGAACTCAAGTTAATTAGAATTAATCAACATTGAATCTAACTTAGGTTCAACTAGACATGAACCCAAGTTAATTCAATTAATATTGAATCTAACTTTCAACCTTCTAACTTAAGTTCAGACAAACGTAAACTCAAAATCAACATGAATTTTATATCTTAAACATCTCATCAAATAAAACCGACATAAATTTGACACTTCAAACATTTAATCAACAAAATCGACATAAATTTGACATTCCAAAGACTTAATTGACAAAATCGACATAAATTTGACTTTTCAAATAAAATTTAACATAAAATTGACAAAATTTGACCAACATCGAAATCAATCGAATATTCCAAACGACATTTGACATTAATTGATATGATTTAAAATAAACCGACATTCAAAATCAAAATATCCTATAGAATTCTGAGATAATGAATGTGACACTATTTCTGACAATGTTTTCTTTGCAGGATGAAGACAAGTTTCGTTTAGGTTTCCTTTGTATGTTATAGGATGTGCTAACTCTATTTTTGAGGACGACATGGAAAACAAAACCAAAACTTTTAGGATAGCCATCAAACATAACATTTTCAACAGAACAAAAAAATGGCATGGAAAACTAAGCCAAAACTTTTAGGATAGTCACCAAACATAATATTTTCAACAAAACAACGACATGGAAAACAAAACAAAAAAAAAGATAAATATGACATAACATTTTGGAGTGATAGTGGGTACAACTCTCCTTAAAAATAAAATTTTAGAAAACAAATGATCGACATTAATCAGAAGTTTTTGTGAACAATTAAAAATTTTTTAAGATATAATAAACTATAGAAGCTTGCTTCTATAGGAGATCTAAAATAACCTACGATAGAAATCTCAGGTTTTTCATCATTTTCTTTATATGAAAATTCTAGGATATGTTTTTTTAGAATATTTTCATATATGGATTATCATAAACATCCTTTTCTACTATTAGTCCTAAATTCTCCAAATCCTTCATAGGATATATAGGGATAAAATTAGACTAATGTTAGACAAAATGGCGACTCCTCAACATTGACATCCACCCCTCTCTTTTTTCATCGTCACCACCCCCCAAACTTGAATTTTAAAATATTTTGCAATTAATTTCATAAAATGTAGGAGGAAGAAAAATCAAAGATAAATCTACTAACTACTACAACATCCTATCAAATTTATATACATGCATAATCAGGATAGAATGATTGCAGAAGAAAGTAAATCTAGCCTAAACATGCTTATTATAATATTAAACTTAAAGGAATTATATTAACTTTAAAATATATTTTCTTCCTACGTTCAAACTTGAATTTGAACATGTATAACATTCAGCACAGAAAATATAAGCAGGAAGAAAAATAGTTCAAAAATTATATCTACCACAAATGTTTGTCAAAAACATCTACAAATATTCATCAGGACATAAAAATTTGCAATAGAAAGTAAATCTAAACTAAAACATGCTAGAATAAAATTAAACTAAAGAAAGGTCTAATAAGCAAGACAAACATTGGCATGGGAATATATTTAAGGGTTCTTCAAATCTCTAAATTGTTGTAACACAAACACAAACACAAACACACAAACTAAAATACCTAGACTCATAGATTCATAAACAAACATCAAATGAGGTTAATTTAATCTCCTTTCTACTCACATTTTCCCTTCTTACTTTCAATTTCTACGGAAGAAACTACTTTAATAATGATAATCTGGTAAATAAAAATTGTTCAGTTCATTCATATGTTGTTCATTAAGTAATTTCATGACCTTACTTAGTAAAAACAAAGTCAGATAAAGGAAGTAATAGAGTTGACACGGAGTGGTCCGAGTCCAAACTCTACATGCTTCAAGGTAATGCTTAGCTCCGGTTGATAACTGAGTTATAACAAACTCGTCAGCCTACTACTACCATAAGTCATATACAAATTTAGTCAAGACCAAGGCATAACCTCACAACATTAATCTATTCTGCATTAAAGAAAACACATAACAACACATAAACAATCATGACTCACAAGCATACTAAATCATATCAAACTGATAACCATGGGTTGTCTCCCATAAGGCGCTTGGTTTTAACGTCGCGGGCCCGACATATGATTCCTTCTGGATCAAATTTCCAATTAGGTAATCCAAGATCAATCACCCAATAATTTCCATATCCACGGATTCCTATAAAATCCTCAAATTTTAATTTTTCACTCAGCTCTTCATTTTCAGTTTGATTTATATCATTGTTCCTCATATTTCTTTCTACATCCAATATTCTTCTATTGATTTTTTGAATTTGCATATTAATATCATCCTTGAAATTTATAATAAATGGATCTTTATAAGATACTTCAATATCTCCCAAATTTTGGATCAGATTCTCTTTAGATAATTCAGATTTTGGATCAGTATCCTCTATGTTACACTTCTATTTCAAATTATCTTCCAATTCTTCCCCTGTATAATTATTAAATGATGGAGGATCTATCTTAGTTGAGGAATTAGGTTTTTCTAATTCCTTAAGAATTTCTTCCAATGGTCTTCCAATATCCTTATCCTCTTTTCTCAACTCAAAGTTCTTTTGAAATATATCCTCAAATTCTCTTCCAAGTCCTAGTTTAATAATTTTATCATGTTCATCATTCAATTTAAGTTTTCCTTGTGATTGAGTCGCATCTAAAGATATAAAGACTAGTTGTGTAGATGAATTCCCTGAATAGGTAGGTGATCCATGAAAAATATACCCATTTTTATATCTTGATTTTTATCAAAGTTTTATGGATATAATGCTTTAATGAAAGGTATTTTTGTGTTTTTGGATATAGGTGATAAAAAAATGTTCAAGAAGGAAAAAGGTGAAAAAGGAGCAAAAATAGAGCCAAAATGCAAAATTATCAAAATTATTGGTCTGGCGCCTAGGCGCCGGAATCCGGAGCCTAGGCGCCAGAATCCGGTGCCTAAGCGCCAGGTCGATACGGGATCTGTCAAGATTTTTAACGACTTTTGGACGATTATTTTGACGGTGATTATTGGACCTTCCAGAAGACTGGCAGTTGTTCCTGGTTTATAGGACATGTGATACAATATTTTTGGATGCTTGGAAATGGTTTTAATTGCGAAGAGGTGTGATCCAAAGTGAAGAGCTGCGAAGAACTGGATGCAGAGTCCGGCGCCTAGGCGCCAGACACACCTTCTAGAAGATTCATTGAATGTGGACACATTTTGAAGAGGTGCCTTGAGGCAACCCTTGAAGCCTATAAATAGGAGGCTACTCCTTCAGAGAAAAACGCCCAACGCCCAACTTAGTCCCCCTATCTAGAGCCCCATCTAGAGAGAGAAT
This sequence comes from Papilionanthe hookeriana x Papilionanthe teres, assembly GCA_022702705.1. NCBI lineage: Eukaryota > Viridiplantae > Streptophyta > Magnoliopsida > Asparagales > Orchidaceae > Papilionanthe > Papilionanthe hookeriana x Papilionanthe teres. The sequence continues at coordinate 149,732,634 of CM040425.1, read as the reverse complement.
TAGAGAGATACTTTAGGGCCACATTTTACTATCCTTCATAAATTAGTTAGTTATTTTATTTAGAGTTTGTATTGAGAGTTTAAAGAGTTGGTGCTTTTGAAGATTATTTGCTTGGAGTCAGAAGAACTCAGAGGTTCAGTAGGAGAAACACTTGAGAAAAGTATTTGTAATTTTATTCAAAGTTTTATTATCATGTTTTTTTGTTTAAATTCAATGTGTTTTGAGTAGTTAGTTTACTTTCCCCTTTCAATTATGAAAAGATAAATAATATAATATAAAATTCGTTGGAGAATTAGAAACTATTTATATTTTAAAACATTGTGATGATATTAAATTGGCCATTTAAATTGTTAAAATCTGTTGAAGTGTTTTGATACCTAGAAGGAGATGAATTCTTAACTAGTATATATCACATAAATCCTTGGGTAGTCGAAGGCCTTGTGCGGGTTATTCAAGGTGAAGTGCAAATAAATATGAAGATTTTATATAATGGGCACAGAATTGATAAGTTTTTAGAGTGATAGACTAAATTCTTGTAATTTGGTTTATAGAGAAAAAAAGGGTCACTAGTAGGGCTGACCATAGCCACCCTTGGACATCTTTTAATGTGAGCCTAGAATAACTCATTCTACTAACAATACATCCGGACCTGATCTATAGGCTAACCAATGTTCTTTACACCTGGATCAAAGGGTAAAGAATATGAATGCTTTTATTTGACACAATACCATAAATTTATATTCTCCAGGAATATTATCATTATCTTAGAAAATCTTGGATTAATTGAAAGGAAGAAAGTTGTTGTCTTATTGCTATTTACATTAATTATTTCGTTACTGCATTATTATTGCATCTAGTAAATTAAAAATTTCAAATTTATAACTATAAAAGAAATACTTAAAAATAAAATTAAAATATTTAAAAATTCATAACTCACTCCTCGTGGGATCGATATTGGGGTCTTTGTTTCAAAGCCCTATATTACTTGCTACGATACGTATACTTGCATAGTACCCCTAGTGTGTAAAATATTTTTAATAAAATTATATTTATATACACTAGCTACTATTATTATCTATTAAATTTGAAAGCATTAATTATTATAATTTTCATCAGTGGATTGCGGGTCAAGTTTTTGGCGTCGTTGTGGGGGATTGAATTTTTAGTACGCATATATTTAGCGTGGGTCAAGTTTTTGGCACTGTTGCCTGAGGAGGAGCGGAGACAAATTTTTAGATTTTAAATATTTTTATTTTATTTTATTCATTTTCTATTATTATCAAAAATATAAAATACTAAAAAATAAAAAATATAAAAATATAAAAAAAAATTTTAATAAGTAGAGATTTTATTTCTTGTTAATTTACTTTATATGCGTAGTGCTGGATCTGAAGAATTATTACCTTTAGATTCTGAATTAGAAAGAACTATTAAAAGAATTAAAAAAGGAAAACAAACTCAAAAAATTCAAGAGATGGCTAATTTACATAACAATTTATAAAATCCAATTGAAATTAATGAACAAAATGTATACAAACCATTAAGGGATTATGCTAACCCTACAGTTGATGAACTTCATAGTAGTATTCAAATTCCTACTATAGATGCTAATTCTTTTGAGCTTAAACCATTTATCATTCAAATTGTTCAAAATAATCAATTTGGAGGAACACCAAATGAGGATCCAAATTTACACCTTGCTAGTTTTTGAGAACTTTGTGCTACCTTTAAATATAACAATGTTTCTGATGATGCTATTAGACTTAGACTCTTTCTTTTTTCTTTAAGAGATAAAGCAAAGATGTGGTTGAACTCATTAGCAACGAGTTCTATTAAAACATGGGCTGAAATGGCACAAAAACTCCTTGCTAAATATTTTCCTCCTTCTAAAACTGCAAAATTAAGAAATGATATTACTTCATTTAGTCAATTTGACGGGGAGACAATTTATGAAACTTAGGAAAGATTTAAAGAACTATTAAGAAAATGTCCTCATCATGCTTTACCTGATTGGTTAATTATTCAAACATTTTATAAGGGTTTAATTGGATCACTAAAATCAATTATTGATGCTGCTGTTGGATGTTCTTTAATGTTTAAATCATTTGAAGAAGCTTATACTTTAATTGAAGAAATGGCTAACAATAATTTTCAATGGCCTTCTGAAAGGATTAATCCTAAAAGAATGTCAAGTATTCAAGATAACGAAGCCTTTTCTATCTTAGCTTCACAAGTTGCTGCAATATCTAAGAAATTAGATGATTTTCTCATCAACATATCACATAACAACTCATCTAATATTAAAGATTCTCAAACTATTGAAACTTTACAAGCTATTGCTAGTAAAAATAATCCGTATTCAAATTATTATAATCCTGGATAGAAAAATCTCCTTAATTTTAACTGGAATAACCAACAACAACAATGGGCTAATAATCAATCTCATCCAACTGGAAATTGGAATAATCAAGTAAATTCAAATTATAAACCACCTCAACAAAAAAAGTTATCAATAGAAGAATTAATTTTACAAATGAGTAGGACCAATTACAAAATCAAAATACTGCTATTCGTAATATTGAGAATCAAATGGGACAAATCGCTCATTTAATTAATTACAGACCTCCAGGAACACTTCCTTGTAATGTTGAAATTAATCCAAAAGAAACTGGAAAAGAACATGAACATGTTAAAGATGTACAACTTAGAAGTGGAAAGGAATTAAAAGAAGGAATGCAGAATGAAATTCAAAAAGAGATTGAGGTTGAAGAGATTGAAAAACCTAAAGAAACTCCTTCTCCTAATCAAGATCAAACTAATATTTCTATTAATGTGGAAGTTGAAAAACCACCACCACCTTTTCCTCAAAGATTAAAACAGCAGAAGCTTGATCATCAATTTTATAAGTTCTTTGAAATTTTTAAGAAACTTACTATAAACATACCTTTTGCTGAAGCTTTGGAACAGATGCCAACTTATGCAAAATTTATGAAGGATATATTAAGTAAGAAACAAAAATTTGAAGCTTTTAAAACTATTTCATTAAGTGAGGAATGTAGTGCAATAATTCAAAAGAAATTACCTCAGAAACTTAAAGATCCTGAAAGTTTTACTATACCTTGTGCTATTGGAGAAAAATTTTATGGAAAAGCTTTAATAATCTCATGCCATGTTCTATTTATTGAAGGTTGAATTTAAGAGAGATTACTCCCACCACTGTAACCCTTCAGTTACCTGATAGATCTATCACTTACCCTAAAGGAGTTATAGAGGATGTACTTGTTAAAGTAGATAAATTTATCTTCCCTATGGATTTCATTGTACTTGATATAGAAGAAGATAAAGAAATACCAATTATTTTAGGGAGACCTATTGATGTGCAAAAAGGAGAATTAACAGTGAGAGTTAATGATCAAGAGATTAAATTTAATGTTCTTAAATCGATGAAGTATCCTGTAAAAATGAAAAACACTATCGATAAAAATGTAAAATCATTCATGAAGAAGAAATTGAATTTTTAACTAATAAAAATAAATAACTAAAAGAATTAGAATTACTTAAAGAAACTCATTTTATTAAAAATAACTGGGAAACTTTAGACAGAACTAAAAATGATATACTTTTTCACTCAATTAAAAAAGCCCCTGAAATGGAATTAAAAATGTTACCTTCACATTTAAAATATGCATTTCTTGGAAATTCATTAACTTTACCTGTTATTATTTCTTCTGAGCTAAGTTTAGATCAAGAAGAAAAATTAATAAGAGTGTTAAAGAATTATAAGAAAGCTTTTGGTTGGAATATTGCTGATATAGGAGGAATAAGCCTTTCTATTTGTATGCATAGAATTTTAATGGAAGAAATTTTAAACCTACTATTGAATCGCAAAGAAGATTAAATCCTATCATGAAAGAGGTTGTTAAAAAAGAAATTTTAAAATAGTTAGATGTTGGAATTATTTATCCTATTTTGGATAGCCAATGGGTAAGTCCTATTCATTGTGTTCCGAAGAAAGGAGGAGTAACTGTGACTGTCAATGATAAAAATGAACTAATTCCTACAAGACAAGTTACTGGATGGAGAATTTGCATTGATTATCGGAAGTTAAATGACGCCACTAGAAAGGATCATTTTCCTTTACCTTTCTTGGATCAAATGCTTGACAAATTAGTTGGACACTCATATTTCTATTTTCTGGATGGATATTCTGATTATCATTAATTACTTATCGCTCCTCAGGACCAAAAGAAAACAACATTTACAATTCCTTATGGAACATTTGCCTTTAGAAGAATGCCTTTTTGTTTATGTAATGCACCTGCAAATTTTCAAACATGTATGATGTCAATATTTTGTGATTTGATTGACAAAGGAATTGAAGTATTCATGGACGATTTTTTAGTTTTTGGAACTTCTTTTTAGTCTTGTTTGGAAAATATTTCCAAAGATCTGAAAAGATGTGAAGAAACAAATTTAGTTCTTAACTGGGAAAAATGTCAATTTATGGTCACATAAGGCATTGTACTTGGTCACAAAGTTTCACAAAAAGGGATGGAAGTTGATCAAGAAAAAGTAAAAATCATTGCCGAATTGCAACCCCCTACTACTGTTACTGATGTGAGAAGTTTACTGGGTCATCCTGGATTTTATAGAAGATATATAAAGGATTTTTCTAAAATTGCTAAACCTCTTTGTCATTTATTAGAAAAAGAAGCTAAATTTGAATTTAATGAAGACTGTGTTAAAGCTTTCAATATTTTAAAGGAAAAATTAATAACCACACCTATAATTATTGCACCTAATTGGAATAAACCTTTTCAATTAATGTGCGATGCAAGTGATTTTGCAATTGGAGCTGTATTGGGACAAAAATATGAGAAAATTTCCAAAGTTATATATTATGCTAGTAAAACTCTTACTGAAACTCAAAGAAATTACACTACTACAGAGAAAGAGCTTTTAGCTATAGTAAATGTCTTTGATAAATTTAGACCTTATCTTCTTGGTACCAAATGCATAGTTCATACTGATCATTCCACTATTAAATATTTAATGTTAAAAAAAGATGTTAAACCTAGACTAATAAGATGAGTTTTACTTTTGCAAGAATTTGATTTTCAAATAGTCAATAGAAAAGGAACGGACAACCAAATTGTTGATCATTTATCTAGAATTAAGAATGATGTTTTTACTGAAGATAATATAAATGAGAAATTTCCTTATGAACATTTGTATGTTATTAAGGATGCCAAACATCTTGGTATGCAGATATAGTTAACTATTTAGTTAGCAATATTTTACCTTATGGATTGGATAAAAAATTTATTAAGAAATTTAAAAATGATGCTAAATCTTATATTTGGGAAGATTCTTATTTATTTAAAATAGGAAGAGATTCTGTAATTCGTAGATGCATACCTTATGAAGAAACTTATGTTATTATTCAAAAATGTCATGATTCTGAATTTGGAGGACACTGTGGAATAGATAAAACTGCATTTAAAATTTTAAATTCAGGATTTTATTGGCCAACCTTATTTAAAGATATGAGACATTTTGTGAAAACATGTAATCGATGTTAAAGGATGGGAAATATATCCAAGAAAGATGAAATGCCTTTAAACTATATATTGGAAGTTGAAATTTTCGATATATGGGGTTTAGACTTTATGAGACTATTTGTACCATCATCTGGAAAAATTTATATTTTATTAGCGGTTGATTACGTTTCAAAGTGGATTGAAGCTGTACTTTTACCTAGCTGTGATTCCAAAAGTGTTTCAAAATTTTTAAAGAAGATGATTTTTTCAAGATTTGGAATGCCTAAGGTAATTATCACAGATGGTGGAAGTCATTTTAGAAATATAAGAAATCAATCATTATTGGAAAATTTTGGAATCAAACACAGAATTGCAACTGCATATCACCCACAAACAAGTGGAATGGCTGAAGTATCAAACAGAGAAATTAAAAGAATTTTAGAGAAGACTCGTTAATTCTAAAAGAACCGATTGGGTTGATAGACTTGATTACGCATTATGGGCTTATAGAACAGCTTATAAGACACCAATCGGAATGTCACCTTACCGGTTAGTTTATGGTAAACATTGTCACTTACCTGTTGAACTTGAACATAAAGCTTATTGGGCGATAAAGGAGTTTAATTTTTATTTGAATACTGTAGGAGAAAAATGATTATTGTAATTAAATGAGATGGATGAAATAAGAAATGAATCATATTAAAATGCAATGATTTATAAAGAGAAAATGAAAATATTACATGACAAAAAGATTTCAGGAAAAATATTTGAGCCTGGACAAGAAGTATTATTATTTAATACTCGTTTAAGACGTTTTCCTGGAAAATTAAGATCAAAATAGATAGAACCATATATAATTGAAAAAGTATACCATTATGGAGCTGTGGATATAAAAGATCCCAAAACGGAAAAAATTTTCAAAGTTAATGGATTAAGAATGAAGCCTTATTTGGGAGATATTAAAAGATTTATAAAGAGGCTTATGAGTCGAGTCTACCTGATGAAAAACTTAATTAGGTCGGGCTGACGACGTTAAACCAAGAGCTTTGTGGGAGACAACCCATATTTATTCATTGTTTTGTGTGTTTTTACATTTTTAATGTAAGGTTATGCCTCAGTCTTATTTAATTTTATATTACTTTAGAAAATTAGATACTAATAAGACTCTATTGACTTAAGCTGAAAATTATCTCAAAGTATATAAAGTTTAGACATTGGATCACTCTATTTCATATATGAGTAAAAAGGAAATCAAGTTAACCTTCATTATGATTGCTTATAATTTGTGTTACTGAGTCTATATTGATCTTACCATTCTAAATTACCTATTTTGGAGAATGAAACTTTGAAATTTGACGTTAGGCGAAATGGAGTAGAACATGGTTCTGGCGCCTAGGCGCTAGATTTGGCAACTAAGCACCAGAGTAAACTATGTGTCGATGGGTCCAGCGCCTAGGCGCCAGATTTGGCGCCTAAGCGCCACAGTTACTGGATCGTGTCAAAATCGAAAATCATCAGTTTTTCACACGATTTTCTCTTATAAATGACCCTATCTTCATCCCCAATCCCTATGAAATCATTATTTCGACCCATACACTCCATTCTTGAGAGATTAGAGAGGATTTTTGAAGAAATGGAGAGGAGAAATATTGGAGAAGAGGCTAGAGACAAGGTCTCAAAGGATCCTCAACCCTACTTAAATGGTTTCATCATTGTAAGTTTGGAGAAAATTTCTAGTCGTCTAGATAAGTTTGAAGCAGAATTTAAATGCATTGGAGATCACCTCCATGAGATGTATCATCAAATTGAACATCTGGAACGGCAGGTGAAACTTCAATTTGATCATCTAGCGGCTTATCAAGATGCTCAAGTGGAAATGTATGCGAAGAACAATTGGATCAACGAGAAAACGGCTATGGATTTTTCGAGAGCGTTAGCATTCTTTCAAAGTGGGCTGAATAGTTTTCCTTGCCAAGATAATGGGAATTAGATAGTGATATGGTGAGATTATGATTTATCTAGTTTGTCGTTGTATCTATTTAGTGAATCAATTATGTTTATTTGTGTGTTTGCTTTCATGTTCAATAAGTGTTGTATTTGCTTTCAAATTTGTGTTGTTTGATCGTTGTTAGAATTTGAATCATGTTATGATACTTATCTGAATTGTATTGAGCCCGAAATTGAAAATCATAAATGAAATTAGAAGAGTTTGAATTAAACTTGTGTTCAATTGGTCGATTTAGTTTTTAATTTTTACAATTTTTGAAAAATATTTTGAAAGATGGAAACTGAAGCAATACTCTTATATGTGTAATTAGAAGTTTAAATGATGAATTTTGGTGGAAAATAAAATTTTTAAAGTGATTTTTTTGAAAGGCGAGTCTGGCGCCTAGGAGCCAGAATGCGACGCCTAGGCGCCGGTTCGGCCTACTTACCTGAAAATCACCATTTAAACCCCCAATAGCCATTTTTGAAACCTAAGCTTCATCCCCTTCCTCTTTTTCACGAAAACCCACCATCTAAATCCATTTTGAGGTCAAAACATCAAGATTTTGAGCCTGAAATCACTTGATTTCTTCATCTCAAGGTCAGATCTACACTCTAATCCATTTATTTTTTATTTTCACCATAATTTTTCTTATTTTTGGCTAAAAACTGAATTTTTGAGAAAAATTTTGATTTTTAATGTTTCTCCATGAATTTCTAAACTCATTTAAAGTTTCTTAAGCTTAAAAAGAGTTTAAATCTTTGATTTCTTAATTTATTTGTGTTTTCTTTCATGTTTAGATGGCACCGAAATCTAAGCGAGGAAATGCACGAGAAAATTTTGACAGTAGCAAGTTCGTGACTGCGGCAGCGTATTTTCGATATCACAAATTTGGACGTCTAGAAAATTTATCTCAGTGTGAAGCTTTTACAATCCCAGTGAAATGATTGAGAACATGATCGTTGCGCACAACTGGCAACGATTCTGTTATTTCACCGTTGTTGTTGTTATTCTAGTTGTGTGCGGATTTTATGCTAACTTTTTGGATACAGAAGACTATGAAGTCTTCGTGAGAGGTGTTAGAGTAGGATTTAAACCGGAAAGGATCTATGTTTTTATGGACTGCCACCTACCATCGAGTGCCACTATTCTGGATTATCTCCATCTGAGGGAGATCTTGAGATGATTATTGCTTATTTGGTCGACGGCACTTGGAGCTTGGAAGATCCGGAATGATAAACGGGTAAATTTCAAATCTTCTAAGTTAAATGGTATTTCAAAGGCATGACATTACTTTATTTCTGCAAGACTTATACCTTCCAACCACTTGAGCGAAGTGACTAGAGACCGAGTTATCTTAAACTACTGCATTCATGAGAGGAAGTTGATAGATGTTAGCAGTATTATTTATGATTCTGTGGAGTCTACTGCTAGATCCAATACTTCTGTAGGACTAGGATTCCCATCACTGATTTATACTTTATGTGTGAACAATGTAGTCACTGTTGATATTTCTGAGGAGAAGTTGAAGTCTACCAAGCCAATTGGGCAGGAGAGTGTTTGTATCTATGAGTGTCTTCGTGGGAAGAGATCTACAGCCCCTTCTACTTCTACACCTACTCCAGGTAGAGCTTGCACTTCCAGACCTTCTACTTTTGCTGCTGAGCCACCGTCTAGTTATTGAGAATTGATGCATGATCAATATCTGGAGCAGCAGAATGAGTTATTTCTAATTCAGTGCAGAGTTGATACTATTGATAATAAAATTGATCACCTATCTGATTACACCCAGAAGAAGAGTGAGTATGATGTTAGGTATTCAGAGTCTTTAGTTAGATTCTTGAAGGGTGAGCATGATATTCAGTTTCCCACCTGTCCTCGATTTTCACCATATGTTGATCCTAAGGATGTAAAGTTTTCTTTTGGTGATGATGATGATGAGGCTACAGACAGTGATTAGTAGCATGATTTACCTCTGAGATGTGCTGAGTTTGTTATTAGTTTAGTTTTTGTTCGCTAATACTGATTGTTGTTTGCTAGTTTAGATTTGTTTATGAGACTTTGTATGAAGTGTTTGATGTTGAGATTGTTTTAGATATTTAGTTGCAGACTGAAATTTGAATGAATTTGTGTTTATTTTTGTTTTAGCCTACTGTTTAGTATTCTAGAATAGTTAGTAATGTTATTCTATTTATGTTAGTTATGTAATTACTTAATTCAACTACTGCTATAAAAAATTTTTTGAGCCTGCTTACTTTTATATGCTTCATTATTTCTGTAATATTCATAAAAATCATGTGTAGAAGTAAATTATATTTCTTTCTAGAATTTGTTTTACATGCTTATAAAATTCCTTTTAAATTATACTTTTCTTTCTCTCATACTTTATTTTTTTATGATATACCAAAACTTAAGTTTGGGGGAAGGGAAAATACAAGCAAATTTAAATTTTATTTGTCCTTAATAAACTAATATTTTCTAAAAAAAAAAAATCTTAACATAATATAAGGAATGAAAAATCTATTTAAGATCACTTAAATTTTTGAAATTATAAATAATTTAGTGGACTTAACCAAAATTTTAATAACTTCGATTGATTTTAAAAATAGAATTATTTAACTTAAAGAAGAATAAGATTAAGAAAATTTTCTATTCATAATAGAAATAATTGAATTTTAGAAGTATTAAGAAATCAAAAGTTATAACTTGAAAAAGAAAAGATTGAAAGTCTTTTTCAAATTCTATTCATGTTATAATAATTACATGGAAATGTAAAAGTTTGAAAATATAAGTTAAGGTTAGTGAAGTTCAAAATCATTAACAGGCTATCCAGATATAGTAATCCTCACTGTGAAAAAAAAAGAAGAGAAAAAAAGAGGAGAAGCTTGAGGATATGCCTAATCAAAAATTGGCTTCACTTGAATTATCTTATATGAAGAAAACTAGTCACATACTTTACTTAAATTTTATGCATGAATCTTTATTTAGGAAAGATTTTTCATGAAAATCTTTTTCTTGTAAATAATTTATGTGATCTTAATATAATAAACTTCTGTTATTTTTGAAATGAGTGAAAAATTTTTGATGTCTTATGATTTGGTAGTTGATTATTCTTTAAATTCTTAAAATTAAACTTAGTTAGTGAAATTTGGTTAATGATTTACTAAAGCCTTTATAAGATCAAAAATTACAATGAGTCTTAAATATTTATCTTTCATTCCAAATGTTATACATTTTATATAGTAGAAAGGGTTACTTGAAGACAAGTAATGTTTAAGTTTGGGGGATTTTGATCCATGAAAAAATACTCATTTTTATGCCTTGATTTTTATCAAATTTTTAAGGATATTATGCTTTAATGAAAGGTATTTTTGTGTTTTTGGATATAGGTGATAAAAAAATGTTCAAAAAGGAAAAAAAGTAAAAAAGTAGCAAAAAGGAGCAAAAATAGAGCCAAAAAGCAAAATTGTCAAAATTATTGGTCTGGCGCCTAGGCGCCAGAATCCGACGCCTAAGCACCGGGTCGATACGGGATCTATCAAGATTTTTGATGACTTTTGGACGGTTATTTTGATGGTGTTAGGTGTTATTGGACCTTCTAGAAGACTGGTAGTTGTTCCTGGTTTATAGGACATGTGATACAATGTATTTGGACACTTGGAAATGGTTTTAATCGCGAAGAGGTGCGATCCAAAGTGAAGAGATGTGAAGAGCTGGACGCAGAGTCCGGCGCATAGGCACCAGATTTCGGCGCCTAGGCTCTAGACACACCTTCTAGAAGATTCATTGAATGTGGACACACTTTGAAGAGGTGCCTTGAGGCAACCCTTGAAGCCTATAAATAGGAGGCTACTCCTTCAGAGAAAAATGCCAATGCTCAACTTAGTCCCCCTATCTAGAGCCCAATCTAGAGAGAGAATTAGAGAGATACTTTAGGGCCACATTTTACTATCCTTCATAAATTAGTTAGTTATTTTATTTAGAATTTATATTGAGAGTTTAAAGAATTGGTGCTTTTGAAGATTATTTTCTTGGAGTAAGAAGAATTCAGAGGTTCAGTAGGAGAAACACTTGAGATAAGTATTAATAATTTTATTTAAAGTTTTATTATCATGTTATGTTGTTTAAATTCAATGTGTTATGAGTAGTTAGTTTACTTTCTCCTTTCAATTATGAAAAGATAAATAAGATAATATAAAATTCGTTGGAAAATTATAATCTATTTATATTTTAAAACAATGTGATGATATTAATACCAGATCTTAATTTACTATTTAAATTGCCCATTTAAATTGTTAAAATCTGTTGAAGAGTTTTGATACCTAGAAGGAGATGAATTCTTAACTAGTAGATATCACATGAATCCTTGGGTAGTCGAAGGCCTTGTGCGGGTTATTCAAGGTGAGGTACAAATAAATAGAAAGATATTATATAATGGGAATAAAATTGATAAGTTTTTAGAGTGACAGAATAAATTCCTGTAATTTGGTTTGTAGAGAAGGAAATGGTCACTTGTAGGGCCAACCATAGCAACCCTTGGACATCTAGTAGTGTGAGCCTAGATTAACCCATTCTACTAACAATACATCCAGACTGATCTATAGGCTAGCCAATGTTCTTTACACTTGGATCAAAGGGTAAAGAATATGAATGCTTTTATTTGGCACAATACCATAAATTTATATTCTTCAGGAATGCAATCATTATCTTAGAAAATCTTGGATTAATTGAAAGGAAGAAAGTTGTTGTCTTATTGCTATTTACATTAATTATTTCATTACTGATTTATTATTGCATCTAGTAAATTAAAAATATCAAATTTATAAATATAAAAGAAATACTTAAAAATAAAATTAAAATATTTAAAAATCCATAACTCACTCCTCGTGGGATCGATATTGGGGTCTTTATTAAAAAGCCCTATATTACTTGATACAATACGTATACTTGCGTAGTACCCCTAATGTGTAAAATATTTTTGATAAAATTATATTTATATACACTAGCTGCTATTATTATCTATTACATTTGAAAGCATTAATTATTATATTTGTCATCAGCGGATTGCGGGTCATGTTTTTGGCGTCGTTGCCGGGGATTGAATTTATAGTACGCATATATTTAGCGTGGGTCAGTAGGCTTTAAAATTGTATGGGGTACATCCATCTTATGTTCAAGAGATTTTTCAACAAATGGAATTAAAAGTTTACTATTTTTGGTAGCGTCCATCATTTCACATCTCTCCTGAACATACATACAGTCTTCTTTAAATAAAGTTTTTGAATCATCATGAAAATTCATTTCAGTCTCTTCTGTTAACTTACTCTCAAAATTTTCTTGGAAATGATCTTTACTTAGATAATAAATTTCATCTATCCAAAAACAATCATCATTTTTTCTCTCAGTTGTATATTTCATAGTCTTTAATACATCAAAAGTGACTTTCTGGTTATTAATATTCATAATCAACTCTCCTTTTTGCACATCTATCATAGCTTGTCCTGTAACAAGGAAAGGTCTCCCTAAAATAATTGGAATTTTTTTATCTTCCTCCATATCTAATACAATAAAGTCCAAAGGAAAGATAAATTTATCCACTTTAACAAGCACGTCTTCTATAACTCCTTTTGGATAAACGATAGATCAATCAGCTAACATAAGGGTTACAGTAGTGGGAGAAATATCGACTAAACCTAACCTTCTGAATATAGATAGAGGCATCACATTAATGCTTACTCCTAAATCACATAAAGCTTTTCCTCAATCTTTTTCCAATTGCACAAGGAATTGTAAAACTACAAGGATCTTTAAATTTTCGAAGAAAATTTTTCTAAAGTATAGTGCTGCACTCCTCACTTAGTGCAACTGTCTCGTAATCCCTAAATTTCATTTTCTTGTTTAATATCTCCTTCATAAACTTCGCATAACTTGGCATCTATTCCAAAGCTTCAGTGAAAGGAATATTTATCGTTAACTTCGTAAGTACTTTAATGAACTTTGCAAATTTTTTATCCAACTCATGTTGTCTAAGTCTTTGAGAAAATGGAGGTGGTGGTCTTTCCAAACTGATTTTAGTTGGAGAAATTAATTTTTCCAGATCCATAGAAACATGTTTTTCAGGTCTTTTAGTTTCCTTTGTTTCTCTCACAACATCTTTCTCTTTTCTAACCACATCCTCTATCTCTCTTCCACTTTTTAATTGAACAGCATCTACTTGTTCATTAGTGTTCTCTTTAGGGTTGATCTCAATGTTGCTAGGAAGTGTTCCTTGGTGTCTACTGCTAAGTGAATTAGCAATTTGTCCCAGTTGATTCTCCATATTTTTAATCGCAGCATTTTGACTGTGCAACTGGTTTCCTATTTGTAATACCACTTCTTCCATAGACATCTTCTTATCCTCAAATTGTTGATCATTGTTAGAATCTGGTGGATATGAAGGTCTACAGTTTGTGTTCCCATGATTATTCCAACTTCCATTAGGATTCGCATGACTATTTTCCCATTTTTGGTTTCCACCATCAGTAGTATGATTCCAGTTAAATTTAGGATGGTTCTCCCAACACGGTTTGTAAAAGTTAGAATATGGGTTGTTTATTGTATTTAAAGCGTCATATGATAAGTTAGAATCAATTATATGCCCTAATGAACTTTCCTCGCATACAGAAGTAAATTGAGGCTGGTTCATTCAAAATTGGTCCAACTTCCTTGATATTGAGGCAACCTGAGATGCAAAAATTGTAATCACATCTGTATTATGAACACTAGCTACATTTTTATGATTTACCCTTACAGAGGGCCATTGAAATTCATTTGTAGCCATTTTTTCAATTAATGTGAACAATTCATCCAATGATTTTGACATTATTTAACCACCAGCAATAACATCAATTATAGACCAAAGGGATCCTACTGACCCATTATAAAAAGTTTGAATGATTAACCAATCGGGCAGAGCATGATGTGGACACTTTTTTAGGAGTTCCTTAAATCTTTCCCAGGCTTCGTATATTGATTCTCCTTCATATTGACAAAATGAGATAATATCATTTCTAAGTTTAATAGTCCTTGAAGGTGGAAAATACTTCGCTAGGAATTTCTGAGTTAACTTCTCCCAATTTTTAATAGAGCCAGGTGCTAATGAGTATAACCATATTTTAGCCTTATCTCTTAATGAGAAAGGAAAAAGCCTTAGCCTAACAGCATCGTCAGACATGCCATTATAACAAAATGCAGCACAAAGTTCTAGAAAACTAGATAAGTGTAAATAGGGATCCTCAAAAGGAGTTCCCACAAAATCTTTATCACTGATAAATATATGTGCACCAAAAACATGACTCCACACCAAATATATGTGCTGATGATTTAGATATGAAAATTATGATTTTATAATATGGGATACTACGCAAGTATACGTATCGTTTATCAAGTAATATAGGACTTTCTGATTAAGCCCCGAGATATCGAACCCACAGGGAAAATTTGAAAATCTTTAAAGGAATCAGAAAATTATCTTTTTACTTTTTTTTATGGCTTTTGAAAGTATGTCTTGATTTTGAAAAGTTTTGGAAGTTTATTTGTCTTTTAAAATTTCCTTAATAAAATGTTAAAGAAGAAATTAAAATTATAATAACTAATAACACTGTATGTAAAATACTATTAACTAGAATATCTTTTTCTTTCATTTTATGAATTAGTAATAATTATTAAATTATTGTTGTGGAAGTATTTAAATTTGTTGTGACAGATAGAAGCAAATTTGTTCTTTACCCTTACTTGGTTCTATAAAGAACATAGATTAATTTGAAATTTTTATCATTTTGAACATGGTTAGGATGGGAAGATACCAGTCTCTCACTCTAGAGTTCCCTCGATTCCTGACCCGATATAAATATATGCGTACTAAAATCTTCTTCCCCGGTAATGGTGCCAAAAACTTAACCCGAAGTCCTCTGAAGATCAACGTACTAATTAATGCTTTCAAAAATATATGTTATAAATAATAATAGTGGCTAGTGTAAATATAATTTTAGGGAAAAATTTTTACACACTAGGGGTTCTACACAAGTATATGTATTGTTTCAAGTAATATAGGGCTTTGAAACAAAGACCCCAGTGTCGATCCCATGAGGAGAGAGTTATAGATCTTTAAATATTTTTATTTTAAAATATTTCTTTTATAATTTTTTTAAAAAAGTATAAATTATCTATAACTTATTTTATATGGCTTTTGAAAGTATGTCTTGATTTTGAAAAGTTTTCGAAGTTGATTTGTCTTTTAAAATTTCCTTAATAAAATGTTAAGCAAGAAATTAAAATTATAATAACTAATAACACTGTATGTAAAATACTATTAAATAGAATATCTTTTTCTTTCATTTTATGAATTAGTAATAATTATTAAATTATTGTTGTGGAAGTATTTAAATTTGTTGTGACAGATAGAAACAAATGTGTTCTTAACCCTTACATGGTTCTATAAAGAACATAGATTAATTTGAAATTTTTATCATTTTGAACATGGTTAAGCAGGGAAGATACCAGTCTCTCACTCTAGAGTTCCATCGATTCCTGACCCGATATAAATATATGTGTACTAAAATCTTCTTCCCCGGCAACGGTGCCAAAAAACATGACCCGATGTCCTCTGAAGATCAACGTACTAATTAATGCTTTCAAAAATATATGTTATAAATAATAATAGCGGCTAGTGTATATAAATATAATTTTATGGAAAATATTTTACACACTAGAGATTCTAAGCAAGTATACGTATCATTTCAAGTAATATAGGGCTTTGAAACAAAGACCCCAGTGTCGATCCCACGAGGAGAGAGTTATAGATCTTTAGATATTTTTATTTTAAAGTATTTCTTTTATAATTTTTAATTTACTAGATGCAAAAATAAAATAGGAATAAAATAATTAATGTAAATAGTAATAAGGAAGCAACTTTCTCCCTTTCAATTAATCCAAGATTTTCTAAGATAATAATAATATTCGTGGAGAATATAAATTTATGGTATTGTGCCAAATAGAAGCATTCATATTCTTTACCCTTTGATCCAGGTGCAAAGAACATTGGCTAGCCTATAGATCAGATCCAGATGTATTGTTAGTAGAATGGGTTAATCTAGGCTCACACTACTAGATGTCCAAGGGTGGCTATGGTCGGCCCTACTAGTGACTCTTTCCTTTTCTATAAACCATATCACAAGAATTTTGTCTGTCACTCTAAAAAATTATCAATTCTACGCCCATTATATAATATCTTCCTATTTATTTGCACTTCACCTTGAATAACCCGCACAAAGCCTTCGGCTACCTAAGGATTCATGTGATATCTACAAGTTAAGAATTCATCTCTTTCTAGGTCTCAAAACTCTTCAAAAGGTTTTAAAAATTTAAATGGCTAATTTAAATAGTAAATTAAGAACCGGTATTATTATCATCACAATGTTTTGAAAATATATGATTTTTAATTCTCTGACGAATTTTGTATTATCTTATTTATCTTTTCATAATTGAAAGGAGAAAGTAAAGTAACTACTCAGAACACATTGAAATTAAATAACAAAACATAATAAATAAACTTTGAATCAAAATAAAAATACTTATCATAGTTGTTTCTTCAACTGAACTTCTGATTCCTACTAACTCCACAGCGTAATGAACTACAGATGCACCAACTCTTTCAAACTCTGAATAAAAACTCTAAAATAAACTCACTAATTTATGAAGGAAAGTAAAAAGGTGGCCCTAATATGATCTCTCTAATTCTCTCTCTAGATAGGACTCTAGATATGGAGGGGTAGATGGGGCATTTTTATCTGAAGGAATACCCTCCTATTTATAGGCTTCAAGGGTTGCCTCAAGGGTTGCCTCAAGGCACCTCTTCAAAATGAGTTCACATTCAATGAATCTTCTAGAAGGTGTGTACTGGAGCTGGCGCCGAATGCGGCGCTAGGCGCCGGACACCGCGTCCGGTTCTTCACACCTCTTTACTTTGGATCGCACCTCTTCGCGATTAAAACCTTTTGAAGCGTCCGAATACATTGTATCACATGTCCTATAAATCAGGAACAACTGCCAGTCTTCTAGAAGGTCCAATAACCGCTTACACCATCAAAATAACCGCCCAAAAGTTGTTAAAAACTTAACAGTTTTCTGTATCGAGCTGGCGCTTAGGCGTCGGACTCTGGCGCCTAGGCGCCAGGCCAATAATTTCAAAAATTTTGCATTTTGGCTCTATTTTTTCTCCTTTTTCTTCCTTTTTGCTCCTTTTTCATATTTTTCTCCTTCTTGAACATTTTTGTATCACATACATCCAAAAACACAAAATACCTTTCATTAAAGCATAATATCCTTAAAATTTAATAAAAATCAAGGCATAAAAATAGGGTTTTTTTTATCAAAATCCCCCAAACTTAAACGTTGCTTGTCCTCAAGTAACCCTTTTTACTATATAAAATATATAACTTTTGGAATAAAACATAAATATTTAAGACTCCTTATGATTTCTGATTTTATAAAGGCTTTAGTAAATCATTAACCAAATTTCACTAACTAAGTTTAATTTTAAGAATTTAAAGAATAATCTAACTACCAAATCATAAGACTTCAAAAAATTTTCATCACTTCGAAAATAATTGTAGTTTATTATATTCAGATCACATAAATTATTCACAAGAAAAGATCTTCATGAAATTTTTTTCTAATAAAAATACATGCTTAAAAATTAAGTAATAAATGTAATCAATTTTCTTTTTATAGGTTAATTCAAGTGAAGCCAATTTTTGATTAGGCATTTCCTCAACTTTCTCCTTTTTTTTTGAAGAGAGAATTACTACATCGGGATAGCCTGTTAATGGTTTTGAACTTCACTATCCTTAGCTTATATTTTCAAACATATACATTTTCACTTAATTATTATAACATAAATAGATTTCAAAAAGAATTTCAATCTATTCTTTTTCGATTTATAATTTTTGATTTCTTAATACTTCTAAAATTCAACTATCTCTACTATGAATAGAAAAATTTCTTTATCTTATTCTTTTTTAAGTTGAATAATTCTATTCTTAAAATCAATCAAAATTCTTAAAATTTTTGGTTAAGTCTACTAAATTATTTATAAATTCAAAAATATAAGTGATCTTAAATATATTCTTTATTCCCCATGTTATGTTAAAAATTTTTATTTTTAAGAAAATATTAGTTCTTTAAGGACAAATAAAATTTAAATTTGAATGTATTTTCCCTTTCCCCCAAACTTAAGTTTTGGTCTATCATAAAACAAAATTTTTAAAGTATGAGAGAAAGAAAAACATTATTTTAAAAAGGAATTTTTATAAGCATGTAAAAAAAATCTAGAAAGAAAAGTTTACTTCTACACATGCTTTTATGAATGAGTCTGAAATAATGAAGCAGGTATAAAAAGTAAGCAGGCTCATTAATAATTAAATTAAATGACTATACTACTTAAAAAAAACAGAACAACATTACTAACTACTAAACAGTTGTTGACCTCACTTTTGGTTGAGGTCTAGTATCTCTTTAGAATAGCCTAGGGTCTATCCATAGGACTCTCCTGGTGACTTTCTTAGAGGACTAGTTATGGAACCCTCCCCATAGAAATTCAAAACTCTTCTTGCTTTACTAGGGCGTTTTGATATGCTTAAGGCCTCACCTCCACCTTTTGGTAGAAAAAAATGCAAGCATAAGGAATCCTAGGGGAAGTCTCCTATAGGTGGTCAGACCTTAGGATTTGCCCTGAGGGAGGTCTGGAGATCACCACTCATACACTTCACATTCACAACATACACACACTGCACATTCTAATTTCAACCCTGAACTCTTTGGAAACTCATGTGGATAGCCCAGCCCTAAGTCTATGACTAAGTGGTAGAGACCAACACATAGAGCACCAAATGTAAGTGACCCTTGGTCATTACATCGTGCTCACCTTGAAGCCACCTTCAAATTTCCAAAATTTCAATTTTTGGCCCCTTTGCCCCCTAAATAACCCTGAACTACCCAAAATACCCAAAATTTAAAAAAATTACCCAACTTCACCAAAATTCCTCAAAAATCATTCCAAGATATTCCTTGCCACTCAAATTGACCATTCATGACCAAAAATTCCAAATTGTCGAAAAATACCCCCCAACACCCTCATAATACCCAAAATACCCTTTTTGCCCAAAAATCCAAAAATTCCAAAAAATTCTAAGAAAATTCCAGAAAATCCTAAAAATCCCTAATTTCATTTTGTTCACTTGTACTATGGGCAAATTTTGCCAAATTAATACACTTTCAATCAAAAATCCCAACTTAGCCCATTTAACCTAAAGGTGCCTAAACCATACCCAATCTTGACCCAATTGATCCCAATTTTCATCAAATTCAATTCTAAACCAAAATTCAACATTCCCAATATCAACTTAGACCAAATTCAAGCCCAATGTGACCCTCATTTGAATCCAATTTCACTTGAAATCCAAAATCCCCAAATTAGTCTAAATAACCCAAAACTCTTAAAGTGAGCCAATGTCAATCAATTCCTCCAAAATTTCAATTCAAAACTCTTTATAACACCTCCTTAAACTTAATTGGATCATCAATTTCCCTTAATTTGAGATCAGGTCCTACCCAAAATCCATTTTGGACCAAAACCTCCCCATTTTGACCCAAGCTGGACACATGATCTAAATCCACCAAATTGACCCCCTAGATCTTGTCAAACCCATTTTATGTCTTCATTAAAGTTATTATATACAACCATTTCTACATTATTCTTGAAGACCTCTGAACCCCATTCCCACTCAAACCCAATCTAATTTGACCCGAACCCAACACGGTCCAAAATAATAAAAAATCCAATCCATGCCAAAATTAAACCTCCAAATGAGCTCAAAGCCACTTTGTGTCTTCATGAAAGATATTCATTACAATCATATGAAAAATATTGGTCAAGGAACCTAGACCCCATTCTCACTAAAACCCAAGTTAAGTTAGCCCAAACCCAAATGAACCTAATTGAACTAATAATTCAAATCAACCTAAATTAAACCAAAATTAATCAAATTAATATCATGGCAACCCTACTATCAATATATATATATATATATATATATATATATATATATATATATATATATATATATATATATATATATATATATATATATATATATATATATATATATATAATAAATAAATGAAATAAAAAAAAAGAAAAATATCTTACTTCCATGCTTCTCCCTCACCTCTCCATCACCCTACATGCCACCTCATCCCTCATCCATCACCTCCACCATAACTCCTCACCTCCACCATATCTCTCCCTCACTCCCTCCTTAATTCCTAGCCATGAGCCTCCCCATTAAATCCCCCCATAATCCCACTTAAACTCTCTTACACACTCCCTTACACTCACTTACTTCACCATTCCAATCTCTCCCAACTCCTTAGTCGTGAGCCTCCCTTTCTTTTTTTCTTCCTTCCAAGATTAGCCACACTCATTCACTTCCTCCCCTTGTCAAAGTCTCCAACAAGTGCCTCACCAAAGCTAAGGTAATATTTTTCCCCCCTACTTTTCATCCCATGAATATTTAAGCTCCAAGAAAAATGTTTTACCCCTTTCATGCCTAGCCTAAAACATCACACACACATGCACAATTCCAATGTTTTTCTTCCTTTACAAAGACCTTTAAATTCACATACAAATTGTTTAATTTCTTTTAGCTTTCATGCATGTTTTTTTTTTATGTATCCATGTATAGCCTTAAGATCCTTCTCTTTCATGCAAATGTTTTGATGCTTAGCTTTTTATTTCTCATGCAAACCTCCATATAAAAAAATCATGTGTAGGTTGTTTATCCTTCATGCTATCTTCACTTTATTCATGCATAGGCTTAGGGATTTCTTTTATGCAAAGTCATTTACCTTTTAAATCTTTCATGTTTAGCCCTAAATTTCCCTTTCATGCAAATTATCTAATAAGCTTACTAGTTTAGTATTTACAAAACTACCACCTAGTTTCACTAACTTAAAAAATAAATTTTTAAAATTTAAAAAGAAAGGAAAATAAACATAAAGAGAAAATAAAATAAAAATAGGATAAAATAAAATAAAAGGGAATGAAATAAATTTTTTTTAATAACATATAATAACAAAATAACATATAACATACAAATAAAATAACTACATAAATTAAATATATGTAAGTAATAAAAATAATATGATAAGAATACAATAAATAATTATAAACCTAAAAGATAATGAAAATATGAGAAAAGGATAATAATAATAATGTAATAATTGTAAATATAAATAAATAATAAAAATAAGTAAATAAAAAAATTCCATTCTTTTTAAAATGTAAATAATAATTTTAAGATATAATAACTTAATATAAATAATAATAACTTTAAATAAAAGAAAGAATAATTTAGGAGAGAGAATGTTCAAAAGAAAGAAAAAAAAGGCTTTATAAATAAATAAATAATAAAAATAAACAAATAAAAATTTTATGCCTCTTTAAAATAATGTAAATGTGAATATATGTGTAAATAATAAATTTAATAACTTATAACTTAATGAAAATGATAATAAATTAAAAGAAATAAAAGAATAATCAAGGAGAAAGAAAATGAAAAGCCTTATAATTAAATAAATAATAATATAAATGATAAATAAATGATATAAATAATAATTTTAAATATACATCTAAATAATAAAAATAATAAATTAAAATAAAAATAAATTATAATTTAAATATATATTAAATGATATGAATATAAAGGATAATAAAATAAAAAACACACACACACACACACACACACACACACACACACATATATATAAATATATATATATATATATATATATATATATATATATATATATATATATATATATACATAAATTAAAAATAATTTAAATAACATGAATGAATAATAAATTAAATTAAAATTAAATAGTTAAAATTAAATAAAACCAAAAAAAATAAATAATAATTAAATTAAACAAATTAAACTAAATAATAATTAAATAAAATAAAAAAACAATTAAATAAATAGTAGTTTAAATTAAATTAAATAAATAAATTAAATTAAATAAATCAAATTTATATTAAATTAAATGATGATGTAAATAAATAAATAATTTAAAATTAAATTAAAATTAATTAAATAAATTAAATTAAATTAAATAAAGTTAAATTAAATTAAATTAAATAATAATGTAAATAAAAAATAAATGAAATTAAATCAAATTTAATTAAATTAAATAAATTAAATTAAAATAAATAAATAAATAAAGTTAAGTTAAATTAAATTAAATTAAATAAATAATAAATTAAATTAAAAAAATTAAACTAAATTAAATAATAATAAATTAAATTAAACTAAATTAAATAATAATGCAAATAAATGATAAATTAAAATGAAATAAACTAAATTAA
Organism: Papilionanthe hookeriana x Papilionanthe teres; assembly: GCA_022702705.1. NCBI lineage: Eukaryota > Viridiplantae > Streptophyta > Magnoliopsida > Asparagales > Orchidaceae > Papilionanthe > Papilionanthe hookeriana x Papilionanthe teres. Next base: position 149,709,644 of record CM040425.1, on the reverse strand, counting down.
ATTAAATTAAATTAAATAGTAATTGTAAATAATAATTAATGAAATTAAATTAAATTAAAAATAAATGATAAATTAAAATAAAACAAATTAAATAAAGTTAAATTAAATTAAATTAAATAATAATTGTAAATGCTAATAAATTGAATTAAATTAATTAAATTAAATAATAAAATAAATTAAAACTAAAATAATAATAAATAAATATCAAGCTAAAGTAAAATAAAATAAATAAATAACAATTAATTAAATAAATAATGATAAAATAAATAAATCACATAAGATAATAAATAATATATTAAATAAACTATAAAGATAATAATAATTTTAATCACACATAAAAGATAATAATTTTAAATAACATAACATCATAAGAATAAAATAACATACAATAATGATATAACATATAAACAACATACAACACATAACAGCATAAACAATAATAACATAATAAAATGATAACATATAAATAACACAAGCATCACAAATCACAACAACAATAACAATCCCAACACAACAACAATCCCAACACAACAAAAATCACAATACACAACAACGATCCCGACCACAATACAATACAAACACGATAACAATCAAACCTAGGATAGGCCTCCTGAGGCATGGTTCATTTTGTTTTCCCTTTATAAAGACCCCTAGGAAATCACAACTTGGTGTATAAAACATAATAAGAATACCCTTATGCTTAACGAATGCATGGAGTAACCCAAATTTTACCGATATCCACAAAAACTTCCCAATCCACATTTCAAACCCAAACATAAACCAAAACCAAAATCAAACCAAAATTAAACCAAAACCAAAACAAAACCAAAACCAAAACCAAAATCAAACCAAAATTAAACCAAAACCAAAACAAAAGAAAAAAACCAAAACCAAATCCAAACCTAGTTCAAACTCAACCCAAATACAAACACAAACCAAATTCAAATCTTTCAATCCCCAAACTAAAATCAAACTCAATTATATAAAAAAAACCACAAACTCTTCATAGCACTCCCATAAGTCCAAATCAAACTACCAATTGCCACCAATCCAAATCTAAACCACACCTAAACCCATCACGCTCAACCTACCCCGAACACTCGTGTTCATTAAGCATAAGGGTATAGGTAGGGTGAATTGTTAAGCAACATAATAAGTCTAAATGAGCCCGAGACTTTTCATCAGGATATGAGAGGGAAGTATGGACCTGCATCCTTCTTTGACTGTTTGTATACCTCTGAGGTATATTAAACTTAATATGTTTGCTTAACGAAACCATCCTCAATTAAATAAACAAAGTTTATTGAAACACAAGATAAGAATTCACATAGACATCATAGGACTTGGTAGACAACCAGGATCTTAACATAGACATCATAGGATTGAGTATTTACTTCTTGTTAGTTCTACTTCTTCCTGTTTTCTGGCATGCTTTAATTTCTGTAAAACTATAAACACATATATACAATGTAATACTAAAGTTTGAGCTGGGAATGACAAGAAGACCCTCCAGGTCCGCTTTTACTTTATTGCAATTTACCTTATTGCAATTTATTTACCTGCACTGCATTTTACTTTTCTTGCATGATAAATAAGATTGTTGCATGAAAACTAAAACCTTTAGGATAGCCACAAAACTGAAACCCAAAACTTTATTAAAAGTCATACAAGATAAAATTCACCGTCATAATATTTCAAAATATAAGACAACTCAAAATTTAATCACAAACAAAACAACAAAAATTACAACTTTAACTAAATTAAAACTTCTCGTTGGATGATCGGGAATACCTCGGATGATGTAACCCACGTGTTGCTAACGGGATTTCCCACGGTCTAAATGAAAGTGTGGAACTCATTCAGTTGAGTTTTGCAAATTCATCTGGATTAAGTGAATCCGATGAAAATAACGGTGCTGGGATGACGGAACCGTGGCATCTTAATCGGTTCTGTTTAATCAACTTTAAGATTTGTTTTAATTAAAAAACTAAAATATTTGGATTCTAAGACTTTTCTAAACCAAAACACTTCTCTCATCTCCTGATTTATGATTTCTAAAACAAAACCTCTGCGACAATAAGGAGCTTGGAGCACAGTGGGCAGCACGACCATCGTCAACAGCAAAACTTGGGTCTACATCAGCAAAACCTTTCTTAGAAATTAAATAACAAAGCCATAGGATTTCGAGGTGGTTTCCCTAGTGCAACATAAATCCTCAACGTTTTGTTAGGTATTTGCATAGTTGTCTTATGCAGATTAAACCCTAACCGGTTTTAGGATTCCGAGGTAATTTTTTGGTACGACATAAACCCTCACATCTTCGAGGTTGTTTGTATGATTGTGTCATACAAATATAAGTCTTAATAAATTAAAACAGGCAGGATGAAACATTAAATAAACTCCTAAATGGAAGCCAAACAATAGGATAGTTTGCGAAGTTGCCAAGATTCTTCTTGGATCTCCAGCTTCCCCTACTTCTCTTCGTTTAGACTCCTGAAATAAACTGCTCCAAATTTGATCCATTCCCAATTGAAATTTCCAAAATCCAATTGTTTGAAAACCTTAAACTTTGAAATTCTTGAGAGCAAAACAACTGATCATTATCGAGAGTTTTCTTAAGTGTCTTCGGACATTTAGGATGTAATTTACTATAGGGGCTTGCCCTTATAGGGAACTTTAAGAACCCAGGTAATATAAACCCTGCTTAATTCCTTTATATTAAACAGGGGAACCTGTCGGCTTATAAAATTGGTTCGCAGACCAAACGGATGTCACAAATCTTCTAGTTTATTTAATCGAGCCCCATCATCAAGCAGTGTGCCTATTCTTTGGGATAGATCCACGGTTTGTGGTGCGATGCTCGTTTATATAAACTATTTGGGATGTGAGATCGGTTTGATTTTTCATCTTAAAATTTTCAAACTTCAAAATTATTTTCAAAAATCAAATGCTACTTTCCAAATTATATATATATACCTAAATTAAATTTTAAAACCTAAAACAAATATGCCGACAGCTTCTGGCGACTCCGTTGGGGATTAATTCTTCTCTCCATTTTGATTAGACTGTTTTGATTTCATAAATCGGTAGTAAATCCATGCCCCTAGTGGATCAAACTACAATTCTTCCGTTGACATATCTTGTTCATTTCTATCTTGAACATGTATGATCAACTTTCCATAGATTTTGGAGCCACTGTTTAGACACCCCTAAACAGAGAGGTTCTGAAATCCTCCTTTTATTACCTCTCTAAAGAGGTGGGGTCGGACCCCCAATAGGTGTTTTGGTGGATTGATTCCACTTGGGCATTGTGCGTTGTGAATTCAGCCCAGGACTGGGTCCTGAATTTCATTTTTATTCCGTGTCTCTCGGCTTTGATTTGCTATCGGCAAGTTAAACTAAATCTCTACTCTCGTACCTTTTGTTCAAATCCTGAAATTAAGCAAACACTGTTAACAAATGTAAAAGAAAAAAAAAAGTAATAATTATAAAATAAGGTGAAAGCACCAAAATAAAATAAAAGAATACAAGAATAATGTACATAAATTAAATCCAAACAAAAAAAAAATGTATAAAGAAAATTGCCCAGTTTATAGTACGAGTGCGGTCAATTGAGTCTTCTAGTTGATACTACAAGACACCGGACATTACTGACTTCCAGAAATTCTTTAAATGCCAGGAACGATGTCTTCTCCAAAGTTGATATTTTATTTCGCCTCCGGAGTTGAGTTCGCTGTCAATAGAGATGAGCTGCCTGAGCTGGCGGTCATCAAATTAGGACAAGGGTTAGATGATGTTGAAGCCAAGTTCAGCGATGTGGCCATTGCAGTGTCAAAGTCTGAAATGAGCAAGTCCGTTAAGCCTATTGTAACATTCAACAAGAAGTCTGTTGAGGAACTCCCCATGCCTATGCCGACCGGGATTCACTCTACCGCCTTGACACCGATGTACCGCTTCCGTTAACTAAAGGAAAAGATATTCTACGTGAGGAAGAGTCAATCAATGCTTCCGTTTTACGGTCTGCTAAATTCAAGATTGAGTCTGATTTGAAGTCCATATAAATGGCAAAGGCACAGGAATGGAAGCGCAATCAGGGAATTTTGAAGATCAAGCAGCCGCGACAACAACTGTATCGGTCTGAAAAACAGTTGTTCCAGTTGAGACCATACCAGATAGATGGGAGATAGGGTCTGACAATAAATCAATGATTACGTAATGTATACCCGTTCAAAGAGGAGTCAGTGTCGCAGATATTCCGTTACTTGATAAAGATGCCAAAATTCAGACTACCAGAGCCAAAGAAACCAGAGGAGGCTGACAAGAAAGATCATCCGATGTACTGCCCATACCATCGAATGCTCGGCCATACCATAGAAAATTGCTTCATCTTCAAGGATTGGCTCGAGAAGAATTTCAGAAGTGGAAATGTCATAATCCCGAATGAGTACTTAAAAGAATTTGAAATAGATTCTATAAATACGATATTGGGTGATTCAACTGACTTCTACACGATGACGCCGCTGCTCAAGGGAATAAGTGATGTTTCTCGAAAACCTTTAACTGACCTTAAAGCTTTCAAAGGAAAGTCAATTGAGACCGCTGTGGAAAAGCTCCAAGCTGACGTTGCACGACTATCTAAAGATCAAAAAGAAGATACTGAAGATGAAGATTACAACCTAACAGGTTACGTGGAGGGCAAACTTGATGAAATCAACGTCGTTGAGACCCGACCCATGTTAACTGCGAGTGACACTCCTCTTCGTGAGGAGGACACTGCGGATGAGTGGCAAAGGGCCTCCCGGCGAAAAGATGAGATTATAAGCCGTCTTGAGAAAAAGTTGAAGAAATGACGACTGCTATGACCATAATCCAAGGACAGTTGCACTTACAGCAAGTGGCGTCCCCGGAGATAAACTAGCCAGAGATTGTCTATATTACCGAAGAACGAAGGGAAGTCGCTTCTGCAAACCGAGATGAACCGCCACAGAAAGATTCATCTCAGAATATGATGCCAGAGAAAGACATTAAGCAGTTGGTCGAACAGCAGATAAAGGAAGCCTTAGCCCAATCGAAAGGGGGCGCGTCAATTTCAAAGGGTAGATCCTACATGGAGGAGTTCGATGTCGTCCCATATCCCAAGGGTTTCGTATCACCTTTTTTCAAGACTTTCGACGAGACTGGAAACCCTCGTCAGCACGTTGTACACTTCCGAGCATGTTGCTGCAACGCGGGGGGTAGTGAGGCGCTACTGCTCCGACAGTTTGTGAGCAGCCTTTCAGGAATCGCCTTCGACTGGTACGCAGACTTATCGAACGGTTCAGTGAAGACTTTCACAGAAATGGAGAATCTTTTTGTCAAGCGTTTTGTTGGGGTTCAACACCACGTCACTATAGGCAGTCTTGTAGAAGAGAAGCAGAAGCCAGATGAAACTTTGGTGGAATACATCCTGCTTTGGAGAAATCTCAGCATGAGATGCAAGCCATAGTTGCAAGAGCAGCACGTAGTTGAAATTCCTTTAAAGATTATTCACGTTCCAGCTGGTCTCTTACTCAAGGGATTCACAATCGAGACATTCGAGAAGTTACTTAACAAAGCTGGAAGACTTCAAGAAGAAGCTAAACAATTTGGTTTTCTTAGAAAAGCCAACGAGCTAGAGCTAACAAATATATTCGAGAAGGAATGCGAGAAAGTTGTTGTGGTTAACGGGGAAAGCGACAATTGCATGTACGGGTTGAACAACATCAGCGGACCTTCCAACGTCCCGGTCGAACGCTCAGCAATCCTTTCAGCAAAGACTTTACCAGACGAATGAAAGACAAGTTCCAACAATGGTTGCTCGAACAAACAATGTGTACTCTTTTAAAGATGAAGCAGCAAGAATGATGTTCCGCAATCTAATCAAGAACCCTGAGTTCCGGTTACTTGAGCCAAAAAGACCGGATGAAATCAATAAGAAAGGACATCCAAGATACTGTCCGTACCACAGGTTCGTTGGACACACCATAGTGTCGCAATTTCAAAGACTGGCTCGAAGAGAATTTCAAGAATGGGAACGTAACAATCCCGGAAGAATATTTGAAAAGAACCTGAAAAAGGTTCTATCAATATGATTTCGGTCGATCTGTTTGTTCTAGCTGACTCCTACGTAATTAACAACAAAGAAGACACTTCTTGACTACCATTGTACTACTTCTACCAATGTAAAGGGAAATTTGCAGGATTGATGTCGATCTATCACATCCCTCCCACTGCTATGAATGAAAATGAACGGAAAAAGTTTTTTGTTCAGAATTGTTCGATATTTCGAAAACTCAAAGTTGGATATTTTTATAAGATAGTAACTTCAGAAAGAATGAAATTTATGCCCTTATGACTGGGTCCTTCACTTTAAGGAATTCTGACTGAGTCCTAAGTAAACTTTGAAATGAAATAGTGCTGTCAAAATACGAGTAATTAATCCGGGATATCAAGAGTCTTTTAATTTTCTGCCATGTGATCAGGTTCGAGACTTTTGGATGAGTTATAATATCCCAGGATTCATGTTAAGAAACCATTTCAGATTTATTAATTGGGATAGTTTCGACATCCAAAATCATTAACAGAAATATGCACTGTCAGATACAATAATTCTCAGAAAACAAAAGGAGCAAAAAAAAAAGAAAAAAAATGTTTCTGAGGAGAAGCTTGAGGTGAGCACAAAATCGAAAATTGGTGTCACAATCTAGACATTCAAAATCTTTAACATGTGCTCCACCAGATATAGTAATCCTCAATAAAAAAAAGAGCGAAAAGCTCAATATATATAAAAAAAAAGAGAAAAGAGAAATCAACTAAGCTCCCTGAGAAGAAGCTTGAGGCAAGCATATAATCAAAAATTGGTGTCTTAATCATCCCCCGATTAATAAAACTTGAAAGACTACCTTAAGAAGTTTCATCTGATATTATGCTTTGAAGAGAGTCAAGTGATTTTATGTCTTTTGGTCGGTCATTAATTGACTCAGAAATATCTTTGGACAATGAAAAATATTTCTATCACATGAGCATAAATTTTGAATCTGCTTAGGCCCAGAAAGAAAGAATTAAAGAAATGGGCTATGTTATTAGCGTTTAATGGAAATTCAAACCTGAAGTCATGTCTTCAGTGCTCGACAAATACTTATCCAATGTCGGATCAAAGAGCATCAACGCGTACCTAGCAGATACAACTCCAACATCAATTCGAAGGGCGTCAGGGCAACTTTGCAAAGATAGCCTAGACAATCCTCCTAAATCAACGGTAAAGAGTGACGACTGTTACAAACGAAGCTACGAAGTTCCTGTTCCTTCAGCTGTTGTGTCTGTAGAAATAACACATCTTTGTAGGTACTTGAAAAGATATAATTTCAATAGTACCTCGAAGAATAGGTCATTTTCTACAAACGTCGATACCTCAAGAAGTCTGAGCATCATGATGTTTCAAAGACAGCTTCGTTCTATGAAGCACAGATGCCGCACTTGCTTATGGCTGGGTCCAAACCCTAACTAAAAAAAGATAAAAATTAAAAAAAATGAAAATTTATGAAACATAAATGAATAAAATAAAACGTTAAAAAAAACCAACAATAAATCCCTTAACGAATGACAACAAATAAAAAAAATGAAAACTAAAAAAAGAAAAAAAAATGAATAAGATAACGAAACAAACCTTAAGTCAAAATGAAACTTTAAATCAAAATGAAATCCGAAATCAAATTGAAATCTAAATCAAAACAAACTTAAATCATCGAAACAAAAAGAATCTTAATATTAAAAATGAACCTCAAATCTGAATCTCCAATCTGTACTTTCAAATGCTAATCTCAATTTGAATCTCAAATCAAATCCCAATCGAATTCAAATTCAAAACTTCCTAATCTAAAATCCAATCTTTTCAATTCTCTCCCTTATCTGAGATAGGAGCAGTCGATTCTATTGACACGAAGCCACAAGGTTTTCGATTTGGTTATGATGGCGAGGAATCGTATCCAATCCAAACCAGTAACTTTTCGATCAACACTTTTTGAATGAGATTTGTATTATCCTTATATTCCCTCCTAATCTGTTTTTTTCCACAAAAATCTTTTACAACTTTCATGAAATTCTCAAACACCAAAATTCTACACTTCGCAAATCAACACTACCAATCTTTGCAAATCAATCGCGAAATCGAAAAGCAAATTTTAGAGGTTGAGGATTTTACATCCGATACCGCATTTCTTTAGCTTCTTTACCTATCCCAATGGTTCAAATCAAAAATCAAATTTTAGAGGTTGAGGATTTTAGATCCGATACCGCATTGCTTTAGGTTATTTCTATATCGCAATGGTTCAAATTGAAAATCAAATTTTAGAGGTTGAGGATTTTACATCCGATACCGCATTGCTTTGGTTTCTTTCCCTATCGCAATAGTTCAAATCAAAAATCAAATTTTAGAGGTTGAGGATTTTACATCCGATACCGCATTGCTTTAGGATCTTTCCCTATTGCAATGGTTCACTCTCAAAAATCAAATTTTAGAGGTTGAGGATTTTACATCCGATACCGCATTGCTTTAGGTTCTTTCCCTATCGCAATGGTTCAAATCAAAAATCGAATTTTAGAGGTTGAGTATTTTACATCCGATACTGAATTCCTTTAAATCAAAAATCAAATTTTAGAGGTTGAGGATTTTACATCTGATACCGCATTGCTTTAGGTTCTTTCCCTATCGCAATGGTTCACTCTCAAAAATCAAATTTTAGAGGTTGAGGATTTTACATCCGATACCGCATTGCTTTAGGTTCTTTCCCTATTGCAATGGTTCACTCTCAATAATCAAATTTTAGAGGTTGAGGATTTTACATCCGATACCGCATTGCTTTAGGTTCTTTCCCTTTCGCAATGGTTCAAATCAAAAATCAAATTTTAGAGGTTGAGGATTTTACATCTGATACCGCATTGCTGTAGGTTCTTTCCCTATCGCAATTGCTCAAATCCAAAAAAAAACCAAATTTTAGAGGTTGAGGATTTTACATCCGATACCACATTGCTTTAGGTTCTTTTCTATCGTAATGGTTCAAATCAAAAATCAAATTTTAGAGGTTGAGGATTTTACATCCGATACCGCATTGCTTTAGGTTCTTTCCCTGTCGCAATGGTTCAAATCGAAAATCAAATTTTAGAGGTTAAGGATTTTACATCTGAAACCGCATTGCTTTAGGATTCCTCCCTAGGCACCAATTCTCATTTCAAAATCCAGAATTTCCATGGAATCAATCTTGAAATCAACCTTGAATCCAACTTCAATTTAAATCAAAACGTCGATCAAATCAAAATTCGAACTCAAAATTAAAACTTGAAATAAAAAAATGAAATGAATCTAAAATCCAATATCTTGAAATCTTGTAATTTGAAAATTTGCTTCCTTTCCCCAGCGGAAACAACAACTCTCTCTTAATTTTATGTTCTGTCTTAAGTTTTTTACTTAGGCAGCTTTGTGTTGGTTTGTTGATCTTTTCGGTCAACACCAATACGCGCGGTGTGCCTGTCCAGCACACCACACCTATTGAAGGTCCATTTGTTGACCTCACTTTTGGTTGAGGTCTAGTCTCTCTTTAGAATAGCCTAGGGTCTAGCCATAGGACTCTTCTGGTGACTTTCTTAGAGGACTAGTTATGGAACCCTCCCCATAGAAATTCAAAACTCTTCTTGCTTCACTAGGGGGTTTTCATATGCTTAAGGCCTCACCTCCACCTTTTGGTAGGAAAAAGGCAAGCATAAGGAATCCTAGGGGAAGTCTCTCTATAGGTGGTAAGACCTTAGGATTTTCCCTGAGGGAGGTACGGAGCTCACCACTCATACACTTCACATTCACAACATACACACACTGCACATTCTAATTTCAACACCGAACTCTTTGGAAACTCATGTGGATAGCCCAGCCCTCAGTCTATGACTAAGTGGTAGGGACCAACACATAGAGGACCAAATGTAAGTGACCCTTCATCTGTAACTCGATTTAACATTACATCGTGCTCACCTTGAAGCCACCTTCAAATCTCCAAAATTTCAATTTTTGGCCCCTTTGCCCCCTAAATAACCCTGAACTACCCAAAATTTCCAAAATTACCCAAATTCACCAAAATTCCTCAAAAATCATTCCATGATATTCCTTTCCACTCAAATTGACCATTGATGACCAAAAATTCCAAAATGTCCAAAAATACCCCCCAATACCCTCAAAATACCCAAAATACCCTTTTTGCCCAAAAATCCAAAAATTTCAAAAAATTCTCAACAAATTCCAAAAAATCCTAAAAATCCCCAATTTCATTTTGTTCAACTGTACTATGGGCTAATTTTGCCAAATTAATACACGTTCAATCAAAAATCCCAACTTGGCCCATTTAACCTAAAGGTGCCTAAACCAAACCCAATGTTGACCCAATTGATCCCAATTTTCATCAAATTCAATTCTAAACCAAAATTCAACATTCCCAACATAAACTTAGACCAAATTCAAGCCCAATGTGACCCTCATTTGAATCCAATTTCACTTGAAATCCAAAATCCCCAAATTGGTCTAAATAACCCAAAACTCTTAAAGTGAGCCAATGTCAATCAATTCCTCCAAAATTTCAATTCAAAACTCTTTATAACACCTCCTTAAACTTAATTGGATCATCAATTGCCCATAATTTGAGATCAGGTCTTACCCAAAATCCATTTTGGACCAAAACCTTCCCATTTTGACCCAAGCTAGACACATGTTCTATATCCACCAAATTGACCCCCTAGATCTTGTCAAACCCATTTTTTGTCTTCATGAAAATTCTTCGAGAAAACCATATCTACATTATTACAGAAGACCTTGGAACCCTATTCCCACTCAAACCCAATATAATTTGACCCGAACCCAACATGGTCCAAAATAATCAAAAATCCAATCCATGCAAAAATTGAACCTCCAAATGAGCTCAAAGCCACTTTGTGTCTTCATGAAAGATCTTCATTACAATCATATGAACAATATTGGTCAAGGTACTTAGACTCCATTCTCACTCAAACCCATGTTAAGTTAGCCCAAACCCAAATGAACCTAATTGAGCTAATAATTCAAATCAACCTAAATTAAACCATAATTAATCAAATTAATATCATGGCAGCCATAAAATCAATATATATATATACATAAAGATATATATATATATATATATATATATATATATATATATATATATATATATATATATATATATATAATAATAATAACAAAAATATAATAAATAAATGAAAAAAATATATATATATCTTACTTCCATGCTTCTCCCTCACCTCTCCCTCACCCTACATGCCACCTCATCCCTCATCCATCACCTCCACCATAACTCCTCCTCACCTCCACCATATCTCTCCCTCACTACCTCCTTAATTCCTAGCCGTGAGCCTTCCCATTAAATCCCCCCATAAACACTCTTAAACACCTCTTACACACTCCCTTACACTCACTTACATTCAGCCATTCCACTCTCCCAAAATCTCCTCCTAGCCGTGAGCCTCTCCTCCTCCTTTTCTCTTCCTTCCAAGATTAGCCACACTCATTCACTTCATCTCCAACAAGGGACTCTGTCAAAGTCTCCAACAAGTGCCTCTCCATAGCTAAGGTAATATTCTTTCCCCCTCTACTTTTCATCCCATGAATATTTAAGCTTCAAGAAAAATGTTTTACCCCTTTTATGCATAGCACTAAAACATCACACACACATGCACATATTTCACATGTTCTTCTTCCTTTATAAAGACCATTAAATTCACATACAATTTGTTTAATTTCTTTTAGCTTTCATGCATGTTTTTTTTTTTTTTATGTATCAATGTATAGCCTTCAAGATCCTCTCTTTCATGCAAATGTTTTCAATGCTTAGCTTTTTTCTCATGCAAACTATCCATGTAATCAAAATCATGTGTAGGTTGTTTCTCCTTCATGCTATCTTAACTTTATTCATGCATAGGTTTAAGGATCCTTTCTTTTATGCAAAGTCATTTACCTTTTAAATCTTTCATGTTTAGCCCTAAATTTCCCTTTCATGCAAATTATCTAATTAACTTGACTAGATTAGTATTTACAAAACTACCACATAGATATCACTTAACTTAAAGGAAATAAATTTTAAAATTTAAAAGAAAGGAAAATAAACATAAAGAGAAAAGAAAATAAAAATAGGATATGATAAAATAAAATAAAAGGGAATGAAATAAATTTTTTTTAACATACAATAATAAAATAAACAAAATAACTATATAAATCATACATATATAGAATTAACTTACATAAATGTACATATATGTATATGTAATAAATAATAATATAGATTAATGTATAAATATATTGTAGATAAATTATAATACACTAAAAGATAAGTGTAAAATAATGTATCTAAATTATGGATAAATAAGTGACATAATAATAATAATCTATGCTAAATATAAATAAATACTACTAAATCATAAATAACTAAATAAAGGATGACCATATCTTTGTAAAATGTAATAATAACAATATTTAAGTAATAATAATAACTATAATATAGAATAAAATAAATAACTTATAAACCTAAAAGATAAGAATAATTTAGGAGAGAGAATGTTAATAAGAATAGAATAAAATAAGGCTTGTATAATATAAATAAATAATAAAAATAAACAAATAAAAATGTCATGCCTCTTTAAAATAATGTAAATGTGAATATATGTGTGAATAATAAATTTAATAACTTATAACTTAATGAAAATGATAATAACATTAAATGAAAGAAAAGAATAATTCAAGGAGAGAGAAAATGAAAAGTCTTATAATTAAATAAATAATAATATAAATGATAAATAATATTTGATATAAATTAATAAGTTTAAATATACATCTAAATAATAAATCAATAATAATATAAAATAAAAACAACTGTATAATTTAAATATATATTAAAATGATATGAACTTATAAAGGATAATAAAAATAAATAACACACACACATATAAATATGATAAATATACATAAATTGAATATAAATTAATAATAACATTAAATGAATAATAAATTAAATTAAAATTAAAATAGTTATAATAGAAATTAAATTAAATTAAATTAAATAATAATTAAAATTAAATAAGTTAAATTAAATAATAATTAAATAAAGTAAAAAACAATTAAATAAATAATAGTTTAAATTAATTAAATAAATTAATTAAATTAAATAAATCAAAATTATATTAAATTAAATGAAGATGTAAATAAATAAATAATTTAAAATTAAATTAAAATTAAATTAAAAAATTAAATTAAATTAAATAAAGTTAAATTAAATTAAATTAAATAATAATGTAAACAAATAATAAATGAAATCAAATTTAATTAAATTAAATAAATTAAATTAAAATAAATAAATAAATAAAGTTAAGTTAAATTAAATTAAATTAAATAAATAATAAATTAAATTAAATAAATTAAACTAAATTAAATAAAAATTAATTAAATTAAACTAAATTAAATAATAATGCAAATAAATGATAAATTAAAATGAAATAAACTAAATTAAATTAAATTAAATTAAATAGTAATTGTAAATAATAATTAATTAAATTAAATTAAATTAAAAATAAATGATAAATTAAAATAAAACAAATTAAATAAAGTTAAATTAAATTAAATTAAATAATAATTGTAAATGCTAATAAATTGAATTAAATTAATTAAATTAAATAATAAAATAAATTAAAACTAAAATAATAATAAATAAATATCAAGCTAAAGTAAAATAAAATAAATAAATAACAATTAATTAAATAGATAATGATAAAATAAATAAATCACATAAGATAATAAATAATAAATTAAATAAACCATAAAGATAATAATAATTTTAATCACACATAAAAGATAATAATTTTAAATAACATAACATCATAAGAATAAAATAACATACAATAATGATATAACATATAAACAACATACAACAATAATAACAGCATAAACAATAATAACATAATAAAATGATAATATATAAATAACACAACCATCACAAATCACAACAACAATAACAATCCCAACACAACAACAATCCCAACACAACAAAAATCACAATACACAACAACGATCCCGACCACAATACAATACAAACACGATAACAATCAAACCTAGGATAGGCCTCCTGAGGCATGGTTCATTTTTGTTTTCCCTTTATAAAGACCCCTAGGAAATCACAACTTGGTGTATAAAACATAATAAGAATACCCTTATGCTTAACGAATGCATGGAGTAACCCAAATTTTACCCGATATCCACAAAAACTTCCCAATCCACATTTCAAACTCAAACATCAAACCAAAACCAAAATCAAACCAAAATTAAACCAAAACCAAAACAAAACTCAAACAACATAAACCAAAATCAAACCAAAATTAAACCAAAACCAAAACAAAAGAAAAAAACCAAAACCAAAACCAAACCTAGTTCAAACTCAACCCAAATACAAACACAAACCAAATTCAAATCTTCCAATCCCCAAACTAAAATCAAACTCAATTATATAAAAAAACCACAAACTCTTCATAGCACTCCCATAAGTCCAAATAAAACTACCAATTGCCACCAATCCAAATCTAAACCACACCTAAACACATCTGCCCCAACCTACCCTGAACACCTGTGTTCATTAAGCATAAGGGTATAGGTAGGGTGAATTGTTAAGCAACACAATAAGTCTAAATGAGCCCGAGACGTTTCATAAGGATATGAGAGGGAAGCATGGACCTGCATCCTTCTTTGACTGTTTGGATACCTCTGAGGTCTATTAAACTTAATATGTCTGCTTAACGAAACCATCCTCAATTAAATAAACAAAGTTTATTGAAACACAAGATAAGAATTCACATAAACATCATATGACTTGGTAGACAACCAGGATCTTAACATAGACATCATAGGATTGAGTAGTTACTTCTTGTTAGTTCTACTTCTTCCTGTTTTCTGGCATGCTTTAATTTATGCAAAACTATAAACACATATATACAATGCAATACTAAAGTTTCAGCTGGGAAAGACGAGAAGACCCTCCAGGTCCGCTTTTACTTTTTTGCAATTTACCTTATTGCAATTTATTTACTCCGCACTGCGTTTTACTTTTCTTGCATGATAAATAAGATTGTTGCATGAAAACTGAAACCTTTAGGATTGCCACAAAACTGAAACCCAAAACTAAATTAAAAGTCATACAAGATAAAATTCACCGCCACAATATTTCAAAATATAAGACAACACAAAATTTAATCACAAACGGAACAACAAAAAGTACAACTTTAACTAAATTAAAACGTCTCATTAGATGATCAGGAATACCTCGGATGATGTAACCCACGCGTTGCTAACGGGATTTCCCACGGTCTAAATGAAAGTGTGGAACTCATTCAGTTGAGTTTAGAAAATTCATCAGGACTAAGTGAATCCGATGCAAATAACGGTGTCGGGATGACGGAACCGTGGGATCTTAATCGGTTCTGTTTAATCAACTTTAAGATTTGTTTTAATTAAAACACTAAAATATTTGGATTCTAAGACTTTTCTAAACCAAAACACTTCTCTCATCTCCTGATTTATGATTTCTTAAACTAAACCCTTGCGACAATAAGGAGCTTGGAGCACAGTGGGCAGCACGACCATCGTCAACAGCAAAACTTGGGTCTACATCAGCAAAACCTTTCTTAGAAATTAAATTACAAAGCCATATGACTTCGAGGTAGTTTACCTAGTGCAACATAAATCCTCAACTTTTTGTTAGGTATTTGCATAGTTGTCTTATGCAGATTAAACCCTAACCGGTTTTAGGATTCCGAGGTAATTGTTTGGTACGACATAAACCCTCACATCTTCGAGGTTGTTTGTATGATTGTGTCATACAAATATAAGTCTTAATAAATTAAAACAGGCAGGATGAAACATTAAATAAACTCCCAAATCGAAGCCAAACATTAGGATAGTTTGCGAAGTTGCCAAGATTCTTCTTGGATCTTCGACTTCTCCTACTTCTCTTCCTTTAGAATCCTGAAATAAACTGCTCCAAATTTGATTCATTCCCAATTGAAATTTCCAAAATCCAATTGTTTGAAAACCTTAAACTTTGAAATTCTTGAGAGAAAAACAACTGATCATTATCGAGAGTTTTCTTAAGTGTCTTCGGACATTTAGGATGTAATTAATTATAGGGGCTTGCCCTTATAGGCAACTTTAAAAACCCGAGTAATATAAACCACCGCTTAATTCCTTTATATTAAGCGAGGGGAACCAGTCGGCTTATAAAATTGGTTCGCAGACCAAACGGATGTCACAAATCTTCTAGTTTATTTAATCGAGTCCCATCATCAAGCAGTGTGCCTATTCTTTGGGATAGATACACGGTTTGTGGTGTGATGCTCGTTTATATAAACTATTTGGGATGTGAGATCGGTTTGATTTTTCATCTTAAAATTTTCAAACTTAAAAATTATTTTCAAAAATTAAAAGCTACTTTCCAAATTATATATATATATACCTAAATTAAATTTTAAAACCTAAAAATATATGCCGACAACAGTAAGCTGAAATAGGAATAAACATAAATTTATACAAATTTCAATCTTAAACACAATACATTAAAAATACTTTAACAACTGTCTTAATATCCAACAATCCACACAAAGTAAATAAACAAATCTAAACTAGCAAACAACAAACAACAATCAATACTAACAAACAAACTAAGCTAACAACTGACTTAGCACAATTCAGAGGTAAATCAGGCCACTAATCACTGTTACGTAGCCTCAGCATCGTCATCATCACAAAAAGAAAACTCAACATCCTTAGGATCAACATATGGTGAGAAACTAGGAAAGGTAGGAAACTGAACATCGTGCTCTCCCTTCAGGAATCTAATGAGAGCTTCATCATACTCAGCATCGTAACTACTCTTCCTCTGGGTATACTCAGATAAATGATCAATTTTCTTATCAATAGAATCAACTCTGCAATGAATTTGAAATAACTCATGTTCGTTGCTCTAAAACCGATCATGCATCGATTCCCAAAAACTAGATGGTGGCTCAGCAGTAGAAGTAGAAGGTCTGGAAGTAGAAGGTCTACCTGAAGTGTGTGCAGAAGTAGAAGGAGCGGTCGATCTCTT
The DNA here is from genome assembly GCA_022702705.1 of Papilionanthe hookeriana x Papilionanthe teres. Lineage (NCBI taxonomy): Eukaryota > Viridiplantae > Streptophyta > Magnoliopsida > Asparagales > Orchidaceae > Papilionanthe > Papilionanthe hookeriana x Papilionanthe teres. The sequence continues at coordinate 149,692,437 of CM040425.1, read as the reverse complement.
CCCTCGAAGACAATCATAGATACTAACACTCTCCTGCCCAATTGGCTTGGTAGACTTCAGCTTCTCCTCAGAAATATCAGCAGTAACTCCATTACTAACACATAAATAATAGATTAAAGATGGAAATCCCAGTCCCATAGAAGTGTTGGATCTAGCAGTAGACTCCACAGAATCATAAATAATACTACCGACATCTATCGGCTTCCTCTCCTGAATGCAATAGTTTAAGAGAACTCTATCTCTGGTGACTTCACTCAGGTAGTTGGAAGGTAGAAGTCTAGCAGAAATAAAATAATGACATGCCTTTGAAACTCCATTTAATTTGGAAGATTTGAAATTTACCCATTTTTCATTTCTGATCTTCCAGGCCCAGTGCCGTCAGTCAAATAAGCAATAATCATCTCAAGATCTCCCTCAGATGGAGATAATCCAGTATAGTGGCACTTGATGGTAGGTGGCAGCCCATAAAACACATTGATCCGCTCTGGAGAAAATCCCATTCCAATACCTCTGATGAAGACTTCGTAGTCTTCCGCATCTAAAAAGTTAACATAAAATTCGTGAACGACTGGAATAACAGTAACAACAGGGAAATAACAGAATCGTTGCCAGTTGTGGGCAACGATTGTGTTCTCAATCGTTTCACCCAGATTGTAAAAGCTTCACTCTGAGATAAACTTTCTCAGTGTCGCAAATTCGTGATATCAAAAATGCGCTGCTGCAGTCGCGAACTTGCTATTGTCAAAATTTTTTCGTCCCTTCCCTCGCTTAGATTTCGGTGTCATCTAAACGTGAAACAAAATAAGAAGAAATTTAGGACTCAAATATTTAAACTCTTTTTTAGTTTATGAAAATTAAAATTAGTTTAAAAATCCAAATAGAATATCTAAAAAACAAGATTTTTCTCAAAATTTCTGTTTTTAGCAAAACATAGGAAAAACTATGGTGAAAATCGAAAATAAATGGATTAGAGTGTAGATCTGACCTTGAGACGAAGAAATCAAATGATTTTGCGCCCAAATACTTGATGTTTTGACCTCAAAATGGATCTAAGAGGTATATTTTAGCACAAATAGGGAAGAAGATGAAGCTTAGGCGTCATCCATAGCTAATGGGGTTTATATGGTGTTTTTCGGGTAAGCAGGCTGAACCGGCGCTTAGGCGCAGAATTCTGGCGCTTAGGCGCCAGACTCGCCTTTCACAAAAATCACTCTAAAAATTTTATTTTCCATAAAAATTCATAAATTCAACTTCCAATGACTCATATTTGAATAGGGCTTCAGTTTCTAATTTCCAAAACATTTTTCAAAAATTTTAAAAATTAAATATTAAATCCACCAATCAAACACAAGGTTTAAATCAAACTTCTCTAATTTCCATTTATAATCTTCAATATTGGCTCAATACATTTCTGATAAGTATAATATAATGATTCAAGTCCTAACACACAATCAAACAACACAATCTGAAAATAAATACAACACACATTGAACATGAAAGCAAATACACAAACAAACACAATTGATTCACTAAATCGATACAACGACTCACTAGATAAATAACGATCTCACCCAATCACTATCTAATTTCCATTATCTTTACAATGAAGATTGCTAGGCCTACTAAGGAAGAATACTAATGCTCACGGAAAATCCGTAGTTTTTTTCTCGTCGATCCACTTATTCTTCGCATACATCTCCACTTGAGCATCTTGATAAGCCGCTAGATGATCAAATTGGAGTTTTGCTTGTCATTCTAGATGTTCAATCTGATGATACATCTCATGAAGGTGATCTCCAATGCTTTTGAAATTCACTTCAAATTTATCAAGACGACTAGAAATTTTCTCCAAACTTACAGCGATGAAACCATTGAAGTAAGGTTGAGGATCTTTTGGACCTTTGTCTCTAGTCTCTTCTCCAAGATTTCTCCTCTCCATTTCTTCAAAAATCCTCTCTAATCTCTCAAAAATGGAGTGTATGCGTCAAAATATTGATTTCTTAGGGATTGGGGAAGAAGATGGGTTAATTTAAAGGTGAAAATCGTGTGAAAAACTGAAAGTTTTCAGTTTTTACACGACCCAGTAACCGTGGCGCTTAGGCGCCAAATCTGGCGCCTAGGCGCCGGACCCGTCGATACACATCTTATTCTGGCGCTTAGGCGCCAATTCTGGCAACTAGGCGTCGGAACCATGTTCGACTCCGTTTCGCCTAACGTCAAATTTCAAGGATTTGTTCTCCAAAAATAGTTAAATTATAATTGTAAGATCAGTACAATCTCAATAACACAATTATACATAATTTCAATGAAGGTTAACATGATCTCCTTTTTACTCACGTATGAAATGGAGTGATACAAAGTCAAAACTTTATAAACTTGAAGATAATTTTTAATTTTCTGATGTTATATAAAATTTATCAAGACCGAGCCATAGCCATACATCAAAAACGTAAAAACACACTAAAAATAAAAATCTATGGGTTGCCTCCCATAAAACGCTTAGTTTAACGTCTTCAGCCCTACCTAAGTAATTCTTTCATCAAGTTGACTTAAATCATAAGCCTCTTTATAAATCTTTTTAATATCTCCCAAATAAGGCTTTAATCTTAAACCATTAACTTTAAAAAATTTCCCCATTTTGGGGTCTTTAATATCCACAGCTCCATTTTGGTATACTTTTTCAATTATATATGGTCCTATTCATTTTGATCTCAATTTTCCAGGAAAAAGTCTTAAATGAGTATTAAATAGTAATACTTCTTGTTCAGGATCAAATATTTTTCCTGAAATCTTTTTATCATGTAATATCTTCATTTTCTCTTTATAAATTTTTGCATTATCATATGATTCATTTCTTATTCATCCATCTCATTTAATTGCAATAATCATTTTTCTCCTGCAGTATTCAAATCAGAATTAAACTCCTTTATCGCTCAATAAGCTTTATGTTCAAGTTCAACAGGTAAGTGACAGTGTTTTCCAAAAACTAACCGGTAAGGTGTCATTCCGATTGGTGTCTTATAAGCTGTTCTATAAGGCCATAATGCATAATCAAGTCTATCAACCCAATCAGATCTTTTAGGATTAACAGTCTTCTCTAAAATTCTTTTAATTTATGTGTTTGATACTTCAGCCATTCCACTTATTTGTAGGTGATATGCAGTTGCAATTTTATGTTTGATTCCAAATTTTTGGAGTAATGATTGAATTCTTATATTTCTAAAATGACTTTAAGAATTTTGATACACTTTTGGAATCACAGTTAGGGAAAGCTACAGCTTCAATCTACTTTGAAACATAATCAACTGCTAATAAAATATAAATTTTTCCAGATGATGGTACAAATGGTCCCATAAAGTCTAAACCCCATATATCAAAAATTTCAACTTCCAATATATAGTTTAAAGGCATTTCATCTTTCTTGGATATATTTCGCATTCTTTGACATCGATCACATGTTTTAACATAATGTCTCACATCCCTGAATAAAGTAGGCTAATAAAATCCTGAATTTAAAATTTTAAATGCAGTTTTATCTATTCCAAAGTGTCCTCCAAAATTGAAATCATGATATTTTTGAATAATAGCAAAAGTTTCTTCATAAGGTATGCATCATTGAATTATAAAATCTCTTCCTAATTTAAATAAATAAGTGTCGGTATATTTTTAGGTTATGAGTTGGATTTTAAAAAGGGGTCACCTACAGAAATTGTCAGTGAATTTTAAATTTAATTTAAATATATAATTTGAAAAGTAGTATTTGATTTTGATAATAATTTTAAGTTTGAAAAATTTTAAGATATGAAATCAAACCGATCTCACATCCCAAATTGTTTATATAAACGAGCGCCGCATCACGAACCGTGTATCTGTTCCGAGGAATAGACGCACTGCTTGATGATGGGGCTCTATTAAATAAACTAGAAGATTTGTGACATCCGTTTGTTCTGCTAACCAATTTTATAAGCCGACAAGTTCCCCTGCTTAATAAAAAGGAATTAAATAGGTTTTATATTACCTGGGTTCTTAAAGTTCCCTATAAGGGCAAGCCCCTATAGTTAATTACATCTTAAATGACGGGAATCATTTAAGAAAACTCTCGATAATGATCAGTGATTTTCCTCTCAAGAATTTCAAAGTTTAAGGTTTTCAAAGGATTGAATTTTGGAATTTCAAAAGGGTTTAGCTCAAATTTGGAACAGTTTATTTTGGAGTCCAATGGAAAAGAGGTAGGAGAAGCTGGAGACCCAAGAAGAATCTTGGCAACTTCCCAAACTATCCTATTGTTTCGCTTCAATTTGGGAGTTTATTTAATGTTTCAATCTTGCCAATTTTAATTAATTAGGACTTATGCTTGTATGATAAAATCACACAACTAGCCTCGGAGATGTGAGGGTTTATGTCATACCGAACGACTACCTCGGAGTCCTAAGACCGGTTAAGGCTTAATTTACATAACATGATTATGCAAATGCTTGAAAAGTTGAGGATTTACGTTGCACTAGGCAAACTACCTTGAAATCCTATGGCTTGGTTATTTAATTCTAAGAAAGGTTTTGCTGATGACGATGGTCGTGCTGCCTACTATGCTCCAAGCTCCTTATTGTTGCACAGGTTTAGATTTAGAAGTCATAAATCAAAGGATGAGAGAAGTGTTTTGGTTTAGAGAAATCTTAAAATCCAAATGTCTTTAATGTTTTATTAGGGAAATCATAAAGTTGATTATAACAACACTGGTTAAGATCCCACAGTTCCATCCTTTCGGCATCGTTATTTTTATCGAATTCACTTAGACCAGATGAATTTGCTAAACTCAACTGAAATCCTGTTAGCAACATGTAGGTTACATCATCCGAGGTATTCCCGATCATCCAACAAGACGTTTTGATTTAGTTAAAGTTGTAGTTTTGTTGTTCTGTTTGTGATTAAATTTTGAGTTGTTTTATATTTTGAATGTTGTGGTTGGATTTTATCTTGTAGTGACTTTTAATTTAGTTTTGGTTTCAGTTCAGGGACTATCATAAAGGTTTTGGTTTTGATGCAACAGTCTTGTTTAACATGTAAGAAAAGTAAAGCGCAGTGTAGGTAAAGAAAATGCTGTTGACCTCATTTTTGATGAGGTCTTCCCTTCTTCTTTTTAGTGCTTAGGATCTAGCCTTAGGCTTTTCCTTTGACTATCTTAGATGACTAGAATTGGGACCCGCCTTTTAGAAATTCAAACCACTTCTAAACTCCCTGCAAACTCCACAAACTTGACTATAGACCCCTAATCACCTAGAGGGTTGAAATCGAATGTGGAAATTTAAAGGATGAGTTCTATAGGATTCTTTGGCCTTAGGGCCCTTGCAGGTGGCTCAGTGCAGTGAAGGGGCTGACTTACACTACACTTACACACTACATTTCCACACACTTCCTAAAACCACACCCATACCCAACTTGACCTCCTGACTCATATAGGTGATCCACATGGATGGTCCTTAACCCCTAAGCCCTTGGCTAAGAGGGTTAGGAACAACATAGTGAATGCCTCAAATGAGTCCTTTCATGGCTCATATGGGCTTGAAATGACTTCATGGCTCATATGGGCTTGAAATGACTTCATGGCTCAACCAAAATGACTTCTTTCCACCTAAATTCACCCAATCTTCAATTTCCCAAATTTTCAATTTTTGACCCCCGGGACCCTACACCTACTAAACTACCGAAAACCGCTTAAAATTACCCAAATTTTTGCAAAATTTCCAAATTACCCAAAATTTTTCAAAATCTATCCCAAACATCTCCACATCACTCAAATTGATCATCCATACCCAAAAATACCAAAGATTCCAAAAATACCCCCCAATACCCTCCAAATACCCAAAATACCCTTCTTGGCCTAAAAATCTAAAAATTCAGAAAATTCCCAGAAAATTCCAGAAAATCCTAAATATTCCCAATTTCATTTTGTCCAACTACATCATGGGCCAATTTTGTCAGTTTACCCTACTTTTATCAAAACCCCCAAATTGACCCATTTTAACCCAAAGTGAACCCAATGTTAAACCAAACCTATCCAATTGACCCAAATTCTGGTCCAATTCAATTCTAAACTTCAATTCAACATTCCCAATACCAATCTAGACAAAATCCAAGTCCAATTTGATTGACATTTGGATCCAATCTCACTTTTGGCCTTAAAGCCCAATTTGGACCCATGACCCGAACTTAACCCAAACTCACCCAATTCAACTCCAATTAACCTCAAATCTTTTCTAAATCTTCCTTAACATTCCCACAAACAAAACCCTAACATGATTTGCCCAAAATTTAGACCCAAACCCCACTCAAACTCAACCCAAGGTTAAAAGGCCCATTTTTGACCTAAGCCCAAACCTAACCCAAATTCAACCCAATTCAAATCCAAATCACCCCCAATTTGTTTCAAATCACTCATGACACATCTATGAGCTAAACCCAACAATTATTTGGCCCAAACTCTTTACAAAATTCCCATCCATAAATTCATTTTTAAACTTAAGGGCCCATTCCTTAAACCATTTTAAAAGCCCACTTCCACCAAATCCAAAACCCCAAAAATTCTTCCAAAGCCCATATGACATTTCCCCTCATCATACTTCCAATTAAAATCATCCCTAAGTCCTAAACCAATGATCAAATATTTCTAAATGAGGCTTCATCCCAAATTTCCACCAAATTATCCAAAATCCTTAAAATCCTTTTTTATGAAATTGACCAAACTTTTTGCCGAGCCAAAGGTGAGCCATGAAGCCATGTATGAGCCACATGTGAGCCATGAGAGCTTTGGACACTCCACCATGCCATATTGGGTAAGAAGAGGGGGGCTTTCCTTAATCCCTAAAGCTCATTAGCCTTAATCATGTTTCACACTAAACTTAAATTTAATCCGAAATATATTTGGATGGAGACTTCTCCATGCCAAACCAGTGATCCCTTTGATCCCCCACAGCATCCAAAGCCACCTTGAAGGGTGCACCAAGCCCAAATGGGTGGATTGACCCATTTAGACTCAAAACTAGCCATGCCCCAATTCTACTTTGATTCAACCACTTTACACATGGCATTTGCCGATTGCCTACACTAAACCCCGGCCACGACCCACCGACCAAGATGGTGACCATTGCACAGCCGGCCGGCCACCAGGCCGCCGGGAAAACACCATGGCGAGAGCTCGCATGTGAGCCAACATTGAAATTCTCACTTGCTTGAGCTGCCCCATGCCTAGTGGTCACCATGGCTGTTCTTCTCCTCACCGGAGCAGGCTGATCCCGAAGCCCTAACTCCCACAGGGAGGCCCTCGGCCAGGCTATTTAAACTCCACCCCTCTCGGCCATGAAACAAGAGAAGCATAAACCTTGCCAAAACTCGCCAAAATTGTTCCGGACCATCTTCCACCCTTAGAGCACTTGATCCCCGAGTGGAATTCCCTGCCATTTCTCCTCACGAGCTCGATTTCGGAGTTGAAATTCCACCGAAAACAGGGACACTTCTCCACGGTGAGCCAATTCCCAAATTGATTGGCTCTACACCTTCACCGGACCAAGAGAAGTTGTCCACCATCAAAAGCCCCATCTCCGGACCACCCGGTTGCTCCGGCCTCGAGCTTTGTGATCGGGCTTGGTCGAAATCATATCCGGACAATTCACCGGACCAGGAGACTTCATCTGGAGCTTGCTCGGACCCGATCGAAGGTGCAACAACTCTCGGATTGAAGCCACACTTCTACGAGCCAAGGTATGAGCTAACTCTTCATCCCGGAGCACGGAGATTCTCCATTTTAAATGCTTTAGTTTCGATGCATGTTAACCGTATAGATGTGTTCGTCTCTTCGAGACGAATCCATAGAGTATAAGAACATAAAAATCCATTGAGAATCGAGTGAGATCTTAGGGATTTAGTGTGGACGGCTCTCGGGTGAGAACGCTTGGGGACGATGAACGGATGCCGTCCATTCAATACACGCGCGGACGGACGGCTCAGATGGCGTCGGACCGGGAGACGGTACGAGAACCGCGGGGCCGGGCTGCTGACTCAAGTGGCGGCGTCGAATAGGAGCGCGCCGCGTGGCCTTTCGGAGCTGCCGAGGATGCGTTGGCGCTGACTCGGATAAGTAGAAAATTATGGATTTTTTTGATTTATTTAATTCCCTAAACTTCAAAAATTCATATCTCTATGTAGAAAAATCAGAAAAATAAAATAAAAATACCCTCTTGCTCAGTGAAGAGAGGAGAATAATGTGGAAAAGAAATCACTTAATTTCATCAAATATTTTATTTTTTATAATTAATTTACTCTCTGCATTGTTTTAATTCTCCATGCATGCATACAATTCACCATGGCATGAGACCATAGGGCTTTTGAAGCCTCTGAATTTGGGAACATTCCCTAAATTTTCCAAAGTCGAGGCCATCCTATGAAGAGTTCTTGATTTTTCAAGTTCGAGTCACTGTTTTGGGTATTTTAATTCCGAGTAAATAGCATGTTGTGAAATAAATTCTAGGAAAATTTGGTGATGTTCCTTATGACCAGAGGACCACTAGGAAAAATAGATTTTGGCTTAGTTCATTCAAAACAACCCTAATTGGCTTAAACACCCAAAATAGGTCTTTAATTAATTAGAGTTAACCAGGCATCAAATTGACTTGAAATCAATTCTCCACTGACCTTTAGGATCAGAGGAATCCACCATAAAAATTTGAGGTCAATTGGACTTGGTTAGCCCCACTAATTGGGTTGATTAAGTCACTTAGCCATTTTAAACTTTAAAAATTCATAACTTTTAAAATACTTTTTAAAAATCCATCAAATTGGTTTTGGAGCCTCTCGATATCAGGGGAATCTAAGAAAATTAAAATTTCAATTTTCTAAAAAGTTGATTTTTAATAATATTTTAATATTTTTAATAATTAAAAAATAATAAAAATCACAAAAATAATAAAATTCACCAAAATGTCACATTTTGAATTTTAATCACTTAGGAACAAATCCCACATTTTTCTTAGGTCTATTTAGTGAGATATTGAATTTTAAAGCCCTAGGGTAATTTTAAAATTAAAAAAATGTATTTTCTAGCATTTTCACTAAAAATAATTATAATAAATCATAGAAAAATCAGAAAATTGCAAAATTTGCTTCTCTGGTTTCCTTGATATCAGAGAGATTTTTGAAAAATATAAAACCCATTTTTCAACATTTATTTTATTTTTAAATTAATTAACACTCCAAAACTCAAAATAATTATAATAAAAATAATATAATTCAAAAAATCTCCAAAATTGGTCCAAGTGCTTCTCTGGTCATTAGGAATGTCCCCTAATTTTCTTAAGGACAGAAACTTTCACTTGGTCATGTTATTAAATTTTCCTTGAAAATCTCTATTTTCCACCAAAAATAATTATATAAATAAATTAAATACAGAAAAATCACATTTTCTCCTCTCATGTCTTTATTGACATATGAGTGAAGTCACATAAAAATTTCAAGTTCATTTGGGTTCAATTTAGTGAGTTATGAAATTATTAAACTTAAAGGGTAAAATGGTAATTAAAATCTTTAATCCTTAATTAAAACTTTAGGTTTAATAAAAAATCAACAAGTAAAATATTTGATCTTAATCTGGTTTGGATGATTGAAATTTAAATAATTAAAGGGTAGAAACCCATTAAATAATTTTAAAATGATTAAACTTTAATTAAATAATAGATTAAATTTGGAGGAATAATAAATTGGAATTATTAAAATAAGGGATATTTATTAGGAAGAGATTTATTCTTTAATTTAAAAATCCCTAAACTAATTATATCATTAATACTCGATTTTTAATTAAAATGATAACTCAAATTTAAAATATTAAAAGACTTAATTAAATTATTAAACTCTTTTGAAATTTCAATTAAAATTAAAAATAAAGTAAATTAAAGATAAATTAAAATTAAATTAAATTAAAATTAAATTAAATTAAATTAAAACAAATTAAATTAAATTAAACTAAATTAAAATTAAATTAAATTAAATTAAAACAAATTAAATTAAAATTAAATTAAATTAAATTAAAAAAAAATTAAATCAAATTAAATTAAATTAAATTAAATTAAATAAATTAAATTAAATTAAATAATTAAATTAAATTAAATTAAATTAAATCAAATTAAATTAAAATTAAATCAAATCAAATTAATTAAACACCAAATCAAATTAAATTGAACTATATTAAACTAAATTAAAACTCGATTAAATTAAGTTGAATTAAATATAACATCACCTAAGACATAAAGAATTCAAAATAAATGTAAAACGACTTGAACACTATTCCAAATTTAAACCCTTTAACTTAAATCGAATCATTTGAATACTAATTTACCCTTGAAAGCTTTGATTATTATAACTCCTAAATGGAACATCAAATGAAGTGTTACTTCACTCATAAGATATTCGAAATGTCTTAATTCACTAGAGCGAGTTAACAAAACTTGAAAACCTCGGACGATCGATTCATTTATATAATTAAATTCATTTGGACTTAAAACAATCCTAGAAATATTGAAAAGATGTTTAAGATTCTTCTTAAGCACTTCCTCGATATGATAGGATATTTATAAGAACAATTGGACTTAATTGTCCTTTGATGAAGAAAATCGTCCTCGAACAAAAACACAAAGAACCTAGACGTCATAGGAGTTGACTAGCTATAGGATTAGGAATTTGGTAGAAAACCATAACCTTTCCCCTAGCTTTACCTAGGAACTTGCTTAAATATTCTAATTGTGTTTTAAGTGCGGCTTGGGATGACGGGAAGACCCTCCGGGTACGCTTTTATTTTATTGCAATTTAATTTCTTGCAATTTACTTTCTTGCAATTTACTTTATTGCAAATGCACTTTACTTTTCTTGCATGATAAAACAACTGTTGCATGAAAACCCACACCTTTAGGATAGTCCCTAAAACTGAAACCAAACTAAGTTAAAAGTCATTGCAAGATAAAATTCACCGCCACAACATTTCAAAATATAAAACAACTCAAAATTTAATCACAAACAGAACACAAAACTACAATTGCAATTAAATTAAAACGTCACTGTTGGATGATCGGGAATACCTCGGATGATGTAACCTACGTGTTGCTAACGGGATTTCCCACGGTCTAAATGAAAGTGTGGAACTCATTCGAGTTGAGTTTAGCAAATTCATACGGACTAAGTGAATCCGATAAAAATAATGATGCGGAAGGATGGAACCAGTGGGATCTTAGCAGGTGTCGTTATAATCAACTTTAAGATTTGTTTTAATCGAAATAAAAAACACTTGGAAATTAAGACTTCTCTAAACTAAAACACTTCTCTCATCCCCTGATTTATGATTTCTAAAACTAAACCTCTGCAACAACCAGGAGCTTGGAGCATGGTGGGCAGCACGGCCATCGTCGTCAGCAAAACTTAAACCTACTTCAGCAAAATCTTCTTAGAATTAAAACAACAAAGCCATAGGACTTCGAGGTAGCTTGCCTAGTGCAACATAAATCCTCAACTCTTCGTTAGGCATTTGCATTGCAAATTAAGCCCTAACCGGTCTTAGGATTTCGAGGTAGTCGTCAGATACGACATAAACCCTCACATCTTCTAAGCTTATTTGTTTGATTTCATCATACAAATATAAGCCCTAATTAATTACAATTGGCAAGATTGAAATACTAAATAAACATTAGGACTTTCCTAAATTCAAGCCAAACAATAGGATAGTCGGGAAATTACCGAAGTTCACTTCAAATCAGTGATTTCTCCTACCTTTCTTCCTTTGGATTCACAAAAAAACAAAATGTTCCAAATTTGATCCATTCCCTATTGAAATTCCAAAATTCAATCTTGGAAAACCTTAAAGTTTGAAATTCTTGAGAGCAGAATTATTGGTTATTATCGAGAGTTTTCTTAGGTGATTCCCGTCACTTAAGATGTAATTAGCTATAGGGGCTTGCCCTTATAGGGAATTTTAAAGAACCCGAGTAATATAAACCCTGTTTAATACTTTCATATTAAGCGGGGAATTTGTCGGCTTATAAAATTGGTTCGTAGACCAAACGGATGTCACAAAACTTCTAGTTTATTTGATCGAGCCCCACCCTCGAGCGGTGTGTCTATCTTTAGGGATAGATACACGGTTTGTGGTGCGGTGCTCGTTTATATAAACTATTTGGGATGTGAGATCGGTTTAATCTCATATCTTAAAACTTTCAAATTTAAAATTATTTTCAAAGTCAAATACTACTTTCTAAATTATATATATATTTAAATCAAATTTAAAATTTAAATTCGCCAACAACTTCTGTTAGGCGACCCCTTTTAAAAACATCACACAACCTAAAAAATATGCCGACAAATGCAATAAAGTAAATTGCAATAACATAAAAGTGTACCTTGAGGGTCTTCCCGTCATTCCAAGCTACACTTTAAAACACATATTAAAGCATTTAAATATTTCAACAAGTACCTAGGTAAAGACTAAAGAAAGGGTTTTGGTTGTCTACCAGAATCTTAATCCTATAGCTAGTCATTTCCTATGACGTCTAGGTTCTTGATTTTGGTTAAGGATGATTTTCTTCACCAAAGAACCATTAAGTTCAATTGTTCTTTAAACTAACCATCATATTGAGGATGTGCTTAGAACAAATCCTAAACATCTTTTCAATACCTCTGGGACAGTTTTGAGTCCAAGTGAATTTAATTACACAGGTGAATTAATCATCCAAGGGTTTAGTTAAGTTTAGTTCCCTTGCTCAGTGAACCAGGATTTTTGATTATCCTATGAGTGAAGTGACATTTCACTTAACGCTTCATTTAATAGTTATAATTTAAAGCTTTCAGGGGCAAGTTAATTTGTTAAAGATTTTAATGATTTGAAGTTAAAGTTGATGATTTACTTTAATGTGATTTAATTATGAAATTTTAATCAATGATTTTAAGTTTGAAATGGTGTTTGATTCATTTTTATAAATGATATCAATCTTTTATGTTAATTTAATTTTTTAACTTAGGTCAAAAGAGGTGTTCAAATTATTTATTAAATTTTGATGATTTAATTTGGATTAATTATATTAATTAATTTAATTTTTACATTATGTTTTAAGGTAAGTTGTCTTAAAATTATTTAAAATTTGCAAATTTGATTTAAGTTTGTTTTGAAATGATTTTAAATTAGTTTCAAATATTTTAATTTATTTTTAAATTATTTAACATTTTAGGCTTTAATCAATTATTAAATTATTTAATGATGTAGGTTTTAATCAAATTAAGAATTATTTACTTTTAATCATTTAATTATTAATTCCACTTATCCTCTTAAGTTTAAGAGTTAAATATTATTAAGTGATTTATTTAGAGAATTTTAAATTAAAGAATCAGTGTCCTCTTAAATTATATCCCCATTTTAATAATCCAATTTTAATTAATCTTCCAAAATTAAAATTATTTAATTAATTAAAGTTTCATTTTTGGTTTATTAAAGTGATTAATGGGTCCCTACCCTTTGATTTCCCAAATTTTTAATCATCTAAGAGAAAATTAAAATCAGATATTTTACCCCCATTTTGATTAAACCTAAAGTTTTACTTAGGGGTTAGAATCTTTTAATTACCTTTATGCCCCTTTTAGCTTATTTATTTTATAACTCATTAAATTAAGCTTAAATGAAGTTAAAATTTTTATACTACTTCACTCGCATGTCGATTAAGACATTAGAGGAGAAAATGTGATTTTTCTGAATTTAATTTATTTATATAATTATTTTTAATGGAAAATAGGGGTTTTCAAAGAAAATTCAACAACATGACCAAGGTAAAATTTGTGTCCTTAAGAAAATTATGGGATATTCCTAATGACCAGAGGACAACTTGGACCAACTTTGGTGATTTTTTTAATTATATTTTATTTTTTATAATTATTTTAATTTTGGAGTGTTAATTAATCATAAAATAAAATAAAAGTTGAAAAATAGATTTTATATTTTTCAAAAATCTCTCTAACCTCAAGAAAGTCAGAGAAATAAATTTTATATTTTTATAATTTTTCTTTAATTTATTAGAATTAATTTAGTGGGAAGGCTAGAAAATACATTTTTTAATTCAAAAATTGTTTTAAGGCTTTGAAATTAAATATCTTAACCTAGAGACTTAGGAAAAATATTTGATTGGTTCCTAAGTGATTAGAGGACCAAATATGACATTTTTATGATTTTTATTATTTTTGTGATTTTTATTATTTTTTAATTATTAAAAATATTAAAATATGCTTAAAAAGGAAAATTTTTACAAAATTCCAATTTTATTTTTCTTAGACTCCTCTGATATCAGACAAGTCCCAAAATTAATTTGGTGAATTTTTAAAATGTATTTTTGGAATTATGAATTTTTAAAGTTTAATTTTGATTATTTAGCTTAATTTATCCATTTAATAAGGTTAAATATTTCCAATTGACTTCAAATTTTTATGTGAGGTTCCTCTGAACCTAAAGATCAGTGGAGAATTATTTTCAATTCATTTTAATGTGTGATTAACTCTAATTTATTAAAGTTCAATTTAGAGTTATTAGGCCAATTAGGATTATCCTCAATGAATTAACTCAAATCATAACTATCCTAGGGTCCTCTGGTCCTAAGGAACTTCACCAAAGTTTCCTAGAATTTTCTAAGCAACATGCTAATTTTTGGAATTAAAATATTAAAAACAGTGTCATGAACTTGAAAAATACATAACTTGTCATAGGGATGGTCTCTGACCTTGAAAATTCAGGGAATGTTCCCCAAGTCAGAGGCTTCAAAAGCCCTATGGTCTCATGCCATGGTGAAATGTCTATGCAAATAATTGAAATACCAAAATGAGTAAATAATTAAATAAAAATAAAATACTCATCAAATTAACTCAATTTTTTTTCACATTATTCTCCTCTGTTCACTGAGAAAGTGGGTATTTTTTTTTATTTTTGTGATTTTTCTATGCAAAGATATGAATTTTTTAAGTTTTGGCTATTTAATTAAATCAGAAAATCCTATTTTCCTACTTATCCACGTCGGCGTCGCGTCAACCTACGGCGTATCGAACTCTACGCGTCGTCTTCTGTTTCGGGCCACCATTCGACTCAGCTGCCACGTGATCCATGGTTCACGTTCCATCTCCTCGTTCGACGCCATCTGAGCTGTTCGTTCGATACACGCGCAATCCGACGGCGGCCGGTCATCGTCTCCGACTGGTGTGCACCCGTGACCGTCGACCTTCTAACCCTAATATCTCCCTCGATTCTCAATGGATTTTCGAGTTCTTATGCTCTATGGATTCGTCTTGAGAAGACGAACACATCCATACTGTTAACATGCCATGAAATTAAGCCAAACTAAATGGAGAATTCACAGAAGCTCGGGAGGAAGGAAGAGTCCATACCTTGGCTCTGAGAGGTGAAGCCTCAATCAGAGATGCTCGGCACGTTCGTTGGAGTCCAAGGAGGCTAGGGATGAAGCCTGGAGCTGTGGTGAAATGCTTAGACTTGATTTCCACCAGGCCAGATCACAAAGCTTGGAGGCTGGAACAACTGGGTGGCCTGGAGAGGGGGCTTTCACTGGGGAACTCCTTCTCTACCTCTGGTGAAGGTGTGAGAGGAGTTAATTTGGATTTGGTGAAGAATTAGGGAGTGTCTTGTTTCTGGCCTGATTTTTAGCTGAGAAATTGGGCTCAGCTGGGGGAATTCAGGGCAGGAGAACAAAGGGGATGAGCTTCTCTTGGCTAGGAGGAGTTCTGGAGTGATTTTGGCAGAGTTTCCCTAAGGTTAGGTTCAGCCCTTTTCATGGCCGAGAGGTGTGGTGTTTAAATAGACAGTGCTGGAGAGCTTTCCAGGGGCAATCAAGGGTTGGGATCAGCTGCCTAGGGGAGAAGAAGAAGAGCCATGGAGTCCAATTGGAATGGGACAGCTCAACAAATTGATTTTGAATTTTTGAATCCACCTAAGCCTCTCGGCTGGTGTTTTCCGGCGGCCGGGATGGCCGGCCGGCCAAGGTCGGGTCGGGTAAAAGTCGAGTGATGCCAGAGAGGTTGAGTGGTGGAATCAATTTGAGTATTTGATGGCTTTGGGGTGGAGATTTAGTGGATATTTGGAGTTTGGGTTAAATGGGCTAAACTTGGGTTAGCCCCTTGGTCCCTTGGCTAAGTCTTTGCCCAAAGTGGTTTGAGCTGGTCTCAAGGTCCTTAAGGAGGTTTGGGTGAGGTTTGGTGGCTAGTTTGGGAGTCTGGGATTTGGATTTGATGGTTTGGAAGAAGGGAAAATGGAAATGAAAGGGGTGAAGGAGAGGTCACTTCCCCTTACCAAATTTGGCAAATATTGACTTTGGCATGTCATGGAAGAGTCCATGGGTCATGCCATGCTATGTATGAGGCCATGAGATGGTTTCATGCAAAAGGAATTAATGGTTTTTTATGAATTTTGGAAATTATGCCATAATACTTAATTTAGGTAAAGAGTCATGTACATGTATGGAATGCTTCATGTAATGCCATGGTGTGATGATTAAAATGCCATGGGATGATATTAATAGGAAATTATGACATGTGGGCTCAATTTTGGGCTTTTAAAATTTGATTTCATGGGCTTTAAATATGCATATGGGGAATGGGCCTTTAATATGCATGTGAAGATTTGGAATTTTGAAATTAATTATGGAATGACCAAATTGAATTGGAATTGATTGAAATTGGATTTGGATATGTTGAAATTTGATTGAAAATTGGTTTGGAAATTTTCCATGGGCCATAGGATTCAATTTGAAGAGGGTTTGGGCTTATGGGCCAAAATTGGGCTTTTTGGCCCAAGTAAATTTAAAAAGGGTTTTAAGCCAAAATTTTGATCAAATGAATGTTCGATTTCGTATAGAGATGTGTTAGGCAAGTTTTGGAACAATTTTGAAGGAAATTTGAGTTGAATTGGATTGGATTTGGGTATGTTTGGGTTTATGGGTAATTTAGGGCAAAAGTTGGGATCTTGGGTATTGAATTCAAATGTGAACCAAATTGGGCTTGGTTTTGGTTGAAATTGGTATTAGGAATATTGAATTGAAGTTTAGGATTGAATTTGATCAAAATTGGGATCAATTGGGCTAGTTTGGCTTGACATTGGGTCCATTTGGGTTAGGATTGGGTCAAATTGGAATTTTGGCAAAAGTGGGCTAAATTGACAAAATTGGCCCATGGTGTAGTTGAATAAATGGAAATTGCGAATATTTGGGATTTTCTGGAATTTTTTGGGAATTTTTGGAATTTTTGGAATTTTGGGCCAAAAGGGTATTTTTAGGGTATCGAGAGGTTATTTGGAGGGTATTGGGGCATTTTGGTGAATTTAAAAGGTGGGGGTTGTTTTTATATGATTTTTAGGAATTTTGGGAATTTTGGGTAATTTTTGGAAGTTTTTGGAGAGTTTTGGGGTAGGCTCATGGCTATAGGGGTAGGCTTATGGATCTCAACCAAGTCTAACCACTTTGGGACCAAGCTTAGCCAAATGGTAACCACTTTATGATTCTTCACATATTGACCTTAGCCATCTTAATCAAAGATCGGTGGCTTCGGTTCAATTATGTGAGTTTCTTAAAGGGTGAAAGGGGTAAAGTTCAAAGTTTAGGGTTAAAGGGTAAAATGGCTTAGGAGTGTGTGTGTGTGCAAGAGAAGCTCAGGGCACCCAGGGTCACCCTAAATCCAAACAATCCTATAGTAACTCACTATTGATTGCCCATATGGTGATTTTAACCTTCTAAGGTGATTTAGAGGTTCTGCAACCATCCAAGTGGGATCCCAAGAGGAGTCGAGAAGTAGCTGAATTACTAAAGGGTGGGTCCCAATTCTAGTCCTTTAGGATAGTCAATGAGAAACCTTATGGCTAGATCCTAAGAAGCACTAAAGAGAGAAAAGACCTCACCAAAAATAAGGTCAACAATGAGGATCTTCCCAAATATAATATTTAGCCTCATTTTTAAATTTCTTAATAAATTTTTCATCCAATCCATATGATAGAATATTGCTAACTAAATAGTTAACTATATCCGCATACCAAGGTGTTCGGTATCCCTGAATAACATATAAATGTTCATCAGGAAATTTCTAATTTATATTTTCTTCAGTAATAACATCATTCTTAATTCTAGATAAATGATCAGCAATTTGGTTGTCCGTTCCTTTTCTATCCACTATTTGAAAATCAAATTCTTGTAGAAGTAAAACCCATCTTATTAGTCTAGGTTTAGCATCCTTTTTTGACATTAGATATTTAATAGCGGAATGATCAGTATGAACTATGCATTTAGTACAAGGAAGACAAGGTCGAAATTTATCAAAGGCATATACTACAGCTAGAAGCTCTTTCTCAGCAGTAGTGTAATTTCTTTGAGTTTCAGTAAGAGTTTTACTAGCATAATATATAACTTTGAAAATTGTCTCATATTATTCTCCCAATACAGCTCCAATTGCAAAATCACTTGCATCGCACATTAATTCAAAAGATTTATTCCAATTAGGGGCAACAATGATAGGTGCAGTTATTAATTTTTCTTTTAAAATTATAGAAGAATTAACACAGTCTTCGTTAAATTCAAATTTAGCATCTTTTTCCAATAAATGACAAATAGGTTTAGCAATTTTAGAAAACTCCTTTATATATCTTCTATAAAATCCAGCAAGACCTAGAAAACTTCTCACATCAGTAATAGTAGTAGGTGGTTGTAATTCAGCAATAATTTTCACTTTTGCTTGATCTACTTCCATCCCTTTTTGAGAAATTTTGTGACCAAGTACAATGCCTTCTGTGATCATGAATTGACATTTTTCCCAGTTAAGAACTAATTTTGTTTCTTCACATCTTTTCAGATTTTTGGAAATATTTTCCAAACAAGATTCAAAAGAAGTTTCAAAAACTGAAAAATCGTCCATGAATATTTCAATTCCTTTGTCAATCAAATCACAAAATACTGACATCATACATCTTTAAAAAGTTTCAGGTGCATTACATAAACCAAAAGACATTCTTATAAAGGCAAATGTTCCATAAGGACTTGTAAATTTTGTTTTCTCTTGGTCCTCAGGAGCGACATGTAATTGATGATAACCAGAATATCCATCCAGAAAACAGAAATATGAGTGTCCAGCTAATTTATTAAGCATTTGATCCAATAAAGGTAAAGGAAAATGATCCTTTCTAGTGGCGTCATTTAATTTCCAATAATCAATGCAAATTTTCCATCCAGTAACTTGTCTTGTAGAAATTAGTTCATTTTTATCATTGACATTGACAATTACTCCTCCTTTCTTTGGAACACAATGAATAGGACTTACCCATTGGCTATCCGAAATAGGATAAATAATACCAGCATCTAACCATTTAACAATTTCTTCTTTGTGGTTCAATAGTTGGTTTAAAGTTTTCTTCCATTAAAATTCTATGCATACAAATGGACGGGCTTATTCCTCTTATGTCAGCAATTGTCCAACCAATTGCTTTCTTATAATTCTTTAACACTCCTATCCATTTTTCTTCTTGATCTTTACTTAGCTCAGAAGAAATAATAATAAGTAAAGTTAATGAATTTCCTAGAAATTCATACTTTAAATGTGAAGGTAACATTTTTAATTCCAGTTCAGGAGCTTTTTTAATTGAGGGTAAAAGTATATCATTTTGAGTAATGTCCAAAGTTTCCCAATTATCTTTAATATAATGAGTTTATTCTTCTTTTATTTCTTCATCTTCATCGGTTAATAATTCATGTTTTTCTTCAGAAATGACTTTACATTTTCCTTGATAATGTTTCTTAATTAAATAATTAATTATATCCATTCGATAACATTTTTCTTTGTCAGGGTACTTCAATGATTTAAGGACATTAAATTTAATCTCTTAATCATTAACTCTCATGGTTAATTCTCCTTTTTGCACATCAATCATAGCTCGTCCGGTCACTAGAAAAGGTCTCCCTAAAATAATAGGTATTTCTTTATCTTCTTCCATATCAATTACAAAGAAATATACAAGGAAGATAAATTTATCTACTTGAACAAGAACATCCTCTACAACTCCTTTAGGATAAGTGATAGATCTATCAGCTAACTGAAGGGTTACAATGGTAATAGTAATCTCTCCTAATTTCAACCTTCGAAAAATAGAAAAATGGATGAGATTAATATTTGCTCCTAAATCGCATAAAGCTTTTCCAATAAACTTTTCTCCAATAGCACAAGGTATAGTAAAACTTCCAGGATCTTTAAGTTTTTGAGGCAATTTCTTTTGAATTATTGCACTATGATCTATAAAAAAACACTTATTTCTTTATGTCTTAATTCTTATTAATTTCTAAGGATATTATGCTTTAATGAAAGGTATTTTTTGTATTTTTGGATGTAGGTAATGTAAAAAGGTCTAAGAAGGAAAAAGGAGCAAAAAGGAGCAAAAATGGAGCAAAATACCAAAAGTATAAAAAAAATATGGACTGGCGCCTAGGCGCTAGAAACTAGCGCCTAAGCGTCAGGCTCGATACAAAAACTGTCAAGTTTTTGACAATGTTTGATCAGTTATTTTAACGGAGTGAGTCGTTATTGGACATTCTAGAAGGCTGGCAGTTGTTCCTTGATAATAGGACATGTGATACTTTGCATTTGGACACTCCAAAACGGTTTTAATCGCGAAGAGGTGCGAGCCAAAGTGAAGAGGTGCGAAGAACTGGACGCGGTGTCCGGCGCCTAGGTGCCAGATTCCGGTGCCTAGGCGCCAGACCGACCTTCTAGAAGATTCATTGAATGTGGACATGTTTTGAAGAGGTGCCTCAAGGCAACTCTTGAAGCCTATAAATAGAGGTCCAATTCTTTAGAAAACGTGCCCCTCCCATTGTACCCCTTTCTCTTATCTACTTTAAGATCTCTCATCCTTAGAGAGAGAATTAAAGAAATTTAGGGCCACTTTTGTTTAGTTTAGTGAGTTTATTTTCAAGTTATTGCATACTGGAGTTCATTACACTGTGGAGTCGGTAGGAATCGAAGATTTGTAGAAGAAATATTTGAGATAAGTATATTTTTACATTTGATTCAAAGTTTAATTATCATGTTTTGTTATTTATTTTCAATTTGTTACGAGTAGTTAGTTACTTTCTTACTTCAATTATGAAGAGATAGATAAGATAATATAAAGATTCGATGGAGAATTAAAATTCAAAATATTTTAAAAACATTGTGATGACATTAATACCTGATCTTACTTTACTTTTTAAATTGGCCGTTTGAATTGTTAAAACCTGTTGAAGAGTTTAAAAACCTTGTAGGAGAAGAACTCTTAACTTGTAAATGTCACATGAATCCTTGGGTAGTCGAAGGCCATGTGCGGGCTATTCATGGTGAAGTGCGAATAAATAGGAAGATAATATTTAAAGGGCGTAGAATTGATAAGTTTTTAGAGTGACGAGACTAAATTCTTATAATTTGATTTATAGACTAGGAAAGGGTCACTAGTAGGGCCGACCATAGCCACCCTTGGACATCTAGAAGTGTGAGCCTAGATTAACCCATTCTACTAACAATACATCCGAACCTATTCGTAAATTAGTCGATGTTCTTTACACTGGATCAAAGGGTAAAGAATAGGAATGCTTCTATTTGACACAATACCATAAATTAAATTCTCCAATGAATATTAAATTATCTTAAAAATCTTAGATTAATTGAAGGAAAGAAAGTTGTTTATTTTATATAGAGTTTATAAAATCATTTTCTTATTATTGTTTTCTTTAAATTGCATCTAGTAAATTAATAGTAATTTATAATCAAAATAAAAATATTTTTACTATTATATTTCTCTTTCGCTTTATAGAAAATTTATTTCTATAAATCTTCCCTGTGGGATCGATACTGGGGTCTTTGTTTAAAAACTCTATATTACTTGAAACGATACGTATACTTGCGTAGTACCCACTAGTGTGTAAAAACATTACTTATATAATATTAATTTTATACACTAGCCGCTATTTATAAATCGAGTCAAAGCTTTTTGGCTATCTTTTGAAAGCAAACATTATTGCGTTAAGCGCGGCGGTCGGGTTAAGTTTTGGCGCCGTTGCGGGAAGAAATCGAAAGGAAGAAAGAAATAAAATAGTTAAATTTTATTGCTTGTTTTATGCGAAGATTTGGTTCGAAGGATTAATACCTTTAGATTCTAAATTGGAAAGAACAATTAGAAAAATTAAAAAGGGAAAACAAATTCAAAAATTTCAGAAATGGCTTGCTTTACAAAATCCAATTGAACTTAATGATCAAAATGTTTATAAACCATTAAGGGAATATGCTAACCCTACGAGTTGATGAACTTCATAGTAGTATTCAAATACCCACTGTAGATGCTTAATTCTTTTGAACTTAAACCGTCTATTATTCAAATGGCGCAAAACAATCAATTTGGTGGATCACCGAAATGAGGATCCAAATTTACATCTTGTTAGTTTTTAGAACTTTGTGCTATCTTTAAATATAACAATGTTTATGATGATGCTATTAGACTTAGACTCTTTCCTTTTTCTTTAAGAGATAAAGAAAAGATGTGGTTAAACTCATTAGCGACTAGTTCTATTAAAACATGGGCTGAAATGGCACAAAAATTCCTTGCTAAATTTTTTCCTCCTTCTAAAACTGCTAAATTAAGAAATGATATTACTTCGTTTAGTCAATTTGACGGGGAGAGAATATATGAAACTTGGGAAAGATTTAAAGAACTATTAAGAAAATGTCCTCATCATGCTTTACCTGATTGGTTGTTTATTCAAACATTTTATAATGGATTAATTGGATCTTTAAAATCAATTATTGATGTTGCTGCTAGAGGTTCTTTAATGTCTAAATCATTTGAAGAAGCTTACACTTTAATTGAAGAAATGGCTAATAACAATTTTTCAATGAAGCCTTTTTTATCTTAAAAAGGATTAACCCTAAAAAGATGGCTAGTGTTCAAGATAATGAAGCCTTTTCTATCTTAGCTTCACAAGTTGCAGCAATATCTAAGAAATTAGATAATTTTACAATTAATATTTCACATAATAACTCTGCTAATATTGAAGATCCTCAAACTATTGAAACTTTACAAGCTATTGCAAGTAAAAATAATCCTTATTCAAATTATTATAATCCTGGGTGGAAAAATAATCCTAATTTTAACTGGAATAATTCACAACAACAATGGGGTAATTATCAATCTCATCCGATTGGAAATTGGAATAATCAAGTTAATTCAAATTATAAACCTCTTGGATTTAATAATCAACAGAAAAAGTTATCAATAGAAGAATTAATTATGCAAATGAATAATCAATTACAAAATCAAAATACTTCTATTCATAATATTGAAAATCAAATGGGGTAAATTGTTACTTTAATTAATAACAGACCTGTAGGAATACTTCCTAGTAATGTTGAAATCAATCGAAAGGAAACTGGAAAAGAACATGAACAAATTAAAGCTGTGCAACTTAGAAATGGAAAGGAATTAAAAGAAAGATTGCAGAATGAAATTGAAAAAGATATTGAGGTTGAAGAGATTGAAAAACCTAAAGAAACTCTCTCTCCTAGTCAAGATCAGACTGTTATACCTGTTAATGTGGAAGTTGAAAAACCACCACCACCTTTTCCTCAAAGACTTAAACAGCGAAACTTGATCATCAAATTTTTAAGTTCTTTGAAATTTTTAAGAAACTTACTTATTAACATACCTTTTGCTGAAGCTTTGGAACAAATGCCAACTTACGCAAAATTTATGAAGGATATTTTAAGCAAAAAATGAAAATTTGAAGCTTTTGAAATTGTTGCATTAAGTGAAGAATGCAGTGCAATAATTCAAAAGAAATTACCTGAAAAGCTTAGGGATCCTGGAAGTTTCACTATACCTTGTGCTATTGGAGAAAAATTTTGCGGAAAAACTTTAAGTGATTTAGGAGCAAGTATTAATCTCATGTCATTTTCTATCTATTGAAGATTGGATTTAGGAGATATTACTCCCACCACTGTAACTCTTCAGTTAGCTGATAGATCTATCGGTTATCTTAAAGGAGTAATAGAGGATGTCCTTGTTAAAGTGGATAAATTTATCTTCCCTGTAGATTTCATAGTACTTGATATGGAAGAAGATAAAGAGATACCTATTATTTTAGGAAGACCTTTTCTAGCTACCGGACGAGCTATGATTGATGTGCAAAAAGGAGAATTAACCATGAGAGTCAATGATCAAGAAATTAAATTCAATGTTCTTAAATCAATGAAGTACCCTGATAAAGAGAAATGTTACCGAATGGATATAATTGATTATTTAATTTAAAAACATTATCAAGAAAAATGTAAAGTTATTTCTGAAGAAAAATTTGAATTTTTAACTAATGAAGATGAAATAGTAGAAGAAGAAGAGACTCATTTTATTAAAGATAATTGGGAAACTTTAGACATAACTCAAAATGATATACTTTTACCCTCAATTAAAACAGCACTTGACTGGAATAAATATTTTGAATTAATGTGTGATGCAAGTGATTTTGCAATTGGAGATGTATTAGGACAAAAATATGAGAAAGTTTTCAAAGTTGTATATTATGCTATTAAAACTCTTACTGAAACACAAAGAAATTACACTACCACTGAGAAAGAGCTTCTAGCTATAGTATATGCCTTTGATAAATTTAGACCTTATCTTCTTGATACTAAATGCATAGTTCATACTGATCATTCTGTTATTAAATATCTAATATCTAAGAAGGATTCTAAACCTAAACTTATAAGATGGGTTTTACTTCTACAAGAATTTGATTTTCAAATAGTAGATAGAAAAGGAACTGAAAACCAAATTGTTGATCATTTGTCTAGAAATAAAAATGATATTATTTCGGAAGAAAATATAAATGAGAAATTTCCAGATGAATCTTTATATGTTATTTAAAGATACAAAACACCGTGGTATGCTGATATTGTTAATTATTTAGTTAGAAATATTTTACCTTATGACTTGGATAACAAATTTATGAAGAAATTTAAATATGATGCTAAATCTTATATTTGGGAAGAACCTCATTTATTTAAAATTGGTAAAGATTCTATGATTTGAAGATGTGTACCTTATGAGGAAACTTTTGCTATTATTCAAAAATGTCATGATTCGATTTTGGAGGACACTTTGGTATAGATAAAACTGCATTTAAAATTTTAAATTCTAGATTTTATTGGCCTACCTTATTTAAAGATGTGAGACAATATATGAAAAGATGTGATCGATGTCAAAGGATGGGAAATATATCTAGGAAAAATGAAATGTCGTTAAACTATATATTGGAAGTTGAAATTTTTGATATATGGGGATTAGACTTTATGGGACCATTTGTTTCATCATCTGGAAAAATTTATATTTTATTAGCAGTTGATTATGTTTCAAAAGTGGATTGAAGTTGTTGCTTTACCAAAGCTGTGATTCCAAAAGTGTTTCAAAATTCTTAAAGAAAATGATATTTTCAATATTTGGAATGCCTAATGTAATTATCATCGATGGTGGAAGTCATTTCGGGAATATAAGAATTCAATCATTACTTGAAAATTTGGAATCAAACATAGAATTGCAAGTTGCTTATCACCCTCGAAACTAGTGGAATGGTCGAAGTATCAAACGAGAGAAATTAAAAGAATTTTAGAAAAGTCTGTTAATCCTAAAAGAACTGATTGGGTTGATGGACTTGATTCGCATTATGGCCTTATAGAACGACTTATAAGACACCGATCGGAATGTCACCTTACTTGGTTAATTTATGGTAAACATTGTCACTTACCTGTAGAACTTGAACATAAAGCTTATTGGGCGATAAAGGAGTTTAATTTTAATTTTAATAAAGCAGGAGAAAAATGATTATTGCAATTAAATGAGATGGAAGAAATTAGAAACGAATCATATGAAAATGCGAGGATTTATAAAGAGAAAATGAAGATGTTGCATGATAAGAAAATTTCAGGAAAAATTTTTTAGCCTCGACAAAAAGTTTTACTTGTTTAATTCTCGTTTAAGACTTTTTCTGGAAAATTAAGATCTAAATGGATTGGACCTTATTTTGTTGAGAAAGTATACCATTATGGAGTACGTGGATATTAAAGATCCCAAAGCTGGAAAAATTTTTAAAGTAAATGGATTAAGATTGAAGCCTTATTTGGGAGATATTAAGAAGATTTATAAAGAGGCTTATGAATTGAGTCAACCTGATTAAGGATTTACTTAAGTCGGGCTGACGACGTTAAACCAAGCGCTTTGTGGGAGACAACCCATAATTATCTTGTGTTTTTATGTTTTAATGTAAGGTTATGCCTCGATCTTGATTAATTTTATATTACTTTAGAAAAATTTGATGCTCATAAGTCTTGGTTGACTTAGGCAGAAAACTATTTTGAGGTATGTAAGGTTTAAAAATAGGAGCACTCTATTTTAAATATGAGTAAAAAGGAGATCAAGTTAACCTTCATTATGATAGTTTACAATGTGAGTTTTCGAGTCTAAATTACTCTTACCAGTATAATTTACCTATCTTGGAGAACAAAATTTTGAAAATTTAACGATTTGGCGAAACGGAGTTGAACATAGTTCCGGTGCCTAGGCGCCAGAATTCGGCGCCTAAGCACCAGAATCAACAATGTATCAATAGGTCCGGCGCCTAGGCACCAAATTCGGCGCCTAAGCGCCACGGTTACTGGGTTGTGCAAAAACCAAAAATTTTCAGTTTTTCACACGATTTTCCCCTTTAAATCTACCCATCTTCTTCCCTAACCATCAAGCAATCAAAATTATGAATTAAATTAAAGTTAAATTAAATTAAATTAAAAATAACATCACCTAAGACATAAAGAAATTCAAAATAAAGCAACTTGAACACTATTCCAAATTTAAACCCACTAACTGAAATTAAATCATAAACCATTTGAACATCAATTTGCCCTCGAAAGCTTTTGTTGTCATAACTCCTAAATGCGAACGTTAAATGAAGTGATACTTCACTCATAGGATATTCAAATGTCCTAGTTCACTCGAGTAAGATAACAACAAAACTTGAATTTCTGGACGATTAATTCATTTGTATAATTAAATTCATTTGGACTTAAAACAATTCTAGAAATATTGAAAAGATGTTTAAGATTCTTCTTAAGCACTTCCTCAATATGATAGGATGTTTATAAGAACAACTAAACTTAATTGTTCTTTGATGAAGAAAATCGTCCTCAAACCAAAACACAGAACCTAGACGTCATAGGAAATGACTAGCTATAGGATTAGGAACTTGGTAGAAAACCATAACCCTTCCTTTAGCTTTACTCGAGGAACTTGCTTTAAATGCTTAAATATTCTAAATTGTGTTTAAGTGCAGCACTGGGATGATGGGAAGACCCTCCGAGTACGCTTGTATTTTATTGCAATTTACTTTCTTGCAATTTACTTTATTGCAAATGCACTTTACTTTCTCGCATGATAAACAACTCGTTGCATGAAAACCCATACCTTTAGGGTAGCCCCAAAACTGAAACCAAAACTAAATTAAAAGTCATTGCAAGATAAAATTCACCGCCACAACATTTCAAAACATAAAACAACTCAAAATTTAATCACAAACGAACACAAAACTACAACTACAATCTAAATTAAAATGTCTTGTTGGATGATCGAGAATACCTCGGATGATGTAACCTACGTGTTGCTAACGGGATTTCCCACGGTCTAAATGAAAGTGTGGAACTCATTTAGTTGAGTTTAGCAAATTCATCCGGACTAAGTGAATCCGATAAAAATAATGATGCCGGAAGGATGGAACCGTGGATCTTAACCGGTGTTGTTATAATCAACTTTAAGATTTGTTTTAAATAAAACATAAAAAACACTTGGAAATTAAGATTTTCTCTAAACCAAAACACTTTTCTCTTCTCCCGATTTATGACTTCTATAACTAAACCTTTACAACAACAAGGAGCTCTGGAGCATGCGTGGGCGGCACGACCATCGTCATCGACAGAAACTCCAGATACGCTCGAGAGAAACTTTCTAAGAATTAAATAACTAAGCCATAGGATTTCGAGTAGTTTGCCTAGTGCAACATAAATCCTCAACTCTTTGTTAGGCATTTGCATGATCATGTCATGTAAATTAAGCCCTAACCTGGTCTTAGATTCCGAAGTAGTCGTCCGATACGACATAAACCCTCACATTTTCCAGGCTATTTGTATGATTTTATCATACAAATATAAGTCCAAATTAATTAAAATTAGCAAGATCAAGACATTAAACAAACATTAGGACTTTCCTAAATCCAAGCCAAACAATAGGATAGTCGGGAAATTACCGAAGTTCGCTTCGAATCTGTAATTTCTCCTACTTTTCTTTCTTTGAATTCCCAAAACAAAATGTTCCAAATTTGATCTATTCCCTATTGAAATTCCAAAATTCAATCCTTTGAAAACTTAAACTTTGAAATTCTTGAGAGCGAGAACTCACTGATTATTATCGAGAGTTTTCTTAGGTGATTCCCGTCACTTAAGATATCACTCATTTAATTAAGTGTTTATTTTAATTATCTTCAAATTGTTTAATAAGTGCTTCTTACCCTTTAATTATTTAATTTAATTCATCCAAATCAGATTAATATCAAATATTTTATTTTGTTAATTTTATTAAATCCAAAGTTTTAATTAAGTGTTGCACTAATTACCATTTTGCCCTTCAAGCTTAATAATTTCATAACTCACTAAATCGAGCTTTCGAATGAACTTCAAATTTTTATATTCTCACTCATATGCCAATAAAGACATGAGAGGAGAAAATTTGAATTTTTTGTATTTA
The DNA here is from genome assembly GCA_022702705.1 of Papilionanthe hookeriana x Papilionanthe teres. Classification (NCBI taxonomy): domain Eukaryota; kingdom Viridiplantae; phylum Streptophyta; class Magnoliopsida; order Asparagales; family Orchidaceae; genus Papilionanthe; species Papilionanthe hookeriana x Papilionanthe teres. The sequence goes on along the minus strand of CM040425.1, from coordinate 149,663,534 downwards.
ATTTATTTATGTAATTATTTTTCAGAAAATAGATTTCCAAGGAAAATTTAATAATATGACAAAGGAAGTTTCGTTCTTAAGAAAATTATGGGACATTCCTAATGACTAGAGGACCACTTGGACCAATTTTGGTGATTTTTTGAATAATATTATTTTTATTATAATTATTTTAAGTTTTCAGAGTATTAATTAATTTAAAAATAAAATAAAGCAATAAAATAAATTTTATATTTTTCAAAAATCTCTCTGATATCAAGGAAATCAAAGTTAATTAATTTTTATAATTTTCTGATTTTTCTTTGATTTATTAGAATTATTTTAGTGGAAATACTAAAAATATACATTTTTTTAATTTTAAAATTACCCAGGCTTTAAAATTTAATATCTCATTATAGAGACTTAAGAAAAAATATGGGTTTGTTCCTAAATGATTAAAATTCAAAATGTGACATTTTGGTGAATTCTTATTAGTTTTGTGATTTTTATTATTTTTTAATTGTTAAAATATTAAAATAATATCAAAAATCAACTTTTTTAGAAAATTGAAATTTAATTTTCTTAAATTCTCGATATCAGAGGCTCTAAAACCAATTTGGTGAATTTTTGAAAGGTATTTTGAAAGTTATGAATTTTTAAAGTTAAAATGGCTAAATGGCTTAATCAACCCATTTAAGAGGTGGCTAACTAAGTCCACTGACTTCAAAATTTTTATGGGTTCCTCTAATCCTAAAGGCCGTGGAGAATTGATTTAAGTCAATTTGATATATGGTTAACTCTAATTAATTAAGGAGCTATTTTGAGTGTTTAAGCCAATTAGGGTTATTTTAAATAAATTAATCCAAAACCTATTTTTCCTAAAGGGTCTTCCGGGGTCATAAGAGACATCACCAAATTTTCCTAGAATTTATTTCACAACATGCTAATTATTGGAATTAAAATACTTAAAATAGCAACATGAATTAAAAATCAATAACTTTTCATAAGGGACGTGCTCGACTTCGAAAATCTTTTAACGTTCCCAAATCTCGTAGGCTTCAAAAGCCCTATGGTCTCATGCCATGGTGAATTTCCTATATACATGGAGAATTAAAATAATGCAGAAGGAAATAAATCATTAAAAATAAAATACTTCGATGAAATTAAATACCTATTTTCCACATTATTCTCCTCTGTTCATCGAGCAAGAGGGTATTTTTATTTTATTTTTCCGATTTTCCTACACAAAGTTATGCATTTTTTAAGTTTAGGGAATTAAATAAATAGAAAAACACCCTAATTTTCTATTTATCCACGCGGCGCCGTCAACCTCGGCGAGCCTCCGAAACGCCGCGTGGCGCTCCTCCGATTCGATGCCGCCATCCGCGCTCCCGGGCCCCGCCGGTCGTTCCATCTCCCCGGACCCACGGCCAACCTCAGCTCGGGATCAACCGGCTTCCTTGGCAAGAGAAGAACACCGCAATGGCCACTGGGACGGGCAACAACAGTGAGAACGGGGTCATTCACATGTGAGCTCTCACTCGGTGGTTTCCAGCGGCCGTGGTGGCCGGCCGGTCGTGTCGGGTCACCCTCGTGCTCGTGGTCAGTTCCGTGCAATGGTGAAATCAATCGTTAGCTTGGCCATGTGTAAAGGTTTAATCAAAGTAGAAGGGGGTAGAGGGATCATTTTAGCTTAGTTTGGGTCAACCCATGGTTTTCGGGCATGGTGCACCCTCCAAGGGCTGGTTGTCATGGGAATCGATAGGCTAGCCGAGATGAGTGGTGAAGTCCCTATCAACTCGTTTAAGTAAATTTTGGGTTTAGGTGTCGTATAAAAAAGGGTTAAAATCGCTTAAGGGAGGGTTAGAAAGGGGTTCCCCCTACACATTAATGGCTCTATCACATGTCAAACCTTCCATGGCTTCATGTGGCTTGTCCATGGCTTCGCATGGCTTGCCTTCAAGCCAGAAAAGTCAATAATTTCATGAAAATGGATTTTAGAAATTTTTGGTAATTTGATTAAGAATTTGTATTAAGCTTGATTTGGAATGGTTTAATGATGATTTTGAAATTTAGGGGTGATATCAATTAAAGGTATGATGAAAAGAAATTGCCATGTGGGCTTTAAAGGGCCAATTTCGGGGCTTTTTATTTGGTGGAAATGGCTTTTAAAATGGTTTCAGGAAGCATTTTTTTGGATTTTAAAATGGATTTTAGGATGAAATGGCAAAGACGTGGGCCAAATAATTGTTGGGTTTAGCTCATAGATGTGTCATGAGTGACTTGGAGCAAATTAGGAGTGATTTGGGTTTGAATCAGTCGGGTTCCGTTCCTGGGTGACCCGGCCAATATAGGTCAAACTGGATAATTTGGGCCAATGTTGGGCTAGGGTTGAAATTGATGTGTATCAATGTTGGGAAATGTTTATGGGAGTATTTTGCAAAGAGGTTTTTACTTTGGTTGGGCTTTGATTTTGGGGTTTGGGCCTATTCTTTGGGTTAGGTCTGGGTTTAGGTCAAAATTGGGCCTTTTAGCTAGTTGAATTTGAAAGTGGGCTCAGCCTAAATTTTGGGCAACAGTTAGTGTTTTGTTCAGGTGGATGCTAAGAAAGGTTTAGAAAGATTTGGGGTTAATTGGAGTTGAATTGGGTGAGTTTGGGTTAGGCTCGGGGTCATCCACCCTGGGCTTAAGGCCAAAAGTGAAATTGATCCAAATGTCAATCAAATTGGACTTGGATTTGGTCTAGATTGGTAGTTTGGGAATGTTGAATTGAAGTTTAGAATTGAATTAGACCAGAATTTGGGTCAATTTGGGTAGGTTTGGTTTGACATCGTCTACTTAGTGGTTAAATGAGTCAAACGTGGGGTTTTGACAAAAGGCAAATCAACACGTCTATGGTGTAGTCAACAAAATTAAATTGTGAATAGATTTGGATTTTCTGGAATTTTCTGGGAATTTTTTGATTTTTTGGATTTTCAATAAGAGAGGTATTTGTGTATCGTGAGGTATCGGGAGGTATTTTTAATTCTTGGTATTTTTTGGGTATGGATGATCAATTTGAAAGTGATGTGAAATGTTTGGGATTGGTTTTGAGGAATTTTGGGCAATTTAGGTGATTTGCAAATTTTGGGTAATTTCAAGGGTTTTGGGTAAAGGTTAGTAGGTCCTGGGTCAAAATTGGGAAAATTGAAAATTCAAGATTGTGTGAATGTAGCGTGGAATGAAATCATTTTGGCTCGAGCCATGAAGCCATATCAAGCCCACATGAGCCATGAAGGGACTCATTCGAGGCATCCACTATGTCGTTCCTAACCCTCTGCCCAAGGGCTTGGGGTTAGCGATCATCCACGCGAATCACCTACATGAGTCGTGAGGTCAAGTTAGGTGTGGGTGTGGTTCTGTGGGATGTGTGTGAAAGTGTAGTGTATAGGTGTAGTGTGTGTAAGTCAGCCCTTCTAACAGACCACCACCGTGCGCCTCCCAAGGCCAAGAGTCCCATGAACTCATCCTTTAAACTTCCAGCCTGATTTCAACCCTCTAGCCGGGGACAGGTTCACAATGTTTTATCAGCCATAGGAGTTAAGAAGTGGCTTGAAATTCTAGGTGGTGGGTCCCAATTCTAGTCCTCTAAGACAAGCCAAAGGAAAAGCCTAAGGCTAGATCCTAAGTACTAAAAAGAAGAAGAGAAGACCTTATCAAAAATGAGGTCAACAACGGACTTCATCAGTGTGGTGAGCCGACTGAGCACAATCACATGACAAGTGTTGACCGGCGATCAACAAAACTAACACAAACATCCAAGTGACAAACTTAGACGAAGTAGAAGAGTTTCCGCTGGGAGCACGGGCATATCCGAGGACCGAGATCTCGAACTCTCGCCGGGGAAAGGCAAAAGGAGTGCGAATTCCAAATTCATGATCTCTGGGGAATTTTGATTTAGATTTTATTTTGTTTCAATTTTTAAGTTTTGATGTGTGAGCTTAGATTTTAGTTTCGAGTTTTAATTTAAATTGAAGTTTTGTCAAAATTAATTTGAAGGGATTCAACTGAAGTGAAAATTGAATTTTGTGATTTTAGATGTAACATCTTCAACCCGCAAAATCGAATCGATCGGATCGAATCATTACACCTAGGAGATCTCGCAGCAATACTAAGACGGGATATAAAATCCTTAACCTCAAGAGTTTGATTTTGATGTACCATCGCAATAGGGAAAGAATCCTAAAGGCCCAGCTGATGTAAAATCCTCAACCCCAAGAATTTGGTTTTCGATGTATCATCGCAATAAGGAAAGAATCCTAAAGCAATGCAAGCTTCGTATGTAAAATCAACCCAAAAGTTTGGTTTTGATGTATTTCATTGCGATAAATGGAAAGAACCCTAGCAATGCAGCCTTCGATAAATCCTCAACCCCAAAAGTTTGATTTTATGTATTTCATCGCGATAATGAAATGATTCTAAAGCAATGCGTCTTGATGTAAATCCTCAACTCCAAAAGTTTCGTATTTCGATGTATTTCATTGCACAATGGAAAGGATCCTAGCAATGCAGCTCGGATGTAAAATCCTCAACCCAAAAGTTTGATTTGATGTATTTCATTGCACAGGAAAGAATCCTAAAGCAATGTAGTCTCGATGTAAAAATCCTCAACCCAAAAGTTTGAATTTCGATGTATTTCATTGCGATAAGGGAAAGGATCCTAGCAATGCAGTCTCGGATGTAAAATCCTCAACCCAAAAGTTTGATTTGATATATTTCATTGCGATAGGAAAAGGATCCTAAAGAATTACCTCTGATGTAAAATCCTCAACCCAAAAGTTCAATTATGTATTTCACGTTGATAGGAAAAATCCTAAAGCAATGCGCCTTCGACAAAATCCTCAACCCAAAATTTGATTTGATGCATTTCATCAAGGAGCAGGAATGATCCCAGTAATGCACGGATGTAAAATCCTCAACCTAAAAGTTCGATTGGTATTTCATTGCACAGGAAAGAATCCTAAAGCAATGTACCAGATAAAAATCCTCAACCCAAAAGTTTGAATTAACAGTCAATGCATTCTTTGCAAAGATTTCTGAGAAAGGTTGATTTGAATGAGTTGAATTGGTAGCTGGGAGAATTCTAAGAAAGTTGTAAAAGACTTTCAGCGGAAGGAAATGGGACAGAGGGAATATGTAGATGTTACATACCCCGTTCAAAAAGAGCTCGACGAAGTCACCGATTCGATTGACATAATCTCCGCCATCGTATCGATCCGTGTCAATGGAATCAACCGTCTATCCCAGATAAGGGAAAGAGTAGAACTGACTGGATTTCGTATCAGGAGAATGAATTTGAATTTTCGATCGAGATTCGATTCTGAGATCCTGAAGATCAATTTGTAGATTCACCGAGATTTGATTTGAAATTTATGTTCATTTTGTTTGTCCTTTAACTATTCAAATTTATTTTATCATTCATTTAATGTTCATGTGAATTTGGTGTTCATCATTTTTAGATTTTTTAAGGAAAGTTTTTCTTTTATTCTTTTATTTCTTTTTCTCGTTCTTTGATCGAAGTTCATTTAACTTTAATGGCGTTTCGCCTCAACTCGCACAAAAGAGGTGAAGGCCAAAAATGTGACATGGTCACTTTCATTCCAATCATGTCGAAGATACATCATACAACTCGATCCGGAATACATCTCATAATCCATGTACACTAAAAACGGACTATGTGTGATCTTTGCCGATCCATCCAAAGAAGCATCTCTGTCAAAAATCCATGTCCGAATAGTGGGGTACATGGTCAATATCATCACCTCCAAGCCATCCTTGGCAAGGATGCCGTATGGATGTACATTGGAGGTGTGATACTTTCCATGTAGCTCACGCTCTTCGTGGAAGGCCGGAGGCTCTCTACCTCCGGGTCTTGCTGAAATGGTAAGGTGTCTTCCTGCCGTCCATCCTTCGAAAGTAATCGAGATCCGCTTCACCGGTACTCCCGGTATGCAATGCTTAGCGCACCGCTCCGCGTTCCCGCATCATGACGGAACCTACCGGTAATGGTATCTTCAATCGGCCCCTCGAACTCACTCCGGGCCTCGCTTATCCGGAGGTCGATCCGAACATGATGTTACACTCGTTCTCAGGAAAGAGATCGGCACACCGACAAAGTCGTGGTGATCTTATGTGCGGGGCATGCACACTTATTGGTAGATGATAAATAATGCATTTATCGTGGCATGCACCGCCGTATCTTCCGTGCTATCAATCTCTTTACCCTTCTCTTCGATGACTAATGCCATCGGATCCACTTCGTCATGACGGAGTATTCTCGGAGGGTTTCCTTCCCCGTCTTCCGCAAAGTTGTAACAAAGATCCACATTGTATCAGAATTCTTCCTTTCCCCGGCATCCATCTCCCGGTTCTGAAAGTAGTGTTTTCTCAGTGGCCCGCTCTTACCATTCTTTTTCAAATCCCGATGCAATCCACGATTTGTTGTTGTTCATATTCCGAGAATACGTTCCGTATGCAGTGCCTGAGGCCTTCTGGTGATATCGATCCTTCGCCCGATTTCGAAGTATTCAAAAGTTTTATTTTCGATACTTCGCATTCTATCCAAAATTTCGTATTCTCGGAATAATCTCGCAAATGACGAGGCTCGGTGACGTATCGCTGGATATACGCGCCAATCCTTTCACGTTCTCCCCGCATACCCGCTCTCGGGATGGAGGTCCTTCCGTCGGACATCCCTCCTCCGCGTTGCTTCGCAACAAGGTCATGCATTACCTGGGTGTGGTTCCCATTCGTGCGCGGTAGCCTTCTTCTTCCTCGATCTCCGCGAGATTTCCCCGGTTTTTTTGTTATCCTCTGTGAGCCGGCCTCTTTCTTCCGCACTGCTAATCGGTGTCCTCGAGGTATATGTACGGGCAAAGCAGAATCGCCTCGTCGCCGGTCCGCCGCTAGTTCGTTAACATCTTACTCGATACGACGATTCTTATTTCTTTGTTGCGTCGTCGCGAGAGTGTACTTCTTCGAACTTCCCGACCTCTCGTTGGCACGGCGCCGACAAGCTCGGCCTTCATCAAGTGCGACTACGTACTGATTGTAGACCCCTAATCACCTGGAGGGTCGAAATCAAACGTGGAAGTTTAAAGGATGAGTTCCTATAGGACTCTTTGGCCTTGGGATCGCCTCGGTGGCTCGGTCTCAGTGAAAGGGCTGACTTACACACACACTACACTCATACACTACACTTTCACACACCTCCTAAAACACACGTATACCCAACTTGACCTCCTGACTCATGAAGGTGATTAACATGGATGGTCCTTAACCCCTAAGCCCTCGCGTAAGAGGGTTAGTGAACAACATAGCTGAATGCCTCAACTGAGTTCCTTCATGGCTCATGTGGGCTTGATATGGCTTCATGGCTCAACCAAAATGATTTCATTCCATTCACATTTACCCAAACATCAATTTCCCAAATTTTCAATTTTTGACCCCCGGGACCCTACACCCGCTTAGCCTACCCAAAACCCTTGAAATCCTCCAAAATTTCCAAATCACCCAAAATTCCCCAAAATCAATCCCAAACATTCCCACATTACTCAAATTGATCATCCATACCCAAAAATACCAAAAATTCCAAAAATACCTCCCAATACCCTCCAAATACCCAAAATACCCCTCTTGACCCAAAAATCCAAAAATTCAGAAAATTCCCAGAAAATTCTAAAAAATCCCAAATATTCTCAATTTCATTTTTCTCAACTACACCAGGGGCCAATTTTGTCAATTTACCTTACTTTTGTCAAAACCCACAATTTGACCCATTTTAACCCAATGTGAACCCAATGTCAAACCAAACCTACCCAATTGACCCAAATTCTGGTCCAATTCAATTCTAAACTTCAATTCAACATTCCCAACACCAATCTAGACCAAACCCAAGTCCAATTTGATTAACATTTGGATCCAATTTCACTTTTGGCCTTAAGGCCCAATTTGGACCCATGACCCAAACCTAACCCAAACTCACCCAATTCAACTCCAATTAACCCCAAATCATTTCTAGACCTTCCTTAACATCCCTACAAACAAAAAACTAACATGATTTGCCCAACATTTAGACCCAAACCCCACTTAAATTCAACGCAAATCCAATAAGCCCAATTTTGACCTCAACCCAAACCTAACCCAAATAAGCCCAAACCCCAAAATCAAAGCCCAACCAAAGCCAAAACCTCTTTGAAACACTCCCATAAACATTTCCCAACATTCATTTTACATCAATTTCAACCATAGCCCAACATTGGCCCAAGTTAGCCCAATTCGACCTATATTGGCCCATTCACCAAAGAAGCCCAAATTCAACCCAATTCAAACCCAAATCACTCCCAATTTGCTTCAAGTCACTCATGACACATTTATGAGCTAAACCCAACAATTATTTGGCCCAAACTTCTACAAAATTCCCATCCATAAATTTATTTTCGAACCAAAGGACCACCTTCTTAAACCTTCCTAAAAGCCCAAATTTCATGCCAAAGCCCATATGACAAATTCTTCTCATCATACCCTTAATTAAAATCATCCCTAAGTTCAAATCAATCATCAAATGATTCCAAATTGAGCCCCATACAAATTCCCATCAAATTACCAAAATTTCTAAGATCCATTTTCATGAAATTGACCAAGCTTTTCCCCAAGCCAAAGACAAGCCATGAAGCCATGCATGAGCCCCATAGGAGCCATGAGAGCCATGGAATCCACTTTCCACCTCACCAAACCATTAATGGTAAGAGAGAGGGTCTCTTTCTTAAACCCTTTTTAAGCCCTTTTTAACTTAAGCATGACACACTCTAAATCATGTTTAGCCACCTCACCATGGATGGGGACTTCACTACCACAATTCAGCTAACCCAAATGATTCTCCCTCAGCCCAAGGTCAAGCCTTGGATGGTGAACCAAGCACAAATACTTGGGTTTAACTAAACCAAGCCAAAATCACCCCTTTCCCATTCCATTTCAATTCACCACCTTTACACATGGAAACCATCAATTGAACTCACAAGAATCAAGCTCTGACCTCACTGACCCTGAGGGTGACCCATGCTTGCCGGCCGCCGGAAAACACCACACCCGAGAGCTCACATGTAAGCCAACTTTGGAATTCCACCTTGCTGAGCTACCCCATGCCCAATTGCCACCATGGCTGTTCTTCCCATGACCGCAGCAACGATCCCGACCCTTGGCCATCCCTGTCAGGCTCTCCAGCCACCTTTATTTAAACTCGACCCCCTCTCGGCCATGAGAGGAGAGTTGCACAAACCTTGCCGAAACTCTGCCAAAATTGTTCCAAACCCTTCTCCATCCTTAGATCAGTTGATCCCTTGTGTCAATTTGCCCTAATCCCCACCATCAGAATCCAATTTCTCAACTGAAATTTCACCCAAAACCAGGACACTTTGCCACAGTGAGCCAATCCTCAAATTGACTGGTCCTACACCTTCACTCGGACCAAGAGGAGAAGTTTCCCACTCGAAAGCCCGATCTCCAGGGCCACCCGGTTGCTCCAGCCTCCAAGCTTTGTGATCGGTTGTGGTCACTTTCATAGCTAGGGAATTCACCAGACCAGGAGACTGCATCTGGAGCTTGCTAGGATCCAATCGAAGGTGACACAACCCTCAGATCGAAGCCACACTTCTCTGAGCAAAGGTATGGCCTCACTCTTCTTCCCGAGCTTCTGAACATTCTCCATTTTCATTGAGTCAATTTCATGCCACATAAACCATATGGATGTGTTCGTCTTCTCTAGACGAATCCATAGAGCATAAGAACGTTAAATTTGGTCAAGTATCGAGTGAGATATTAGGCCTAGAAGACGGACGGCTCTCGGGTAAGGATGCCTGGGGACGATGAACGGATGTTGTTCATTTAATACACGCGCGGACGGACGACCAGGATCGCACCGGATCAGGAGATGGAACGACACAGCGGGCCCCCGGAAAGCTGAGTCAGATGGCACCGTCGAATCAGAGAGCGCCACGCGGCGTTTCAGAGCTGCCGAGGTTGACGCGGCGCCGCGTGGATAAATAGAAAATTAGGGTATTTTTCTATTTATTTAATTCCCTAAACTTCAAAAATCCATAACTTTGTAGAAAAATCAGAAAAATAAAATAAAAATATCCTCTTGCTCAGTGAACAGAGGAGAATAATGTGGAAAAGAAATCCTTTAATTTCATCAAGTATTTTATTTTTAATGATTTATTTACCTTCTGCATTGTTTTAATTCTCCATGCATATAGGAAATTCACCATGGCATGAGACCATAGGGCTTTTGAAGCCTCTGAATTTGGGAACATTCCCTGATTTTTCCAAAGTCAGAGGCCATCCCTATGAGAAGTTATTGATTTTTCAAATTCATGTTGCTGTTTTGAGTATTTTAAATCTAATAATTAGCATGTTATGAAATAAATTCTAGGAAAATTTGGTGATGTCTCTTATGACCAGAGGACCCTAGGAAAAATAGGTTTTGAATTAGTTCATTTAAAATAACCCTAATTGGCTTAAACACCCAAAATAGCTCCTTAATTATTTAGAGCTAACCATACATCAAATTAACTTGAAATCAATTCTCCACTGACCTTTAGGATTAGAGGAACCCACCATAAAAAATTTGAAGTCAATTGGACTTGGTTAGCCCTACTAAATGGGTTGATTAAGCCATTTAGCCATTTTAAACTTTAAAAATTCATAACATTCAAAATACCTTTCAAAAATTCACCAAATTGGTTTTGGAGCCTCTCTGATATTAGGGGAATTTAAAGAAATTAAAATTTCAATTTTCTAAGAAATTTAAATTTTTGCATTATTTTAATATTTTAATAATTAAAAAATAATAAAAATTATAAAAATAATAAAATTCACCAAAATGTCACATTTTGGATTTTAATCACTTAGGAACAAATCCCATATTTTTCTTAGGTCTATTTAATGAGATATTAAATTTTAAAGCCCTAGGGTAATTTTAAAATTAAAAAAATGTATTTTCTAGTATTTTCACTAAAATAATTATAATAAATCAAAGAAAAATCAGAAAATTGCAAAAATTAATTCTCTGATTTTCTTGATATCAGAGAGATTTTTGAAAAATATAAATTTCATTTTTCAACCTTTATTTTATTTTTAAATTAATTAATACTCCAAAACTTAAAATAATTATAATAAAAATAATATAATTTAAAAAATCACCAAAATTGATCCAAGTGGTCCTCTGGTCATTAGGAATGTCCCATAATTTTCTTAAGGATAGAAACTTTACCTTGGTCATATTATTAAATTTTCCTTAGAAATTCCTATTTTCCACCAAAAATAATTACATAAATAAATTAAATACAGAAAAATCACATTTTCTCCTCTCATGTCTTTATTGGCATATGAGTGAAGTCACATAAAAATTTCAAGTTCATTTAAGCTCAATTTAGTGAGTTATGAAATTATTAAGCTTGAAGGCCAAAATGGTAATTAAAATTTTAACCCTTAATTAAAACTTTAGGTTTAATAAAATTAACAAGTAAAATATTTGATCTTAATTTGATTTGGATGATTGAAATTTAAATAATTAAAGGGTAGAAACCTACTAAATAATTTGAAGATAATTAAAATAAACCTTAATTAAATAATCGATTAAATTTGGAAGAATAATAAAATTGGAATTATTAAAATAGGGATATTATTAGGAAGAGATTTATTCTTTAATTTAAAAATCCCTAAATTAATCATCTCAATAATATTTTATTCCTAATTAAAATGATAATCCAAATTTAAGATTTAAAACGCTAAAAGACTTAATCATTAAATTAAATTAAAGTTAAATTATTTAAATTAAACCCTTTTAAAATTTCAATTCAATTAAAATTAAAATAAAATTAAATTAAAATCAAGTTAAATTAAAATCAAATTAAATTAAATCAAATTAAATCAAATTAAATAAATTAAATTAAATTAAATTAAATTAAATCAAATTAATTAAATTAAATTAAATTAAATTAAAAAAATAATAATAATTAAATTAAATTAAATTAAATTAAATTAAATTAAAACATATTAAATTAAATTAAATTAAATTAAATTAAATTAAATTAAAATAAAACCAAATAAAATTAAAATTAAAATTAAAATTAAAATTAAAATTAAAATCAAAATTAAAATTAAAATTAAAATTAAAAATCAAAATAAAATTAAAATTAAAACTAAACCAAATTAAATTAAATTAAAGTTAAATTAAATTGAATTAAATAACATCACCTAAGACATAAAGAAATTAAATATAAAGCAACTTGAACATTATTCCAAATTTAAACCCGTTAACTGAAATTAAACTAAATCACAAACCATTTGAAAACCAATTTGCCCTAAAAAACTTTGGTTATCATTACTCCTAAACAGAACATTAAATGAAATGTTACTTCACTTATAGGATATTCAAATATCCTAGTTCACTGAGCACGATAACAAAACTTGAATTCTCGGACGATTAATTCATTTGTATAATTAAATTCATTTGGACTTAAAATAATTCTAGCAATATTGAAAAGATGTTTAAGATTCTTCTTAAACACTTCCTCAATATGATAGGATATTTATAAGAACAATTGAACTTAATTAGTCTTTGATGAAGAAAATCGTCCTCAAACCAAAACACAAGAACCTAGACGTCATAGGAAATGACTAGCTATAGGATTAGGAACTTGGTAGAAAACCATAACCCTTCCCTTAGCTTTACCTAGGAACTTGCTTAAATATTTTAATTGTGTTTAAATGCAGCTTGGGATGACGGGAAGACCCTCCAGGTACGCTTTTATTTTTATTGCAATTTACCTTATTGCAATTTATTTAATCACATTGCACTTACTTTTCTTGCATGATAAAAAACTATTGCATGAAAACCCACACCTTTAGGATAGTCCCTAAAACTGAAACCAAAACTAAATTAAAAATCATTAGAAGATAAAATTCACCGCCACAACATTTCAAAATATAAAACAACTCAAAATTTAATCACAAACGAGACACAAAACCGCAATTACAACTAAATTAAAACGTCTTGTTGGATGATCGGGAATACCTCGGATGATGTAACCTACGTGTTGCTAACGGGATTTCCCACGGTCTAAATGAAAGTGTGGAACTCATTCAGCTGAGTTTAGCAAATTCATCCGGACTAATCGAATCCGATAAAAATAACGATGCCGGAAGGATGGAACCGTGGGATCTTAACCGGTGTCGTTATAATCAACTTTAAGATTTGTTTTAAATAAAATATAAAAAAGACACTTGGAAATTAAGATTCTCTCAAAACCAAAACACGTTTCTCATCTTCTGATTTATGACTTCTATAACTAAACCTCTGCAACAACAAGGAGCTCGGAGCATGGTGGGCAGCACGGCCATCGTCATCAGCAAAACCTGAGTCTACTTCAGCAAACGTCTCCTAGAATTAAATAACCAAACCATAGGATTTCGAGGTAGTTTTCCTAGTGCAACATAAATCCTCAACTCTTTGTTAGGCATTTGCATAGCAAATTAAACCCTAACCGGTCTTAGGACTTCGAGGTAGTCGTCTGATACGACATAAACCCTCATATCTTCAAGGCTATTTGTGTGATTCTATCATACAAATATAAGTCCTAATTAATTAAAATTGGCAAGATCAAAACATTAAATAAATATTAGGACTTTCCTAAATCCAAGCCAAACAATAGGATAGTCGGGGAATTACCGAAGTTCGCTTCGAATCTGTGATTTCTCCTACCTTTCTTCCTTTGAATTCCCAAAACAAAATGTTCCAAATTTGATCCATTCCCTATTAAAATTCCAAAATTCAATCCCTTGAGAGCAGAATTACTAATTATTATCGAGAGTTTTCTTAGGTGATTCCCGTCACTTAAGATGTAATTAACTATAGGGGCTTGCCCTTATAGGAAATTTTAAAGAACCCAGGTAATATAAACCCTGTTTAATGCTTTCATATTAAGCAGGGGAATTTGTCGACTTATAAAATTGGTTCGCAGACTAAACGGATGTCACAAATCTTCTAGTTTATTTAAATCGAGCCCCATCACCAAACAATGTGTCTATTCTTCGATATAGATACATAGTTTGTGATGCGGTGCTCGTTTATATAAACTATTCGGGATGTGAGATCAGTTTGATTTAATATCTTAAAATTTTCAAATTTAAAATTATTTTCAAAATCAAATACTACTTTCCAAATTATTTATTTAAATTAAATTAAAAAACTCGCCGACAATTTCTGTAGGCGACCCCTTTTCAAAATACAACACAACCTAAAAATAAGCCGTACAATTTCTGGCGACTCCGCTGGGGACAATTCCTCTCTCCATTTTAATCAGACAATTCTGCTTTCATAAATCGGTAGTGTATCCATGTTCCTAGTGGATCAAGCTACCCTTCTTTCGTTGGAATACTATGTTCATTTCTACCTTGAACAAGTATAGCCAACATTCTCTTGGATTTAGGGGCCACTGTTTAGACACCCCTAAACAGAGAGGTTCCGAGATCCTTTTACCTCATTTCTGAGGTGGGGTGGACCCCCAATAGGTGTTAGTTTAGGAGTGATCCTCCGAGTCGAGAGGTCTTGCATAAGGCTTTCTTTTCTCTTCTAACTCTGAATCGGATTCATTACCTTCTCTACACCTTTGAACATTCTGTTCTAAATAAACAAACCCTCTAATGAATGACTCTTTTAACAAATAACTTCTCCTTATAAATATATGAACAAGAATGTGTTCGGACTCTTTTTGATTCCTTTATTTTCATCATGATGAGAAGAAGCATAACTTGGGACTGACAATCAGAATCTACCTCGCGAAATGGAAGCCCCAAAGCTGATTTTCTCCTTCACCAATGGACTGGACTTCGCCGTTTACAAGGATGAACCGCCCGACAATGGGATCATCCGGTTTGGACAAGGATTCGAGAACACAAATGTCAAGATCACCGACGTTTCCCTTTTCGCACCGACAAACAAAGTATCCGAAGCTAAGAAGCCGCCGATCGAGTTTAACCTCAGGTCAACTCGAGAGTTTCCTCCCCGCAAAAGATTCCGACCGAGAGGAGTACCGCCGTCCACGAAGGACCGTTCTTGCTACCCCCACTAGTCTAGTTATCTCTCGCACCTACCCCGGCTTCTACCAAATTAAAGGGGAAGGAAATCCGTAACTATGGTGAACCCGTTACCGTGGAGGGTACGGACCTTCCGTGAGACCTTCGCTTTTGAAATCGGGTCCAGTCTCGAGAATTCCATCACTAACACGGACCCAAAGAAGGAACAAAAGTAGGAAGATTGCCAGGAAGGCCAGAGCTGCCGAAGTTGCTTTCCTGGAGGAAATCCCAGAAATCCCTGAGTACACACCACTACCTGAATACATACCATTGCCTGAAGATACACCGTTTTTGGAAGGAAGTAGATTCCACCCCCTTTCCGCCACAGCTGACGAGGAAAATGTCCGCAGGATTGTTTCTACATTACCTCGACCAGCATACTACAATGACAGTAGAAAGAAAAGGGTTAGGATCACACCATTTGCCGACTACAGACTGTGATCGAGAAGCTAGCGAAGAAAGAGAAATGCCCCGTATCGGAGATTCTAAGAAGGATAGGGCGGGGGCCAGTCAAATCCCGTCTTGGGCCACGAGAAGAATCCGCCATCGTTACAGAAAAGTCAAATAAAAGGATGAAGGCTAGTCCGCCTGTCGTTGTTTCAGGATTACAGATTAGGGAGGATACCACCTTCCAGCATTTGGCTGACAGACCATCTGGTCCTAGACCTTCTGCTGCTAGAAGGATGGTATGGCGTCCCACTACTGGACAGCTAAGATTCAAAACAACGACCCGAGAAGGAAAGTCTCGTCGGAGACTTGAATCCGAAGAAAGAGCTACCGCAGTAAAGGGGACTCATGAGAAGGGAACCCAACAGCCCATCACACGACAACCGCAAGGATGCACGTAAAGGACCGCTAGAGGATGCTATGGAAAAGTCGAGGACCGATATTCGACGTTTAGCAAAAGAAAGAGAAGAGAAATTCGGAGATGAGATTGATTCATCGAATTCATGGATGATGAGTATGCGAAATCAACATGGTCGAAACACGAGCTTCGCCGACTTCACAAGGTGCTCCTACGACGCGCAGAAAGAGAGGAGCCGAAGTAATGAGGAGGCGGCTTCAAGAGAAAGACGATACGATAGCCGAACTGGCGAAGAGGATGGAAGAGATGGTCGTAGCCCTAGCCACTCTCCAAAGTCAAGTGCAACCCCAAAGAGAGACACCTCGGAGGTCATTCACATTGTAGACGGAGGAAAGGTGATTACGTCCGTCAACGGGAATGATCGGCTAAAGAAAGATACAACACAAAGTATGATTCCGGAAAAAGATATCAAGAGCTTGGTGGAACGACGAGTGCGAGAAGCCTTAGCACAATCAAAGAGCGGGGCATCCATTCGGACGGGTAGACCTTACCCTGAAGAATTCGACGCTGTCCAATACCCAAAAGGCTTCGTACCACCTCTGTTTACGACCTTTGATGGAACCGGGAACCCCCGACAGCATGTTGCACACTTTCGTGCCAGTTGTTGCAATGCCGGCGGAAGCGATGCATTACTCTTCCGACAATTCGTCAGCAGCCTGTCAGGGATCGCCTTTGATTGGTATGCAGAATTACCGAATGGTTCGGTGAAGACATTCTCAGAACTAGAAAACGTCTTCATCAAGCGATTTGCCGGAGCTCAACACCACATCACTATAGGTGATTTAGTGGTAGAGAAGCAGAAGCCGAACGAAACTTTGGTGGATTACATACTTCGATGGAGGAACCTATGTATGAAGTGTGAACCACAACTACAAGAACAACATGCAATCGGCATCTTACCTAAAAGCATTCACGGCCCGATAGCACTTCTCCTCAAGGGATTTACTATTAAGACTTTTGAGAAGTTGTTAAGCAAGGCCGGGAGCTTGCAAGAGGAGACGAAGCAATTAAGTTTCGCCGACAAGACAAACAAGCAAAAGCCTGTGAAGACTTTTGAAAAGAAATCTGGGATCATTGCAGCAGTCGACAAAGGCAAGCAACCGATACAAATATCGTCCGAACGGCCGCGAAGAACCTCAACGGAATTATCAACAACCCCGACCCAGCTATCGACTCATCTCAACAAGTATGAACAACCGCCTCGTCCGTAACGTACATTAAGGGAGCTTCGAGCGGGGAATATCCATTCAAGAATGAGGCAAGTACTAAAAATGTTACGTAGTCTGATGAAGACTCCAGATTTCCAACTGCCAGAGCCAAAGAGACCAAAAGAAGTCAACAAGAAAGGTGATCCCAACTTTTGCCCTTACCACCGGATGCTTGGACACAAGATAGAAGATTGTATTACCTTCAAAAGTTGGCTCAACGACAACCTTCGGAAAGGGAATATAACAATCCCGAAGGAGTACATGAAGGAACCCCGTAAAGGAGGTTCCGTCAATGTTGTCTCGACTGATCTCATTGTTCCGATAGATCCCTATGCGACTGATGATGGATGGACCACCGCTTGGACAAGGTCTTCAAAAAAGATTTTAGACAGCATCCAAACCGCTTCGGTGCGAGCTTCAATTCAAAGTTCGAAACCTATCAAGCCGACACTGTCACTTGCGATAGAAGAACCACCTCAACAGGAGACGATTGAAGAGAAGAAGAAAATCGACGAAGAATAGAAGACCGAGGCTCCTAAGGCTAGACTAGGGGCTGCTTATCCTAGGATAGTTGTTTCAGATTCGGGGGAGAAATCCCTCAAACCTCTGACTCTGTATGATTATCTGCTCACTCCGGTTGGATCTTATAATGATAAGGGTTATGATGTTGGCTACGTTTTGACTGTTTCTAAAGATTACGTAACTAGCGACAAACCGGACATCGATTTCGATACAAATGACAATTCTCAAATCATACACAATCTCGACGGTCATGATGACAAAGAAGACATCCATCAAGGAGGCTACGAGAGTTCAACAAGCAACGAATCTATTTGTGAGTTTCGAGGAGCTCCAGTCACAATAGAGTTAGAGCCTTCAGACTCTGAAGCTAATCCAGAAGAACCTGTCATTCCGATTCAGGAGGAGACACTAGCAAACTCAACACTAGATTCAGAAGAAATTACAGAAGTCAACTTAAGAAGTCGAAGAGTTTTACCTCCGAGAATGGGTCTAAAGGACAAAGGAAAGCAGGTGGTTGTTCAAGAAGAACCAATCCCGGCAGAAGAAATACCCATTCGAGAAGAAATCGAGAGACATGGAAATAAAGTGGACTACAACGTGCGAGCCCATCTTAGGAAACTACCGGCCAAACTGAGCATCTACGACGCTCTCATCTTATCAAAGGAGATGAGAGAAGCTTTGATCAAGGCCTTACTTGATCCAGAAATTTGCTTGGCTCAAATGGCTGGAGATTCCTTAGATGAGGTTTGCTCGTTAAAGGAACAACGAGGTGTCACCTTCACGGACAATGACCTATTACTTGGGACATCAGACCACAATCGACCGTTGTACATTTCAGTTACAATTGGGAAGTTTACACTCTTCAGAGTATTGGTGGATCCAGGAGCATCAATCAATATAATGAGTCTTCGAACACTAGCATATTTGGAAATTGATGCTCGCGAGCTCGAAGCCGACAAAATGCTATTAAGAGGACTCAACCAGAAAGGAGAAAGAGCCCTCGGATCAATAACACTACTAATGAAGACCGGTGACTTAGCAAAGACAACCACAAAATTTCACATAATTGATTTAGAAACGTCATTCAACGCTCTACTGGGCCGACCATGGATACATGAAAACAGGATGGTACCATCATCTCTACATCAGTGCATCAAATACTATGATGGAGGGGAACAGTGCATCAAAGGTGACTTACAACCATTCTCCGTACACGAAATTGGAATCCATGAAGATGCAACTTATTATGCACCTCCGAAGAAAACAATCTTCTCCAGAGATACCATAACGAATGAAGCAAAGAAAGTTCGGGACAACGAAGAACCTCAAGTTCTAGTCCAACAGTCACTCACCACTCCCTTACGGCGAGATGGTGAAGGTTTCTCCACAACTCGCATCGGAGGTCGAGGCCGGGGACGAGGTCGTGGTAGAGACGTTAGGACAGTTGGACAGAGGAAACCAGCCATCAATGTTGATTGGGAAGACAGCTTCGAAGAAGAAAAGAAATCGAACAAGAAGCGGCGACAATAAGTCGGAAGAAGCCGCAATTCAAGATCTCTCTCGAAGATGAGAAGAACGAAGAATACAAATCGATGTACGAGAAGATTAACCACTATGTACATACTATGACCCTAACCCCGATCCATTCTAATATGGTCGAGGGTATGGTGGTCAAAGAGGTACATAGCGGCGGTGCAAAGCTAATAAAATTCTACCGTGGCGCTCCTTCCTCCAAAACTGAAAATAATGTACAATTTGAAGATGTCACTTCATAAGAATTAATGGAATTACCTTTTGAGTGGTACTCTCCCTGTGTTCAAAATTTAATTCAGCGTGGTTTCTTACCTCGAAAATGGATAAAAGGCCAATCACAACATTTTGAAAAGTTATGGAATAACTCCGGTCGTCCACCCAATTCAAAGCATGGACTCGAATTCGGCACAGTAGGATCAGTTGACGATACTAAATTTTGCTTGGTTTTCACTTGCGAGTCTAATGAAAACTGCATGGAAACTACAGAATAATTTGAAGATTTACAAATTGGAGACGCTCCACCAGAATTCGAAGAAGAGATTAAATCTACAATAGATGAGTTAACGGAAGTTAACTTAGGTACTAACGAAGAGCCTAGACCTACCTTTGTTAGCTCCTTACTCAATAAAGAAGACTCCGAAGAAATAATCAAGTTATTAATGGAATTTAAAGACTGTTTTGCTTGGAGCTACGATGAGATGCCAGGATTAGCTCCAGAGGTCGCAGTCCATAAGCTAGGAGTGGATCCTACTTCTGCTCCAGTCAGACAAGGTCCCAGAAGAATGCGTCTAGAAATTGAACAACAAGTCATAACTGAAGTTAAAAAGTTAATAGACGCCAAATTTGTCCGTGAAGAACAATACCCGACTTGGTTAGCCAATGTGGTGCCAGTCAGAAAGAAGAATGGTCAGATCAGAATTTGTGTGGATTTCAGAGATTTAAACAAGGCATGTCTAAAAGATGAATTCCCTCTACTGATCCCAGAACTAATGATTGACATTGCTTCGACACATGAAATATTTTCATTCATGGATGGATCTTCAGCATACAACCAGATAAAAATGGCTCCAGAAGATGAAAAGCTTACAGCATTCAGAACGCCGATCGGAGTATATTGCTACACAGTGATGTCATTCGGACTGAAGAACGCAGGAGCAACGTACCAGAGAGCGATGACAAGAATTTTTGATGATCTCATCCACAATCAAGTCGAATGCTACGTGGACGATGTGGTCATCAAAAGCAAAGTAAAGGACAACCACTTGTATGATTTGAGAATTGTTTTCGAATGATTAAGATAATTTAACCTTAAGATGAATCCCTTAAAATGCGCCTTCGGCGTCACCTCTAGGAAATTCTTAGGATTCGTTGTCCGACATCGTGGAATTGAAATTGACCCGGAAAAGATTAAAGCTATCTTAGAAATGCCGCCTCCCAAAACCTTAAAACAACTACGATCCTTTCAAGGGAAGCTGGCATATCTTCGACTCTTTATCTCAAACTTGTCAGGTAGTTGTCAGCCTTTCTTGGCACTAGTTAAAAGGACGCCAAATTTATTTGGGAAGAGAAATGCCAGAAGGCCTTTGAAGACATTAAACAATATTTAATGACACCTCCTGTCTTAGTAGCCCGGCCTCATGTAGGCCATCGATACTTTATACCGCGGCTTTAGACAACTCTCTCGGAGCCCCGTTAGCCTGTGTCGATGATGAGGGTAAAGAAAATGCTCTTTACTACTTAAGCCGTCGTTAACTTCCGACGAAATAAGGTATCCCACAATTGAAAAGCATTGTTTGGCCCTGATGTTCGCTGCTCAAAAGCTCAGGCACTACATGCTTTCTCATAAGGTCAACCTGATCTCGAAATTTAATCCATTGTAGTACTTGATGACTCGTCCAATGCTTTCCGGCAGACTTGCCAGATGGTCAATGTTATTATTGCAATTCGATATAACTTTCGTGCCTCTTCGTGCCGTAAAGGAACAAGTCTTAGCAGACTTCCTCGCAAGACACCCTTTGCCGGCGAATCTCCTCTCAATGACGATTTGCCGCGATGAACAAATAATGAGCCTAGAAGACCCCGATGATCGATGTTGGGAATTATATTTCGACGGAGCATCTTCGGCACACAAAGACGAAGAATCGCAAGTGATAGTGCCCGTAAGGCGGGAATCGGACTAATCTTTATAACACCGGAGTGGGGGATGTTAAGATACTCCAACCACTTGACAGAACCGTGTACAAACAATGAAGCAGAATACGAAGCTCTCATAACGGATTCGGAATTAACTATTCGAATGGGGATAACGGACATCAACTTCTACGGGGATTCACGGTTAATCATTCAACGGATCGCCGGACAAGACGGAATTTTAAAGCCAAGACTCGAGCGAGTACTTCTAGTATGCCATACAGGTTGTTGGAACAGATTCCGAATGTGACGATCTACAAAATTCCCGTAAAAGAAAATGCTTTAGCGGATGCGCTAGCTCGCCTCGCAAAAGAATTTTCCTCGCTTGCAAGATGAGTCGATAGAAGTGTCGGTTCACGGACGTCGGGTCCTATCACGGCTCGACATAGACACAATACACAAACCGAGAAAAGAAGAAGAATCGGTTGCAACGGTGACGGAAAACACGGAAGGTTGGCGTCAGCCATTAATAGACTACCTGCAAACAGGAAGACTACCAGACGATAGGTCGCTAGCTCATCAGATCAAGAAAAGAACTCTGTCCTACGCATTAATAAACAAAACATTATACAGAAGGTCTTTCGATCAAATGTGGCTAAGATGCCTAAGAGGGTCCGAGGCCCGTGAAATCGCTAACGAGGTGCATTCAGGACTCTGTGGCGCTCACCAGTCGGGTCCGAAGATGAAAATAAAAATTAAAAGACTAGGGTACTACTGGCCCTCGATGATGACCGACTGCATGAAAATCGCCAAGAGCTGTCACCAATGCCAAGTGCACGGAGAGGTTCTACACCAACCTCCGAATGTGCTACATCCGACAATTGCGTCGTGGCCATTTGAATGTTGGGGCATGGATATAGTGGGTCCAATAGAACCACCATCTTCGAAAGGACATCGCTTCATTCTTGCGGCTACAGATTACTTTTCTAAGTGGGCATAGGCAGTTCCACTCAGAGAAGTTAAAGCACACCACGTGCTACAGTTTTTCAAGAACCAAGTTGTCTACCGTTTCGGAGTGCAGCACAGGATTATCTCAGATAATGGGTCAGCATTCAGAAGCACACAAATCAAAAATTTTGTCAGGAGACACGGAATCGACTGGCGATATTCAACAATTTACTACCCAAGAGCAAACGACCTGGCTGAGGCTTTTAATAAAACTCTCGTTCAAATCTTAAAGAAAACCTTGGACGATAATAAGAGAAATTGGCACGAGAAGTTATTAGAAGCCTTATGGGCCTACCGGACAACCTTCAGAACTCCTACTCGAAGCTACACCTTACGCTCTGGTGTATGGGTCCGAGGCAGTGTTACCTTTAGAGGTTCAGCTTCCTTCACTCAGAATTGCAGTTGCCAACAAAATCACGAGAGAAGAGAATGCCAAATTACGACTAGAGGAATTGGAAAGCCTGGAAGGGAAAAGACTTGCAGCGCAGCAGAATTTAGAACTATACCAAGCTAAGATGGTTCAAGCCCATGACGGATCGGTCCGCCCAAGAACCTTCAAAGTTGGTGACTTAGTTCTCGTTCTCGAAAGACCTATTCTTGCACACCGCAAGATAGGAGGAAAATTTGAACCCACTTGGGAAGGGCCATTTGTGGTTGAGGCAGTCTACTCGGGAGGCTCCTACCAGCTGGTGAACTGCCAAGGAGAACGACATATGCTTCCGATCAACGGACGATACTTGAAAAAGTATTACACTACCTAATGTTTCGAAAGAATGAATTCTTCATCCTTAGAAGCACGGGCGAAGTAATTACTTATAACTGGGTCTGAACCCAAAAATAATAAAAATGTGCTAAAATAAATAAAATCATGATAATAAAATTTTCCTTGTTTTCTTTTCCATATCAAAATCTCTTTCCTGATCTTATCCCACTTCATTCCTGTGAATTTAAAAATACAAAAAGTAATAAAAAAATGTGTCTTTAATAAACATTTTCTTAATGTTCTTGTTCTTAGTACAGCCCCTGATCCTTTTCCTTGTCTTTTCGCAGAGAAATGTCGAACGGCCGGTTGGTCCTGAACTTTAGAAATGGCGTAAGCCTTGCACTCGATGAAAAGAGGGTGAAAGATGGAGCGATAATCGAGATTGACTCGGACTTCGCACCAGCAGGCCTACAGTATGAGGAAAGTGACTGGGTCCCAGTTGACCGAGAGGAACTGCCCAGTCAGATAGTAATGAAAGTGGGTGGCCCAAGCCACCACTCCAGCAGCAAGAAAAGGAAAACAAACACTGAAGAAGATAAGAAAATCAAGTCTGTAGTCGCTACAGCAGAGGGCGAGCTTGTCAGCGCCGCGCCCACGAAACTCGGGAAGTACGAAGAGCTACTCTCACGACAACTCGGCGAAGAAAAAAAATCGCCGTATCCGCAAGATGTTAACCAAACTAGCAGCGGACCGGCGCGACGAGGCGAGCTTGCTACTGCCGGTACATATACTTCAAGGACGCCGGTTCACCAGTGTACCGAAGAAAGGAGGCCGGCTCCTAGGATAACGTAAGGGACCGGGGAAATCTCACGAAGATCGAAGAGAAGAAGGCTACCACGCCACCGGATAGAACCACCGGCAATGCATAACCTTGTTGCAGAAGCAACCCCGGGGGATGTCCCGACGGACATCATCCCCGAGGAGCCGAGGTATGCAGGAGAACATGAAGGGATTGAGCCGTATATCCCACAATACGTCACCAGGCCCCGCCATTTGTAGATTATTCCGCAGTACGAGCTGGAAAGAATGCGAATGTCGAAAAAAAACTTTTGAATACGTCGAGAGAATCAGGGGCAGAAGGATCAATATACTAGAAGGCCTCGAGCTACATACAGACGTATTCTCAGAATATGAACAACAACAAATCGTGAACTGCATCCGGGATTTGAAAAGAATGGGCCGAGCGGGCCGCCTAAGAGAAAACACCTACTCGAACCCCGGAGATGGATGCCGTGGAAAGGAAGAATTACAATACAATGTGGATGCCGCTACAACTTCGCGGAAGACAGGAAGGGAAACCCACCGGAATACTCCGTCATGGCCGGGTGGATCCAATGCCATTGGTCATCAAAAGAATGGTAAAAAGATTGATAACATGGAGGGTACCGCCGGCGATTGCATACCCAACGGTTGCATCATTAATATTTACAAGCAGTGGTAATCGCATACCCCCGCACATAGATCACCACGACTTTGTCGACCTTTCGCACGGTTTCTTTCCCGAACGAGTGTAACATCATGTTCGGATCCGACCTCCGGATAGCAGGCCCGGGTGAGTTCCGAGGGCCGGTGAAGATACCATTACCGGTAGGTTCGGTCATGATACCGAAGGGCAACGGAGCGGATGTCGCTAAACATTGCATACCGGGAGTACCGGTGAAGCGGATCTCGGTTACTTTCGAAGGATGGAAAACAGGAAGACACCTTACCACTTCCGGCCGGACCCGGAGCTAGAGAGCCTCCGGCCTTACGAGCTGTGAGCTACATGGAAAATATCACACCTCCAATGTACATCCATACGGCATCCTTGCCAAGGATGGCTTGGAAGGTGATGTTATTGACCATGTACCCCACTATTCAGACATGGATTTTTGACAGATGCTTCTTTGGATGGATAGACAAAGATCATACATAGTCCGTTTTGAGTCTACATGGATTGTATGAGATGTATTCCAGATCGAGTTGTATGATGTATCTTCAGCATGATTGGAATGAAAGTGACCATGTCACATTTTCGGCCTTCACCTCTTGTGTGCAAGTCGATCGAGAAACGCCATTAAAAGTTAAATGAACTTCGAACAAAGAACAGAAAAGAAACAAAAAGAATAAAAGAAAACTTTCCCTAAAAATCAAAAAATGATGAACACCAAATTTACATGAACATTAAATGAATGATAAAATAAATTTGAATCGTTAAAGGATAAACAAAATGAACACAAGTCTCAATCAAAGATTCAAATTCAACCTTCCAAATTTTGAATCAATTCTCAATCAATTTCAAATTCAATCTTTCCAAATTTCAAATCCAATCTCAATCAAATTCAAACTCAACCTTCCAAATTTGAAATCCAATCCGTTCTACTCTCTCCTTTTGTCTAGGATGGAAGCGGTCTATTCCATTGACATGGAGCCACGAGATTTTCGATGCTAATCTAGTGGCAAGGAATTATATCAAATCCAAACCAGCAACTTTCGATTAACTCTTTTGAATGGGATATGTAGCATCTACATATTCCCTCCCGATCTATTTCTTTCCATGAAAATCTTTTACAACTCTCATGAAATCCTCGAAACACCAAAATTCCACACTTTTCAAATCAACACTACAAATCTTTGCAAAGTCAATGACTATTCAAATTCAAACTTTTTGGTTGAGGATTTTACATCTGAGACTGCATTGCTTTAGGATTCTTTCCCTATCGCAGTGAAATACATCAAATTCAAACTTTTGGAGTTGAGGATTTTACATCCGAGACTGCATTGCTTTAGGATTCTTTCCCTATCGTAATGACATACATCAAATTCAAACTTTTGGGTTGAGGATTATACATCCAAGACTGCATTGCTTTAGGATTCTTTCCCTATCGCAATGAAATACATCAAATTCAAACTTTTGGGTTGAGGATTTTACATCCGAGACTGCATTGCTTTAGGATTCTTTCCCTATCGCAATGAAATACATCAAATTCAAACTTTTAGGTTGAGGATTTTACATTCGAGACTGCATTGCTTTAGGATCCTTTCCATATCGCAATGAAATACATCAAATTCAAACTTTTGGAGTTGAGGATTTTACATCCGAGACTGCATTGCTTTAGGATTCTTTCCCTATCGCAATTAAATAAATCAAATACAAACTTTTGGGTCGAGGATTTTACATCCGAGACTGCATTGCTTTAGGATTCTTTCCCTATCGCAATGAAATACATCAAATTCAAACTTTTAGGTTGAGGATTTTACATCCGAGACTGCATTGCTTTAGGATTCTTTCCCTATCGCAATGAAATACATCAAATTCAAACTTTTGGGTTGAGGATTTTACATCCGAGATCGCATTGCTTTAGGATCCTTTCCTTATCGCAATGAAATACATCAAATTCAAACTTTTGGGTTGAGGATTTTACATCCGAGACGGCATTGCTTTAGGATCATTTCCTTATCGCAATGAAATACATCAAATTCAAACTTTTGGAGTTGGGGATTTTACATCCGAGACTGCATTGCTTTAGGATTCTTTCCCTAGCACAATGAAATACATCAAATTCAAACTTTTGGGTTGAGGATTTTACATCCGAAACTGCATTGCTTTAGGATCCTTTTCTTATCGCAATGAAATACATCAAATTCAAACTTTTGGAGTTGAGGATTTTACATCCTAGACTGCATTGCTTTAGGATTCTTTCCCTATCGCAATGAAATACATCAAATTCAAATTCTTGGGGTTGAGGATTTTACATCCGAGACTGCATTGCTTTAGGATTCTTTCCCTATCGCAATGAAATACATCAAATTCAAATTCTTGGGGTTTAGGATCTTACATCTGAGACTGCATTGCTTTAGGATTCTTTCCCTATCGCAATGAAATACATCAAATTTAAATTCTTGGGGTTGAGGATCTTACATCCGAGACTGCATTGCTTTAGGTTCTTTCCCTATCACAATGAAATACATCAAAATCAAATTCTTGGGTTAAGGATTTTACATTCAAGACTGCATTGCTTTAGGATTATTTCCCTATCGCAATGAAATACATCAAAACTCAAATTCTTGGGGTTGAGGATTTTACATCCGAGACTGCATTGCTTTAGGATTCTTTCCCTATCGCAATGAAATACATCAAAATCAAATTCTTGGGGTTGAGGATTTTACATCTGAGACTACATTGCTTTAAGATTCTTTCCCTATCGCAATGAAATACATCAAAATAAAACTTTTGGGGTTGAGGATTTTACATCCAAGACTGCATTGCTTTAGGTTGCTTTCCCTATTGCAATGAAATAAATCAAAGTCAAACTCTTGAGGTTAAGGATTTTACATCCAATACCGCATTGCTCTGAGATCTCTCCTCATTGTAATGATTCAATCCATTCAATTCAATTTTCTTTTGAGGTTGAAGATGTTACATCTAAAACCACAAAATTCTAATTTTCGTTTCAAGTTCAAATCCCTTCAAATTAATCTTGACAAAATTTCAATCTAAATTGAAACTCAAACTAAAATCTGAACTTACACATCAAAACTTAAACTAAAACAAAACGAAATCTAAATAGAAATTCCCCCAGGTCGTGTGATTTGGGATTCACCTCCTTTCCCTTTCCCCAGCGAGAGTTCAAGAATCTCTAGTCTCAGAGATTACTTAACACTCCCCAGCGGGAACTCTTCTATTTTGTCCTAAGTTTGTCACTTAGACGTCTGTGTTGGTTTTGTTGATCTTTTCGGTCAACGCCAATACGCGCGGTGTACTTGGTTAGCACACCACACCTATTGGGGGTCCATTTGTTGACCTCATTTTTTATGAGGTCTTCTCTTCTTCTTTTAGCACTTAGGATTTAGCCTTAGGCTTTTCCTTTGACTATCCTAGAGGATTAGAATTTGGACCCACCACTTAGAAATTCAAACCACTTCTTAACTCCCTGCAAACTCCACAAATTTGATTGTAGACCCCTAATCACCTAGAGGGTTGAAATCAAATGTGGAAGTTTAAAGGATGAGTTCCTATAGGACTCTTTGGCCTTAGGATCGCCTCGGGTGGCTCGGTCCGGTGAAGGGCTGACTTACACACACACTACACTCATACACTACACTTTCACACACCTCCTAAAACACACGTATACCCAACTTGACCTCCTGACTCATGAAGGTGATTCACATGGATGGTCCTTAACCCCTAAGCCCTTGGCTAAGAGGGTTAGGAACAACATAATGAATGCCTCAACTGAGCCCCTTCATGGCTCATGTGGGATTGATATGGCTTCATGGCTCAACCAAAATGATTTCATTCCATTCACATTTACCCATTCTTCAATTTCCCAAATTTTCAATTTTTGACCCCCGGGACCCTACACCCGCCTAGCCTACCCAAAACCCTTGAAATCCTCCAAAATTTCCAAATCACCCAAAATTCCCCAAAATCAATCCCAAACATTCCCACATTACTCAAATTGATCATCCATACCCAAAAATACCAAAAATTCCAAAAATACCTCCCAATACCCTCAAAATACCCAAAATACCCCTCTTGACCCAAAAATCCAAGAATTCAGAAAATTCCCAGAAAATTTCAAAAAATCCCAAATATTCCCAATTTCATTTTGCTCAACTACACCAGGGGCCAATTTTGTCAATTTACCCTACTTTTGTCAAAACCCCCAATTTGACCCATTTTAACCCAAAGTGAACCCAATGTCAAACCAAACCTACCCAATTGACCCAAATTCTGGTCCAATTCAATTCTAAACTTCAATTCAACATTCCCAAAACCAATCTAGGCCAATCCCAAGTCCAATTTGATTAACATTTGGATCCAATTTCACTTTTGGCCTTAAGGCCCAATTTGGACCCATGACCCAAACCTAACCCAAACTCACCCAATTCAACTCCAATTAACCCCAAATCTTTTCTAAACCTTCCTTAACATCCCTACAAACAAAAAACTAACATGATTTGCCCAACATTTAGACCCAAACCCCACTTAAATTCAACCCAAAACCAATAAGCCCAATTTTGACCTAAACCCAAACCTAACCCAAATAAGCCCAAACCCCAAAATCAAAGCCCAACCAAAGCCAAAACCTCTTTGAAACACTCCCATAAACATTTCCCAACATTCATTTTACATCAATTTCAACCATAGCCCAACATTGGCCCAAGTTAGCCCAATTTGACCTATATTGGCCCATTCACCAAAGAAGCCCAAATTCAACCCAATTCAAACCCAAATCACTCCCAATTTGCTTCAAGTCACTCATGACACATCTATGAGCTAAACCCAACAAATATTTGGCCCAAACTTCTACAAAATTCCCATCCATAAATTTATTTTCAAACCAAAGGCCCACCTTCTTAAACCTTCTTAAAAGCCCAAATTTCATGCTAAAGCCCATATGACAAATTCTTCTCATCATACCCTTAATTAAAATCATCCTTAAGTTCAAATCAATCATCAAATGATTCCAAATTGAGCCCCATACAAATTCCCATCAAATTACCAAAATTTCTAAGATCCATTTTCATGAAATTGACCAAGCTTTTCCCCAAGCCAAAGACAAGCCATGAAGCCATGCATGAGCCCCATAGGAGCCATGAGAGCCATGGAATCCACTTTCCACCTCACCAAACCATTAATGGTAAGAGAGAGGGTCTCTTTATTAATCCCTTTTTAAGCCCTTTTTACCTTAAGCATGATACACTCTAAACCATGTTTAGCCACCTCACCATGGATGGGGACTTCACTACCACAATTCGAGCTCGACCCAAATGATTCCCCCTCAGCCCAAGGTCAAGCCTTGGATGGTGAACCAAGCACAAATACTTGGGTTGACCTAAACCAAGCCAAAATCACCCCTTTCCCATTCCATTTCAATTCACCACCTTTACACATGGAAACCATCAATTGAACTCACAGGAATCAAGCTCTGAGCTCACTGACCCTGAGGGTGACCCATGCCTGCCGGCCAACCGCCTGGGTCGCCGGAAAACACCACACCCAAGAGCTCACATGTGAGCCAACTTTGGAATTCCACCTTGCTGAGCTGCCCCATGCCCAATGGCCACCATGGTCTGTTCTTCCCATGACCAGCAGCAGCTGATCCCGCCCCTCGGCCGTCCCCGTGAGGCTCTCCAGCCACCTCTATTTAAACCCGACCCCCTCACGGCCATGAGAGGAGAGTTGCACAAACCTTGCCGAAACTCCGCCAAAATTGTTCCAAACCCTTCTCCATCCTTAGAGCAGCTTGATCCCCCGTGTCAATTTGCCCCTAATCCCCACCAACGAATCCAATTTCTCAACCGAAATTTCACCCAAAGCCAGGACACTTTGTCACGGTGAGCCAATCCTCAAATTGATCGGTCCTACACCTTCACTCGGACCAAGAGGAGAAGTTTCCCACCGAAAGCCCCATCTCCAGAGCCACCCGATTGCTCCAGCCTCCAAGCTTTGTGATCGACTCGTGGTCACTTTCATAGCTAGGCAATTCACCGCACCGAGAGACCGCATCCGGAGCTTGCTGGGATCCAATCGAAGGTGACACAACCCTCAGATCGAAGCCACACTTCTCTGAGCAAAGGTATGGCCTCACTCTTCTTCCCGAGCTTCTGAACATTCTCCATTTTCATTGAGTCAATTTCAAGCCACATAAAGCGTATGGATGTGTTGTCTTCTCGAGACGAATCCATAGAGCATAAGAACGTTAAATTTGGTCAAGTATCGAGTGAGATCTTAGGCCTAGAAGAAGGACGGCTCTCGGGTAAGGACGCCTGGGGACGATGAACAGATGCCGTTCATTTAATACACGCGCGGACGGATGGCCAGGATCGCGCCGGATCAGGAGATGGAACGACACGGCGGGCCCCGAGCGCCGAGTCGATGGCGGCGTCGAATTGGAGAGCGCCACGCGGCGTTTCGGAGCTGTCGAGGTTGACGCTGCGCCGCGTGGATAAATAGAAAATTAGGGTATTTTTCTATTTATTTAATTCCCTAAACTTCAAAAATCCATAACTTTGTGTAGAAAAATCAGAAAAATAAAATAAAAATATCCTCTTGCTCAGTGAACAGAGGAAAATAATGTGGAAAAGAAATCATTTAATTTCATCAAGTATTTTATTTTTAATGATTTATTTCCCTTCTGCATTGTTTTAATTCTCCATGCATATAGGAAATTCACCATGGCATGAGACCATAGGGCATTTGAAGCCTCTGAATTTGGGAACATTCTCTGAATTTTCCAAAGTCAGAGGCCATCCCTATGAGAAGTTATTGATTTTTCAAATTCATGTTGCTGTTTTGAGTATTTTAAATCTAATAATTAGCATGTTGTGAAATAAATTCTAGGAAAATTTGGTGATGTCTCTTATGACCAGAGGACCCTAGGAAAAATAGGTTTTGAATTAGTTCATTTAAAATAACCCTAATTGGCTTAAACACCCAAAATAGCTCCTTAATTAATTAGAGCTAACCATACATCAAATTGACTTGAAATAAATTCTCCACTAACCTTTAGGATCTGAGGAACCCACCATAATAAATTTGAAGTCAATTGGACTTGGTTAGCCCTACTAAATGGGTTGATTAAGCCATTTAGCCACTTTAAACTTTAAAAATTCATAACTTTCAAAATACCTTTCAAAAATTCACCAAATTGGTTTTGGAGCCTCTCTAATATTAGGAGAATTTAAGAAAATTAAAATTTCAATTTTCTAAAAAATTTAATTTTTTGCATTGTTTTAATATTTTAATAATTAAAAAATAATAAAATTTATAAAAATAATAAAATTCACCAAAATGTCACATTTTAGATTTTAATCACTTAGGAATAAATCCCATATTTTTCTTAGGTCTATTTAATGAGATATTAAATTTTAAAGCCCTAGGGTAATTTTAAAATTAAAAAAATGTATTTTCTAGCATTTTCACTAAAGTAATTATAATAAATCAAAGAAAAATTAAAAAATTGCAAAAATTGATTCTCTGATTTTCTTGATATCAGAGAGATTTTTGAAAAATATAAATTTCATTTTTCAACCTTTATTTTATTTTTAAATTAATTAATACTCCAAAACTTAAAATAATTATAATAAAAATAATATTATTTAAAAAATCACCAAAATTGGTCCAAGTGGTACTCTGGTCATTAAGAATGTCCCATAATTTTCTTAAGGACAGAAACTTTCCCTTGGTCATATTATTAAATTTTCCTTGGAAATTCCTATTTTCCACCAAAAATAATTACATAAATAAATTAAATACAGAAAAATCACATTTTCTCCTCTCATGTCTTTATTGGAATATGAGTGAAGTCACATAAAAATTTCAAGTTCATTTAAGCTCAATTTAGTGAGTTATGAAATTATTAAGCTTGAAGGGCAAAATGGTAATTAAAATTTTAACCCTTAATTAAAACTTTAGGTTTAATAAAATTAACAAGTAAAATATTTGATCTTAATCTGATTTGGATGATTGAAATTTAAATAATTAAAGGGTAGAAACCTACTAAATAATTTGAAGATAATTAAAATAAACCTTAATTAAATAATTGATTAAATTTGGAAGAATAATAAAATTGGAATTATTAAAATAGGGATATTATTAGGAAGAGATTTATTCTTTAATTTAAAAATCCCTAAATTAATCATCTCAATAATATTTTATTCCTAATTAAAATGATAATCCAAATTTAAGATTTAAAATGCTAAAAGACTTAATCATTAAATTAAATTAAAGTTAAATTATTTAAATTAAACCCTTTTAAAATTTCAATTAAATTAAAATTAAAATAAAATTAAATTAAAATCAAGTTAAATTAAAATCAAATTAAATTAAATCAAATTAAATCAAATTAAATAAATTAAATTAAATTAAATTAAATTAAATCAAATAAATAAAATTAAATTAAATTAAAAAAAATAATAATTAAATTAAATTAAATTAAATTAAATTAAATTAAATTAAATTAAATTAAAACATATTAAATTAAATTAAATTAAATTAAATTAAAATAAAACCAATTAAAATTAAAAATCAAAATTAAATTAAAATTAAAACTAAACCAAATTAAATTAAATTAAAGTTAAATTAAATTGAATTAAATAACATTACCTAAGACATAAAGAAATTAAATATAAAGCAACTTGAACATTATTCCAAATTTAAACCCGTTAACTGAAATTAAACTAAATCACAAACCATTTGAACACCAATTTGCCCTCAAAAACTTTGGTTATCATAACTCCTAAACAGAACATTAAATGAAATGTTACTTCACTTATAGGATATTCAAATATCCTAGTTCACTGAGCAAGATAACAAAACTCGAATTCTCGGACGATTAATTCATTTGTATAATTAAATTCATTTGGACTTAAAACAATTCTAGCAATATTGAAAAGATGTTTAAGATTCTTCTTAAACACTTCCTCAATATGATAGGATATTTATAAGAACAATTGAACTTAATTATTTTTTGATGAAGAAAATCGTCTCAAAACCGTAACACAAGAACCTAGACGTCATAGGAAATGACTAGCTATAGGATTAGGAACTTGGTAGAAAACCATAACCCTTCCCTTAGCTTTACCTAGGGACTTGCTTAAATATTCTAATTGTGTTTAAGTGAAGCTTGGGATGACGGGAAGACCCTCAAAATACGCTTTTATTTTTATTGCAATTTACTTTATTGCAATTTATTTAATCGCATCGCACTTGCTTTTCTTGCATGATAAACAACTGTTGCATGAAAACCCACACCTTTAGGATAGTCCCTAAAACTGAAACCAAAACTAAATTAAAAATCATTACAAGATAAAATTCACCGCAACAACATTTCAAAATATAAAACAACTCAAAATTTAATCACAAACAGGACACAAAACTGCAATTACAACTAAATTAAAACGTCTTGTTGGATGATCGGGAATACCTCGGATGATGTAACCTGCGTGTTGCTAACGGTATTTCCCACGGTCTAAATGAAAGTGTGGAACTCATTCAGTTGAGTTTAGCAAATTCATCTGGACTAAGTGAATCCGATAAAATAAACGATGCCGGAAGGATGGAACCGTGGGATCTTAACCGGTGTCGTTATAATCAACTTTAAGATTTGTTTTAAATAAAATATAAAAAAGACACTTGGAATTTAAGATTCTCTCTAAACCAAAACACTTTTCTCATCTTCTGATTTATGACTTCTATAACTAAACCTCTGCAACAACAAGGAGCTCGGAGCATGGTGGGCAGCACGGCCATCGTCATCAGCAAAACCTGAGTCTACTTCAGCAAACCTCTCCTAGAATTAAATAACCAAACCATAGGATTTCGAGGTAGTTTTCCTAGTGCAACATAAATCCTCAACTCTTCGTTAGGCATTTGCATAGCAAATTAAACCCTAACCGGTCTTAGGACTCCGAGGTATTCGTCCGATACGACATAAACCCTCATATCTTCAAGGCTATTTGTGTGATTCTATCATACAAATATAAGTCCTAATTAATTAAAATTGGCGAGATCAAAACATTAAATAAATATTAGGACTTTCCTAAATCCAAGCCAAACAATAGGATAGTCGGGGAATTACCGAAGTTAGCTTCGAATCCGTGATTTCTCCTACCTTTCTTCCTTTGAATTCCCAAAACAAATTGTTCCAAATTTGATCCATTCCCTATCGAAATTCCAAAATTCAATCCCTCGAAAACCTTAAACTTTGAAATTCTTGAGAGCAGAATTACTGATTATTATCGAGAGTTTTCTTAGGTGATTCCCGTCACATAAGATGTAATTAACTATAGGGGCTTGCCCTTATAGGGAATTTTAAAGAACCCAAGCAATATAAACCCTGTTTAATGCTTTCATATTAAGCAGGGGAATTTGTCGGCTTATAAAATTGGTTCGCAGACCAAACAGATGTCACAAATCTTCTAGTTTATTTAAATTGAGCCCTATCACCAAACAATGTGTCTACTCTTCGATATAGATACATAGTTTGTGATGCGGTGCTCGTTTATATAAACTATTCGGGATGTGAGATCAGTTTGATTTAATATCTTAAAATTTTCAAATTTAAAATTATTTTCAAAATCAAATACTATTTTCCAAATTATTTATTTAAATTAAATTAAAAAACTCGCCGACAATTTCTGTAGGCGACCCCTTTTCAAAATACAACACAACCTAAAAATAAGTCGTACACCACTATAGGAGGTAGAACTATTCCACTCCTCAAATTAATTTCAACTATCTCTTCAAATCGGCTATCCAACTCCTTTGTCCCCGAGTCTGAAGATTTCAATTCTATGGAAATCGGGATTCCTTGTAGTTGGAGCCTAGCAGAGTCACTTTCATCTTTATCATTGTCAGAAATATTACCATTGTTTTTGTCATTTTGGTTGTCTTTAGATAGTTTGAGATCATGTACAATTTGAGTATTGTCTATAGGATTATGATTTGAATGATCATTTTCAGAAGCATCACCCAAAATAAATAGAATGTAAGCAGAACTTGAATTATTATTATTCACAATAGTAGCAAAAAAGAGGTCATACAAAGTCATTGGTTCATGAATTTTTCGTCCTTCATCCGATATAACTACCCTAGTAGAAGATGGAGAAACATAAGAACTAGAAGGTACAAAAGGAGCTGCAGTCCCTATATCTAGAAGACCACTAATCCTTTTCGGTTCTTTATTTTTCTTTTTCTTTTCTTTCTTGGGAGGCTTTGTAACCTGATATTCAGTAAGGATCTCCTTAGAAGATTTTCCTCAAATATTGTTATCTTGTTCTTGTTTTTGGAATTAAGTTTTTCCACCAAAATCATATTGACTGAACCTTTGTCGGGTTCATTCAAATATTCTTTCGGGATTACTATATTTCTTTCTTTAAAGTTGCATTCTAACCATTCTTTGATGACAAAACATTCTTAAATTTTGTGTCCGAGCATTCTATGATAAGGACAATTATTGGGATTGTCGTTCATGTCTACTTCTGCTGGCCTTTTAGCTTCTGGTAGCTTAAGTTATGGTATTTTAAGCAAGGTACGGAATCTTTTACCAATGGCTTCAATTTTAAATGAATATTATTTATTCATTTCTTCGGCCATTGTTCTTTTATCTGCCGGTACTGGGATTGGTTGTTGAAGTTGTAATCGAGGCGATGTTTGTGATGTTGATGGATTCTGTCCTTATTTCTTTTGTTCAGGTTAAACATGCATCACTTGTTTACCTTTCTCTACAACATTTCCCGGTCTCTTTTCAAATGTCTTCATAGTCTTTATCTTTTCAGTCTTTTCTGTTACACTCATCTACTTAGCTTCTTCCTGAAGATTGGTAGCTTTACTGAGCAATTCTTCAAAAATTTTTATTGTAAATCCTTTAAGCATAAACGCTATAGGACCATTGATAATTTTAATCAGGATTTCAACAGCGTGTTGTTCTTGAAGTTGTGGTTCACACTTCATGCTGAGATTTCTCCAGCGCAAAATGTAATCCACTAAGCTTTCTCCTAATTTCTATTTTTTACTACTAGATCACCAACTGTAGTATGATGTTGAGCTCCAGCAAATCGTTGAATGAAGAGACTTTCAAGCTCTACAAAATTTTTAACAGATCCATTAGGAAGTTTTGCATACGAGTCAAAGGCAACTCCCATGAGACTGTTAACAAATTGACGGAATAAAAGAGTGTCACTTCCCCCAGCATTACAACAGCTTCCTCTAAAGTGCGCCAAATGTTGCGAGGGATTAACATTTCCCTCAAACATTTTAAATACATGAGGAACAAGACCTTTAGGGTATTGGATAGAATCAAATTCCTTTGGATATGGTCTACCCTTTAGAATTAATGATCCAGCCTTTACCTGAGCCAATGTTTCTTTTATCTTTGTTCCACGAGTTGTGTGATATCTTTTTTTTGAATTCCACTATGAGGGGAATCCTTTTTCTTTTGAGTGCTTTCTTCAACATGTATTGTCTCTCCTCTGTATTCTAAAATGTGGATAGCCTCTGGCCTAACGATTTCAATGGCCGGTGATGGATTTGTTGGTAGATTTTGTAAAGCTGCTACCAACTCTTCCATTTTCTACTCAAGACGACCAATTTTTTCGTCTCTTTATCGTATGATTTCTTGTAATTCATTTTTTGCATTAATTCTCGTGCTAAATAAGTGGACCGTATTTCTACCATATTAACGCTGGCAACATTTTCATTCAAACTGTCAGAAGTGTCTTTCTTTCCTCGCACCGAGAATTATTAGATATCATTTTTTAACTTTTTCAGTCCTTCTTCAAATGATTTTGCAGGATGTTCTTTACAAGTTCTTTCTTTTGAACTATCTGTAGGATTGCTCATAGCATCTGAATTTCTTTCAGAGGATCTTTGTTTCCATACATTATTTCTTAGTATAGGACGAGATCCTCTATGCGGTGTATCATCATATGAACACTCTGTATTTTGTAATGTATGAACTAAATCTATCTTTTTTGTGGATGTATCTTCCATTTCCAACATCTGTTTGTCATATCTAGCCTTCTCTTTTGTAATTGTCACATCTTTTACTCTTGGCCCAAGTCAGAATATTACTGACACTCGAGTACATTAATCATTTGTTGGGGTTTGATAACCTGTTTCTTCATAAATAGAGTTTTTTATTGCTAGAATTCTCCTTTTCATTGTTTTAGAGACTACATATCCCATTTTGTCCAACAATTTAGAAATTGAACATTTTACTTTTGTGCTAATCTTTTAAATAGTGAATGTATAGCCTGAATTGAGGGAGAACTCTTAGGTTGAAAGAAATTATCAGTATATTCAATAGGAATTGGAATATATCGATTTTCTTCTGAAAATGAAAGGTTTCCAAAAACAATTTGCTCAAATTCAGGTGTTTCAAAATTATCATTCTTATTCCACCTTTTCTTTCTTTTAAGCAGATGAGCCTTGTTTTTATGAGTATTTTTTGAACAAGATCCAATTTCGTATATGGATGGTAGTGGAATATCATCCTCCTCATAGATTTGTTTCCCATTCTTGTCAATTTGTCTTTTCATTTCTTCGAGAGTATAAGGTTCATTAGGTGTATACTCAGGTAGGTTTTCTGTAAAATTCAGAAAGTTTTCATAAGGTTGCAGATCAAATTCTTCAAAGGAGTATACATCAGTTTGGTATGGATTATCTAATGCAAATTTTATTTCACCAAATAATTCATAATCATTCTGATAAAAGGAAAGATCTTCCTTCATTGGTATATTGAAGTCTTGAAAATAAGAAAAGATTGAATTCGGAGAATTCATTGCAACTTTTCTGAAATTTCAAGAAAATAGAATATTATTGACTTATTTATAAACTGGAAATTTTTTTTAAAAGTTCTTAGTTCTTATTTATCAAAGAATGAAATGTCAAATGAAAACAAGTGATCACAAAAGATGAGAAGAAAGAAATTCCCTAGCGGACTCGTCACTCTCTTGATGGCGACGGGACATAAGAAATGTCGATTATTTCTTTTGTGTGTGTGTGTTGTTGGGATGTCACCGTCAATTTTTGATGTCATGTCAATGTCAAGGAGTCGCCACTCTATTTAATATTGCCCTAATCTTATTTCTATGAATCCTAGAGAGGAATCAAGAAATTTAGGGATAATAAAAAACAATAGAAAAAGGATGTTTATGATAATCCTTATAAAAGAAGATTTTAGAATGCCATATCCTAAAATTTCCATATAAGGAAAATCATGAAGTTTTAACATGAGATTTCTAGATGTGATATCTATCATGGGTTCTTTTATTTCTCCTATAGAAGCAAACTCCTATATTTAATTACATCTTAAGCAATTTATAATTGTCTAAGAAAACTTCTGATTAATGTTGATCACTTGTTTTCTAGAAATTTTATTTTTTAAGGAAAGATGTACCCACTATCAATCTTAGATGTCATTTTTCCATGTCAGTTTTATGTCATTATGTTTTGTTGTTTGTCCTTTTTTGTTTTAATGTCTGGCATTTTTGTGGCTAGCCCAAAAATTTTGGTTTTGTTTTGGTTTTTTCGTTGTTGTGTTGTGTTTTATCAATGTCGTTGATGTGATTTATTTTGTCAAATTTATTGTTTTGATGTAATTGTTGTTTGTCTCATTTCCAGAATATTGTCCTGCAAAACAGAGTTAGTGCACCCTATAACATGCAAAGAAAATCTAAAAGAAACATGTCTTCATCCTCCAAATAAAATATTGTCAGAAATAATAAGAATGTTCATTATCTCAGAATTGTAGGATGTCCATGTTTGATTTGAAATGTTTATTTAGTATGTCTTGAATGTCGGTTTATGTCAATTTATGCCGACTTTTTTTTTGTTTGAAATGCCAGATTTATGTCGGTTATGTCAATTTATATTTGAAATGTCAAATTTATGTCGTTTATGTCGATTTGTGTTTGAAATGTCAAATTTATGTTGATTATGTCGATTTGTGTTTGAAATGTCAAATTTATGTTGATTTATGTTTGAAATTTCAAATTTATGTCATTTATGTCGATTTGTGTTTGAAATGTCAAATTTATGTTGATTATGTCGATTTATGTTTGAAATGTAAAATTTATGTCGTTTATGTTGATTTGTGTTTGAAATGTCAAATTTATATTGATTATGTTGATTTATGTTTGAAATGTCAAATTTATGTCGATTTTTGTTTGATCTTGTCGATTTAGATTCAATTTGGGTTGAACCTAAGGTTTATGTCGATTTGGATTTGAAATTTTATGTCGAGTTAAGTTTGATATGGGTCAAACTTAAGTTTTGACTTGAATTCAAATTAATATTAAACCTAAATGTTGAATTCAAGAGCATTTAGAAAGTTAGATTCAATATAGATTGAATCTAATAAAGCTGAGTTCATGTCTGTTTGAACCTAAGTTGAGATTTAAAGTTAGATTCAATGAAGATTGAATCTAATTATCCTGCTTTCATGTCTGTTTGAACTTAAGTTAATATTTAAAGTTATATTCAATGTAGATTGAATCAAATTAACATGAGTTCATTTCTGTTTGAAATCAAGTTAAGATTTTAGATTCAATGTAGATTGAATCTAATTAACTTGAGTTCATTTGTGTTTAAACTTAAGTTAAAAGTTAGGTTTCATTTAAATAAACCTAATTAAGTTTTAAGCCTTGTTTAAATAGTACTTAACGGTTAATTAAGTCTAAATAGATTAGACTTAATTAGAATTATAGACCATCTAAGTCCTTTTTTGGTAAGGCTTATGGTTTAATTAAGTATGATTTAAATTAACGGGGATTTGAAGTTATTTGGGTTTTACTTCAATAAGGTTTAAATATTAATTAAGTCTAGTAAGTTAGAATTAACTTAATTAAACCTTAGTTAATTAAGTCTAATGTAGTAGACTTAATTGTAGTTTAGGTTGGATTAAACCTTAGTTGATTAAGTTTTAAAGGTTTAATTAAGTCTAAAGTGATAGACTTAATTATCGTTTAGGTTTGATTAAACCTTAGTTGATTAAGGTTTAATGGTTTGATTAAGTCTATTGTGATAGACTTAATTATAGTTTAGGTTGGATTAAACTTTAGTTGATTAAGGTTTAATGGTTTAATTAATTCTAAACTTAATTTTAGTTTATGTTGGACTAAACCTTAGTTAATTAAGGTTTAATGGTTTAGTCTAATGTGGTAGACTTAATTATAGTTTATATTGGATTAAACCTTAGTTCATTAAGGTTAAAAGGTTTAATTAAGTCTAAAGTGATAGACTTAATTGTAGTTTAGGTTGGATTAAACCTTATTTGATTAAGCTTTAATGGTTTAATTAAGTCTAATGTGGTAGACTTAATTTTAGTTTAGGCTAAATTAAACCTTAGTTGATTAAGGTTTAAATGTTTAATTAAGTCTAATGTGATATACTTAATTATTGTTTAGGTTGGATTAAACCCTAGTTTATTAAGGTTTAAAGGTTGAATTAAGTCTAATGTCATAGACTTAATTATAGTTTAGGTTAGATTAAACCTTAATGGTTTAATTAAGTCTGATGTGACAGACTTATTTATAGTTTAGGTTGGATTAAACCTTAGTTAATTAAGGTTTAATGGTTTAATTAAGTCTAATGTGGTAGACTTAAATATGGTTTAGGTTTGATTAAACCTTTGTTGATTAAAGTTTAAAGGTTTATACAAGTCTAATGTGGTAGACTTAATTATGATTTATGTTGGATTAAACCTTAGTTGATTAAGGTTTAATGGTTTAATTAAGTCCAATGTGCTAGACTTAATTATAGTTTAGATTGGATTAAACTTTAGTTGATTAAGGTTTAATGGTTTAATTAAGTCTAATGTGGTAGACTTAATTATGGCTTAGGTTGGATTAAACCTTAGTTCATTAAGGTTTAATGATTTAATTAAGTTTAATGTGGTAGACTTAATTATGGTCTAGTTTGGATTAAACTTTAGTTGATTAAGGTTTAATGTTTTAATTAAGACTAATGTGGTAGACTTAATTATGTTTTAGGTTGGATTAAACCTTAGTTGATTAAGGTTTAATGGTTTCCTTAAGTCTAATGTCTTAGACTTAATTATGGTTTCGGTTGGATTAAGCCTTAGTTGATTAAGGTTTAAAGGTTTAATAAAGTCTAATGTGATAGACTTAATTATGGTTTAGGTTGGATTAAACGTTAGTTGATTAAGGTTTAAAGGTCTAATTAAGTCTAATGTGATAGACATAATTATGGTTTAGGTTGGATTAAACCTTAGTTGATTAAGGTTTAATGGTTTCCTTAAGTCTAATGTGGTAGACTTAATTATGGTTTAGGTTGGATTAAACCTTAGTTGATTAAGGTTTAATGGTTTAATTAAGTCTAATGTGGTAGACTTAATTATGGTTTATGTTTGATTTAAGTTAGGTTCAAGTTAGGTTGAACCTAGACTTAAGGCTAACTTAAGTTCAACATAGTTTGAACTCAAGTCTAATTTTGGTTTAAGTTTGTTTCAAGTTAGATTGAACCTAAACTTAATGTTAACTTAAGTTCGATGTTGGTTGAACTCAAGTTTAATTTCAGTTTGAGTTAAGTTAGGTTCAAGTTAAATTGAACCTAGAGTAAAGGTTAACTTAAGTTCAATATGGATTGAACTCAAGTTTGATTTAAGTTTGAGTTAAGTTCGGTTCAAGTTAGGTTGAACCTAGACTTAAGGATAACTTAAGTTCAATGTGGGTTGAACTCAAGTTAAGGTTTTGAATTAACTTAGGTTGATTTTAAGTTTGGTTCGTTGTCTTATGTTCAATATGGATTGAACTTAAGTTAAGGTTTTAAACTTTGGTTCACGTTGTGTTGAATCTTATTGGGTTGAACCTAAGTTAAAGGTTGAACTTAGGTTCAAGTTCGGTTGAACTTAGGTTCAAGTTCAGTTGAACCTAAGATAAAAGTTGAACTTGGGTTAAAGTTTGGTTGAACCTAAGTTAAGGGTTGAACTTAAGTTAAAGGTTGAATTTAAGTTAGGTTTATTTTAGGTTTGAGTTTCATTAAACCTTAATTGGTTAAGGTTTAATAGTTTAATTAAGTCTAATGTGGTAGACTTAATTAGAGTTTAAGTTTGATTAAATCTTAGTTGGTTAAGGTTTAATAGATTAATTAAGTCTAATGTGGTAGACTTAATTAAAGTTTAAGTCGAATTAACTTTCATTTAATTAATACTTAATGGTTTAAGTAGGTCTAATGGGTTTAACCTAATTAGGATTTAGGTTTGATTAAGTCTAATTTAGTTAAGACTTAATGGTATGATTAGCTCTAATGGGTTAGACCTAATTAAGGTTTAGGTTTGATTAAGTCTACTTTAGTTAAGACTTATTGGTTTAAGTAGCTCTAATGGGTTAGACCTAATTAGAGTTTAGATTTGATTAAGCCTAATTTAGTTAAGACTTAATTGATTAATAAGGTCTAATGGTTTAGACCTAATTTGAGTTTAGGTTTTATTAAGTCTAATTTAGTTAAGACTTAATGGTTTAATTAGGTCTAATGGGTTAGACCTAATATGAGTTTAGCTTTTGTTTAAGAGGTTTAATGAAGCCTAATGATGTCTTAAGCCTAATTAAAATTTGATTTTGTATTAAACATAATATAATGAAGGTTTAATGAGTAATTATGTTTAAGTTGTGTTTAAACCTAATTAAAGTTTGATTTTTGTATTAAACCTAGTGTGATTAAGGTTTAATAAGTTAACTAGGATTAAGTTGTCTTTAAACCTAATTAAAGTTTAATTTTTGTATTAAACCTAATGAGATTAAGGTTTAATGAGTTAATTAGGTTTAAGTTGTCTTTAAGCCTAATTAATGTTTGACTTTTGTGTTAAACCTAATGTGATTAAGGATTAATGAGTTAATTAGGTTTAGGTTTATTTGATTTTTGTGTGAAACCTAATGTGATTTAGGATTAATGAGTTAGTTAGGTTTAAGTTGTTTTTATACCTAATTAAATTTTGATTTTTATATTAAACCTAATATGATTAAGGTTGAATGAATTAATTAGGTTTAAGTTGTCTTTAAACCTACTTAAAGTTTAATTTTTGTATTAAACCTGATGTGAATAAGGTTTAATGAGTTAATTAGGTTTAAGTTGTCTTTAAACCTAATTATAGTTAAATTTTTGTATTAAACCTAATGTGATTAAGGTTAAAACAGTTAATTATGTTTATGTTGTCTTTAAGCCTAATTAAAGCTTGATTTTTGTATTAAACCAAAGGTAATTAAGGTTTAATGTGTTAATTAGGTTTAAGTTGCCTTTAAACCTAATTAAATTTTAATTTTTGTATTAAACCTAATGTGATTAAGGTTTAATGAGTTAATTAGGTTTAAGTTATCTTTAAACATAATTAAAGTTTAATTTTTGTATTAAACCTAATGTGATTAAGGTTTAATAAGTTAATTATGTTTAAGTTATCTTTAAACCTAATTAAAGTTTAATTTTTGTAATAAAACTAATGTGATTAAGGTTTAATGAGTCAATTAGGTTTAAGTTATCTTTAAACCTAAGTAAAGTTTGATTTTGAGTTCATTTGGGTTTAGATTCATCATTGGCTTAGTCCATTATGAAATGGATTAAGTAAATGAATAAAAGGGTTTTTGAAGTATTAATTTATAATTAATAAATCCTAACCCTATTTTAAAATTTCTTTTAAAATTTATTTAATGGCTTAAGAATTATTATTTTAGGATTATTATTTGTCGCCCTGAAATTCTTAACCATTTTTTAATTTTAATTTTCTAAGTTTTCAAATTTTATAATTATTTTTGAAAATAATCATAAAGTGTCATGAAAATTAGAAAATCATATCCTAGAGAGCTATCCTAGCCTTAGAAAAATCAAGAGATCTTTCTAAGGACTTAAAAGGTTCTTCCCTAAAATGTTCACATTTTTCTGATTTGTAAATAATTTTTAATAATTAAAATACTCCATAAAGTATTTAATTATTTAAAAATTAAATAGAGAGAATAAAATTATGATTTTGATTTCCTAATATTCTTCTCTTCAAGAGCTTTCCAGAGGAATTTTTATTTTATTTTTAGGAGCTTTATGCGAAAAGTTATGATTTCTCGATATTATTAAGGTTAAAATGAATTAAGTTAACCCATAATTTTCTCGGTGCGCCGCGTGTCCTCGTACGCGTCAAAGACGT
This sequence comes from Papilionanthe hookeriana x Papilionanthe teres, assembly GCA_022702705.1. Classification (NCBI taxonomy): domain Eukaryota; kingdom Viridiplantae; phylum Streptophyta; class Magnoliopsida; order Asparagales; family Orchidaceae; genus Papilionanthe; species Papilionanthe hookeriana x Papilionanthe teres. Next base: position 149,618,717 of record CM040425.1, on the reverse strand, counting down.
GGGACGATCTGGTGCGCGGATCCGGACAGGGAACACTGCAGCACACAATCAGAGCCTTTCTTTCTGAAACACGTGAACGGACGGTGGAGATTTAATCCCATAAATTCAAAAAAAATTCAAACCATCCAACTACTAAGCTTAATATCTCACTCATTTCTCAATGAAATTGAGTGAATTTTGAACCTATGGAATCATCTGGAGATGTAGATCACATCTATACAGTGATGTTAATTTTTTGGCTTGTTTAGTCCATGATTTTTCGATTATATGAATTATTTTGGATAAAAAAAAATCCATACCTTTGCTACAATAGTCTTGACTTGATCAGACTTGTTGGTCAGGCTCTAGTGATCCCAAAGAAGTTCTTTGTCACTTCAATTTGGAGTTCCAGCTAGCCTTGGTGAGTAATTTTGACAACGTGGCTTGATTTGGGTTCAGTTTGTGTTTTAGCCAAATTGGCTTGATCGGGCTGATCTTATGGCTTGATTTTGGCTAGAATAGGTTGCTAAGATCCTTAGGAAGATTTTTTGTGTTAGGAGCTAAGGGATTTGGGCAGCCTATAGGTTTCTATGAATTTTATTCTCCTCTCTTAAGGTTTCAGGTAGGGCTCCTTTTATAGCCTTGATGGCTATGATTGAACCCTAGTTGGCTTAGGATTAACCATGGGGTGGTTAGAGCTGTGGAGTAGGGTCTTGTAACAGCCTCCCCCATATAATCCAACTATCACCTCTCCATTTTCCATGGGAATTAGGCCACTTAAGCAAGTTCATGTATCATGGGAATTATGTATTCCAAATTTTCATGAGAGCCTTTGATTTCTTTGTTTCCATTCCTTTAGCAAAGGGAGAGGTTAATGGTGACTCCAAGGGCTAAGATGTTCATCATCCACCACCTCATTTAAGAATTCATGGGGAGATGACACATATCCCTTCAATTTCTGTAATTTTCCCATTTTTGATTTATGAGATCTCTATATGAGGTAATGGTGATCTAAGCTCTTCCCTCCTCCTATTGGTGAAGCTGTGAGGTGTTAGATGAGTCACCAAAGGTTCTCTTAGGGTTGCATGAAGAGGTGACACATAATTTTTCATAATGATGAAGGCATCATCACATGTGTTTACCAAGATTAAGCATGGTACATGATGGGTCATTCATGGGTTATTTCATTTTTAATGGGTTATATGGGTTGTGTCTAACCCATATGAGGTCATGTGTGATGTCATAAAAGAAATTTGAAATTTTTGGAAAACCATAATGTCATACATTAATTATTCCATTTAATGCCCTTCTTAATTTAATTTCCAATTTAATTAATTATGTCATTAATTAAAATGTTGGAAATTATTTTATTGATCGATTATTAATTGAAAATAATTCTAAATCAATTATTTGATTAATTTTCATGTCATTTTTTATTTAAATTTGGATTTTATCTCATTTCATGTATTTTAATTTAATTTTCATTTTAATTAGTTATATCATTAATTAAAATATGAAAATCAAATTATTGGTCAATTAATTAAATAAAAATAATTTTGGAATTAATTATTTGATTAATTCCATTATTTTTAAATGATTTGTGCATTTTATCATTTTTATGACTTTTAATTCAATTTTTCATTTTAATTAATTATGCCATTAATTAAAATTTTAAAAATTAAATTGTTACCAATTAATAAATAAAAATAATTTTGAAATTAATTATTTTATTAATTTTTTCATTTTTCATTTCATTTTGGTGCATTTTATCATTTTATGACTTTTAATTTAATTTTAATTTTAATTAATTATGTCATTAACTAAAATATTGAAAATTAAATTATTAGCTAGTTTAATTAATCAAAATAATTTTGAAATTAATTATTTGCTTAATTTTGTCACTTTGAGGTCTTAAATAAGTCATTGGGTCAATATTTGGTATTTGGTCAAAAATTGACCATTTTAACTAAAGTTGACTTTTTGGGTCAAAGGGTTGATCTTTTGGGTCTGTAGGGTTAGTCATTAGGTTAGGATTAACCATTTTGACCAAAGTTGACTTTTTAGGTCATTGGTTGACCTATTGGGTCAGTATGGTTGGTCATTGGGTCAGGATTGACCATTTTGATCAAAGTTGACTTTTTGGGTCGAGGTCGACTCGTTAGGTCGATAGGGTTGGTCATAGGGCCAAGATTGACCATTTTGACCAAAGTTGACTTTTTAGGTCAGGGGTTGACCTATGGGTCAATAAGGTTGGTCATTGGGTCGGGATTGACCATTTTGACCAAAGTTGACTTTTTGAATCAAGGGTTGACCTGTTAGGTAAGTAGGGTTGGTCATTGGGTCAGGATTGACCATTTTGACCAAAGTTGACTTTTTAGGTCAAGAGTTAACCTGTTAGCTCAGTAGGGTTGGTCATTTGGTCAAAATTAACCATATTGACCAAAGTTGACTTTTTAGGTCATGGGTTGACTTATTGGGTCAATGGGGTTGGTTGAGACCTTTCATAAAAATGAGGTCAACACGAACTATGACTGCTAACATCTTTAGACTGCCAGCGGTAGAAACCCCAAGGACGGGTGAATAGTATCTGCAATTTCCTTTCTCTACCCTCTCCAGGGTCTCTAAGTAAGGAGATACTATTATGTGATTCTCTCGAGTCGGTTCTCTATTGCAATTCTATCATTGTCCCCACCGCACTTACATCCTTGCTTGATGGCCCCACATATAGCAGAAAGCTATACAAGCGCACTTATGTGTCCTACATAAGCACGTGAATTAAGCCAAGAAACAAGGTGAAAAATGACGACTTTTATATGCAAGAATTTATGAACTTTGATTTATATATTTATAATGATTTCGTAAAGTCACAATTTCAAATGCAAGTAAACGTATCGTTTCAATTAATATAGGGCTCTATAGTAGTCTTGGTTATCGATCCTACAGGGAAGTTTAATTTAAGAAATTAATAGATTTTCAAATTAAAAGTAATTATAATTTTTATTTCTTTTCAAAAATCAGATTTTAAGTTTAATGAAATTTCTACTAGATGTAAGTAAAGCAGGAATAAAGTAAATGTTAATGTAAGTATAAATAAAACAACTTTCTCCTTTTCAACTAATCAAATAATTTTCAGCAAAATTATCATTCTTGTGGAACTTGAGATTATGGTATTGCGCCAAATAAAAACAATCCTACTCTTTACCTTCACTCGATAGTATAAAGAACATTGGCTAATCTATAAATTAGTTTAGGATGTTTTATTAGTAGAATCGGTTAATCTTGGTTCACACTTCAAGATTTCCAAGGGTGGCTATGGTCGGCCCTACTAGTGACCCGTTCCTTTTCAATAAACCAAATTATTAGAATTTAGTCTGTCACTCTAAAAACTAATTAATTCTACGCCCAATAAATAATATTTTCCTATTTATTTGCACATGAACTTGAATAATCCGCACATGGCCTTCGATTACCCAAGGATTCATGTGATATCTACTAGTTAGGAACTCTTCTCCTGATAGGTCTCAGAATTCTTCAACAGATTTTAACAATTCAAATGGTTAGTTTATATAGTAAAGTAAAATCAAGTATGAATATCATCACAAAAAATTTTAATATTTAAGTTTAAGTTCTCCAATGAAATCAAATTATCTTTATTATATTTTCATAGTTGAAAGGAGAAAGAAAAGTAACTTCTCAGAAAACATTGAATTCACATAACAAAATATATTTATAAAACATTGAACCAAGTTACAAATACTTTTCAGGAATGTTCCTTCAAGTGATCCTTGGACTCATACTGATTCCAATGCAAAGCACAAGACTTCAATAGCACCGACACTTAAAAACTTTCACTTACTTCTCAAGGAATTGAGTAGTAACACTCAAAGTAACTAAAATAAACTTACTAAATACTTAAAAAAATATATGGTGGCTCTCTAAAACAATTTCCGAAAGCTGGAGAACTATAAGGGGGGCCAGTTCTGTGTAGAAAAGTCTCCTATATATAGAGCTTCGAAAATGACCAGGGGTTGCTTAGGGTACCTCTTCAAAATTCGTCCAAATTTAATGAATCTTCTAGAAAGTAACTGTGGTGCCTAAGTGCTGAGATCTGGCGCCTAGGCGCCGGACTCCATGACTAGGTCTTCGCACCACTTCACTTTATATCACACCTCTTCGCGATTAAAACTGTTTTCCTGTGTCCAGAAGAAATGTATCACATGTCATATGTATCAGAAGTAACTTACAGTCTTCTAGAAGGTCTGATAACTGCTTAACACCGTGAAAATAACTGCCCAAAGTTATCAAAAATCTTAACTATTTCAATATCGAACTAGCGCTTAGGCGCCAGACTTATAATATTGGCAATTTTGCTTTCTAGCTCTATTTTTTCTCCTTTTTGCTCATTTTTCCTTCTTGAACTCTTTTTTTATCATCTATATCCCAAAACATAAAAATACCTTTCATTAAAGCATAATATCCTTAAAAATTGAATAAAAAATAAGGCATAAAAATAGGTACTTTTTAAGTGGATCAAATTCTCCCAAACTTAAATATTACTTATCCTCAAGTAACCCTTTTTATTACATAAAATGTATACAATTTGGAATGAAGTTTAAATATTTAATATTCCTTGTAATTTTTGGTTTATAAATGCTCTAGTAAATCATTAACTAAATTTCACTAATTAAGGTTAATTTTAAGAATATAAAAAATAAATAACTAACAAATCATAAGACTTTCAATTTTTTCATTTATTTCAAGAATAATTGTAATTTATCATATTAAGGTCACATAGATAATTTACAAGAAAAAGACTTTCATGAAAACTTTTCTAGTAATGATGATTGTACATAAAAATTAAGTTAAAAATGTAATTAGTTTTCTTCCTATAAGATAATTCAAGTGAAGCCAATTTTTGATTAGGCATCTCCTCAAGCTTCTCCTCACATTTCTTTTTTTTTGCTCTTTTCTTCTTTTTTTTTCTTAAGGATACTTTTCAATCCTCTTTTTCATAATTTGTGAGGATTACTATATCTGGATAGCCTGTTAATGATTTTGAACTTCACAAACCTTAACTTATATTTAAAAACTTATACATTTTCACTTAATAAATATGACATTCTTAATAAGTATTTTTCAATAATTATTTTAATCTTTTCTTTTTCAAGTTATAATCTTGATTCCTTAGTATTTCAAAAATACAATTCTCTTTATTATAAATAGAAAAAAAAATTAATCTTATTATTCTTTAAGTTAAATAGTTCTATTCTTAAAATTAATCAAAATTATTAAAATTTTAGTTAAGTTTACTAAATTATTTATTAATTCAAAATTTTAAGTAATCTTAAATAAATTTTTCTTTCCTTATGTTATGTTAATATTTTTAATGAAAATATTAGTAATTAAGGACAAATAATACTTAAATTTCAAAGTATTTTTTTTCTTCCCCCAAACATTAGTTTTGGTATAAACATGAATCATGAATATTTCTAAGGCATGAGAGAAAGAATAGCAAATTTTCATCAGGAATAATTCTAAGTATATGAAAAATAATTTATAAAGGAAAATTTTATTTCTACACATGCTTTTTATGAATAAGAAAGAAAGGTCTAAGCATATATAGAAAAAAATTTAGTAAACAGGATCAGTTTCTACAAAATCTAAGCATATATAGAAAAACTTTTAGTAAGCAGGATCAATTTCTACAGAAATTTTTTTTTATAATTTTAAACATCAATAACTAAACTAAACAAGTGTACTGATCACTAGACTAAAACAGAAACAAAACATCTCATTATAGAAATAAACTTTAACAATCCAACAATTATCAATACAACAATAAGTGTCTCATAATCAATAAACTCTAAACATGAAAAGTACATTAACATCAACTGCACATCAAATAAAAAAACAAATCATCACATAAATCCAATACTAACACACTAACAAAGCATAAAATAAATAACACAACTACACAATCCTAGAAATCTACTCATCACTAGCTTTCTCCTCATCCTCATCATGATCAAAAGAAAAATCTACTTTCTTATTCTGGATATCAAATGGTGAGAATCGAGGGCAAGTCGGGAACTGAACAAAATGATCACACTTAAGGAATTTAACAAGACTCTCAAAATACTCAGCATCAAAATCTCTCTTCCTCTGGGTGTACTCAGAAAGATAATCCAATTTCAAATCTATAGTATCCACTCTACACTGGGTTAAAAGTAACATATTCTACTGCTCTATAAATTTCTTATGCATATTTTTCCAAAAACTAGATGTGGCTCAGCAGCAAAAGTAGAGGCTCGAGAAGTAGAAGGTCTACCTGAAGAAGGTAATGAACTAGAGGGAGCGGTAGAACTCTTACCTCAAAGTCGATCATAAATACTAACACTTTCCCATTCAATGGGCTTGGTAGACCTGAGCTTTTCCTCTGAAAGCTCAGCAACAACTCCAGCACTTTCACACAAAAAATAAATAAGGGATGGGAATGGCAATCCCATAGAAGTTCTACAACGAGCAGTGGTCTCTACAGAATCATAAAGAATACTCCCAACATCATATGGATTCCTCTCCTGTATGTAGTAGTAGTTGAGGATAGCTCTGTCCTTTGTTACCTCACTCAAATGGTTGGATGGAAGGAGGCGAGTAGAAATAAAGTAATGCCATGCCTTAGATACACCATTTAGCTTAGAAAATGAAAAATTTACCCATTTCTCATTCCGAATTTTCCTAGCTCCAGTACCATCTGTCAATTATGCAATAATCATCTCCAAATCTCCCTTAGATGGCGATAATCCAGAATAATAACATTTTATGTTCGGTGGCAGGCTATAAAAAATGTTAATTCTCTCAAGAGTAAATCCTACTCCAACTCCTCTCACGAAGATCTCTTAATCTTCGACATCCATAAAATTTGCAGAAAATTCGTTAACGACAGGGATAATAGCAATAGTAGTGAAGTAGCAGTATCGTTGCCAGTTCAGTGCAACGATCGTATCTTCAATCCTTCCACCAGGATTGTAGAAACTCCTCTCTGAGATAATTTTTCTTTTCATAGCAAAATCATTGTAACGAAAATGTGCTGCGGCAGTGGAAAATTTGCTACGATCGAAATTTTCTTATTCTTACCCTTGCTTAAATTTTGGAGCCATCTAAACATAAGAGAAAGAAAATGCAAAATAAATTAAAGGATCAAAAGAATAAGCTTATTTAAGCTTTTAAAAACTTATATAAAGCTTCAAATCCATGGATCAAACTCAAAAAATCAAAAATTTCAGTTTTGCTCAAAATTGAAAAATCCACGGTGAAAATAAAAAATAAATGGATTAGAAGGTAGATCTGACCTCGTCATGAAGAAATTGAGTGATTCGAAGCTCAAAAACTTGAAAATCCGACATAAAAATGGATCCCTAAGGTTGATTTTCGTGAAATAGGGATGAAGAAGGAGCTTAGGCATCGTTAATGGCATCGGTGGGTTTAAAATCCCAATTTTTAGGTTCAGGTTGAACCAGCACTTAGGCGCCAGACTCGCCTATCCAAAAATTCGATTTAAAATTGTATTTTCCACCCAAACTTAACAAATTTGACTTCTAATTAATCACATGAGAGTATTACTCCAATTTCTAACTTCCAAACATTTCCACAAACAATTTAAGTGATAACATAGATCCAACATTCAAACACAAGATATAATCAAACTCTTCTATTCCATTTCACATTTTTCCATTCCAAGCTCAAGAAATTCAAGAAAAAAAAAATAATAACAAGGTTCAACACTTAACAAACAACACAAACAGCACTATTTCAAAGCAAATTCATAATCAAACATCACACTTTAAACAATGAAAGAAACACACAAACTAAATATTTGACTCTCTAAAAAATGACTCAATCACACCTAGAGCATACCAACGATCTATTCGTCTCAAAATTTTGAATTTTCATCCCTCTCGCAATGAAGTTCGCTAGGCCCGCATGGATAGAAAAATACTTCCCTTGGAAATTCCATAGCCGTCTTCTCGTCAATCCATTTTTTCTTCGCATACATCGCCACTTGAGAATCTTCAAAAGCCGTCATATGATCGAATTGAAGCTTCATCTGGCTTTCCAAGTGCTCGATTTGGTGATACATCTCATGCAGACGATTTCTAACACTTAGCATTTCCGCCTCAATCTTATCTAGTCGACCGAATAATTTCTCCAAACTTATAACAACAAATCAAATGAAGTAAGGTCGAGGATCTTTAGAAGACTTATCTCTTATCCCATTGCCATGATCTCCTCTCTTTATTGCTTCCAAAATTCTCTTTTCTCCTCCAAAAGAGTTATGTTGAACAAAATTAGGGTTGCATAGGGATTGGGGACGAAGGTAGGGTGGTTTATTGAAAGAATTCATGTGAAAAACTGAACATTTTTTGTTTTTGCACAAATAGTAACTGGGGCGTTTGGAAGCCTAAATCTGGCACCTATGCGTCGGACCATCGATACATGGGTATACTGGCGCTTAGGCGCCAAGTTCGGGTGCCTCAGTGCCAGAATCAAATTCGACTCTGTTTTGCCTATCGTCAAATTTACAATGTTTCAGACTTAAAATAGGTCTATTAAAATGGTGTGATCAACATATACAAATCAAATTAGATAAATTTAATTCACAAATAATCACAATGATAATATATGGGTTGCCTCCCACAAAGTGCTTGGTATAATGTCATCAGCCCGACCTACTCAGTTATATTAATCGGGTAGACTCAGCTCGTAAGTATCCTTGTAAATCAGTTTCATTTTCCCATATAAGGCTTCAGTCTTAATCCGTTAACTTTAAATATTTTTCCCGTCTTGGGATCTTTAATATCCACAGCTTCATAAGGGTATACTTTCTCAATTATAAATGGTCCCATCCATTTAGATCTCAATTTTCCCGGAAAAATTCTTAAACGAGTATTAAATAATAAAACTTCTTGTCCAGGCTCAAAGATTTTTCTTGAAATCTTTTTATCATGCAATAGCTTCATTATTTCCTTATAAATTTTTGCATTTTCATAGGACTCAATTCTTATCTCTTTCATTTCATTCAGTTGTAACATCATTTCTCTCCTGTAGCATTCAAATCATAATTGAACTTTTTTATCGCCCAGTAAGCTTTATGTTCCAGTTCAACAAGTAAGTGACAATGTTTACCATAAACTAACAGATAAGGTGACATTCTGATAGGTGTCTTATAAGCTGTTCTGTAAGCCCATAATGTAGAATCAAGTCTATCAACCCAATCAGTTCTTTTTGGATTAACAGTCTTTTCTAATATTCTTTTAATTTCTCTGTTTGATACTTCAACCATTCCACTTATTTATGGGTGATAAGCAGTTGCAATTTTATGTATACTTCTAAATTTTTCCAGTAATGATTGAATTCTTACATTTCTGAAATGACTTCCCCCATCTGTGATAATTACCCTCGGCATTCTAAATCTTGTAAAAATAATTTTCTTTAAAAAATTTGAAACACTTTTGAAATTACAGTTAGGTAAAGCTACAGCTTCAATCTACTTTGAAACATAATCAACTGCTAATAAAATATAAATCTTTCTAGATGATGGTATAAAAGGTCCCATAAGGTCTAAAACCCATACATCAAAAATCTCAATTTTTAATATATAGCTTAGAGGTATTTCATCTTCTCTAGATATATTCCCCATTCTTCGGCATTGATCACAAACTTTTACATAATGTCCAACATCTTTCAATAATGTACCAATAAAATCAAGAATTTAAAATTTTAAACGCAGTTTTATCCACTCAAAAGTGTCCTACAAATTCAGAATCATGACATTTTTGAATAATTGCAAAAGTTTCTTCATATGGTACACATCTTTGAATCACAGAATCTCTGTCTATTTTAATTAAATGAGGATCTTCCCAAATATACGATTTCGAACCATTCTTGAATTTCTTAATATATTTGTTATTCAATCCATACGGTAGAATATTGCTAACCAAATAGTTAACTATATATGCATACTAAGGCGTTTGTAATCCTTGAATAGCATATAACTATTCATCAGGGAATTTCTCATTTATGTTATCTTCAGTAATCTTCTCACTATTATTTTTAATTCTTGATAAATGATCAGCAATTTGGTTATCAAATCATTTTCTGTCCACTATTTGAAAATCAAATTCTTGTAAAAGTAAAATCCATCTTATCAATCTAGGTTTAGCATCTTTTTTAGACATTAAATACTTAATAGCGGGATGATCAGTTTGTACGATACATTTGGTCCCAAGAAGATAAGGTCGAAATTTATTAAAGGCATATACTATTGCTAAGAGCTCTTTCTCAGTAGTAGTGTAATTTATTTGAGTTTCATTACAAGTTTTGCTAGCATAATATATAAATTTGAAAATTTTCTCATATTTTTGTCCTTATACAGCTCCAATTGCAGGATCACTTGCATCACACATTAATTCATAAGGTTTACTCAATTTAGGTGTAACAATCACAGGTGTCATGATTAATTTATCTTTTAGAATATTGAAAGCATTCAGACAATCTTCATTAAATTCAAACTTAACTTCTTTTTCTGATAAATGACAAAGAGGTTTAGCAATTCTAGAAAAATCCTTTATATATCTTCTATAAAATCTAGCATAACTCAGAAAACTTCTCACATCAGTAACAGTAGTAGGTGGTTGAAGTTCAACAATAATTTTCACTTTATCTTGATCAACTTCCATCCCTTTTTATGAAATTTTATGTCCAGGTACAATTCCTTCTGTGACCATAAACTGACATTTTTCCCAGTTTAGAACCAAATTTGTTTCTTCACATCTTTTCAGAACTTTTGATATATTTTCCAAGCAAGACTCAAAAGAAGTTTCAAATACTAAAAAATCGTCCATAAATACTTCAATTCCTTTTTCAATTAAATCACATAATATTGACATCATACATCTCTGAAAAGTTGCAGGTGCATTACATAAATCAAAAGGCAATCTTCTAAAGGCAAATGTTCCATAAGGACTTGTAAATGTTGTTTTCTCTTAGTCCTTAGGAGCAACGAGTAATTGATGATAACCAGGATACCCATCCAAAAAACAGAAAAATGAGTGTCTAGCCAATTATCCAGCATCTGATCCAAGAAAGGTAAAGGAAAATGATCCTGTCTAGTGGCATTGTTTAATTTTCAATAATCGATGCAAATTCTCCATCCAGTAACTTATCTTATAGGGATTAATTCATTTTTACCATTAACAATGACAGTTACTCCTCATTTCTTCGGAACACAATGAATAGGACTTACTCATTGACTATTCGAAATAGGATAAATAATTCCAGCATCTAACCATTTTAAAATTTCTTTTTTAACCTCTTTCATAATTGGATTCAATATTCTTTGAGGTTCAATAGTAGGTTTAAAATTTTCTTCCATTAAAATTTTATGCATACAGATTGAATGGCTTATTCCACTTATATCTGCAATAGTCCAACCAAAAGCTTTCTTATAGTTGTTCAAAACCCCTATTAATTTTTCTTCTTGATCTTTACTTAGTTCTGAAGATATAATCACAGACAAAGTTAATGAAATTCCAAGAAATGCATACTTTAAATGTGTAGGTAACATTTTTAATTCCAGTTCAGGGGCTTTTTCAACTGAGGGTAAAAGTATATCATTTTTAGTTGTGTCGAAAATTTCCTAATTATCATGAATATAATGAGTTTCTTCAAATAATTTTTTCTTCATTCACTTCTTCAATTTCTTCAATTAATGACTCATTATATAACATAGATTCATCATTTTTTTCTTTAGAATTGACTTTACATTTTTTTTGATAATGATTTTTAATTATATAATCAATAATATCCATCCGATTGAAATTTTCTTTGTCAAGATACCTCATTGATTTCATAACATTAAATTTTATCTCTTGATCATTAACTCTCGTTATTAAATATCTTTTTTGCACATCAATAATAGCTCGTTCGGTAGCTAGAAAATGTCTCCCTAAAATAATAGGTATTTCTTTATCTTCTTCCATATCCAGTACAATGAAATCCACAGAGAAGATAAATTTATCCACTTTAATAAGGACATTCGCTATAACTCTTTTAGGATAAGTAATAAATCGATCAACTAACTGAAGGGTCACAATGGTGGGAGAAATCTCTCCTAAATCTAAGCTTTGAAAGATAAAAAATGGCATGAGATTAATACTTGCTCCTAAATCACATAAGGCTTTTCCACAAAATTTTTCTCCAATAGCATATGGTATAGTGAAACTTCCAGGATCTTTAAGCTTCTGAGGTAGTTTCTTTTGAGTTATTGCACTACATTCTTCACTTAATGCAACAGTTTCATAAGCTTCAAAATTTCATTTCTTGCTTAAAATATCCTTCATAAATTTTGCATAACTCGACATTTGTTCCAAAGCTTCAGCAAAAGGAATGTTGATGGTAAGTTTCTTAAAAATCTCAAAGAAATTAAATAATTGATGGTTAAGCTTCTGCTGTTTTATTCTTTGAGAAAAATGTGGTGGTGGTCTTTCAACTTCCACTTCAATAGGAATTACAGTCTGAACTTTACTTGGAGAAAGAGTTTCTTTAGATTTTTTCAATCTCTTTAACCTCTCTCTCTTTTTCAATTTCATTCTAAATTTTCTCTTTTAATTCCTTTCCACTTCTAAGTTGTACATCTTTTGCTCTTTTCTAATTTCTTTTGGATTAATTTTCACATTACTAGGAAGTGTTCCTTGAGGTTTGTAATTTATTAAATTAACAATTTGTCCCATCTAATTCTCAATATTTTGAATAGCAGTGTTTTGACTTTGTAAATGATTACCTAGTTGCAAGATCAATTCATCTAAAGATAACTTTTTCTGTTGATTGTTAAAACCAGGAGGAAAAGTTGGTCTAAAGTTTGAACATCCTTGATTGTTCCAATTCCCGGTTGGATTAACTTGATTATTACCCCATTGTTGATGTCCATTACTCCAATTAAAATTACGGTAATTTTTCCAACCTGGATTATAATAATTCGAATGAGGGTTATTAGTTTTACTAGCAATAGATTTTAATGTTTCCATTATTTGAGAATCATCAATATTTACAGAATTTTCATTACTTACATGTGATACGTTAATAGCAAAATTATTCAATTTCTTAGATATCGCAGCCACTTGTGAAGCTAAAATAGAAAAGGCTTCATTATCTTGAATATTTACCACTCTTTTAGGATTAACCCTTTCAGAAGGCCATTGAAAATTATTATTAGCCATTTCTTCAATTAAGGTATAAGCTTCATCAAATGTCTTATCCACTAAAGAACGTCTAGTAGCAGCATCTATAATAGATCTAAGTGATCCAATAAGTCTGTTATAAAAAGTTTGAATAATTAACCAATCTGGTAAAACATGATGAGGACATTTTCTTAATAGTTCTTTAAATCTTTCCCATGTTTCATAAATTTTCTCTCCATCAAATTGCATAAATGAAGTAATATCATTTCTTAATTTAGCAATTTTAGAAGGAGGAAAATATTTAACAAGGAATTTTTGTGTCATATCTGCCCAAGTTTTAATAGAACCAATTGCTAATGAGTTCAGCCACATCTTTACTTTATCTTTTAAGGAAAAACGAAAGAGTCTAAGCCTAATAACATCATAAAAAATATTATTATATTTAAAGGTAGCACAAAGTTCTAAGAAACTAGCAAGGTGTAAGTTTGGATCCTCATTTAGTGTTCGTCCAAATTGATTATTTTGAACCATTTGAATAATAAAAGGTTTAAGCTCAAAATAATTAGCATCTACAGCAGGCATTTGAATACAAATATGAAGTTCATCAGCTGTAGGGTTTGCATAATCCCTTAATGGATTATTAACATTTTGTTCATTAATTTCTATTGGATTTTCTTTATTGTTATGTAAGTTAGCCATTTCTTGATATTTTTGAATTTGTTTTCTTTTTCTAATTCTTTTAACAGTTCTTTCTAATTCAGAATCAAAAGGTAATAATCCTTCAGATCCAGAACTACGTAGAAAAAAAAATTAAATAAAAGGATTTGAAAATAAAATGAAATAAAACAAAATATTTTTGGTATTTTTGTTATTGTAAATATTTTTGTATTTTTAAAAGAAATAAAAGTGTATAAAATTATTTTTAATTTGAAAATTCTAAAAATTGTTTTTCAGTTCCCCGGCAACGGCGCAAAAAACTTGGTGATGACTTTTATATGCAAGAATTTATGAACTTTGATTTATATATTTATAATGATTTTGTAAAGACACAATTTCAAACTCAAGTATACATATCATTTCAAGTAATACAAGGCTCTATTGGAGTCATGGTTATCGATCCCACAGGGAAGTTTAATTTAAGAAATTAATTGATTTTCAAATTAAAAATAATTATAATTTTTATTTCTTTTCAAAATCAAATTTTAAGTTTAATAAAATTTCTACTAGGTGTAAGTAAAGCAGCAATAAAGTAAAGGATAATGAAAGTATAAATAAAATAACTCTCTCATTTTGAACTAATCCAAGATTTTTTAGAAAAATTATCATTCGTGGGGAACTTGAGATTATGGTATTCTACAAAATAAAAGCAATCATATTCTTTACCTACACTCGATAGTATTAAGAACATTGACAAATCTATAGATTGGTTCAGGATGTATTATTAGTAGAATGGGTTAATCTAGGCTCACACTTCTAGATGTCCAAGGGTCGCTATGGTCGGCCCTACTAGTGACCCGTTCCCTTTCTATAAATCAAATTATTAGAATTTATTTTGTAACTCTAAAAACTAATTAATTCTACGCCTAATAAATAATATTTTCTATTTATTTTCACTTCACCTTGAATAATCCTCACACGGCCTTCGATTACCCATGGATTCATGTGATATCTACTAGTTAAGAACTCATCTCCGGATAGATCTCAAAATTCTTTAACATATTTTAACAATTCAAATGGTCAGTTTAAATAGTAAATTAAGACCAGGTATGAATATCATCACAATAATTTTTAATATTTAATTTTATGTTCTCCAACGAAATCAAATTATTTTTAGTATCTTTTCATAGTTGAAAGGAGAAAGAAAAGTAACTACTCAGAACACATTGAACTCAAAAAAAAAAATATATTTATAAAACTTTGAACCAAGTTACAAATACTTATCTGAGTTGTTCCTTCAAGTGATCCTTTGACTCCTACTGACTCCAATGCAAAGCACAAGACTTCAACAACAACAACACTTAAAAACTCTCACTTACTACTCAAGGAATTGTGTAGTAACACTCAAAGTAACTAAATTAAACTTACTAAAAACTTAAGATGAATATATGGTGGCTCTCTAAAACTATCTCCGGAAGCTAGAGAACTAAAAGGGGGTCCAGTTCTGTGTAGAAATGTCTCCTATTTATAGAGCTTCAAAAATGACCCGGGGTTGCTTAAGGCACCTCTTCAAAATTTGTCTAAATTTTAATGAATCTTCTAGAAAGTAACTGTGGTGCCTAGGCGCCGGACTCCGTGACTAGGTCTTCGCACCCCTTCACTTTGGATCACACTTCTTCGTAATTAAAACTATTTTTCTGTGTCTAGATGCATTGTATCACAAGTCCTATGTATCAGGAGTATCTTTCAGTCTTCTACAAGGTCTCATAACTGCTTAACACTGTCAAAATAACTGCCCAAAGTTTTCAAAAATCTTAACTATTTCAGTATCCAACCAGCGCTTAGGAGCTGGATTTTGGCGCCTAGGCGCCAGACCTATAATTTTGGCAATTTTGCTTTTTAACTTTATTTTTGCTCTTTTTTGCTCATTTTAATATTCCAAACATTTTAAGCAAGAAATGTAAGGAATAAAGGACTTCTCACCAACATATGCAATTTGAGGCACCCAAACATATAAAGCATGTTAGAAGAGTGTAATGAAGAAGGAACTTCTCACCAACATATGCAATTTAAGACAACCAGACATGCTAAACTTATTGGAACTCATTCTTTGTAGTGTTAAGCAATGCCACTTCTCCTCTTTTTCTTTTCTTACTTAAAACCAACTCATTTGGTACTCAAACATGCAAATTAAACATAGGGGCAGCAAAGAGAAGTCTTAAATACAGTTACAAAATAGCTACCAATGCATTTTTTCATGTGGGGACAACAAGCACATTCCAAAATCAATCCCAAAATAACACAGAAGTGCATATTTTTGCTTTTAAAATGCATGAATATGATGTGAGACACCTCTACACTAACCTATAAGTGTAGATTTTGACATTTAGCAAGTGTAGAGTTAATGCAAATCAATTCTAGAATAAAGGGTGGGTGCAGATTTTTGTTTTGGCAAATGAAGGGATGATGTGAATCACTCCCAAAGTAGTGTATGAGTGTTAAATTTGGTGTGGGTGGCATGTGGGGAGAAATTTTGTGTGTGACATGTAGGTATATTAAAATTTGGGAAGGTTAATGTGTATATGGAAATCTTCATGTAAGTGATGTGTTGAGTTTGTGAAACTTCATGTAGAGAATGTGTGTGAAGTTTTCATGTATGGAATGTATGGATTTTGTGAGATTTGGGGTGAAGTGAGTGTGAATGTGAATTTTTCATGCAATTGATGTGTAGATTTGGTGGAATTTAGGAATATAAATGTGCATGTGAAGTTTCTCATGTAGGGAATGTAAAGTTTTTATGTATGGAATATGTGGATTTTGTGAAATTTAGGAAGGCGAATGTAAATGTGACGTTTTTCATGTATGGAATTTATGGATTTTGTGAAATTTAGGAAAGTGGATGTGGATGTGGAGTTTTTCATTTAGGGAATTTGTGGATTTTGTGAATGTGTAAGTGTGTAGAAAATTTTAGGGATGTGATCTTGTATGAAATTGTGTGCTTAATGTTAGGCATGTGAATACATGTTGAAATTGATGAAAAAAAAAGTGGTCATGACTTCAAATTTGGGTGTTTTATGTGTGAGTGTGCCCAAATCCAAGAATTGCACATTTTCACCCATTTGTTTCATGTCTGTTCCACCCAATTCAAAGCACTATAGATGCATGGAATAAGGTGGAATTTGTGTAATTTCAATGCCCAAGTGTCATAAGTATGAAGACTTGATGAAATTGATGTAAAACAGGCATGTATGGGCTCATTCATGAGTGTTTCAAAAGAGATTTATTTTGAATCCGAAAATGGCAAAATTTTCACCAAGTGTTTAACAAAGTGTGCTCATGAGTGCAAGGCACCATTGAATACTCACAATTTCATGTGAGAAGTGTAAATAGAGGGGTAAATTTTTACACAAGGTGCAATAAGGCAAGTGACTTTAAAGTCACATGTAGTTTGCAAGACTTTCAACCATAAAGGCACCCTAAGGAACTAGTAGTGAGTGTATGAAACTTACACATGCTTGCCAACCAAAATATCATTTTTTATATGTGGTAAGGTGAAATCTGTATGAGAAAAGATGGCCTAGATGTTGTGTATGCAAAATGCTAGTGAAATAAGCAAATAGGGGCACATATACCTTCATATTTGAGGTGCCAAATGTGGTGTCATCTTGAAATCTGAATATTGCATGAAATAAACAAGTGTTTCATGTTTCTAAAATGTAAAGCCCCAAGGCTTAAAACGTGCTTGATAAGGCATACAACACATGCTAGACTTTCCAAATGAAACATGCCTAGTTTAGGAAAACATGAGTAAAGTAAGCACACAACTCTTTATTTTGAACAAAAAGACAAGAGGCTAAACTTTCACATATTTCATAAAGTAAAACAAAACTTCACATGCTTTAGATTTTTGAAAAATAGAAGTCCACATATTTTATCCCACAAGTAACACAAACAAGAGAGGAACCCCATACTACAAAGCCAACATTATGAGTGAACTAGCACTTTACGAATGCAAGAATTTATGAACTTATATTTATATATTTATAATAATTTCATAAATTCACAATTTCAAACACAAGTATACGTATCTTTTCAAGCAATACAGGGCTCTATTGGAGTCCTGGTTATCGATCCCACAGGGAATATTAAGAGAAAATTAATTGAAGGAATTAATAGATTTTCAAATTAAAAGTAATTATAATTTTTATTTCTTTTCAAAATTTAGATTTTAATTTTAATGAAATTTCTACTAAATGTAAGTAAAGCAGTAATAAAGTAAAGGTTAATGCAAGTATAAATAAAACAACTCTCTCCTTTCAAGTAATCCATGATTTTTCAGAATAATTATCATTCGTGGAGAAGAAAATTATGAAATCAAAATCATAATTTTATTCTTAGTATTTAATTTTTAAATAATTGAATACTCTCTGGAAAATTTTAATTATTAAAAATTATCTACAAATCAAAAAAATGTGAAAATTTTAGGGAAGAATCTTTAAGTCCTTCGACACATCTCCTGATTTTAGTAAGGCTAGGGTAGCTCTCTAGGATGTGATTTTCTAATTTCCATGATATTTTTTAATTATTTCCAAAAAAAATTATAAAATTTAAAAAAATTGGAAAATTATAATTCAAAATAATTTAGAATCTTAGGGTGACAGATAACAATCCTAAAACAACAATTCTCAAGCTATCAAATCAATCTAAAAGACATTTTAAAACAAGGTTGAAATTTATTAATTATAAATTAATATTTCAATACCTTTTCTTAATCCATTTCATAATGGACTAATTCAATGATGAATCCAAAGTTAAATGAACACAAATTAAACATTAGTTAGGGTTAAAGACAACTTAAGCCTAAATAAAATCGTTAAACCTTAGGGTTTAATACAAAAATCAAACTTTAATTAAGTTTAAAGACATATTAAACTTAATTAACCAATTAAACCTTAACTAAAATAGGATTAATACAAAAATCAAAACTTTAGTTAAGTTTAAGGACATATTAAACTTAACTAATCCATTAAACCTTAGGGTTTAAGACAAAATCAAAACTTTAATTAAGTTTAAGAACATATTAAACCTAATTAACTCATTAAACCTTAACTAAATTAGGTTTAATAAAAAAATCTAACTTTAATTAAGTTTAAAGACATATTAAACTTAATTAACTCATTCAACCTTAACTGAATTTGGTTTAATACAAAAATCAAAACATTAATTAAGTTTAAGGACATATTAAACTTAATTAATCCATTAAACCTTAGAGATTAAGACAAAATCAAAACTTTAATTAATTTTAAGAACATGTTAAACATAATTAACTTATTAAACCTTAACTAAGTTAGGTTTAATACAAAAATCAAAACTTTAATTATGTCTAAGGACATATTAAACTTAATTAACTCATTAAAAATTAACTAAATTAGGTTTAATACAAAATCAAAACTTTAATTAAGTTTAAGGACATATTAAACTTAATTAACTCATTAAACCTTAACTAAATTAGGTTTAATACAAAAATCAAACATTAATTAAGTTTAAAGACATATTAAACTTAATTAATACATTAAACCTTAACTAAATAAGGTTTAATACAAAAATCAAAACTTCAATTAACTTTAAGGACATATTAAACTTAATTAATCCATTAAACCTTAGGGTTTAAGACAAAATCAAAACTTTAATTAAGTTTAAGGACATATTAAACTTAATTAACTCATTAAACCTTAACTAAATTAGGTTTAATACAAAAATCAAAACTTTAATTAAGTTTAAGGACATATTAAACTTAATTAACTCATTAATCCTTAACTAAATTAGGTTTAATAAAAAATCAAACTTTAATTAAGTTTACGGACATATTAAACTTAATTAACTCATTAAACTTTAACTAAAATAGGTTTAACATAAAATCAAAACTTTAATTAAGTTTAAGGACATATTAAATTTAATTAACTCATTAAACCTTAAACTAAATTCGGCTTAATACAAAACCAAAATTTTAATTAAGTTTAAGGACATGTTAAACTTAATTAACATCCTAAAACATTAGGTTCAAGACAAACCTAAACCCTAATTAGGTCTAACCCATTAGACCTAATTAAACCATTATGTCTGAACTAAATTAGACTTAAACAAACCTAAAACCTAATTAGGTCTAACCCATTAGATCTAATTAGACTGTTAAGTCTGAACAAAATTAGACTTAAACAAACCTAAAACCTAATTTGGTTAAACCCATTAGACCTAATTAAACCAGTAAGTCTTAACTAAATTAAATTTAATCAAACCTAAATCCTAATTAGGTCTAACCCATTAGACCTAATTAAACCATTAAGTCTTAACTAAATTAGAATTACTTAAACCTAAAACCTGATTAGGTTTAATCCATCCTAAATCTTAATCAAATAAAACTTAATCCAACTTAAACTGTAATTAAGTCTATCACATTAGACTTAATTAAACTATAAAACCTTAAACAACTAAAGTTTAATCAAACATAAATCATAATTAAATCTACCGCACTAGACTTAATTAATCTATTAAACCTTAACCAATTAAGGTTTAATCAAACTCAAACCTAAAACAACCTTTAACTTAGGTTCAACCCAACTTGAACCCAAGTTTAACCTTTAACTCAGGTTCAACCCAACTCAAACCCAAGTTCAACTGTTAAACTCAGGTTCAACTCAGTTTAAACCCAAGTTCAACCTTTAACTTAGGTTCAATCCAACTTGAACCCATGTTCATCTTTTAAACTCAAGTTTAACCCAACTTAAACTCAAGTTCAACCCTTAATTCAAAACAACATGAACCAAAATTCAAAACCATAACTTGAGTTCAACCCATATTGAACTTATGTAAAATTTAAGTCTAGGTTCAATCTAAATTGAACCTAACTTAATTTAAACCCAAATCAACTTAAAATCAACCTATATTGGACATAAGTTAGCCTTAGGTTTAGGTTCAACCAAATTTGAAGCTAGCTTAAACCAAATCTAAATTTTAATTAAGTCTACAACATTAGACTAAGTTAAACCATTATACTTTAACTAACTAAGGTTTAATTCAACTTAAACTCTAATTAAGTCTATCATATTAGACTTAATTAAACCATTAAACCTTAACTAAATAAGGATTAATCAAATCGAAATCATAATTAAGTCTAACACACTGGACTTAATTAGTTATGGTTTAACTAAATTAAGTCTAATTTATTAGACTTAATTATTGTTTGAACCTTACTCAAATAAATCTCGGTTGAATTAAATTAGACTTAATTAAAACTTAAGCCTTACCTAAAAAGGACATAGATGGTCGATAATTCTAACTAAGTCTAATCTATTTAAACTTAATTAACCTCTAAGTACTATTTAAACAAGGCTTAAAACTTAATTAGGTCTATTGTAATTAAACATACCTTTTAACTTAAGCTCAAACAAACATGAACTCAAGTTAATTCAATTTTGTATCTAACTAACTTAAGTTCAAACAAACATGAACTCAAGATAATTAGATTCAATCTCCTAAGGTAAATTCAAATCCAAGAACAAGAATAAAGACAACACTGTTCGAGGTAAATCTTCTGAGGAGATCCTTACTGAATATCAGGTTACCAAGCCTCCCAAGAAGGAAAAGATAAAGAAAGACAAAGAACTAAAAAGAACTAAAGGACTTCTAGATATAGGGGCTGCAATTGCTCTTATACCTTCTAGTTCTTATGTTTCCCCATCTTCTACTAGGGTAGTTATATCGGATGAAGGATGAAAAATCCTTGAATCGATGATTTTGTATGACTTCCTTTTTGCTCCTACTATGAATAATAATAATTCCAGTTCTGCTTACATTCTGCCTATTTTTATGATACTTCTGAAAATGATCATTCAAATCCTAATCCTGTAGACAATGCTCAAATCATACATGATCTCGATAAATCTAAAGACAATTAAAATGACGAAAACATTGATGAAAATTCTGACAACGACAAAGATGAAAGTGACACTGCTACGCTCCAATTACAAGGAACTCTGACTTTCATAGAATTGGAATCTTCAGACTCGGAGACAAAAGAGTCTGATAACCAATTTGAAGAAATAGTTGAAATCAATTTAAGAAGTGAAAAATTTCTACCTCCCAAGGTGACTCCACAAGAAAAAGAAAAACAAATAGTCACATCTAAAAATATCACAAGGATGATCTTCACAATAGAGTGGACTATAACGTACTAGCCCATTTGAGGAAACTACCAGTAAAATTGAGCATCTATGATGCTCTTATGCTCTCCAATGAAATGAGAGAGTCATTGATAAAAGCCCTTCTGGACCCCGACATTTTCTTAACTCAACTTGCTAGTATTACTCAAAATGAAGTTTGTCCATTAGAATAATCAATGAAGATTACCTTCTCTCACAATGACTTGTTGCTTGGAACGACTGAACACAATCATCCAATGTATATCACAGTAAACATAAATGACACGACACTTCCAAGGGTTCTTATTGACCCAGGTGTCTCAATTAACATTATGAATTTGAGAACTCTTGCATATCTGGATATTGATGCCTCTCAACTATCAAGAGATACAATTATGTTACGAGGATTCAATCAGCAAGGAGAACGAGCTCTTGTATTAATAACATTAATTTTAAAGATAGCCGACTAGACGACAACAGCAAAATTCCATATCATTGATTCAAATACCTCTTTTAATGCCTTACTAGAAAGACTATGGCTTCACTAACATAAAGTGGTTCCTTCTTCGTTGCATCAGTGCATAAAATATCTATGAAAAGGATAAGTATGTCGTATAGTAGGAGATTTACAACTGTTTTCAAACCATTAAATCGGTATACATGAAGATGCTGCATATTACACTCCTATAAAGAAAATATTATTCTCTAAAGACACAATGGTGGATATGATTGAAAAAGACAAAGAAAAGAAAATAAATGAAAAATATTATTCTTCTTCAACAAAGACAAAAGGAGCCAATTCTCGTCAAACTTATACTCGAGGTCGAGGTCGAGGATGAGTACGAGGGAAGGAAGAACCAATTGTCTCAATGAAGAAACCATTGAAATTCAAAATCCACCTGGATTCTGAAGAAGAAACGACATCTGTGGTTTTAAACGAACCTCAATTCAAAGTATCTCTAGAAGAAGAAGACAAAGAAAGACAATTTGAATCAATGTATGACAAAATCAATCATTATGTACATTCTATGACTCTGACTCCAATCTTCACTGCTAAGATTGAGAATTTAATAATCAAAGAAGTTTGTAATGATGACAAAAATCCAATGAAGTTTAGACTTGGCTCTACTTCTTCTAATACTGAAAATGATGTAAAAATAGAAGATAAAAATCTTTCGAAATCAATGAAAATTGTTTTTGAGTTGTACTTTCCTTGGGCAAAAAAATTTATTCAAAATAGTTTAATGCTCAAACAATGGTCTTTAAAACAACCACATTTCATTGAACAGATGTGGAATAATAAAAAATGAAATCCTAACTCCAAAGAAGGTGTTGGATTCCGTACTATGGAACCACTAGATGATACGGAATTTTGCCTAGTCGTCACTGAAGAACTGATACCTGATCTTCCATTTGAAGATGCTCCTCCAAAATTGGAAGAAGAAATTAAATAGAAAATTGATGAACTAAAAGAAATAAATTTAGGAACTGTTGAAATTCTGAAATCAACTTTCATTAATTTATTCCTTAATAATGAGGAATCAAAAGACATAATTTAATTGTTAGCAGAATATAAAGACTGCTTTGCTTGGACTTATGAGGAGATGCCTGGCTTATCTCCAGAAGTTGCAGTCCATAAACTTAGGATAAATCAAATCACAATCCCTGTTAAACAAGCTCCAAGAAGGATGCTTGTTGAAATAGAACAAAAAGTCATTGCAGAAGTCAAGAAATTGATAAAAGCTGACTTCATACGAGCAAAAAATTATCTGACATGATTAACCAATGTGGTGCCAGTTAAAAAGAAAAATGGTCAGATAAGGGTCTGCATAGACTTCATAGATCTGAACAAAGCATTTCCAAAAAATGAATTTCCTTTATCAATTCCTAAATTAATGATTGATATAACATCGAAACATGCAATATTTTCCATTATGGATGGATCATTAGGATACAATTAAATAAAAATGTTTTTGGCGGACGAAGCAAATACAGCTTTCCGAACACCCATGGGGATATATTGTTATATGGTTATGCCATTTGAACAAAAAAATGCCAGTGCAATCTATTAAAGAGACATGACATCGATCTTCAATGAATTAATACACAATCAAGTCAAATGTTATGTGGACGATCTGGTTGTCAACAGTAAACAAAAGATGATCACTGATTCACCTAAAATATATAGTATTTTTATACACATTTTTATACTTACTTTTAATGATATTACACTTTAATGGAAGGTATTTTGTGTTCTTGCAGGTATGATGAAAATAGATGGTCATGATGAAAGGAGCAAAATTAGATCAAATTTGGAGCAAAAAAATGAAAAATTAAAAATTTAGCACTAGCGGCTAAGCGCCACGAGGCCGGCGCTTAGCCGCCACAGTTATAAATCGAACTTTTATTAGATTTGGCACCAAATTCAAAAGGGAATGGATGCAACTCTTGGTGGTAACCTCCATAACCTCCTTTGGGTGGCAAATTTGAATGAAGGGGTGCTTTCCTTGGTAGATACTACAAATCTGGACACATTTTAAAGCGACACCAAGGCACCTTTTGGTTCACTATTTAAAGAGAGTTTAAGAAGTGAAGAGAAGAAGAATTGAAGAGACTCTTCACTGTATTTCTAAGAGAGGAATTTAGGAGATTCTTCCACTGCATTTTAAGTTTTTATTTAGAGTAGGAGTAGAGAGTAGAAAGGAGAAAAGGGTCGGAGTTAAGAGTTCTTCTCCCACTTCTTTTCTTTCTTTTAGTTTAGTTTTTATTTAAGCCTAAAGTCTGTATTCTGATTCATCAGAGTTTGGAGACTTGCTTTGAGGAGTAGTTTAGCGAAGAGTCAAAGTTTCAGAGGAACTTCCTTAGTCTTGTGGAAAAGATTTTTAGATAAGTGTTTACTTTTATTTTGTTTATCAATACTTGCTTTCGTTTATTATTTTTCTTATCATTTTTAATTTCAAATAAAAGTGTTTTTATATTTTCATAATGCATTCTGAGTAGTTTACTTTATCTTTTTCTTTCTTAAAATGGAGAAGTAATTAACTTAAAGAGAATTTTTGTGGAAAATATCAGTGTTTAAAAGTTGGAAGTAGTTGTGAAGATTGACTCGAGAACTTTGTTTACTTCTTAATTTGTCCTGTTAAGTTGTAAAATTTCTTGAGAATAAGTAAGATGTAATGCATTATTATCTCATTAAAGTTAGTAGGAATCACATGCAATTATATGGGTGAGAACTGTAGTCCATATAAGTGAATGTAATATTACAAGATATTTTTATAGAAGGGAGTAAAATTAGAGGATTTTAGTGTGACAGGCTAAAACCCCCTAATTTGGTCTGAAGTTTTGAGTTTTGTTATGAGAAGTTAGCCCCCAGGTGGTGGGAATCGAGGGAACTTTAGAGTGAGAGATTGGTATGTTCCCTGCCTAACCATGTTCAAAATAAAATAAATTTCAAATTAACCTTTGTTCTTTATAGAACCAAGTAAGGGTAAAGAACACATTTGCTTCTATCTGTCACAACAAAATTTAAATACTTCCACAAAAATACTTTAAGAATTATTACTACTTCTTGAAAGGAAATAAAAAGATATTTTAGTTAATAGTATTTTTACATCCAGTGTTATTAGTTATTGAAACCTTTACTTTCATTGCTTAGCATTTTACTAAGAAAATTTCAAAAGACAAATCAACTTTCTAAAATTTTTCAAAATCAAGACATACTATTTCAAAAACAATTAAATAAAGTGAAAAGATAATTTTCTAAATTCCTTTAAAGATTTTCAACTTTTCCCTGTGCGTTCGATATCTCGGGGCTTAATCAGAAAGTCCTATATTACTTGATAAATGATATGTATACTTGCGTTGTATCTCATATTATAAAATAATAATTTCATATATAAATCACATATATTTGGTGTAGAGTCAAGTTTTTGGCACATTTACATATATCTACAGGACGGGACCAAGTTTTTGGCGCCGTTGCCAATTTTCATATCATATTTGTAAGCACATATATTTATCGGGGATCAAGTTTTTGGCGCCGTTGTCGGGGAAAATTAATTAAATTGCATTTTAAAGAGATTTAAGAACTTTAAAATTTTTACTTTTTTTTGTTTTTCTTAGTGTGTTGTGTTTTGTTTTATTTTATTGTTATATGTGTAGTTCAGGTTCTGAAGGATTTGTACCTTACGATTCTGAATTAGAAAGAACTATTAGAAAAAATTAAAAAAATTTAAAATACAGAAAAAAAAAATATTCAAGAAATGGCAAATCATCATGATCAAAATGTTGGCATCCATCAAGAATTAAGACCTTTAAGAGATTATGTTAACCCTACAGTAGATGAACTTCGTGCTAGTATTCAAAACCCTACTGTAGCTGCTAATTCTTTTGAGCTTAAACCTGCTATTATCCTTGTGGTGTCTAATAATCGGTTTGGGAGCAACAATCGAAGATCCTAATTTGCATCTTGCTAATTTTCTAGAGTTGTGTGCTACTTTTAAATATGATGGTGTTTCGGATGATGTTATTAGACTTAGACTTTTTCCTTTCTCACTAAGGGATAAAGCTAAAATATGGTTACATTCGTTAGCACATGGATCAATTAGAACTTGGGGTGAACTGTCACAAAAATTCTTTGCTAAATATTTTCCACCGTCTAAGACTACTAAGTTGAGAAATGATATAACATCTTTTTGTTAATTTGAAGAATCAATATATGAAGCATGGGAAAGATTTAAAGATCTCCTCAGGAAATGTCCACATCATGCGATATCAGATTGGTTAATAATTCAAACTTTTTATAATGGATTAGTTGGATCTCTTAGATCAATCATCGTTGTTTTTGCTGGTGGATCATTAATGTCTAAACCATTTTCTGATGCTTATGCTTTAATTGAAGAAATGGATACTAATAATTTTCAATGGCCTTCTAAAAGGTTAAATCCTAAAAAGGTAGCCAGTGTTTATGAAAATGATGCTTTTACAATGTTAGCAAATCAAGTTGTTGTTGTATCAAGGATGATAGACCAATTTGGGATGAATTTTTGTCAGCCAAATCTCATGATTGAAGAAAATTCATTAGGCCAAATGGTTGATTCTTATTCTTCACCCGAAACTGTGAATGCTATAATCAAACCTAACAACCCATATTCCAATTATTATAACCCAGGTTGGAAGAATCATCCAAATTTTAACAGTAATAACAATAATCAGGGTGGTGTTAATCAACAATGGGGGAACACCCAAGGAAACCCATTGGGGAATTGGAACAACCAAGGTAATAATAATAATAGATTAACTTATCCTTCAGGTTATAACAATGCTTTACAATTTAATGAGCAGAAGTTGTCTGTGGAAGAAGTAATATCACATATGGGGAATCAATTACAAATTCAAGGAGCAACCATCAGAAATATTGAAAATCAATTGGGACAAATTACAAATGCCTTAAGTAATAGATCCCAGGAAAACTTCCAAGTAATACTGAAGTGAATCCAAGAGAAAAGAATAAAGAACAAGTGAAAGCAATTCAACTGAGAAGTAGAAAAGAATTGGAAGGTAGAGTTCAAAAAGAGACTGAAGTAGAGAAAGATGAGATTGAAAGACCTAAAGAGGACGCTCCAAAAGGTTTTAAAAGACCTCTTTCTCCACCTAAGGTTGATTTAGAAAAACCACCACCTCCATTTCCTCAGAAACTTCGTCAACAAAAGTTGGATAAGAAATTTTCAAAATTCTTAGAGATATTAATGAAGCTTTCCATTAATATTTCATTTGCTGAAGCCCTAGAACAAATGCCAAGCTATGCGAAATTTATGAAGGATATTCTTTATAAGAAGAGGAAGTTTAAAGAAAATGAGACTGTTGCACTTAGTGAGGAGTGCAGCGCGATAATTCAGAAAAAGTTTCCTGAAAAACTTAAAGATCATGGTAGTTTTACAATTCCATGTGCAATCAGAGAAAGATTCTATGGAAAAGCTTTGTGTGATTTGGGTGCAAGCATTAACCTTATGCCTCTATCAATATTCAAAAGACTGGGACTAGGAGAAATAACCCCAACTACTATAACTTTGCAATTAGCAGATCGTTCGATCACATATCCTGAAGAAGTTATAGAAGATGTTTTGATAAAAGTGGAACAATTTATTTTTCCTGTAGATTTCATTGTGTTAGATATAGAGGAAGATAAATAGATACTCATAATTTTGGGGAGATCTTTTCTAGCTACAGGCAGAGCCATGATAGATGTGTAAAAAGGGGAATTAACGATGAGGGTTAATGATCAGACTGCTGCATTTAATATTTCAAAATCGATGAAATATCCTATAAGAGGTAAAGAAGATGAGTGTTATAGGATGGATGTTATTGATTATTTAACTGAATGTCATTTCAAATCAACTTTTGAAGGGAATGTTGAAAGAGAAGAATTTGAATATAAGCAAGAAGAGGAGTTATTTGATTCTGAAGATTTTCAAGAGCAAGATTTAAAGTATGTTCATGAAAATTTTGAATTGTTGGATATGACTGAGAAAGATAAATCTTATGGTCCATCAATTGAAAAACCTCTTGAACTTAAGCTAAAAATGCTTCCTGAAAATTTGAAGTATGCTTTTCTAGGTGAATCCTCAACCTTGCATGTTATAATTTCCTCTCAATTAACTAAAAAAGAAGAAGAGAGTTTACTTGAAAGTTTGAAGAAGTACAAGAAAGCCGTTGGATGGACAATTGCTGATATTAAAGGAATCAGACCTTCGATTTGTATGCACGGAATTCTTATGGAAGATAATTGCAAACTGCTAGCTGATCCCCAAAGGAGATTAAATCCTATCATGAAAGAAGTTGTTAAGAAAGAAATTCTGAAGTGGTTGGATGCTAGAATTATCTATCCTATTTCAGATAGTGCATGGGTTAGTCCTATTCACTGTGTTCCTAAGAAAGGAGGAGTAACTATGACTGTTAATGAAAAGAATGAAATGACACCAACAAGACAAGTTGCAGGGTGGCGAATATGCATTGATTATAGAAAATTAAACCTTGCCACAAGGAAAGATCATTTTCCACCCCCTTTTGTAGATCAAATGTTGGATAGACTGGCTGAGCATAAATACTTTTATTTTCTGGATGGATATACTGGTTACCACCAAATTCAGATTGCTCCTAAGGATCAAGAGAAAACTACGTTTACCAGTCCTTTTGGTACGTTTGCTTTTAGAAGAATGCACATTGGTTTATGTAATGCCCCTGCTACATTTCAGAGATGTATGATGACTATTTTTTGTGATTTAATTGAAAAAGGGATTGAAATTTTTATGGATGACTTTTCAGTATTTGGAATTTCATTTGAATCATGTTTAGAACATCTATCTAAAATTCTAAAACGCTGTGAAGAAACTAGTTTGGTCCTTAATTGGGAAAAATGTCAATTTATGGTAGCAGGAGGAATTGTTTTGGGACATCGGATTTCAGAAAACGTTTTGGAGGTAGATCCTACAAAAATTCAAGTTATATCTAATTTACCTTGCCCAACTAATGTAAGGGGAATTAGAAGTTTTTTAGGACATGCTGGATTCTACAGGCGTTACATTAAAGACTTTTCAAAAATTACAAATCCCTTATGTCGTTTACTGGAAAAGGATGCAATTTTTAATTTTGATGATAACTGTTGTAAAGCCTTTGAAACATTAAAAGAAAATTTAATCATTGCACCTGTAATAATTTCACCAAATTGGGAAAACCTTTTGAGTTAATGTGTAATGCTAGTGATTATGCTATTGGTGTTGTTTTGGGTCAGAAATATGATAAAATTTTTAAAGTAATTTATTATGCTAGTAAAACTCTTGATGAAGCTCAAATTAATTATACTACTGATACACCTAAAATATATAGTATTTTTATGCACATTTTTATACCTATTTTTAATGATATTGCACTTTAATGGAAGATATTTTGTATTTTTCTTGCAGGTATGATGAAAATTGATGGTCTTGATGAAAGGAGCAAAATTGTATCAAATTTGGAGCAAAAAAATGAAAAATAAAAAATTTGGCACTGGCGGCTAAGCGCCGCTGGTGCGGCGCTTAGCCGCCACAGTTATAAATCGAAGTTTAGTTAGATTTGGCACCAAATTCAAAATAAAATGGATGCAACTCTTGGTGGTAACGTCCATAACTTCCTTTGGGCGGCAAATTTGAATGAAGGGGTGCGTTACTTGGTAGATACATTGAATCTGGACACATTTTGAAGAGACACCAAGGCACCTTTTGGTTCACTATTTAAAGAGAGTCTAAGATGTGAAGAAGAGAAGAATTGAGGAGACTTTTCACTGTATTTCGAAGAGAGGAATTAAGGAGATTCTTCCAGTGTATTTTAAGTTTTTATTTAGAGTAGGTGTAGAGAGTAGAAAGGAGAAAAGGGTCGGAGTTAAGAGTTCTTCATCCACTTCTTTTCTCTCTTTTAGTTTAGTTTTTATTAAAGTCTGAAGTCTGTATACTGAGTCATCGGAGTTTGGAGACTTGCTCTGAGGAGTAGTTTAGTGAAGAGTCAAAGTTTCAGTGGAACTTCCTTAGTCTTGTGGAATGGATTTTCAGATAAGTGTTTACTTTTATTTTTTTATCAATACTTGCTTTCATTTATTATTTTTCTTATCATTTTTAATTTCAAGTCAATGTGTTTTTATATTTTCCCAATGCATTCTGAGTAGTTTACTTTATCTTTTTCTTTTTTAAAATGGAGAAGTATTTAATTTAAAGAGAATTGTTGTGGAAAGTATCAGTGTTTAAAAGTTGGAAGAAGTTGTGAAGATAGATTCTAAGAAATTTTTTAACTTCTTAATTTGGCCTGTTAAGTTGTAAAATTTCTTGAAATTATGTAAGATCCAAAGCGGTATTATCTCATTAAAGTTCGTAGGAATCACATGCATTTAGATGGGTGAGAACTGTAGTCCATATAAGTGAATGTAATATTAGAAGATATTTTAATAGAAGGGAGTAAAATTAGAGGATTTTAGAGTGACAGCCTAAAAGCCCCTAATTTGGTTTGAAGTTTTGTGTTTTGTTATGAGAAGTTAGCCCCCAGATGGTGGGAATTAAGGGAAGTCTAGAGTGAGAGACTGGTATTTTCCCTGCCTAACCATGTTCAAAATAATATAAATTTCAAATTAACCTATGTTCTTTGTAGAACCAAGTAAGGGTAAAGAACACATTTGCTTCTATCTGTCACAATAGAACTTAAATACTTCCACAACAGTACTTTAAGAATTATTAATACTTCATGAAAGAAAAGAAAAAGATATTTTAGTAGTAGTATTTTTACATCCAGTGTTATTAGTTATTGAAACATTTACTTTCATTGCTTAGCATTTTATTAAGAAAATTTCAAAAGACAAATCAACTTACTAAAACTTTTGAAAATCAAGACATACTATTTCAAAAACAATTAAAGAAAGTAAAAAAATAATTTCTCTGATTCCTTTAAAGATTTTGCATTTTCCCTGTGGGTTCGATATCTCGGGGCTTTATCAGAAAGTTCTATAATACTTGATAAACGATACGAATACTTGCATAGTATCCCATATAATAAAATCATAATTTTCATATCTAAATTACATATATTTGGTGTGGAGTCAAGTTTTTGGCACAGATACATATATTACTCGCGGCCCAAGTTTTTGGCACAGATACATATTTTCATGTCATATTTTTAAGCACATATATTTGTCGGGGATCAACCACTACTGAGAAAGAGTTATTAGGTATAGTATTTGCCTTTGATAAATTTCGATCATATTTAATTGGAACTAAATGTGTTGTGCATATTGATCATTCTGCTATCAAATACTTAATGAAGAAAAATGATGCAAAACTGAGACTTATAAGATGGATTCTTCTTTTCTAAGAATTTGATTTTGAAATAGTAGATAGGAAGGGTTTTGATAATCAAATTGTTGATCATTTGTCCAAGCTTGAAATTGAAAAATCTTTATGAGATATTGAAGAATTAATGAACATTTTCCTGATGAAAAAATTGTTCACTGTTAATGAATGGAGTGTTCCGTGGTATGCAAACATAGTAGACTTTATTGTTAGTAATATTATACTCCATGGTTTGACATATCATGAAAAGAAGAAATTTTTGTCTGATGCTAAGACTTATTTTTGGGATGACCCATTTTTATATAAACAAGGAAAGGATCTTATAATTCGAAGATGTGTACCTTTGGAAGAGATTTATGAAATTATTCAAAGATGTCATGATTCTGATTATGGGGAACATTTTGGAAGTGTTAAAACTGCATATAAAATATTATAATCAGGATTTTATTGGCCTACAATTTTTAAGGATGTGAATGATTATTTTAAAAATTGTGATAGATGTCAGCATGTAGGAAATATTTCTAGAAGAAATGAGATGCCCCTCAGTTATGTGTTGGAAGTTGAAATATTTGATGTTTGGGGATTAGATTTTATGGGACAATTTACACAATCTTTCAGAAATGTGTATATTTTGATAGCAGTAGACTATGTTTCCAAATGGATTGAAGTTATTGCTTTACCTCGATGCAATGCTCAAAGTGTTGCAAAGCTTTTAGAAAAAAAAATATATTTTGCAGATTTGGAATACCAAGAGTAATCATAACTGATGGGGGAAGTCATTTTAGAAATGCGATTATTGGGAAATTAGCAAAGAAATATCATATTAATCTTCACATTGATACTGCTTATCATCCGCAGACAAGTGGTTTGGTTGAATTATCCAATCGTGACATTCAAAGAATATTGGAAAAAATTGTTAATCCAAATAGAAAGGATTGGTCAATTAAACTGGATTATACTTTATGGGCCTATAGGACTGATTACAGAACATCTATAGGAATGTCCCCATATAGGCTAATTTTTGGAAAAGCTTGTCATTAACATTGTGAACATGAGCATAAAGCTTATTGGGCTATTAAAGAGTTCAATTGTAATTTGAAAGATGCTGCTGAAAATAAATTATTGCAATTGAATGAGCTTGAAGAAATAAGGAATGAATCTTATGAAAATGCTAAGATTTATAAGGAAAATATGAAATTATGGCATGATCGGAAAATTCTTACCAAACATCTTGTACCAGGACAACAAGTTTTGCTATATAATGCTAGATTGAGAATATTCTCTAAAAAACTTAAGTCCAGGTGGATGGGTCCACTCATTGTGATAAAAGTTTATTCTTATAGAGCTGTAGAAATTCAAGATCCTAAGACTGGAAAAATATTTAATGTTAACGGACATAGACTTAAACCATATTTTTCAGTCAATAAATCTAAAATAAGCGCTTTGTGGGAGGCAACCCATATTTATCGGTGTGCTTTGCTTTATGTTTGTTTTGTGTGTTTTGTTTGCTTTGTTTGGTTTGTTTTTATGTTTTTAATGGTAGTAATTTGGAGTTTTTAAACTTAAGTAGAGTTTATTCGACCTTAATTGATGATTTAGAGAAGTCTGAATGATAATTTGGACACTTAGCAGATCTGTGCTAAAATGTACACTGGTGGCTAAGTGTCGACTAGTTCGTACTTAGGCGCCACAGTTATAAAAAATGTGAAAATTGTGGATCTAGAAGCCTAGATCGTGTGGGGGAGAAGTTATGGGAGTTATTTAGAAGATTCTAAACATCTATGGGAATATTCTAGCATCTCCCAAGTCTATAAAAAGGACTAGACTTGATAGAAACACTTACCCTAAGTTCAAATTTCATTTCTAAAGTCTAAGAAGAAAATCTTGAAGAGCACCATGTCTTCCTAGGAGAATGAGATGAAGAAGAAGCAAGATTCTGATAAAAGTAAGTTCATTGGTGATAGTGCTAAGGAGTTATTTAATGGATATTTGGCTTTTAGTATTCAAGGTATAGCTGAGATGATTGCAAAAATTGAAGCCCGAGTGACTTCAATGGAAGCAAAAATCAATGATATTACCTTACATCTGGATCACATGGGATGGCAACTCAAGATGCAATTCAATCATTCAAGGTATGAGGAAGAAATATATAAAGCGATGTTTGTGAAAAATAAATGGATTGAAGAAGATGACATAAGAATGAACAATGATCGCCCATTCTATCAAATCTACATTCCTGAAGGGTCAAATGAGAATAATAGTGGTCCTGGTTATATTCCTCCTAGTGGAGAGTGGAACTAAATATGTTTTGTTTGTATCTATTTAGTGTCTTAATGTGTTATGTTAGTGTTCTTGTGAGTTCATGATTGATGTGTTTAGTGTTTTTATATATGCTTGATGATGTGATGGGTACATCTTAGAGATGTATACTTATCAGTTTAATATTATAGTGTCTTGTATTTTGAGAATTTTATCCTTTATGTTTGGATAGAAATTCTAGTGTTGTATTAAATGTTATGTTTGTTTTAAATATAAGTTTGTGTTTTATGAAATTCGTGTGGAATCAATAGTTATTAAACTTTGATTTGGAGTATTAGAAGACTTATGAGGGAGAATTAATTATTGTGGACTAGTTAAGGGTAATTAACAAAGTGATTTAGTGCTTACACCTTAATTATAAAAATTTGGGTACTGGCGGCTAAGCGCCAGAATGCCTGTGCTTACATGCCAGATTTCACGGCTAAGCGCCGATAGTTCGCGCTTAGGCGCCAGTTCACGAAAAATTGATTCCCGAAAGTTAAAAACCTAAAAATTGTCATTTTCAACCGCCCCATCGTCTTCAAACTTTGCTTTGTCGTGAAAGAGGAACCTATGGTATCATATTGTGGATCATTTAAGAGCCGATCTCAAAAAAAATGGTTAAATTTGGATTCCTTGAGGTAAGAGCACTACACCTAAGTAAAAATTTTTTATTTTCACCATGTATTTTGAGTACATTATGGAAAATCTTAAAATCAGTATTCATGGTGAAAATTTGAGGAAAAGCTTTATAAATTATTTTGATTTAGTGAAAATATCTTTTGGAAGATAATTTAGCAAGTTTAGTTTGATTTTGGAATTTATGGTGAGTTTTTCATGAATTTTTAGCGATGGCTCCAAAGTCAAAGCATGCACGAGAAAAGACGAAGTTTGATTCTGACAAATTTGTTAGTTTGAAGGCTGAGGAACGATACGTCGATGCATTGCAATCACGTAAGTTGATCTTCCTAAGAAACTCATTACATAATTTGTATTCTAAAATGTTTTATGAGATTAACTATCATTTGAGGACAAGTAACATTTTAAGTTTGGGGGATTTTGATACACCTAAAATATATAGTATTTTTATGCAAATTTTTATACTTATTTTTAATGATATTGCACTTTAATGGAAGGTAATTTGTGTTGTTCTTGCAGGTATGATGAAAATAGATGGTCATGATGAAAGGAGCAAAATTGGATCAAATTTGGAGCAAAAAAATGAAAAATAAAAAATTTGGCTCTGGCCGCTAAGCGCCACTGGGCCGGCGCTTAGCTGCCACAGTTATAAATCAAACTTTAATTATATTTGGCGCCAAATTCAAAAGGGAATGGATGCAACTCTTGGTGGTAACGTCCATAACTTCCTTTTGGTGGCAAATTTGAATGAAGGGGTGCATTCCTTGGTAGATCCATTGAATCTGGACACATTTTGAAGGGACACCAAGACACCTTTTGGTTCACTATTTAAAGAGAGTCTTATAAGTGAAGAAGTGAAGAATTGAAGAGGCTCTTCACTATATTTCGAAGAGAGGAATTTAGGAGATTCTTCCACTGCATTTTAAATTTTTATTTAGAGTAGGAGTAGAGAGTAGAAAGGAGAAAAGGGTCGGAGTTAGGAGTTCTTCTCCCGCTTCTTTTCTTTCTTTTAGTTTAGTTTTTATTGAAGTCTGAAGTCTGTATTCTGAGTCATCAGAGTTTGGAGACTTGCTCTGAGGAGTAGTTTAGCGAAGAGTCAAAGATTCAGAGGAACTTCCTTAGTCTTGTGGAAAGGATTTTCAGATAAGTGTTTACTTTTAT
This sequence comes from Papilionanthe hookeriana x Papilionanthe teres, assembly GCA_022702705.1. Lineage (NCBI taxonomy): Eukaryota > Viridiplantae > Streptophyta > Magnoliopsida > Asparagales > Orchidaceae > Papilionanthe > Papilionanthe hookeriana x Papilionanthe teres. Next base: position 149,582,681 of record CM040425.1, on the reverse strand, counting down.
TTTGTTTATCAATATTTGCTTTCATTTATTATTTTTCTTATCATTTTTAATTTCAAATCAAAGTGTTTTTATATTTTCCCAATGCATTCTGAGTAGTTTACTTTATCTTTTTCTTTCATAAAATGGAGAAGTAATTAATTTAAAGAGATTTGTTGTGGAAAGTATCAGTGTTTAAAAATTGGAAGAAGTTGTGAAGATTGATTCTGAGAACTTTGTTTACTTCTTAATTTAGCCTGTTAACTTGTAAAATTTCATGAGATTATGTAACATCCAATGTGGTATTATCTCATTAAAGTTAGTAGGATTCACATGCAATTAGATGGGTGAGAACTATAGTCCATATAAGTGAATTTAATATTAGAAGATATTTTAATAGAAGGGAGTAAAATTAGAGGATTTTAGAGTGACAGCCTAAAAGCCCCTAATTTGGTTTGAAGTTTTGTGTTTTGTTAGGAGAAGTTAGCCCCCAGATGGTGGGAATTAAGGGAAGTCTAGAGTGAGAGACTGGTATGTTCCCTGCCTAACCATGTTCAAAATAATATAAATTTCAAATTAACCTATGTTCTTTGTAGAACCAAGTAAGGGTAAAGAACACATTTGCTTCTATCTGTCACAATAAAACTTAAATACTTCCACAACAGTACATTAAGAATTATTACTACTTCATGATAGAAAAGAAAAAGATATTTTAGTAGTAGTATTTTTACATCCAGTGTTATTAGTTATTGAAACCTTTACTTTCATTGCTTAGCATTTTATTAAGAAAATTTCAAAAGACAAATCAACTTTGGAAAACTTTTCAAAATCAAGACATACTATTTCAAAAAAAATTAAAGAAAGTAAAAAGATAATTTTCTAAATTCCTTTAAAGATTTTAAACTTTTCTCTGTGGGTTCGATATCTCGGGGCTTAATCAGGAAGTCCTATATTACTTGATAAACGATACATATACTTGCGTAGTATCCCATATTATAAAATAATAATTTTCATATATAAATCACATATATTTGGTGTGGAGTCATGTTTTTGGCACATATACATATATTTACCGGACGAGACCAAGTTTTCGGTGCAGTTGCCAATTTTCATATCATATTTGTAAGCACATATATTTATCGGGGATCAATCACATATACAATTTGAGAATTGTCTTTGAACGACTACGACAATACAATCTTAAAATAAACTCCTTAAAGTGCGCTTTCGATGTCACTTCAGGAAATTTTTTAGGATTTGTAGTTTGATATCGTGGTATAGAAATTGATCCTCTCAAAATTGAAGCTATCCTAAATATGCCACCTCCTAAAAATCTAACTCAATTAAGATCCTTTCAAAGAAAATTAGCATATATACGATAGGCGGGTGTCAGCCTCTTACTGCCCTTACCAGAAAAGATACCAAATTTGTGTGGGATGAAAAATGCCAACACACCTTTGAAAACATCAAACAATACCTGACAACCCCTCTTGTCTTAGCAGCTCTTGTATTAGGAAGACCTCTAATCCTTTACACTGCGGCGTTGGAAAATTCCCTTGGAGCATTATTGGCACAAGTAAATGACGAGAGAAAAGAAAATGCATTGTACTATTTAAGCCATTGTCTGGTTCCGACAGAAATAAAATACCCGACAATTGAGAAGCATTGCTTAGCCTTGATTTTTGCAGTTCAAAAGCTAAGGCATTATATGCTTTCTCATAAAGTAACTCTTATTTCAAAGTTAACCCACTACAATACTTGATGACACTACTGACACTTTCTGGGAGATTAGCAAGATGGGCAATGATCTTACTCCGATTTGACATAATGTTTGTACCATTACGTGCTGTCAAAGGACAAATCTTGACAGATTTCTTAGCAGCACACCCACTTCCAACTGGATCACCTCTTAATGATGATTTACCTGATGAAAAAATATCAAAAATAAAAGATTCCAATTTGCAACGATGGGAACTCTACTTTGACGGAGCATCATCTGCATGGAAAAACAAAGACAAACAAACAATTGTACCGGACAAAGCTGGAGTAGGATTGATTTTCATCACTCTAGACAAAATGATGATGCCTTTTTTCCTATCATTTGACATAACCATGTACAAATAATGAAGCCGAATATGAAGCGCTCATAACCGATCTTGAATTGACAATACTACTGGAAATTAAAAATATTGACACCTACGGAGACTCCCAGTCGATTATCAATCAAATCGCCGGCAAATATAAGACTTTGAGACCTCAACTTGAATAATATTCTCGTTACACTCTGAAACTACTTCAGTAAATTCCTGATGTGACATTCTTCTTAATCCCGAGACAAGACAATTCTCTAGAGGATGCTCTAGCAAAACTTGCAAAGGAGTTTGCCTGTCCAGAAGAAGACGTCATACTGATCTATATTAGTGGACGACAAGTTATTTCTCAAATTGACATGGATAATCAACATAAAATTGGTGAAAAAATGACAATGACAATAAATGATGAAAAGGATGATTGGCGACAGCCAATTATTCAGTATTTACAAACTGGAAGGTTACCCAAAAACACTTCTATTGCCACTCAAATTAAACAAAGAGCATTATCATATGCTCTAATAAATGATGTCCTTTATAAAATATCTTTTGATCAAATGTGGTTAAGATGCCTAAACCAAGTTGAAGCTCAAGGGATTGTTAAGGAGGTCCATTCAGGTATATGTGGTGCACATCAATCTGGACCTAAAATGAAAATGAAAATAAAAAGAATGGTTTATTATTGGTCGACAATGATGACCGATTTTCTTGACATTGCAAATAAATGTCATCAATGTCAAATAAATGGGGTAGTTTTACACCAGCCTCCAAATGTTTTACACCCAACTATTGCATCATGGTCGTTTGAATGTTGGGGCACCGACATAGTGGGCCCTATGGATCCTCCGTCCTCCAAGGGACATCAATTTATTCTGGCAGCCACTGACTATTTCTCTAAATGGGCAGAAGAGATACCACTTAGAGAAGTCAAGGTAGAACAAGTCCTTCATTTCTTTAAGACACATATCGTTCGTAGATTTGGAATTCCTCGAGGGGTCATATCAGACAATGGATTGGCGTTTAAAAATGAAAAAATCAACAACTTTATCCAAAGACATGGGATAGACTCGAGGTATTCCACGATCTATTATCCTAAAGCCAACGGTTTAGCTGAAGCTTTCAATAAAACATTGGTTCAAATCTTGAAAAAGACATTAGTCAACAGCTCGAGACAGTGGCATGACTGATTGATAGAAGCTTTATGGGCTTATAGAACTACATATCGAACACCAACATGGTCTACACTGTTTGCTTTGGTATATGGTTCTGAAGCCATTTTACCACTAGAGGTTCAAATCCCTTCTCTCAGAATTGCAATAGCAAACAAGATAACTAAAGAAGAAAATGCCAGACTACGACTTGAAGAACTTGAGAGTTTAGATGGCAAACGTCTTCAAGCTCAGCAAAATCTTGAACAATATCAAGCAAAAATGATACGGGCCCATAACAAATTAGTCCACCCCAGAACCTTTTGAATCGGTGAATTAATTTTAGTTCTTCGAAGACCTATACTAGCTCATCAAAAGGTAGGTGGCAAATTTGAACCAATATGGGAGGGCCCATATGTAATTGAAAAGACATATTCAGGAGGATCCTACCAACTGGTGGATTATCAAGGAGAAAGAATCCTGCCTCTAATCAATGGTCGTTTCCTGAAGAAATATTATGCGACATGAAAAATAACGATTTGTTTATAAACTGGGATAATAATAAAAAATCCTTTCTTCAAATCATCTTTCTGATATGAATCTTGACTTCTATGTCTCGTGACATTTGTGTCGCTTATTAATCAAATGTTTATAAGCATCCTTAACGTAAATATCTGAAATGTTACATTATCCTGTCGTTTTCATGAAAAATGTCTAACAAAAGACTTCTTTTCACATTCTCGAAGTGGTGTTTGTCTGGCCATGGACCGATAATGTGTTGAAAAAGGATCTAGAATTCACTTCGATTTTGAGCTCTCCCAAGTTGAATTACTCTATGACAAACCTTTACTATCCATTGCTAATCAGCAAGAAGCAAAAGGAAAACCATCCGTATTGGAGTTTAAGCTTTGTTAGCAAGCCAATGAAATAAAAAATCCTACCGACAATGGAAAACTGAAGTCAGATGGAATGGCATCCACTAGCGACGTGAAGAAATCAGCTTCTGGAATGACAAGAGCCCAAAAAAGAAATGACGGTTCAATACTGATGCTGTTAGATCCATGCTGTGGACAAAGACGGTAATTCCCCAGGGATATTTCCACACGAACAAGCAGAACCACTACCGATAGTCATAATTCAAATTATTAGATTACTCATAATGTGGAATACAATGCCTGCTGATTGTATTTCAGATAGTTGCATTATGAATATATATGAGGAGGGAAACTGTATACCACCTCATATTGACGGTCGGGATTTTGAAAGACCATTTTGCACTCTCTCCCTTATGAATAGATATTCTATTCTGTTTGGAAGAGAAATACAAATTGTGGGCCGTGGAGAATTTCGTGGATCTTATTAAATTCTCTTACCACGAGGATCAGTTTGGTCTTACAAGACAATGGACCTGATGTCTCAAAACACTGCATACCAAGTGTGAGTCGACAGCACATATCGATAACACTGAGGAGAATGCTCCTTGAAAAATGTCCCGATGGATATCGACCAATACCAGATCTGGAGGATCTACAATCCCTGGAACTGCCATGACCCCATGAAGGCTTAAACACCTCAGACATATTCTACGAACAGTGTCTCAGAGTGTTAGACATTTTGTGGTAGGTCTAGCAGTATCTGAGAACTTCGACATAGTAGTTTGCAGTGTATATGCGTGTATTATGTAATACATAATGTACACTGAACTTTTGACATCTATGTACATTATTGGAAGTGGAATGAAATCTTGTGAGATATTTCCAAACTGATGCTTCGTGAGCTCCAAAAATGCCAAAATGAACTAAAAATGACATGATGAATAACTTGTGATAACTAACATGAGAATTATCATTCGACCTACATAGGCCAAATCCCCAGCGGATATCCCCAGCAAATGTCTTAGTGAGTTCGCCACTCTCTCTGGTTATTAGATGTAAGCCCTTTCCTGACACAGAAATCACGACATTCTTTTAACCAAATATCGACATTCACATTTTGAGAAATGGAAAATGACATCCAATTTCTCTCTCCGGTTATTGGATGTAAGTCCTTTCCTGACACGGGAATCATGGCTTTCCTCTAACCAAATTTTGACATTGACATTTCGAGAAAAGGAAAATGACATCCTTTTTCTCTTTCCGGTTATCGGATGTAAGTTCTTTCCTGACACGGAAATTATGGCTTTCCTCTAACCAAATCTTAACATTGACATTTTGAGAAATATAAAATGACATCTATTTTCTCTCTCCGGTTATTGGATGTAAGTCCTTTCCTCACACGGGAATCATGACTTTCCTCTAACCAAATCTTGACAGTGACATTTCCAGAAATGGAAAATGACACTCATTTTCTCTCTCTGGTTATTGGATTTAAGTACTTTCCTGACACGGGAATCATGGTTTTCCTCTAACCAAATCTTGACATTGATATTTTGAGAAAATGGAATATGATATCCATTTTCTCTTTCCCGTTATTGGATGTAAGTCCTTTCCTGACACAAAAGTCATGGCTTTTCTTTAACAAAATCTTGACATAGAAATTTTGAGAAATGGAAAATGACATCCATTTTCTCTTTTCAGTTATTGGATGTAAGTCCTTTCCAGACACGGAAATCATGACTTTCCTTTAACCAAATATTGACATTGAAATTTTGAGAAATGGAAAATGACATCCATTTTCTCTCTCCAGTTATTGGATGTATGTCCTTCCCTGACACGGAAATTATGGCTTTCCTCAGACTAAATATTGACATTGACATTTCTAGAAATGGAACATGACATCCTTTTTCTCTTTCTGGTTATTGGATGTAAGTCCTTTCCTGACACGGAAATCACGGCATTCCTTTAACAAAATATCGACATTGACAATTTGAGAAATAAAATATAACATCCATCTTCTCTCCCAATAAGTCCCTTTTTGGACACGAAAAGGATGTTCCTTCTCAGAACCGACATATCAGACATCTGACATTCTCTAGGAGTGGTATGACACCCACTCCTTTCTTGATTATTACGAGACATTTCTTCAGACCACTTCGGTCAACGCCAATATGTGCAGAATACTTATGAAGTATTCCACACATATTGGGGGCCCTTTTGTTGACCTCATTTTTATAATAGGTCAATATTTTCACCTGAAATGATAATTTTGGTCAAAATTGTCAATCTAGACCCAATGACCAACTCTGTTGACCTCATAGGTCAACCTTTTTACCTAAAATGACAACCATAGTCAAAATGGTCAATCGTGACCCAATGACCAACCCTGTCGACCCCACACGTCAACCTTTTTACCGAAAATGATAACTTTGGTCAAAATGGTCAATCTTGACCCAACGACCAACTCTGTTGACCCCACAGGTCAACCTTTTTACCCAAAATGACAATTTTGGTCAAAATGGTCAATCCTGACCCAATGACCAACCTTGTTGACCCCACAGGTCAACCTTTTTAACTAAAAAGATAACATTAGTCAAAATGGTCAATCCTCACCTAATGATAAACCCTGTTGACTTCACAGGTCAACCTTTTTACCTAAAATGACTACTTTGGTCAAAATGGTCAATCCTGACCCAATGTCCAACCCTGTTAACCCCACAGGTCAACCATCTTACCCAAAGTGATAACTTTGGTCAAAATGGTCAATCCAGACCCTATGACCAACCCTGTTGACTCCATAGGTCAACCTTTTGACCTGAAATGATAATTTTGGTCAAAATGGTCAATCTTGACCCAATGTTCAACCCTATTGACCACATAGGTCAATCTTTTGACCTAAAATGATAATTTTGGTCGAAATGGCCAATCCAGATCCAATCACCAACCTTATTGACCCAATAGGTCAACACATGACTTAAAAAGTCAAATTTGGTTACAATGATCAATTTATGATCAAATAACCAATGACATGTTTAAGACCTCACAATAAAAAAAAATAATTAAATTAATTTCGAAAATTATTTTGATTAATTAAATTAATAATTTAATTTTCAATATTTTAATTAATCAAATGACATGATTAATTAAATTGAAAATTAAACTAAAAGTCATAAAATAACCAAATTATTCAAATAATTGATTTCAAAATTATTTTTATTAATTAATTGGCTAATGAATTAAGTTTCAAAATTTTAATTAATTACATAATTAATTAAAATGAAAAATTAAATTCAAAAGATATAAAATCACAAAATCAACAAATTAATTAAAGATAATTGAATATTAATTCCAAAATTATTTTTAATTAATTAATTGATCAATAATTTAATTTTCATATTTTAATTAATGACATAATTAATTAAAATGAAAATTAAATTGAAAAGTCGTAAAAAGAGACAAAATTCAATTTTAATGACATGGATATTAATCAAATAATTAACTTGGAATTATTTCCAATTAATTATTGATTAATAAAATAATTTCTAATATTTAATTAATGGCATAATTAATTAAATATGGAAATTAAAATGAGGAGGGCATTAAATGGAATTTTTAAAACTAATGACATATGGTTTTCTAAAAATTCTAAAACTCTTTTATGACATCACACATGACCTCATATGGGTTAGACACAAACCATATGACCCATTAAAGAGAAAATAACCCATGAATCACTCATATTTAACCATGGTAAATGGCCATCATGACATGAAAAATGAGGTGGCAAAACCATGATAATTTGAAGTGTGAGGTGTTATGCCATGGTGAGGTTAGTTTAGCCACCTCCCTAGCCACCTAATAGTGAGGAGACAAATCTTTAACCATCCTGCACACCATGGTTAAATCCATCATAACATTTCATGAAAAAAATATTAAAAGAGGGGCTAATGTGTCACCACCTCATGAAATGATAGATGAGGTGTTGCAAGGAGAGGGTCTCAACCATTTGAGTCACCATGAACCTCCCATTTAGCCAATGGAATGGAAACAAAGAGGCTAAAATCCATCATGTCAAGATTTAAGCCAAAATTGCCATGAAATATGCACTTGTTTAAGTGGCAAAATTTTCATGGGGGAAGAAGAGGTGAAGCTTGGTTTACTTGGGGGAGGTTGTACTCTACAGCCCTAACTATACCAGGATCAAATCCAAGCCAACCAAGGTTAATCCACATCCATTCATGGCTATAAATACTCCCCTTGGTCGAAATACCAAGAAGAGAGGATGAACGCATAGAATCATATAGGCTGCCCAAATCCCTTAGCTCCCAACACAAAAAATCTTCCTGGGGACCTCAGCAACCTATTCCAACCAAATCAAGTAATAGGGTTAGCCCAATCAAGCCAATTTTGCCAATATCCAAAATCAGCCTAAACTAGCGACTTTGCCAAAATTGCTCTCCAAGGCTAGCTACAAAATCAAATTGAAGTGACAAAGATCTTCTTTGGAAGTCCTAGAAGCTGACCATCAAGCCTGATCAAGCTCGACATACTTGTGGCCAAGGTATGGATTTATTTTCTCCAAAATAATTCATATTTTCGAAATGTCATGGGTTATAGAAGCCTAGAAATGTATCATCACCGTATAGATACAATCTATATGTCAAGAAGATTCTATAGGTTAATAAATCACTCAATTTTGTTGAGAAATGAGTGTGATATTGATGTTTAAAGTTTAACGGTTCAAAATTTTTCAAATTTTCGGGTGATTTATCTCCGCCTTCCATTACCGTGTTTTTGAACTAACGGCGTTGATCCTCCCAACCAATAGTCCGTTGTTCTGCGCCGCACACAAGATCCTCCCGCCTATTCGACGGTACAAGGACACGCATCGCTCCGTCAGTTTTTCTGGGTTAATTTAATTTAGGAAAACCTTAATAACTTCAAAAATCCATATCTTTTAATCCAGAGGTCACAAAAATAAAATAAAAATACCTTTGGAAAGCTCTTGAAGAGAAGAAAATTATGAGTCCAAAATTATAGTTTTTTTCTTAGAATTTTGTTTTTAATTATTTAAAAACTCTCTGGAGTATTTTAATTATTAAAAATTATTTACAAGTCAGAAAAATATGAAATTTTTAGGGAATGACCTTTATGTCCTTAGGCATATCTTTTGATTTTTCTAAGGCTAGGATAACTCTCTAGGATGTGATTTCCTAATTTCCATGATATTTTGTAATTATTTTCAAAAATAATTATAAAATTTAGAAAATTGGAAAATTTAAATGCAACATGATTGAAAACCTTACGGTAACAGACAACAATCCTAAAACAACAATTCTCAAGTCATCAAATCAATCTAAAAGACATTTTTGAAACAAGGTTAAGATTTATTAATTTTAAAATTAATAATTCAAAATCTTCCCTTCACATATTTAATCCATCTCATCATGGATTAAGCATGTGATGAATCCAAACTTAAATGAAATCAAATCAAACAATAATTTGGTTTAAAGACAACTTAAGCCTAGTTAAATCATTAAACCTTACAGTTTAAGACAAAAATCACACACTTAAAACCTTTAATTAAGTTTAAGGACATATTAAACTTAACCCATTAAACCTTAGGGTTTAATTCAAAATAAGACTTTTAATTAGGTCTAAGGACATATTAAACTTAATGAATTCAAAATTAAAACCTTTAATTAAACTTAATTAATGAAAATCAAACTCTTTAATTAAGTTTAAGGACATATTAAACTTAATTAACCAAAATCAAACTTTTTAATTAAGTTTAAGGACATATTAAACTTAATTAATTCAAAATCAAACCTCCTAATTAAGTTTAAGGACATATTAGACTTAATTAACCAAAATCAAACCTTTAATTAAGTTTAAGGACATATTAGACTTAATTAATCCAAAATCAAACCTCCTGACCTGACCCGCAATTACGCAGTAAATTAACTTCCAAAAGATGGTAAAAAAACTTGACCCGATTTATAAATAGCGGCTAGTGTGCAAAATCTTAAATGATATAAAAATTAGAAAATATTTTACACACTAGGGGTACTACGCAAGTATACGTATCGTTTCAAGTAATATAGAGTTTTCTTTAAAAACCCCAGTATCGATCCCACGAGGAAGTGAAGTAAGAAGTCTTTAATCAAATTCTAGTCTACTACTAATAGTCCTTAGTTTGGAATGTCGATTAAAATTATGCTTTATCTAGCAACTACTCCTCAATGCAAGTGTTAAATGTAATAGTAACTATAACTAAATGGAAATAATAATTCTAAAGATAACCCTTTTTGGATGAGTTGGTTTGGAGAATTTTTAGATATTAAAAACTAATATTCTTATGTAATGAAATAGATAATGTATAGGATTGAGATGCATTTAATATTTTATGTGCCAAATTGGAGCAATCCTATTATTTACCCTTTGGTCTAGGCATAAAGAACATTGACTAATCCTATGCTTGGTTACTGAATCTGCGGCAAGGCTGGGAGGATACTGGCTCGCACTTCGAAGCTCCCACGTTCCCCTCGCCTAAGGGCTAACATCTACACTTCAGCACCCAAACGATAGGACCGAATTGAGGATTTTAGCCTGTCACTCTAAAATCTCCAATTCTACGCCAGATTAATATTATTTCCCCATTTATTTGCATTTAATTCCCATGAACTTCACCATCCATGGAATTTGAATGTAATTCCACTTTGTTGAGAATTACATATTCCCTTTCAGGACTTAACGCAATTACAACGAATTTTAACACTACAATGGGCCCTTATTGCAATGTAAATGAAGTGCAAGTAAAAACCATCACATTTATAATTAAATTTACTTTTACAATGCATCACAAAATCCTAAACATGATTTCTACTCATTGCAAAAGAAAAGTAAAAGAAAAATAATGGCATAATCTTCTTATGCCACTATTTTCAAAGAAGAAGAAACAGTAAGAGAGATACGTCACAAAGCGCGAAGAAAACACAAAGGAAACTTTATGTAACCAAAGTAAATCCACTAAATAAATGTTTACAAAATTATAAGATAATGAAGAACACTACTTAGCATTTTCCCTTTGAAAGAAAGACGAAGATCTCTCCCATAAAGTCTCCTGGCGATTCATGTAATGCTAGCGAAATCCCTTACAAATTCTCTCAAAATCTCCTCTCCAATCTTTCCAGAAGGGTAGAAATCTACATTTCTACTCTTAATCTAAGAATCCTAAATATTCCTCTAAGTTTTTCTCTCCTATCCTCTATTGTTTCTCTCTTTTTTCTCACTCATTTCTAACATATATTCACCATTTTAAAGAGTATGGACGAAATTTGAAGAGTTTCCTTAAGCACCCCTTCAAAAAGCATCCAAATACGTCGAATATTGGCCCAAAACCGCCAAATGTCGGTTCATGGTCGTCCGGGCCGCTGTCGGCGGGTTCAAGCTCGCTGTTGACGAGCTTTTCGGCCATTTTTCTGTGGTCTCGGGAAAATCTCGCCGTCGGCGAGATAGATCTCTCCGTCGGCGAGAAGGCTGATGCGCGGCTACTCCGTTTCGCTCTGTTTGGCTCCGTTTCAACTCCGTTTCGCCCCATTTCAGTTGGGTTGTGTTCGTAAGAGATAGCCCTACAAAATAAGCATAAAAATTACCTTTCTTTAAAGTATAATCTCATTCAAAAATATGCAAGAAGTGTAAAAGAGATTAAGCATAAAAAGACTTATCGAAAGATGTCAGAGCATAATTTCATTTCTTGCTCGTTTTTGCTCCAAATTGCACCGTTCTTGCTTCCTGTTGCTCGAATCACCATTTCTTGTACCTAAAACCAATAAACATACAAAATACCTTCCTTTAAAGTGTAATATCATAAAAAATGAGTAAAATGATATAGCAAAAAGCGTATATATTTTTGGCGTGTCACCTCTTAATTAAGTTTAACGACATATTAAACTTAATTAATCAAAATCAAAACTCCTACTTAAGTTTAAGGACATATTGTGCTTAATTAGTCAAAATCAAAACTCCTAATTAAGTTTTAGGACATGTTAGAATTAATTAACCAAAATCAAACCTTTAATTATGTTTAAGGACATATTAGACTTAATTAATCAAAATCAAACCTTTTAATTAAGTTTAAGGACATATTAAACTTAATTAACCAAAATCAAAACTCCTAATTAAGTTTAAGGACATTTTAAACTTAATTAATCCAAAATCAAACCTCCTAATTAAGTTTAAGGACATACTAAACATAATTAATCCAAAATCAAACCTTTTAATTATGTTTAAGGACATATTAAACATAATTAACCAAAATAAAAAACATTTAATTAAGTTTAAGGACATATTAAACTTAATTAATCAAAATCAAAACCCTTTAATTAATTTTAAGGACATATTAAACTTAATTAACCAAAAAAACAAAACCCTTTAATTAAGTTTAAGGACATATTAGACTTAATTAATCAAAACTAAACCCCTTTAATTAAGTTTAAGGACATATTAAACTTAATTAACTCATTGAACCTTAGGGTTTAATTCAAAATCAAATCTTTAATTAAGTTTAAAGAGATATTAAACTTAATTATCCCCCATAAACATTAGGTTTAAGACAAATCCAAAACCCTAATTAGGTCTAACCCATAGACCTAATTAAACCATTAAACCTTAACTAACTAAGGTTTAATCACACCAAAACCCTAATTAGGTCTAACCCATTAGACCTAATTAAACCATTAAACCTTAACTAACTAAGGTTTAATCAAATACAAAACCTACATAGGTCTAATCCATTAGACCTAATTAAACCATTAAACCTTAACTAACTATGGTTTAATCAAATCCAAAGCCCTAATTAGGTCTAACCCATTAGACCTAATTAAACCATTAAACCTTAACTAACTAAGGTTTAATCAAACACAAAACTTAATTAGGTCTAAGCCATTAGACCTAATTAAAACATTAAACCTTAACTAACTAAGGTTTAATCAAACCTAAACCCTAATTTGGTCTAACCCATCACACCCAATTAAACCATTAAACATTAACTAACTAAGGTTTAATCAAACACAAAACCAAGTTAGGTCTAACCTATTAAGCCTAATTAACCATTAAACCTTAACTAACAAAGGTTTAATCAAATCCAAAACCCTAATTAGGTTTAACCCATTAGACCTAATTAAACCATTAAACCTTAACTAACTAAGGTTTAATCAAACGTAAACCCTAATAGGTCTAACCTATTAGACCAAATTAAACCATTAAGCCTTAACTAACTAAGGTTTAATCAAACATAAACCCTAATTTTGTCTAACCCATTAGACCTAATTAAAATCATTAAACCTTAACCAACTAAGGTTTAACCAAACGCAAACCCAAGATGAACTTAACTTAATTCAAATCCAAACCTTAGAGTTATCCTTAAGTCTAGGTTCAACCTAACTTGAACCTAACTTAACCCACGTCAAACCTTAACTTAAGTTCAACCCATAGTGAACTTGAGTCGACCTTAACTCAAACCTTAACTTAAGTTCAACCCATACTAAACTTAAGTCGTCTTTAAGTCTAGGTTCAACCTAACTTGAACCTAACCTAACCCAAACTCAAACCATAACTTAAGTTTAACCCATATTGAACTTAATTAAACTTTAAGTCTAGGTTTAACCTAACTTGAACCTAACTTAACACAAGTCAAACCTTAACTTATGTTCAACCCATATTGAACTTGAGTAAACCTTAACCCAAACCTTACTTAAGTTCAACCCATATTGAACTTAAGTTAAACTTAAGTCTAGGTTCAACCAAACATAATTCAAACCCAAAACCGAAATAAACCTTAATTAAGTCTATCATGTTAGACTTAATTAATTAGTTAAACCTTATTCAACTATGGTTTAAATAAACACAAACCATGATTAGGTCTATCACACTAGACTTAATATCTAGACAAATCAAATTAGACTTAATTAAAACTTAAGCCTTACCTAAAAGGGACTTAGATGGTCTGCAATTCTAATTAAGTCTACTTTATTAGGCTTAATTAACCTTTAAGTCATATTTAAACAAGGCTTAAAACTTAATCAAGTCTAAACCAAACCTTTTAACTTGAGTTCAAACAGACATGAACTCATTTTAACTCAACTTAAGTTCAAATAGACATGAACTCAAGTTAGTTAAATTCAATCAACATTGAATTTAACATAGGTTCAACCAGACATGAACTCAAATTAATTCAATCAATATTGAATCTAACTTTCAACCTTTTTAACTTAAGTTCAAACAGACATGAACTCAAGTTAACTAAACTTAAGTTCAAACAGACATGAACTCAAGTTAACTCAAATTAAGTTCAAATAGACATAAACTCAAGTTAATTAGATTCAATCAACATTGAATTGAACTTAGGTTCAACCAGACATGAACCCAAGTTAATTCAATCAATATTGAATCTAACTTTAAACCTTTTAACTTAAGCTCAAACAGACATGAAGTCAAGTTAACTCAACTTAAGTTCAAACAGACATGAAATCAAGTTAACTCAACTTATGTTCAAATAGACATGAACTCAAGTTAATTAGATTCAATCAACATTGAATTTAACTTAGGTTCAACCAGACATGAACCCAAGTTAATTCAATCAATATTGAATCTAAACTTCAACCTTTTTAACTTAAGTTCAGACAGACATGAACTCAAGTTAATCCAACTTAGGTTCAACCAGACATGAACTCAAGTTAATTCCATCCATATTGAATCTAACTTTGAACCATTAACTTAAGTTCAAACAGACATGAACTCAAGTTAACTCAATTTAAGTGCAGACAGACATGAAGTCAAGATTTAAGTTAAGACATAAATTCCAGATTTCAAACCAAAATCGATATAACCGACATAAATTTGACATTTCAAACCAAAATCGAAATAACCGACATAAATTCGACATTTCAAACCAAAATCAACATAACCGACATAAATTCGACAGTTCGAACAAAAATCGATATAACCGACATAAAATCGACATTTCAAACCAAAAATCGACATAACCCACATAAAATCGACATTTCAAACCAAAAATCGACATAATCGACATAAATTCGACATTTTAAACCAAAATCGACATAAATTTGACATTTCAAACAAAATTTAACATAATCGATATTACAAACACAATTTGACATAAACAACATAAACTTGACCTTCCAAACACTCTATCGACCAAATCGACAAAAATTTGACATTTCAAACAAAATTCAACATAATCGACATTGCAAACACAATTTGACATAAACGACAAAAATTTGACCTTCCAAACACTTTATCGACCAAATCGACATAAATTTAAGATTTCAAACAAAATTTGACATAATCGACATATCAAACAAAATTCAACATCAATCGACATAAATTTGACATTTCAAACACAATTTGACATAATCGACATAAATTTGACCTTCCAAACACTCTATCAACCAAATCGACATAAATTTGACATTTCAAACAAAATTGGCATTTCAAATGCAAATTTGACAAACACCAACATTAAATGAAATTAATGTGACATTTTGACAAAAATTAATCAACACAATTCGACTTAAATCAGCATTCAGAACATGTTAAATCAAAACATCCTACAAAATTCTAAGACAGTCGATGTGACATTATTTCTGACAATAATTTTTTTGCAGGATGAACACATGTTTTGTTTAGATTTCCTTTGCAAGTTATAGTGTGTGCTAACTCTGTTTTGCAGGACGACATTCTGGACGAACAACAATAAAACCAAAACTTTTAGGTTAGCCACAAAACCTAAAACTTTCAACAAAACAACGACATCGACAACAATAATGACAAAACCAAAACTTTAGGTTAGCCACAAAACCTAAAACTTTGAATAAAATAATGACATCGACGATAATGACAAAACCAAAACTTTTAGGTTAGCCACCAAACCTAAAACTTTCAACAAAACAAAATGACATGATACAACGACATTTGGGATTGATAGTGGGTACATCTATCTCTAAAAACTAAAATTTCCAAAAAACTAGTGATCAACATTAATCAGTAGTTTTCTTAAAAAATTATCTAAGATGTAATTAACTATAGAAGCTTGCTTCTATAAGAGAATTAAAGTACCCATGACAGAATCTCTAGTTGACACTTGCATTCTAGGATCTTCTTTATAAGGATTATCACAATACATCTTCTTTTTATCTATTTTATATTAGCCCTAAATTTCTTGATTCCTTTATAGGATTCGTAGAAATAAGGTTAGGGCAATATCAAAACAGAGTGGCAACTCCATGACATATGACTTTGACACGAGAATTTGGCCGGTCCGTCTGCCGTGCGGAACCCTACCGGGGGGGGATCAACGAAAACACAGAGTCAATGATATGGAATTTTATTGTTTTCGTTAAATCGTCTATCTTTGAGAGAAATGTTTTTGATCCAAGAGCTCGTTCTCCTTATTGATTGAATCCTCGTAACAACATTGTATCTCTTGATAGTTGGGATGCATCAACATCCAAATATGCAAGAGTTCTCAAATTCATAATGTTAATTGAGGCACCTGGGTCAAAAAGAACCCTTGAAAGTGTCGTGTCATTTATGTTTACTGTAATATATTGTGGACAATTATGTTCAGTTGTTCCAAGCAACAAGTCATTATCAGAGAAAGTAATCTTCGTTGATTCTTCTAATGGACAGATTTCATTCTGAGTAATACTAGCAAGTTGAGTTAGACAAATGTCTGGATCTAAAAGGGCTTTTATCAATGACTTTCTCATTTCCATGGAAAGCATAAGAGTGTTATAGATGCTTAATTTTGTTGGTAACTTCCTCAAATGAGCTAGTACGTTATAATCCACTTTGTTATGAAGATCATCCTTATCTCTTTCAGGGAGTTGAGGATGTATTGGAGGAATGATCTTTTCTGATGAGACTATTTTTTTTTCCTTTTGTTGTGGAGCCACTCTAGGAGGTAGAACTATTCCACTCCTAAAATTGATTTCAACTATCTCTTCAAATCGGCTATCCAACTCTTTTGTCCCCGAGTCTGAAGATTCCAATTCTATGGAGATCGGGGTTCCTTGTAGTTTGAGCGTAGCAGTGTCACTTTCATCTTTATCATTTTCAGAATTATTACCAATGTTTTTGTCATTTTTGTTGTCTTTAGATAGTTTGAGATCATGTACGATTTGAGTATTGTCTACAGGATTAGGATTTGAATGATCATTTTCAGAAGCATCACCCAAAATAGACAGAATGTAAGCAGAACTTGAATTATTATTATTCACAGTAGTAGCAAAAAGGAAGTCATACAAAGTCATTGGTTCAAGGATTTTTCGTCCTTCATCTGATATAACGACCCTAGTAGAAGACAGAGAAACATAAGAACTAGAAGGTACAAAAGGAGCTGCAGTCCTTATATCTAGAAGACCTTTAATCCTTTCGGTTCTTTATTTTTCTTTTTCTTTTCTTTCTTGGGAGGCTTCATAACCTGATATTCAGTAAGGATCTCCTCAAAAGATTTTCCTCAAATAGTGTTATCTTGTTCATGTTTTTGGAATTAAGTTTTTCCACCGAAATCATATTGACTGAACCTTTGTCAGGTTCATTCAAATATTCTTTCGGGATTACTAGATTTCCTTCTTTAAAGTTGCGCTCTAACTAGTCTTTGATGACAAAACATTCTTCAATTTTGTGTCTGAGCATTCTATGATAAGGACAATTATTGAGATTGTCCTTCATGTCTACTTCTGTTGGCCTTTTAGCTGCTGGTAGCGTAAATTCTTGTATTTTAAGCAAGGTACGGAATCTTTAGCTGACGGCTTCCATTTTCTATGAATATTATATATTCATTCTTTCAACCACTATTCTTTTATCTGTCAGTACTGGGATTGGTTGTTGAAGTTGTAATTGAGGCGATGTTTTTGATGTTGACGGATTCTGTCCTTGTTTCTTTTGTTCAGGTTGAACATGCATCACTTGTTTACCTTTCTCTACAGCATTTCTCAGTCTCTTTTCAAATGTCTTGATAGTCTTTGTCTTTTCAGTCTTTTCTGTTACACTCATCTGCTTAGCTTCTTCTTGAAGATTGGCAGCTTTACTGAGCAATTTTTCAAAAAACTTTATTGTAAATCCTTTAAGCATAAACGCTATAGGACCATTGATATTTTTAAGTAGGATTTCAACAGCGTGTTATTCTTGAAGTTGTGGTTCACACTTCATGCTGAGCTTTCTCCAGAATAAAATGTAATCCACTAAGCTTTCTCCCATTTTCTGTTTTTTACTACTAGATCACCAACAGTAGTATGATGTTGAGCTCCAGCAAATCATTGAATGAAGAGACTTTCAAGATCTACAAAAGTTTTAACAGATCCATTAGGAAGTTTTGCATACGAGTCAAAGGCAACTCCCGAGAGACTGTTAACAAATTGACAGAATAAAAGAGCGTCACTTCCCCCAGCCTTACAACAGCTTGCTCTAAAGTGCGCCAAATGTTGTAGGGGATTAACATTTCCCTCAAACATTTTAAATACATGAGGAACAAGACCTTTAGGGTATTGGATAGAATCAAATTCCTCTGGATATGGTCTACCCTTTGGAATTAATGATCCATCTTTTACCTGAGCCATTGTTTGTTTTATCTTTTGTTCCACGAGTTGTGTGATATCTTTTTCTGGAATTCCACTACAAGGTGAATCTTTTTTCTATTGTGTGCTTTCTTCAACATCTATTGTCTCTCCTCTGTATTCTAAAATTTGGATAGCCTCTGGCCGAACGATTTCAATGGCTGGTGATGGATTTGTTGGTAGATTTTGTAAAGCTGCTACCAACTCTTCCATTTTCTACTCAAGATGACCGTTTTTTTTGTCTATCTATCGTATAATTTCTCGTAATTCATTTGTTGCATCTTCTTTATTTAATTCTTGTGCTAAATAAGTAGACCGTATTTCTACCATATTAACGCTGGCAACATTTTCATTCGAACTGTCAGAAGTGTCTTTCTTTCCTCACACCGAGAATTATTTGATATCATTTTTTAACTTTTTCAGTCTTTGTTCAAATGATTTTACAGGATGTTTTTTACAAGTTCTTTCTTGTGAACTATCTACAGGAGTGCTCATAGCATCTGAATTTCTTTCGAATGATCTTTGTTTCCATACATTATTTCTTAGTATGGGACGAGATCCTCTATGCGGTGTTTCATCATATGAACACTCTACATTTTGTAATATATGGACTAAATCTGTCTTTTTTGTGGATGTATCTTCCACTTCCAACATCAGTTTGTCATATCTGGCCCTGCCTTTTGTAATTGCCACATCTTTTACTCTTGGCCCTAGTCAGAACATTACTGGCACTCGAGTACATTAATCATCTGTTGGAGTTTGATAACCTGTTTATTCATAAATAGAGTTTTTTATTGCTAGAATTCTCCTTTTCATTGTTTTAGAGACAGTACATCCCATTTTGTCCAACAATCGGGAAATAGAACATTTGTCTTATGTGCTAATCTTTTAAATAGTGAATGTATAACATGAATTGAGGGAGAACTCTTAGGTTGAAAGAAATTATCAGTATATTCAACAGGAATTGGAATATACCGATTTTCTTCTGAAAAGGAAGGGTCTTCAAAAACACTTTGCTCAAACTCAAGTGTTTCAAAATTATCATTCTTATTCCACCTTTTCTTTCTTTTAAGCGGATGAGCCCTATTTTTAAGAATATTTTTTGAACAAGATCCAATTTCGTATATGGATGGTAGTGGAATAACATCCTCCTCATAGATTTTTTTCCTTTTCTTTTCAATTTGTTTTTCATTTTTTTGAGAGTATAAGGTTCTTCAGGTGTATACTCGGGTAGGTCTTCTGTAAAATTCAGAAAGTCTTCATAAGGTTGTAGATCAAATTCTTCAAAGGAGTATATATCAGTTAGGTATGGATTATCTAATGCAAATTTTATTTCACCAAATAATCCATAATCATTCCTTCATTGGTATATTGAAGTCTTGAAAATAAGAAAAGATTGAATTTGGATAATCCATTACAACTTTTTTGAAATTTCAAGAAAAAATGAATATTATTGACTTGTTGATAAACTGTGAAATTTTTTTTAAAGTTTGTAGTTCTTATTTGTCAAAGAACAAAATGTCAAATGAAAATAAGTGATAACAAAAGATGATAAGAAAGAAATTCCCCAGCGAAGTCATCACTCTCTTGATGGCGACAGGATATAAGAAATGTCGATTATTTTTTTTTTGTGTGTGTCGTTGGGATGTCGCCGTCAATTTTCGATGTCATGTCAATGTCAAGGAGTCGCCACTCTATTTAATATTACCCTAATCTTATTTCTATGAATCCTAGAAATGAATTAAGAAATTTAGGGATAATAGAAAACAGTAGAAAAAGGATGTTTATGATAATCCTTATAAAAGAAGATTTTAGAATGCCATATCCTAAAATTTCCATATAAGGAAAATCATGAAGTTTTAACAAGACATTTCTAGATGTGATATCTATTGTGGGTTCTTTTATTTCTCCTATAGAAGCAAACTCCTATAGTTAATTACATCTTAGGCAATTTATAATTGTCTAAGAAAACTTCTGATTAATGTTGATCACTTATTTTCTAGAATTTTTTTTTAAGAAAAGATGTACCCACTATCAATCCTAGATGTCATTTTTTCATGTCGGTTTTATGTCATTCTGTTTTGTTGTTTGTCCTTTTTTGTTTTAATGTTTGTCATTTTTGTGGCTATCCTAAAAATTTTGGTTATGTTTTTGTTTTGTCATTGTTGTGTTTTGTTTTGTCAATGTCGTTGTTGTGTTTTATTTTGTTAATGTCATTGTTTTGATGTAATTGTTGTTCATCTCATTTCCAGAATGTTGTCCTGCAAAACAGAGTTAGCACACCCTATAACATGGAAAGGAAATCTAAACGAAACCTGTCTTCATCCTTGAAATAAAACATTGTCAGAAATATTAAGAATGTTCATTGTCTCAGAATTGTAGAATGTTAAAGTTTGATTTGAAATGTTGATCTAGTATGTCTTGAATGTCGGTTTATGTCAATTTATGTTGACATTTTTTGGTTTGAAATGTCGAATTTATGTCGGTTATGTCGATTTATATTTAAAATGTCAAATTTATGTCGTTTATGTCGATTTGTGTTTGGAATGTCAAATTTATGTTGATTATGTTGATTTGTGTTTAAAATGTCAAATTTATGTTGATTATGTTGATTTATGTTTGAAATGTCAAATTTATGTCATTTATGTCGATTTGTGTTTGAAATATCAAATTTATGTTGATTATGTCGATTTATGTTTGAAATGTAAAATTTTTGTCGTTTATGTTGATTTGTGTTTGAAATGTCAAATTTATGTTGATTATGTTGATTTATTTTTGAAATATCAAATTTATGTTGATTTGTGTTTGATCTTGTCGATTTAGATTCAATTTAGGTTGAACCTAAGATTTATGTCGATTTGGATTTGAAATTTTATGTCGAGCTAATTTTGATATAGGTCAAACTTAAGTTTTGACTTGAATTCAAATTAATTTTAAACCTAAATTTTGAATTCAAGACCATTAGGAAAGTTAGATTCAATATAGATTGAATCTAATTATGTTGAGTTCATCTCTGTTTGAACTTAGGTTGAGATTTAAAGTTAGATTCAATGTAGATTAAATCTAATTATCCTGAGTTCATGTCTGTCTGAACTTAAGTTAATATTTTAAAGTTATATTTAATGTAGATTGAATTAAATTAACTTGAGTTCATGTATGTTTGAAGTTAAGTTAAGATTTTATATTCAATGTAGATTGAATCTAATTAACTTGACTTCATGTGTGTTTGAACTTAAGGAAAAAGTTAGGTTTAATTTAAATAAACCTAATTAAGTTCTATGCCTTGTTTAATTAGTACTTAAAGGTTAAGTCTAAATAGATTAGACTTAATTAGAATTATAGACCATCTAAGTCCTTTTTAGGTAAGGCTTATGGTTTATTTAAGTATAATCTAAATTAACTGGGATTTGAAGTTATTTGGGTTTTATTTCAATAAGGTTTAAATATTAATTAAGTCTTGTAAGTTAGAATTAACTTAATTAAACCTTAGTTAATTAAGTCTAATGTAGTAGACTTAATCATAGTTTAGGTTGGATTAAACCTTAGTTGATTAAGGTTTAAAGGTTTAATTATGAGTGATAGACTTAATTATAGTTTAGGTTGGATTAAACATTAGTTGATTAAGATTTAATATTTTAATTAAGTCTAATTAAATAGACTTAATTATAGTTTAGGTTGGATTAAACCTTAGTAGATTAAGGTTAAATGGTTTAATTAAATCTAATGTGATAGACTTAATTATAATTTAGGTTGGATTAAACCTTAGTTGATTAAGGTTTAATGGTTTAATTAAGTCTAAACTTAATTATAGTTTATGTTAGATTAAACCTTAGTTGATTAAGGTTTAATGGTTTAGTCTAATGTGGTAGACTTAATTATAGTTTAGATTGGATTGAACCTTAGTTCATTAAGGTTTAAAGGTTTAATTAAGTCTAAAGTGATAGACTTATATATAATTTAGGTTGGACTAAACCTTATTTGATTAGGTTTAGTGGTTAAATTAAGTCTAATGTGGTAGACTTAATTATAGTTTAGGTTGGATAAAACCTTAGTTGATTAAGGTTTAAATGTTTAATTAAATCTAATGTGATATACTTATTTATTATTTAGGTTGGATTAAACCCTAGTTGATTAAGGTTTAATGGATTAATTAAGTCTAATGTCATAGTCTTAATTATAGTTTAGGTTGGATTAAACCTTAGTTGATTATGGTTTAATGGTTTAATTAAGTCTAATGTGACAGACTTATTTATAGTTTAGGTTAGATTACACCTTAGTTGATTAGGGTTTAATGGTTTAATTAAGTCTAATGTGGTAGACTTAATTATGGTTTAGGTTTGATTAAACCTTTGGTTATTAAGGTTTAAAAGTTTATATAAGTCTAATGTGATAGACTTAATTATGATTTATGTTGGATTAAACCTTAGTTGATTAAGGTTTAATGGTTTAATTAAGTCTAATGTGCTAGACTTAATTATAGTTTAGGTTGGATTAAACCTTAATTGATTAAGGTTTAATGGTTTAATTAATTCTAATGTGGTAGACTTAATTATGGTTTAGGTTGGATTAAACCTTAGTTCATTAAGGTTTAATGGTTTAATTAAGTCTAATGTGGTAGACTTAATTATGGTTTAGTTTGGATTAAACCATAGTAAACCTTAGTTGATTAAGGTTTAATAGTTTCCTTAAGTCTAATGTGGTAGACTTAATTATGGTTTAGGTTGGATTGAACCTTAGTTGATTAAGGTTTAATGGTTTAATTAAGTCTAATGTGGTAGACTTAATTATGGTTTATGTTTGATTTAAGTTAGGTTCAAGTTAGGTTGAACCTAGACTTAAGGCTAACTTAAGTTCAATATAGTTTGAACTCAAGTCTAATTTAGGTTTAAGTTAGGTTCAAGTTAGATTGAACCTAAACTTAATGTTAAATTAAGTTCAATGTGGGTTGAACTCAAATTTAATTTCAGTTTGAGTTAAGTTAGGTTCAAGTTAGATTGAACCTAGACTTAAGCTTAACTTAAGTTCAATATGGATTGAACTTAAGTTCGATTTAAGTTTGAGTTAAGTTCGATTCAAGTTAGGTTGAACCTAGACTTAAGGTTAACTTAAGTTTAATGTGGGTTGAACTCAAGTTAAGGTTTTGAATTAAGTTAGGCTGATTTTAAGTTTGGTTCGTTGTCTTATGTTCAATATGGATTGAACTTACGTTAAGGCTTTAAATTTAGGTTCACCTTGTGTTGAATCTTATTGGGTTGAACCTAAGTTAAAGGTTAAACTTAGGTTCAAGTTGGGTTGAACCTAAGTTAAAAGTTGAACTTGGGTTAAAGTTTGGTTGAACCTAAGTTAAGGGTTGAACTTAAGTTAAAGGTTGAACTTAAGTTAGGTTTATTTTAGGTTTGAGTTTGATTAAACCTTAATTGGTTAAGGTTTAATAGTTTAATTAAGTCTAATGTGGTAGACTTAATTAGAGTTTAAGTTTGATTAAACCTTAGTTGGTTAAGGTTTAATAGATTAATTAAGTCTAATGTGGTAGACTTAATTAAAGTTTAAGTTGGATTAAGTTTCATTTAATTAAAACTTAAAGGTTTAAGTAGGTATAATTAGTTGGACCTAATTAGGGTTTAGGTTTGATTAAGTCTAATTTAGTTAAGACTTAACGGCATAATTAGCTCTAATGGGTTAGACCTAATTAAGGTTTAGGTTTGATTATGTCTAATTTAGTTATGACTTAATGGTTTAAGTAGCTCTAATGGGTTAGACCTAATTAGAGTTTAGGTTTGATTTAGCCTAATTTAGTTAAGACTTAATGGATTAATTAGGTCTAATGGTTTAGACCTAATTTGAGTTTAGGTTTTATTAAGTCTAATTTAGTTAGGACTTAATGGTTTTATTAGGTCTAATGGGTTAGACCTAATTTGAATTTAGCTTTTGTTTAAGAGGTTTAATTAAGCCTAATGATGTCTTAAGCCTAATTAAAATTTGATTTTGTATTAAACCTAATATAATTAAGGTTTAATGAGTTTATTAGGTTTAAGTTGTCTTTAAACCTAATTAAAGTTTGATTTTTGTATTAAACCTAGTGTGATTAAGGTTTAATAAGTTAACTAGGTTTAAGTTGTCTTTAAACCTAATTAAAGTTTAATTTTTTTATTAAACCTAATGCGATTAAGGTTTAATGAGTTAATTAGGTTTAAGTTGTCTTTAAGCCTAACAAATGTTTGATTTTTGTGTTAAACATAATGTAATTAAGGATTAATGAGTTAATTAGGTTTAGGTTTATTTGATTTTTGTGTTAAACCTAATGTGATTAAGGATTAATGAGTTAATTATGTTTAAGTTGTCTTTAAACCTAATTAAAATTTGATTTTTATATTAAACCTAATGTGATTAAGGTTGAATGAGTTAATTAGGTTTAAGTTGTCTTTAAAACTACTTAAAGTTTAATTTTTTTATTAAACCTAATGTGAATAAGGTTTAATGAGTTAATTAGGTTTAAGTTGTCATTAAACCTAATTAGAGTTAAATTTTTGTATTAAACCTAATGTGATTAAGGTTTAATCAGTTAATTATGTTTAAGTTGTCTTTAAGCCTAATTAGAGTTTGATTTTTGTATTAAACCTAATGTGATTAAGGTTTAATGAGTTAATTAGGTTTAAGTTGCCTTTAAACCTAATTAAAGTTTAATTTTTGTATTAAACCTAATGTGATTAAGGTTTCATGAGTTAATTAGGTTTAAGTTATCTTTAAACCTATTTAAAGTTTAATTTTTGTATTAAGCCTAATGTGATTAAGGTTTAATAAGTTAATTAGGTTTAAGTTATCTTTAAACCTAATTAAAGTTTAATTTTTGTATTAAACCTATTGTGATTAAGGTTTAATGAGTTAATTAAGTTTAAGTTATCTTTAAACCTAAGTAAAGTTTGATTTTGAGTTCATTTGGGTTTAGATTCATCATTGGCTTAGTCCATTATGAAATGGATTATGTAAATGAAGAAAAGGGTTTTTGAAGTATTAATTTATAATTAATAAATCTTAACCCTATTTTAAAATTTCTTTTAAAATAGATTTAATGGCTTACGAATTATTGTTTTAGGATTATTGTCTGTCACCCTGAAATTCTTAACCATTTTTAAATTTTAATTTTCCAATTTTTCAAATTTTATAATTATTTTTGAAAATAATCATAAAGTGTCATGAAAATTAGAAAATCATATCCTAGAGAGCTATCCTAGCCTTAGAAAAATCAAGAGACCTGTCTAAGGACTTAAAAGGTTCTTCCCTAAAATTTTCACATTTTTCTGATCTGTAAATAATTTTTAATAATTAAAATACTCCATAGAGTATTTAATTATTTAAAAATTTAATCGAGAGAATAAAATTATGATTTTTATTTCATAATTTTCTTCTGTTCAAGAGCTTTCCAGAGGAATTTTTATTTTATTTTTAGGAGCTCTATGCAAAAAGTTATGAATTTTTGATATTTTTAAGGTTAAAATGAATTAACTTAACCCAGAATTTTCTCGGCGAGCCGCGTGTCCTCGTACACATCAAACATGTGGGACGATCCGTTGAACGGATCCGGACAGGGAACACTGCAGCGCGCAATCAGCGTCGTCCGTTACGAAACACGTGAACGGACGGTGGAGATTTAATCCCATAAATTCAAAAAAAATTCGAACCATCCAACTACTGAGCTTAATATCTCACTCATTTCTCAATGAAATTGAGTGATTTTTGAACTTATGGAATCACCTGGAGATGGAGATAACATCTATACGGTGATGTTAATTTTCTGGGCTAGTTTAGTCCATGATTTTCTGATTATTTGAATTATTTTGGATAAAAAATCCATACATTTGCCACAATAGTCTTGAGCTTGATCAGACTTGTTGGTCAGCCTCTAGTGATCCCAAAGAAGTTCTTTGTCACTTCAATTTGGAGTCCAGCTAGCCATGGTGAGTAATTTTGGCAATGGCTTGATTTGGGTTTAGTTTGGGTTTTAGCCAAATTGGCTTGTTCGAACTGATCTTATGGCTTGATTTTGGCTAGAATAGGTTGCTAAGATCCTTAGGAAGATTTTTTCTGTTGGGAGCTAAGGGATTTGGGCAGCCTATAAGTTTCTATGAATTTTATTCTCCTCTCTTATGGTTTCGTGTAGGGCTCCTTTTATAGCCATGATGGCTATGATTGAACCCTAG
This sequence comes from Papilionanthe hookeriana x Papilionanthe teres, assembly GCA_022702705.1. Lineage (NCBI taxonomy): Eukaryota > Viridiplantae > Streptophyta > Magnoliopsida > Asparagales > Orchidaceae > Papilionanthe > Papilionanthe hookeriana x Papilionanthe teres. The sequence continues at coordinate 149,555,755 of CM040425.1, read as the reverse complement.
TTGGCTTAGGATTAACCATGGGGTGGTTAGAGCTTTGGAGTAGGGTCTTGTAACAGCCTCCCCTGTGTAATCCAACTATCACCTCTCCATATTCCATGGGAATTATGCCACTTAAGCAAGTTCATGTAACATGGGAATTATGTATTCCAAATTGTCATGATAGCCTTTGATTTCTTTGTTTCCATTCCATTGACTAAGGGAGAGGTTAATGGTGACTCAAAGGGCTAAGATGTTTATCATCCACCACCTCATTTAAGGATTCATGGGGAGATGACACATATTCCTTCAATTTCTTTAATTTTCCCTTTTTTGATTTATGAGATCACCATATGAGGTAATGATGATCTAAGCTCTTCCCTCCTCCTATTGGTGAAGATCTGAGGTGTTAGATGAGTCACCAAAGGTTCTCTTAGGGTTGCATGAAGAGGTGATACATAATTTTTCATAAGAATGAAGGCATCATCACATGTGTTTACCATGGTTAAGCATGGTACATGATGGGTCATTCATGGGTTATTTCATTTTTAATGGGTTATATGGGTTGTGTCTAACCCATATGAGGTCATCTATGATGTCATAAAGGAGATTTGGAAGTTTTGGAAAACCATAATGTCATAGATTAAAAATTCCATTTAATACCCTTCTTAATTTAATTTTCATTTTAATTAATTATGTCATTAATTAAAATGTTGAAAATTATTTTATTGATTGATTATTAATTAAAAATAATTCTAAATCAATTATTTGATTAATTTTCATGTCATTTTTTATTTAAAATTGGATTTTATCTCATTTCAAGTCTTTTTAATTTAATTTTCATTTTAATTATTTATATCATAAATTAAAATATGAAAATCAAATTATTGGTCAATTAATTAATTAAAAAAAATTTGGAATTAATTATTTGATTAATTCCATTATTTTTAATTGATTTGTGCATTTTATCATTTTTATGACTTTTAATTTATTTTTCATTTTAATTAATTATGTCATTAATTAAAATTTTAAAAATTAAATCGTTAGCCAATTAATAAATCAAAATAATTTTGAAATTAATTATTTGATTAATTTTGTCATTTTTTATTTCATTTTGGTGCATTTTGTCATTTTATGACTTTTAATTTAATTTTCATTTTAATTAATTATGTCATTAATTAAAATATTGAAAATTTAATTATTAGTCAGTTTAATTAATCAAAATAATTTTGAAATTAATTATTTGATTAATTTTGTCATTTTGAGGTCTTAAATAGGTCATTTGGTCAATATTTGGTATTTTGTCAAAAATTGACCATTTTGACTAAAGTTGACTTTTTAGGTCAAAGGGTTGATCTATTGGGTCAGTAGGTTTGGTCATTTGGTTAGGATAAACCATTTTGACCAAAGTTGACTTGTTAGGTCATTGGTTGACCTATTGGGTCAGTAGGGTTGGTCATTGGGTCAGGATTGACCATTTTAACCAAAGTTGACTTTTTGGGTCAAGGGTTGACCTGTTAGGTCAGTAGGGTTGGTCATTGGGTCAGGATTGACCATTTTGATCAAAGTTGACTTTTTAGGTCTTGGGTTGACCTGTGTGTCAATAAGGTTGGTCATTGGGTCGGGATTGACCATTTTGACCATAGTTGACTTTTTGGATCAAGGGTAAACCTGTTAGGTTAGTAGGGTAGGTCATTGGGTCAGGATTGACATTTTGACCAGAGTTGACTTTTTAGGTCAAGAATTAACCTGTTAGGTCAGTAGGGTTGGTCATTGGGTCAAAATTAACCATTTTGACCAAAGTTGACTTTTTAGGTCATGGGTTGACTTATTGGGTCAATGGGATTGGTTGAGACCTTTCATAAAAAGGAGGTCAACACGAACTAGGACTGCTAACATCTTTAGACTGCCAGCGGTAGAAACCCCAAGGACGGGTGAATAGTACCTGCAATTTCCTTTGTCTACCCTCTGTAGGGTCTCTGAGTAAGGAGATACTATTCTGTGATTCTCTCGGGGCAGTTCTCTATTGCAATTCTATCATTGTCCCCACCGCACTTACAGCCTTGCTTGATGGCTCCACATATAGCGGAATGCTAAACATGCGCACTTATGTGTCCTACATAAGCACGTGAATTTAGCCAAGAAACAAGGTGAAAAATGACGACTTTTATATGCAAGAATTTATGAACTTTGATTTATATTTTTATAATGATTTTGCAAAGTCACAATTTCAAATGCAAGTATACGTATCGTTTCAAGTAATATAGGGCTCTATTGGAGTCCTGGTTATCGATCCCACAGGGAAGTTTAATTTAAGAAATTAATAGATTTTCAAATTAAAAGTAATTATAATTTTTATTTCTTTTCAAAAATCAGATTTTAAGTTTAATGAAATTTCTACTAGATGTAAGTAAAGCAACAATAAAGTAAATGTTAATGCAAGTATAAATAAAACAACTTTCTTCTTTTCAACTAATCCAAGAATTTCAGCAAAATTATCATTCGTGGGGAACTTGAGATTATGGTATTACGCCAAATAAAAGCAAACCGACTCTTTACCTTTGCTCGATAGTATAAAAAACATTGGATAATCTATAGATTGGTTCAGAATGTATTAATAGTAGAATGGTTTAATCTAGGTTCACACTTCTAGATTTCCAAAGGTGGTTATGGTTGTCCGTACTAGTGACCCATTCCCTTTCTATAAACCAAATTATTAGAATTTAGTCTATCACTCTAAAAACTTATTAATTCTAAGCCCAATAAATAATATTTTCCTATTTATTTCCACATCACCTTCAATAATCCACACATGGCCTTCGATTACCCAAGGATTCTTGTGATATCTACTAGTTAAGAACTCTTCTCCGGATAGGTCTCAGAATTCTTCAACAGATTTTAACAATTCAAATGGTTAGTTTATATAGTAAATTAAAATCAGGTATGAATATCATCATAAAATTTTTTAATATTTGAGTTTGAGTTCTTCAATGAAATCAAATTATCTTTATTATATTTTCTTAGTTGAAAGGAGAAAGAAAAGTAACTACTCAGAACACATTGAATTCACATAACAAAACATATTTATAAAACTTTGAACCAAGTTACAATTACTTTTCAGGAATATTCCTTCAAGTGATCCTTTGACTCCTACTGACTCCAATGCAAAGCACAAGACTTCAACAGCACCGACACTTACAAACTCTCACTTACTTCTCAATGAATTGAGTAGTAACACTCAAAGTAACTAAAATAAACTAACTAAATACTTATGAAAAATATATGGCGGCTCTCTAAAACTATCTTCGAAAGCTGGAGAACTAAATGGGGAGCCGGTTCTCGGTAGAAAAGTCTCCTATTTATAGAGCTTCGAAAATGACCATGGGTTGCTTATGGCACCTCTTCAAAATTCATCCAAATTCAATGAATCTTCTAGAAAGTAACTGTGGCGCCTAGGTGCTGGGATCTGGCGCTTAGGCACCGGGGTCCATGACAAGGTCTTCGCACCACTTCACTTTATATCGCACCTCTTCGCGATTAAAATTATTTTCCTGTGTCCAGATGCATTGTATCACATGTCCTATGTATCAGGAGTAACTTGCTGTCTTCTAGAAGGTCTGATAACTACTTAACACTGTGAAAATAACTGCCCAAAGTTTTAAAAAATCTTAACTGTTTCAATATCGAACTGGCGCCTAGGCGCCGGATTCTAGTACCTATGCGCCTGACTTATAATATTGGTAATTCTGCTTTCTAGCTCTATTTTTTCTCCTTTTTGCTCATTTTTCCTTTTTGAACTCTTTTTTATCACATATATCCAAAAACATAAAAATACCTTTCATTAAAGCATAATATCCTTAAAAATTGAATAAAAAATAAGGCATACAAATATGTACTTTTTAAGTGGATCAAATTCCCCCAAACTTAAATGTTACTTGTTCTCAAGTAACCCTTTTTATTATATAAAAAGCATAACTTTAGAATGAAGTTTAAATATTTAAGATTCCTTGTAATTTTTGGTTTATAAATGCTCTAGTAAATTATTAACTAAATTTCACTAATTAAGGTTAATTTTAAGAATCTAAAGAATAATTAACTTCTAAATCATAAGAATTTCAATTTTTTCATTTATTTAAAGAATAATTGTAATTTATCAAATTAAGTTCACATAAATAATTTACAAGAAAAAGACTTTCATGAAAACTTTTCTAGTAAAGATGCATGTACATAAAAATTAAGCTAAAAATGTAATTTGTTTTCTTCCTATAAGATAATTCAAGTGAAGCCAATTTTTGATTAGGTATCTCCTTAAGCTTCTCCTCACATTTCTTTTTTTTTTGCTCTTTTCTTCTTCTTCTTTTTTTCTTAAGGAAATTTTTTCAATCCTCTTTTTCATAATTTGTGAGGATTACTATATCTGGATAGCCTGTTAATGATTTTGAACTTCACTATTGTTAACTTATATTTAAAAATTTATACATTTTCACTTAATAAATATGAAATTCTTAATAATTATTTCTCAATAATTATTTTAATCTTTTCTTTATCAAGTAATAATCTTTATTCCTTAGTATTTCAAAAATACAATTCTCTTTACTATAAATAGAAAAAAATTTTAATCTTATTATTCTTTAAGTTAAATAATTCTATTCTTAAAATCAATCAAAATTATTAAAATTTTAGATAAGTTTACTAAATTATTTATAAATTCAAAAATTTAAGTAATTTTAAATAAATTTTTCATTCCTTATGTTATGTTAACATTTTTAATGAAAATATTAGTAATTAAGGACAAATAATATTTAAATTTCAAAGAATTTTTTTTTCTTCCCCCAAACTTTAGTTTTGGTATAAACATGAATCATGAATATTTCTAAAGCATGAGAGAAAGAATAGCAAATTTTCATCAGGAATAATTCTAAGTATATGAAAAATAATATAGAAAGGAAAATTTTATTTCTACACATGCTTTTTATGAATAAAGAAGAAAGGTCTAAGCATATATAGAAAAAAATTTTAGTAAGTAGGATCAATTTATATAGATTCTAAGCATATATAGAAAAAATTTTAGTAAGCAGGATTAATTTCTACATAAAATTTTTTTTATAATTTTAAACATCAATAACTAAACTAAATAGGTGTACTGATCACTAGACTAATACAGAAACAAAACATCTCATTACAAAAAAAAAATTTAACAATCCAACAATTATCAATACAACAATAAGTGTCTAATAATTAATAAAATCTAAACATCAAAAGTACATTAACATCAACAGTGCACCAAACAAAAAAAACAAATCATGACATACATCCAATACTAACACACTAACAAAACATAACATAAATAACACAACTACACAATCCTAGAAATCTACTCATCACTAGCTATCTCCTCATCCTCATCATCATCAAAAGAAAAATCTACATTCTTATTCTTGATATCAAATGGTGAGAATCTAGGGCAAGTCGGGAACTGAACAGAATGATCACCCTTAAGAATATTAATAAGACTCTTAGAATACTCAGCATCAAAATCTCTCTTCCGCTGGGGGTACTCAGAAAGATAATCCAATTTCAAATCTATAGTATCCACTCTACTCTGGGTTAAAAGTAAGATATTCAGTTGCTCTATAAATTTCTTATGCATATTTTCCCAAAAACTAGATGCGGCTCAGCAGGAGAAGTAGAGGCTCGAGAAGTAGAAGTTCTACCATAAGTAGGTGATGAACTAGAGGGTGAGGTAGAACTCTTACCTCAAAGTCGATCATAAATACTAACACTTTCCCGTTCAATGTACTTTGTAGACTTGAGCTTTTCCTCTGAAAGCTCAGCAACAACTCCAACACTTTCGCACAGAGAATAAATAAGGGATGGGAATCCCAATCCCACAAAAGATCTAGAACGAGCAGTGGCCTCTACAGAATCATAAATAATACTCCTAACATCAATTGGATTCCTCTCCTGTATGCAATAGTTGAGGATAACTCTATCTTTTGTGACCTCACTCAAATGGTTGGATGGAAGAAGGGGAGTAGAAATAAAGTAATGCCATGCCTTAGATACACCATTTATCTTAGAAAATGAAAAATTTACTCGTTTCTCATTCCGGATCTTCCGAGCTCCAGTACCATCTGTCAAATATGCAATAATCATCTCCAAATCTCCCTTAGATGGCGATAATCCAGAATAATAACATTCGATGTTCGATGGCAGGCTGTAGAAAATGTTGACTCTCTCAGGAGTAAATCCTACTCCAACTCCTCTCACGAAGATCTCATAATCTTTGACATCCATAAAATTTGCATAAAATTTGTTAACGACAGGGATAACAGCAACAATAGTGAAGTAGCAGAATAGTTCCCAGTTCAGTGCAACGATCATATCTCCAATTCTTCCACCAAGATTGTAGAAACTGTTCTCTAAGATAAATTTTCGTTTCATAACAAAATCATTGTAACGGAAATGTGTTGTGACAGTGGCAAATTTACTACGATCGAAATTTTCTCGCTCTTTACCTCGCTTAAATTTTGGAACCATCTAAACAGAAGAGAAAGAAAATGCAAAATAAATTAAAGGATCAAAAGAATAAGCTTATTTAAGCTTTTAAAAACTTATATAAAGCTTCAAATCCATGGATCAAACTCCAAAATAAAAAATTTCAGTTTTGCTCAAAAGTTGAAAAATCCACGGTGAAAATAAAAAATAAATGGATTAGAAGGTAGATCTGACCTCGTGATGAAGAAATCGAGTGATTCGAAGCTCAAAAACTCGAAAATCCGACATAAAAATGGATCCCTAAGGTTCATTTTCGTGAAATAGGGAGGAAGAAGGAGCTTAGGCATCGTTAATGGCGTCGGTGGGTTTAAAATCCCGATTGTTAGGTTTAGGCCGAACCTGCGCATAGGCACCAGACTCGCCTATCTAAAAATTCGATTTAAAATTATATTTTCCACCAAAACTTAACAAATTTCACTTCTACTTACTCACAGGAGAGTATTACTCCAATTTCTAACTTCCAAACATTTCTTTAAACAATTTAAGTGATAACATAGATCCAACATTCAAACACAAGATATAATCAAACTCTTCAATTCCATTTCACATTTTTCCATTCCAAGCTCAAGAAATTCCAGAAAAAAAAACTATAACAAGGTTCAACACTTAACAAACAACACAAACAACACTATTTCAAAGCAAATTCATAATCAAACATCACACTTTTAACAATGAAAGCAAACACATAAACTAAATATTCGACTCACTAAAACATGACTCAATCACACCTAGAACATACCAACGATCTATTCGTCTCCAAATTTTGAATTTTCATCCCTCTCGCAAAGATGTTCGCTTGGCCCGAATGGATAGAAAACTACTGCCCTTGGAAATTCCATAGCCTTCTTCTCGTCAATCCATTTTTTCTTCGCATACATTGCCACTTGAGAATCATAAAAGGCCGCGATATGATTGAATTGAAGCTTCATCTGGCTTTCCAAGTGCTCGATTTGGTTTTACATCTTATGCAGACGATTTCCAACACTTAGCATTTCTGCTTCAATCTTATCTAGTCGACTGAATAATTTCTCCAAACTTATAACAATAAATGCACTGAAATAAGGTTGAGGATCATTAGAAGACTTATCTCTTATCCCAATGACATGATCTCCTCTCTTCATTGCTTCCAAACTTCTCTTTTCTCCTCCAAAAGAGTTATGCTGGACAAAATTAGGGTTGCTTAGGGATTGGGGACGAAGGTAGGGTGGTTTATTGAAATAATTCGTGTGAAAAATTGAACATTCTTTGTTTTTGCACGAACAATAACTGGGGCGTTTGGACGCTGAAATCTGGCGCCTAGGCGCCGGACCATTGATACATGGATATGCAGGAGCTTTGGCGCCAAGTTCGGGTGCCTCGGCGCCAAGTTCAAGTGCATCGGCGCCAGAATCAAGTTCGACTCTGTTTCTCCTATCGTTAAATTTACAATGTTTCAGACTTAAAATATTTCTATTAAAATGGTATGATCAACATATACACATCAAAATAGATAATTTCAATTCACAAATAATCACAATGATAATATATGGGTTACCTCACAAAGCGCTTGGTGTAACGTCGTCAGCCCGACCTAGTCAGTTATATTAATCAGGTAGACTCAGCTCGTAATACTCCTTGTAAATCAGTTTCAGTTCTCCCATATAAGGCTTCAGTCTTAATCCGTTCACTTTAAATATTTTTCCCATCTTGGGATCTTTAATATCCACAACTTCATAAGGGTATACTTTCTCAATTATAATTGGTCCCATCCATTTAGATCTCAATTTTCCCAGAAAAATTCTTAAACGAGTATTAAATAATAAAACTTCTTGTCCAGGCTCAAAGATTTTTCTTGAAATATTTTTATCATGCAATATCTTCATTATTTCCTTATAATTTTTTGCATTTTCGTATGACTCATTTCTTATCTCTTCCATTTCATTCAGTTGTAATAGTCGTTTCTCTCCTACAGCATTCAAATCATAATTGAACTCCTTTATCGCCTAGTAAGCTTTATGTTCCAGTTCAACAGGTAAGTGAAAATGTTTACCATAAGCTAACCGATAAGGTGACATTCTGATAGGTGTCTTATAAGCTATTCTATAAGCCCATAATGCAGAATCAAGTCTATCAACCCAGTCAGTTCTATTAGGATTAACAGTCTTTTCTAATATTCTTTTAATTTCTTTGTTTGTTACTTCAGCCATTCCACTTGTTTGTGGGTGATAAGCAGTTGTAATTCTATTTTTAATTCTAAATTTTTCTAGTAATGATTGAATTCTTACATTTCTTAAATGACTTCCCCCATCTGTGATAATTACCCTCAGCATTTTAAATCTTGTAAAAATAATTTTTTTTAAAAAATTTGAAACACTTTTGGAATCACAGTTAGGTAAAGCTATAGCTTCAATATACTTTGAAACATAATCAACTGCTAATAAAATATAAATCTTTCTAGATGATGGTATAAAAGGTCACATAAAGTCTAAACCCCATACATCAAAAATCTCAATTTCTAATATATAGCTTAGAGGCATTTCATCTTTTCTGGATATATTCCCCATTCTTTGGCATCGATCACAAGTTCTTACATAATGTCCAACATCTTTCAATAATGTAGGCCAATAAAATAAAGAATTTAAAATTTTAAACGCAGTTTTATCCACTCCAAAGTGTCCTACAAATTCAGAATCGTGACATTTTTGAATAATTGCAAAAGTTTCTTCATGTGGTACACATCTTCGAATAACAAAATCTCTGTGTATTTTAAATAAATGAGGATCTTCCAAAATATATGATTTCGAATCATTCTTGAATTTCTTAATATATTTGTTATTCAATCCATACGGTAGAATATTGCTAACCAAATAGTTAACTATATATGCATACCAAGGCGTTTGTAATCCTTGAATAGCATATGTTCATCAGGGAATTTCTCATTTATGTTATCTTCAGTAATCTTCTCACTATTATTTTTAATTCTTGATAAATGATCAGCATTTTGGTTATCATTTCCTTTTCTATCCACTATTTGAAAATCAAATTCTTGTAAAAGTAAAAACCATCTTATCAATCTAGGTTTAACATCTTTTTTAGACATTAAATACTTAATAGCAGAATGATCAGTTTGCACGACACATTTGGTCCCAAGAAAATAAGGTCGAAATTTATCAAAGGCATATTCTATGGCTAAGAACTATTTTTCAGTAGTAGTGTAATTTATTTGAGTTTCATTAAGAGTTTTGCTAGCATAATATATAACTTTGAAAATTTTCTCATATTTTTGTCCCAATACAGCTCCAATTGCATAATCACTTACTTCACACATTAATTCAAAATGTTTACTCCATTTAGGTGTAACAATGACAGGTGTCATGATTAATTTCTCTTTTAGAATATTGAAACCATTCTGACAATCTTCATTAAATTCAAACTTAGCTTCTTTTTCTAATAAATGATAAAGAAGTTTAGCAATTTTAGAAAAATCTTTTATATATCTTCTATAAAATCCAGCATAACTCAGAAAACTTCTCACATCAGTAACAGTAGTAGGTGGTTGAAGTTCAACAAAAATTTTCACTTTTGCTTGATCAACTTCCATCACTTTTTGTGAAATTTTATGTCCAAGTACAATTCCTTCTCTGACCATAAACTGACATTTTTCTTAGTTTAGAACCAAATTTGTTTCTTCACATCTTTTCAAAACTTTTGTTATATTTTCTAAGCAAGACTCAAAAGATGTTCCAAATACTAAAAAATTGTCCATAAAAACTTCAATTCCTTTTTTCAATTAAATCACAGAATATTGACATCATACATCTCTGAAAAGTTACAGGTACATTACATAAACTGAAAGGCAATATTCCAAAGGCAAATGTTCCATAAGGATTTGTAAATTTTGATTTCTCTTAGTCCTCAGGAGCGACGAGTATTTAATGATAACCAGAATACCCATCCAAAAAATAGAAAAATGAGTATCCAGCCAATTTATCCAGCATATGATCCAAGAAAGTAAAGGAAAATGATCCTGTTTAGTGGCATTATTTAATTTTCAATAATCGATGCAAATTCTCCATCCAATAACTTGTCTTGTAAGGATTAATTCATTTTTATCATTAACAATGACAGTTACTCCTCCTTTCTTTGGAACACAATGAATAGGACTTATTGACTATCCGAAATAGGATAAATAATTCCAGCATCTAACCATTTTAAAATTTCTTTTTTAACAACCTCTTTCATAATTGGATTCAATATTCTTTGAGGTTCAATAGTAGGTTTAAAATTTTCTTCCATTAAAATTTTATGCATACAAATTGATTAGCTTATTCCTCTTATATCTGCAATAGTCAAACCAAAAGCTTTCTTAGAGTTCTTCAAAACCCCTATTAATTTTTCTTCTTGATCTTTACTTAGTTATGAAGATATAATCACAGGCAAAGTTAATGAAATTCCAAGAAATGCATACTTTAAATGTGCAGGTAAAAATTTTAATTCCAGTTCAGGGGTTATTTCAACTGAGGGTAAAAGTATATCATTTTTAGTCGTGTCTAAAATTTCCCAATTATCATGAATATAAAGAGTTTCTTCAAATAAATTTTCTTCATTCACTTCTTCAATTTCTTCAGCTAATGACTCATTATATAACATAGATTCATCATTTTTTTCTTTAGAAATGACTTTACATTTTTATTGATAATGATTTTAATTATATAATCATAAATATACATCCGATAGCACTTTTATTTGTCAAGATACCTCATTGATTTCAGAACATTAAATTTTATCTGTTGATCATTAACTCTCATTGTTAAATCTCTTTTTTGCACTTCAATCATAGCTTGTCTGGTAGCTAGAAAAGGTCTCCATAAAATAATAGGTTTTTCTTTATCTTCTTCCATATCCAGTAAAATGAAATCTACAGGGAAGATAAAATTATCCACTTTAACAAGGACATCTGCCATAACTCCTTTAGGATAAGCAATAGATCGATCAGCTAACTGAAGGGTTACAATGGTGGGAGAAATCTATCCTAAATCTAACCTTTGAAAGATAAAAAATGGCATGAGATTAATTCTTGCTCCTAAATCACATAAGGTTTTTCCACAAAATTTTTCTCCAATATCATTAAGCTTCTGAGGTAGTTTCTTTTGAGTTTTTACACTACATTCTTCACTTAATGCAAAAGTTTCATAAGTTTCAAATTTTCTTTTCTTGCTTAAAATATCCTTCATAAATTTTGCATAACTCGACATTTTTTCCAAAGCTTCAGCAAAACGAATGTTGATGGTAAGTTTCTTAAAAATCTCAAGGAAATTAGAAAATTGATGGTAAAGCTTCTGCTATTTTATTCTTTGAGAAAAACATGGTGGTAGTCTTTCAACTTCCACTTCAATAGGAATTACAGTCCGATCTTTACTTGGAGAAAGAGTTTCTTTAGGTTTTTCAATCTCATTAACCTCTCTCTCTTTTTCAATTTCATTCTGAATTTTCTCTTTTAATTCCTTTCCACTTCTAAGTTGTACATCTTTTGCTTGTTCATGCTCTTTTCTAATTTCTTTTGGATTAATTTTGATATTGCTAGGAAGTGTTCCTTGAGGTATGTAATTAATTAAATAAACAATTTGTCCCATCTAATTCTCAATATTTTGAATAGCATTGTTTTGACTTTGTAAATGATTACCTAGTTGCAAGATAAATTCTTCTAAAGATAACTTTTTCTATTGATTATTAAAACCAAGAGGATAAGCTGGTCTAAAGTTTGAACTTCCTTGATTGTTCCAATTTACGGTTGGATTTACTTGATTATTACCCCATTATTGATGTCCATTATTCCAATTAAAATTAGGGTGATTTTTCCAACCTGGATTATAGTAATTCGAATAAGGGTTTTACTAGCAATAGCTTGTAATGTCTCCAATGTTTGAGAATCATCAATATTTACAGAATTTTCATTACTTACATGCGATATGTTAATGAAATGCATAGTAAAAAGCTATCAAATTTTTAGTGGATAAGTACACCTCAGTTTCAACAAGTTTTTTATATACTCTTAGGGAAGGCAATGGCCCTGCACACTGGTTAGCCTCTGTAGGGGAAAGTTGTGAGTCCATTGTATTAGTTATTGTTCCCCCTCCTCCATTAGAATTTTTGTTACATGGGGATAAATTATCTCTTCCTCATATACACATCATGTAACTATCTCTTTTTTATCATTAATATATTCCTTGCCTGCTATGCAATATATATAATATTTTTTTTAGCATAAAAGAAAAAATTCATTCAAAGATAAAAGTTAAGTACATTTGATAAAGGAAAATTTTATAGAATCCCCCAAAAGTAGAAGCCTTAAAGGCCTAAAAGGTGTAACATAAAACATTACATTTCTATCTAATGCAGTAGCCTTGGCCGACCAATTGGGAGGTTGGTTACCCTCTCTAAAAATACGAGACCATTTAAGTTTAAAAAGACCAGAAATAGAAAGAATGTTTCTAATTAAGTAAACCAAATTCGAAGGAGGAGGAGAGAAACCCTGCATAATATTGATCACTTGTTGAGAGTCAGAGTCTATCCAAACATAAAGAAAATTGAATGCTTTAGCAGTTATTAAGAAAATGGGTACAATTAAAAGAAGGGACAGGGGTTCCCCTCATGAACAAAAACAGACCTTATAAACCTATGGGAACCACTATCCACATTACAAATCCACACCAAAAAGTGAAAACAAATAATAACCAATGAGAATAAATAGGTACAAGTAAAGCTAGGAAGCCAAAGAACCCAAATGATGATGTGCCCAAAAACTTAATGAGTCCTCCAAAAGAAGACCAAAGATCAATTTTCTTTAGGGGGGAGGTGGCAGCAGCTGATGGTAAGTTAGTTCTCTCAGATTGAGATCAACCAGCATTAGATCAGTAGGGTCCATAATAGCATGACAATGTTGTAATAAGGAGCCTAGAGTATACAGCCTCCAGAAAATATTACTGATAGGAGAACTAGCAAAGCCCAGTGATGAAGGAGCCCTTCTGGCTAGCTAAAAGGCTGGCCTGTTCCCAATCCCAGTGGCAATACAACCCATAGATCTAAAATAATACATGACATGTGATCCTTCAGGGCAAGAGATATGTGTCCAATCTGAGGTGTGGGACCTCCAGTCTGTCCCCAACTAATAGAAAAAGAAGGGCAGGGGGGAGGGGAGAAACCACCACCTCCAAAGTAGCAGCACCAGCACGAGCAAGCCAGTTGGCTGGCTTGTTTCCCTCCCTGAAAATGAAGGAAAAATGAGCACGGCGAGGCCTGATATTATGAATTTGTTGTAACCAGTAGTTGTGGTACCAATTGATGTGGGTATCATGGTCAAGGATATGTAGCAGCATAGTGGAGTCTACCTCTAGCCAGAGGTTATTCCAGGAGGCATACCAGGCAAACTCCAATGTTCAATACACAGCAATCAGCTCAGCTTCAAGGGCATCATTAGCAATTACTGAGGCTTGAAAGAATAATAACCAATGTCCTAGATGGTTTCTGAACACTCCCCCCACTCCAGCATTGTTGTTAGAATAGCTGTCATCAGTATTAATGTTAATTGTAGAGTGATTTGGGGGCTTCCAAAAGACAGTTCTAACAAGTGGAGGAGTTGCAACAGTTGGTAGAGCAGTCTTAAGGATTTTGGGGAACCTTTTATATGTGATGATCTTGTTCAAGTAAGATTTACAATTTCTCACCACCTGAAGGACAGTAATTAAATTCCCTTCAAATTTAGTTTGATTTCTAGCCATCCAAAGAAGCCAAGTCACAATGAGAGGTACAACATGATACTTTTGAACTCTCCAGCTTAACTAGCAAGTATTGAGGAGGTCCCAGTGAATGGTAGATCTCCCCAGATGCAATTGTGGGAGCAGCTCCTTCCAGACAGCTTGGGAAATGGTGCACCTGAAGAATAAATGAGAATGGATTCCACTTGAGCAAGGCACAACATACATCTTGATGGTCCCCTAAGTCCTTTCATTTTTAAAATATCATTTGTAGGAAGGAGGTTATGGAAAGTTCTCCAGCAAAAAAATGACATAGAGGGGGACAAGAATTTTCCCCAAATGATGTCCCCCCAAGGTACATGAGGCCAAGAATAGGATTTGGAGTAGATTACTTTGGTATCACTCTGATGTTGGTAGATTTACCAATTGATCTTATCAGGTTTTCTTGTATTAAATTGAACAATTGAGATCTGAAGAGTGTCGGCACTATTTTTAGGTTGAGTATTGTATTTTTTAAAAAGGGGTCGCCAAAAAGAAATTGTGCGGCGAATTTAGTTTAAATATATATAATTTGCAAAGTAGCATTTGATTTTTGGAAAATAATTTTTAAATTTAAAAATTTTAAGATATGAAATCAAACTGATCTCACATCCCGAATAGTTTATATAAGCGAGCACCGCACCACAAACCGTGTATCTATCCTAAGGGTAGACATACTGCTTGATGATGGGGCTCGATTAAATAAAATAGAAGATTTGTGACATCCGTTTGGTCTGCTAACCAATTTTATAAGCTGACAAGTTCCCTCGCTTAATATGAAAACATTAAACAGGGTTTATATTACACTGGGTTCTTTAAAATTCCCTATAAGGGCAAGCCCCTATAGTTAATTACATCTTAAGTGACGGGAATCACCTAAGAAAACTCTCGATAATAATCGCAATTCTCGCTCTCAAGAATTTCAAAGTTTAAGGTTTTCAAAGGATTGAATTTTGGAATTTCAATAGGGAATGGATCAAATTTGGGACATTTTGTTTTGGGAATTCAAAGGAAGAAAAGTAGGAGAAATCACAGATTCGAAGCGAACTTCGGTAATTTCCCGACTATCCTATTATTTGGCTTGAATTTAAGAAAGTCCTAATGTTTATTTAGTATTTCAATCTTGCCAATTTTAATTAATTAGGACTTATATTTATATGATAGAATCATACAAATAGCCTTGAAGTTAAGAGGGTTTATGTCGTACCGAACGACTACCTCGGAATCCTAAGACCGGTTAGGGCTTAATTTGCAATGCAAATGCCTAACAAAAGGTTGAGGATTTATGTTGCACTAAGCAAACTACCTCGAAGTCCTATGGCTTAGTTATTTAATTCTAAGAAAGATTTTGCTGATGTAGATTCAAGTTTTGCTGATGACGATGGCCGTGCTGCCCACCATGCTTCGAGCTCCTTGTTGTCGCAGAGGTTTAGTTTTAGAAGTCATAAATCAGGAGATGAGAAAAGTGTTTTGGTTTAGAGAGAATCTTAAATTCCAAGTGTTTTTTTTGTGTTTTAATTAAAACAAATCTTAAAGTTGATTATAACGACACCGGTTAAGATCCCACGGTTCCATCCTTCCAGCATCGTTATTTTTATCGGATTCACTTATTCCAGATGAATTTGCTAAACTCAACTGAATGAGTTCCACACTTTCATTTAGACCGTGGGAAATCCCGTTAGCAACACGTGGGTTACATCATCCGAGGTATTCCCGATCATCCAACAGGACGTTTTAATTTAGTTGTAATTGCAGCTTTGTGTTACGTTTGTGATTAAATTTTGAGTTGTTTTATATTTTGAAATGTTGTGGCGGTGAATTTTATCTTGCAATGACTTTTAACTTAGTTTTGGTTTCAGTTTTAGGGACTATCCTAAAGGTGTGGGTTTTCATGCAACAGTTGTTTATCATGCAAGAAAAGTAAGTGCGATGCGATTAAATAAATTGCAATAAGGTAAATTGCAATAAACTAAAAGCGTACCTGGAGGGTCTTCCCGTCATCACAAGCTACACTTAAAACACAATTAGAATAATTAAGCAAGTTCCTAGGTAAAGCTAAGGGAAGGGTTATGGTTTTCTACCAAATTCCTAATCCTATAGCTAGTCATTTCCTATGACGTCTAGGTTCTTGTGTTTTGGTTTGAGGACGATTTTCTTTATCAAAGAATAATTAAGTTCAATTGTTCTTATAAATATCCTATCATATTGAGGAAGTGCTTAAGAAGAATCTTAAACATTTTTTCAATACTGATAGGATTGTTTTAAGTCCAAATGGATTTAATCAATCAGGTGAAGTAATCGTCCGAGGTTTAGTTAAGTTTTGTTGTTATCTTACTCAATGAACTAGGATATTTAAATGTCCTATAAGTGAAGTAACATTTCATTTAATGTTCCGTTTAGGAGTTATGATAATCAAAGTTTTCGATGGCAAATTGGTGTTTAAACGGTTTGTGATTTAGTTTATCTTCAGTTATCAGATTTAAATTTGGAATAGTGTTCAAGTTGCTTTATATTTAGTTTCTTTATGTCTTAGGTGATGTTATTTAATTCAATTTAATTTAACTTTAATTTAATTTAATTTAATTTGGTTTACTTTTAATTTTAATTTAATTTTGATTTAATTCAATTTAGTTTGACTTGATGTTAAATTAATTTAGTTTAATTTGATTTAATTTCCTTTAATTTAATTTAATTTGATTTAATTTTAATTTAATTTAATTTAATTTAATTTAATATGTTTTAATTTAATTTAATTTAATTTATTATTTTTTAATTTAATTTAGTTTAATTTAATTTAATTTAATTTATTTATTTAATTTAATTTAATTTAATTTATTTGTTTGATTTAATTTAATTTAATCTTTAATTTAATTTTTAATTTTAATTTAATTGAAAATTTAAAAAAGAGTTTAATAATTTAACTTTTTAATTTAATTTAATGATTAAGTCCTTTAACATTTTAAAACTTAAATTTGAATTATCATTTTAATTAAGAATTAAATATTATGGAGATGATTAATTTAGGGATTTTTAAATTAGAGAATAAATTTTTTCCTAATAATATCCCTATTTTAATAATTCCAATTTTATTATTCTTCCAAATTTAATCAATTATTTAATTAAGGTTTATTTTAATTATCTTAAATTGTTTAGTGGGTTTCTATCCTTTAATTTTTTAAATTTCAATCATCCAAATCAGATTAAGATCAAATATTTTATTTTTTAATTTTTTATTAAACCTAAAGTTTTAATTAAGGATTAAAATTTTAATTACCATTTTGCCCTTCAAGCTTAATAATTTCATAACTCACTAAATTGAGCTTAAATGAACTTGAAATTTTTATGTGACTTCACTCATATGTCAATAATAACATGAGAGGAGAAAATGTGATTTTTTTCTGTATTTAATTTATTTATATAATTATTTTTGGTGGAAAATAGGGATTTCCAAGGAAAATTTAATAACATGACCAAGGGAGACTTTCTGTCCCTAAGAAAATTATGGGACATTCCTAATAACTAGAGGATCACTTGGACCAATTTTGGTGATTTTTTAAATTATATTATTTTTATTATAATTATTTTAAGTTTTGGAGTATTAATTAATTTAAAAATAAAATTATGGTTGAAAAATGAATTTTATATTTTTCAAAAATCTCTCTGATATCAAGGAAATCAGAGAATCAATTTTTGTAATTTTCTGATTTTTCTTTGATTTATTATAATTATTTTTGTGAAAATGCTTAGAAAATACATTTTTTTAATTTTAAAATTACCCTAGGGCTTTAAAATTTAATATCTCATTAAATAGACCTAAGAAAAATATGGGATTTGTTCTTGAGTGATTAAAATTCAAAATGTGACATTTTGGTGAATTTTATTATTTTTGTGATTTTTATTATTTTTTAATTATTAAAATATTAAAATAATATCAAAAAATTAACTTTTTTAGAAAATTGAAATTTTAATTTTCTTAAATTCCCCTGATGTCAGAGAGGCTCCAAAACCAATTTGGTGAGTTTTTGAAAGGTATTTTGAAAGTTATGAATTTTTGAAATTTAAATTGATTAAATGGCTTAATCAACCCATTTAGTAGGGCTAACCAAGTCCAATTGACTTCAAATTTTTATGGTGGGTTCCTCTAATCCTAAAGGTCAGTGGAGAATCAATTTCAAGTCAATTTGATGTATGGTTAGCTCTAATTAATTAGATACCTATTTTGGGTGTTTAAGCCAATTAGGGTCATTTTAAATGAACTAGTTCAAAACCTATTTTTCCTAGGGTCCTCTGGTCAAAAGAAACATCACCAAATTTTCCTAGAATTTATTTCACAACATGCTAATTATTGGAATTAAAATACTCAAAGTAGTAACATGAATTTGAAAAATCAATAACTTCTCATAGGGATGGCCTCGACTTTGGAAATTCGGGGAATGTTCCCAAATTCAGAGGCTTCAAAAGCCCTATGGTCTCATGCCATGGTGAATTCCCTATATGCATGGAGAATTAAAAGAATGCATAGGGGAAATAAATCATTAAAAATAAAATACTTGATGAAATTAAATGATTTGTTTTCCACATTATTCTCCTCTGTTCACTGAGCAAGAGGGTATTTTTATTTTATTTTTCTAATTTTCCTACACAAAGTTATGGATTTTTCAAGTTTAGGGAATTAAATAAATAGAAAAATACCCTAATTTTCTATTTATCCACGCGGCGCCGCGTCAACCTCGAGCAGCTCCGAAACGCCGCATGTCGCGCCCCCATTCGACGCCGCCATCCGACTCGGCGCTCGGGGCCCCGCTGTGTCGTTCCATCTCCTGATCCGACGCGATCCTGGCCGTCCGTCCGCGCGTGTATTAAATGGACGGCATCCGTTCATCGTCCCCAAGCGTCCTCACCCGAGAGCCGTCCACACTAAATCCCTAATATCTCACTCGCAACTCAATGGATTTTCGTGTTCTTATGCTCTATGGATTCGTCTTGAAGAGACGAGTACATCTATATGGTGATCATGCATTGAAAATAAAGCATTTGAAATGGAGAATCTCTAGAAGCTCGGGATGAAGAATTATCTCATACCTTTGCTCAGAGAAGTGTGGCTTCAATCTGAGGGTTATGTCACCTTCGATTGGATCCCAGCAAGCTCCAGATGAAGTCTCCTGGTCTGACAAATCGCCTAGGTATGATTTCGACCAAGCCCGATCACAAAGCTTGGAGGTCGGAGCAACTCGGGTGGCTCTGGAGAGGGGGCTTTTCTTGGTGGACTCCTTCCCTCGGTCCAGTGAAGGTGTAGGACCAATCAATTTGAGGATTGATCCACTGTGGAGAAGTGTCCTGGTTTTGGGTGGAATTTTGGCTGAGAAATTGGGCTCGTTGGTGGGGATTAGGGCAAATTGTCATCGGGGATCAACTCGCTCTAAGTATGGAGAGTGTTCTGGAACAATTTTGGCAGAGTTTCAGTAAGATCTGGTTCAGCACTCCCCATGGCCGAGAGGGGGTGGTGTTTAAAAAGGAGAGGGTGGAGGGCCTCCCAGGGAGAGTTAGGGCTTGGGATCAGCTGCTCTTGGCCAGAGAAGAACAGCTGCAATGGCCACTGGGGATGGGACAGCTCAGCAGGTGAGAATTCCAAGTTTGGGCTCACATGTGAGCTCTCGGCCATGGTGTTTTCCGGTGACCCAGGCGGCTGGCCGGCAGGCATGGGTCACCCTCAGGTCCAGGTGGGTCAGGGCTGGAGGTTTGTGCAGTCAATTGGCCATGGACATGTGTAAAGGGTTTGAATCAAAATGGAATGGGAAAGGGCTAGTTTTGGGTCTAAATGGGTCAACCCTTGGTTTTGGGTTAGGTTCACCCTCCAAGGTCAATTTGGGCTGAAGGGAAAGTCACTTGGCTCAGCTTGATTAGTGGGGTCAAGTCACAATCTAAGTATAATTAAGTTTAAGCATGGTTTAGTGGAGTCATGGAAGTGGTTAATCACTCTTAAGAGAATATGGAAAGGGCCTCCTCCTCTTTCCATCTTGGGTATGGTGAGGTGGAAAGTAGATTCCATGCCTCTCATGCCTCCCATGTGGCTCATGCATGGCTTCATGGCTCACCTTTGGGTTGGGAAAAGTTAAGTCAATTTCATGAAATTCAATCTTAGAAATTTTGTTAATTTGATGGAAATTTGTATGGGACTCAATTTGGAATCATTTGATGATTGATTTGAACTTAGGGATGATTTTAATTAAAGGCATGATGAGAAGAATTTGTCATATGGGCTTTAGCATGAAATTTGGGCTTTTTAGGAAGGTTTCATGTAAGTGGACTTTTGGTTTAAAAATAGATTTATGGATGGGAATTTTGTAGACGTTTGGGCCAAATAATTGTTGGGTTTAGCTCATATATGTGTCATGAGTGACTTGAAATGAGTTTGGAATGATTTGGGTTTGAATTGGGTTGAATTTGGGCTTCTTTGGTGAATGGGCCAATATAGGTCAAATTGGGCTAACTTGGGCCAATGTTAGGCTAGGGTTGAAATTGATGTAAAATAAATGTTGGGAAATGTTTATGGGAGTGTTTGAAAGAGGTTTTGACTTTGGTTGGGTTTTGATTTTGGGGTTTGGGCTCATTTGGGTTAGGTTTGGGTTTAGGTCAAAATTGGGCCTTTTAGCTTTGGGTTGAATTTGAGTGGGGTTTGGGTCCAAATTTTGGGCAAGTCATGTTAGGGTTTTGTTTGTAGGGATGTCAAGGGAGTTTTAGAAAAGATTTGGGGTTAATTGGAGTTGAATTGGGTTAGTTTAGGTTAGGTTTTGGTCATGGGTCCAAATTGGGCTTTAAGGCCAAAAGTGAAATTGGATCCAAATGTCAATCAAATTGGACTTGGATTTTGTCTAGATTGATGTTGGAAATGTTGAATTGAAGTTTAGAATTGAATTGGACCAGAATTTGGGTCAATTGGGTAGGTTTGGTTTGACATTGTGTTCACTTAGGGTTAAAATGGGTCAAATTGTGGGTTTTAATAAAAGTGGGGTAAATTGACAAAATTGGCCCATGGTGTAGTTGGACAAAATAGAATTGGGATTATTTGGGATTTTCTGGAATTTTCTGGGAATTTTCTGAATTTTTGGATTTTTGGGTCAAGGGGGGTATTTTGGGTATTTGGAGGGTATTGTGAGGTATTTTTGGAATTCTTGGTATTTTTGGGTATGGATGATCAATTTGAGTGATGTGGAAATGTTTGGGATTGGTTTTGAGGAATTTTGGGCAATTTAGGTGATTTTGCAAATTTTGGGTAGTTTCGAGGGTTTTGGGTAAGTTAAGCGGGTGTAGGGTCCCGGGGGTCAAAAATTGAAAATTTAGAAAAATGAAGATTGGGTGAATATAAGTGAAATGAAATCATTTTGGTTGAGCCATGAAGCCATATCAAGCCCACATGAGCCATGAAGGGACTCATTTGAGGCATCCAATATGTTGTTCCTAACCCTCTTGCCAAAAGGCTCGGGGGTTAAGGACCATCCATGTGAATCACCTACATGAGTCGGGAGGTCAAGTTAGGTATAGGTGTGTGAAAGTGTAGTGTATAAATGTAGTGTGTGTGTAAGTCGGCCCTTCACCGCGACCGGGCCACCTGTGGGCGGTCCTAAGGCCGAAGAGTCCTATAGGAACTCATCCTTTAAACTTCCACATTTGATTTCAACCCTGCAGGTGATTAGGGGTCTATAGTCAAGCTTGTAGAGTTTGCAGGGAGTTAAGAAGTGGTTTGAATTTCTAAGTGGTGGGTCCCAATTCTAGTCCTCTAGGATAGTCAAAGGAAAAGTCTAAGGCTAGATCCTAAGTACTAAAAAGAAGAAGAGAAGACCTCATCAAAAATGAGGTCAACAAAGAGCTGAAGAATCCTGAAGAATAGCCCTAAGATGAGGGAGTGACCAATGTTGGCAATCCCAGCAATCATCCACTCTAATGTTAGTGTCTGTAGGTTCCAGTCTAGGAATGAGCCATACTTTGGGGCACCAGTTATCAAACTAGAAATTAATTTCACCATTTCCCAGTTCCTAGACAAAAAGTTCTTCAGTAATGTGTCTAATCTTGAGCATCCTGACCTAAAGTTTAGAGTCCCCCAATTTCCTAACAGTGAATGAGGGGTGCTTCTATCTGCAGTATTTCCATTTCAGAAATTTTGCCCAGAGGGATGTCTAAGATCTAAAGTTGATCCAAAGTTTGCATAAATTGACCTGCAACAGTTGTTGAAGCCCTCTGAATCCCAGGCCACTAGCAATAACAGGCTTAGTCACCTTCTGCCAAGATGCCCAATGCAATTGTTGTCTTTGGCCTAACCACAAAAATCTATTGAAAGCTCTCTACAATTGCAGCTAAGTGCTTTTCTTCATACTTATTATTTGCATAATGTAGGAAGGGAAGGTGGTGAGGATACTCTTAAGCAATGTAATTCAACCCCTTTGGAAAGGATGGAATTAGTCCAACAATTCAGTTGAGAATTGATCTTAGCAAGAACATCATAAAATCGGATTTTCTTGGCTCTACCCGTAATTAGAGGGACCCCCAAATATTTAATAGGAAGAGTATTGTTTGAGAACCAAGTGTAAGTCATGATCTAATGCTTAGTATGTATACGGATCCTTTTAGGAAAAATCAACTGACATTTATTAGGATTAAATAACATGCCTGAGTGAGCTTGGAACATGTGCAGACAGTTTCTCACTTTTTGACAGCATTCCTATGTGCACTTAAGAAAAGCATAATATCATCTGCATAAATGAGATGGGAGACAACAATACAAGATCTATGATGGTAACTGGAATAATTCTGAGTGAGTAAAGTCTTATTGTGCATTCTGGAGAGGTAATCCAATGCAAGGTTGAAGATTGTTAGGGAGAGTGGATATCTTCGTTTGAGACCTCTAGTTGCAGTGAATTTGCCCCAAGCTTGACCATTTAGCAGTATAGAGAGCTCATTATAAAGCAGCCATCTCTTTATAAGTATCATAAGCCTTCTGTATCTCTAATTTATAGATCAGGTTACCCCCTCTATGAGACTTATCTAAATCCAACAGAAGTTCCTGATCAATTAGTACATTGTCAATAATGGATCTACCTTCAACAAAAACAGTTTGATTAGGGCAGATCAGCCTATCAAGATGGGGCTGAAGTCTCCCACAATAATTTTGTTGATTGTCTTGCTGATCTTTGATGTAAGGCATATAGGTCTGAAGTGCTCCCATTTCTGCAGAATGTTATTTTTTGGGACCGGTACAAAATTGGAAGCACTAAAGTAACTTGGAAGGGGGTAGCCTTGGAAGAAGCTTTGGATGGCATCAACAACATCAAATTTAATAATATCCCAAGCTTTTTTGTAAAAATCTGCAGTATAGCCATCTGACCCTGCAATTTTAGAGCTGTCCACTGAATTAAGGTCCATCAAAATTTCATGTTCAGTTGGAATTGGAGTTAGCTCCAGACTATTTGTGTAAGCTGATTCTTCAATGAAATAGGAATCATCAACAGGCAATCTATGCTCAGTAGTGTGAGTAAGTAGCTATTAGAAATGATTAACTGCATTCTGGGCAATCTCAGAATTGTCCGGGAGACATCTACCCTCAGCAGTATGAATGGAGTGTATAGTGTTACACTTTCTCCTATATTTGATGTAGGCATGATATTAATTTGTATTCCTATCCCCATCTTTGTAGTGGTTGACAATAACTTTTTGTTTTAATAGCAGATCCTGTCTCTCAATAGCAATCAGAAGTTCATTTTGTGCTAGGAGTAACTGATCCTCAATAGCAAGACCATTTTGGACTTCAGCTTCAAGTTTCATCACTTCTTTTGCAGATTTAGTAACAGTTTGGAACACATCACCAAAGGAATTCCATCCCCACTTTCTAAGGGCTTTACTGAGCATAATTTGCAGAAGGCTCAATTTAGTAAATGGAGAGGGTGTACAATATCACACCATTGGGAGGAGACTAGATGTTGAAATTCAGAATGGGAAGACCACATATTTAGGTATCTAAAGGGGCGTGGGGGGGGTACTTGGTTGGGTGGGGGAGGTAATGGAAATAAGGAGAGGTCTATGGTCTGACCCAGCAAGGCTAAGATGTGTAACAAATGTGAGGAGCTGATTTGACAGCCAGCTATTATTCACCATGATCTTGTCAAGCCTCTCCCAAATCATACCCCTCTTCCAGGTGAAGGAGGGAACCTTGAAGCCAAGGTCAGAGAGATTTGCAGATTGAATATGATCACTGAAAATTGTCATCTTGGCTAAATTTGGAGCCCTGCCCCCAATCTTCTTAGCAGTGGAATTGATGTTGTTAATATATATATATATATATATATATATATATATATTCCAAAAACTACCTTAGATGCCCCAAAAAAAGGCATCTAGGTAGCAAATTTAATTAAATAAGTAGAGGATTACAAAGTCTAATATACAGGAGATTAAGAGAGTCCCCATGAAGCAAAAACGAGAGAGTTGGGAGGGAGTTTTATGTATAACAATAGTTTGATTACATCTGCCTTGTTTAGCTAACCAGTGAGCAGGTAAGTTTCCTTCTCTAGCCAAAAACTGGTACCTAACATTAAACTGCTGAGCAAGACCAATGATCTGTGTAACCCAAGAAAGAATCTGCCAAGTAGGGGAAGATAGCCCTCTAAGAGAGGATATCAAAATGTCAGAGTCAGATTCCATAATAAGGAAATGGATGTAACATTGGAGAGAGATTTTGATAGCCCAAAAAACAGTCATGGCTTCAACATCCAAAGAATCAAGTGAACATACAAGAGATTAAAAGTGTAGCAGACAATTGCCAGAATGATCTCTGAAAACCCCACCAATCTCAGCATTGCCATTAAAGAAGTTGCCATCAGTATTGGCTTTCAACCATGGAGACATAGATTTTTTCCAATGAACAAGAGAGAACCTTTGGGGAGCCAAAGTACCAGAAACGACCTTCTTAGAGATATTGGGGAAGTCTTTGTGCTGAATT
Source organism: Papilionanthe hookeriana x Papilionanthe teres (assembly GCA_022702705.1). Taxonomy (NCBI): domain Eukaryota; kingdom Viridiplantae; phylum Streptophyta; class Magnoliopsida; order Asparagales; family Orchidaceae; genus Papilionanthe; species Papilionanthe hookeriana x Papilionanthe teres. Next base: position 149,530,459 of record CM040425.1, on the reverse strand, counting down.
AACCTGGACAAAAAACTAAGGGCAGTGACTTGTCACCTGATGGGGAGAGATAGGCACCATATCAAATTTAAGTTGATTCCTTGCCAACCAAATAAACTAAGCCATACTCCTAAAAAAAGTGAAGAGTTGTTGGGAATGCCAAACATGCCAATTTAAGAAAAGGAAAACCAGCTAAGGTTGATAGTTGGAATGGATAATTGGCTGAGAAAGTTGGACCAAACAATCTTAACATAAGTGCACTGGAAGAACATATGGTCAATAGATTCCTCTTCATTATGACAAAAATGACATCTAAAGGGTCCCCTGATTTTTTTGAGTTTAAGGATATCATCAGTGGGGAGGATCTTGTGAAATAGTCTCCAAAGGAAGAAGGACATAGAGGGGGTGAGAAACTTGTTCCAAGTAAGGGATCCCCAAAGGAGTTCATCCTAATGAAATAAAGAGGAGTAGATAAGGGAAGAGGATGACTGATGTGTAGTCTTCTTGAGATGGATCTTATCAGTACCATTGTAGTTGATGGGGGTTTGCAGAATTTCTATAATAAGATTTGGAGAGAGGCTATCTGGGATAAGGGAAACATCCCAAAGATCCTCCCATCAACAATCAGCAACAGCTAAACCAGTGTTAACATTATGTGACTCTTTCTGATAGAGTTTGCTAGTAGTGAGCCAATTGTTTAGCCAAAAATTCACATGTCCTTTCCCAAGCTCCCAGATAAAAAGTTCATCAGCTTTGGCTTTGATTTTTAGCAAATTAACCCAGATTTTGGAATCCCTAGGTCTTCTAGTGATTAAGGATGGGTGAGAATTTCTGCAGTATTTACTCAGCATAAATCTGGTCCATAGACAATTTTGTTGTCTAAACTTGATCCATAGTTTTCATAAATTGACAATACTGAGGTGTTTAAGCCCCCTAAATCCCAGGCAACCAGGAGTTAAAAGTTTACAAACCTTTTGCCAGCTAAACCAATGCATTTGATTTCTTTCACCAGCCCACAAGAATCTATTAAAGGTCCTTTCTAAAATCAGTTGTGTACTTTTCTTCATCATATTCATTTGTAGTAGGTAGGAAGGGAGAGATGTAAGAATGCTATTCAGCAAAGTGACCCTCCCACCATTTGAAAGGAAAGCAGTAGTCCAAAAGTTGAGTTTGTTCTGAATTTTTTCAATGATGCCATCAAACTGAAACTGCTTGGATTTGCCCTCCAACAATTGCACCCAAAGGTAATTAAGAGGAAGAGTGGTGGCCTTGAAATTGGTATAAGCAATTATCCAGTGTTTCAACTGAGTACTGACCTTCTTGCTGAATAAAATAAGACACTTTTGTAGGTTAGAGGAGAGGCTAGCAGAATCTTGGAATGTATGTAAACATTTAAAAAGGGATTTAACAGCCTTCTTTGAAGCCCTAGAGAAGAGGACATTATCATTAGCATAAACCAGATGTGAAATAGAAATATTAGACCTGCTCTTATATTGCATATGTGGGGAGATAGAAAATTGTTTATTTAAAAGTCTGGATAAATAGTCTAAAGCAAGGATAAAGATAGTAGGGGACAAAGGATCTCCTTGTTTTAATCCCATACTTAAATTAAAAGAACCATGCAATTGACCATTGATGAGTACAGAATTGTTGTTATTATTCAACCATCTCTTAATCAAGGAAATGAAGTCATTAGGGAAACCTCTAGCCTTTAGAACATCCACAATAAAATCCCATCTAATCATATCATAAGCTTTTTGAATGTCCAATTTGAAGATGATATTGCCACTTCTGCAAACCCGATCCAGCTCCAGCAGCAGCTCCTGTGCTAAAAGTACATTATCAGTAATATTCCTTCCATGAACGAAGGTAGACTGATTTTCAGCTATAAAGGAAGGAAGAAAAGGCTGTAAATGTTTCATAATAATCTTGCTAATCATCTTTCTATTAACATGTGTCAAGCTGATAGGTCTAAAATTGGGCCAAGGCTTTTTGGAATTCTCTTTAGGAATGAGCACAATAGTGGAAGAACAGAAAGCAATGAGAGGATCATTACCCATGAAAAAGGACTGTATTGCATTCACCACCTCCTTCTTGACAGTAGACCTAGATTTCTTATAAAATTCTGATGAGAAACCATCAGAGCCAGCAGCCCTATTGCTATCAATAGAATTGAGCACTTGCCAAATTTCATCTTCAATAGGAATATCTGTAATATGTAAAAATTCATTTGAGGAAAGGTTGGAGGGGAAGACATCCTGCATAAGTGGAGATCTAGGTAATTCAGGTTGAGTAAGAAAAGTTTTAAAATAATGCACAACATCCATTGCAATCTTCTCAGCTATTATAATCCAGGCACCTGATACATTATTTATCTTGTAAATGATATTACACTTCGTTCTATAGTTAATACAAGCATGATAACACTTTGTGTTTCTATCCTCATCAACAAACCTACTAAGAGCAGCTTTCTGTTTCAGAAAGCTGTCTAGTTTAGATAAAGCATTCAATAAATGCTCATTTGCACAGTGCAGATCCTCCTCCTTAATAAGATTTTGCTTAAACTTCTGTTCCATTTGTTGGAAAAGGGACTCAATAGTTTCAACTTGTTTTAAAACATCACCAAAGACATTCCAATTCCATTTCTTCAACTGGTATGCAAGATTTTTTTGGAGGCCTCAAAGGTGTTGCCAAGCATCACCAGGAAATTGTGAAAGCCAGGAGTTTGATACCAGCTGTAAAAAATTAAGATGAGAGGTCCAAGCATTAACAAATCTGAAACGAGACTTACCAGTAGTAAGGGTGCCACAAATATTAATAAGCAAAGGTCTATGATCAGACCCAAACATAGACAAAGGAAGAATAAAGGTGTTATGAAAATTCTATAACCAGGGACCATTAACCAGAAATCTATCTAACCTCTCCCAAATTCTACTCCTTCTCCAAGTAAATTTGGGGCCTTGGAAGTCCAAATCATGCAAACCAGTAGAATGTATATTGTCACTGAATCTTGTGAGCTTTTGAATGTCAACAGGTTGACCACCAAGTTTTTCATCAGGGGAGACAATAAAATTAAAATCCCCAACCAGCCAAGGGGAATTCATAGTATTACTGATTGAAGAGAGATTATCCCAAAGGTCCTACTGAGATGAAGAAGACTAACCTGCATAGACAATGGTAGTATAGCATTCAGAAGCACCAAATGATACCTTCAGGTGGACAAACTGGTGATGATCCTGAAGAATAGACCAACCAGCCTCTTTTCTGATAAGAATCCAAATCTTATGGCTGACATTAGCGAAGTGCGGAAAGCCATTAAATTTTTTGAGAATGGGATGAAAATTTTTACTAATCATAGGTTCAAGAAGAGCAAAACACCATAATTTATGCACCCTAATCATATTTAGAAGTCTGCAGAGGGATTTAGGTTGAGCAATCCCCCTCACTTCCAATAAAGAAGATTAATCATGAAGGGCAGATTTACCCTTGCCCCTTGTTTTGGAAAGGAAATCCAATTTTTGATTTAGAGAGCTGGCTCTTGAAGCAATATGGTTATCATCTTTCAGTCTTCTTAATTAAATAGCAGTTTTATTCTTATTTTTACCAATACTAACTTCCTTTTCAGTCTCAGAATCAGACAGAGTTTGCAATTTCATAACAGGACTGGGTTGAGCTGAAGCATTCCTACTTTTTCTGGACTTTTTAACATTCCAATCATTTTCCAATTCAGATCTTACCTCATTAACATCTTGATTAGTAAAGCTTGGGTGTTCTTCTTCCACTAGGGTATCAGCAAAAGAGAGGATTAAAACATTATATGCAGCAGGCTGAGATTGACTAGCCAGCTCAAGAGGAGGAAGGGGAGGTGCCACCACAACAACAAGAGCAGGTTCCTCCAACACAATAGGAGCATGAGTCATTACCACCTGAGGAGCAGTTACCCAAGATTTCTTTTTAACTGGTGGAAGGAGTCTGTAACAACTCTTCTCCAAGTGTCCAAACATCTACAATGGTGACAATATAGGGGTTGAAATTCCACCTCCACTGGCTGCCAAAAGCCCTCATTATCATCAGTCTTGGTCCACACCCTTTTAACCTCAGAGAGAGTGATATCTATTTCAATTAAGATCCTAGCACCATGATCGCGGTGAAAATATTTTGGTCGACTTTCATCGCTATCAATTCTCGTATCATGTTAATGTCAAGGAGTCACGACTTTCTTTCTCTATCTATCGCCCTAATTCTTATCCTACCTAGACTTATTGTCAGAAGTCTTTGGAGAATTTTTAGATGGATTAATCATGATAGAGATTGAGAGAAAAAAGGATAAAATGATAATCTCATAGAACAAGCCTTCAGATTGTGTAATTACTGAAGTTTTTCATATGAGAAAACATATGAAGATCTTGGGTAACCAGAGAGGCTTTATAGGTAAAATACCTATCCTGAGTTTTTTAATCTCCTATAGGAGCAAGCTCCTATAGTTAATTACATCCTGAGCAAAAAATATTATCTAGGTAAACTCTCGATTAAGGTTAACATTTATCCTAAAAAAAGTGTAAGTGTTGTCGTTGCAGTGCGTTTCTGAAGAATCGATACGACTAGAAAGTTTTGTTTATGTTGGGTGTATGTCGTTGCTTTGTGGTGTTTTGTTTTGTTATTGTAATGTTGGGATTTCGTAATTTGTATGTTATGTTATTTTATGTCATGTTGTAAAGTCATTTTTATTGTTATAATATTATTTTGTCATATTGCATTTTGTTATGTCATGACGTTGTTGTGTTTTTTTGTCAAGCTGTTATATTGTCATGATGATATTGTCTTAGTTTTATGTTTGTTTTCTTTGTTTTAATTTCATCATTTTTTTGTGTTTGTTAAGGTCATTTTGTCGTCGTTATGTTTTATAGTCATTCCGTTTGATTTATCATTGTTTTGTCTGGCTGTTGTTATTTTAATTTGTCGTTTGTTTTGGAAGTGATAGTTTTATTTTAGATATCATGTCGATGTCAATGTCAATGATTTTGTTGTGTCATGTAGAGTGTCAGTTTTTGTTTATTTTGGTTTAGTATCATATCATGTCATGTGTTATGTGATGACGACTATATATATGCTTAAAAATGTAAGACTTTATGAATTCAGATTTATATATTTACAATGATTTAGTAAAGTCACACATGCAACACAAGTATACATATCGTATCAAGTAATATAGGGCTCTAATGGAGTCCTGGTTATCGATCCCATAGAGAGGGAAAACGTTCTTCAAATCAGATAATATAGCACTAAAATCCAACACCAATTATAACAATTGCTCAAGTGTACTACAACTAGTTAATGCAAAGTATGGTAATAATAAAGATACTACAATTATTTCTTCTTACTAAACTCATTAACTAACACACACACTAACTTACGGATTTATAAGATATTTCTATGTGGAAAGTGTCTTCCTTCCTGCATAAACATTATGATGTGTGGATGATGAAGAATGGTAAATTTTTGTATTGTGCCAAATAGGAGCATATTTGCTTCTTTACCCTTAAAAGAGTACCTCCTCTTCCAAGCATGTAAAGAACATTGTCATATCTTAAGTTTAGTCGCTAAATCTAAGGCTAGGCTGGGAGGATACCGACTCTCACTATGGAGCTCCCACTCACCCTTCACCTGAAGGCTAACCACAGGCTTTAGTTACCAATATTAAGACCAAATTGGGGATGCCATTTTGTCACCATTAAACCTCCAATTTGAAGTCCATCAAAACTCATTTCCCTATTTATTTGCACTTAATCTCCGTGAACTACGCAATTCATTCACGGACATTAAATGGGTTCTTCATTCTTGTTGTAGAACATTCAATTCTTTTGGAATTAATGTTCGTCAACATATTTAAACAATTAAATTGGCCGGATTGAAAAGTAAATTAAGTTCCAAATGAAAGAAACATCACAAATTTTATAACACTTTAAGGGTACATCAATTCCACATCACCACATCATCACCACTTTACGCAAGAAGAAATGCAAAGGAAACTTACTCACAAATCATGGAGAAGATATAATAACACATGAATTTTATATATAAAAGAAGAGTCATACAAACCACAATAACAAATAGAACTTATCTCCTTCTCTTCCCCAAGCAAATTTCTTCCAAGTTCCCTTGATTCCTTTTCTATTCCTTGCAAAACTTGATTATCTCCTTAGAACAAAGATGAAGAAGAAATCTCTCACTTTACTCCCTCTTCTCCCCTCCTTAGAGAAGAATCTCTCTTAAAATAACAAACACTAACTCTCACTCACACTTTCCTTATACTCTTTACAGCAATCCTCCTCTCCTTTTTCGTCTTGAACACTTAATTTAATGTTAGGAACGAATTCCCCAAGAGTTTCTTCAAGCACCCCTTAAAAAGACGCCAAAACTCTTAAATTTGAAATGAACCGACATAGTGCGCTGGCGGCGCCCGATAGTGGCTCTGGCGGCACCCTATCCTGCCAATAATTGCTGAAGTCTCTGGAAGAGGGCGTCGACGACGCCCATTCTGGCACCAGCGGCGCCAGAAGCTGTTTTCCTCCAAATTGCTCCATTTTGCTCCAAATTCATTCATTTTTGCATCTTTTTACTCTAATCACCTATAATCCTCATACCTGCAACAAATCATGAAAAATACCTTTCTTTAAAGTGCAATATCACCAAAAATAGATAAAAACATATAGCTAAAAGAGTATATATTTTTGGTGCTTCAAAATCTCCCAAACTTAAACTATTACTTGTCCTCAAGTAATCCTTTTACTACATAAAATATAACTCTAGGCAATGTACTTTTCAACTGAAGACACTTAAAGTTTCATTCAAAAGAATATATTGGTTAGATTTTTAGAAAAGGTTTAGTAACTCATGTCAACATTACAGGTATAAGAATATTCAGTAATAAAGTTTAAGAGTTCTAGTCTTCTATTTATTTCAAGATAAACCATAATTTATCACATTAAGAGTTCCTTAAAAGAATATGTGAAAAAGGAGTTCATGCAAACTTTACTAAAATGTAGTCTAGCACTTAAATATAAATTCAGAAATGAAATCAAGTTTACATTTAGGGTGATTCAAGTGAAGCCAATTTTTGATTAGGCATCTCATCAAGCTTCTCCTCATAAACATTTTTCTTTCTTTTTTTATTTAGGATTGTTTTTTTTTCAATCCTTCTTTTCTTATCTTTTCTTTTATTGAGGATTACTATATCTGGATAGCTTTTAATGATTTTGAACTTCACTCTCCTCTTTCTAAAGTTCAAACTTGAAACACCATCTTACTTTATAGTTAGGCACAAGCATTATTATTTTTCATAAAGTCACAATCTCTTCTTAATACACAATACTTTAAGTCCCTTAACATTTCAAAAATACAGTTTTATTTACTTTAAACAGTTAACTATAATCGAAACCTTTCATACCAAATATCTTATTTCTATAAAATTAACTTTTATTACCAAAAATTTTCATCTTATCCTTCCATAATAATCAACTGAAATAAAAAGTTTTAGTTATCTTACAATGAGGTTCAACTGCCAAAAGTTATGCTAATAATTTTTAAAAATATAATAATTGGGAACAAATAAAAGTTTAGCATTTCTCTACCCTCCCCCAAATTTACATTTTTCAATAAATTTGAAATAGTTGAAAGTAAAAGAAAACTAACCTTTCTATGCTGAGATTCTGAAATCTTCATAATCTATCTGGTATTAATCAAAATTTTATAGCTAGCAAGCATGAAAAAATTAGTAGAAGTGATATAATAATTTAAAATATTTGCATGAGTGAAGAGAAATTAACATTTAACATCCAAACATCTAACATAACACTACAACATGAAGCAAACTATCGCACTACTAACAGTACAACTAACAGTTCAACATGAAAAGTAAATAATACCAATTTTATATGAAAAATGTATTGAGAAATTTAAACCAATTTTATATGAAATTGCACTTTAAAGAAATGTATTTTCTTTATTTTATTGCAGAAATGAAGATTTATAAGTACTGGAAGAAAAAAACACAAAAGAAGCGGATTTGGTGAATTTGATTTAGATAAGTATTATAGTAAAGTTTAATAGAAATATTTGTAGATATTTAAATTAATTTTATAGATATAAGGCGATTTAGTCATCAAGTTTAAGATTTTTAGTCTTCTATTTATTTCAAGAATGATTATATTTGAAAAATTAAATTACATAAAATATTCAGATGATAGGAAGTTCATGAAAACACTACTCAGTAAAATACTAATCCATATATATAAGTTCAGAAATGGAATTGAAGTTTACCCTTTAGGTTGATTCAAATGAAGCCAATTTTTGATAAGGCATTTCCTCAAGCTTCTCCTCACTTTATATATATTTTTTTCTTTTTCTTTTCTTTTTGGATTGATTTTCAATTCTTTTTTTTTTACTTTTTTAAGTGAGGATCACTATTTTTGGTTAGCCTATTAATAATTTTGAACTTCATTTTCCTCTTCCTAAATTTGAAACTGGAAACATTTACTTCTCTTATATGCATTTCAAAGTTTTTACTTCATTGAGTTTCAATCTTTTCTTTCTCAACTAAATATTTAAGAATTTCATATTTTGAAATATAGTTTTCCTTAATTTAAATAGTTAACTAAATTCTTATCCTTTTAAACTAAATTTCTTAATCTATAAAATTAGTTTAATTACTAGAAATATTTTTTTAACTTTTATAATAATTAGATAAATTAATTCTAGTTATTGAATTAAAATTACTACAGAAATTCATTTTTATAATAATTTTGAAAATGTAATTTGAGAACAATTTAATAATTGTATTTGTATTTTTCCCTCCCTCAAACTTATATTTTTCTATCTATCTATATAAGGTGAAAAGGAAATGAACTATAATATTTAAATCATACCTTCGCGCTTTAGGTATTTCTTCTTTTTGAAGTTCTGCAAGCTTTTTTCATTACTTAATTAACATGTACTGTTAGTATTTTTCGACACACATAATATTAAATAAAGTGCTGGGTAAAGAAGTTTAACACAATACTACCACATTTTATACTAACATATTATACTACATCCACATACATTTACTAATTCAATCCATGGTTACAATAGCAGTCTGAAAACATTAAAAATTTAAAAACTCTATAACTTTAACAACAATATTTAAAAAAAAATCTACACCACATCATAATCAAGTTCATAAACTAAAACATTAATACTAAAATGTAAGACAACAAACAAACAATCACAACATCAGAACTAAACAAATAAACATAGAATCTAATCTTCCGCATCAAAGTCCCAAACTATGTCATCTTTTCCTTGATCAGTGGGTGGATTAGGCTGGTAATGAGTATATCGGGGGCACTCAGGAAATACAACATCGAGCTCTCCTCTCCTATAATATTTCTCAGCATCATAATAAGCTATCTAATACTCTGAATGTCTATAGAGATACTCGCTGTCATAATCATATCTTCTCTCTAAGCCTCTAATTCTCTGATCAATATGCTCCAGTTTTTTTGCTATTTTCTCAAAACTTTTTCATTGTAGAGTTATCTCATTCATCAAATCCTGAAGGGTAGGAGTACTATAGGGAGGAGAGTCATAACTGGTAGAGGGAATATCTATACTTGAAGATGGTACATAGCTCCAAATCCCAGATCTCCATCCTTCATGGGATTCATATTTCTTAATATTAGCCAGAGTAATGGGTTTCATAGGCTCCACCCATTCCTCATCATCCCTTGTCTCTACCCCAGATAATTGGCAGAGTGCATAAATCAGACCAGGGTGTCCTAGTCCTCCTCTACTTTCACTTCTTGCAGTGGCTAATATATTCTTATAAATTATACTTCCCACATCAATACTTTTTTGGTTCTAAATATAGAAATTCAGAACTTCTCTATCTCTTGTTACCTCACTATGGTGATAAGTGGGTAACAAGGTAGAACAAATAAAATAGTGTCAGGCTTTAGATGATGCATTCAACATGGAGAGAGGAAAGTTTACCCTTTCACGCTGCTTAAGCTTCCAAACTCCTTTCCCATCGGTAAGAAAGTTGATCACTTCTTCCAGTGGTCCTTCCATAGTTCCAAAGGTATCATACTCACTGGTGTATAAGTTTCGTAATTCATAAAATGAATTGATCCTTACAGTACTGAAATCTACCAAAAATCCTCTGACCTTGATTGGTGCATCTTCGATTGCAGTCAGGTTGGCATAGAATTCTTTTACCACTTCCATAGCAGCTCTGTTGGTTGTATAACAGAAGTTTTCCCATCCTCATTCTTTTATTATTCGCTCTACTTCACCACCAGGATTTTTGAAAACTCGATCCTAAATGCATTTTCTGGCATGAATATTGTGAAAATATCTTGATTGTGCCATTGCATTCACAAAACGAGTTTCGTCGTAATCAATTCTTCTCTTTTGTCGTGGAGCCATTTTTCGTTCTGTGAAATTCACAAAAATCTTAACTAAACTTCTAAACATTACTAAGATGGCTTCCAATAGTTAATAAAATCAATCTACATCAAGTTCCATGAATTTCTTCTAAGTCTTTTCTTCTCTTTTCAAATTTTTCCAAAATTCCTCAATGTAGAAGAAATTTATGGTAAAAATCAAAAATTTTTACATAGGAGTGAAGCTCTTACCAAGGGAAGATGAAATCCGACGTCAAAATGTGTTGAAATCGCTCCAAATTCCAGATCTATCAAGCCCTAGGTCAGTTTTTTTGAAGTTTTGAGGAAGGGGATGATGAATAGTGTCGGTTGACCGGTCAAAATATAGTATATTTCGTGATCTCGCTGTCGGCGAGAAATTTCTCGCCGTCAGCAAGCTAATTAATTCACCAAGGCCAAAGTTTCGGGAAAATCTCACTGTCGGCGGGATCGATCTCGCCATCAGCGGGATTTCTGGATTCCTAGTTCACTGAGTAAGATAACAAAACTTAAACTCCTGGATGATTAATTCACTTCTATAATTAAATTCTCTTGGACTTAAAACAATCCTAGAGGTATTGAAAAGATGTTTAAGACTCATCTTAAGCACTTCCTCAATATGATAGGATGTTTATAAGAACAACTGAATTTAATTGTTGTTGGGTGAAGAGAGTCATTCTTAAACCAAAATACAAGAACCTAGACGTCATAGGAGATGATTAGCTATAGGATTAGGACTTTGGTAGACAACCAAAACCTTTCCCTTAGCTTTAGCTAGGTACTTGTTGAAACATTTAAATGTTTTAACATGTGTTTTAAGTGCAGCTTGGGATGACAGGAAGACCCTCCAGGTACGCTTTTATTTTATTGCAATTTACTTTATTGCAATTTACTTACATGCACTGTACTTTACTTTTCTTGCATGATAAACAACTGTTGCATGAAAACCAAAACCTTTAGGATAGTCCCTAAACTAAAACCAAAACTAAATTAAAAGTCATTGCAAGATAAAATTCACCGCCACAACATTCCAAAATATAAAAACAACTCAAAATTTAATCACAAACAGAACAACAAAACTACAAATACAACTAAATTAAAACGTCTCGTTGAATGATCGGGAATACCTCGGATGATGTAACCCACGTGTTGCTAACGGGATTTCCCACGGTCTAAATGAAAGTGTGGAACTCATTCAGTTGAGTTTAGTAAATTCATCTGGACTAAGTGAATTCAATGAAAATAACGGTGTCGAGATGACGGAACCGTGGGATCTTAATCGGTTCTGTTTAAACAACTTTAAGATTTGTTTTAATTAAAATATTAAAAAAAGCACTTGAATTTTATGATTTTCTCTAAACCAGAATACTTCTCTCATCTCCTGATTTATGACTTCTAAAATTAAACCTCTGCAACAACAAGGAACTCGGAGCATGGTGGGCAGCTCGGCCATCATCATCAGCAAAACCTGAGTCTACTTCAGCAAAACTTTCCTTAGAACTAAATAACCAAGCCATAGGATTCCGAGGTAGTTTGCTTAATGCAACATAAATCCTCAACTCTTCGTTAGGCATTTGCATGATCATGTCATGTAAATTAAGCCCTAACCGGTCTTAAAACTCCGAGGTAGTCGTTTGATACGACATAAACCCTCACATCTTCGAGGCTATTTGTATGATTATGTCGTACAAACATAAGTCCTAATTAATTAAAATTGGTAGGATTGAAACATTAAATAAACTTCCAAATTGAAGCCAAACAATAGGATAGTTTGAGAGGTTGCCAAGGTTCTTCTTGGATCGTTAGCTTCTCCTACTTCTCTTCCTTTGGACTCTTAAAATAAACTGTTCCAAATTTGAGCCATTCCTTATTAAAATTTCCAAAATCCATTCCTTTGAAAACTTTAAACTTTGAAATTCTTGAGAGCAAAACCACTGATCATTATCGACAGTTTTCTTAAATGATTCCCATCATTTAAGATGTAATTAACTATAGGGGCTTGCCCTTATAGAGAACTTTAAGAACCCGAGTAATATAAACCCCGCTTAATTCCTTTATATTAAGCGGGGAACTTGTCGGCTTATAAAATTGGTTCGCGGACCAAACGGATGTCACAAATCTTCTAGTTTACTTAATCGAGCCCCATCGTCAAGCAAAGGTGTCTATTCTTCAGGATAGATACAAGGTTTGTGATGCGGTGCCCGTTTATATAAACTATTTGGGATGTGAGATCGGTTTGATTTCATATCTTAAAAATTTCAAATTTGAAATTATTTTTTAAAATCAAATACTACTTTCTAAATTATATATATTTAAATTAAATTTAACATCTAAAATTCGCTGACAATTTCTGTAGGCGACCGGTAATCCTCTTTAAAATTTGCTCAAAACACTTGGACCTAAATCAAGCCCAAACTCAGGTTAGTCTAACCTAAACCCAAGTGAGCCAATTTGAACCCATGGCCTAACTTAACCAAATTGAACCAAATGTGGCCAAACCAACTCTTCCACAACCACCATTTGAACCCTAGGAGCCACCCTAGATCCACCTAGCCCAATCTAAGCGAGCCATGGACCAAGGGTTCCCCATTTTAAGGGATTTCCTTCCTTAAGTGGATAAATCTCCTTTTTCCCCACCCCAAAATCCTCTCATACCTGATTAATCACCATTAAACCTCTCCATGACTCACCTGACCTCAGGGGCTAGGTCCCCTGTCCTTGCCAGCCGACCTAGTCACCGGAGGGGGTCAAAACCGAGAGCCACCACCCACCTAAACTCACGTAAAGTCTACCAATTGGACACCTCAGCCAAATTAAACATTGGAGCCTTTCTGCACTCCACCTAAGCAGTGGAAACCACCCACCAATTTAACCCAAACCCTGTTGAATGGCCCTGGCCTTTTAAGCACCACCTCTCAGCCATTAGAGGGGTGTTGAAATTTATCTCAACGAAACCTTACCAAATCACTCCTAGAGCTTCTCCCAACCTAGAGAAGAAGAACCACACTGCTTTCCTGCTTCCTCCTCCACTGGTTGAGTTCAATTTTTGAGCTCAATCTTGGGCCGAAAACCGGACATTCCCTAAACCTCCACTAAAACCAAATTAAACTCACCCACACCTTCACAGAAACCAGAGAAGGAGTTCCCCAGTGGAAGCCCCCTCTCTAGGCTACCCAATCTCTCCAGCCATCAAAGCTTGAAATCGGGCTTGGTCGAAGTCATACCCAGGGAATTCACCACGGCTCCAGGCTTCATCACTAGCTTCCTTGGACTCCAACGAACGTGTCGATCCTCTTTGATAGAAGCTTCACTTCTCAGAGCCAAGGTATTGCCCTCTTCTTCCTCCCGAGCTTCCAGCAATTCTTCTTTTCATTCAAGTCAATTTAAATGCATGTTAGCTGTATGGATATGTTCGTCTCTTCAAGACGAGTTCTTAGAGCATAAGAACATTTAATTTGGTTAAGTATCGAGTGAGATATTAGGTTTGGAAGGTAGAAGGTTCTCGGCTCACACCAGTCGGGACAATGACCAGCAGCCGTCGAATCACGCGTGTATTGGATTGACGGCTGGGATCGCGTCAGACGGAGCAACGGGACATAAACAGCGGGCCACGTGGCTGCCGAGTCAGATGGCGGCGCCGAATAAGGGAGCGATGCGTGGAGTTCGACCCGCCATAGGTTGAGTTGGCGGCGACGTGGATAAGTAGGAAAATCTGATTTTTCGTATTTATTTAAATACCAATAACTTCAAAAATTGATATCTTTGCATAGAAAAATCATAAAAATAAAAAAAAATACCATCTTGCTCAGTGAACATAGGAGAATAATGTGGAAAAGGAATTGATCTATTTTGTTATATATTTTATTTTTAATTAATTTAATACTGTTTTGAGTATTTTAATTCTCCATGCATGTGTACATTTCATCATGGTATGATCCATAGGGCTTTTGTAGCCTCTGATCTTGGGAATATTCCCTAAATTTTCCAAGGCCAGAGGCTATCTCTGTGGAAAGTTATTTATTTTCCAAATTTATGTGCCTGTTTTAGTATTTTAATACCAATAATCAGCATGTTGATCAATAAAATCTAGAAAAATTAGGGGAAGTACCTTATGACTAGAGAACCCTAGGATAATTATGGTTTGGCTTAAATCATTCAAATGAACTTTAATTTGGCCAAAACCCTAAAATTGAACCCTAATTAATTAGGAATAACCACACATCAAAATCACTTGAAATCAGTTCTCCATTGATCTTTGAGATCACAGAATCCTCACATAAAAATTTGAAGTCAATTGGAAGTAATTTAACCCACTAAATGGATCATTTAAGTTACATGATCATTTTTAAACTTCAAAAATCCACAAAACGCAAAATACGTTTAAAAAATTCACCAAATTGATTTTGGGACTTCTCTGATATCAGAGGAGTCTAGGAAAAATAAAATTAGAAATTTCTAGAAATTTTTATTTTTTAGCCTATTTTAAAATATTTTAATAATTAAAAAATATTAAAAATCATAAAAATATTAAAAATCACAAAAATATCATATTTTACTCCCTAATCATTTAGGAACCAGCCAAATATTTTTCCCATGTTTCTAGTTTAAAATATTAAATTTTAAAGGCTTAATGTAATTTCTAATATTAAAAAAATGAATTTTTAACCTTTCTCACTAAACTAATTCTAATAAATCAAAGAAAACTCAAAAAATTATAAAATTTATTTCTATGAGGTCCTTGAGGTCAGAGAGATATTTGAAAAATATAAAATCTATTTTTCAACTTCTATTTTATTCTAAAGTTAATTAACACTCTAAAACTTAAAATAATTATAATAAATAAAATATGATTCAAAAAATTACTAAAATTGGTCCAAGTGGTCCTCTGGTCAATAGAAACATCCAATAATTTTCCTAAGGTTAGAAAAATTACCTTGGTCATGTTGTTGAATTTTCATTGAAAAACCCCTATTCATATTAAAAATAATTATATAAATTAAATTAAAAATAGAAAAATTACATTTTCTCCTTTAATGTCTTAATTGGCATGTGAGTGAAGTGAAACAAAAATTTCAAACTCACTTGAGCTCAATTTAGTGAGTTATGAAGTGAATAAGCTTAAGAGGGCATGAAAGTAATTAAGGATTTTAACTAATATAAATATTTTAGGCCTAATGAAAGGGGAGGGTAAAATATTTTATTTAATATTCCCTTAGATGATTGAAACTTAAAAGATAAAATGGTAGAAACCCATCAATCACTTTAAAAATATTAAGATGGAGCCTTAATTAATTAAATTATTTAAATTTTGGAAGATTAATTAAAATTTTTGGATAAAATTTTTTATTAGGGATATAATTTAAGAAGATACTAATTCCCTGATACAAATCCCTAATTGAATTAATACAATGACATTCAACTCTTAAATATTATAATTTAAATTATTTATTAAATAATAAATAATTTATAAATTTAAAATATCAAACAATTTAAATGGTTAATTAAAATTTAAAACTTTAACAATTTAGTAATTAGTTAAAATTTAAAATGTTGAATCATTTAATAATCAAATAAAAGGAAGCTTAAGGTATTTAAAACTAATCTAGAATCATTTAATAAGCAAATTCAAAACATTAAATTAAAAAAAATGTGAGAATTAAATCAATTTAAGATCAACTTAAATTAGTCATTAAAATCAATCTAATTTAATATGATTATATTAAACTCAAATTTAAATCATCAAAACTTAAACTAAACAACTCAAGTATCCCTTTCAATCCAAGTAACATAAGATGCTTAGGAGGAAACTAAAATTATCATAAGTTATTAATTAAATTAAAATTAAATGATGGTTAGATTCCTTAACAAACCAATTTGCCCCCTAAAGGCTTTTATTATTATAACTCTTAGATAAAGCACTAAGTGAAATGTCACTTCACTCATAGGATAATCAAACGTCCTAGTTTTCTGAGCAAGAGACAAAATTTTACTAAATCCTTGGACGATTAATTCTCCTGTGTAATGAAATTCATTTAGACTCAAAACAATCCCAGAAGCATTGAAGAGATGTTTAAGACTCGTCTTAAGCACTTTCTCAATACGATGGGGTGTCTTAAAAGAATAATTGAACTTAATTGTTCTTTGGTGAATAAAATCATCTATAAAACACAAAGAACCTAGACATCATAGGAGTTGACTAGCAGTAGGATTAGGATTTTGGTAGACAACCAAAACCTTCCCTTAGATTTACCTAGGTACGTGTTGCAGATATTTAAATGCCTTAACACGTGTTTTAAGTGCAGCTTGGAATGACAAGAAGAACCTCCAGGTACGCTTTTATTTTATTGCAATTTACTTTATTGCAATTTATTTACCAGTATCGCACTTTTCTTTTCTTGCATGTTAAACAAGATTGTCAACTTGCATGAAAACTGAAACTTTAGGGTAGCCACCAAACTGAAACCAAAACTAAATTAAAATCAATGAAAGATAAAATTCACCACCACAACATTTCAAAATATAAAACAACTCAAAGTTTAATCACAAACAGAACAACAAAACTACAATTTCCATTAAATTAAAATGTCTTGTTGGATGATCGGGAATACCTCAGATGATGTAACCTACGTGTTGCTAACGGGATTTCCCAAGGTCTAAATAAAAGTGTGCAACTCATTTAGTTGAGTTTTGCAAATTCATCAGGACTAAGTGAATCCGATAAAATTAACTGTGTCGGAATGATGGAACCGTGTGATCTTAACCAGTGTTGTTATAATCAACCTTAAGATTCCCCTAATAAAACATTAAAAATATTTGGACTTTAAAACTTTTTCTAAACCAAAACACTTCTCTCATCTCCTGATTTTCACCTTCTAAAACCAAACCTCTGCAACAACAAGGAGCTCGGAGCATAGTGGGCAGCACGACAATCGTCATTAGTAAAACTTGAATCTACTTCAGCTAAACCTTTCTTAGTTTTAAATAAACAAGCCATAGGATTTCGAGGTAGTTTGCCTAGTGCAGCATAAATCCTCAACTTTTCGTTAGGTATTTGTATAATCATATTATGCAAATTAAGCCCTAACCGGTCTTAGGACTCCGAGGTAGTCGTTTGGTACGACACAAACCCTCACATCTTCGAGGTTATTTTTGTGATTATGTCACACAAGTATAAGTCCTAATTAACTAAAATTGGTAGGATTGAAACATTAAATAATTCTCTTAAATTAAAGCCAAACAATAGGATAGTTTGGGAAGTTGCCAAGATTCCTCTTGGATCCTCAGCTCCTACTTCTCTTCCTCTGAACTCATGAAATAAACTGTTTCAAATTTGAGCTAATCCCTACTGAAATTTCAAAAATCCAATCCTTTGAAAACCTTAAACTTTGAAATTCTTGAGAGCAAAACCACTGATCATCTTCGAGAGTTTTCTTAAATGATTCCCATCATTTAAGATGTAATTAACTAAAGGGGCTTGCCCTTATAGGGAACTTTATGAACCCAGGTAATATAAACCCTACTTAATTCCTTTATATTAAGCAGGGGAACTTGTCGGCTTATAAAATTGTTTCGCAGGCCAAATGAATGTAACAAATCTTCTAGTTTCACTTAATCAAGCTCCATCATCAAGCAGTGTGTCTATTCTTCGGGACAGACAAATGGTTTGTGGTGCGATGCTCGCTTATATAAATTATTTGGGATTTGAGATCGGTTTGATTTTATATCTTAAAATTTTCTAACTTGAAATTATTTTTTGAAATCAAATATTACTTTCAAAATTATATATATATATTTAAATTAAATTTAAAATCTAAAATTCGCCGACAACTTCTATAGGCAAAAACTTTTTAAAACACATAATCTAAAAATATGTCGACAACTCTTCTATTATTTGTGATCTTCCATAAACCTCTTCCATCAGAAAGAAATGCCATAATGTCATTTAACTCTCCCTCAGTAAGATGATAGTTCGAGTAAAAACAAAACATATCAGGAGGCAGTTGAAAAAAGACATGGATTATAGCAGATGTAAAATGTACTTCTTGCCTTCTCACCATCACCATATTTTCTTCTGCTGCAGGTAAGTTTGCATAAAACTCTTTGACCATAGAAACAACAGCAACAGCGGAGAAGCAGTAGTAATTTTCCCAATTCCTTTGAGCAATCATCTCCTTAATAACTTCTCCTAGCTTACTAAACACAATTTCAGGAATCAATTTACGAAACTGTAGTGTGTCAACGTAACGTTCCTCAGCCCTTGCACTAACAAATTGTCATAATCGAATCTCGTCTTTTCTCTCGAGTGCTTTGACTTTGGAGCCATTTCTAAAAATTCACAAAAAAATTCACCATAAATTCCAAAATCAAACTAAACTTGCTAAATTAACTTCCAAAAGTAATTTCCACTAAATCCAAGCAATTTCTCATCCTTTTCCTCAAATTTTCACCATGAATAGTGATTTTAGGATTTTGCAAAATGTACTCAAAATACTTGGTGAAAATAAAATTTTTTTACTTAGGAGTAGTGCTCTTACCTTAAGGAATCCAAATCTAACGATTTTTGTTGAAATCAGCTTTCAAACGATCCAAAATGTTGATGCCCTAGGCTCCTTTTCGTGAAAGTTAGAGGTCGAAAATGACAGGTAAGTTAAAAATGGCAATTTTTTGGGTTTTAACTGCTGAAAACCAATTTTCACGAATTAGCCAAGAAATCTGGCGCTTAAGTGCCGGCAATCTGGTGCTTAGCCGCCATTGCCAAGGTTTTCACAATTAAGAGAATGCACTAAACCACTTAGTTAATCTCCCTTAATCTTCTCAAAATAATTCTCTTACTCAATAATATCCAATACTCCAATTTAAAATGTTAATATCCATCGATTCCAATCAAGTTTCACACAAACACAAACTTATATTCATTAAAAACAAACCACACTTAATACAAACTAAAAATTTATATCCAAACACTTTTGATGAAATTCGTTAGATACAAACGGACTCAATAAGCATAATGTTAAGTTTACATCAATAAGATGTAACAATCAAACATTAAAGTGCAACAGATCACAAACATAAAACATTAAACACTTAAATAGATCAAACATACAAAACATAAAATACTCAAAACAAATCACAAGATTAAACCAACATTTAATTCCACTCTCCAGTAGATGACATATATCCAGAACCACTATTACTTCCATTTGAGCCTTCTAGAATATAAATTTGATAGAAAGGACGATGATTAAACACTCTTACATCTTCTTCTTCTAACTACTTTTTCTTCAAAAACATCGCCTTATCCGCTTCTTCCACGTGACTTGTATGATTGAATTTCATCTTGAGTTGACATCCCATGTGCTCCAAATGTGAATTAGTTTCTTTGATCTTTGCTTTGATTGAAGTCACTCGGGCTTCAATCATTGCAATTTTTTCTACAATTCCCTGAATACTAATGGCAGGAAATCCATTGAATAACCCTTTAGCATTATCACTAATAAACTTACTCTTGTCAGACTCATATTTCTTCTTGATCTTATTCGCCCAAGAAGACATGATGCACTCAAAACACTCTTCTTAAGACTCAAAAATGAAAATAGGACTTGCGGCAAGTGTTTCCCTTAATCCAGGGCCTTTTTATAGACTTTAGAAGTGCATAATCTCGACCTTTTTTTAAAAAAACTCCAAAATAACATCCAAAAACACTTCCCCATGACCTAGGCTTCTAGAACCTCATTTATCACATATTTCATAACTCCAGCGCCTAAGTTCCAACTAGGCAGCGCTTAGACGCCAGTGCTCAATTTAGCATAGGTCTGCCAAATGTCCAAAATTTCATTTTGACTCCTCTAAGTCATAAAATAAGGTCAAATAAACACTATTATAACATAAAAACTCCAAAATACTACCACCATAATAAAAATACAAACCAAACAAAGCACACAAAGCAAAGCACACAAAGCAAAGCACACTGATAACTCTGGGTTGCCTCCACAAAGCGCTTGGTTTAATGTCTTCAGCCTGACAAACCCAGAACTCATTCTAAGTGACCCAACATCAGATTCTCAATAGATTTAAGTTGATCGACTGAAAAATAAGTTTTATGTCTATGACCGTTAACTTGAAATATTTTTCCAGTCTTAGGATCTTGAATTTCTACAGCTCCATAAGAAAAATCTTTTATCACAATAATTGAACCCATCCACCTGGACTTAAGCTTTCTAGAAAAAATTCTCAAGCTGGCATTATACAGAAAAAATTTTTATCCTGACACAAGATTTTTAGTAAGAATCTTCCGATCACACCATAACTTCATTTTTTCCTTATAAATTTTAGCATTTTCATAAGATTCATTCCTCATCTGTTCAAGCTCATTTAATTGCAATAATCTCTTCTCAGCATCCTTCAAATTATAATTGAACTCTTTAACAGCCCAATATGCTTTATGCTCAAGTTCAATTGGCAAATGACAAGCTTTTCTAAAAATTAGCCTATATTAGGACATTCCTATATAGATTATGTAGGCAGTCCTGTAGGCCCCCAAAGCATAATCCAATTTGATTGACCAATCCTTTCTATTTGGATTAACAGTCTTTTCCAATATTCTTTTAATTTCACGGTTGGATAATTCAACCAAACCACTTGTATGAGAATGATAAGCAGTATCAATGTGATGATTTATATGATGTTTCTTTGCTAACTTCTCAATGATCGCATTTTTAAAATGACTTCCCCCATCTGTTATGATAACTCTTGGTATTCCAAATCTGTAAAATATATTATTTCTTAAAAACTTTGCAACACTTTGAGCATTACATCGAGGTAAAGTAATAGCTTCAATTCATTTAGAAACATAATCTACTGCTATCAAAATATAAACATTTCTGAAAGATGGTGTAAATGGACCCATGAAATCTAAACCCCAAACATCAAATATTTCAACTTCTAACATATAATTGAGGGGCATCTCATTTCTTCTAGAAATATTGCCTACACACTGACATCTATCGCAATTTTTAATATAAGCATTCACATCCTTAAAAATTGTAGGCTAAAAAATCCAGATTGTAAGATTTTATATGCAGTTATTTCAACCCCAAAATGTCACCCATAATCAGAATCATGACATTTTTGAATAATTTCATAAGTTTCTTCCAAAGGTATACATCTTCGAATTATAATATCCTTTCCTTGTTTATATAAAAATGGGTCATCCCAATAATAAGTCTTAGCATCAGACAGAAATTTATTCTTTTCCTGGTATGTCAAACCATCTGGTATAATAATACTGACAATAAAGTTTACTATATCAGCATACCACGGAACATGCCACTCGTTAACAGTGAATAATTTTTCATCAAGAAAATGTTCATTAATTTCTTCAGCATCACAGAGAGATTTTTCATTTTCAAGCCTGGACAAATGATCAACACTTTGATTATTGAAACTCTTCCTATCTACTTTCCCAAAATAGAATTCTTACAAAAGAAGAATCCATCTAATCAATCTCGGCTTCACATCCTTCTTCTTCATTAAATATTTGATAGAAGAATGATCTGTATGCACTACACATTTAGTTCCAATTAAATATGATCAAAATTTATCAAAGGTAATTACTATAGCTAATAACTCTTTCTCAATAGTGGTATAATCAATTTGAACTTCATTAAGAGTTTTACTAACATAATAAATAACTTTAAAATTTTATCATATTTCTAACCCAAAACAGCACCAATAACATAATCACTAGTATCACACATTAATTCAAAAGGATTTTCCCAATTTGGTGAAATTATAACAGGTACAGTGATTAATTTTTCTTTTAATGTTTCAAAAGCTTTTAGGCAATCATAATCAAAATAAAAAATTGCATCATTTTCCAATAATCAGCATAAAGGTTTTGTAATCTTTGAAAAGTCTTTGATGTAATGCCAGTAGAATCCAGCATGTCCCAGAAAACTTCTAATTCACATTACATTGGTCGGGCAAGGTAAATTAGAGATAACATGAATTTTTGCAGGATCTACCTGCAAACCTTTTTCTGAAATTCTATGTCCCAATACAATTCCTCCTGCTACCATAAATTGACAATTTTCCTGGTTAAGGACTAGTTTAGTTTCTTCACAGCGTTTTAGAACTTTAGTCAAATGTTCTAAACATGATTCAAATGAAATTCCAAACACTGAAAAGTCATCCATAAAAACTTCAATCCCTTTCAATTAAATCACAGAAAATAACTATCATACATCTCTGAAATGTAGCAGGGGCATTACATAAACCAAAGGGCATTCCCCTAAGAGCAAACGTACTATAAGGACTAGTAAACGTAGTTTTCTCTTGATCCTCAGGACCAATTTGAATTTGGTGGTAACCAGTATATCGATCCAAAAAACAAAAGTATTTATGCCCAGCCAGTCTATCTAACATCTGATCCAAAAATGAGAGTGGAAAATGATCTTTCCTAGTGGCAAGATTTAATTTTTTATAATCAATGCATATTCACCATCCTGTAATTTTTCTTATTTGAATCATTTCATTCTTTTCATTAACAATCACAGTTACTCCTCCTTTCTTAGGAATACAGTGAATAGGACTAACCCATGCACTATCTGAGATAGGGTAGATAATTCCAGCATCCAACAACTTCAAAATTTCTTTCTTAATAACATTTTTCATGATAGGATTTATTCTCCTTTGGGGATCAGCCCAAGGTTTGCAATTATCTTCCATAAGAATTCTGTGCATACAAATTTAAGGACTGAATTTTTTAATATCAGCAAGTGTCCATCCAAAGACTTTCTTATACTTCTTCAAAATTTCAAGCAAAATCTCTTCATTTTTTTAGTCAATTGAGATGAAATTATAACAGGCAAGGTTGAGGATTCACCCAGAAAAACATACTTCAAATGATCAGGAAGCATTTTTAACTCAAGTTTAGGAGGTTTTTCAATTGATGGACCATAAGATTCATCTTTTTCAGTCATATCCAACAATTCAAAATTTTCATGAGCATAATTTAATTCTTTCACTTGAAAATCTACAAAATGATATAACTCCTCTTATTGCTTATGTTCCAATTCTTCTCTTTCAGGTTTTTCTTCATAAGTTGACTTGAAATGACATTCACTCAAATATCTGATAACATTCACCCTATAACATTCAACATCTTTACCTATTGCAGGATATTTCATCGATTTCGAATTATTGAAAGTAATAGTCTGATCATTAACCCTCATCATTAATTCCTCTTTTTGGACATCTATCATTTCTCTAGCTATAGCTTGGAAAGGGCTTCCCAAAATGATGGGTATCTCTTTTTCTTCCTCCATGTCACGTACAATGAAATCAACCGGAAAGATAATTTGATCCACTTTAACCAAAACATCTTCTATAACTCCTTTTAGATATGTGATCAAACGATCTACAAATTGTAGAGTTACAGTACTTGGAATTATTTCTCCTAATCCCAGCCTTTTAAAAATTGATTGAGGCATAAGGTTAATGCTTGCACCAAAATCACATAAAGCTTTTCCATAAAATCTATCTCCGATTGCACTTGGAATTGTGAAACTACCATGATCTTTAAGTTTTTCTGGATGTTTCTTCTGAATTATTGCACTCCTCACTGAGTGCAACTGTCTCATTATCTTCAAACTTCCTCTTTCTGTTGAGAATATCCTTCATAAATTTCACATAGCTCAGCATTTGTTCAAAGGCTTCAGCAAATTGAATATTAATGGTAAGCTTCTTAAATATCTCCAAGGATTTTGAAAATTGCTTATCCAGTGGTGGCTTTTCCAAATCAACCTTAGGTGGAGAAATTGGTCTTTCCAAACCTTTCGGAGCGTCCTCTTTTGGTTCTTCAATCTCTTCTTTCTCTACTTTAGTTTCTTTTTGAACTCTATCTTCCAACTCTCTTCCACTTCTCAGTTGAATTGCTTTTACATGCTCTTTATTTTTATCTCTTGGATTTAAATCAGAATTACTTGGAAGCATTCCTTGGGATCTATTACTTAATGAATTTACAGTTTGCCCTAATTATTTTTTTAATATTTTTGATTGTTGCTCCTTAAATTTGCAATTGATTTCCCATATGTGACACCACTTCTTCAATAGACAACTTCTTCTCCTTTAATTGTAAAGCATTGTTAAAACCTGGAGGATAGGTTAGTCTATAATTATTATTTCCTTGGTTGTTCTAGTTTCCCAATGGGTTTACTTGGTGGTTCCCCCATTGTTGATTAATACCACCTTGATTATTGGTATTACACTTAAATTTTGGATGACTCTTACAACCTAGGTTATAATAATTGGAACATGGGTTATTAGGCTTGCTTATAGCATTCAAAGTTTATGGTGAGGAATAAGAATCAACCATTTTGCCTAATGAATTTTCTTCAATCATGCAGTTTGACTGAGAAAAATTCATCCCAAATTGGTCAATCTTTCTTAAAATTGCAACATACTGATTTGCTAATGTTGCAAAAGCATCATTGTCATGAACACTGGCTACCTTTATAGGATTTAACCTTTCAGAAGGTCATTGAAAATTATTAGTAGCCATTTCATTAATTAAACATGAGCATCAGAAAACTGTTTAGACATTAAGGATCCACGAGAAGCAGCATCGATAATTGATCTATAAGATCCCACAAATCCATTGTAAAAGGTTTGAATTATTAACCAATCTGGTATCAAATGATGTGGACACTTCCTGAGGAGATCTTTAAACATTTCTCATGCTTCATATATTCATTCACTCTCAAACTGACAAAAAGATGTAATATCATTTCTCAACTTCGCAGTCTTCGATGGTGGAAATTATTTAGCAAGAAATTTTTGTGCTAAATCACCCCAAGTTATGATAAATCCAAGTGATAATAAATTTAACCATATCATAGCTTTATCCCTTAGTGAGAAAGGAAAAAATCTGAGTGTAATAACATCATCCGAAACACCATCATATTGAAAGGTAGCACACAACTATAAAAAATTAATAAGATGTTGTCGGCATATTTTTAGGTTATTTGTTTTGAAAAGGGGGTCGCCTACAGAAGTTGTCGGCGAATTTTAAATTTTAAATTAAATTTAAATATATATATAGTTATAGAAAGAAACATTTGATTTTGAAAATAACTTTAAGTTTGAAAATTTTAATATATGAAATCAAACTGATCTCACATCCCGAATAGTTTATATAAACGAGCACCGCATCACAAACTGTATATCAATTCCGAAGAATAGACACACTGCTTGATGACGGGGCTCGGTTAAATAAACTAGAAGATTTGTGACATCTGTTTGGTCTGCGAACCAATTTTATAAGCCGACAAGTTCCCCTGCTTAATATAAATGAATTAAGCAGGGTTTATATTACATGGGTTCTTAAAGTTCCCTATAAGGGCAAGCCCCTATAGTTAATTACATCCTAAATGACAGGAATCATTTAAGAAAATTCTCGAAAATGATCAGTGATTTTGCTCTCAAGAATTTCAAAGTTTATGGTTTTCAAAGGATTGAATTTTGAAAATTCAAAAGGGATTAGCTCAAATTTGGGACAATTATTTTCAAGAGTCTAAAGGAAGAAAAGTTGGAGAAGCTGAGGATCCAAGAAGAATCATGGCAACTTCCCAAACTATCCTATTGTTTGGATTAAATTTAAGGATTTATTTAATATTGCAATCCTGCCAATTTAAATTAATTAGGACTTATGTTTGTATGACATAATCACATAAATAGCCTCGAAGATGTGACGGTTTATGTCGTATCAAAAGAGTACCTCGGAGTCCTAAGACCGGTTAGGGCTTAATTTGCATAACATGATTAGGCAAATGCCTAATGAAGAGTTGAGGATTTATGCTCCACTAGGTAAACTACCTCAAAATCCTATGGTTTTGTTATTTAATTCTAAGAATGGTTTAGCTGGTGTAGATCCGAGTTTTGCTGATGACGATGGCTGTGCTGCCCACCATGCTCCGAGCTCCTTGTTGTTGCAGAGGTTTAGTTTTAGAAGTCATAAATCAAAGGATGAGAGAAGTGTCTTCATTTAGAGAAAATCTTAAAATCCAAGTGTTTTTAATATTTTAATTAAAACAATTCTTAAGGTTGTTTAAACAGAACCGATTAAGATCCCACGGTTCCGTCATCCCGACACCGTTATTTTCATTGAATTCACTTAGTCCAGATGAATTTACTAAACTCAACTGAATGAGTTCCACACTTTCATTTAGATCGTGGGAAATCCCGTTAGCAACATGTGGGATACATCATCTGAGGTATTCCCGATCATTCAACGAGACGTTTTAATTTAGTTAAAGTTGTAGTTTTGTTGTTCTGTTTGTGATTAAATTTTGAATTGTTTTATATTTTGGAATATTGTGGCGGTGAATTTTATCTTGCAATGACTTTTAATTTAGTTTTGGTTTCAGTTCAGGGACTATCCTAAAGGTTTTGGTTTCCATGCAACAGTTTTATTTAACATGCAAGAAAAGTAAAGTACAGTGCATGTAAGTAAATTGCAATAAAATAAAAGCATACCTGGAGGGTCTTCCCGTCATCCCAAGCTGCACTTAAAACACATGTTAGAGCATTTAAACATATTTTGCAAGAAATACCTAGGTAAAGCTAAGGGAAAGGGTTTTGGTTGTCTACCAAATTCCTAATCCTACAACTAGTCATTTCCTATGACGTCTAAGTTGTTGGTTTGGTTTAAGGATGATTTTCTTCATCAAAGAACAACTAGTTTCAATTGTTCGTCTAAAACATCTCGTCATATTGAGGAAGTGTTTAGGACGAGTCCTAAACATCTTTTCAATAGTTCTGGGATTATCTTGAGTTCAAGTAAATTTAATTGCACAGGTGAATTAATCATTCAGGAGTTTAGTTTAAAGCTTTATCTCTTGCTCAGTGAACTTGGGTATTTGATTACCTGATGAATGAAGTGACATCTCATTTAATGCTCTATTTAAGAGTTATAATAATTAAAGCCATTAAGGGCAAGTTGGTTTATCGAGAATTTTAATCATTCCTAATTAAAAGTTTGAGTTAATGGTTTAAAGTATTTTAATTTAATTATGAGGGTTTAATTATTAATTTTAAGTTTGGAATAATGTTCAAATTATTTTAAATTTAATTTAAATCTTTACATTTTCAATTATCTTAGTATTTCAAGTTGATTTTCATGTTTTAAATTTACTTAGATAGAAAGAGGTATTGAAATTGTTGGTATATTTTGATTTAACTCTTAATGATTTCATTTAGGTTTGTTGTTAAGTGATTTTAATTTAATTTAATTTAATTTAATTTGATTTAATTTAATTTGATTTGATTTAATTTCATTTAATTTGATTTAATTTAATTTAATTTTATTTTATTTTATTTTATTTTAATTTAATTTTACTTTAATTTAATTTAATTTAATTTAATTTAATTTTAATTTAATTTATTTTAATTTTAATTTAATTTATTTTGATTTAATTTTAATTTAATTTTAGTTTTAATTTTAGTTTAATTGTTAATTTGGATTATTACTTAAATTTCTAATTAAGAATTAAATATTGTTAAAGTGACTTATTTAGGGATTTTTAAACTAAAGAATAAATATCCTCTTAATAAAATCCCTATTTTAATAATCAAAATTTTAAATATATTCTTTCCAAAATTTAAATCATTTAATTAATTAAAGTTTCATTTTGATATTTTCAAAGTGTTTAATGGGTTTCTACCCCTTTAATTTCCCCAAGTTTCAATCATCCAAGAGAAAGTTAAAATCAAATATTTTACCCCCCATTTTGATTAAACCTAAAGTTTTAATTAAGGGTTAAAGTTTTTAATTACCTTTATGCCCTTTTAGGCTTATTTATTTCATAACTCACTAAATTAAGCTCAAATGAATTTGAAATTTTATGTCACCTCACTCACATGTCAATTAAGACATTATAGGAGAAAATGTGATTTTTCTGAATTTAATTTATGTATATAATTATTTTTAGTAGAAAATAGGGGTTTTCAAAGAAAATTCAACAACATGACCAAGGAAAGGTTTCTATCCTTAAGAAAATTATGGGATGTTCCTAATGACCAGAGGACCACATGGACCAAATTTTGTGATTTTTTTGAATTATATTTTATTTATTATAATTATTTTGAATTTTAGAGTGTTAATTAATTTTAAAATAAAATAAAAGTTGAAAAATAGATTTTAAATTTTTCATAAATTTCTCTGACCTCAAGGAGTCCAGAGAAACAAATTTTATAATTTTCTGATTTTTCTTTGATTTATTAAAATTATTTTAGTGAAAAAGGTTGAAAATTCATTTTTTAATATTAAAAATTACATTAAGCCTTTAAAATTCAATATCTTACCCTAGGGACTTAGGAAAAATATTTGGTTTGTTCCTAAATTATTAGGAGTCAAAATATGACATTTTTATTATTTTTAATATTTCTATGATTTTTATTATTTTTTAATTATTAAAATATTAAAATATTGTGAAAAATCAACCTTTTTAGAAAATTCCAATTTTAATTTTCATGAACGCCTGTGACATCAGAGAAGCTCTAAAACCATTTTTTGTGAATTTTTGAAAAGTATTTTTGGAGTTATGAATTTTTAAAGTTCAATTTTGCTTATGAGGCTTAATCAATCCATGTGGTAGGGTTAATCAAGTCTAATTGATTTAAAAATTTTATGTAAGGTTCTTCTGACCCTAAAGAGTAATGGAGAATTGTTTTCAAGTCAATTTGATTGTGTTTAACCCTAATTAATTTAAATTTAATTTTAGGGTTTTAGGCCAATTAGGGTTATTATGAATGAATTAATTCAAAAATATATTTTTCATAGGGTCTCCTAGTCCTAAAAAATATCACCAAATTTTCCTAGAATTTATTTTACAACATGCTAATTATTGGAATTAAAATACCTAAAACAATGACATGAACTTGAAAAATCAATAACTTTCCACAGAGATGGCCTCTGAACTTGAAACATTCAAGGAATGTTCCCAAGATCAGAGGCTTCAAACGCACTATAGTCTCATGCCATGGTGAATTGTCTATACAAATGGAGAATCAAAACATTGAAAATAGTAAATAAATTATTAAAAATAAAATGCTCATCCAATTCATTTGATTTCTTTTCCACATTATTCTCCTCTGTTCACTGAGCAAGAGGGTATATTTATTTTTGTGATTTTTCTATGCAAAGATATGAATTTTTGAAGTTCAGGGCATTTAAATAATTCAAAAATACCCTAATTTCCTACTTATCCATGCGACGCCGCGTCAACCTCGGCAAATCCGAAAGCCCACGCGTCGTGCTATGATTTGGGGCCGCCATCTGACTCAGGTCTCCAGGGGCCCGCGGTTCACGTACCATTGTGCTGTCCGGCTTGATCTCGACCGTCTGCTTGATACACGCGCGATCTAATGACTCCTGGTCATCGTCTACGACTGGTGTGCACCCGTGACCGTCTACACTCAAACCCTAATATCTCTCTCGATTCTCAATGAATTTTTGAGTTCTTATACTCTATCGATTCGTCTTGAAGAGACGAACACATCCATATGGTTTATAGGCTATGAAATCAACCCAAACAAAATGGAGAATTGTTGGAAGCTCGGGAGGAAGAAGAGTTCATACCTTTGCTCAGAGAAGTGAAGCTTCGATCTGAGAGTTGTGTCACCTTCGATTGAGTCCAGGCAAGCTCAAGATGAAGTCTCTGGCTCTGGGGAATTGTCTAGGTATGAAAGTGACCAAGGCCGATCACAAAGCTTGGAGGCTGGAAGCAATGGCTAGCCTGGTGAGGGGGCTTTTGTTGGGGAACTTCTCCTCTTGTTCTGGTGAAGGTGTAGGGTCAATCAATTTGAAGATTGGTTCACTATGGTGAAGTGTCATGTTTTTTAGGTGGATTTTCAACTCAAAAATTGAGCTCACAGAGGGGGTTTTAGAGCTGGATTTCTGTGGGGATCAAGTTCTCTATGTCAGAGAGGGATCTGGAATGATTTTGGCAGAGTTTTGGTAAGGTTTTTGTTCAACGCCTCCTTTGGCCGAGAGGTGGTGGTGTTTAAATAGAGGTGGTTGGAGCGCTTCCAGGGGCAATTGTAGGCTGGAAGCAGCTGCTCAGGGGAGGAGAAGAACAGTCATGGTGTCCATTTGGGTTGGGACAGCTCAGCCAGTAGATTTGAATTTTTTGAAGCCATATAAGGCTCTCGGCCTGGTGTTTTCCGGTGACCGTGTGGTTGGCCGGCCAGGCATGGGTCACCATCTGACTCAGTGGGGTCAGGGCTGGAAGTTGGTGCAAGCAATGGGTATTGGCCATGTGTTAAGGAGTTGAATCAAAGTGAAAGGGGGAGAAGGTTATTTTGGGTTCAAATGGTTCAACCCATGGTTTTGGGCTTGGTGCACCACCCAAGGCCTAGATTTAGGCTGAAAAGGTTCATTTGGGTTAGCCAAGAGGAAATGGTATAGTCTCCATCAAGGATTAGGTGGCTAACTTGGTCTAGTGTGTATCATGGATGGGGTTAAAAAGGCTTAAGGAAGGCTTAAGAAAGGGGCTCCTCCATTTGCCATTTATGGGATGGTCACATGTCAAACTTCTCATGGCTTTACATGGGGCTTAAGGATGGCTTCATGGCTCCATGTGGCTTGGGAATGGCTTAGCCAAGTTTCATGAAAATTGGTTTCTAGGGATTTTTGGCATTTAGGGGTGATTTGGCATGAGGCGTGATTTGGAATCATTTGATCATGGATTTAAAACTTAGGGGTTGATTTTGGTTAAAAGGATGACAAATGAAAATGTCATGTGGGCTTTAGGATAGATATTGGGCTTTAGAAATGGTTTTGGATGGGCTTTTTAAAGGCTTTATGGAAGTGGGTTTTTTAGATTTTAAAATGGGCTTTTGGATGAAACTTTTGTGAAGGACCATGCCAAATAAATGTTGGGTTTAGTTTAGGGATGTTTCATGAATGGTTTGGAATAAATTTGGTGTGATTTGGAGTAGAATTGGGTTGAATTTGGGCTTTTTTGGTCAAGGGGCCAAGGTGGGCCAAATTGGGCTAACTTGGTTTAAGGTTGGGCTAAAGTTGGATTTGATGTAAAATTAATGTCGAGAAATGTTTATGGGAGTGTGACAAAGAGTTTTTAACTTTGGTTGGGCTTTGATTTTGGGATTTAGGCCCATTTGGGTTAGGTTTGGGCTTAGGTCAATTTAAGGGATTTTGGTTTTGGGTTAGGTTTGGGTGGATTTAGGTTCAAATTTTGGGCAAATCAAGTTAGTGTTTTGTTTATGGGGATGTTAGGAAGGCTTTAGAAAAGATTTGGGGCCAATTGGAGTTGAATTGGGCTAGGTTTAGGTCATGAGCCAAAATTGGGCCTTAGGCTTCAAATTGAAATTGGGCCCAAATCTCAATCAAATTGGAGTTGGATTTGGTCTAAATTGATATTGGAGATATTGAATTGAAGTTTAGAATTGAATTGGACCAAAATTAAGGTCAATTGGGGTGGTTTGGTTTGACATTAGGTTCACTTGGGTTAAAAATGGGTCAAATTGGGGGTTTTTGTAAAAGTGGGGTAAATTGGAAAATTTGGCCCATGGTGTAGTTTAACAAAATGAAATTAGGAATATTTGGGATTTTTGGAAATTTTCTGGGAATTTTTAGAAGTTTTTGGATTTTTGGGATAAAAGGGTATTTTGGTAATTTTGAGGGGTTTAGGGGTATTTTTTGAAATTTTGGTATTTTTGGTCAAAGATGGTCAATTTGAATGGTGGGAAGTGTTTAGGATTGATTTTGAGGGATCTTGGGTAATTTAGGCAATTTTACAAATTTTGGGTATTTCAAGGGTATTTGGTAGGTTTGGTGGGTCCGGGGCCCCGAGGGTCAAAAATTGAAATTTTGGAAAAAGGAAGATTAATCAAATGTGAATGAAATGGGATCACTTTGGTTGAGCCATGAAGCCATATTAAGCCTATATGAGCCATGAGAGGACTCATTTGAGACATTCACTATGTTGTCCCTAACCCTCTTAGCTAGGGGCTTAGGGGTTAAGGACCATCCATATGAATTACCTACATGAGTAAGGAAGTCAAGTTGGGTGAGTGTGGTTTTAGGACTTGGAATGTGTGTGAGAGTGTAGTGTATGTACAAGTCAACCCTCACCAGACCAGGCCATCCAGGGTATTTCTAAAGCCAAAAAGTCCTATAGGGAACTCATCCTTTAAACCTTCACATTTGATTTCGACCCTCACAGGTGATTAGGGGTCTACAATCAAGCTTGTGGGGTTTGCAGGGAGTTAAGAGTTCTTTGAATTTCTAAATTGTGGGTTCCATTTCTAGTCCTCTAAGATTAGTCAAAGGAAAAGCCTAAGGCTAGATCCTAAGTACTAAAGAGAGAAGCAAAAGACCTCATCCAAAATGAGGTCAACAAATGGACCCCCAATAGGTGTGCTGTGCTAACCAAGCACACCATGCGTATTGGCGTTGACCGAAGAGATCAAAAAAACCAACACAGATGTCCAAGTGACAAACTTAGGACGAAGTAGATGAATTTCTGCTGGGGAGTATCAGGTATATTTCCAAGACTGAAGATTCCTGAACTCTCGCTACGGAATGGAAAAGGAGGTTTGCTCTAAATCACAAGATCTGGGGAATTCTATTTAGATTTCATTTTACTTTTAAATTTCAAGTTTCAATGTGTGAGTTTGGATTTTGATTTGATCTGAGTTTCAATTTCGATTGATGTTTAATTTAAATTCGACTTAAGGAAATGTTTAATTTGAAATTTGGATTTGAAATGAAAATTGAAACCTGGGTTTCAATCTCGGGATTGCGAAGAGAACTAGAATTTAGGTACCAGCCTCGGAGTGAGAATCAAAGTTTAAGTATCGACGGAAAAAAGGATGAGAATCAGAATTTAGGTACTGATCTCGAGAGAGTGAGATTTGAAATTTAAGTATCAAACCTGAAAGAGAATCAAAATTTAGGTATCGATCTCGGATGAGAGTCGGAATTTAGGTACCGACCTCGAAGGAAGAGAACTGGAATTTGGTACCAGTCTCGAAAATTTAGAATTGAAATTTAGGTATCAATTCAAAAGAGAATCGAAATTTAGGTATCGACTCGAAGGAAGATAACTGGAATTTAGATACCAGTCTCGAAAATTTAGAATTGAAATTTAGGTATCAATTCGAAAGAGAATCAAAATTTAGGTATCGATCTCGAATGAGAGTCAGAATTTTGGTACCGACCTTGAAGGAAGAGAACTGGAATTTAGGTACCAGTCTTGAAATTTATAATTAAAATTTAGGAATCAATACGAAAGAGAATCGAAATTTAGGTATCGATCTCGATTGAGAGTCAGAATTTAGGTACCGACCTCGAAGGAAGAGAACTAGAATTTAGGTACCTGTCACGGAAATTTAGAATTGAAATTTAGGTATCAATTCGAAAGAGAATCAAAATTTAAGTATCGATCTCAAATTAGAGTCGGAATTTAGGTACCGACCTCAAAGGAAGAGAACTGGAATTTAAGTACCAGTCTCGGAATTCAGAATTGAAATTTACGTATCAATTCGAAAGAGAATCGAAATTTAGGTATCGATCTCGAATGAGAGAACAGGATATTAGGTACCAGTCTTGGAAATTTAGAGGATTTAAATTTAGGTATCAACCTCGAAAGAGAATCGAAATTTAGGTATCGATCTTGGAAGGATAGAACTGGAATTTAGGTACCAGTCTCGGAAATTAGAATTGAAATTTAGGTATCAATTCGAAAGAGAATCAAAATTTAGGTATCAATCTCAAATGAGAGTTGGAATTTAGGTACCGACCTCGAAGGAAGAGAACTGGAATTTAGGTACTAGTCTCAGAATTTAGAGCATTGAAATTTAGGTATCAATCTCGAAAGAGAATCGAAATTTAGGTATCGATCTCGGAAGGAGAGAACTGGAATTTAGGTACCAGTCTCGGAAATTTAGAGGATTGAAATTTAGGTATCAACCTCGAAAGAGAATCGAAATTTAGGTATCTATCTCAGATGGAGAGAACTGGAATTTTGGTACCAGTCTTAGAAATTTAATGAGAAATGGAAACTGGTTCCAATCTCGAAGATGTATCTGTATGAAGAGGGACCCAATCCCATGCCATGAGAACCAAATCGAACAAAGTTCATGGCTCCGTGTCGATAGAACTAGTCGATCCTCTAAGACACAGCAGCAAGAGAATTGAAAGGAGCTGGTAAGGGTACCAAGCTGAAAAGACTTGACTTAACGACAAGTCGAAAATAATATTCAAATTTCAAAAGAGTTTAAAACAGATTTCAATTAAGGAAAGAACTGAAAGGTTCGAATCAGAAGGTTCAGATCGGAATTCAATTTGAGATTTAGATTCGTTTTGTTTGTCCTTTAACGATCCTATTTTTATTTTTTTTTATGTGTTGTTTATTTAGTGTTCATGTGAGTTTGAAGTTCATTTTAATATTCAGTTTTTTAGGAAAAATTCTCATTTATTTTCTTTTTCTTTTCTGTTCTTCGTTCAAAGTTCATTTAACTCTAATGGCGTTTCCCAGTCAATTTGCACAAAAAGAGGTGAAGGCAAAATATGATGTAGTCATTTTCATTCCAACTTGCTGAAAGTACATCATACAACTTGATCTAGTCATGATGACATTTTCCTCAGAAATTTAATGTCTCATACAATCCATGTAAATCCAAAACGGATTGTGTAAGATTCTTGTTGATCCATCCAAAAGTGTCTGTAAAAAATTCATGTCAGAATAGTAAGAAACATGGGTCATAACATCACCTTCCATGCCATCCTTGGCAGGAATGCAGCATGGATGTGCATTGGAGGTGTGTTATTTTCCATGTAACACACAGCTCGTAGGGCCAGAGACTCTCCAATTCTGGATCTGGCTGAAAGCGGTAAGGCATTCTTCTGTTGTCCATTCTTCTAAAAGTAACTGAGATCCGCTCCACAGGCACTCCTGGAATGCAATGCTTCGCAACGTCTGCTCCATTTTCTTTTAACACCAGGACAGAACCAACCAGTAGTGGTATCTCCACCGGCCCTCGGAACTCACAGGAGCCTGCAGTCCGGAGGTTAGATCCAAACATGATGTTGCACTGGTTGACGAATGACACTGTACAGAAGGGTCTAACAAAGTCATGATGGTCTATATGCGGCGGTATGCAGTCTCCTTCCTTGTAGATGTTAATAATGCAGCTGTTGGGTATGCAATTTGTAGGAAATACCCTCCATGTTTCATCCTTTTCACCATTCTCTTTATGATTTTTGGCATCAGATCCACCTCACTACAACAGAGTATCCCTGGTGGATTTCCTTTTCTGTCTATGGCAAAATTGTAGCAACATCCGCATTGGATTGTAACTCTTCCCTTTCCTGGCATCCATCTTCGGGGTTCTGAGTATGTCATTTCTCTCAGGCGGCCAGGTTGACCCATTTTCTGCAATTCAAGGATGCAATCTACAATTTGTTGTTGCTCATAATCTGAGAAAACATCTGTATGCAGCTCGAGGACTTCCATGATGTTGATCCTCTTGTTTCCATTTCTTTCAAAGTATTTAAAGGTTTTCTTCTCAACTAATTGCATGTTCTCCAGCTCATATTCCGGGATTATATGAAGTCCTCGGTGTCTAGTTACATACTGCGGGATGTATGGCTCAACCCCAGCACGTTCTTCTACATGTCTCGGCTCCTCGGGGATAGTCTCTTAGGGACATCCTCCGGGGTTGTTTTCGCAACAAGATTCTTCAAATCCGGTACATATGCTCAGCATCGAGGTACTGACTCTATTTCTGCTTTTCTTGGTATTTCTTTTATCTGTTCCGACCTTCTTGGAGTTGACTTTCTTCTTTCTGGTTCCTGACATACCGGTCTCCTTGGAGCATTTGCACTAACGGTCTCCACTGTCTGTTTATATTGATCTTCTGCTAACTTGGTCAACATTTTGTGAATGCGACGATTCTTATTTCTTCGCTGGGTAGCAGTGAGAGTAGCTCTCCTTACCCCTTGAATTTCTGCGGGCGCGGCACTGACAAGCCTACCTTCTACTGTGGCGACCACGGACTTAATTTTCTTATCCTCTCTGCTTGTATGTGCGGCATTTGCTTTTCTTTTCTTATTGCTGGATTGGTGGCTCGGGCCACCCATTTTCATCACTGCCTGGTTGTGAATTTTTTCTCGATCAACTAGGATCCAATCATTTTCTTCGTATTGTAAGCTGGCTGGTGTGAAGTCTGAGTCAATCTCTATCACTGCTCCAACCCTCACCCTTTTTTCATCAAGTGATAGACTCATGCCATTTCTAAAGTTTAGAACCAACCGCCCGTTCGACATTTCCCTACGAAAAAAAAGGAAAGGATCAGGGGTTGTACTAAGAATAATAACAATAAAAAAAAAAATTAAAAAAATTCTTATTCACTTCTTTTAAATTTAAAGGAAGTAGGAAGAGATGAGAAAAAGGAAAGATTTGACATTTTATTATTACGATTTCCCATGTATTCTTTTAAACATTTTTGTTAATGAGATTTTTTTTATCATCCATTTTATTTTGTTTTGGGTTCGGTCCCAATCACAAAGTGATTACTTCACCCGTGTTTCTAGGGATAAGATTCTACTTTAGAGGCCACCCTTTGAAACATCAGGTTGCGTAATACTTCTTTAAATACCGTCAATTGATTGGAAGCATGGGTCGCTCTCCACGGCAATCCACAAGCTGGTAGGAACCTCCTGAGTATACTGTCTCGACCACGAACGACCCTTCCCATGTTGGTTCAAATTTACCACCTATCTTGCGATGTGCAAGAATAGGTCTTCTGAGAACCAAAACAAGTCACCGACTTTGAAAGTTCTTCGACGGACCGGTTTATCATGGGCTCGGATCATCTTGGCTTGATACAGTTCCAAATTCTGTTGTGTGGAAAGTCTTTTTCCTTCCAAGCTTTCCAATTCTTCCAGTCGTAGTCTGGCATTTTATTCTGTAGTGTTCTTTTCTGCAACTGCAATTCGGAGAGACGGAAGTTGAACTTCCAGAGGCAAGACGGCCTCTGACCCGTACACCAAAGCGTAAGGCGTAGACTGAGTAGGAGTCCTAAAAGTCATCCTGTAGGCCCGTAAGGCTTCTAATAACTTCTCGTGCCAATTTATCTTGTTATCGTCCAAAGTTCTCTTTAAAATTTGAATGAGAGTTTTATTAAAAGCCTCGGCCAAGCCGTTCGCTCTTGGGTAGTAGATCGTTGAGTATCGCCAATCGATCCCGTGTCTTCTGAAAAAATTGTTGATCTTTGTACTTTTGAACGCAGACCCATTATCTGAAATGATCCTACACGGTACCCCAAAATGGTAGATTACTTGGTTCTTGAAAAACTGTAGCACGTGGTGTGCCTTCACTTCTCTGAGTGGTATAGCCTCTACCCATTTAGAAAAGTAGTCTGTAGCTGCAAGAATGAAGCGATGTCCTCTTGAAGAAGGCGGTTCTATCGGACCCACTATATCTGTGCCCCAACACTCAAAACATTTGGATGTTGGTGTAGAACCACTCCGTGCACTTGGCACTGGTGACAACTTTTGGCAACTTTCATACAGTCGGTCATCATTGAGGGCCAGTAGTACCCTAGTCTTTTAATCATCATTTTCATTTTCGGACCCGACTGATGAGCGCCACAAAGTCCTGAATGTACTTCTTTAACGATTTCATGAGCCTCGAACCCGCTCAGGCATCTTAGTCACATCTGATCAAAAGACCTTCTGTATAATGTATTGTTTACTAATGCGTAAGACAGAGTTTTTTTCTTGATTTGATGGGCTATCGACATATCGTCCGGTAGGTCTCCTATTTGCAAGTAGTCTATTAATGGCTGCTGCCAATCTCTTATATTTTCTATCACTGCTGCAATGGTTTCTTCTGCTCTTTCTGATTTGTGTATCATATCCATGTCGAGCTGTGATAGGACCTGTCGTCCTTGAACTGACACTTCAACTAACTCATCCTGCAAGCAGGCAAATTCCTTTGCAAGGCGGGCTAGCGCATCGGCGAGAGCATTTTCTTTTCTGGGAATCTTGTAGATTGTTACGTTTGGAATTTGTTTCAACAATTTCATGGTGTACTGAAAGTACTGCTCGAGTCTTGGCTTTAAAATTCTGTACTGTCCGGCGACCTGTTGAATGATCAACTGAGAATCTCCGTAGATTTTGATGTCCGTTATTCCCATCTGAATGGTTAATTCTATTCCGGTTATAAGGGCTTCGTATTCTGCCTCATTGTTTGTACATGGTTCTATTAAGTGGTAGGAGTATCTTAACATCCCCCGCTCTGGTGTTATAATGATTAGTCTGATTTCTGCCCTACCGGGCACTATCATTTGCAATTCTCTGTTCTTCTGTGCTGAGGACACACCGTCGAAGTACAGTTCCTAACATTGATCATCAGGGTCTTCTAGGCTCATTATCTGCTCATCAGGCAAATCTTCGTCGAGAGGCGAATCTGCCGATAGAGGGTGTGCTGCAAGGAAGTCTGCTAGGACCTGTCCCTTTACGGTGCGAAGAGGAACGAAAGTTATCTCGAATTGCAATAGTATCATCGACCACCTCGAAAGTCTGCCAGAAAGCGTCGGTCGGGTCATCAAGTATTGCAAAGGATTAACTCTCGAAATAAGGTTGACCTAATAAGAAAGCATGTAATGCCTGAGCTTTTGAGCGGCAAAGATCAGGGCGAAACAATGTATCTCAATCGGAGGATACTTTACTTCTGTCGGGATTAGACGACAGCTTAGGTAATAGAGAGCGTTTTCTATTCCCTCGTCATTGACCTGGGCTAGCATGGCTCCAAGGAAGTTGTCTAAAGCCGCAGTATAAAGTATCAACGGTCTACCTGAGACTGGGGCTGCTAAGACAGGAGGTGTCATTAAATATTGCTTAACGTACTTGAAAGCCCACTGGCATTTCTCATCCCAAACAAATTTGGCGTCCTTTTTAACTAATGCCGAGGAGGGCTGACACCTACCTGACAAGTTCGAGATAAAGCGTCGAAGATACGCCAACTTCCCTTGATAGGATCGTAGTTGTTTCAAAGTTTTTGGAGGAGGCATTTCTAAAATAGCTTTAATCTTCTCTGGATCGATTTCAATCCCGCAATGTCAGACAACAAATCCAAAGAATTTCCCGGAGGTGACGCCGAAGGTGCATTTTAAGGGATTCATCTTAAGGTTAAATTGTCTTAGTCGCTCGAAAATAATTCTCAAATTGTGCAGGTGATCTTCCTTCAGTTTTCTTTTGATGACCACATCATCCATGTAGCACTCGATTTAGTTGAGAATGGGATCATCCAAAATATTCGTCATCGCTCTTTGGTATGTTGCTCCTGCGTTCTTTAGTCCGAATGGCATTACTGTGTAGCAATACACTCTGATCGGCATTCTGAATACCGTGAGCTTTTCGTCTTCTGTTGCCATCTTTATCTGGTTGTATCCCGACGATCCATCCATAAATAGAAAATTTCATGTGTTGAAGCAATGTCGATCATCAGTTCCGGGATTGGTAGTGGAAATTCATCCTTTGGACATGCTTTATTTAAATCCCTGAAGTCTACGTAGATGCTGATCTGACCATTCTTCTTTCTGACTGGTACCACATTGGCTAACCAAGTAGGGTATTGTTCTTCACAAACAAATTTAGCGTATATTAGCTTCTTAACTTTGGCTATTACTTGTTGCTCAATTTCTAGGCGCATTCTTCTAGGGGGGCTTGTCTGATTGGAACAGCAGTGGGATCTACTCCTAGCCTGTGAACTGCGACTTCTAGAGCTAATCCTGGCATTTTGTCGTAACTCCAAGCAAAACAGTCCTTGAATTCTATTAGTAGCTTGATTATGTCTTCAGAGTCTTCTTTATTGAGTAACGAGTTAACAAAGGTAGGCCTAGGTTCTTCGCTAGTACCTAAGTTAACTTCCGTTAACTCGTCTATTGTAGATTTGATTTCTTCCTCAAATTCTGGTGGAGTGTCGTCGATTGTTAGATCCTCAAGATCTTCTGAGGCTTCCAAGCACTGTTTATTAGGTTCGTAAGTGACAATCAAGCAAAATCTTGTATCATCAACTGATCCTACTGTGCCGAATCCGAGACCATGTTTTGAATTGGGAGGCCGACCTGCATTATTCCATAATTTTTCAAAGTGTTGTGATCGGCCTTTTGTCCATTATCGAGGTAAGACACCACGTTGAATTAAATTTTGAACACAGGGAGAGTACCACTCAAAAGATAATTCCATTAATTCAGATGAAGTAACATCTTTACATCGTACATCTTTTTCAGTATTGGAAGAAGAAGCACCACAGTAAAACTTGATTGATTTAGTACCACCACCATGCACTTCCTTGACCACCATACCCTCGATCTTATTAGAATGGATCGGGGTCAAGGTCATAGTATGTACATAATGGTTAATCTTCTAGTACATTGATTTATATTCTTCATTCTTTTCATCTTCGAGAGAGATCTTGAACTGGGATTTCTTTTGACTTATTGTCGCTGCTTCTTTCTCAATTTCTTCTTCTTTTTTGGAACTGTTCTCCCAATCAACATTGATGACCAGTTTCTTCTGTTCAACTATTCCAACATTTCTTCCACGTCCTCGTCACTGGCCTCAACCTCGGGTGCGAGTTCTGGAGAAATCTTTACCATCTCGTCGTAAGGGAGTGGTGAGTAACTGTTGAACTAGAACTTCAGGTTCTTCATCGTCTCAAATTTCTTTTGATTCATTTAGTATGGTATTTCTGGAAAAGATTGTTTTCTTCGGAGGTGCGTAGTTGGCTGCATCTTCATGAATTCCAATTTCATGCACGGAGAATGGTTGTAAGTCACCATTGATACACTGTTCTCCTCCTTCATAATACTTTATGCACTGGTGCAGAGACGATGGTACCATCCGATTTTCATGGATCCACGGTCATCCCAGTAGAGCGTTGAACGATGTCTCAGAATAAATTATGTGGAATTTTACGATTGTCTTTGCTAAATCACCGGTCTTCATTAGTAGTGTTATCGATCCAAAAGCTCTTTCTCCTTTTTGATTGAAGCCTCTTAATAGCATCTTATCTGCTTCAAGCTCACGAGCATCAATTTCTAAATATGCTAGTGTCCGAAGATTCATTATGTTGATTGATGCTCCTGGATCAACTAGCACTCTGGAGAGCGTAAACATTCCTATAGTGACTGAAATGTATAACGGTCGGTTGTGATCAGCTGTTCCGAGTAATAGATCATTGTCCGTGAAAGTAACACCTCTCTGTTCTTTTAACAAGCAAACCTCATCGAAGGAATTACCGGCCATTTGAGCTAAACAAATCTCTAGATCAAGTAAAGCCTTTATCAGAGCCTCTCTCATCTCCTTTGACAGGATCAGAGCGTCGTATATACTTAGTTTGGCTGGTAGCTTCCTAAGATGGGCTAGCACGTTGTAGTCTACTTTATTACCATGTTCTTCAGTTTCTTCCCAAATGGGCAATTCTTCTGCTAGGGTTGGCTCTTATTGAGCAACCACCTGCTTTCCTTTATCCTTTGGACCCATTCTCGGGGGTAGAACTTTTCCACTTCTTAAATTTACTTCAATTATTTCTTCTGAATTTGGTGTATAATCTGCCGGTGTATCCTCTTGAATTGGAATGTCTGGCTCTTCTGAAGTTGCTTCGGTGTCTGATAACTCCAATTCTATCACGATTGGAGCTCCTCGAAATTCATAGATGGACTCGTTGCTTGTTGAGCTTTCGTTGCCTCCTTTGTGAACATCTTCTTTGTCGTGGACATCGAGGTTGTGTATTATTTGAGAATTGTTATTTGTATTGGAATCGAGATTCAAATTAAGCCGGTTGTCGCTAGTTACGTAATCGTTAGAAACAGTCAAAACGTAGCCAAAGCCATAACCCTTATCATTATAAGATCCCGCCGGGGCGAGCAAATAATCAGACAGAGTCAGAGGTTCGAGGGATTTCTCCCCCGAATCGGAAACAACCATCCTAGGATAAGCGGCCCCTAGTCTACCCTTCGAGCCTCGGTCTTCTTTTCTTCCATGATCTTCTCTTCCTTCGGGGCGGTTCTTCGATCTCAAGTGATAGTGCTGGCTCGGCAGGTTTCAAACTCTGAATTGAAGGGCGTACAGAAGCGGTCTGGATGTGATCCAAAATTTTCTTCGATGATCTTGTCCAGACAGTACTTCATCCATCATCAGTTCGGATGATCTTTCTTATTGCCTTCTTCTGGCTTATTGGGCTCTGACAGATGAAAATCTGGTGTCTTCATTAAGCTGCGGAACATCATCGCTACTCCTTCAGTTTTGAATGGATATTCTTTATTTAGAAGTTCTCTTAAGGTACGCGATGAACGAGGCTATTGTTCATAATGTTGAGGAGACTGATAGCTCGGCGAGGTTTCTGATAGCCCTGTTGAGGTTGCTGATAGCCCTGCTGAGGTTGCTGATAAGTCCGTTGTGGTGATTGAAAACTAGACTGTGGCCGCTCTGACTGTATCTGAACCTGCTGCTTGCCCTTATCTACTACCGTGATTTCTTTTCGAATGTTCTCACGGGCTTCTGCTTATCGTTCTTGTCCACGAAACTTAACTGCTTTGCCTCTTCTTGCAAGCTACCAGCCTTGCTAAGCAACTTCTCGAAAGTCTTGATTGTAAATCCTTTAAGGAGAAGTGCTATCGAGCCATACTTTTAAGTAGGATGCCGACTGCATGTTGCTCTTGAAGCTGTGGTTCACACTTCATGCTTAAGTTTCTCCA
This sequence comes from Papilionanthe hookeriana x Papilionanthe teres, assembly GCA_022702705.1. NCBI lineage: Eukaryota > Viridiplantae > Streptophyta > Magnoliopsida > Asparagales > Orchidaceae > Papilionanthe > Papilionanthe hookeriana x Papilionanthe teres. The sequence continues at coordinate 149,487,230 of CM040425.1, read as the reverse complement.
TCGAAGTATGTAATCCACTAAAGTCTCGTTCGGCTTCTGTTGCTCCACCATTAGATCACCGATAGTGATGTGGAGCTGGGCCCCGGCAAATCATTTAACGAAGAGATTCTCCAGTTCTGAAAAGATCTTTACTGAACCGTTCGACAATTCTGCGTACCAGTCGAAGGCAATCCCTAACAAACTGCTGACGAACTGTCGGAAAAGTAAAGCGTCACTCCCATTAGCATTGCAGCAACTAGCACAAAAATGTGCAACGTGCTGCCGAGGGTTTTCCGTTCCATCAAACATCTTAAACAGAGGTTGTACGAAGCCTTTCAGGTATTGGACTGCATCGAACTCTTCGGGGTAAGGTCTACCCGTCTGAATAGATGCTCCACACTTGGATTGTGCTATGGCCTCTCGCACCTGCTGTTCTACCATGCTATTAATGTCCTTTTCTGGAATAATGATTTGTGTGAGATCTTTCTTTGGTTGTTCGTCTCTGTTGACGGATGTGATCTCTTTTCCTCCATCTGCAATATGGATAGTTTCTGGGGGTGTCTCTTTCTGAGGTTGTACCTGACTCTGGAGAGTGGCTAAGGCAGCAGCTATCTCTTCCATCCTCTTTGCCATCTGGGAAATTGTGTCATCTCTTTCCCAAAGCTGTGCCCTCATTACTTTCGGTTCATCTCTCTCCGTGTTCTTCGGAGCACCTTGTGAAGCGGATGATGCTCGCTTTTCAACCATGTTGATCTCGGCATACTCCTCATCCATGAACTCTGATGAGTCAACTTCATACTCTAGTTTTTCTTCTCTTTCTTTTGCTAACAGTCAGATGTCGGTCCTTAACTTATCCATGGCATCCTCTAGTGGCCTTTTCCGCAAGGTCTCACAGTTTTCTCGTGACGGTTGTTGAACTTCCTTTCCAGGAGTCTCCTTTATTGCAGTAGCACTTTCTTCTGATTCAAGTCTTCTGACGAGACTTTTCTTCTCAGGACATTGTTTTGGTCTTAGCTCGCCAGTAGTAGGTCGCCATACCATCCTTCTTGAAGCCGAAAGCCTAGGACCGGATGATCTGTCGGCTATATGCTGGAAGGTGGTATCCTCCCTAATTTGTAGACCCGATACAACAACGGGTGAACTGGCTTTTATTTTCTTGTTTGGTTTCTCTGTGGCAGCAACAGGCTCTATTCAAGGTCTGAGGCGGGATTTAGCTGGCACCCGTCCTATCCTTCTTAAGATTTTTGACACAGGGCATCATTCTTTCTTTGCTAATCTTTCTATCACAGCTTGCAGTTGAGCCAATGGCGTAGTCTTATCCCTTTTCCTTTTGTAATTGTTGTAGTATGCAGGTCAGGGTAATTCTCTTCATCTGATGAGGCAGAGAGAGGGTGAAACTTGCTCCCTTCCAACAGAGGTATATACTCAGGTAGTTCTTCTCTTTCCTCAGGGATTTCTTCTAGAAAAGCAACTTCAGCAGCTCTGGCTTTCTCGATCTTAGCGATCTTTCTGCTTATATTTCTCCTTTGAGTACGAGTTTGGGGTGCAACTCTTGAACTGGACCCAATCTAAAAAACAGATGTTATTGGAGCAAAATCTGTACCCTCCACGGTGACAGGCTCATCACAGACTTGGATTTCCTTCCCTTCAGTTTGGCGGAAGTCGGGGTAGGTGCGAGAGATGACTAGACCGGTGGGGGTAGAGACAACGGTCCTCCTACAAACGAGTAGTACTCCTTTCGAGTGGAATCCTTTGCGGGGCAGGGAATTCTTGAGTCGATTTCAGGTTGAACTCAATCGCAGGTTTCTCAGTTTCTGACACTTTGTCCATTAGTGTGAAGAGAGTGACATCAGCGAACTTGACATCTGTGTTGTTGAATCCTTGTCCAAAACGGATGATTCCATTGTCGGGCAGCACATCCTTGTAAATGGCGAAGTCCATTCCATTGGTGAAGGAGAAGATTAACTTTTGGGCAGTCATTTTCTACAGAGCAGATTCCGAATGTCAGTCCCGAATTATGCTTCTTTTCGTCGTAAAGTTTAGGATGAAAAAGAAAGAGTCTGAACACATTTTCATTTATCTTAGTGCATTTGTGATTTTTAAAAGAGATTTTTTATAAGGAGGTTATTTATTAGCAGGTTCGTTTGTTAGAAACAAAACGATTAAGGGAAAAAGGTTATAGAAAAGGTAAAGGGCCCGATTTAGAATTGGAAAGGAAGACAAAGTCTTATGCAAGACTTCTCAACTTGAAGGACCGCTACAAAACTAACACCTATTGGGGGTCCACCCCACCTCAGAAAAGAGGTAAAAGGATCTCGGAACCTCTCCGTTTAGGGGTGTCTAAATAGTGGCTCCTAGATCCGAGAGGAGTTGGCTATACTCGTTCAAGACAGAAATGAACGGGGTATCTCAACAGAAGAATGGTAGTTTTGATCCACTGGGGGTATGGACTCACTATCGATTTATGAAAACAAAACCATCTAATCAAAAATGGAGAGTGGAACTAGTCCCCAGCAGAGTCGCCAGAAGTTGTCGACATATTTTTAGGTTATGTGTTTTGAAAAGGGGGTCGCCTACAGAAGTTGTCGGCGAATTTTAAATTTAATTTAAATATATATATATATATAGTTTTAGAAAGAAACATTTGATTTTGAAAATAACTTTAAGTTTGAAAATTTTAAGATATGAAATCAAACCGATCTCACATCCCGAATAGTTTATATAAACGAGCACCACATCACAAACCGTATATCTATTCCGAAGAATAGACACACTGCTTGATGATGGGGCTCGGTTAAATAAACTAGAAGATTTGTGACATCAGTTTGGTCTGCGAACCAATTTTATAAGCTGATAAGTTCCCCTGCTTAATATAAAAGAATTAAGCAGGGTTTATATTACCTGGGTTCTTAATGTTCCCTATAAGGGCAAGCCCCTATAATTAATTACATCTTAAATGACAGGAATCATTTAAGAAAACTCTCGATAATGATCAGAGGTTTTGCTCTCAAGAATTTCAAAGTTTAAGGTTTTCAAAGGATTGAATTTTGAAAATTTAAAAGGGATTAGCTCAAATTTGGGACAATTAATTTCAGGAGTCCAAAGGAAGAAAAGTAGGAGAAGCCGAGGATCCAAGAAGAATCTTAGCAACTTCCCAAACTATCCTATTGTTTGGCTTTAATTTAGGGATTTATTTAATATTGCAATCCTGCCAATTTTAATTAATTAGGACTTATGTTTGTATGACATAATCACACATATAGCCTCGAAGATGTGAGGGTTTATGTCGTATCAAACGACTACCTCGGAGTCCTAAGACTGATTGGGGCTTAATTTGAATAACATGATTATGCAAATGCCCAACGAAGAGTTGAGGATTTATGATGCGCTAGGAAAACTACCTCGAAATCCTATGGCTTGGTTATTTAATTCTAAGAATGGTTTAGCTGGTGTAGATCCGAGTTTTGCTGATGACGATGGCCGTGCTGCCCACCATGCTCCGAGCTCCTTGTTGTTGCAGAGGTTTAGTTTTAGAAGTCATTAATCAAAGGATGGGAGAAGTTTCTTGGTTTAAAACTATCTCGAAATCCTATGGCGTCGTTGTTTTTAAAACTAGGAAAGGTTTTGCTGAAGTAGATCCTAGTTTTGCTGATGACGATGGCCGTGCTACCCACTATGCTCTAAGCTCCTCGTTGTTGCAGAGGTTTATTTTTAGAAATCATAAATCAGGATATGAGAGAAGTGTTTTGGTTTAGAGAAAATCTTAAAATCCAAGTGTTTTTAATATTTAATTAAAACAAATATTAAAGTTGTTTAAACAGAACCGATTAAGATCCCACGGTTCCGTCATCCCGGCACCGTTATTTTCATCGAATTCACTTAGTCCCGATGAATTTTCTAAACTCAATTGAATGAGTTCCACACTTTCATTTAGACTGTGGGAAATCTCGTTAGCAACACGTTGGTTACATCATCCGAGGTATTCCCGATCATTCCATGAGACTTTTTAATTTAGTTGTGATTGTAGTTTTGTTGTTCTGTTTGTGATTAAATTTTGAGTTGTTTTATATTTTGGAATGTTGTGGTGTTGAATTTTATCTTGCAATGACTTTTAATTTAGTTTTGGTTTCAATTCAGGGATTATCCTAAAGGTTTTGGTTTCCATGCAACAGTTTTATTTAACAGGCAAGAAAAGTAAAGTATAGTGCATGTAAGTAAATTGCAATAAAATAAAAGCGTACCTGGAGGGTCTTCCCGTCATCCCAAGATGCACTTAAAACACATGTTAGAGCATTTAAACATATTTTTCAAGAACCTAGGTAAAGCTAAGGGAAAGGGTTTTGGTTGTCTTCCAAATTCCTAATCCTAGAACTAGTCATTTCCTATGACGTCTAGGTTGTTGGTTTGGTTTAAGGATGATTTTCTTCATCAAAGAACCATTAGATTCAATTGTTCTTCTAAAACATCCCGTCATATTGAGGAAGTTTTTAGGATGAGTCCTAAACATCTTTTCAATATTTCTGGGATTATCTTGAGTCCAAGTAAATTTAATTGCACAGGTGAATTAATCATCCAGGAGTTTAGTTTAAGCTTTGTCTCTTGCTCAGTGAACTTGGATATTTGATCACCTGATGAATGAAGTGACATCTCATTTAATGCTCTATTTAAGAGTTATAATAATTAAAGCCTTTAAGGGCAAGTTGGTTTATCGAGAATTTTAATCATTCTTAATTAAAAGTTTGAGTTAATGGTTTAAAGTATTTTAATTTAATTATGAGGGTTTAATTAATAATTTTAAGTTTGGAATAGTGTTCAAATAATTTTAAATTTAATTTAAATCTTTACATTTTCAATTATCTTAGTATTTCAAGTTGATGTTCATGTTTTAAATTTACTTAGATAGAAAGAGGTATTGAAATTATTGGTATGTTTTGATTTAACTCTTAATGATTTCATTTAGGTTTGTTGTTAAGTGATTTTAATTTAATTTAATTTAATTTGATTTTATTTAATTTAAATTAATTTATTTTATTTTAATTTAATTTAATTTAATTTTAATTTAATTTAATTTAATTTTAATTTAATTTAATTTTAATTTAATTTAATTTTGATTTAATTTTAATTTAATTTTAGTTTTAATTTTAGTTTTAATTTTAGTTTTAATTGTTAATTTGGATTATTAATTTAATTTCTAATTAAGAATTAAATATTGTTAAAGTGACTTATTTAGGGATTTTTAAATTAAAGAATAAATATCCTCTTAATAATATCCCTATTTTAATAATCCTAATTTTAAATATATTCTTTCAAAAATTTAAATCATTTAATTAATTAAAGTTTCATTTTAATATTTTCAAAGTGTTTAATAGGTTTCTACCCTTTAATTTTCCTAAGTTTCAATCATCCAAGAGAAAGTTAAAATCAAATATTTTACCCCCATTTTGATTAAACCTAAAGTTTTAATTAAGGGTTAAAGTTTTTAATAACCTTTATGCCCTTTTAAGCTTATTTATTTCATAACTCACTAAATTGAGCTCAAATGAATTTGAAATTTTTATGTCACCTCACTCACATGTCAATTAAGACATTAGAGGAGAAAATGTGATTTTTCTGAATTAAATTTATTTATATAATTATTTTTAGTAGAAAATAGGGGTTTTCAAAGAAAATTCAACAACATGACCAAGGAAAGGTTTCTATCTTAAGAAAATTATGGGATGTTTCTAATAACTAGAGGACCAGTTGGACCAAATTTTGTGACTTTTTGAATTATATTTTTTTTATTATAATTATTTTGAGTTTTAGAGTGTTAATTAATTTTAAAATAAAATAAAAGTTGAAAAATAGATTTTATATTTTTCTTAAATTTCTCTAACCTCAAACAGTCCAGAGAAATAAAATTTATAATTTTCTGATTTTTCGTTGATTTATTAGAATTATTTTGAGTGAAAAAGGATGAAAATTCAATTTTTATTATTAAAAATTACATTAAGCCTTTAAAATTCAATATCTCACCCTAGGGACTTAGGAAAAATATTTGGTCTGTTCCTAAATGATTAGGAGTCAAAATATAACATTTTTATTATTTTAAATATTTTTATAATTTTTATTATTTTTTAATTATTAAAATATTAAAATATTGTGAAAAATCAACTTTTTTAGAAATTTCCAATTTTAATTTTCTTGAACTCCCCTGACATCAGAGAAGCTCCAAAACCATGTTTGTGAATTTTTGAAAAGCTTTTTTGGAGTTATGAATTTTTAAAGTTCCATTTTGCTTATGAGGCTTAATCAATCCATTCGGTGGGGTTAATCAAGTCCAATTGATTTCAAAATTTTATGTAAGGTTCCTCTAACCCTAAAGAGTAATGAAGAATTGTTTTCAAGTCAATTTGATGTGTGGTTAACCCTAATTAATTTAAATTCAATTTTAGGGTTTTAGGCCAATTAGTGTTATTATAAATGAATTAATTCAAAAATACATTTGTCATAGGGTCCCCTGGTCCTAAGAAATATCACCAAATTTTCCTAAAATTTATTTTACAACATGCTAATTATTGGAATTAAAATACCTAAAATAGTGACATGAACTTGAAAAATCAATAACTTTTCATAGAGATGGCCTCTGACCTTGAAAAATTCAGGGAATGTTCCCAAGATCAGAGGCTTCAAAAGCCCTATGGTCTCATGCTATGGTGAATTGTCTAGGTAAATGGTGAATCAAAACATTGAAAATAGTAAATAAGTTATTAAAAATAAAATACTCATCCAATTAATTTGATTTCTTCTCCACATTATTCTCCTTTGTTCATTGAGCAAGAGGGTATTTTTATTTTTTTTTTATGATTTTTCTATGCAAAGATATGAATTTTTGAATTTCAGGGCATTTAAATAATTCAAAAATACCCTAATTTCCTACTTATCCACGCGGCGCCGCGTCAACGTCGGCAGCTTCGAAAGCCCACGCGTCGCGCTATGATTTGGCGCCTCCATCTAACTCAGCTCTTCAGGGGTCTGCGGTTTACGTACCATTGCGCTGTCTGGCTTGATCTCGACCGTCCGCTGGATACACGCGTGATCCAATGGCTCCTGGTCATCGTCTACGACTAGTGTGCACCCGTGACCGTCCACACTCAAACCCTAATATCTCTCTCGATTCTCAATGGATTTTCGAGATCTTATACTCTATCGATTCATCTTGAAGAAATGAACACATCCTTATAGTTTATAGGCTATGAAATCAACCCAAACAAAATGGAGAATTGCTGGAAGCTCGGGAGGAAGAATGAGTTCATACATTTTCTCAGAGAAGTGAAGCTTCGATATGAGAGTTGTGTCACCTTCGATTGAGTCCAAGCAAGCTCTAGATGAAGTCTCTGGCTCTGGGGAATTATCTAGGTATGAAAGTGACCAAGGTTGATCACAAAGCTTGGAGGTTGGAAGCAATGGCTGGCCTGGTGAGGGGGCTTTTGCTGGGAAACTTCTCCTCTTGGTCTGGTGTAGGTGTAGGGTCAATCAATTTGAAGATTGGCCCACTGTGGTGAAGTGTCCTGTTTTCTGGGTGGATTTCCAACTCGAGCCGAGCTCGCGAGAGGGTTTTAGAGGCTGGATTTCGAGTGGGGATCAAGTTCTGCATGTACGGAGAGGGATCAGGAATGATTTTGGCAGAGTTTTGGTAAGGTTTTTGTTCAGCACCTCCTTTGGCCGAGAGGTGGTGGTGTTTAAATAGAGGTGGCTGGTGGGCTTCCCAGGGGCAATTGGAGGCTGGGATAAGCTACTCAGGGGAGGAGAAGAATAGTCATGGTGTCCATTTGGGATGGGACAGCTCAGCCAGTGGGTTTGAATTTTTTGAAGCCAAATAAGGCTCTCGGCCTGGTGTTTTCCGGCGGCTGTGGTGGCTAACTGGCCTGGCTGGGTCACCATCTGACTCATTAGGGTCAGGGATGGAAGTTGGTGCAAGCAATGGGTATTGGCCATGTGTAAAGGTGTTGGATAAAAGTGGAAGGGGGAGAAGGTTATTTTGGGTTCCAATGGGTCAACCCATGGTTTTGGGCTTGCTGCTCCACCCAAGGCCTGGATTTAGGCTGAAAGGTTCATTTGGGTTAGCTAAGAGGAAATGGTATAGTCTCCATCAAGGATTAGGTGGCTAACTTGGTTTAGTGTGTATCATGGATGGGGTTAAAAAGGCTTAAGGAAGGGTTAAGAAAGGGGCTCCTCCATTTACCATTTATTGGATGGTCACATGTCAAACTTCTCATGGCTTTACATGGGGCTTAAGGATGGCTTCATGGCTCCATGTGGCTTGGGAATGGCTTAGCCAAGTTTCATGAAAATGGATTTTAGGGATTTTTGGCATTTAGGGGTGATTTGGCATGAGGCTTGATTTGGAATCATTTGATCATGGATTTAAAACTTAGGGGTTGATTTTGGTTGAAAGGATGACAAATGAAAATGTCATGTGGGCTTTAGGATGGATATTGGGCTTTTGAAATGGTTTTGGATGGGCTTTTAAAGCTTTATGGAAGTGGGTTTTTTAGAATTTAAAATGGGCTTTTGGATGAATGTTTTGTGAATGACCATGCCAAATAAATGTTGGTTTTAGTTTAGGGATGTTTCATGAATGGTTTGGAATCAATTTGGTGTGATTTGGAGTAGAATTGGATTCAATTTGGGCTTTTTGGTAAAGGGGCCAAGGTGGGCCAAGGTGGGCCAAATTGGGCTAACTTGGTTTAAGGTTGGGCTAAATTTGGATTTGATCTAAAATTAATGTTAAGAAATGTTTATGGGAGTGTCACAAAGAGTTTTCAACTTTGGTTAGGCTTTCATTTTGGGATTTGGGCCCATTTGGGTTAGGTTTTGGGCTTAGGTCAATTTAAGGGATTTTGGTTTTGGGTTAGGTTTGGGTAGAGTTTAGGTTCAAATTTTGGGCAAATCAAGTTAGTTTTTTGTTTATGGGGATGTTAGGAAGACTTTAGAAAAGATTTGGGGCCAATTGGAGTTGAATTGGGCTAGGTTTAGGTCATGGGCCAAAATTGAGCTTTAGGCTTCAAATTGAAATTGGGCCCAAACGTCAATCAAATTGGAGTTGGATTTGGTCTAAATTGATATTTGGGATATTTAATTGAAGTTTGGAGTTTAATTGGACGAAAATTGAGGTCAATTGGGGTGGTTTGGTTTGACATTGGGTTCACTTGGGTTAAAAATGGGTCAAATTGGGGATTTTGGTAAAAGTGGGGTAAATTGGCAAAATTGGCTCATGGTGTAGTTGAATAAAATGAAATTAGAAATATTTGGGATTTTATGGAATTTTTTGGGAATTTTTTTAATTTTCTGGATTTTTGGGGTAAAAGGGTATTTTGGTAATTTTGGGGGGTTTAGGGGTATTTTTGGAAATTTTGGTATTTTTGGCCAAAGATGGTCAATTTGAATGGTGGTAAGTGTTTAGGATTGATTTTGAGGAATCTTGGGTAATTTAAGCAATTTTGCAAATTTTGGGTCATTTCAAAGGTATTTGGTAGGTTTGGTGGGTCCGAGGCCTTGGGGGTAAAAAATTGAAATTTTGAAAAAAGGAAGATTGATCAAATGTGAATGAAATGGGATCACTTTTGTTGAGCCATGAAGCAATATTAAGCCCATATGAGCCATGAAGCCATATTAAGCCCATATGAGCCATGAGAGGACTCATTTGAGGCATTCACTATGTTGTTCCTAACCCTCTTAGCAAGGGGCTTAGGGGTTAAGGACCATCCATATGAATTACCTACATGAGTCAGGAAGTCAAGTTGGGTGAGAGTGTGGTTTTAGGACTTGGAATGTGTGTGAGAGTGTAGTGTATGTGCAAGTCAACCATAACCAGACCAGGCCATCCAGGGTATTCCTAAGGCCAAAAAGTCCCCTAGAGAACTCATCCTTTAAACCTTCACATTTGATATCAACCCTCTAGGTGATTAGGGGTCTACAATCAAGATTGTGGGGTTTGCAGGGAGTTAAGAGGTGTTTGAATTTCTAAATGGTGGGTTCCATTTCTAGTCCTCTAAGATTAGTCAAAGGAAAAGCCTAAGGCTAGATCTTAAATACCAAAGAGAGAAGCAAAAGACCTCATCAAAAATGAGGTCAACAGATGCAAATTAGGATCTTTAGTTGTTGCTCCTCCAAACTGATTATTAGACACCATTTGGATAATAGCAGGTTTAAGTTCAACGAAATTAGCAGCTACATCAGGGCGTTGAATACTGACACGCCTAAAATATATACGTGTTTTGCTATATCATTTTACTCATTTTTAATGATATTACACTTTAAAAGAAGGTATTTTGTATGGTTTTTTTTGTTTTAGGTACAAGAAATGGTGATTGGAGCAAAAAGAAGCAAAAACGGTGCAATTTGGAGCAAAAACGAGCAAGAAATGAAATTCTGCCCTGACACCTTTCGATAAGTCTTTTGATGTTTAATCTCATTTACACTTCTTGTATATTGTTTAATGATATTATAATTTAAAGAAAGGTTGTTTTTATGCTTATATTGTACGACTCTCTATTACGAATGCAACACAACTGAAACGGGGCAAATTGGAGCTGAAACGGAGCCAAATGAAGCAAAATGGCGGAGCTACGCAGGATGGGTGCCGAGGGCGTCCAAATCGGTGCCGGCTGCGCAAGAAGCCCGAGACCACGAAAATAGGGTGCCGACAGCCGCAAAACTTTCCTAGAATTAAATAACCAATCCATAGGATTTCGAGGTAGTTTGTCTAGTGCAACATAAATCCTCAACTCTTCGTTAGGCATTTACCTTGTAAATTAAGCCCTAACCGGTCTTAGGATTCCGAGGTAGTCGTCTGATACGACATAAACCCTCATATCTTCGAGGCTATTTATATGATTCTATCATATAAATATAAGTCCTAATTGATTAAAATTAGCAAGATCAAAACATTAAATAAACATTAGGACTTTCTTAAATCCAAGCCAAACAATAGGATAGTCGGGAAATTATCGAAGTTCACTTCGAATCTGTGATTTCTCCTACCTTTCTTCCTTTGAATTCTCAAAACAAAATGTTCTAAACTTGATCCATTCTCTATTGAAATTCCAAAATTCAATCCTTTGAAAACTTAAACTTTGAAATTCTTGAGAGCGAGAATTATTGATTATTATCGAGAGTTTTCTTAGGTGATTCCCGTCACTTAAGATGTAATTAACTATAGGGGCTTGCCCTTATAGGGAATTTTAAAGAACCCAGGTAATATAAACCCTATTTAATGCTTTCATATTAAGCAGGGGAATTTATCGACTTATAAAATTGGTTCGCAGTCCAAACGGATGTCACAAATCTTTTAGTTTGTTTAATCGAGCCCCACCGTCAAGCAGTGTGTCTATCCTTAGAGATAGATACACGGTTTGTGGCGCAGTGCTCGTTTATGTAAACTATTTGGGATGTGAGATCGGTTTAATTTCATAGCTTAAAACCTTCAAATTTAAAATTATTTTCAAAATCAAATACTACTTTTCAAATTATTTATTTAAATTGAATTAAAAATTCGCCGACAAATTTTGTTAGGCGACCCCTTTTCAAAATAAAACACACAACCTAAAAATGTGTCGACATACTTCTGGCGACTCCGCTGGGGAAGAATTCCTCTCTCCATTATAATCAGACAATTCTGCTTTCAAAAATCGGTAGTGCATCCATGTCCCTTGTGGATCAAACTACCCTTCTTTCCGTTGGAATACTATGTTCATTTCTACCTTGAACAAGTATAGCCAACACTCTCTCGGATTTAGGAGCCACTGTTTAGACACCCCTAAACAGAGAGGTTCCGAGATCCTTTTACCTCATTTCTGAGGTGGGGTGGACCCCCAATAGGTGTTAGTTAGGAGTGATCCTTCGAGTCGAGAAGTATTGCATATGGCTTTCTTTCCCTTTCCAACTCCGAATCGGATTCCTTACCTTCTCTACACCTTTGAACATTCCGTTCTAAATAAACAAACCCTCTAATGAATGACTCTTTTAACAAATAACTCCTTATAAATACATGAACAAGAATGTGTTCGGACTCTTTTCGATTCCTTTCTTTTCGTCTCGATGAGAAGAAGCATAACTTGGGACTGACAATCAGGATCTACCCTGCAGAAATGGAAGCCCCGAAGCTGATTTTCTCCTTCACCAATGGACTCGACTTCGCTGTTTACAAGGATGAGCTGCCCGACAATGGGATCATCCGGTTTGGACAAGGATTCGAGAACACAAATGTCAAGATCACCGACGTTTCCTTTTTCGCGCTGACAAACAAAGTATCTGAAGCTAAGAAGCCGCTGATTGAGTTCAACCTTAGGTCAACCCAAGAGTTTCCTCCCTGCAAAAGATCCCGGCGAGAGGAGTATCTGCTGTCCGCGGAGGATCTGTTCTTACTACCCCACCTGGTCTAGTTGTTTCGCACCTACCCCGACTTCGCCAAATTAAAGGGGAAAGAAATCCAGAATTATGGTAAACCTGTTACCGTGGAGGGTACAAATCTTCATGTGAGACCTTCTGTTTTCGAAATCGGGTCTAGCTCAAGAATTCCATCACTGACAAGGACCCAAAGAAGAAACAGAAGTAGGAGGATCGCTAGAGAAGCCAGAGCTGCTGAAATTGCTTTCTGGAGGAAATCCGGAAGCCGGGTCGAATATACACCGCCGCTCGAATACATACCACTTTTGGGAGGAAGCAGGTTCCATCCCCTCTCCGCCACAGAGGACAAGGAAAATGTTCGCAAGATTGTTGCCGCATTGCCTCAGCCCGCATATTACAACGATAGCCGCAAGAAAAGGACTAGAACTACGCCGTTTGCTCGACTGTAAACTTTGATAGAGAAGTTAGCAAAGAAGGAAAAGTGCCCCGTATCGGAGATTCTAGGAAGGATGGGGCGGGTGCCAGTCAAATCCCGTCTTGGACCCCGAGTAGGACCCGCCATCATGACAGAAAAGCCAAGTAAACGAATGAAGGCTAGTCGCGCCGTCGTCGTCTCGGGATTACGGATTAGGGAGGATACCACCTTCCGAGCATTTGGGTCGACGGACCATACGGTCCTAGACCTTCTGCTGCTAGAAGGATGGTATGGCGTCCCACTTCTGGGCAGTTAAGATTGAAACAACAGCCCGAGAAAGAAAGTCTTGCCAGGAGACTTGAATCTGAAGAAAGTACTACTGCGATAAAGGGGACTCGTGAGAAGGGGACCCGGCAGCTATCGCACGACAACCGCAAGGACGTACAGAAAGGCCCGCTAGAAGATGCCATGGAAAAGTTGAGAACTGATATCCGACGATTAGCAAAAGAAAGAGAAGAGAAATTCGGAGACGAGATTGATTCATCGGAATTCATGGACGACGAATATGCAGAAATCAACATGGTCGAAACACGAGCTTCATCAGCTTCACAAGGTGCTCCTGCAGCCGCAGAGAGAGAGGAGCCAGAACTGATGAAAAGGCAGCTTCAAGAGAAAGACGACACGATCGCCCAAATGGCGAAAAGGATGGAAGAGATGGCTATAGCTCTAGCCACTCTCCAATGTCAAGTGCAACCCCAAAGAGAGACGCCCCCAAAGGTCATTCACATTGTAGACGGAGGAAAGGAGATTACATCCGTCAACGGGGATGATCAGCGAAAAAAGGATACGACACAAAGTATGATCCCTGAAAAGGATATCAAGAGCTTGGTAGAACGACGAGGTGCGAGAAGCCTTAGCACAATCAAAGAGCGGGACATCCATTCGGACGGGTAGACCTTACCCAGAAGAATTCGACGCTGTCCAGTACCCAAAAGGCTTTGTACCACCTCTGTTCAAGACCTTCGATGGAACCGGGAACCCCCGACAGCATGTTGCACACTTTCGTGCCAGTTGTTGCAATGCCGGTGGGAGCGATGCATTACTCTTCCGATAGTTCGTCAGCAGCCTGTCAGGGATCGCCTTCGACTGGTTTTCAGAATTACCAAATGGTTCGGTGAAGACGTTCTCAGAACTAGAGAACCTCTTCATCAAGCGATTCGTCGGAGCTCAGCACCACATCACTATAGGTGATTTAGTGGTAGAGAAACAAAAGCCGAACGAAACTTTGGTGGACTACATACTTCGATGGAGGAACTTAAGCATGAAGTGTGAACCACAACTACAAGAACAACATGCAATCGACATCTTGCTTAAAAGCATTCACGGCCCGATAGCACTTCTCCTCAAAGGATTCATTATTAAGACTTTCGATAAGTTGTTAAGCGATGCCGGAAGCTTGCAAGAAGAGGCGAAGCAATTAAGTTTCGCCGACAAGACGGACAAGCAAAAGCCTATGAAGACTTTCGAAAAGAAATCCGGGATCTTTGCAGCAGTCGACAAAGGCAAGCAACCAATACAAATATCGTCCGAACGGCCACAGCAACCTCAACAGAATTACCAGCAACCCGAGCCCGGCTATCGGTCATCTCCACGGTATGAACAACCGCCTCGTCCGCAACGTACATTAAGGGAGCTTCGAGCGGGGAATATCCATTCAAGAATGAGGAAGTGCCGAAAATGTTACGTAGTCGATGAAGACTCCGGATTTCTAGGCTGCACGAGCCTAAAAGACCAGAGGAAGTCAACAAGAAAGGTGATCCCAACTTTTGCCCTTATCACCGGATGCTTGGGCACAAGATAGAAGATTGCATTACCTTCAAAAGTTGGCTCAACGACAACCTTCGGAAAGGGAATATAACGATCCCGAAGGAGTACATGAAGGAACCCCAGAAAGGAGGTTCCGTCAATGTTATCTCAGCTGATCCCATCATTCCGATAGATCCCTATACGACTGACGATGGATGGACTACCACTTGGACAAGGTCTTCGAAAAGATTTTAGACAGCATCCAAACCGCTTCGGTGCGAGCTTCAATTCAGAGTTCGAAACCTGCTAAGTCGGCACTATCACTTGCGATAGAAGAACCACCTCGACAGGAGACGATTGAAGAGAAGAAGAAAATCGATGAAGAAGAGAGGATCGAGGCTCCTAAGGCTAGACTAGGGGCTGCTTATCCTAGGATAGTTTTTTCTGATTCGAGGGAGAAATCCCTCGAACCTCTGACTCTGTATGATTATCTGCTCACTTCGGTGGGATCATATAATGATAAGAGTGATGGCGTTGGTTACGTTTTGACTGTTTCTAACGATTACGTAACTAGCGACAATCCGGACATCGATTTCGATACCAACGACAATTCTCAAATCATACACAATCTCGACGATCAAAATAACGAAGAAGGCATCCATCAAGGAGGCTACGAGAGTTCAACAAGCAGCAAATCTATTTGTGAGTTTCGAGGAGCTCCAGTCACGATAGAGTTAGAGCCTTCAGACTGCGAAGCTAATCCGGAAGAACTTGTCATTCCAATTCAAGAAGAAACACCAGCAAGCTCAACACTAGATTCAGAAGAAATTACAGAAGTCAACTTAAGAAGTGGAAAAGTTCTACCTCCAAGAATGGGTCCAAAGGACAAAGGAAAGCAAGTGGTTGTTCAGGAAGAACCAACCCCGACAAAAGAAATACCCATTCGAGAAGAAATCGAGACACATGGAAACAAAGTGGACTACAACGTGCTAGCCCATCTTAGGAAACTACCGACCAGACCGAGCATCTACGACGCTCTCATCTTATCGAAAGGAGATGAGAGAAGCTCGATCGAGGCCTTACTTGATCCGAGAAATTTACTTAGCTCGAATGGCCGGAGATTCCTTAGATGAGGTTTGCTCGTTAAAGGAACGGCGAGGTGTTACCTTCACGGACAATGACCTACTACTTGGGACGGCAGATCACGACCGACCAGTTGTACATTTCGATTACAATTGGGAAGTTTACACTCTCGAGTATTGGTGGATCCGGGAGCATCAATCAATATAATGAGTCTTCGGACACTAGCATATTTGGAAATTGATGCTCGTGAGCTCGAAGCGGACAAAATGTTATTAAGAGGATTCAACCGGAAAGGAGAAAGAGCCCTCGGGTCGATAACGCTACCGATGAAGACCGGTGACTTAGCAAAAACAACCGCAAAATTTCACATAATTGATTCGAAACATCGTTCAACGCTCTACTCGGGCCGACCATGGATACATGAAAACGGGATGGTACCATCATCTCTACACCAGTGCATCAAATACTATGATGGAGGGGAACAGTGCATCAAAGGTGACTTGCAACCATTCTCCGTACATGAGATTGGAATCCATGACGACGCAGCTTATTATGCACCGTCGAAGAAAACAATCTTCTCCAGGAGATACGCGTAACAAATGAAGCAAAGAAAGTTCGGGACAACAAAGAACACGAAGTTCTAGTCCAACGATCACTCACCACTCCCTTTCGGCGAGATGGTGAAGGTTTCTCCACAACTCGCATCCGAGGTCGAGGCCGGGGACGAGCCGTGGTAGAGACGCTAGGACAGGTTGGACGGAGGAAACCGGCCATCGATGTTGATCGGGAAGACGAGTTCGAAGAAGAAAAGGAAATCAAACAAGAAGCAGCGACAATAAGTCGGAAGAAGCTGCAATTCAAGATCTTTCTCGAAGATGAAAAGAATGAAGAATACAAGTCAATGTACGAGAAGATTAACCACTACGTACATACTATGACCCTAACCTCGATCCATTCTAACAAGATCGAGGGTATGGTGGTCAAAGAGGTACGTAGCGGAGGTGCAAAGCCAATCAAATTCTACCATGGTGCTACTTCCTCCAAAACTGAAAATAATGTACAATTTGAAGATGTCACTTCATCGAAATTAATGGAATTACCTTTTGAGTGGTACTCTCCCTGTGTTCAAAATTTAATTCAACGTGGTTTCTTACCTCGACAATGGACAAAAGGTCAATCACAACATTTTGAAAAATTATGGAATAACTCCGGTCCTCCACCCAATTCAAAGCATGGTCTCGGATTCGGCACAGTAGAATCAGTTGACGATGCCGAATTTTGCTTGGTTGTCACTTGCGAGTCTAATGAAAAGCTGCATGGAAACTACGGAAGAATTTGAAGATTTACAAATTGGAGACGCTCCACCGGAATTCGAAGAAGAAATTAAATCTACGATAGATGAGTTAACGGAAGTTAACTTAGGTACTAGCGAAGAACCTAGACCTACCTTTGTTAGCTCCTTACTCGATAAAGAAGACTCCGAAGAAATAATCGAGTTATTAATGGAATTTAAAGACTCGTTTTGCTTGGATCTACGATGAGATGCCGGGATTAGCTCCGGAGGTCGCGAGTCCATAAGCTAGGAGTGGATCCTACTTACATTCCGGTCGAGCAAGGTCCCGGAAGAATGCGTCTAGAAATTGAACAACAAGTAATAGCTGAAGTTAAAAAGCTAATAGACGCTAAATTTGTCCGTGAAGAACAATACCCGACTTGGTTAGCCAATGTGGTGCCGGTCGAAAGAAGAATGGTCGGATCGGAATTTGTGTGGACTTCGAGAGATTTAAACAAGGCATGTCCAAAAGATGAATTCCCTCTACCGATCCCGAATTAATGATCGGCATTGCTTCGACGCATGAAATATTCTCATTTATTGATGGATCTTCGAGGATACAACCGGATAAAAATGGCTCCGAGAAGATGAAAAGCTTACGGCATTCGAACGCCCATCGGAGTATATTGCTACACAGTGATGCCATTCGGACTGAAGAACGCAGGAGCAACCTACCAGAGAGCAATGACAAGAATTTTTGATGATCTCATCCACAATCAAGTCGAATGCTACGTAGACGATGTAGTCATCAAAAGCAAAGTAAAGGAAAACCACCTGTATGATTTGAGAATTGTTTTCGAACGATTAAGACAATTTAACCTTAAGATGAATCCCTTAAAATGCACCTTCGGCGTCACCTCCGGGAAATTCTTAGGATTCGTTGTCCGACATCGTGGAATTGAAATCGACCCGGAAAAGATTAAAGCTATCTTAGAAATGCAGCCTCCCAAAACCTTAAAACAACTACGATCTTTTCAAGGGAAGCTGGCATATCTTCGACGCTTTATCTCAAACTTGTTAGGTAGGTGTCAGCCTTTCTCGGCACTAGTTAAAAAGGATGCCAAATTCATTTGGGAAGAGAAATGCCAGAAGGCCTTCGAGGACATTAAGCAATATTTAATGACACCTCCTGTCTTAGCGAGCCCCGGTCTCGGGTAGACCGGCGATACTTTATACCGCGGCTTTAGACGACTCTCTCGGAGCCTGTTAGCCAGAGTCGATGATGAGGGTAAAGAAAATGCTCTTTACTACCTAAGCCGTTGTTTACTTCCGACGGAAATAAGGTATCCCGCAATTGAAAAGCATTGTTTGGCCCCGATCTTCGCCTCTCAAAAGCTCGGGCACTACATGCTTTCTCATAAGGTCAACTCGATCTCGAAATTTAATCCATTGCAATACTTGATGACTCGTCCAACACTTTCAGCAGACTTGCCAGATGGTCAATGATATTATTGCAATTCGATATAACTTTCGTGCCTCTTCGTGCCGTAAAGGGACAAGTCTTAGCAGACTTCCTCGCCGCACACCCTTTGCCGGCAGAATCTCCTCTAAATGACGATTTGCCAGATGAATCGACGTTGGGAATTATACTTCGACGGAGCATCTTCAACACACAAAGACGAAGAATCACAGGTGATAGTGCCCGGTAAGGCAGGAATCGGGCTAATCTTTATAACACCGGAGCGGGGGATGTTAAGATACTCCTACCACTTAACAGAACCATGTACAAACAACGAAGCAGAATACGAAGCCCTCTTAACAGGACTAGAATTAACTATCCAAATGGGAATAACAGACATCGACATCTACGGGGATTCGCAATTAATCATCCAACAGATCGCCGGACAGTGCAGAATTTTAAAACCAAGACTCGAGCAATATTTCCAGTATGCCATACAGTTGTTGGAACAGATTCCAAATGTGACGATCTACAAAATTCCCAGAAAAGAAAATGCCTTAGCAGATGCGTTAGCTCGCCTCGCAAAAGAGTTTGCCTGTTTGCAAGATGAGTCAGTGGAAGTGTCAGTTCACGGACGTCAGGTCCTATCACAGCTCGACATAGACACGATACACAAATCAGAAAAAGAAAATGAATCGGTTGCAACGAGTGACGGAAAACACGGAAGATTGGCGACGGCCATTAGTAGACTACACCGCAAACAGGAAAGCTACCGGACGATAGGTCTTTAGCCCATCGGATCAAGAAAAGAACTCCGTCCTACGCATTAATAAACAACACATTGTACGGAAGGTCTTTTAATCAAATGTGGCTAAGGTGCCTAGCGGGTCCGAGGCCCGTGAAATTGTTAAAGAGGTGCATTCGGGACTCCGTGGTGCTCACCGAGTCGGGTCCGAAGATGAAAATGAAAATTAAAAGACTAGGGTACTACTGGCCCTCGATGATGACCGATCGCATGAAAATCGCCAAGAGCTGTCACCAATGCCAAGTACACGGAGTGGATCTACACCAACCTCCAAATGTGCTACATCCGACAATTGCGTCGTGGCCATTTGAATGTTGGGGCACAGATATAGTGGGTCCAATAGAACCACCATCTTCGAAAGGACATTGCTTCATTCTTGCGGCTACAGATTACTTTTCCAAGTGGGCAGGGCGGTTCCACTTAGAGAAGTGAAAGCATACCACGTGCTACGGTTTTCAAGAACCAAGTTGTCTACCATTTCGGAGTGCCGTGCAGGATCATCTCGGATAATGGGTCGGCATTCGAAGCACGCAAATCAATAATTTTGTCGGGAGACATGGGATTGACTGGCGATACTCGACAATTTACTACCCAAGAGCAAACGGCCTCGCCGAGGCTTTTAATAAAACTCTCGTTCAAATTTTAAAGAAAACTTTGGACGATAATAAGAGAAATTGGCACGAGAAGTTATTAGAAGCCTTATGGGCCTACCGGACAACCTTCGAACTCCTACTCGAAGCTACACCTTACGCTCGCGGTGTATGGGTCCGAGGCGATGTTACCTTTAGAGGTTCGGCTTCCTTCACTCGAATTGCGATTGCAAACAAGATCACGACGAAGAGAACGCCAAGTTACGACTCGAAGAATTAGAAAGCACTGGAAGGAAAAGGCTTGCGGCGCAACAAAATTTAGAACTATACCAAGCTAAGATGGTTCGAGCCCATGACAAGCTGGTCCGCCCAAGAACCTTCAAAGTTGGTGACTTAGTTCTCGTTCTCAAGAGACCTATTCTTGCACACCGCAAGATAGGGGAAAATTTGAACCCACTTGGGAAGGACCGTTTGTGGTTGAAGCAGTATACTCAGGAGGTTCCTACCAGCTAGTGAATTGCCAGGGAGAACGACATGTGCTTTCGATCAACAGACGATACTTGATAAAGTATTACGCTACCTGATGTTTCGAAGGAATGAATTCTTCATCCCTAAGAAACACGGGCGAAGTAATTACTTATGACTGGGTCCGAAGCCGAAAATAATAAAAAATGTGCTAAAATAAATAAAATCATGATAATAAAGTTTTCCTTGTTTTCTTTTCCAAATCAAAATCTCTACCCTGATCTTATCCTACTTCATTCCTGTTAAATTTAATATATATATATATATATATATATATATAAATAAAAAGAAATAAAAAAAAATATGTCTTTAATAAACATTTTCTTAATGTTCTTGTTCTTAGTACAGCCCCTGATCCTTTTCCTTGTCTTTTCGCAGGGAAATGTCGAACTGGCTGTTGGTCTTGAACTTTAGAAATGGCATAAGCCTTGCACTCGATGAAAAGAGGGTAAAAGATGGAGCGATAATCGAGATTGACTCGGATTTCGCACCAGCGAGCCTACAGTACGAGGAAAGTGACTGGGTCCCAATTGACCGAGAAGAACTGCCCGGGCAGACAGTGATGAAAGTGGGTGGCCCAAGCCACCAATCCAGTAGCAAGAAAAGAAAAGCAAACATTGAAGAAGATAAGAAAATGAAGTCTGTAGTCGTTACAGCAGAAGGCAGGCTTGTCAGCGCCGCGCCCACAGAAATTCAAGAAGTTCGAAGAGCTACTCTCACGACGAACGCAACGAAGAAATAAGAATCGCCGTATCCGTAAGATGTTAACAAAACTAGTCGCGGACCGGCGCGACGAGACAGATTGCTAATGCCAGAACATACACTTCAAGGACACCGGCTCACCAGGAACCTAAAGAAAGGAGGCCAGCTCCTAGGATAACAGAAAGAACCAGGGAAATCTCACAAAGATCAGAAGAAAGAAGGCTACCACGCTACCAGATAGAACCACCGCAATGCATGACCTTGTTGCGGAAGCAACCCCGGGGGATGTCCCGACGGGCATCATCCCCGAGGAGCCGAGGTATGCGAGGAGAACGTGAAGGGATTGAACCGTATATCCCATAATATGTCACCACGCCTCGCCATCTGCGGATCATTCCGAATACGAGCTGGAGAGAATGCGAATGTTGAAAAGAAAACCTTTGAATACTTCGAGAGAATTAGAGGCGAGAAGAATTAATATACTAGAGGGCCTCGAGCTACATACGGACGTATTCTCGGAGTATGAACAACAGCAAATCGTGGATTGCATCCGGGATTTGAAAAGAATGGGCCGAGCAGGCCGCCTGAGGGAAAACACATACTCAGAACCCCGGAGATGGATGCCAGGGAAGGGAAGAATCACAATACAATGCGGATGCTGCTACAACTTTGCGGAGGACAGGAAGGGAAACCCACCGGAATACTCCGTCATGGGCAAGTGGATCCGATGCCATTAGTCATCAAGAGAATGGTAAAGAGATTGATAACATGGAGGGTACTGCCAGCAGATTGCATACCCAATAGCTGCATTATCAACATCTACGAGCGGGGTGATCGCATACCCCCACACATAGATCACCACGACTTTGTTAGACCTTTCCGCACGCTCTCTTTCCCGAACGAGTGTAACATCATGTTCGGATCCGACCTCCGGATAACGAGGCCCGGGTGAGTTCCGAGGGCCGGTGAAGATACCTTTACCGGTAGGTTCTGTCATGATACTGAAGGGCAACGGAGCGGATATCGCTAAGCATTGCATACCAGGAGTACCAGTGAAGCGGATCTCAGTTACTTTCAGGAGGATGGACGACAAGAAGACACCGTACCATTTCCAGCCAGACCCGGAGCTAGAGAGCCTCCGGCCTTACGAGCTGTGAGTTACATGGGACATATCACACCTCCAACATACATCCAGCCGGCATCCTTGCCAAGGATGGCTTGGAAGGTGATGTTATTAACCATGTACCCCACTATTCAGACATGGATTTTTGACAGATGCTTCTTTTGATGGATCGACGAAGATCATACATAGTCCGTTTTGAGTCTACATGGATTGTATGAAATATATGCCAGATCAAGTTGTATGATGTATCTTCGACATGATTGGAATGAAAGTGAGCATGTCACATTTTTTGCCTTCACCTCTTTTGTGCAAATTGACTGGGAAATGCCATTAAAGTTAAATGAACTTCGAACAAAGAACAGAAAAGAAAGAAACAAAAAAAAAGTAAAAGAAAACTTTCCTTAAAAATCTAAAAATGACGAACACAAAATTCACATGGACACTAAACAAACGATAAAATAAAATTTGAATCATTAAAAGACAAACGAAATGAACATAAATTTCAAATCAAATCAAATCAAATCTAAATCAAATCTCAAATTCAATCTTTCCAGATTTCAAATCTCAATCACATCTCAAATTCAACCTTTCCAGATTTCAAATCTCAATCAAATTTCGAATTCGATCTTCCAGATCTCAAATCAAATCTCAATCAAATTCAAACTTTTGGGTCGAGGATTTTACATCCAAGACTGCATTGCTTTAGGATCCTTTCCCTATCACAATGAAGTACATCAAATTCAAACTTTTGGGTCGAGGATTTTACATCTAAGACTGCATTGCTTTAGGATCCTTTCCCTATCGCAATGAAGTACATCAAATTCAAACTTTTGGGTCGAGGATTTTACATCCAAGACCGCATTGCTTTAGGATCCTTTCCCTATCTCAATGAAGTACATCAAAATCAAACTTTTGGGTTGAGGATTTTACATCCGAGACTGCATTGCTTTAGGATCCTTTCCCTATCGCAAAGAAGTACATCAAATTCAAACTTTTAGGGTTGAGGATTTTACATCCGAGACTGCATTGCTTTAGGATTCTTTCCCTATCGCAATGAAATACATCAAATTCAAACTTTTGGGTCGAGAATTTTACATCCAAGACTGCATTGCTTTAGGATCCTTTCCCTATCGCAATGAAGTGCATCAAATTCAAACTTTTGGGTCGAGGATTTTACATCCAAGACTGCATTGCTTTAGGATCCTTTCCCTATCGCAATGAAGTACATCAAATTCAAACTTTTGGGTCGAGGATTTTACATCCAAGACTGCATTGCTTTAGGATCCTTCCCCTATCGCAATGAAGTACATCAAATTCAAACTTTTGGGTCGAGGATTTTACGTCCAAGACTGCATTGCTTTAGGATCCTTCCCCTATCGCAATGAAGTACATCAAAATCAAACTTTTGGGTCGAGGAATTTACATCCAAGACTGCATTGCTTTAGGATCCTTTCCCTATCGCAATGAAGTACATCAAATTCAAACTTTTGGGTCGAGGATTTTACATCCAAGACTGCATTGCTTTAGGATCCTTTCCCAATCGCAATGAAGTACATCAAATTCAAACTTTTGGGTCGAGGATTTTACATCCAAGACTGCATTGCTTTAGGATCCTTTTCCTATCGCAATGAAATACATCAAATCAAACTTTTGGGTCAAGGATTTTACATCCAAGACTGCATTGCTTTAGGATTCTTGCCCTATCGCAATGAAATACATCAAATTCAAACTTTTAAGGTTGAGGATTTTACATCCGAAACTGCATTGCTTTAGGATCATTTCCCTATCGCAATGAAATACATCAAATTTAAATTTCTTGGGGTTGAGGATTTTACATCCGATACTGCATTGCTTTAGGTTATTTCCCTATTGCAATGAAATACATCAAAATCAAACTCTTGAGGTTAAGGATTTTACATCCAATACCACATTACTCTGAGATCTCTCCTCATTGTAATGATCCAATCCAATCAATTCAATTTTCTTTTGGGGTTGAAGATGTTACATCTAAAACCACGAAATTCCAATTTTCATTTCAAATCAAATCCCTTCATATTAATTTTAACAAAACTTCAATCTAAATTGAAACTCCAAATTGAAATCTAAACTCACACATCGAAACTTAAATTGAAACAAAATGAAATCTAAATTGAAATTTCCCCAGATCATGTGATTTGGAATTCACCTCCTTTTCCTTTCCCCAGCGAGAGTTCAGGAATCTCCAGTTTCAGAGATATGCTTGACACTCCCCAGCAGAAACTCTTATACTTTGTCCTAAGTTTGTCACTTGGACATCTGTGTTGGTTTTGTTGATCGCTTCGGTCAACACCAATACGCACGGTGTGCTCGTCAGCTCACCACACCTATTGGGGGTCCATTTGTTGACCTCATTTTTGATGAGGTCTTCTCTTCTTCTCTTTAGTACTTAGGATCTAGCCTTAGGCTTTTCCTTTGACTATCTTAGAGGACTAGAATTGGGACCCACCTTCTAGAATTTCAAACCACTTCTTAACTCCCTGCAAACTCCACAAACTTGACTGTAGACCCCTAATAACCTAGAGGGTTGAAATCTGATGTGGAAGTTTAAAGGATGAGTTACTATAGGACTCTTTGGCCTTAGGACTGCCCTGGGTGGCCTGGTCTGGTGAAGGGGCTGATTTACACACACACTACACTAATACACTACACTTTCACACACCTCCTAAAACCACACCCATACCTAACTTGACCTCCTGACTGATGTAGGTGATTCACATGGATGGTCCTTAACCCCTAAGTCCTTGGCTAAGAGGGTTAGGAACAACATGTTGGATGCCTCAAATGAGTCCTTTCATGGCTCATGTGGGCTTGATGTGGCTTCATGGCTCAACCAAAATGATTTCATTCCACTAATATTCACCCAATCTTCAATTTTCCCAATTTTCAATTTTTGACCCCCGGGACCCTGCACCCGCCTAACCTACCCAAAGCCCTTGAAATTACCAAAATTTTTCAAAATCACCTAAATTACCCAAGATTCCCCAAAATCAATCCCAAACATTTCCGCATCATTCAAATTTATCATCCATACCCAAAAATATCAAAAATTCCAAAAATACCTCCCAATACCCTCCAAATACCCAAAATACCCCTCTTGACCCAAAATCCCAAAAATTCAAAAAATTCCCAAAAAATTCCATAAAATCCCAAATATTCCCATTTTCATTTTGTTTAACTACACCATGGGCCAATTTTGTCAATTTACCCTACTTTTGTCAAAACCCCCAATTTGACCCATTTTAACCCTAAGTGAACCCAATGTCAAACCAAACATACCCAATTGACCCAAATTCTGGTCCAATTCAATTCTAAACTTCAATTCAACATTCCCAATACCAATCTAGACCAAATCCAAGTCCAATTTGATTGACATTTGGATCCAATTTCACTTTTGGCCTTAAAGCCCAATTTGGACCCATGACCCAAACCTAACCCAAACTCACCCAATTCAACTCCAGTTAACCCCAAATCTTTTCTAAATCTTCCTTAGCATCCCCACAAGAAAAACACTAACATGATTTGCCCAAAATTTAAACCCAAACCCCACTCAAATTCAACCCAAAACCAAAAGGCCCAATTTTGACCTAAACCCAAACCTAACCCAAATGAGCCCAAATCTCAAAATCAAAGCCCAACCAAAGTCAAAACCTCTTTGAAACACTCCCATAAACATTTCTCAACATTAATTTTACATCAATTTCAACCCTAGCCCAACATTGGCCCAACTTGGCCCACTTTGACCTATATTGGCCCATTCACCAAAGAAACCCAAATTCAACCCAATTCAAACCCAAATCACTCCCAATTTGCTCCAAGTCACTCATGACACATCCATGAGCTAAACCCAATAATTATTTGGCCCAACCTCTTCACAAAATTCCCATCCATAAATTCATTTTTAAACTTAAAGGCTCATTCCTTAAACCATTTTAAAAGCCCATCCTTCACCACATCCAAAGGCCCAAAATTGGTCCCAAAGCCCACATGATATTTCTCTACATCACCCATTCAATTAAAATCATCCCTAAGTCATAAACCAATGATCAAATAATTCTAAATGAAGCTTCATCCAAATTTTCACCAAAATATCCAAAATTCTTAAAACCCATTTTTATGAAATTGACCAAACTTTTTCCAAGCCAAATGGAGCCATGAAGCCATGCACAAGCCATATGCAAGCCATGGCAGCCACTTTACACATCACCATGTCATTTTTGGCAAAGGGAGGGAGTCCTTTAATGATTCCCTTAAGGGAGATTAAGCCTTTTCATGACACTTCTAAACCTTGATTAAACATAACTGTACTTAGATGGTGACTTCTCCCCACTAAGCTAGGCGACTTACTCGATTCCCTCAGCCCAAAATCATGCCTTGGAGGGTGAACCAAACCTAAATCCATGACTTGAACCCATTTGGACCCAAAATTAGCTCCTCCACCATTCCATCTAAATCAAACCCTTTACACATGGCCAATGCCAATTGATTGCACTAAGCCCCAACCCCGACCTCCACGACCAAGATGGTGACCAATGCTCGGCCGGCCGGCCACTGGGTCGCCGGAAAACACCATGGCCGAGAGCTCGCATGTGAGCCGACCTTGGAATTCTCCCTTGCCGAGCTGCCCCATCCCCAGTGGCCATTATAGTTGTTCTTCTCTTGCCAAGAGAAGCCGATCCCAAGCCACTAACTCTCCTTGGGAGGCCCTCCACCCTCTCTCTATTTAAACACCACCCCTCTCGGCCATGAGAGGTGCTGAAACAAACCTTAAGGAAACTCTGCCAAAATTATTCCAGACTACTCCCCATACACAGAGCACTTGATCCCCACTGAAATCCCCCTGCCATTTCTTCTCTGTGAGCTCAATTTAAGAGTTGAAATCCAACCCCAAAACACGGACACTTCTCCACAGTGAGCCAATCCCCAAATTGATTGGTTCTACACCTTCACCATACCAAGGGAAGGTGTCCACCAGCAAAAGCCCCATCTCCAGGCCACCCAGTTGCTCCAGCCTCCAAGCTTTGTGATCGGGCTTGGTCGAAATCACACCTAGGCAATTCACCAGACCGGGAGACTTCATGCCGGAGCTTCGTCGGGATCCAATCGAAGGTGCAACAACCCTCGGATCGAAGCCACACTTCTCGCGAGCAAAGGTATGGCCTCACTCTTCTTCCCGAGCTTCGAACATTCTCCATTTCTATTGCGTAAATTTCATCCCACATAAACCGTATGGATGTGTTCGTCTTCTCGAGACGAATCCATAGAGCATAAGAATATGAAAATCCATTGAGTATCGGGTGAGATCTTAGGGATTTAGTGTGGACGGCTCTCGGGTGAGGACGCTCGGGGATGATGAACGGATGCCATCCATTCAATACACGCGCGGACGGACGGCTCAGATGGCGTCGGACCAGGAGACGGTACGAGAACCGCGGGGCCCGGGCTGCTGACTCAAGCGGCGGCGTCGAATGGGAGCGCGACGCGTGTGCGTTCGGAGCTGCCGAGGTTGACGCGGCGCCGCGTGGATAAATAGAAAATTAGGGGTATTTTCTATTTATTTAATTCCCTAAACTTCAAAAATTCATAACTTTGTGTAGAAAAATCAGAAAAATAAAATAAAAATACCCTCTTGCTCAATGAACAGAGGAGAATAATGTGGAAAAGAAATTATTTAATTTCATCAAGTATTTTATTTTTAATAATTTATTTACTCTCTGCATATTTTTAATTCTCCATGCATGTATACAATTCACCATGGCATGAGACCATAGGGCTTTTGAAGCCTCCGAATTTGGGGACATTCCACGAATTTTCCAATGTCGGAGGCCATCCTTATGAAAAGTTATTGATTTTTCAAATTCATGTTACTTGTTTTGAGTATTTTAATTCCAATAAATAGCATGTTGTGAAATAAATTCTAGGAAAATTTGGTGATGTTCCTTATGACCAGAGGACCCTAGGAAAAATAGGTTTTGAGTTAGTTCATTTAAAACAACCCTAATTGGCTTAAACACCCAAAATGGATCTCTAATTAATTAGAGCTAACCATACATCAAATTGACTTGAAATCAATTCTCCATTGACCTTTAGGATCAGAGGAACCCACCATAAAAATTTGAGGTCAATTGGACTTGGTTAGCCCTACTAAATGGGTTGATTGAGCCACTTAGTCATTTTAAACTTTAAAAATTCATAACTTTCAAAATATTTTTCAAAAATTCACCAAATTGGTTTTGGAGCCTCTCTGATATCAGGGGAATTTAAGAAAATTAAAATTTCAATTTTCTAAAAAAGTTGATTTTTAATATTATTTTAATATTTTTAATAATTAAAAAATAATAAAAATCACAAAAAAAATAAAATTCACCAAAATGTCACATTTTGAATTTTAATCACTTAGGAACAAACCCCATATTTTTCTTAGGTCTATTTTATGAGATATTAAATTTTAAAGCCCTAGGGTAATTTTAAAATTAAAAAAATGTATTTTCTAGCATTTTCACTAAAATAATTACAATAAATCATAGAAAAATCAGAAAATTACAAAATTTGATTCTCTGATTTCCTTGATATCAGAGAGATTTTTGAAAAATATAAAATTTATTTTTCAACATTTATTTTATTTTTAAATTAATTAACACTCCAAAACTTAAAATAATTATAATAAAAATAGTATAATTCAAAAAATCACTAAAATTGGTCCAAGTGGTCTTCTGGTCATTAGAAATGTCCTCTAATTTTCTTAAGGACAGAAACTTTCCCTTGGTCATGTTATTAAATTTTCCTTGGAAATCTCTATTTTCCACCAAAAATAATTATATAAATAAATTAAATACAGAAAAATCACATTTTCTCCTCTCATGTCTTTATTGACATATGAGTGAAGTCACATAAAAAATTTCAAGTTCATTTGAGTTCAATTTAGTGAGTTATGAAATTATTAAGCTTAAAGGGCAAAATGGTAATTAAAATTTTAACCCTTAATTAAAACTTTAGGTTTAATAAAATTAAAAAGTAAAATATTTGATCTCAATCTGATTTGGATGATTGGAATTTAAATAATTAAAGGGTAGAAACCCATTAAACAATTTAAAATAATTAAACCTTAATTAAATAATTGATTAAATTTGGAAGAATAATAAAATTGGAATTATTAAAATAGGGATATTATTAGGAAGAGATTTATTCTTTAATTTAAAAATCCCTAAATTAATTATCTCATTAATATTTAATTCTTAATTAAAATGATAACTCAAATTTAAAATATTAAAAGACTTAATCATTAAACTAAAATTAAATTATTAAACTCTTTTAAAATTTCAATTAAAATTTAAAATAAAATTAAATTAAAAATTAAATTAAATTAAGTAAATTAAATTGAATTAAATTAAATTAAATTAAATTAAAATTAAAAGTTGGATTAAATTAAAGATTAAATTAAATTAAATTAAATTAAATTAAAACAAAATTAAATTAAATTAAATTAAATTAAATTAAATTAAATTGAATCAAATTAAATTAAAATTAAAACAAATCGAAACTAAATTAAGTTAAATCAAACCAAATTAAATTAAATTAAATTAAATTAAATTAAATTAAATTAAATTAAATTTAATCAAATTAAATTAAAATTAAAACTAAACCAAATTAAATTAAATTAAAGTTAAATAAAATTGAATTAAAAATAACATCACCTACGACATAAAGAATTTAAAAATAAATATAAAGCAACTTGAACACTATTCCAAACTTAAACCCATTAACTGAAATTAAATTAAATCATAAATCATTTGAACACCAATTTGCCCTCGAAATCTTTTGTTGTCATAACTCCTAAACAGAACGTTAAGTGAAGTGTTACTTCACTCATAGGATATTCAAATGTCCTAGTTCACTGACTAAGATAACAACAAAACTTGAATTCCGGACGATTAATTCATTTGTATAATTAAATTCTCTTGGACTTAAAAATAATCCTAGAAATATTGAAAAGATGTTTAAGACTCGTCTTAAGCACTTCCTCGATATGATGGGATGTTTATAAGAACAATTGAACTTAATTGTTCTTTGATGAAGAAAATCGTCCTCGAACCAAAACACTGAGAACCTAGACGTCATAGGAGATGACTAGGCATAGGAGTAGGACCTTGGTAGAAAACCATATCCCTTCCCTTAGCTTTACCTAGGAACTTGCTTTAAATGCTTAAATATTATAATTGTGTTTTAAGTGCAGCTTGGGATGACGGGAAGACCCTCCAGGTACGCTTTTATTGTAATTTACATTATTGCAATTTATTTAAGCACATTGCACTTACTTTTCTTGCATGATAAACAATCGTTGCATGAAAACCCACACCTTTAGGATAATCCACTAAAGCTGAAACCAAAACTAAGTTAAAAGCCATTGCAAGATAAAATTCACCGCCACAACATTTCAAAATATAAAACAACTCAAAATTTAATCACAAACGAACACAAAACTACAATTACAATTAAATTAAAACGTCTTGTTGGATGATCGGGAATACCTCGGATGATGTAACCTATGTGTTGCTAATGGGATTTCCCACGGTCTAAATGAAAGTGTGGAACTCATTCGGTTAAGTTTAGCAAATTCATACGGACTAAGTGAATCCTATAAAAATAATAATGCCGGAAGGATGGAACCGTGGGATCTTAACCGGTGTCGTTATAATCAACTTTAAGATTTGTTTTAATTAAAACGTAAAAAACACTTGGAAATTAAGATTTTCTCTAAACAAAAACACTTTTCTCATCCCACGATTTATGACTTCTAAAACTAAAACTTCTGCAACAACAAGGAGCTCGGAGCATGGTGGGCGAGCACGGCCATCGTCATCGGCAAAACTTGAATCTACATCGACAAAACTTTCCTAGAATTAAATAACAAAGCCATAGGACTTCGAGGTAGTTTGCACTAGTGCAACATAAATCCTCGACTCTTCGTTAGGCATTTACCTTGTAAATTAAGCCCTAACCGGTCTTAGGATTCCGAGGTAGTCGTACGATACGACATAAACCCTCATATCTTCGAGGCTATTTATATGATTCTATCATATAAATATAAGTCCTAATTGATTAAAATTGGCAAGATCAAAACATTAAATAAACATTAGGACTTTCCTAAATCTAAGCCAAACAATAGGATAGTCGGGAAATTATCGAAGTTCACTTCGAATCTGTGATTTCTCTTACCTTTCTTCCTTTGAATTCTCAAAACAAAATGTTCTAAACTTGATCCATTCTCTATTGAAATTCCAAAATTCAATCCTTTGAAAACTTAAACTTTGAAATTCTTGAGAGCGGAATTATTGATTATTATCGAGAGTTTTCTTAGGTGATTCCCGTCACTTAAGATGTAATTAATTATAGGGGCTTGCCCTTATAGGGAATTTTAATGAACCCATGTAATATAAACCTCGTTTAATGCTTTCATATTAAGCGGGGAATTTGTCGGCTTATAAAATTGGTTCGCGAGACCAAACGTATGTCACAAATCTTTTAGTTTGTTTAATCGAGCCCCACCGTCGAGCGATTGTGTCTATCCTTAGAGATAGATACACGGTTTGTGGCGCAGTGCTCGTTTATGTAAACAATTTGGGATGTGAGATCGGTTTAATCTCATATCTTAAAACCTTCAAATTTAAAATTATTTTCAAAATCAAATACTACTTTTGAAATTATTTATTTAAATTAAATTAAAAATTCGCCGACAACTACGTTAGGCGACCCTTTTCAAAATAAAACACACAACCTAAAAATGTGCCGACGTGACCCGTGGTGAGCGCCACGAGTCTGAATGCACCTCTTTAACAATTTCGCGGGCCTCGGACCCGCTTAAGCACCTTAGCCACATTTGATCAAAAGACCTTACGTACAGATGTGTTGTTTATTAATGCGTAGGACGAGTTCTTTTCTTGATCGATGGAGTTAGCGACCTATTGTACGGTAGTTTTCTGTTTGCGAGTGAGTACATGTAATGGTCATCGACAATCCTCTGTGTTTTCACGTCACTGCTTGCTAGTCGATCCATTTTCTTTTCTGATTTGTGTATTGTGTACATGTCGAGTTGTGATAGGACCGACGTCCGCGACCGACACTTCCACTGATTCATCTTGCAAGCGAGCAAATTCTTTTGCTAAACGGGCTAACGCATACGTTAAAGCATTTTCTTTCCGGGAATTTTGTAGATTGTCACATTCGGAATCTGTTCCAACAAGCTGTATGGCATACTTGTAAGTATTGCTCGAGTCTTGGCTTTAAAATTACATGCTTGTCCGGCGATCTGTTGAATGATTAGCTGCGAATCCCCGTAGATGTTGATGTCTGTTATCCCCATTTGAATAGCTAATTCCAATCTTGTTATGAGGGCTTCTTATTCGACTTCGTTGTTTGTACACGGTTCGTCGAGTGGTAGGAGTATCTTAACATCCCCGCTCCGGTGTTATAAAGATTAGTCCGATTCTGCCTTACGGGCACTATCACTTGCGATTCTTCGTCTTAGTGTCTTGAAGATGCTCCGTCGAAATACAATTCCCAACGTCGATCATCGGGGTCTTCTAGGCTCATTATTTGTTCATCGACGGAGTTGTCATTGAGAGGAGATTCTGCCGGCAAAGGGTGTGCTGCGAGGAAGTCTGCTAGGACTTCTCCCTTTACGGTACGAAGAGGAACGAAAGTTATATCGAATTGCAATAATATCATTAACCATCTGGCAAGTCTGCCAGAAAGCGTTGGACGGGTCATCAAGTATTGCAATGGATTGAATTTCGAGATCAGGTTGACCTTATGAGAAAGCATGTAGTGCCTGAGCTTTTGAGCGGCGAAGATGAGGGCCAAACAATGTTTTTCAATTGCGGGATACCTTATTTCCGTCGGAAGTAAATGACGGCTTAGGTAGTAAAGAGCATTTTCTTTACCCTCATCATTGACACAGGCTAACGGGGCTCCGAGAGAGTCGTCTAAAGCCGCGAGTATAAAGTATCAACGGTCTACACGAGGCCCAGGGCTGCTAAGACGAGGAGGTGTCATTAAATATTACTTAATGTCCTCGAAGGCCCTACGGCATTTCTCTTCCCGAATAAATTTGGCGTCCTTTTTAACTAGTGCCGAGAAAGGTCGACACCTACCGACAAGTTTGAGATAAAGCGTCGAAGATATGCCAGCTTCCCTTGAAAAGATCGTAGTTGTTTTAAGATTTTGGGAGGCGGCATTTCTAAGATAGCTTTAATCTTTTCCGGGTCGATTTCAATTCCACGATGTCGGACAACAAATCCTAAGAATTTCTCGGAGGTGATGCCGAAGGCACATTTTAAGGGATTCATCTTAAGGTTAAATTGTCTTAATCGTTCGAAAACAATCCTCAAATCATACAGGTGGTTTTCCTTTACTTTGCTTTTAATGACCACATCATCCACGTAGCATTCGACTTGATTGTGGATGAGATCATCAAAAATTCTTGTCATCGCTCTACGGTAGGTTGCTCCTGCATTCTTCGGTCCGAATGGCATTCTTGTGTAGCAATATACTCCGATCGGCGTTACGAATGTTGTAAGTTTTTCATCTTACGGAGCCATTTTTATCTCGGTTGTATCCACGAAGATCCATCCATGAATGAGAATATTTCATGTCTTGAAGCAATGTCGATCATTAATTCGGGATCGGTAGAGGAATTCATCTTTTGGACATGCCTTGTTTAAATCTACGAAATCTACACAAATCCCGATCCGACCATTCTTCTTCCGATTGGTACCACATTGGCTAGCCAAGTCGGGTATTGTTCTTCACGGACAAATTTGGCATCTATTAGCTTTTTAACTTCAGCTATGACTTGTAGTTCGATTTCTAGATGCATTCTTACGGGACCTTGTCGGCGGGACGGATGTAGGATCCACCCTTAGCTTATGGATTGCGACCTCCGGAGCTAATCTCGGCATCTCATCGTAGCTCCAAGCAAAATAGTCTTTAAATTCCATTAATAACTTGATTATTTCTTCGAGTCTTCTTTATTGAGTAAGGAGCTAACAAAGGTAGGTCTAGGCTCTTCGCTAGTACCTAAGTTAACTTCAGTTAACTCATCTATTGTAGATTTAATCTCTTCTTTGAATTCAGTGGAGCGTCTCCAATTTGTAAATCTTCGAATTCTTACGTAGTTTCCATGCGGTTTTCATTAGACTCGCAAGTGACAACCAATCAAAATTCGGTATCGTCGACCGATCCTACTTGTCGAATGCGAGACCGAGCTTTGAATTGGGTGGACGACCGGAGTTATTCCATAATTTTTCAAAATGTTGTGATTGACCTTTTGTCCATTGTCGAGGTAAGAAACCACGCTGAATTAAATTTTGAACACGGGGAGAGTACCACTCAAAAGGTAATTCTATTAATTCGATGAAGTGACATCTTCAAGTTGTACATTATTTTCGGTTTTGGAGGAAGGAGCACCACGGTAGAATTTGATGGGCTTTGCACCGCCGCTACGTACCTCTTTGACCACCATACCCTAGATCTTATTAGAATGGATCGGGGTCAGGGTCATAGTATGTACATAGTGGTTAATCTTCTCGTACATCGATTTATATTCTTCATTCTTTTCATCTTCGAGCGGGATCCTGAATTGCGGCTTCTTCCGACTTATTGTCGCTGCTTCTTGCTTGATTTCTTTTTCTTCTTCAGAACTATCCTGAATTTCTTATTGATGGCTGGTTTCCTCTGTCCAACTGTCCTAACGTCTCTGCCACGACCTCATCCCAGGCCTCGACCTCGGATGCGAGTTGTGGAGAAACCTTCACCATCTCGCCGTAAGGGAGTGGTGAGTGATTGTTGGACTAGAACTTCGGGTTCTTCGTCATCCCGAATTTCCTTTGCTTCATTCGTTATGGTATCTCGGAGAAGATTGTTTTCTTAAGAGGTGCATAATAAGTCGCATCTTCATGAATTCCAATTTCATGTACGGAGAATGGTTGTAAGTCACCTTTGATGCACTTGTTCCCCTCCATCGTAGTATTTGATGCACTGATGTAGAGATGATGGTACCATCCTGTTTTCATGTATCCATGGTCGACCCAGTAGAGCGTTGAACGATGTTTCTGAATCAATTATGTGAAATTTTACGGTTGTCTTTGCTAAGTCACCGGTCTTCATTAGTAGTGTTATTGATCCGAGGGCTCTTTCTCCTTTACGGTTGAATCCTCTTAATAACATTTTGTCGGCTTCGAAGCTCGCGAGCATCAATTTCCAAGTATGCAAGTGTTCGAAGACTCATTATATTGATTGATGCTCCTGGATCCACCAATACTGCGGAGAGTGTAAACTTCCCGATTGTAAGCTGAAATGTACAACGGTCGGTTGTGATCTGCTGTCCCAAGTAATAGGTCATTGTCCGTGAAGGTGACACCTCGTTGTTCCTTTAACGAGCAAACCTCATCTAAGGAATCTCCGGCCATTTGAGCTTAGCAAATTTCTAGATCAAGTAAGGCCTTGATCAGGGCTTCTCTCATCTCCTTTGATAAGATGAGAGCATCGTAGATGCTCAGTTTGGCCGGTAGTTTCCTAAGATGGGCGAGCACGTTGTAGTCCACTTTATTTTCATGTGTCCCGGCTTCTTCTTGAATGGGTACTTCTTCTGTCGGGGTTGGTCCTTCCTGAACAACCACCTGTTTTCCTTTGTCCTTTGGACCCATTCTCGGAGGTAGAACTCTTCCACTTCTTAAGTTGACTTCTATAATTTCTTCTGAATCTAGTGTTGAGCTTGCTGGTGTTTCCTCCTGAATCGGAATGACAGGTTCTTCTGGATTAGCTTCAGAGTCTGAAGGCTCTAACTCTATTGTGATTGGAGCTCCTCGAAACTCGCAAATCGACTCATTGCTTGTTGAACTCTCGTAGCCTCCTTGATGGATGTCTTCTTCGTCATTGTGATCGTCGAGATTGTGTATGATTTGAGAATTGTCGTTGGTATCGAAATCGATGTCCAAATTGTCGCTAGTTACGTAATCGTTAGAAACAGTTAAAACGTAGCAAACTCCATAACCCTTATCATTATAAGATCCCACTGGAGTGAGTAGATAATCATACAGAGTCAGAGGTTTGAGGGATTTCTCCCCTGAATCCGAAACAACTATCCTAGGATAAGCAGCCCCTAGCCTAGCCTTAGAAGCCTCGGTCTTCTCTTCTTCATCGATTTTCTTCTTCTCTTCAATCGTCTCCTGTTGATGTGGTTCTTCTATCGCAAGTGATAGTGTCGGCTTAACAGGTTTCGAACTCTGAATTGAGGCTCGTACCGAAGCGGTTTGGATGTGATCCAAAATCTTTTTTGAAGACCATGTCCAACGGTAGTCCATCCATCATCAGTCCCATAGGGATCTATCGGAACAATGAGATCAGTCGAGACAACATTGACGGAACCTCCTTTTTGGGGTTCCTTCATGTATTCCTTCGGGATCATTATATTCCCTTTCCGAAGATTGTCGTTGAGCCAACTTTTGAAGGTAATACAATCTTCTATCTTGTGTCCAAGCATCCGGTGGTAAGGGCAAAGTTGGGATCACCTTTCTTGTCGACTTCTTCTGGTCTCGTAGGTTCTAGTAGCTGGAAATCTGGAGTCTTCATCAGACTACGGAACATTTTCGGCACTGCCTCATTTTTGACTGGATATTCCCTGCTCAGAAGCTCCCTTAACGTACGTTGCGGACGAGGCGGTTGTTCATCTTGTGGAGATGATCGATAGCTAGGTCGGGGTTGCTTGGTAATTCTGTTGAGGTTGCTGCGGCAGGTCTGACGATATTTGTATCGGTTGCTTGCCTTTGTCGACTGCTGCAACGATCCCAGACTTCTTTTCAAAAGTCTTCACAGGCTTTTGCTTGTCTGTCTTGTCCGCGAAACTTAATTGCTTCGCCTCCTCTTGCAAGCGTCCGGCCTTGCTTAACAACTTCTCGAAAGTCTTAATAGTAAATCCCTTGAGGAGAAGTGCTATCGGGCCGTGAATGCTCTTAAGTAAGATGCCGATCGCATGTTGTTCTTGTAGTTGTGGCTCACACTTCATACTTAGGTTCCTCCATCGAAGTATGTAATCTACCAAAGTTTCGTTCGGCTTCTGCTTCTCTACCACTAAATCACCTATAGTGATGTGGTGCTGAGCTCCGACAAATCGCTTGATGAAGAGGTGCTCTAGTTCTGAGAACGTCTTCACCGAACCATTTGGTAATTCTGCATACCAATCAAAGGCGATCCCTGACAGGCTGCTGACAAATTGTCGGAAGAGTAATGCATCACTTCCGCGGGCATTACAACAACTGGCACGAAAGTGTGCAACATGCTGTCGGGGGTTCCCGGTTCCATCAAAGGTCTTGAACAGAGGTGGTACGAAGCCTTTCGGATATTGGACATCGTCGAATTCTTCAGGGTAAGGTCTACCCGTCCGAATGGATGTCCCGCTCTTTGACCGTGCTAAGGCTTCTCGCACCTACTGTTCCACCAAGCTCTTGATATCCTTTTCTGGAATCATGCTTTGTGTCGCATCCTTCTTTAACTGATCATCCCCATTGACGGACGTAATCTCCTTTCCTCCGTCTATAATGTGAATGACCTCACGGGGTGTCTCTCTTTGGGGTTGCACTTGACTCTGGAGAGTGGCTAGGGCTACAGCCATCTCTTCCATCCTCTTTGCCATTTGGGCGATTGTATCATCTTTCTCTTGAAGCCGCCTCCTCATTACTTCCGGCTCCTCTCTTTCGCG
Source organism: Papilionanthe hookeriana x Papilionanthe teres (assembly GCA_022702705.1). Lineage (NCBI taxonomy): Eukaryota > Viridiplantae > Streptophyta > Magnoliopsida > Asparagales > Orchidaceae > Papilionanthe > Papilionanthe hookeriana x Papilionanthe teres. Next base: position 149,449,290 of record CM040425.1, on the reverse strand, counting down.
GGCTGCAGGAGCACCTTGTGAAGCTGACGAAGCTCATGTTTCGACCATGTTAATTTCTGCATACTCATCGTCCATGAATTCCGACGAATCAATCTCATCTCCGAATTTCTCTTCTCTTTCCTTTGCTAATCGTCAAATATCAATCCTCAACTTTTCCATAGCTTCCTCTAGCGGTCCTTTCTGCGCATCCTTGCAGTTGTCGTGTGATAGCTGTCGGGTTCCCTTTTCGTGAGTCCCCTTTACTGCAGTGGCGCTTTCTTCGGATTCAAGTCTCCTGACGAGACTTTCCTTTTCAGGCTGTTGTTTCAATCTTAATTGCCCAGTAGTGGGACGCCATTCCATCCTTCTAGCATCAGAAGGTCTGGGACTGGATAGTTTGTCAGCCAAATGTTGGAAGGTGGTATCCTCCCTAATCTGCAACCCTGAAACAATGACAGGCGGACTAGCCTTCATCCTTTTATTTGGCTTTTCTGTAACGATGGCAGGTTCTACTCTCGGCCCGAGATGAGATTTGACTGGCACCCACCCTATCCTTCTCAGAATCTCCGATACGGGGCATTTTTCCTTCTTTGCTAACTTCTCAATCACAGTCTGTAGTCGGGCAAATGGTGTAATCCTAGCCCTTTTCTTTCTGCTGTCACTGTAGTATGCGGGTCGAGGTAATGTAGAAACAATCCTGCGGACATTTTCCTCTTCAGCTGCGGTGGAAAGGGGATGAAATCTACTTCCTTCCAAAAGGGGTGTATCTTCAGGCAATGGTATGTTTTCAGGTAGTGGTGTGTACTCAGTGATTTCTTCTAAGAAAGAAACTTCAGCAGCTCTGGCCTTCCTGGCAATCTTCCTACTTCTGTTCCTTCTTTGGGTCCGTGTTAGTGATGGAATTCTTGAGTTGGACCCGATTTCAAAACGAAGGTCTCGCGAGAAGGTCTGTACCCTTCACGGTAACGACTTCACCATAGTTCCGGATTTCCCTCACGGGAAGGTCTGTACCCTTCACGGTAACGGAGTTCACCATAGTTACGGATTTCCTTCCCCTTTAATTTGGCGAAGGCCGGGGTAGGTGCGGAGACAACTAGACCGGTGGGGGTAGCAACAACGAGTCCTTCGTGGACGGCGGTACTCCTCTCAGTTGGAATCTTTTGCAGGGGAGGAAACTATTGAGTTGACCTAAGGTTGAACTCGATTAGCGGCTTCTCAGTTTCAGATACTTTGTTTGTCAGTGCGAAAAGGGAAACGTCGGTGATCTTGACATTTGTGTTCTCGAATCCTTGTCCAAATCGGATGATCCTATTGTCGGGCAGCTCATCCTTGTAAACAACGAAGTCTAGTCCATTGGTGAAGGAGAAAATCAGCTTTGGGGTTTCCATTTCTGCAGGGTAGATTTTGATTGTCAATCCCAAGTTATGCTTCTTCTCATCAGGACGAAAAGAAAGGAATCGAAAAGAGTCCGAACACATTCTTGTTCATGTATTTATAAGGAGTTATTTGTTAAAAGAGTCATTCATTAGAGGGTTTGTTTATTTAGAACGGAATGTTCAAAGGTGTAGAGAAGGTAATGAATCCGATTCAGAGTTGGAAAGGAAAAGAAAGCCTTATGTGAGACTTCTCAACTTGAAGGATCACTCCTAAACTAACACCTATTGGGGGTCCACCCCACCTCAGAAATGAGGTAAAAGTATCTCAGAACCTCTCTGTTTAGAGGTGTCTAAACAGTGGCTCCTAAATCCAAGAGAATGTTGTCTATACTCGTTCAAGGTAGAAATGAACATAGTATTCCAACGGAAAGAAGGGTAGCTTGATCCACTAGGAACATGGATACACTACCGATTTATGAAAGCAAAATTGTCAGATTAAAATGGAGAGAGGAATTGTCCCCAGCGGAGCCGCCAGAAATTGTACGGCTTATTTTTAGGTTGTGTGTTGTATTTTGAAAAGGGGGTCGCCTAACAGAAATTGTCGGCGAATTTTTTTTAATTTAGTTTAAATAAATAATTTGAAAAGTAGTATTTGATTTTGAAAGTAATTTTAAATTTGAAGATTTTAAGATATGAAATCAAACCAATCTCACCTCCCAAATAGTTTATATAAACGAGCACCGCACCATAAGCCGTGTATCTATCCCTAAGGATAGACACACTCGCTTGATGGTGGGGCTCGATTAAATAAACTAGAAGATTTGTGACATCCGTTTGGTCCACGAAATAATTTTATAAGTCGACAAATTCCCCAGCTAATATGAAAGCATTAAACAGGGTTTATATTACCTCGGTTCTTTAAAATTCCCTATAAGGGCAAGCCCCTATAGTTAATTACATCTTAAGTGACGGGAATCACCTAAGAAAACTCTCGATAATAATTAGTAATTCTGCTCTCAAGAATTTCAAAGTTTAAGTTTTCAAGGGATTGAATTTTGGAATTTTAATAGGGGATGGATCAAATTTGGAACATTTTATTTTGGGAATTCAAAGGAAGAAAGGTAGGAGAAATTACAGATTCAAAGCGAACTTTGGTAATTTCCCGACTATCCTATTGTTTGGCTTGAATTTAGGAAGGCCCTAATGTTTATTTAATGTTTCAATCTTCCCAATTTTAATTAATTTGGACTTATATTTGTATGATAAAATCATACAAATAGCCTCGAAGACATGAGGGTTTATGTCGTATCGGATGACTACCTCGGAATGCTAAGACTGGTTAGGGCTTAATTTATATGACATGATTATGCAAATGCCTAACGAAGAGTTGAGGATTTATGTTGCACTAGGCAAACTACCTCAAAATCCTATGTATTGGTTATTTAATTCTAGGAAAGTTTTGCTGAAGTAGACTCAGGTTTTGCTGATGACGATGGCCGTGCTGCCCACAATGCTCTGAGCTCCTTGTTGTTGCAGAGGTTTAGTTTTAGAAGTCATAAATCAAGGGATGAGAAAAGTGTTTTGGTTTAGAGAAGATCTTAATTTCCAAGTGTTTTTTACGTTTTAATTAAAACAAATCTTAAAGTTGATTATAACGACACCGGTTAAGATCCCAGGGTTCCATCCTTCCGACATCATTATTTTTATCGGATTCACTTAGTCCGGATGAATTTGCTAAACTCAATCTGAATGAGTTCCACACTTTCATTTAGGCCGTGGGAAATCTCGTTAGCAACACGTAGGTTACATCATCCGAGGTATTCCCGATCATCCAACGGGACGTTTTAATTTAGTTGTAATTGTAGTTTTGTGTTCTGTTTGTGATTAAATTCTGAGTTGTTTTATATTTTGAAATGTTGTGGCGGTGAATTTTATCTTGCAATGACTTTTAATTTAGTTTTGGTTTCAGTTTTAGGGACTATCCTAAAGGTATGGGTTTTCATGCAATAGTTGTTTATCATGCAAGAAAAGTAAGTGTGATGCAATTAAATAAATTGCAATAAGATAAATTGCAATAAAATAAAAGCGTACCTGAAGGGTCTTCCCATCATCCCAAGCTGCACTTAAAACACAATTAGAATATTTAAGCAAGTTCCTAGGTAAAGCTAAGGGAAGGGTTATGGTTTTCTACCAAGTTCCTAATCCTATAGCTAGTCATTTCCTATGACGTCTAGGTTCTTGTGTTTTGGTTTGAGGACAATTTTCTTCATCAAAGAATAATTAAGTTCAATTGTTCTTGTAAGTATCCTATCATATTGAGGAAGTGCTTAAGAAGGATCTTAAACATCTTTTCAATACTGATAGGGTTGTTTTAAGTCCAAATGGATTTAATTAATCAGGTGAAGTAATCGTCCGAGAATTCAAGTTTTGTTATCTTGCTCAGTGAACTAGGACATTTGAATATCCTATAAGTGAAGTAACACTTCATTTAATGTTCTGTTTAGGAGTTAAGACAATAAAAGTTTTCGAGGGCAAATGGTGTTCAAATGGTTTGTGATTTAGTTTAATTTCAGTTGACGGGTTTAAATTTGGGATAGTGTTCAAGTTGCTTTATTTTTATTTCTTTATGTCTTAGGTGATGTTATTTAATTCAATTTAATTTAACTTTAATTTAATTTAATTTGGTTTAGTTTTAATTTTTTATTTAACTTATTTAATTTAAATTAATTTTAATTTTATCTTGATCTTTTTTTTAATTTAATTTAATTTAATTTAATTTAATTTAATATGATTTAATTTAATTTAATTTAGTTTAATTTAATTATTATTTTGATTTTATTTTATTTAATTAATTTAATTTAATTTTAATTATATTTAATTCAATTTAATTTAATTTGTTCAATTTAATTTAATTTAATTTATTTGATTTAATTTAATTTAAATTAATTTAATTTGTTTGACTTAATTTAATTTAATCTTTACTTTAATTTTATTTTTTTATTTTAATTTAATTGAAAATTTAAAAAGAGTTTAATAATTCAATTTTTAATTTAATTTTAATGATTAAGTCCTTTAACATTTTAAAACTTAAATTTGAATTATCATTTTAATTAGGAATCAAATATTATTGAGATGATTAATTTAGGGATTTTTAAATTAAAGAATAAATCTCTTCCTAATAATATCCCTATTTTAATAATTCCAATTTTATTATTCTTCCAAATTTAATCAATTATTTAAGTAAGGTTTATTTCACTTATTTTAAATTATTTAATAGGTTTCTACCCTTTAAATATTTAAATTTCAATCATCCAAATCAGATTAAGATCAAATATTTTACTCTTTAATTTTATTAAACCTAAAGTTTTAATTAAGGGTTAAAATTTTAATTACCACTTTGCCCTTCAAGCTTAATAATTTCATAACTCACTAAATTGAGCTTAAATGAACTTGAAATTTTTATGTGACTTCACTCATATGCCAATAAAGACATGAGAGGAGAAAATGTGATTTTTCTGCATTTAATTTATTTATGTAATTATTTTTGGTAGAAAATAGAGATTTCCAAGGAAAATTTAATAATATGACCAAGGGGAAATTTCTATCCTTAAAAAAATTATGGGACATTCCTAATGACCAGAGGACCACTTGGACCAATTTTGGTGATTTTTTGAATTATATTATTTTTATTATCATTATTTTAAATTTTAGAGTATTAATTAATTTAAAAACAAAAAAAAAGTTGAAAAATGAATTTTATATTTTTCAAAAATATCTCTGATATCAAGGAAATCATAGAATCAATTTTTACAATTTTCTGATTTTTCTTTGATTTATTAGAATTATTTTAATGAAAATGCTAAAAAATACATTTTTTTTAATTTTAAAATTACCTTAGGGCTTTAAAATTTAATATCTCATTAAATAGACCTAAGAAAAATATGGGATTTGTTCCCAAGTGATTAATATTCAAAATGTGACATTTTGGTGAATTTTATTATTTTTTTTATTTTTATTATTTTTTAATTATTAAAATATTAAAATAATACCAAAAAATCAACTTTTTTAGAAAATTGAAATTTTAATTTTCTTAAATTCCCCTGATATCAGAGAGGCTCCAAAACCAATTTGGTGAATTTTTGAAAGTTATTTTGAAAGTTATGAATTTTTGAAATTCAAATTGATTAAATGACTTAATCAACCCATTTAGTAGGGCTAACCAAGTCCAATTGACTTCAAATTTTTATGGTGGGTTCCTCTGATTCTAAAGGTTAGTGGAGAATTGATTTCAAGTTAATTTGATGTATGATTAGCTCTAATTAATTAAGGAGCTATTTTGGGTGTTTAAGCCAATTAGGGTTATTCTAAGTGAATTAATTCAAAACCTATTTTTCCTAGGGTCGTCTGGTCATAACAAACATCACCAAATTTTTCTAGAATTGATTTCACAACATGCTAATTATTGGATTTAAAATACTCAAAACAGCAACATGAATTTGAAAAATCAATAACTTCTCATAGGGATGGCCTCTGACTTTGGAAAATTCAGGGAATGTTCCCAAATTCAGAGGCTTCAAAAGCACTATGGTCTCATGCCATGGTGAATTTCCTATATGCATGGAGAATTAACACAATGCAGAGAGTAAATAAATCATTAAAAATAAAATACTTGACGAAATTCAATGATTTCTTTTCCACATTATTCTCCTCTGTTCACTGAGCAAGAGGGTATTTTTATTTTATTTTTCTGATTTTCCTACACAAAGTTATGGATTTTTGAAGTTTAGGGAATTAAATAAATCAGAAAATACCCTAATTTTCTATTTATCCACGCGGCGCCGCGTCAACCTCGGCAGCTCCGAAACGCCGCGTGGCGCTCTCTGATTTGACGCCGCCATCCGACTCAGCGCTCCCGAGGCCCGCTGTATCGTTCTGTCTCCTCACCCGGTGCGATCCTGGCCATCCGTCCGCGCGTGTATTAAATGAACGGCATCCGTTCATCGTCCCCAAGCGTCCTCACCCGAGAGTCGTCCACACAAAATCCCTAATATCTCACTCAATACTTAACGGATTTTCGTGTTCTTATGCTATATGGATTCGTCTTGAAGAGACGAACACATCTATACAGTGATCATGCATTGAAATTAAAGCATTTGAAATGGAGAATCTCCAGAAGCTCGGGATGAAGAATTAGCTCATACCTTTGCTCGGAGAAGTGTGGCTTCAATCCGAGGGTTGTGTCACCTTCGATTGGATCCCGCGAAGCTCCGGATGAAGTCTCCTGGTATGGTGAATTGCTCTAGCTATGAAAGTGACCACGGCCGATCACAAAGCTTGGAGGCTGGAACAAGCTGGGTGGCTCTGGAGATGGGGCTTTCGGTGGGAAACTTCTCCTCTTGGTCCAATGAAGGTGTAGGACCGGTCAATTTGAGGATTGGCTCATCGTGGCAAAGTGTCCTGGTTTTGGGTGAAATTTTAGTTGAGAAATTGGATTCTGTTGGTGGGGATTAGGGCAAATTGACACCAGGGATCAACTGCTCTAAGTATGGAGTAGGGTTTGGAACAATTTTGGCAGAGTTTCGGCAAGGTTTGTGCAACTCTTTTTTCATAGCCGTGAGGGGGTCGGGTTTAAATAGAGGTGTACGGGAGAGCCTCGCGGGGATGGCCGAGGGTTGGGATCGAGCTGCTGCAGGCTTGGGAAGAACGAGCTATGGTGGCCATCGGGCATGGGGCGGCTCAACAAGGTGGAATTCCAAAGTTTGGCTCCTCCCGAGGTCTCGGCCATGGTGTTTTCCGGCGACCCGGGCGGGTGGCCGGCATGCATGGGTCACCCTCGAGTCCAGGTGGGTCGGGGCTGGAGGTTTGTGCGATCGATTGGCCATGGACATGTGTAAAGGGTTTGAATCGAAGTGGAATGGGAAAGGGCTAGTTTTGGGTCTAAATGGGTCGACCCTTGGTTTTAGGTTAAGTCCACCTTCCAAGACCAATTTGAGGTCGAAGGGAAAGTGATTTAGGTCGGCTTAATCGGTGGGGAAGGGTCACCATCCAAGTACGATTAAGCTTAAGCATGGTTTAGTGGAGTCATGGAAGTGGCTAATCCCCCTTAAGAGAATATGTAAAGGGCCTCCTCCTCTTGCCATCTTGGGTATGGTGAGGTGGAAAGTAGATTCCATAGCTCTCATGGCTCCCATGTGGCTCATGCATGGCTTCATGGCTCACCTTTGGCTTGGGAAAAGTCGAGTCGATTTCATGGAAATGGATTTTAAGAAAATTTTGGTATTTTGATGGGAATTTGTATGGGGCTTAATTTGGAATGGCTTCATGATGAATTTTCAAACTTAGGGATTGATTTTAATTAAGGGTATGATGAGAAGAATTTGCCATATGGGCTTTGGATTGATTTTGGCCCTTTGGATTTTGGTGGAGATGGGCTTTAGGAAGGTTTCATGTAAGTGGGCTTTTGGTTTAAAAATAAATTTATGGATGGGAATTTTGTGAAGGATTGGGCCAAACAAATGTTGGGTTTAGTTCATGGATGTGTCATGAGTGATTTGAAATGAGTTTGGAATGATTTGGGTTTGAATTGGGTTGGATTTGGGCTTCTTTGGTGAATGGGCCAATATAGGTCAAATTGGGCTAACTTGGGCCAATGTTAGGCTAGGGTTAAAATTGATGTAAAATAAATGTTGGGAAATGTTTATGGGAGTGTTTCAAAGAGGTTTTGGCTTTGGTTGGGCTTTGATTTTGGGGTTTTGGGCTTATTTGGGTTAGGTTTGGGTTTAGGTCAAAAATGGGCCTTTTAGCTTTGGGTTGAATTTGAGTGGGGTTTGTGTCTAAATTTTGGGCAAATCATGTTAAGGTTTTGTTTGTAGGGATATTAAGGGAGGTTTGGAAAAGATTTGGGGTTAATTGGAGTTGAATTGGGTGAGTTTGGGTTAGGTTTGGGTCATGGGTCCAAATTGGGTTTTAAGGCCAAAAGTGAAATTGGATCCAAATGTCAATCAAATTGAACTTGGATTTGGTCTAAATTGGTGTTGGGGATGCTGAATTGAAGTTTAGAATTGAATTGGACCAGAATTTGGGTCAATTGGGTAGGTTTGGTTTGACATTGGGTTCACTTTGGGTTAAAATGAGTCAAATTGGGGGTTTTGATAAAAGTGGGGAAAATTGACAAAATTGGCCTATGGTGTAGTTGAACAAAACGAAATTGGGAATATTTGGGATTTTTTGGAATTTTCTGGGAATTTTACGAATTTTTGGATTTTTGGGTCAAGAGGGGTATTTTGGGTATTTGGAGGGTATTGGGAGGTATTTTTGGATTTTTGGTATTTTTGGCTATGGATGATCAGCTTGATTGGTGAGGAAATGTTCAAGGTTAATTTTGGGGAATTTTGGGCGATTTGGAAATTTTGGAGGATTTCAAGGGTTTTGGGTAGGTTGGACGGGTGTAGGGTCCGGGGGTCGAAAATTGAAAATTTGGGAAATTGAAGATTGGGTAAATGTAAGTGGAATAAAATCATTTTGGTTGAGCCATGAAGCCATATCAAGCCCACATGAGCCATGAAGGGACTCATTTGAGGCATTCAGCTATGTTGTTCCTAACCTCTTGCTCGAGGGCTTAGGGGTTAAGGACCATCCATGTGAATCACCTACATGAGTCGGGAGGTCGAGTTGGGTATGGGTGTGGTTTTAGGAGGTGTGTGAAAGTGTAGTGTATAAATGTAGTGTGTGTGTAAGTCGGCCCTCACCGGACCGGGCCACCTAGGGCGGTCTAAGGCCGAAGAGTCCTATAGGAACTCATCCTTTAAACTTCCACATTTGATTTCAACCCTCTAGGTGATTAGGGGTCTATAGTCAAGTTTGCGGAGTTTGCAGGGAGCTAAGAAGTGGTTTGAGTTCCTAAGTGGTGGGTCCCAATTCTAGTACTCTAAGATAGTCAAAGGAAAAGCCTAAGGCTAGATCCTAAGTACTAAAAAGAAGAAGAGAAGACCTCATAAAAAATGAGGTCAACACATCCATGTAGCACTCGATTTAGTTGAGAATGAGATCATCCAAAATATTCGTCATCGCTCTTTGGTATGTTGCTCCTGCGTTCTTTAGTCCAAATGGCATTACTGTGTAGCAATACACTCTGATCGGCATTCTGAATAACGTGAGCTTTTCGTCTTCTGGTGCCATCTTTATCTGGTTGTATCCCGACGATCCATCTATAAATAGAAAATTTCATGTGTTGAAGCAATGTCGATCATCAGTTCCGGGATTGGTAGTGGAAATTCATCCTTTGGACATGCTTTATTTAAATCCACGAAGTCTACGCGGATTCCGATCCGACCATTCTTCTTTCGACTTGGTACCACATTGGCTAACCAAGTAGGGTATTGTTCTTCACAGACAAATTTAGCGTCTATTAGCTTCTTAAATTCGGCTATTACTTGTTGCTCAATTTCTAGACGCATTATTCTGGGGGGCTTGTCTGATTGGAACAGCAGTGGGATCTACTCCTAGCCTGTGAACTGCGACTTCTAGAGCTAATCCTGGCATTTCGTCGTAACTCCAAGCAAAACAGTCCTTAAATTCTATTAGTAGCTTGATTATGTCTTCGGAGTCTTCTTTATTGAGTAAGGAGTTAACAAAGGTAGGCCTAGGTTCTTCGCTAGTACCTAAGTTAACTTCTGTTAACTTGTCTATTGTAGAATTGATTTCTTCCTCAAATTCTGGTGGAGCGTCGTCGATTGTTAGATCCTCAAGATCTTCTGAGGCTTCCAAGCACTGTTTATTGGTTCGTAAGTGACAACTAAGCAAAATCCCGTATCATCAACTGATCCTACTGTGCCGAATCCGAGACCATGTTTTGAATTGGGAGGCCGACCTGCATTATTCCATAATTTTTCAAAGTGTTGTGATCGGCCTTTTGTCCATTGTCGAGGTAAGACACCACGTTGAATTAAATTTTGAACACAGGGAGAGTACCACTCAAAAGATAATTCCATTAATTCAGATGAAGTAACATCTTCAAATCGTACATCTTTTTCGGTTTTGGAAGAAGAAGCACCACGGTAAAACTTGATTGGTTTAGTACCACCACCATGCACTTCCTTGACCACCATACCCTCGACCATATTAGAATAGATCGGGGTCAGGGTCATAGTATGTACATAATGGTTAATCTTCTAGTACATTGATTTATATTCTTCATTCTTTTCATCTTCGAGAGAGATCTTGAACTGGTGTTTCTTTTGACTTATTGTAGCTGTTTCTTTCTCGATTTCTTCTTCTTTTTCGGAACTGTTCTCCCAATCAACATTGATGACCGATTTCTTCTGTCCAACTATTCCAACATTTCTTCCACGTCCTCGTCACCAGCCTCAACCTCGGGTGCGAGTTCTGGAGAAATCTTCACCATCTTGTCGTAAGGGAGTGGTGAGTAACTGTTGAACTAGAACTTCAGGTTCTTCATCGTCTCGAATTTCTTTTGATTCATTTAGTATGGTATTTCTGGAAAAGATTATTTTCTTCGGAGACGCGTAGTTGGCCGCATCTTCATGAATTCCAATTTCATGCACGGAGAATGGTTGTAAGTCACCATTGATACACTGTTCTCCTCCTTCATAATACTTTATGCACTGGTGCTGAGACGACGGTACCATCCAGTTTTCATGGATCCACGGTCGTCCCAGTAGAGCGTTGAACGATGTCTCAGAATCAATTATGTGGAATTTTACGATTGTCTTTGCTAAATCACCGGTCTTCATTAGTAGTGTTATCGATCCAAAAGCTCTTTCTCCATTTTGATTGAAGCCTCTTAATAACATCTTGTCTGCTTCAAGCTCACGAGCATCAATTTCTAAATATGCTAGCGTCCGAAGATTCATTATGTTGATTGATGCTCCCGGATCAACTAGCACTCTGGAGAGCGTAAACTTTAAAATAGTGACTGAAATGTATAACGGTCGGTTGTGATCAGCTGTTCCCAGTAATAGATCATTGTCCGTGAAAGTAACACCTCTCTGTTCTTTTAACAAGCAAACCTCATCGAAGGAATTACCGGCCATTTGAGCTATACAAATCTCTAGATCAAGTAAAGCCTTAATCAGAGCCTCTCTCATCTCCTTTGATAGGATCAGAGCGTCGTATATGCTTAGTTTGGCTGGTAGCTTCCTAAGATGGGCTAGCACGTTGTAGTCTACTTTATTATCATGTTCCTTAGTTTCTTCCCAAATGGGCAATTCTTCTGCTGGGGTTGGCTCTTCTTGAGCAACCACCTGCTTTCCTTTATCCTTTGGACCCATTCTCGGGGGTAGAACTTTTCCACTTCTTAAATTTACTTCAGTTATTTCTTCTGAATTTGGTGTATAATCTACCGGTGTATCCTCTTGAATTGGAATGTCTGTCTCTTCTGAAGTTGCTTCGGTGTCTGATAAATCTAATTCTATCGCGATTGGAGCTCCTCAAAATTCAAAAATGGACTCGTTGCTTGTTGAGCTTTCGTAGCCTCCTTTGTGAACATCTTCTTTGTCGTGGACATCGAGGTTGTGTATGATTTGAGAATAGTTATTTATATTGGAATCGAGATCCAGATTAAGCCAGTTGTCGCTAGTTACGTAATCGTTAGAAACAGTCAAAACGTAGCCAAAGCCATAACCCTTATCATTATAAGATCCCGCCGGGGTGAGCAAATAATCATACAGAGTAAGAGGTTCGAGGGATTTCTCCCCCGAATCAGAAATAACCATCCTAGGATAAGCAGCCCCTAGTCTACCCTTCAGAGCCTCGGTCATCTTTTCTTCCACGATCTTCTCTTCCTTCTGGGGCGGTTATTCAATCACAAGTGATAGTGCTGGCTCGGCAAGTTTCAAACTCTGAATTGAAGCGCATACAGAAGCGGTCTGGATGTGATCCAAAATTTTCTTCGATGATCTTGTCCAGACAGTACTCCATCCATCATCAGTTCGGATGATCTTTCTTATTGCCTTCTTCCGACTTATTGGGCTCTAACAGCTGAAAATCCGGTGTCTTCATTAAGCTGCAGAACATCTTCGCTACTCCTTCAGTTTTGAATGGATATTCTTTATTTAGAAGTTCTCTTAAGGTACGCGATGAACGAGGCTATTGTTCATAATGCTGAGGCGACTGATAGCTCGTCAAGGTTTCTGATAGCCCTGTTGAGGTTGCTGATAGCCCTGCTGAGGTTGCTGATAAGTCTGTTGTGGTGATTGATAACTAGACCGTGGCCGCTCTAACTGTATATGAACCTGCTGCTTGCCCTTATCTACTACCACGACGATTCCAAATTTCTTTTTGAATGTTCTCACGAGCTTCTGCTTATCATTCTTGTCCACGAAACTTAACTGCTTTGCCTCTTCTTGCAAGCTACAGGCCTTGCTAAGCAACTTCTCGAAAGTCTTGATTGTAAATCCTTTAAGGAGAAGTGCTATCGGGCCATGGATACTTTTAAGTGGGATGCTGCTGCATGTTGCTCTTGAAGTTGTGGTTCACACTTCATGCTTAAGTTTCTCCATCGAAGTATGTAATCCACTAAAGTCTCGTTCGGCTTCTGTTGCTCCACCACTAGATCACCGATAGTGATGTGGTGTTGGGCCCCGACAAATCGTTTAATGAAGAGATTCTCCAGTTCTAAAAAGATCTTTACTGAACAGTTCGACAATTCTGCGTACCAGTCGAAGGCAATCCCTAACAAACTGTTGACGAACTGTCGGAAGAGTAAAGCGTCACTCCCACTAGCATTGCAGCAACTAGCACGAAAATGTGCAACGTGCTACCGAGGGTTTCACGTTCCATCAAACATCTTAAACAGAGGTTGTACGAAGCCTTTCAGATATTGGACTATATCGAACTCTTCGGGGTAAGGTCTACCCGTCTGAATAGATGCTCCACACTTGGATTGTGCTATGGCCTCTCACACCTGCTGTTCTACCATGATCTTAATGTCCTTTTCTGGAATCATGATTTGTGCGGGATCTTTCTTTGGTTGTTCGTCTCCGTTGACGGATGTGATCTCTTTTCCTCCATCTGCAATATGGATAGTTTACGGGGTGTCTCTTTCTGAGGTTGTACCTGAATCTGGAGAGTGGCTAAGGCAGCAGCCATTTCTTCCATCCTTTTTGCCATCTGGAAAATTGTGTCATCTCTTTCCCGAAGCTGTGCCCTCATTACTTTCGGTTCATCTCTCTCCGCAGTTGCTGGAGCACCTTGTGAAGCGGATGATGCTCGCGTTTCAACCATGTTGATCTCGGCATACTCCTCATCCATGAACTCTGATGAGTCAACTTCATGCTCTAGTTTTTCTTCTCTTTCTTTTGCTAACAGTCAGATGTCGGTCCTTAACTTATCCATGGCATCCTCTAGTGGCCTTTTCCGCACGATCTCGCAGTTGTCTCGTGACGGTTGTTGAACTTCCTTTCCAGGAGTCCCCTTTAATGCAGTAGCGCTTTCTTCTGATTCAAGTTTTCTGACAAGACTTTTCTTCTCAGGACATTGTTTTGGTCTTAGCTCGCCAGTAGTAGGTCGCCATACCATCCTTCTTGAAGCCAAAAGCCTAGGACCGGATGATCCGTCGGCTATATCGTCGGAAGGTGGTATCCTCCCTAATTTGTAGACCCGATACAACAACGGGTGAACTGGCTTTTATTTTCTTCTTTAGTTTCTCTGTGGCAGCAACAGGCTCTATTCAAGGTCCGAGGCAGGATTTAGCTGGCACCCGTCCTATCCTTTTTAAGATTTTTGACACAGGGCATCTTTCTTTCTTTGCGAATCTTTCTATCACAGCTTGCAGTTGAGCCAATGGCGTAGTCTTATCCCTTTTCCTTTTGTAATTGTTGTAGTACGCAGGTCAGGGTAATGCAGCGGCGGTCCTACGGACATTCTCTTCATCCAATGAGGCAGAGAGAGGGTGAAACATGCTCCCTTCCAACAGAGGTATATACTCGGGTAGTTCTTCTCTTTCCTCAGGGATTTCTTCTAGAAAAGCAACTTCAGCAGCTACGCTTTCTCGATCTTAGCGATCTTTCTACTTCTATTTCTCCTTTGAGTCCGAGTTTGGGGTGTAACTCTTGAACTAGACCCAATCTCAAAAACAGATGGTATTGTAGCAAAATCTGTACCCTCCACGGTGACAGGCTCATCACAGACTTGGATTTCCTTCCCTTCAGTTTGGCAGAAGTCGGGGTAGGTGCAGAGATGACTAGACCGGTGGGGGTAGAGACAACAGTCCTCCTACAAAAAGTAGTACTCCTTTCAGCTGGAATTCTTTGCAGGGGAGGGAATTCTTGAGTCGATTTCAGGTTGAACTCAATAGCAGGTTTCTCGGTTTCTGACACTTTGTCCATTAGTGTGAAGAGAGTGACATCAGCGAACTTGACATCTGTGTTGTTGAATCCTTGTCCAAAATGGATGATTCCATTGTCGGGCAGCTCATCCTTGTAAATGATGAAGTCCATTCCAATGGTGAAGGAGAAACTTAACTTTGGGGCAGTCATTTTCTGCAGAGCAGATTCCGAATGTCAGTCCCGAATTATGCTTCTTTTCGTCGTAAAGTTTAGGATGAAAAAGAAAGAGTCCAAACACATTTTCGTTTATCTTAGTGCATTTGTGATTTTTAAAAGAGATTGTTTATAAGGAGGTTGTTTATTAGCAGGTTCGTTTGTTAGAAACAAAATGATTAAGAGAAAAAGGTTATAGAAAAGGTAAAGGGCCCGATTTAGAATTGGAAAGGAAGACAAAGTCTTATGCAAGACTTCTCAACTCGAAGGACCGCTACGAAACTAACACCTATTGGGGGTCCACCCCACCTCAGAAAAGTGGTAAAAAGATCTTGGAACCTCTCCGTTCAGGGGTGTCTAAACAGTGGCTCCTAAATCCGAGAGAAGTTGGCTATACTCATTCAAGACAGAAATGAATGGGGTATCTCAACAGAAGAATGGTAGTTTTGGTCCACTAGGGATATGGACTCACTATCGATTTATGAAAGCAAAACCATCTAATCAAAAATGGAGAGAGGAACTAGTCCCCAGCGGAGTCGCCAGAAGTTGTCGGCATATTTTTAGGTTATGTGTTTTGAAAAGGGGGTCGCCTACAGAAGTTGTCGGTGAATTTTAAATTTTAAATTTAATTTAAATATATATATATAGTTTTAGAAAGAAACATTTGATTTTGAAGATAACTTTAAGTTTGAAAATTTTAAGATATGAAATCAAACCGATCTCACATCGCGAATAGTTTATATAAACGAGCACCACATCACAAACCGTATATCTATTTCGAAGAATAGACACACTGCTTGATGATGGGGCTCGGCTAAATAAACTAGAAGATTTGTGACATTAATTTGGTCTGCGAACCAATTTCATAAGCCGATAAGTTCCCCTGCTTAATATAAAAGAATTAAGTAGGGTTTATATTACCTGGGTTCTTAAAGTTCCCTATAAGGGCAAACCCCTATAATTAATTACATATTAAATGACAAGAATCATTTAAGAAAACTCTCGATAATGATCGGAGGTTTTGCTCTCAAGAATTTCAAAGTTTAAGGTTTTCAAAGGATTGAATTTTGAAAATTTAAAAGGGATTAGCTCAAATTTGGGACAATTAATTTCAGGAGTCCAAAGGAAGAAAAGTAGGAGAAGCTGAGGATCCAAGAAGAATCTTAGCAACTTCCCAAACTATCCTATTGTTTGGCTTTAATTTAGGGATTTATTTAATATTGCAATCCTGCCAATTTTAATTAATTAGGACTTATATTTGTATGACATAATCACACAAATAGCCTCGAAGATGTGAGGGTTTATGTCATATCAAACGACTACCTCGGAGTCCTAAGACCGATTAGGGCTTAATTTGCATAACATGATTATGCAAATGCCTAACGAAGAGTTGAGGATTTATGCTGCACTAGGCAAACTACCTCGAAATCCTATGGCTTGGTTATTTAATTCTAAGAATGGTTTAGCTGGTGTAGATCCGAGTTTTGCTGATGACGATGGTCGTGCTGCCCACCATGCTCCGAGCTCCTTGTTGTTGCAGAGGTTTAGTTTTAGAAGTCATTAATCAAAGGATGGGAGAAGTGTCTTGGTTTAAAACTACCTCGAAATCCTATGGCTTTGTTGTTTTTAAAACTAGGAAAGGTTTTGCTGAAGTAGATCCGAGTTTTGCTGATGACGATGGCCGTGCTGCCCACTATGCTCCAAGCTCCTCGTTGTTGCAGAGGTTTATTTTTAGAAATCATAAATCAGGAGATGAGAAAAATGTTTTGGTTTAGACAAAATCTTAAAATCCAAGTGTTTTTAATATTTAAGTAAAACAAATCTTAAAGTTGTTTAAACAGAACCGATTAAGATCCCACAGTTCCATCATCCCGGCACCGTTATTTTCATCGAATTCACTTAGTCCCGATGAATTTTCTAAACTCAATTGAATGAGTTCCACACTTTCATTTAGACTGTGGGAAATCTCGTTAGCAACACGTGGGTTACATAATCCGAGGTATTCCCGATCATTCAATGAGACTTTTTAATTTAGTTGTGATTGTAGTTTTGTTGTTCTGTTTGTGATTAAATTTTGAGTTGTTTTATATTTTGGAATGTTGTGGTGTTGAATTTTATCTTGCAATGACTTTTAATTTAGTTTTGGTTGCAGTTCAGGGACTATCCTAAAGGTTTTGGTTTCCATGCAACAGTTTTATTTAACAGGCAAGAAAAGTAAAGTATAGTGCATGTAAGTAAATTGCAATAAAATAAAAGCGTACCTGGAGGGTTTTCCCGTCATCCCAAGATGCACTTAAAACACATGTTAGAGCATTTAAACATATTTTGCAAGAACCTAGGTAAAGCTAAGGGAAAGGGTTTTGGTTGTCTACCAAATTCCTAATCCTACAACTAGTCATTTCCTATGACGTCCAGGTTGTTGGTTTGGTTTAAGGATGATTTTCTTCATCAAAGAACCATTAGATTCAATTGTTCTTCTAAAACATCTCGTCATATTGAAGAAGTTTTTAGGATGAGTCCTAAACATCTTTTCAATATTTCTGGGATTATCTTGAGTCCAAGTAAATTTAATTGCACAGGTGAATTAATCATCCAGGAGTTTAGTTTAAGCTTTGTCTCTTGCTCAGTGAACTTGGATATTTGATCACCTGATGAATGAAGTAACATCTCATTTAATGCTCTATTTAAGAGTTATAATAATTAAAGCCTTTAAGGGCAAGTTGGTTTATCGAGAATTTTAATCATTCTTAATTAAAAGTTTGAGTTAATGATTTAAAGTATTTTAATTTAATTATGAGGGTTTAATTAATAATTTTAAGTTTGGAATAGTGTTCAAATAATTTTAAATTTAATTTAAATCTTTACATTTTCAATTATCTTAGTATTTCGAGTTGATGTTCATGTTTTAAATTTACTTAGATAGAAAGAGGTATTGAAATTATTGGTATGTTTTGATTTAACTCTTAATGATTTCATTTAGGTTTGTTGTTAAGTGATTTTAATTTAATTTAATTTAATTTGATTTGATTTAATTTAATTTAATTTATTTTAATTTAATTTAATTTAATTTTAATTTTAATTTAATTTTAATTTAATTTAATTTTAATTTAATTTAATTTTGATTTAATTTTAATTTAATTTTAGTTTTAATTTTTGTTTTAATTTTAGTTTTAATTGTTAATTTGGATTATTACTTTAATTTCTAATTAAGAATTAAATATTTTTAAAGTGACTTATTTAGGGATTTTTAAATTAAAGAATAAATATCCTCTTAATAATATCCCTATTTAAATAATCCTAATTTTAAATATATTATTTCAAAAATTTAAATCATTTAATTAATTAAAGTTTTATTTTGATATTTTCAAAGTGTTTAATGGGTTTCTACACCTTTAATTTTCCTAAGTTTCAATCATCCAAGAGAAAGTTAAAATCAAATATTTTACCCCCCATTTTGATTAAACCTAAAGTTTTAATTAGGGGTTAAAGTTTTTAATTACCTTTATGCCCTTTTAAGCTTATTTATTTCATAACTCACTAAATTGAGCTCAAATGAATTTGAAATTTTTATGTAACCTCACTCACAAGTCAATTAAGACATTAGAGGAGAAAATGTGATTTTTCTGAATTAAATTTATTTATATAATTATTTTTAGTAGAAAATAGGGGTTTTCAAAGAAAATTCAACAACATGACCAAGGAAAGGTTTCTACCCTTAAGAAATTATGGGATGTTTCTAATAACTAGAGGACCAGTTGGACCAAATTTTGTGATTTTTTGAATTATATTTTATTTATTACAATTATTTTGAGTTTTAGAGTGTTAATTAATTTTAAAATAAAATAAAAATTGAAAAATAGATTTTATATTTTTCTTAAATTTCTCTAACCTCAAGAAGTCCAGAGAAATAAAATTTATAATTTTCTGATTTTTCGTTGATTTATTAGAATTATTTTAGTGAAAAAGGTTGAAAATTCAATTTTTATTATTAAAAATTACATTAAGCCTTTAAAATTCAATATCTTACCCTAGGGACTTAGGAAAAATATTTGGTCTGTTCCTAAATGATTAGGAGTCAAAATATGACATTTTTATTATTTTTAATATTTTTATAATTTTTATAATTTTTTAATTATTAAAATATTAAAATATTGTGAAAAATCAACTTTTTTAGAAAATTCCAATTTTAATTTTCCTGAACTCCCCTGACATCAGAGAAGCTCCAAAACCATTTTTGTGAATTTTTTAAAAGTTTTTTTGGAGTTATGAATTTTTAAAGTTCCATTTTGCTTACGAGGCTTAATCAATCCATTTGGTGGGGTTAATCAAGTCCAATTGATTTCAAAATTTTATGTAAGGTTCCTCTAACCCTAAAGGGTAATAAAGAATTGTTTTCAAGTCAATTTGATGTGTGGTTAACCCTAATTAATTTAAATTCAATTTTAGGGCTTTAGGCTAATTAGTGTTATTATAAATGAATTAATTCAAAAATACATTTTCATAGGGTCCCCTGGTCCTAAGAAATATCACCAAATTTTCCTAAAATTTATTTTAAAACATGCTAATTATTGGAATTAAAATACCTAAAACAGTGACATGAACTTGAAAAATCAATAACTTTTCACAGAGATGGCCTCTGAGCTTGAATAATTCAGGGAATGTTCCCAAGATCAGAGGCTTTAAAAGCCCTATGGTCTCATGTTATGGTGAATTGTCTATGCAAATGGTGAATCAAAACATTGAAAACAGTAAATAAATTATTAACAATAAAATACTCATCCAATTAATTTGATTTCTTCTCCACATTATTCTCCTTTGTTCATTGAGCAAGAGGGTATTTTTATTTTATTTTTGTGATTTTCCTATGCAAAGATAAGAATTTTTGAAGTTCAGGGCATTTAAATAATTCAAAAATACCCTAATTTCCTACTTATCCACGCGGCGCCGCGTCAACGTCGGCAGCTTCGAAAGCCCACGCGTCGCGCTATGATTCGGCGCCTCCATCTGACTCAGCTCTTCAGGGGCCTGCGGTTCACGTACCATTGCGCTGTCTGGCTTGATCTCGACCGTCCGCTGGATACACGCGCGATCCAACGGCTCCTGGTCATCGTCTACGAATGGTGTTCACCCGTGACCGTCCACACTCAAACCCTAATATCTCTCTCGATTCTCAATGGATTTTCTAGATCTTATACTCTATCCATTCATCTTAAAGAAATTAACACATCCATACAGTTTATAGGCTATGAAATCAACCCAAACAAAATGGAGAATTGCTGGAAGCTCGGGAGGAAGAATGAGTTGATACCTTTGCTCACAGAAGTGAAGCTTCGATCTGGGAGTTGTGTCACCTTCGATTGAGTCCAGGCAAGCTCTAGATGAAGTCTCTGGCTCTGGGGAATTATCCAGGTATGAAAGTGACAAAGGTCGATCACAAAGCTTGGAGGTCGGAAGCAATGGTTGGCACAGTGAGGGGGCTTTTGTTGGGGAACTTCTCCTCTTGGTCCGAGTGAAGGTGTAGGGTCAATCAATTTGAAGATTGTCTCACCTGTGGTGAAGTGTCCTGTTTTACGGGTGGATTTCCGACTCGAAATTGAGCTCGCAGAGAGGGTTTTAGAGCTGGATTTCAATGGGGATCAAGTTCTCTATGTCTGGAGAGAGATCAGGAATGATTTTGGCAGAGTTTTGGTAAGTTTTTTGTTCAGCACCTCCTTTGGCCGAGAGGTGGTGGTGTTTAAATAGAGGTGGCTGGTGGCCTTCCCAGGGGCAATTGGAGGCTGGGATCAGCTGCTCAGGGGAGGAGAAGAACAACCATGGTGTCCATTTGGGATGGGACAGCTCAGCCAGTGGGTTTGAATTTTTTGAAGCACAAAAAGGCTCTCGGCCTGGTGTTTTCCGGCGGCTGTGGTGGCTAACCGGCCTGGCATGGGTCACCATCTGACTCAGTAGGGTCAGGGCTGGAAGTTGGTGCAAGCAATGGGTATTGGCCATGTGTAAAGGTGTTGGATAAAAGTGGAAGGGGGAGAAGGTTATTTTGGGTTCAAATGGGTCAACCCATGGTTTTGGGCTTGGTGCACCACCCAAGGCCTGGATTTAGGCTGAAAAGGTTCATTTGGGTCAGCCAAGAGGAAATGGTATAGTCTCCATCAAGGATTAGGTGGCTAACTTGGTTTAGTGTGTATCATGGATGGGGTTAAAAAGGCCTCCATTTTCCATTTATGGGATGGTCACATGTTAAACTTCTCATGGCTTTACATGGGGCTTAAGGATGGGTTCATGGCTCCATGTGGCTTGGGAATGGCTTAGCCAAGTTTCATGAAAATGGATTTTAGGGATTTTTGGCATTTAGGAGTGATTTGGCATGAGGCTTGATTTGGAATCTTTTGATCATGGATTTAAAACTTAGGGTTTGATTTTGGTTAAAAGGATGACAAATGAAAATGTCATGTGGGCTTTAGGATGGATATTGGGCTTTTGAAATGGTTTTGGATGGGCTTTTTAAAGGCTTTATGGAAGTGGGTTTTTCAGATTTTAAAATGGGCTTTTGGATGAAAGTTTTGTTAAGGATCATGCCAAATAAATGTTGGGTTTATTTTAGGGATGTTTCATGAATGGTTTGGAATCAATTTGGTGTGATTTGGAGTAGAATTGGATTCAATTTGGGCTTTTTTGGTAAAGGGGCCAAGGTAGGCCAAATTGGGCTAACTTGGTTTAAGGTTGGGCTAAAGATGGATTTGATCTAAAATTAATGTTAAGAAATGTTTATGGGAGTGTCACAAAGAGTTTTCAACTTTGGTTGGGCTTTCATTTTGGGATTTGGGCCCATTTGGGTTAGGTTTTGGGCTTAGGTCAATTTAAGGGATTTTGGTTTTGGGTTAGGTTTGGGTAGAGTTTAGGTTCAAATTTTTGGCAAATCAAGTTAGTGTTTTGTTTATGGGGATGTTAGGAAGGCTTTAGAAAAGATTTGGGGCCGATTGGAGTTGAATTGGGCTAGGTTTAGGTCATGGGCCAAAATTGAGATTTAGGCTTCAAATTGAAATTTGGCCCAAACGTCAATCAAATTGGAGTTGGATTTGGTCTAAATTGATATTGGGGATATTTAATTGAAGTTTAGAGTTAAATTGGACGAAAATTGAGGTCAATTGGGGTGGTTTGGTTTTACATTGCGTTCACTTGGGTTAAAAATGGGTCAAATTGGGGATTTTGGTAAACATGGGCTAAATTGGCAAAATTGGCTCATGGTGTAGTTGAACAAAATGAAATTGGAAATATTTGGGATTTTATGGAATTTTTTTGGAATTTTTATAATTTTCTGGATTTTTGGGGAAAAAAGGGTATTTTTGTAATTTTGGGGGGTTTAGGGGTATTTTTGGAAATTTTGGTATTTTTGGCCAATATGGTCAATTTGAATGGTGGTAAGTGTTTAGGATTGATTTTGAGGAATCTTGGGTAATTTAAGCAATTTTGCAAATTTTGGGTCATTTCAAGGGTATTTGGTAGGTTTGGTTTTTCCCGTGGGTAAAAAATTGAAATTTTGAAAAAAGGAAGATTGATCAAATGTGAATGAAATGGGATCACTTTGGTTGAGCCATGAAGCCATATTAAGCCCATATGAGCCATGAAGCCATATTAAGCCCATATGAGCCATGAGAGGACTCATTTGAGGCATTCACTATGTTGTTCCTAACCCTCTTAGCAAGGGGCTTACGGGTTAAGGACCATCCATATGAATTACCTACATGAGTCAGGAAGTCAAGTTGGGTGAGACTGTAGTTTTAGGACTTGGAATGTGTGTGAGAGTGTAGTGTATGTGCAAGTCAACCATCACCAGACTAGGCCACCCAGGGTATTCCTAAGGCCAAAAAGTCCTATAGAGAACTCATCCTTTAAACCTTCACATTTGATATCAACCCTCTAGGTGATTAGGGGTCTACAATCAAGATTGTGGGGTTTGCAGGGAGTTAAGAAGTGTTTGAATTTCTAAATGGTGGGTTCCATTTCTAGTCCTCTAAGATTAGTCAAAGGAAAAGCCTAAGGCTAGATCCTAAGTACCAAAGAGAGAAGCAAAAGACCTCATCAAAAATGAGGTCAACAGATGCAAATTAGGATCTTTAGTTGTTGCTCCTCCAACTGATTATTAGACACCATTTCGATAATAGCAGGTTTAAGTTCAACGAAATTAGCAGCTACATCAGGGTGTTGAATACTGACACGCCTAAAATATATACGTGTTTTGTTATATCATTTTACTCATTTTTAATGATATTACACTTTAAAGGAAGGTATTTTGTATGGTTTTTTGGTTTTAGGTACAAGAAAAGGTGATTGGAGCAAAAAGAAGCAAAAACAGTGCAATTTGGAGCAAAAATGAGCAAGAAATGAAATTCTGCCCTGACACCTTTCGATAAGCCTTTTGATGTTTAATCTCATTTACACTTCTTGCATATTGTTTAATGAGATTATACTTTAAAGAAAGGTTGTTTTTATGCTTATTTTGTACGACTATCTATTACGAATGCAACACAACTGAAACGGGGCAAATCGAAGCTGAAACGGAGCCAAATGAAGCAAAATGGCGGAGCTACACAGGATGGGCGCCGAGGGCGCCCAAATCGGTGCCGACTGCGCCAAATGCCCGAGACAACGAAAATAGGGTGCCGACAGCGCCCTATTCAGCGTCGACAGCGCTCCAGACGGTTGGGATGCAAAATTGGGCGGTTTTTGGCCAAATACATTGAACATGGACGTTTTTTGGAAGGTTTCTTCATGCACCTTTTGTGAAATTCGTCCCTACACAATTTTAAACCGAATTTGAAGCCAAAAAAAGAGAGGAGAAGTTAGAAAAATGTAGAGAATGATTAGAGATCTTAGAATAGGAGTAGAAATGTAGATTTCTACCCTTTTGGAGAGATTGGAGAGGATATTTTGAGAGAATTTGTAAGGAATTTCGATAACATTGCGTGGATCGCCGGGAGACTTTGTGGGAGAGATCTTCGTCTTTCTTTCAAAGGGAAAAAGCTAAGTATTGTTCTTCATTATCTTATGATTTTGTAAACACTTACCTAGTAGATTTACTTTGGTTACATGAAGTTTCCGTTGTGTTTTCTTTGCGCTTTGTGACATATCTCTCTTACTTTTTCTTTTTCTTTGGAAATAGCAGCATGAGAAGATTATGCCATTATTTTCATTTTAATTTTCATTTATAATGAGTAGAAATCATGTTTACGATTTTGTGATGCATGATAGAAGTAAATTTAATTATAAATGTGATGGTTTTTACTTGCACTTCATTTACATTACAAAAAGAGCTCGTTGCAGTGTTAAAATTTTTTGTAGTTGCATTGACCCGAAAGTGCGGTGTAATTCTCAACAAAGTGGAACCACATTCAAATTCCATGGATGGTGAAGTTCATAGGAATTGAATGCAAATAAATAGGGAAATAACATTAATCGGGCGTAGAATTGGAGATTTTAGAGTGACAGGCTAAAATCATCAATTCAGTCCTACGGTTTGGGTGCTGATGTGTAGATTGTTAGCCCCCAGGTGAGGGGAACGTGGGAGCTCCGAAGTGAGAGTTGGTATCCTCCCAGCCTAGCCGTAGATTCAGTAACCAAGCATAGGATTAGTTAATGTTCTTTATGCCTGGACCAAAGGGTAAAGAATAGAATTGCTCCTATTTAGCACATACAATATTAAATGCATCTCATTCCTATACATTATCTATTTCATTACATAGGAATAGTAGCTTTTAATATCTCAAAATTCTCCAATTCAATGCATCCAAAAAGGGTTATCTTTAGAAGTAATATTTGCATTTAGGAGTAGTTATTATCCTTACATATAATCATCTGCATTTAGGAGTAGTTGTTAGAAAAACCACTTATATTACCCTTCCAAAGTAAGGTTGTTAGTAGTAGACTAGAATTTGACTAAGAACATCTTACCTCGCTTCTCTGTGGGATCGATAAATGGGACTCCATTAGAGCCCTGTATTACTTGATATGATATGTATAGTTGCATTTGAAATTGTGACTTTACAAAAATCATTATAAATATATAAATCTGAGGTCATAAATTCTTACATATAAAAAAGTCGCATCATGTTATTGTCGTCGTTGCTGGGGAAGCTTTGATAAGAACATTAGGAGAATTTTTGTTGAAGTAATTAGGCTTACACTTGGAAAACTATAGTGTCGTAAAAACTATTTTTGTGTGAAAGTATTTTTGACAAAAAAGTGTTTTAAAAAAAATTGTTTATGTGAAAAATATGGTGTTCATGAAAATGTTTGGTAGTGTTAAATACATTTCATCTATTATTTGCTTAATTGTTAATGTATTGTTTGTTGTGTTACGTATGCGAAACAAAGGATCTGCAGGACTTATTATTTATGATCCCAAGTTTGAAAAAAATAAAAAAATAAAAATACAGAAAGGACTCGAAAAATTAGAAATGGAAATGGAAAACTTTCTTGATAATAACTTGGAAAATCATCATACTTCATTGAGGGATTACATAAATCCTACAACAGATGAAATTCACTTAAGTATACAAAACCCTGTCTTAGAAGCTTACTCATTTTAAATAAATCTAGAGATTATGCTATAGGTGCAGAATAACCAGTTTGGGGGAACTCCTTTGGAGGATCCCTATTTACACTTATCAAATTTTCTAGAACTTTGTGCTACTTCGCTATAATGACATGTCAGACGATGCGGTTATACTACGGCTTTTCCTTTCTCACTAAGGGATAAGGCTAAACTGTGATTATACTCTTTAGCACCCGGTTCTATTAAAAATTGGGAGGCGTTAACTCAGAAATTCCTAGCTAAGTATTTTCCACCTTCAAGGACTACTAAACTTAGAAACGAGTTTATCTCATTTTTTCAGTATGAAGGGGAATCATTATACGAAGCCTGGGAAAGATTTAAGGAACTCCTAAGAAAGTGTCCACACCATGCTCTACCCGTTTGGTTAATCATTCAAGCTTTTTTATAATGCGAAAGATTTAAGGAACTCCCTTAGGTCTATTATTGATGCTGCTGCTGGTGGTTCATTAATGTCAAAAATATTTGATGAAGCGTATGCATTAATCGAAGAAATGGCTACAAATGAATTTCAATGGCCCTCTACAAGGGTAAATCATAAAAATGTAGCTAGTGTTCATGATATGGATACGATTACAATTCTTGCATCTCAGATTGCTACAATATCAAGGAAGTTGGACCAATTTGGAGTGAACTAATCTCAATTTACTCCTATAAGTGAGAAAAATTCATTAGAGCCTATGATTGATTCTAAATTATCATATGAGACTTTAAATTCCATAACCTACCTATATTCTAACTTTTACAACCCATGTTGGAAGAACCATCTTAATTTTAACTGGAATCATACTACTGATGGTGGAAACCAAAAAATGGGAAAATAATTATGCACATCCAAATAGAAGTTGGAATAATCATGAGAACACAAACTGTAGACCTTCATATCCTTTGGACTCTAACAATGATCAACAATTGGAGGATAAGAAGATGTTTATGGAAGAAGTGGTATTGCAAATGGGAAACCAATTGCAAAGTCAAAATGCTGCGATTATAAACATAGAGAATCAACTAGGACAAATTGCTAATTCACTTAGCAATAGACCCCAAGAAACACTTCCTAGCAACATTGAGATCAACCCTAAAGAGAACACTAATGAGCAAGTAAAAGCTGTCCAATTAAAAAGTGGAAGAGAGATAGAGGATGTGGTTAAAAAAGATAAAGATGTTGCGAGAGAAAAAAAGGAACTAAAAGACCTGAAAAACATGTTTCTAAGGATCTGGAAAAATTAATATCTTCAACTAAAATCTGTTTGGAGATACCACCACCTCCATTTCCTCAAAGACTTAGACAGCATGAGTTGGATAAAAAATTTTTAAAGTTCATGAAAGTACTTAAGAAGTTAACGATAAATATTCCTTTCATTGAAGCTTTGGAACAGAAGCCAAGTTATGCAAAGTTTATAAAGGAGATATTAAACAAGAAAAGGAAATTTAGGGATTACGAGACAGTTACACTAAGTGAGGAGTGCAGTGCAATACTTCAGAAAAATTTTCCTCGGAAACTTAAAAATCCTTGTAGCTTTACAATTCCTTGTACAATTGGAAAAAGATTATGTGGAAAAGCTTTATGTGATTTAGGAGTGAACATTAATGTGATGCCTCTATCTATATTTAAAAGGTTAGGTTTAGTTGATATTTCTCCCACTATTATAACCCTTCTGTTAGTCGATTGATATATCATTTATCCAAAAGGAGTTATAGAAGACGTGCTTATTAAAGTGAATAAATTTATCTTTCCTTTGGACTTTATTGTATTTGATATGGAGGAAGATAAAGAAATTCCAATTATTTTAGGGAGACCTTTCCTTGTTACTGGACAAGCTATGATAGATGTGCAAAAAGAAGAGTTAACTATGAATATTAATGACCAGGAAGTCACTTTTGATGTATTAAAAACTATGAAATATCCAGCTGAGAGAAAAGATGATGATTGTTTTTGGATGGATAAAATTGATTATCTAAGTAAAGACCATTTCCAAGAAAATTTTGAGAGTAAGTTAACAGATGAGATTGAAATAGATTTTCATGATGAGTTGAAAACATTATTTAAGGAAGACTGTATGTATGTTCAGGAGAGGTGTGAAATGATGGACGCTACCAAAGATAGTAATCTTTTAATTCCATCTGTTGAAAAATCTCATGAACTTATGATGGATGTACCCCATAAAATTTTAAAACCTATCTATTTAAGAAATTCAACTACATAACCAGTCTTTACATCTTTAGATTCGACTCAATCACAAGAAAAACCTGAATTGAATGATGAACAAGATAAAATAATTGAACTAAGACTTGGAAGACAATTTGAGGATAAATTTCCAAAGAACTTTAATTTAAGAAAAGAGGGTAAGGATATTGTAAGACCATTGGAAGAAATTCCTAAGGAATTAGAAAAACCTATTTCCTCAACTAAAATAGATCCTCCATCATTTAATAATTATAAAGGGAAAGAATTGGAAAATAACTTGAAATAGAAGAGTGACATAGAAGAATTTGATCATGAATCTGAATTATCTAGGGAGAATCTGATTCAGAATTTGGGAGATATTGAATTATCTTATAGAGATCCATTTCTTATAAATTTCAAGGATTATATTAATATGTGGATTCAGAAAATCAATAGAAGAATATTGGTTCTAGAAAGAAATATGAAGAACAATTACATAAATCCATTTGAAAAGAAAGATCTGAATGAAAAATTACAATTTGAGGATTTTGTAGGAATTCCTGGATCTGAAAAAGACTGGGCGATTGATCGAGGATTATTTAATTGGAATTTTGATCCAGGATAAATAGTTTGTCGAGCCTGCGATGTTAAAATCAAGCGCTTTATTGGAGGCAACCCATAGTTATCAGTGTGCTTTGATTTTGTGTGCTTGAGAGTCATGATTGTTAGAATTGTATGGTGTTTGCCTTAGAGTGGATAGACTTGATCTTTATGTGTCATTATGGATTGATCTGTTTGATTGTTGTTGGTAGATGTTCGGATTGTTAGTAGTTTTATTTGATCTTTGTGTGTCATGAGGGAGGAGATTACTTAACTTCTTATTATGGTTAGACTTGTTCTCTTGTAGTAGTTGGATCAACGAGTCCGCTATGACTTGGGTCTCACCCAGACTTGAGTTTTACAAGATAAATCATGAATTTCAAACATTGATAGTTCTATCTTAATTTGTTACTTCCTTTCTGCAACTTTATTTTCATTTGGTAGGAGTCATGAACCTATTTGATAAATAAGTTGTGGATAATCGTACATTATCTTCATAAATGTTATAGGTGCTTAATTAAAGGGATTAGATAATACCTGAGATTGGTGTCCGGAAACCATTTATCAGGGATAATCTTATCTTTGGGATTATAATCTATAAAATCATTTGAAAGTACCTAATTTATTAGTGTAGTGACTCCGTTAGAAATTGGATGTAAATCAATGTGATGTGATGAGTTAATGGAAGAATTGACCTCATTTATCTTATGTGTATTTATGTTTGTGTTACAATTTTATTTAAGACTTGAAGAACATTTTTATATTCCTTTGCTGATACCTGTTATGCTCGTTAGACTTTGGTTTAGTTAATTTCATTCTGACATGATTAGTTTAGATTTACTTTCAGCTGCATATTGTTCTGTACTAATGAATACTTGTAAATGGTTTTGATAGACATTTGTGGTAGATAGAATTTCTAAACTGTTTTTCTTCATGCTTATAGTTTCTGTACTAAATGCTATACATATTAAAAATCAAGTTTGGGGTATGAAGAAAAACAAAATTTTAATGTGAAAATACTTCCTTTAAGTTTAATATTATTGCAAGAATGTTTTAGGTTAGATTTACTTTCTCCTACAGTCATTCTATCCTAATTATGCATGTATATGAATTTGATAGGATGTTGTAGTAGTAAGAAGATTTAACCTTTACTTTTTCTTTCTGCAACATTTTATGGAATTAATTGAAAAATATTTTTGAAATTTAAGTTTAGGGGGAAGAAAAATATTAACTCTTATTTGTTCTCAATTATTATATTTTAAAAAAATTATTAGCATAACTTCTGGCAATTGAACCTCGATTGAGATAACTAAAATTTTTTATTTCAGTTGAATAGTATGGAAGGGTTGGATGAAAGTTTTTAGTAATAAAAGTTAATTTTATATGGATAAGATATTTGGTATGAAAGAATTTGATTATAGTTAACTATTTAAAATAAAGAAAACTGTATTTTTGAAATATTAAGAGACTTAAAGTATTGTGTGTTAAGATGGGATTGTGACTTTATGATGAATAATAAAGCTCATACCTAATTATAAAGTAAGGATGTGTTTCAATTTTGAACTTTAGAAAGAGGAGAGTGAAGTTCAAAATCATTACAGACTCTCCAGATATAGTAATCCTCATTAAAAAAAAGGATTGAAAGTGATCCCGAAAGAAAAGAAAAAAAACAAAGAAAAATATTTATGAGGAGAAGCTTGAGGAGATGCATAATCAAAAATTGGTTTCACTTGAGTCACCCTAAATGGAGAATTTGATTTCATTTTTGAATTTATATTTAATGTATTGGCCTACATTCTGATGAAGTTTGCATGAACACCTTTTTCACATAATCTTTCAAGACATTCTTAATGTAACAAATTATGGTTTATCTTGAAATAAATAGAAGACTAGAACCCTTAGACTTGATTGCTGAATATTCTTATACCTGTGGTGTTAACCTGAGTTACTAAATTTCGTTCCAAAATTCTAACCAATATATTCTTTTGAATGAAAAATTTTAGTTTCTTACAGGTGAAAAGTACATTGACTTGAGTTATATTTTTATGTAGTAAAAGGGTTACTTGAGGAAAAGTAACAGTTAAGTTTGGGGGATTTTGACACGCCTAAAATATATACACTTTTTGCTATATCATTTTAATCATTTTTGACGATATTACACTTTAAAGGAAGGTATTTTGTATGTTTTTTGGTTTTAGGTACAAGAAATGGTGATTGGAGCAAAAGGAAGCAAAATGGTGCAATTTGGAGCAGAAACGAGCAAGAAATGAAATTCTGTCCTGACACCTTTTCATAAGTCTTTTGATGTTAAATTTCATTTACACATTTTGCATATTTTTTGAATTAGATTACACTTTAAAGAAAGGTTGTTTTTATGCTTATTTTGTAGGGCTATCTATTCTGAACTCAACGCAACTAAAACAGGGCAAATCGGAGCTGAAACGGAGCCAAACGGAGCAAAATGGCAGAGCTGTGCAGGATGGGAGCCAGATCGGCGCCAGTGGCGCCAGAACCCCGAGACCATGAAATAAGGGCGTCGGCAGTGCCCTATTCAGCGCCGGAGGCACTCCGGACAGTTGGGATGGGAAATTGGGTGGTTTTTGGCCAAATACATTGAACCTGGACGCTTTTTGGAAGCTTTCTACATGCACCTCTTGGGAAATTCGTCCCTAAACTATTTTAAACCGAATTTGAAGCCAAAAAAAGAGAGGAGAAGTTAGAAAAATGTAGAGAATGATTATAGATCTTAGAATAGGAGTAGAAATGTAGATTTCTACCCTTTTGGAGAGATTGGAGAGGAGATTTTGAGAGAATTTATTAGGGATTTCGATAGCATTGCATGGATCGCCGGGAGACTTTGTAGGAGAGATCATTGTCTTTCTTTCAAAGGGTAAAAGCTAAGTATTTTTCTTCATTATCTTATGATTTTGTAAACACATACCTAGTAAATTTACTTTGGTTACATGAAGTTTCTGTTGTGTTTTCCTCGTGCTTTGTGATCTCTCTTACTTTTTCTTCTTCTTTGGAAATAGCGGTATGAGAAGATTATGCCATTATTTTCATTTTACTTTTCCTTTGTAATGAGTAGAAATCATGTTTAGGATTTTGTGTTGCATGATAGAAGTAAATTTAATTATAAATGTGATAGTTTTTACTTGCACTTCATTTACATTACAAAAAGAGCTCGTTGTGTGTTAAAATTCATTGTAATTGCATTGACCCAAAAGGGCGGTGTAATTCTCAACAAAGTGGAACCACATTAAAATTCCATGGATGGTGAAGTTCATGGGAATTGAATGTAAATAAATAGGGAAATAATATTAATCGGGTGTAGAATTGGAGATTTTAGAGTGACAGGCTAAAATCCTCAATTCGGTCTTATCGTTTAGGTGCTGATGTGTAGATTGTTAGCCCTCTGATGAGAGGAACATGGGAGCTCTGAAGTGTGAGTCGGTATCCTCCCAGCCTAGCCGCAAATTCAATAACCAAGCATAGGATTAGTCAATGTTCTTTATGGTTGGACCAAAGGGTAAAGAATAGGATTGCTCCTATTTGGCACATACAATATTAAATGCATCTCATTCCTATACATTATCTTTTTCAATACATAAGAATAGTAGTTTTTAATATCTCAAAATTCTTCAAACCAATTCATCCAAAAAATGGTTATCTTTAGAAGTAATATTTACATTTAGGAGTAGTTATTATCCTTAGAAGTAGTTACAATCATCTGCATTTACGAGTAGTTGTTAGAAAAACCACTTATATCACCCTTCCAAACTAAGGTTATTAGTAGTAGACTAGAATTTGACTAAGAACCTCTTACCTCGCTTCTCGGTGGGATCGATAAACGGGACTCCATTAGAGCCCTGTATTACTTGATATGATACGTATACTTGAGTTTGAAATTGTGACTTTACAAAAATCATTATAAATATATAAATCTGAGGTCATAAATTCTTACATATAAAAAAGTCGCTTCAAATACTACCATGAAGTTCATCCATTGTATGCTTAGAATAATCTCTTAAAGGTCTAAATTCTTGATGGATGCCAACATTTTGATTTTGATGATTTGCCATTTTTTGAATATTTTTATCTTTTTCAGAATTTTTAATTTTTTTTTATTCTGATAGTTTTTTACAATTCATAATCGTAAGGCATAAGTCCCTCACAACCTAAAATACGCATAAAAAAATAAAATAAAACAAAACACACTACAAAAACAAAGAAAAGTAAAATTTAATTTTTTCTTTATTTTCTTTAGAAATGCACTTTTAATTAATTTCCCCGACAATATCGCCAAAAACTTGATCCCATATAAATATATATGTACCAAAAACTTGACTTCACACCGAATATATGTGCTGATGATTTAGATATGAAAATTATGATTTTATAATATGGGATACTACGCAAGTATACGTATCATTTATCAAGTAATATAGAACTTTCTGATTAAGCCCCGAGATATCGAACCCTGATGCGACGGACTTTAATATTACAAGAACTTATGAACTCAAATTTATATATATTTTTAATGATTTTGTAAAGTCCAAACATTCAACACAAGTATACGTATCGTATCAAGTAATACAGAGCTCTAATGAAGTTCTGGTTATTGAAAAGTTTTGTGCCGAATCTTTCCTCTTGCAAAGTTTATTGAAAAGATTTATACAGACACACACTAAGCTATATATTTGAAAAGTTTTGATATATAAGAAAAGTATCTTTCCTCTTGCAACGAGAATATGATGTGTTGATGATATGGAATGATTATCTATGGTATTGTGCCAAATAGGAGCATAAATGTTTCTTTACCCTCAAAAGAGTACCCCCCTTCCAAGCATGAAAAGAACATTTACATATCCTAAGTTTTGTCACTAAATGTAAGGCTAGGCTGGGAGGATACCTGCTGTCACTACGGAGCTTCCACTCACCCTTCACCTGAAGGCTAACCTTCAAATTTAGATACTAATCTTAGAACCAAATTGAGGATCTCAGTCTGTCACCCTGAAACCTCCAATTTGAAGTCCATCAAAACACATTTCCCTATTTATTTGCACTCAATTCCCATGAACTATGCAATTCATCCATAGAAATTAAATGGATTCTTCATTATTGTTGTAGGACACTAAATCCTTTCAGAGTTAATGTTCAACAATATATTTTAACAATTCAATTGTCGAGATCAAAAATTAAATTAAGTTTGAAATTAAAAACTATCACAATTTCTTCATTACGTTAAAAGCACTTCAAATCCACATCAACACATCATCACATCTCTATGCAAGAAGAAAGATAAAAGAAACTACTCAGAATTCATGAAGAAGACACAATAAAACATGGATTTTATATATAAAATAAAAGTCACACAAACCAAAAAATAAAATACAACTTATCTCTTTCTCTTCGCCAATGCAATTCCCTTGAAGTTCCTTTGAATCCTTTACTCTCCTCTTTGCAACACTCAATTCCCTCTTTAGAATGGAAAGGAAGAAGCAATCTCTCACTTTACTCCTTCTCTTTCACTCCTTAGAGAAGAATTTCTCTCAAATTCTCACTTCTACAGTCTTCTCTTCTAAGCATTAACCCTCAACACACACTCTCCCTCACTAAAACTACACTAGAAACACAGTAGGACCCCTTTATTTTTGTTTAAAAATAGTTACTTAGAAACAAAATCCCAAGAGTTTCCATAGGCATCCCTTCAAAAAGTCGTCAAAACTCTTCAAATTTAAAATCCATCGACATTGGGCACCAGAGGCGCCCGATAGGGCACCGGCGGCGCTCAATCGTTCAAATATTTCCTGAGGTCTCGAGAAAATGGTGCCTATGGAGTCCATTCTGGCACCGGCGGTGCCAGAAGCTGTTTTCCTTCTTTTTGCTCCTTTTTTACTTTGAATTCATTCCTTTTCGCTTCTTTTCGCTCCAATCACCTAAAATCATCATACATGCAATAAATCATGAAAAACACATTTCTTTAAAGTGTAATATCACCAAAAAATGGGTAAAATTAAATAGCAAAAATAGTATATATTCTTGGTGCATCAAAATCCCCTAAACTTAACTATTAATTGTCCTCAAGTAATCCTTTTACTACATAGAAATATAACTCTAGGAAATGCACTTTTCACCTATAAGACACTAAAATTTTTCATTTAAAATAATATATTGGTTAGACTTTTATAAAGAAATTTAGTAACTCAGGTCAACACTACAGGTATAAGAATATTTAGCAATCAAGTCTAAGGGTTCTAATCTTCTATTTATTTCAAGATAAAGCATAATTTGTCACATTAAGAGAGCTTTGAAAGATTATTTGAAAAAGATGTTCATGTAAACTTCATCAGAATGTAGTCCAATACTTTAAATATAAATTCAAAAATGAAATCAAGTTCTCCCTTTAGGGTGGCTCAAGTGAAGCCAATTTTTTATTAAGGCCAATTTTTTATTAAGCATCTCATCAAGCTTCTCCTCATAATTACATTTTTTCTTTCTTTTTCTTTTTATTTTCTTTATCGGATTGTTTTTTAATCCTTCTTTTCTTTTCTTTCCCTTTTTTTTAATGAGGATTACTATATCTTGATAGCCTTTAATGATTTTGAACTTCACTCTCCCCTTTCTAAAGTTCAAACTTGAGATACCTCCTTACTTTATAATTAGGTATGAGCTTTATTGTTCATTATAAAGTCACAAACTCTCTTAACACACAATACTTGAAGTCTCTTAATATTTCAAAACTATAGTTTTCTTTTACTTTAAATAGTTAACTATAATCAAATTCTTTCATACCAAATATCTTACCTCTATAAAATTAACCTTTATTACTAAAAACTTTCATCCAATCCATCCATAATATCCAACTGAAATAAAAAGTTTTAGTTGCGTACAGTAGGTTCAACTATCAGAAGTTATGCTAATAGTTTTTGAAAATATAATAACTGAGAACAAATTAGAGTTAATATTTTTCTACCCTCCCCCAAACTTAAATTTTTCATTAAATTTGAAACAGTATAGAGTAAAAGAAACAAACCTTTTTGTGCTGGGATCTTGAAATTTTCAACAACTATCTGATATTAGTTAAAATTTACAACTAGCAGGCATGAAACAGTTAGTGACAGTGATATGTAAATATTTTTTAAACATTTGAAAGGTGAAGAGAAATTAACTTTAAACATCTAAACATCCAACAAAACATCACAATACTAAACAAACTGTCACATCATTACACAGTTTATTTAACAATTTCAATTTTTTTTCATTACAACATAACAGTACACCAACAGGTTTACACATCACAAAAAAAAACAAATAAATACTACATCACAATAATACAACACATAAAAAGAAAAAAAGGAAATAGAAACAATCTACCAATCTTCATCACCAGGTTCATCAGCAGGGTCAGCATGATCATGTCTATACGGTGTATAGCTGGGGCAGGTAGGAAATATCACATCAGTTGCCCCCTCATGAATCCGATCTGAGCATCATGATAGGCAATATCGAACTCAACTATTCTTCTCATATAATCTTTATTCACATCACTTCTGGCCTTAAACACATCCATCCTACCATGGAGTCTATCCACACTAGCACTCTGTAATCTTACCTATTCCATAATATCAGATAATGTAGGGTGCTCAGATGTAGATGTCATAACTCGTAGTAGGAATATCAGTACTCTTACTCTCATCTTGGGCTCCCACATGAGACTCATAAGTACGAATAATAGTCTTTGTAATTGGTCTGAACGGTATAGCTATCTCTTCAAAACTGCTAAACTCTATTCCAGACTGAACACAAAGGGCATGAACTAAGGTAGGATATCCTAATCCACCAGTGGTCTCGCCTCTAGCAATAGTCTAAATGTAATTGAAGATAATAGCTACAATATCAATCTTCTTCAACTTCTGAATATAATAGTTCAGAATTGCTCTATCTCTTGTAACTTCACTGTGGTGATAAGAAGGTAACATTCTTGTAGAGATGAAATAGTGCAAAACTTTTGATGCAACATTTAACTTGGAAGCAGAGAAGTTAATCATCTGTTTTTGACTTACTTTCCATTCCCCTCTTCCATCCGTCAGAAAAGCAATCACTTCCTTCATATTTTCCTTTCGAGTATCAAAGTTTTCATATTCACAAACAAAAGGTTCGCAAGTCTAATAGAATGCATTAATACGCTGAGGAGTAAATTCAACCATTTTTCCTCTAACTAACACATACTCAGTCTCAGTCCAGGGCACATTTGAATTCAATTCTCTAACAACACCCATACAACATTTGCAGTAAAATAACAAAATCTCTCCTAGTTCTGCTCTACAATTAACTGTTCTACAGATCCACAAGGATTATCAAAAGCTCGATACTGAATACACTTCTTATTGTAGAGGTAAGAGTTAAAGCGAAATTGCGCTTTAACATTAACAAATTTTTCTTCATCAAAATTCAATTTTCTCTTCCCTTTACCAATCCTTGGCCATGTGAATTTCTAAAAAATTGCAAGAAAATTCTAATAAATTCCAAATCCACAATGTAAGAAACTCCAAATAATATTCTAAATAAGTAGGAGCAAATTTCATCATAGGAAATCTCAAAATTTCTTTAAAAATCCAAAAATTCTAATCTAAACAATGGGAGAGATTCCCATGGTGAAAATAAAAATTTTTTAACCTAAAGCGAAGCTTTTACCAAGAGAAGTGTACATTCGGTCTCGAAAAGCTTTGAAATCACTTCAAATTAGAGATCTAGCAAGCCCTACGTCTTCAAAATTAAAAAAATGGAGGAGGAAGACGAAAGTAATGGAAAATTGAGAGTACCAGGGTCAAAATCACGAAACAAAAAATTTTTGGCCTTTTTCTGTAATTGGGCGACGGCGGCGCTCGATAGGGCGCCGGTGGCGGTCTATTTATTAAAAATTCCAAAACCCTCTGGATTTGGGTGATGTTGACCTCACTTTTGGGTGAGGGTTTTGGGTCTTTCTTTAGTTGCTAGGATCTAGCCTTAAGACTTTCCTAATGACTATCTTAGCATCTTAGAAATGTCACCCACCTTCTCCTTAGACATTTCAACCAAATCTTTATTCCCTATGTTGGTTCTATATATGATCAATAGTTTTTAATACAGAGATTAGAGATTACATAAGAGAACCTGGATTAGAATTTCTATAAGACCAATGAACTATAAGAAAGCCTTGCACTGTTCCCTATACTATACCTTCTTTGACTTCAATAAATTACATCATCATTCTTAACCATCATTATCATCATAAACATTGTTTTTTTTTATGATCATAACATTGTAATCATTGTACCCATGGGGCTGACCAAGTT
This sequence comes from Papilionanthe hookeriana x Papilionanthe teres, assembly GCA_022702705.1. Taxonomy (NCBI): domain Eukaryota; kingdom Viridiplantae; phylum Streptophyta; class Magnoliopsida; order Asparagales; family Orchidaceae; genus Papilionanthe; species Papilionanthe hookeriana x Papilionanthe teres. Next base: position 149,411,725 of record CM040425.1, on the reverse strand, counting down.
AAACATTTTATATTTTCAAAATTCCCTAAAACCCTAAAATTCACAAGAGTCACCCAAACTCTCCGGAAATTTTTCCAGAGCGTTCCTCTCCTCAAGCTGAGAAAATTGACTGTAAACATGCCATACTTCCGAGCTATCTTTGGACCCCTCGCAGCCTAAATAATCAATGCTTGAAAATTGTTCCAGGTCCCCCAAAATCTTCCACACTGGTCAAAATTGCTCTCGGACACTTCCGTTCAACTCCAAATTTCATTTTATATTGCTTCGAGCATTTGATTTGACTTTTTGACCAAATTCCCAAAATTTCCCTAAATGACCAAAATGCCCGTCCCAGGGGAAAATTTCCCAAATTTCCAAAAATCTTTGAAAATTCAAAAAATTAACAGAATCTTCCAAAACCCCACAATTTCATGAAATTGAACTTTTTTTATATTTTATTTTGATCAACAACGAGTCAGAATTTCGAGACGAATCAGCTTCAACATTTTTGGCCTATTTGACAATGAAGTTGCTCGAACTACCTCAGATTTCAAAATAGACTGTGCTGTTGGGTCTGGAACGTCGAAATTAGTAGGAATTGATACAAAATTTGCTATATTTTGAAGCACAAAAAAACGGCTCGAAATCGGCGCGAATTTGAATAAAAATTGCATTTTTTTGAACTTAAAATTAAATTAAAAATTTTTTGCGCTCCTCCTAACCTAGCCGCCCACCCCTCCTTTTCCTCTGTGTTTCGCTCCTCTCCTCTCCCATTCCATCGTGGAAGACATGGGAGGATGGGGAAAGCTCCTCTTTTCCCATCCCTCATGGCACTTTATGTCCCCCCATCCTCTCATGAGTGCCTCTGGCCCTCTCTGTCTTCCTCCTTCCTCCTCCTCGATGCCAATTTTTTGAGGTGTCAATCTCTTGGATGAGTGAAACCCTCCCCCTCATTTCCTAGATGTTCTAATGGCAGCCATCGATGTAGGCTAGGGCTTCCTCACTTCTATGGCTATAAATGGAGCTACTTTTCCCCATCCGAAAAAAAGGCTGAAACTTGTAGAGGGGGAGGTGTTGCTCGAATTTCCCCTAAATCGATTTGATTTCCTCAAAACGTTGTTGGTTTGTTTCTTATTTCAATTCAATCAATATTTCATATCCAAAGGTTGAATGTGTGAAGAGTTTCATGGAAATTTTTAGATATTTCATGCCTTTGTTTTGGTTATCCGAAACTCATGGATGAGTTACATGCTTCGGTTGTTTTATGAAATGATTTAGGGCCTCCTTTATTTCATTTTTTGGCTAACCAAAATGTACACATTTGAGAGTTTGATGCTTGCTTAGTTCACATGAAGTATTGGAAATGATTTTCTTACATTTTTGAGCTAGCCAAAATTTTATATGTTGATGACCATGATTGGGTTGCTTCATGAAGTGATTTAGAATCTCTTTTATTTTATTTATGGCTAACTAATGGACATACACTTGAAGGTCCAATATTTTTCTTACTTTACATAAGATTTTTGAAACCATTTTCGTGCTTAAATGGTTTGGCCAAGTTAGCACTATCCATAGGCTAGTGCTGTCCACTTTTTGAAGTTAATCAAATCCTTAAAGCAAGCTGGGTTTATATTTAAATTGGACCAAATTTTAATACTCTTACATGATAGTTATGTTTGGAAGATTGATTTCATTCTAAAAATTGAAAAGAGAAAGAGAGGAAGAGGGGCCTAGGGCGATTTGATTGTCTCATGTTCATGGGAAGCTTTGATTTGTTTATTTAATGGCAAGTTCAAGAAATGTTCATTTGGCTTTAGAAATGCTTCTCATGTGCAAAGTTTGGAATCTTTAGGAGGAGCTTTGAATCCTCTTTTATGTGATATGCAAGCTAGATGGTTGGGAGTTTTCTTTCTACATGATTAACTTTTAAGTGCTTCTTATGCAAAAAGATTTGGTTCTATGGTGTCCCTAATCCCATTCTCACATTCACATGTGATAAGTATGTCAGCTTTTCTTTTCTTTTTCTTTTTTTGAAATGAATGGATTTTTGGGAAAACCATCCATATGAAGATATGCATGGCTTGTGAACCTCTTTTGTATGATCAAATGTGAAGCTTGCTCACATCATTTGGAGCACTTTTCATATGAAAGAATGTTGGATTTACCCATGACATTTGAAAGACTCCTTTACATGTACAAATGAAATAATTCTTTTAATATTTTTAAAAAATAGATTGAAATTTCAAACCTTGGTTTCACATGAGGCCTTTGATACTCTCTTTCTTTTATAAAAAAAATGTGAAAGGTTTGTTGGCATTTTTGGGAGTACTTCATATATGATGGAACTTGGTGTTGTCAAGGTTGATATTTTACATTCACTCTCACTCATCCCATGTGTTTTTGGTGTTTTACTATGATTGGAATTTGCACTAAATTATTAAAAAAAAAATAATAATAAAATTGTAATTTTCGGATTGGAGCTTATTCACATATGGAACATCCCAATTTGAAGTTGTACGAGTTTGCTTATCATCTATTTTGACATATTCATATGTTTCACATTAAGGATTCAATTTAGCATGTTTCCCACCTCATCCCAAGCTTTTATATTACTTGAAAAGGGTTAGTTCACTTGGAACTATTTTTTTTTTACAAACTAAATTGCAATTTTCGGATTTTCACACGTGTTATAGAAGTGCTTTAAGATGAAACTCTACATGCCCATTTTTTTTATTTATTTTGCTAGGGCTTCATATGTATATCACTTGGATTTAAATTTGACTTGTTTTCCATGCTCTCTCGTGGTTCTAAATTGTTTGGAAATGAGTACAACAAATTTGGAAAATAAAGATTGCAATTTTCGGATTTTACACATGTGCCATGGAAGTACTTAGAAATGAGGCCCTATGCACTCATTTTTCATCTATTTAATTGGGGTTTCATATGTACATCACTAAAATATTTAATTTGTAACAATTTCCACTTCATTTCATGCTTAAGATGAGTGTTTCACATGAAGGAATTCAAAGCTATGTTAAAGATCAAAGTTTGCACACCTATTTTTCATGCTAAGATGATATATGATTGCGTGGGAAGCTCCCCACTTTGAGATGGAAATTTTTGAAGTGTCTTTCATGCACATATGGTTTCATATGTATGTGATAGGGAGGAGTGGCTCCTTCATGGAAATTTCATATTCGTTGGTACATGTGCTTGAATATTACCCCTTGTGCATTTTTATGTTTACGACACTTGTTAGCATGGTGTTATGGATATTAATATGCATAGGACAAATGAAAATTTCAAAAATTACGAATATATACATGCTTGTGATGTATTTTTGTACAAGTTGCAAGTGTACGAATCACTTTTTTTCCTGCCGTTATGCTGCCCGAATTTTCGGGACCAAAATCGAGTTTTGATTTTTGATCCTATGTATCTTCTTGGATGTTTTTCCTTCATCTTATATTATCAACAATCACATGTTATAAATTCAAGAAAATGATCGAACCCATTATGCTTAAATAACTCAAAATTTAATCACCAACTAAATAAGATCTGCAGTTATAGCTAAATTAAAATGTCTCGTTGGATTAATGGGAGTGCCTTGGACGACGCAACCTACGTGTTGCTGATAAGGTCTCCCACAGTCTACATGAAAGTACAGAATCCATTAAGTTGGATTTAGAAAATTCATTCAGACTAAGGGAATACTATGAAAATGGTGGTGCTGGAATGAGGGAACCGTGGGATCCTCTCTGGTGTCATCATAATCAACTTAAAAATTTCTTTTAATCAATATATTAAGCCACATCAATTTTCAAATCTCTAGAACAAAACACTTCTCTCATCCCCTGATTTTCATTTCTTAAACTAATCCCTCTGCAACGACAAGAAAATTGGAGCAGATTTCGTGGGCAGCTCATTCAAAACTTTCTTTAGTTTAATAAACAATCCATAGGATTCCAAGATTTTCTTTTATGACATAAAACCTCTTTTATTGTTAGGCTCCTGCATATTCCTGGCATGCAGTATGTCCTAACTTCTTTTAGGATTTTGAGGTAGTCACTCGATGTAAAACCTCCTATCTTTCTAGGCTTTTTTGTGTAAATCATCATTACACAAATCTAACCTCTAATTAATAAAACTGGTAAGAGTTGACTTAAATTAATATCATCCTAAATTGAGCCAAATATTAGGCTAGTTTGGGGGATTACCAAGAGCTTATTATGCATCTTTAATCTCCCCTACTTTTCTTCCTTTGATTCTTGAAATAAAGTCTTTCACCTTTGAACCAATCCCTATTGGAAATCTCACAGTCACGTTCGTTGAAAACCCTTCCTTTTGAATTTCATGAAAACAAAATATTCCTGATTTTTATCAAGAGTTTTCTTAAGTGATATGTTCGCTTAAGATGTAATTAACTATAGGGACTTGCCCTTATAGGGAACTTAAAAGAACCCAGACTTAAAATAAACCTTATTTAATTATTCGTATTAAATAGAGGAACTTGTCGGCAAATAAAAAATGGATTCGCAAACCAAACAGATGTCATATATTTCTTAGTTTATTTGATAGAGCCTCACTCTCAAGTCTTGTATTTATCCTTCGGGATATATACAGGTCTTGAGGTATAGTGCTTTTTCATTTAAACTATGGAAAATATGGGGTCAATTTGATTTCATATTTTTCTAAACTTATATATATATATATATATATATATATATATATATTAAAATGTCCTTCCGAAGCGGGCGACGAGATTCCTCCGGTGACCGACAGCTTCCAACGGGCAACCCCGCACCAAAAAATTGTGCCAATAAATTCTGGCTACTCCATTGGGGACTAATTCTTCTCTCCATATTAATCAGGAATAATTGTTTTCATACAACGGTAATGTGTCCATTTCTCTCTTGGACCAGATTGCCCTTCTTTTTCATTGGTTTACTTAATCCATTTCTTCCTTGGATGAGTACAACTAACTCTTTTGGATTCCACGACTTTTTGTTTAAACATCATAATCAAATCGTTCAAGAATTCTTTAGGTTTTCATTTTTTTTGTGGGGTTAGACCCCCAATAGGTGCAGTAGTGAATTATATTCACCAAAACGATATTTCATATCTTCGATTTTGGATGGGGCCCAAATATTACACGAAATCTCATCACTTTAAGGTTATCCTGCTTTTAGCCAGATTAAACCCAATTCTTTGCACTTATTTTGCCAGTTTGTTTTTATACACTAATCACAATTCAAAATACACTTTAATTCACTTTAACTATAAATTTTGCCCTGTAAACAAACATCCTTTACCACTTTTAGCAAAGGATTACGTCGTTTCTGACATTACAATCTCTAATTAACAGTGAAAATGTCGACTCCAAAATTGTTGTTTAGCTTCGCAAACAACTTAACACACGATAAGGCTGCACTCTGCCAAGCATCCATGATCAAGTTTGGGTCTGGACTCGAGGAAGTTGAGGTGTTTCTGGAAAGCGTTCTGCATGTTGTTTTCAAGTTGACCCATTGTGAAATAGTTGAGCCGACTTCACTATTCGACCTAAACTGTCAGCAAGATTTTCCTTCTATAAAGAGGATGAGGTCAGTTAAGGCTCATGTGCATGTTCAATCAATTGCTCCACTGACTACCAAGACAGTTGCTCCATCCACTGCTAGGCTTTCCGCTCTCGATAAGCAAAAGAGAGTAGTTCAGGTCCTAGAACTTGAAGTTTTTGTTACTCCATCTGGGTTTGAGGTTGGATCTAGGTCACAATCCATACCTTTAACACGGACACAAGAAGGAATAAATTAAGAAAACTTTGTAAGGCAGCTAAAGCTAAAGCTACAAAGATTACCTCTGATGACAGATCTCTCCAGCCAGAAGAGGTGGAAGTGATTTAAACCTCTCCCCTTCTTCAAGGGAGTAGATTTCACTAACTTTCTGCTGCTCCCGCTGAAGAGAGCCCCTATAGAATTGTCGCAGCATTGCCACAAGTTCACAGATAGAGTAGGGTGAGAGAGAGAATGTCTCCCCTTGCTCGAGTAAGAATAGTATTTGAGAAGCTAGCGGGGAAGAGCGTTGTAGTGTCACTGAGCTGATGAAGAGGATGGGATGTACCATCTCATCGAGAATGAAAGATGAGATCCTGAGATGCCCGAAGAGATTTCAGAAATTCTAGAAGACATCTGTGTCCTGTGTATCTACTAAAATACGTTTAGGACCTCAGGTTGAAACGGCTTCAGTTCCCATTACCACTATTGAACCATTTAAGAGCAGAATACCGGTCAAATCTAGATTAGGTCCTAGGGTTTGGCATGTCGTAGTAAAAAAAAGTCCTTTAGAGATTCTTACAATAAGAATAATTCTACTACGAGATCTTGATTACACGATGGGGAACATATCTCTTCCTGCAATTTTGATGATGTCAAAGGGACTCCCCATCCCCACACATCTTTAAAGAAGAAGGTTTGGATCCCTAAAGTTTCCAGACCAGTTTCTTTGGCAGATATGGAGGACTGTTCTACAAGTGAGAAGGACGAGTCTGAATGTTCTATTGATGCCGCTATAGTTCCCCCAACTGCAGGGATAGAGGAGGGACAATTACAGCAGACTCTGTTAGATATCAAAGCAGCTAAAGTGTACTTAATCAACGCTAGATTGGACAAGTTATGAGCTAACTTGAGTCAGCTTGCCAAAGTGAGATGAATCGGCAACACTGATACGGATCCTGATGAAGAATTCATGGAAATTAATATGGTTGACACGAGAGCCCAAGCTGCCTCAGGAGAAATTCAACCTTTCGATGAAAAGGATACCGAGATAGACTCTCATATAGTAGTTCATAGTCGGGATGAGCAGATCATCACATTGGAGAAAAGAATGGAAGAGGTGCTTGCTGTGATCGCTGTAATGTCTGCACAATCTTCGACTCCACTAGCCTTGGAGGTGCATCCACTAGAAATAATACATATCAAAGACTACAGAAGAGATGCTACCTCTGCCAATAAGGAGGAAAAGCCCAAAAGGAACTCCGTTTAGATCTCGGTACATGAAAATTACATCAAGCAGTATGTTGACCAGTTGGTCAGGGAGGCCTTAGCCCAGTCCAAGGGAGGATCATTAATTCCAAAGGGTAGGCCTTACCCAGAAAAGTTTAATTTTGTCTCATATCCTAAGGGATTTGGGTCTCCCACCTTCAATACTTTTGATGGAACAGGAAACCCGAGGCAGCACGTAGCGCACTTCAGAGCCAGTTGCTGCAACGTAATCTTCTATTTACACTGTTTGTTAGCCTATGAGTGGTAGGTCGATCTTCATAACGGATCAGTAAAGACATTTACTGAGTTAAAAACTTTGTTCGTACAGATATTTACTGGGACACAACGTCGAGTGACTATAGGAAATCTCATTAGGGAGCAGCAGAAGCCCAATGAGACATTTGTGGATTACTAACACGACTAAATTATATAAGTTTTTTTCTATATCATTTTACTCATTTTTTATGATATTACACTTTAAAGGAAGGTATTTTGTATGTTTTTTGGTTTTAGGTACAAGAAATGGTGATTAGAGCAAAAGGAAGAAAAAACAGTGCAATTTGGATAAAAAACGAGTAAGAAATGAAATTCTGCCCTAACACCTTTCGATAAGTCTTCTGATGCTTAATCTCTTTTACACTTATTGCATATTTTTTAATGAGATTACACTTTAAATAAAGTTTGTTTTATGCTTATTTTGTAGGGCTATCTGTTACAAACGCAACGCAATTGAAACGGGGCGAATCAGAGCTAAAACGGAGCAAAACGGTGGAGCTGCGCAGAGCCTGCTCGCCGACGGCGGCCACGATCTCGCCGATGGCGAGATTTTCTAGAAAACACCGAAAAGTGCCTGAAAAGCTTGCCGACAGTGATCTCGAACATGCAGACGGCGCCCAGAAGGTTCTGGACCGACTTTTAGAGGTTTTGGCCTAAATTCGACGTATTTGGAGGCTTTTTCGAAGGTGTGCTTGAGGGAGCTCTTACAAATTCGTCCATACTCTTTAAAATGGTGAATATAAGTTAGAGAAATAGAGGAGAAAAGTGAAAAAAAACTTAGAGAATGTTTAGAGATTTTATAATAGGAGTAGAAATATAGATTTCTACCCTTTTGAAGAGATTGAAGAGGAGATTTTGAGAGAATTTGTGAGGGATTTCGCTAGCATTGCATGGATCGACGGGAGACTTTGTTGGAGAGATGTTCATTCTTATTTCAAAGGGAAAAAGCTAAGTATTGTTCCTCATTATCTTATAATTTTGTAAAGAATTACCTAGTGGATTTGCATTGGTTTAATGAAGTTTCCGTTGTGTTTTCTTCATGCTTTGTGACGCATCTCTCTTACTCTTTCTTCTTCTTTGGAAATAGTGGCATGAGAAGATTATGTCATTCTTTTCATTTTACTTTTCTTTTGCAATGAGTAGGATTCATGATTAGGATATTGGGATGCTTGCTAAAATATGTTTTAATTATAAATGTGATGATTTTTACTTGCACTTCATTTACATTGCAATAAGGGCCCATTGTAGTGTTAAAATTTGTTGTAATTGTGTTAAGTCTCGAAGGGGCATATGTATTTCTCAACAAAGTGGAACCACATTCAAATTCCATGGATGGTGAAGTTTATGGGAATTGAATGCAAATAAATAGGGAAATAATACTAATCGGGCGTAGAATTGGAGATTTTAGAGCGACAGGCTAAAATCCTCAATTCGGTCATATCATTTGGGTGCTGAAGTGGAGATGTTAGCACTCAAGCCAGGGGAACGTGGGAGCTCCGAAGTGAGAGTCGGTATCCTCCTAGCCTTGCCACGGATTCAGTAACCAAGCATAGGATTTGTCAATGTTCTTTATGCCTGGACCAAAGGATAAGGATTAGGATTGCTCCTATTTGGCACATACAATGTTTAATACATCTCAATCATATACATTATTTATCTCATTACATAAGAATAGTAGTTTCTTAATATCTCAAAATTCTCCAAACCAATTCATCCAAAAAGGGTTTTATTTAGAATTGTTATTTGCATTTAGATATAGTTACTATCTTTATATTTAACACTTGCATTTAAGAATAGTTACTAGATAAAACACAATTTTATTTGACATTCCAACCTAAGGAGTAATTGTAGTAGACCAGAATTTGATTAAAGACCTCCTACTTCACTTCCTCGCGGGATCGATACTGGGGTTTTTAATGAAAACTCTATATTACTTGAAGCGATACGTATACTTGCGTAGTACCCCTAGTGGGTAAAATATTTTCTAATTTTTATATCATTTAAGATTTTGCACACTAGCCGCTATTTATAAATCGAGTCAAGTTTTTTGCCATCTTTTGGAAGTTAATTTACTGTGTAATTGTGAGTCGGGTCAAGTTTTTGGCGCCTTTGCCGGGGAAGCTTCGGTAAGAACTTTAGGAGAATTTTAGTTGAAGTAATTAAACTTAGACTTAGAAAACAGTAGTGTCGTTAAAAATATTTTTGTGTGACCAAGTGTTTTTATATGAAAAAAGTTTTAAGAAAAAAAACAAAAAAAATTGTTTATATGAAAAATAAGGTGTTCGTGAAAATGTTTTGTTTTGTTGAATATTTTTTTCATTTTATTTGTTTAATTGTTAATGTATTGTTTGTTGTGTTATGTATGCGAAACAAAGGATCTGCAAGACTTGTGCCTTATGATCCCGAGTTTGAAAAAAAATAAAAAATAAAAATACAGAAAGGACTCAAAAAATTAGAATTGGAAATGAAAAACTTTCAAGATAATAACTTAGAAAATCATTATACTTCATTAAGGGATTACGTAAATCCTATGACAGATCAAATTCACTAAAGTATACAGAACCTTGTCGTAGAAGCTGACTCATTTGAAATAAATCCTAAGATTATCTAACTGGTACAGAACAATCAGTTTGGGGGAACTCCTTCAAAGGATCCCTATTTACACTTATCAAATTTTCTAGAACTTTGTGCTACATTTCATTATAATGGCATGTCAGATGATGCTGTTAGACTAAGATTTTTTCCTTTCTTACTAAGGGATAAGGCTAAAATGTGGTTATACTCATCAACACCTGGTTCTATTAAAAATTGGGAGGAGTTAGCTTAAAAATTCTTAGATAAGTATTTTCCACCTTCAAGGACTACTCAACTTAGAAACGATATTGTCTCATTTTGTCAATATGAAGGAGAATCAATATACGAAGCCTGGGAAAGATTTAAGGAACTCCTAAGAAAGTGTCCACATCATGCTCTGCCCGAGTGGTTAATCATTCAAACTTTTTATAATGGTTTAGTAGAGTCCCTTAGGTCAATAATTGATGCTGCCGCTGGTGGATCATTAATGTCAAAATCGTTTGATGAAGCGTATGCATTAATTGAATAAATGGCTACAAATGAATTTCAAAGGCCTTCTGCAAGGGTAAATTATAAAAGTGTAGCTAATATTCATGATGTAGATACAATTTCAATTCTTGCATCTCAGATTGCTATAATATCAAGGAAGTTGGACCAATTTGGAATGAACCAAACTCAATTTCCTCCTTCAAGTGAGGAAAGTTTATTAGGGCCTATAATTGATTCTAAATTATCATATGAGACTTTAAATACCATAAACAACATGTACTCTAACTTTTACAACCAAGATTGGGAGAACCATCCTAAGTTTAACTGGAATCATACTACTAATGGTGGAAACCTAAAATGGGAAAATAATCATGCAAATCATAATGGAAGTTGGAATAATCAGGGGAACACAAAATATAGACCTTCAGATCCATCGGACTCTAACAATGATCAACAATTTGTGGATAAGAAAATGTTTATGGAATAAGTGGTATTGCAAATGGGAAACCAGTTGCAAAGTCAAAATGTTGTGATTAGAAACATAGAGAATCAACTGGGACAAATTGTTAATTCACTTAGCAATAGACACCAAGGAACACTTCCTAGCAACAATGAGATCAACCCTAAAGAGAACACTAATGAACAAATAGAAGTTGTCCAATTAAAACGTGGAAGAGAGATAGAGGAAGTGGTAAGAAAAGAGAAAGGTGTTGTGAGAGAAACAAAGGAAACTAAAAGACCTGAAGAACATGTTTCTAATGATCAGGAAAAATTAATATCTCCAACTAAAATCAGTTTGGAAAGACCACCACCTCCATTTCCTTAAAGATTTTTACAGCATGAATTAAATAAAAAATTTTCAAAGTTCACGAAAGTACTTAAGAAAATAACGATAAATATTCCTTTCACTGAAGCTTTGGAACAGAAGCCAAGTTATGCAAAGTTTATAAAGGAGATATTAAATAATAAACGAAAATTTAGGGATTACGAGACAGTTGCACTAAGTGAGGAGTGCAGTGCTATACTTCTAAAAAATTTTCCTCAGAAACTTAAAGATCCTTGTAGCTTTACAATTCCTTGTGCAATTGGAAAAAGATTATGTGGAAAAGCTTTTTGTAATTTAGGAGTGAACATTAATGAGATGCCTCTATCTATATTTAGAAGGTTAGGTTTAATCGATATTTCTCCCACTACTGTAACCCTTCTGTTAGCTGATCGATCTATCATTTATTCAAAAGGAGTTATAGAAGATGTGCTTGTTAAAGTGGATAAATTTATCTTTCCTTTGTACTTTATTGTATTAGATATGGAGGAAGATAAAGATATTCCAATTATTTTAGGGAGACCTTTCCTTGTTACTGGATAAGCTATGATAGATAAGCAAAAAGGAGAGTTGACTATGAATATTAATGATCAGGAAGTCACTTTTGATGTATTAAGGACTATGAAATATCCAGCTGAGAGAAAAGATTATGATTGTTTTTGGATGGATGAAATTGATTATCTAAGTAAAGACCATTTCAAAGAAAGTTTTGAGAGTAAGTTAAAAGATGAGATTGAAATAGATTTTCATGATGAGTTGAAACTTCATTTAAAAAAGACTGTATGTATGTTCAAGAGAGGTGTGAAATGATGGATGCTACCAAAAATAGTAAACTTTTAATTCCATTTATTAAAAAATCTCATGAACTTAAGATGGATATACCCCATACAATTTTAAAGTCTATCTATTTAGGGAATTCATCTACACAACCAGTCTTTATATCTTCTTATGCGACTCAATCACAAGAAAAACCTCAATTGAATGATGAACAATATAAAATTATTGAACTATGATTTGGAAGAGAATTTGAGGATAAATTTCAAAAGAACATTGAGTTAAAAAAAAAGATTAGGATATTGGAAGACCATTGGAAGAAATTCCTAGGGAATTAGAAGAACATATTTCCTTAACTAAGATAGATCCTTCATCATTTAATAATTATAAAGGGGAAGAATTGGAAGATAACTTGAATCATAAGAGTGACATAGAAGAATTTGATCCTGAATCTGAATTATCTAGTGAGAATTTTATCCAAAATTTGGGAGATATTGAAGTATTTTATAAAGATCCATTTCTAATAAATTTCAAGGATGATATTAATATGCAAATTCAGAAAATCAATAGAAGAATATTGGATCTAGAATGAAATACGAGGAATTATGATATAAATCCAACAGAAAATGAAGAGCTAAATTAAAAATTAAAATTTGAGGATTTTATAGGAATCCCTGGATCTAGAAATGATTGGGCAATTGATCGAGGATTACTTAAATGAAATTTTGATCCAGGTGGAATCATTTTTCGGGCTAACGACGTTAAACCAAGCGTTTTATGGGAGGCAACCTATAGTTATCAGTGTGCTTTGATTTAGTGTGCTTGAGATTCATGATTCTTAGTGATCTATTGTATGTGCTTTATAGTGGATTGATCAGTTTGATTGATGATTGGTAGATGTTTGGATTATTAGTATTTGATTTGATCTTTGTGTGTCATGAGTGAGGTGATTCCTAAACTTCTTATTATGGCTAGAATTTATCTCTTGTAGTAGTTGGATTAATGAGTCCATGGTGACTTAGGTATCACCCAGACTTGAGTTTTACAAGAGAAATCATAAATTATGAACATTGATAATTCCATCTTAATTTGTTACTTCCTTTCTGCAACTTTATTTTCATTAGGTAAGAGTTTTGATGAATACCATTAGGATGATCTTACACTATCTTTATAACTTTTAGAGGTGCTTAATTATAAAGATTAGATGAGGCCTAGGATTGGTGTCCGGGAACCAATTTATCAAGGATAATCTTATCTTTGGGATTATAATCTATAAAATCATTTTAAAGTACCTAATTTACTAGTGTAGTGATTCCGTTAGAAATTGGAAGTAAATCAATGTGATGTGATGAGTTAAAGGATGAATTAACCTCATTTATCATATGTGTGTTTATGTTTGTGTTACAACTTTATTTAGGTATTGAAGAACATTTTTATATTCCCTTATTGATACCTACAATGCTAGTTAGACTTTGGTTTAGTTAATTTCATTCTGGCATGATTAGTTTAGATTTACTTTCTGCTGCATATTGTTCTGTCCAAATGAATACTTGCAAATGATTTTGATAGACATTTATGGTAGATAGAATTTCTAAATTGTTTTTCTTCCTGCTTATATTTTCTATACTGGATGCTATATATGTTAAAAATTAAGTTTGGGGGTAGGAAGAAAAATAAAATTTTAATGTTAAAATACTTCCTTTTATTGTAATTTTATTACAAGCAGGTTTTAGGTTAGATTTACTTTCTCCTACAGTCATTTTATCCTGATTATGCATGATATGAAATTGATAGGATATTGTAGTAGTAAGTATATTCAACCTTTACTATTTCTTCCTACTATATTTTATGGAATTAGTTGCAAAATATTTTAAATTTAAGTTTAGGGGGAAGAAAAATATTAATTCTTATTTGTTCTCAATTATTATATTTTCAAAAATTATTAGCATAACTTCTGGAAATTGAACCTCGTTTGAGATATCTAAAACTTTTTATTTCAGTTGAATATTATGGAAGGATTTGAAGAAAGTTTTTAGTAATAAAGGTTAATTTTATAAGGGTAAGATATTTGGTATGAAAGAATTTGATTATAGTTAACTATTAAAAGTAAAGAAAACTGTATTTTTTAAATGTTAAGAGACTTAAAGTATTGTGTGTTAAGAAGAGATTGTGACTTTATGATGAATAATAATGCTCATACCTAATTATAAAGTAAGGATGTTCAAGTTTGAACTTTAGAAAGAGGAGAGTGAAGCTCAAAATCATGACAGGCTCTCCAGATATAGTAATCCTCATTTAAAAAAAAGAGAGAAAAAGAAAATAGTGTGAAAAAAAGGTGTTTGAAAATGATCCCGAAAGAAAAGAAAAAAAAGAAAGAAAGGAAAAAATATTTATGAGGAGAAACTTGAGGAGATGCCTAATCAAAAATTTGCTTCACTTGAGTCACCCTAAAGGGAGAACTTGATTTCATTTCCGAATTTATATTTAAAGTATTGGCCTACAATCAAATGAATTTTGCATGAACTTCTTTTTCACATAATCTTTCAAGGCATTCTTAATATGACAAATTATGGTTTATTTTGAAATAAATAAAAGACTAGAACCTTTAGACTTGATTGCTGAATATTCTTATACTTGTAGTGTTAACCCGAGTTACTGAATTTCATTCTAAAAGTCTAACCAATATATTCTTTTAAATGAAAAATTTTAGTGTCTTACAGGTGAAAAGTACATTGCCTTGAGTTATATTTTTATGTAGTAAAAGTGTTACTTGAGGACAAGTAATAGTTAAGTTTGGGGAATTTTTACACGCCAAAATATATACGTTTTTTGCTATATCATTTTACTCATTTTTTATGATATTTCACTTTAAAGGAAGGTATTTTATATGTTTTTTGGTTTTAGGTACAAGAAATGGTGATTGGAGCAAAAGGAAGCAAAAACGCTGTAATTTGGAGCAAAAACGAGCTAGAAATGAAATTATGCCCTGACACCTTTAGATAAATCTTTTAAACTCTTTTACACTTCTTGCATATTTTTGAATGAGATTACACTTTAAATAAATGTTGTTTTTATGCTTATTTTGTAGGGCTATCTGTTACGAACACAACGCAACTGAAACGGGGCAAATCGGAGCTAAAATGGAGCCAAACGGAGCAAAACGGTGGAGATGCGCAGAGCCTGCTCGCCGACGGCGGCCACGTTCTCGCCGACTGCGAGATTTTCTAGAAAGCACTGAAAAGTGCCCAAAAAGCTCACCGACAGTGATCTCGATCCCACCGACGGCTCCCGAATGGTTCTGGACTGACTTTTGGCGGTTTTGGCCTAAATTCGACGTATTTGGACGCTTTTTCGAAGGGGTTCTTGAGGGAACTCTTACAAATTCGTCCATACTCTTTAAAATGACGAATAAAGGTTAGAGAAATAGAGGAGAAAAGTGGAAAAAAACTTGGAGAATGTTTACGTATTTTAGAATAGGAGTAGAAATATAGATTTCTATCCTTTTGGAGAGATTGGAGAGGAGATTTTGAGAAAATTTGTAAGGACTTTGCTAGCATTGCATGGATCGATGGGAGAATTTGTTGGAGAGTTGTTCGTTCCTCTTTCAAAGGGAAAAAGCTAAGTATTGTTCTTCATTATCTTATAATTTTGTAAACAATTACCTAGTGGATTTGCTTTGGTTTAATGAAGTTTCCGTTGTGTTTTCTTCGTGCTTTGTGACGCATCTCTCTTACTCTTTCTTCTTATTTGGAAATAGTGGCATGAGAAGATTATGACATTCTTTTCATTTTACTTTTCTTTTTCAATGAGTATGATTCATGATTAGGATATTGGGATGCTTGCTAAAAGATGTTTTAATTATAAATGTGATGGTTTTTACTTGCACTTCATTTACATTGCAATAAGGGCCCATTATAGTGTTAAAATTTGTTGTAATTACGTTAAGTTCCGAAGGGGCATATGTAATTCTCAACAAAGTGGAACCACATTCAAATTCCATAGATGGTGAAGTTCATAGGAATTGAATGCAAATAAATAAGGAAATAATATTAATTAGGCGTAGAATTGGAGATTTTAGAGTGACAGGATAAAATCCTTAATTCGGTCCTATCATTTGGGTGCTGAAGCGGAGATGTTAGCCCTCAAGCGAGGGTAACATGGGAGCTCCAAAGTCAGAGTCGGTATCCTCCCAGCCTAGCCACAGATTCAGTAACCAAGCATAGGATTAGTCAATGTTCTTTATGCCTGGACCAAAGGGTAAAAAATAGGATTGCTCCTATTTGGCACATACAATGTTTAATGCATCTCAATCCTATACATTATCTATTTCATTACATAAGAATAGTAGTTTATAATATCTCAAAATTCTCTAAACCAATTCATCCAAAAAGGGTTATATTTAGAATTGTTATTTTCATTTAGATATAGTTGCTATCTTTACATTTAACACTTGCATTTATGAATAGTTACTAGATAAAACACAATTTTAATCGACATTCTAACCTAAGGAGTAATTGTAGTAAATTAGAATTTGAATAATGAACTCTTACTTCACTTCCTCGCGGGATCGATCCTAGGGTTTTTAAAGAAAACTCTATATTACTTGAAGCGATACATATACTTGCGTAGTACCCCTAGTGTGTAAAATATTTTCTAATTTTTATATCATTTAAGATTTTGCACACTAGCCGCTATTTATAAATTGGGTCAAGTTTTTGGCCATCTTTTGGAAGTTAATTTACTGCGTAATTGCGGGTCGGGTCAATTACCTCTTAAAATGAAGAAACCTGAGCATGAAATGCAAACCGCAAATTAAATAAAAGTACACAATTGAAATAGTACTTGAAAATATTGATGGAAAGATCAGTTTCATGCTTAAGGGATTTGATCCATAAAAAATACCTGTTTTTATGCCTTGATTTTTATCAAATTTTTAAGGATATTATGCTTTAATGAAAGGTATTTTATTTTTTTGGATGTAAGTGATGCAAAAATATTCAAAAACAAAAAAGAAAGATGAAAAAGAATGAAAAAAGAGCAAAAAGGAGCAAAAATGGAGCCAAAATGCAAAATTGTCAAAGTAATGAGCCTGACGCCTAGGCGACAGAATCCGACGCCTAAGCGCCAACTCGATACCAAATCTGTGACGGGTTTTGTAATTACTTTGGATGGTTATTTTGACGGTTAGAGCAGTTTTTGGACCATCTAGATGATTGGCAGTTTTTCCTGGATTATAGGACATGGGATACATTGTATTTAGATGCTTCGAAATGGTTTGGATCGCGAAGAGGTGCGATCCAAAGTGAAGAGGTGCGAAGAACTGGACGCGCCAGAAACACTTTCTAGAAGATTCATTGATCTTGGACACATTTTGAAGAGGTGCCTTAGGCAACCCTTGAAGCCTATAAATAGGAGGTTATTCCCACAAAAAGGCCCACCCCAAGTAGCCCAATAAGAAATCCAAAAAAAATTTAGAGATAATTTTAAGGGACATACTTTTAGTTTACTATCCTTCATAAATTTGTGAGTTTATTTTATTTAGTGTTTATATTGAGAGTATGGAAGAGTTGGTGCTTTTGAAGTCCATTTCTCTTTGGAGTTAGTAGGAATCAGATGTTCAGTTGGAGAAACAATTGAGATAAGTATTTGTAATTTTATTCAAAGTTTTATTTATATGTTTTGTTATTTAGATTCAATGTGTTCTGAGTAGTTACTTTACTTTCTCCTTTCAATTATGAAAAGATAAATAAGATAATCTAAAATTAGTTAGAGAATTAGAAAGTAAAATATGTTTTAAATATTGTGATGATATTAATACCGGATCTTAATTTACTATTTAAATTGGTCATATGAATTGTTAAAATCTGTTGAAGAGTTTTGAGACCTAGAAGGAGATGAACTCCTAAAATAAAAAGAGAGAAGAAGTGAGGAGAAGCTTGAGGAGAAGAATAGAATTATTCAACTTAACCAAAATTTAGTAGACTTAACAAAAATATTAATAACTTTGATTGATTTTAAGAATAGAATTATTCAACTTAAAGAAGATTAAGATTAAGAATTTTTTTTCTATTCATGATAGAGATAATTAAATTTTAGAAGTATTAAGAAATCAAGAATTATAACTTGAAAAAGAAAAAGATTGAAAGTCTTTTTGAAAACTATTCATGTTATACTAATTAAGTGAAAATGTATAAGTTTGAAAATATAAGTTAAGGATAGTGAAGTTCAAAACCATTAACAGGCTATCCAGATACAGTAATCCTCACTGTGAAAAAAATAAAATAAAATAAAAAGAGAGAAGAAGTGAGGAGAAGCTTGAGGAGATGCCTAATCAAAAATTGGCTTCACTTGAATTATCTTATAAAAAGAAAACTAATTACATATTTTACTTAATTTTTATGCATATATCTTTATTTGAAAAAATTTTCATGAAGATCTTTTTCTTGTAAATAATTTATGTGATCTTAATATAATAAACTACAATTATTTTCGAAATGAATGAAAAATTTTTGAAGTATTACAATTTGGTAGTTAAATATTCTTTAAATTCTTTAAATTAAACTTAGTTAGTGAAATTTGGTTAATGATTTACTAAAGCCTTTATAAAATTAAAAATTACAAGGAATCTTAAATATTTACCTTTATTCCAAATGTTATACATTTTATATAGTAAAAAGGGTTACTTGAGGACAAGTAACATTTAAGTTTGGGGGATTTTGATCCACATAAAAATACCTATTTTTATGCCTTGATTTTTAACAAATTTTTAAGGATATTATGCTTTAATGAAAGGTATTTTATGTTTTTGGATGTAGGTGATGCAAAAATGTTCAAAAAGAAAAAAAGATGAAAAAGAATGAAAAAGGAGCAAAAAGGAGCAAAAATGGAGCCAAAATGAAAAATTGCCAAAATAATGAGTCTGGCGCCTAGGAGCCAGAATCCGGTGCCTGCCACCTGGGCGCCAGAATCCGGCGCCTAAGCGCCAGCTCGATACCAAATCTGTGACGGTTTTTGTAACTACTTTGGACAGTTATTTTGACGGTTAGAGCGGTTATTGGACCATCTAGAAGATTGGCACTTATTTCTGGATTAAAGGACATGTGATACATTATATTTAGAAGCTTGGAAACAGTTTGGATTGCGAAGAGGTGTGATCCAAAGTGAATAGGTGTGAAGAACTGGACGCGGAGTCCGGCGTCTAGGTGCCAGATACCGGCGCCTAGGCGCCAGACACACTTTCTAGAAGATTCATTAAACTTGGACACATTTTGAAGAGGTGCCTTAGGCAACTCTTGAAGCCAATAAATAGGAGGCTATTCCTACAAAAAAGGCCCACCCCAAGTAGCCCAATAAGAAATCCAAAGAAATTAGAGAGATAATTTTAAGGGCCATACTTTTAGTTTACTATCCTTCATAAATTAGTGAGTTTATTTTATTTAGAGATTGTATTCAGAGTTTGGAAGAGTTGGTGCTTTTGAAGTCTATTTTGCTTTGGAGTCATTAAGAATCAGAGGTTCAGTTGGAGAAACACTTGAGATAAGTATTTGTAATTTTATTCAAAGTTTTATTTATATGTTTTGTTATTTAGATTCAATGTGTTCTGAGTAGTTACTTTACTTTCTCCTTTCAGTTATGAAAAGATAAATAAGATAATCTAAAATTCATTGGAGAATTAGAAACTAAAATATGTCTTAAATATTGTGATGATATTAATACCGGATCTTAATTTACTATTTAAATTGGCCATTTAAATTGTTAAAATCTGTTGAAGAGTTTTGAGACCTAGAAGGAGATGAACTCTTAATTAGTAGATATCACATGAATCTTTGGGTAGTCGAAGGCCTTGTGCGGGGTATTTAAGGTGAAGTGCAAATAAATATGAAGTTATTATTCAATGAGCATAGAATTGATAGGTTTTTAGAGTGACAAACTAAATTATTGTAATTTGGTTTATAGAGAGGGAACAAGTCACTAGTAGGGCCGACCATAGCCTCCCTTGGACATCTAGTAGTGTGAGCCTAGATTAACCCATTCTACTAACAATACATCCAGACCTGATCTATAGATTAGCCAATGTTCTTTATACTATCGATCGAAGGTAAAGAATAGGACTGCTTCTATTTGGCACAATACCATAAATTTATATTCTCCACGAATATTATATTATCTAAAAAGTCTTGGATTAATTAAAAGTAAGAATGTTGTTTGCTTATTATTATTACATCACTCATTATTTTAGTATTGCTTTAATTTTGCTTTTAGTAAATTAAATATTAAATTTAAAACTTTAGAAGAAATACATAAAAATAAAATTTAAATATTTAAAAATCTATAAACCTCCTTGTAGGATCGACACTGGGGTCTTTATTTAAAGCCATATATTACTTGAAACGATACGTATACTTGCGTAGTATCTCTAGTGTGTAAAATATTTTCCATAAAATTATATTTATATACACTAACCGCTATTATTATTTGGGTCAAAGTATTGACTATAACATATTTTTGAGAGCATAAATTACTACGTTATTCGAGGATTGAGGTCAAGTTTTTGGCGCCGTTGCCGGGGAGGGCAAATTTTTAGATTTTAAATATTTATTTTATTTTTATTTTATTTTTATTTTATTTAATTTATTTATTTCTTTTATTATCAAAATACAAAAATATAAAATACGAAAACATTTATAAAAATAAAAATAAAAAAATAAAAAAAAGAGTAAGTAGAGATTTTATTTCTTGTTATTTTATTTTAATTTTTATTTACTTTTTATGCGTAGTTCTGGTTCTGAAGGATTATTACCTTTAGATTCTGAATTAGAAAGAACTGCTAGAAGCATTAAAAAAGGAAAAGAAATTCAAAAATATCAAGAGATGGCTAATTTACATAACAATTTACAAAATCCAATTGAAACTAATGAACAAAATGTTTACAAACCATTAGGGATTTTGCTAACCCTACAGTTAATGAACTTCATAATAATATTCAAATACCTACTTTAGATGCTAACTCTTTTGAGCTTAAACCGTCTATTATTCAAATGGTTCAAAATAATCAATTTGGGGGAACACCAAATGAGGATCCAAATTTACACCTTGCTAGTTTTTTAGAACTTTGTGTTATCTTTAAATTTAACAATGTTTCTGATGATGCTATTAGAATTAGACTCTTTCCTTTCTCTTTAAGGGATAAAGCAAAGAGGTGGTTGAACTCATTAGCAATATGTTATATTTAAACATGGGCTGAAATGGCACAAAAATTTATTGCTAAATATTTTCCTCCTTCTAAAACTGCTAAATTAAGAAACGACATTACTTCATTTAGTCAATTTGACGGGGAGACAATTTATGAAACTTGGGAAAGATTTAAAGAACTATTAAGAAAATGTCCTCATCATGCTTTACCTGATTGGTTAATTATTCAAAAAAATTTTAACGGACTTCTTGGATCACTGAAATCAATTATTGATGCTGCTGTTGGAGGTTCTTTGATGGCTAAATCATTTGAAGAAGCTTATACTTTAACTGAAGAAATGGCTAACAATAATTTTCAATGGCCTTCTGAAAGGATTAATCCTAAAAGAATGGCAAGTATTCATGATAACGAAGCCTTTTTTCTATCTTAGCATCACAAGTAGCTGCAATATCTAAGAGATTAGATAATTTTGCTATCAATGTATCGCATAACAATTCTGCTAATATGGAAGATTCTCAAACTATTGAAACTTTACAAGCTATTTCTAGTAAAAATAATCCTTATTCAAATTATTATAATCCTGGATGGAAAAATCACCCTAATTTTAACTGGAATAATTTACAACGACAATGGGGTAATAATCAATCTCATCCAACTGGAAATTGAAACAATCAAGTAAATTCAAACTATAAACCTCTTGGATTTAATAATCAACAAAAGAAGTTATCTATAGAAGAATTAATTTTACAACAGAGTAATCAATTACAAAATCAAAACACTGCTATTCGTAATATTGAGAATCAAATGGGACAAATCACTAATTTAATTAATTACAGACCTCCGAAACACTTCCTAGTAATGTTGAAATCAATCCAAAAGAAACTGGAAAAGAACATGAACATGTTAAGGCTGTACAACTTAAAAGTGGAAAGGAATTAAAAGAAAGAATTCAGAATGAAATTGAAAATGAGATTGAGGTTGAAGTCTCCTAGTAAAGATCAGACTGTTATTCCTATTAATGTGGAAGTTGAAAAACCAACACCACCTTTTCCTCAAAGATTAAAACAGCAGAAGCTTGATCATCAATTTTCTAAGTTCTTTGAAATTTTTAAGAAACTTACCATTAACATACTTTTTGCTGAAGCTTTGGAACAGTTACCAACTTATGCAAATTTTATGAATGATATTTTAAGTAAGAAACAAAAATTTAAAGCTTTTGAAACTGTTACATTAAGTGAAGAATATAGTGCAATAATTCAAAAGAAATTACCTCATAAACTTAAAGATCCTAGAAGTTTCACTATACCTTATTTTATTGGGAAAAAATTTTGTGGAAAAGCTTTATGTGATTTCGGAGCAAGTATTAATCTCATGTCATTTTCTATTTTTCGAAGGTTGAATTTAGGAGAGATTACTCCCACTACTGTAACCCTTCTGCTAGCTGATAGATCTATCACTTACCCTAAAGGAGTTATAGAGGATGTTCTTGTTAAAGTGGATAAATTTATTTTCCCTGTGAATTTCATTGTGCTTGATATGGAAGAAGATAAAGAAATACCTAATATTTTAGGGAGACCATTTCTAGCTACCGGACGGGCCATGATTTATGTGCAAAAAGGAGAATTAACTACCAGAGTTAATGATCAAGAGATTAAATTCAATGTCCTTAAATCAATGAAGTACCCTGATAAAGAAAAATGCTATCGAATGGATATTATTAATTATATAATTGAAAAACATTATCAAGAAAAATGTAAAGTCATTTCTGAAAAAAATTGAATTATTAACTGACGAAAATGAAGAACTAAAAGAAGAAGAACTATTTAAGGAAACTCATTATATTAAAGATAACTGGGAAATTTTAGGCATAACTCAAAATTATATACTTTTACTCTCGATTAAAAAAGCCCCTGAACTTGAATTAAAAATGTTACCTGCACATTTAAAGTATGTTTTTTTTTGAAATTCATTAACTTTACATGTTATTATATTTTCAAAACTAAGCATAGATCAAGAAGAAAAATTAATAGGAGTGTTATAGAATTATAAGAAAGCTTTTGGTTGGATTATTGCTGATATAAGAGGAATAAGCCCTTCCATCTGTATGCATAGGATTTTAATGGAAGAAGATTTTAAACCTACTATTGAACCTCAAAGAAGATTAAATCCTATTATGAAAGAGGTTGTTAAAAAAAAATTTTAAAATGGTTAGATGCTGGAATTATTTATCCTATTTTGGGTAGTCAATGGCTGAGTAATATTCATTGTATTCCGAAGAAAGGAGGAATAACTATCATTGTCAATGATAAAAATGAACTAATTCCTACAAGACAAGTTACTGGATGGCGAATTTGAATTAATTATCAGAAATTAAATAACGCCACTAGAAAGGATCATTTTCCTTTACCTTTCTTGGATCAAATGCTTGATAAATTAGCTGGACACTCATATTTCTGTTTTCTGGATGGATATTCTGGTTATCATCAATTACCTATCGCTCCTAAGGACCAAAAGAAAACAACATTTACAAGTCCTTATGGAACATTTGCGTTTAGAAGAATGCCTTTCGGTTTATGTAATGCACCTGCAACTTTTCAAAGATGTATGATGTGAATATTTTATGATTTGATTGATAAAGGAATTAAAATATTTATGGACGATTTTTCAGTTCTTGGAACTTCTTTTGAATCTTGTTTGGAAAATATATCCAAAGTTCTGAAAAGATGTGAAGAAACAAACTTAGTTGTTAACTGGGGAAAATGTCAATTTATTGTCACAGAATGCATTGTACATGGTCACAAAATTTCACAAAAGGGATGGAAGTTAATCAAGCAAAAGTGAAAATTATTGCTGAACTGCAACCAACTACTACTGTTACTGATGTGAGAAGATTTTTGGGTCATGCTGGATTTTATAGAAGATATATAAAGGATTTTTCTATAATTGCTAAACCTCTTAGCCATTTATTGGAAAAAGAAGCTAAATTTGAATTTAATGAAGATTGTGTTAATGCTTTCAATATTTTAAAAGAAAAATTAATAACTACACCTATAATTATTGCACCTTATTGGAATAAACCTTTTGAATTAATGTATGATGCATGTGATTTTGCAATTGGAGTTGTATTGGGACAAAAATATGAGAAAATTTTCAAATTTATATATTATGCTAGTAAAACTCTTACTGAAACTTAACGAAATTACACTACTACTGAAAAAGAGCTTTTTTCTATAGTCTATTCCTTTGATAAATTTAGACCTTATCTTCTTGGTACCAAATGCATAGTTCATACTGATCATTCTGCTATTATACATTTAATGTCAAAAAAAGATGCTAATCCTAGACTGATAAGATGGGTTTTACTTCTGTAAGAATTTGATTTTCAAATAGTGGATAGAAAAGGAACTGACAACAAAATTGCTG
The DNA here is from genome assembly GCA_022702705.1 of Papilionanthe hookeriana x Papilionanthe teres. Classification (NCBI taxonomy): domain Eukaryota; kingdom Viridiplantae; phylum Streptophyta; class Magnoliopsida; order Asparagales; family Orchidaceae; genus Papilionanthe; species Papilionanthe hookeriana x Papilionanthe teres. The sequence continues at coordinate 149,387,157 of CM040425.1, read as the reverse complement.
ATCATTTATCTAGAATTAAGAATGATATTTTTATTGAAGAAAATATAAATGAAAATTTTCCTGATTAACAGTGATATCTTATTCAAGGATGCCAAACACCTTGGTATGCGGATATAGTTAACTATTTAGTTAGTAATATTCTACCTTATGGATTGAATAACAAATATATTAAGAAATTTAAAAATGATGCTAAATCTTATATTTGGGAAGATCCTCATTTATTTAAATTTGGAAGGGATTCTGTAATTCGAAGATGTGTACCTTATGAAGAAACTTTTGTTATTATTAAAAAATGTCATGATTCCGAATTTGGAGGACATTTTAGAGTAGATAAAACTGTATTTAAAATTTTAAATTCAACATTATATTGGCCTACCTTGTTAAAAGATGTGAGACATTATGTTAAAACATGTGATCGATGTCAAAGGATGGGAAATATATCTAGGAAAGATGAAATGCATTTAAACTATATATTGAAAGTTGAAATTTTTGATATATGGGGTTTAGACTTTATGGGACCATTTGTACCATCATCAGGAAAGATTTATATTTTATTAGCAGTTGATTATGTTTCAAAGCGGATTGAAGTTGTAGCTTTACCTAACTGTGATTCCAAAAGTGTTTCGAAATTTTTAAAGAAAATGATTTTTTCTAGATTTGGAATGCCTAAAGTAATTATCACAGATGGTAGAAGTCATTTCTGAAATATAAGAATTCAATTATTACTGGAAAAATTTGGAATCATACATAGAATTGCAACTGCTTATCACCCACAAATAAGTGGAATGGCTGAAGTATCAAACAGAGAAATTAAAAGAATTTTAGAGAAGACTGTTAATCCTAAAAGAACTGATTAGGTTGATAGACTTGATTCTGCATTATGGACTTATAGAACAGCTTATAAGACACCAATCGGAATGTCACCTTACCGATTAGTTTATGGTAAACATTGTCACTTACCTGTTGAACTTGAACATAAAGCTTATTGGGCGATAAAGGAGTTTAATTTTGATTTGAATATTGCAGGAGAAAATGATTATTACAATTAAATGAGATGGGATGAAATAAGACATGAGTCATATGAAATTGCAAAGATTTATAAAGAGAAAATGAAGATATTATATGATAAAAAGATTTCAGGAAAAATATTCGAGCCGGGACAAGAAGTATTATTATTTAATTCTCATTTAAGACTTTTTCCTGGAAAATTAAGATCTAAATGGATGGGACCATATATAATTGAGAAATTATACCATTATGGAGCTGTGGATATTAAAGACACCAAAACGTGAAAAATATTTAAAGTTAACGGATTAAGAATGAAGCCTTATTTGGGAGAAATAAAAATGATTTATAAAGAGGCTTACGAGTTGAGTCTACCTGATTAAAGACTTAATTAGGTTGGGCTGACGACGTTAAACCAAGCTCTTTGTGGGAGGCAACCCATAGTTACTTTAGTGTGTTTTTACATTTTTAATGTAAGGTTATGCCTCAGTCTTGACTAATTTTATATTATTTTAGAAAATTGGATGCTAACAAGTCTTTATTGACTTAAGCTAATGATTATCTTGAAGTATATAAAGTTTGGACTTTGGATCAGTCCATTTTGTATTTGAGTAAAAAAAAGATCATGTTAACCTTCATTGTTCTAATTATTGAGTTTAAATTGATCTTACCATTCTAATTTACCTATTTTTAAGATCAAAACTTTGAAATTTGACGTTAGGCGAAACGGAGTCAAACATGGTTCCGGCGCCTAGGCTCCAAAATCCGGCGCCTAAGCGTCAGAGTAAACTCTGTGTCGATGGGTCTGGCGCCTAGGCGATAGATTTGGTGCCTAAGCCCCACAGTTACTGGGTCGTGTAAAAACTGAAAATTTTCAGTTTTTCACACTATTTTCTCCTATAAACTACCCCCATCTTCATCCCAAATCCCTAAGCAACCATAGTTACGACCTTTACACATCATACTTGAGGAGATAAGAGAAGATTTTGAAGAAAATGGAGAGAAGAAATCACGGAGAAGAGGCTAGAGATAAGTATTCTAAGGATCCTCAACTTTACTTCAATGGTTTCATTGCTGTTAGTTTGGAGAAGTTTTCGAGTCATCCAGATAAGTTTGAAGCGGAATTCAAAAGCATTGGAGATCACCTCCATGAGATGTATCATCAAATCGAGCATCTGGAATGGCAGGCAAAGCTTCAATTCGATCATCTAGCGGCCTATCAAGATGCTCAAGTGGAGATGTATGCGAAGAACAAATGGATCGACAAGAAAATGGCTACGGATTTTCCAAGGGCGTTAGTGTTCTTCCCAAGTAGGACAGACGAAAATGGAAATTTCTAACTTGAAGATTCGATAGTAAATGTGGCTAAATCGAGACTTTATCTAGTGTGTCGTTGTATCGATTTGGTAAATCGATTGTGTTGTTTGTGTGTTTGTTTTATTGTTTTGTTTGATTATTAGTAAGTCTTGAATCTTATCATTGTACTTATCTATAATGTATTGAGCCCGAAATTGAAGATTATGAATGCAATTAGAAGAGTTTGACTTAAACTTGTATTTAATTGATGGATTTAATTTTTAATTTTTAAAATTTTTGGAAAATATTTTGGAAGTTAGAAACTGAAGCAATACTCTTATGTGTGTAATTAGAAGTTGAATTTGTGAGTTTTGGTGGAAAATTAATTTTTTAAAAATGATTTTTGTGAAAGGCGAGTCTGGCGCCTAGGCGCCAGAATTCGGCGCTTAAGCGCCGGTTCGGCCTGCTACCCAAAAATCAGGATTAAAACCCCAAAAAGCCATAGACGAAGCCTAAGCTTCATCCCCTTCCTCATTTTTGCGAAAATACACCCCTTAGATCAATCTTAAGGTCAAAATGTCACGTATTTGAGCCCAAAATCACTCGATTTCTTCATCTTAAGGTCAGATCTACCTTCTAATCCATTTATTTTTTGATTTCTACCATGGATTTTCCTATTTTTGCTAAAAACTGAAATTTTGGAGAAAAATTTTGATTTTTAGAAATTCTCCATGGATTTTCTTAACTCATTTTAAGTTTCCAAGCTTAAAAGAGTTTAGATCTTTGATTCCTTTATTTATTTATGTTTTCTTTCACGTTTAGATGGCACCTAAATCTAGGCGCGGAAAAGCACAAGAAAATTTCGACAGCAGCAAGTTTGCTACTGCGGCAGCGCACTTTCATTATCACGAATTTACGTCATCAAAGAAATTTATCTCGGAGCACAGTTTTTACAATCCTAGAGAGATGATCGTGAACACAATCAATGGACACAACTGGTAGCGATTCTGTTATTTCACAGCCGTTGCTGTTATTCCTATTGTACGAGAGTTTTATACCAACTTTATGGATGTGGAAGACTACGAAGTCTTCGTTTGAGGTGTCGGAGTGGGATTTACTCCGAAACGGATCAATATTTTCTATGGCCTACCACCTATCATCGTGTGCTACTATTATGGTCTATCTCCATCTGAAGGAGATCTGGAGACGATTATTGCATATCTCACTGATGTCACTGGAGCTTGGAAGATCCGGAATGACAAACGGGTAAACTTTAAATCTTCTAAGCTGAATGGTAATTTGAAGGCCTGACACTATTTTATTTCTGCTAGACTACTTCCTTCCAACCATCTGAGTGAGGTTACTAGAGATAGAGTTATTCTGAACTACTGCGTTCAGGAGAGGAAGCCGATAGATATTGGCAGCATTATCTATGATTCTGTGGAGTCTATTGCAAGATCCAGCACTTCTGTGGGATTAGGATTCCCATCCTTGATATATTCTTTATGTGTGAGCATTGGAGTTATTGATGATATTTCAGAGGAGAAGCGGAAGACTACAAAGCCTATTGGGCAGTAGATTATTAGTATTTATGATCTTCTTCGCGGGAAGAGATCTACTTCTCCTTCTACTTTTGTACCTACTCCAAAGAGAGCTTCTACTTCTAGACCTTCTACTTCTACTGCTGAGCCACCATCTAGTTTCTTGGAATCAATGCATGATCAATTTCTGGAGCAGCAGAATGAGTTATATCTAACTCACTATAGAGTAGATACTATAAACAAGAAGATTGATCATCTATCTGAATATACCTAAAGGAAAAGTGATTATGATGCTGAGTATTCAGAGTATTTAGTTAGATTCTTGAAGGGTGAGCATGATGTTCAGTTCCCTACCTGTCCTAGATTTTCACCGTATGTTGATCCAAAGGATGTGGAATTTTATTATGGTGATGACGATGACGAGGACGAGGCTACAGATGGTGATTAGTAGCTTGATTTACCTCTAGAGATGAGTTGATTCTGTTTTTAGTTTATTTTTTGTTTGTTAGTACTAATTAGTTTTTTATTAGTTAGTGTCGATTTGTTTAAAGTAACTTTGTGTGGATTTTTTTATGTTGAGACTGTTTTTAGAGTATCTAGTTTGATATGTGTTTAAGACTAAAATATGGGTGATTTTTTTTTCATTTTCTATGATAAATGTTTATTTTTGTTTTCAGCCTACTGTTTAGTATTCTTGAATAGTTAGTGATGTTGTTTTGTTTCTGTTATTGTGATTAATATAGTCGTTTAATTTTGCTAATGATATTAAAGTTGAACCTGCTTACTTTTATATATGCTTCATTATTTCAGTAATATTCATAAAAAGCATGTGTAGAAGTAAATTTTTCTTTGTAGACTGTTTTTACATATAAAAAAAAATTCCTTTTTAAAATTATGTCTTTCTTTCTCTCATACATTAAAATTTTTCATGATATATCAAAACTTAAGTTTGGGGGAAGATAAAATACATGCAAATTTAAATTTTATTTTTCCTTAAAGTGCTATGATTTTCTAAAAAAAATACTAACATAACGTAAGGAATGAAAAATCTATTTAAGATCACTTAAGTTTTTGAAATTATAAATAATTTAGTAGACTTAACCAAAATTTTAATAACTTTGATTGATTTTAAGAATAGAATTATTCAACTTAAAAAAGATTAAGATTAAGAATTTTTTTTTCTATTCATGATAGAGATAATTAAATTTTAGAAGTATTAAGAAATCAAGAATTATAACTTGAAAAAGAAAAAGATTGAAAGCCTTTTTGAAAACTATTCATGTTATACTAATTAAGTGAAATTGTATAAGTTTGAAAATATAAGTTAAGGATAGTGAAGTTCAAAACCATTAACAAAGTTATCCAGATACAGTAATCCTCACTGTGAAAAAAAATAAAATAAAATAAAAATAGAGAAGAAGTGAGGAGAAGCTTGAGGAGATGCCTAATCAAAAATTGGCTTCACTTGAATTATCTTATAAAATGTAAACTAATTACATATTTTATTTAATTTTTATGCATATATCTTTATTAGAAAAGATTTTCATGAAGATCTTTTTCTTGTAAATAATTTATGTGATCTTAATAAAATAAACTACAATTATTTTCGAAATGAATGAAAAATTTTTGAAGTATTACAATTTGGTAGTTAAATATTCTTTAAATTCTTTAAATTAAACTTAGTTAGTGAAATTTGGTTAATGATTTACTAAAACCTTTATAAAATAAAAAATTACAAGGAATCTTAAATATTTACCTTTATTCCAAATGTTATACATTTTATATAGTAAAAAAGGTTACTTGAGGACAAGTAACATTTAAGTTTAGGGGATTTTGATCCATATAAAAATACCTGTTTTTATGCCTTGATTTTTAACAAATTTTTAAGGATATTATGCTTTAATGAAAGGTATTTTATGTTTATGGATGTAGGTGATGCAAAAATGTTCAAAAAGAAAAAAAGATGAAAAAGAATGAAAAAGGAGCAAAAAGGAGCAAAAATGGAGCCAAAATGAAAACTTGCCAAAATAATGAGTTTGGCGCCTAGGCGCCAGAATCCGGTTCTTGCCACCTGGGCGCCAGAATCTGGCGCCTAAGCACCAGCTCGATACCAAATCTATGACGGTTCTTGTAACTACTTTGGACAGTTATTTTGACGTTTAGAGCAGTTATTGGACCATCTAGAAGATTGGCAGTTATTCCTGGATTATTGGACATGTGATACATTGTATTTAGACGCTTGTAAACGGTTTGGATCGCGAAGAGGTACGATCCAAAGTGAAGAGGTGCGAAGAACTGGATGCGGAGTCAGGCGCCTAGGCGCCAGACACACTTTCTAGAAGATTCATTAAACTTGGACACATTTTGAAGAGGTGCCTTAGGCAACCCTTGAAGCCAATAAATAGGATGTTATTCCTACAAAAAAGGCCCACCCCAAGTAGCCCAATAAGAAATCCAAAAAAATTAGAGAGATAATTTTAAGGGCCATACTTTTAGTTTACTATCCTTCATAAATTAGTGAGTTTATTTTATTTAGAGATTGTATTAAGAGTTTGGAAGAGTTGGTGCTTTTGAAGTCTATTTTGCTTTGGAGTCATTAGAAATCAGAGGTTCAGTTGGAGAAACACTTGAGATAAGTATTTGTAATTTTATTCAAAGTTTTATTTATACGTTTTGTTATTTAGATTCAATTTGTTCTGAGTAGTTACTTTACTTTCTCCTTTCAGTTATGAAAAGATAAATAAGATAATCTAAAATTCGTTGGAGAATTAGAAACTAAAATATGTCTTAAATATTGTGATGATATTAATACCGGATCTTAATTTACTATTTAAATTGGTCATTTAAATTGTTAAAATCTGTTGAAGAGTTTTGAGACCTAGAAGGAGATGAACTCTTAATTAGTAGATATCACATGAATCCTTGGGTAGTCGAATGCCTTGTGCGGGGTATTTAAGGTGAAGTGCAAATGAATAAGAAATTATTATTCAATGGGCATAGAATTGATAGGTTTTTAGAGTGACAAACTAAATTCTTGTAATTTGGTTTATAGAGAGGGAACAAGTCACTAGTAGGGCCGATCATAGCCACCCTTGGACATCTAGTAGTGTGAGCCTAGATTAACCCATTCTACTAACAATATATCCAGACATGATCTATAGATTAGCCAATATTCTTTATACTATCGAGTAAAGGTAAAGAATAGGACTGCTTATATTTGGCACAATACCATAAATTTATATTCTCCACATATATTATATTATCTAAAAAGTCTTAGATTAATTGAAAGAAAGAAAGTTGTTTTCTTATTATTATTACATCACTCATTATTTTAGTACTGCTTTAATTCCGCTTTTAATAAATTAAATTTTAAATCTAAAAATTTAAAAGAAATACATAAAAATAAAATTTAAAAATTTAAAAAACTATAAACCTCCTCGTGGGATCGATACTGGGGTCTTTATTTAAAGTCTTATATTACTTGAAACGGTACGTATACTTGCGTAGTACCCTAGTGTGTAAAATATTTTCCATAAAATTATATTTATATACACTAGCCGCTATTATTATTTGGGTCAAAGTATTGACTATAACATATTTTTTAGAGCATAAATTACTGCGTTATTCGCAGATTTAGGTCGGGATTCCCCATAAAGGCTTTTGAGAAGCTCCTTTCCAAGGCTGCTAGACTAGCTTGAGGAGAACTTTAAGAATGGTAACATATCGATCTCGGAAGAATTTTTGAAGGAAACATGAAAAGGGTTCTATCAATAAGATTTCAGTCAATTCAATTGTTTCATTGTACTCCTACTCTATTATCGACAAATGAAGCACAAAGTTCCATTATTCTCCTTGTTATAAGGGGAAAATGAAATTAGTCTCATAATAGCAAAGCTTTTCACTTTAGTGGACTTGGACTGGGTCCTAAAAATTTTAAAAATATTAAAGTGTGATTAAAATATGGGTAATTTATTAGGGATATCAAAGTCCTTTAAATCTTCTGCCATGTGATTGGGTCCTTACTTTCAATTGAGTAGTGATATCAAAGACTTCGTCTTAAGAAACATGTGAGAACTGTTAATCGGGGGTGTTCAGACATTCAAAACCATTAACATATGTTCTACAAGATATATTAATTCTCAAAAAAAAGAGGGTGAGCAAAGAAAATAAAAAGTGAATGTGCAATAATCCCTATGAGGAGAAGCTTGAGGTAAGCATACAATCAAAAATTGGTGTCTAAGTCTAGACATTCAAAATCATTAACATATGTTTTACCAGATATAGTAATCCAAAAAAAACTTGAGATGGACGTACAATCAAAAGTTAGTTTATGAGTCTTCTCTTGGTTAATGAAACTTGAAACGTCATCTTATGATAGTCTTTGATATTACGTTCAGAAGAATGTTAAGTGATCTTAAGTCTTTTGGCTGATTATTAATGGGCCTTGAAATATGTTTGGGAAATAAAAATGTTTTGCTCACATATTCTTAAGATTTAAAGCCCATTGAGGCCCAGAAAGGGGAAGCTTAAGGTGGAAGGCTGTGTTATTAACAGTTAACAAAAATTCGACTCTGAAGTCATATTCTGCAGCATCTTGAAGAATTAAACTCCTAGAACAATTCAAAGAATATAAATTGATTTCTCAACTACAGTGCAAACAACCTCTACGAAGTCAGATCAGTAATAAGGAAGTTAACGTCATCAAGATCGGGGCTACATTATCCTCGCGTGAAGGTCAACACTCTGGTGAAGAGAACACCATGAAGGAACTTAGAAAGACCATTCAATAAAGTCAGTGGTAATAAAGAAACAACTACTACTATAGTGACAACTACTACAACGACAATAGAACTATAATGTTGCAACCTTTTCAGCTGATGCAGTCCTGAAAGCAGCATACCTTTGTGTATACTCAAAGGAAACCTTTCTGATAATACTTAGGGAGAAGAGCTACTCTTACCAGTACTTTGAGAGTTGGCAAACGTCTTGACATCTTGAAAACAAGAGTTTGTTTCATAGAAACGCGAATACGGTCGTTGTCTGTGACTGGGTCCAAAACATAAAAATTATAACAAAACTTGAAGAAAAAAAAACATCATCAACAAAAAAATTTGACACATCACATTTTTCTACACTTTCACAAATGTTTTGAAAATCCAAATACTTACAATAAAAGTGACATCTTTCAAAAAGCATAAAAAACACTCTAAGCACAAAACAAACTGGAAAACCACAATTTTCTACAAACTGTTCTCTATCGGATTCTGGTCTTTTACCACCATAAAATGTTCACATTTACATATATCTCACATTTGCTACAAATCTCTGCTATTTTGTAAGTTTCTACAAATTTCATAAACTCTCCGCAAAACCTCATGATCACTACAAATTCCACAGCTATCTCAGCAATCTTAGCTATCTCAGCACTCAGCAACTTACAATGAGCTTTATAGCCTCATCTTTTCTTAGTACTTGGGATAGGATTCGTCCTCATCCTTCTTGCACTGGGTAAGTGTAAGACCTCTAAATTATGTTGAGGCATCCGATTCTTATGACTTTCGTAAGGATAAGGGAGTAAACCAACAAAGTACAATATTCCTTCTGCACTGGATAAGTATAAGACCTCAAGATTCTGTTGAGGCATCCAATTGTTATGACTTTCTTAAGGATAAGGGAGTTAACCAACATGGTACCTGATTCCTTCTACATTGGATAAGTATAAGACCTCTTAGTTCTATTGAGGCATCCGATTCATATGACTTTCTTAAGGATAAGGGAGTAAACCAACGAGGTACCCGACTCCTTCTACACTGGATAAGTGTAAGACCTCCAGGTTCTTTTTAAGCATCTGATTCCTATGAATTTCTTAAGGATAAGGGAGTAAACTGACAAGGTACCCAACTCCTTCTGCACTGGATAAGTATAATACCTCCAGGTTCTGTTGAGGCGTCCGATTTCTATGACTTTCTTAAGGATAAGGGAGTAAACCGACAAGGTACCCAATTCCTTCTACACTGGATAAGTATAAGATCTCCAGGTTCTATTAAGGCATCTGATTCCTATGACTTTCTTCAGGATAAGGGAGTAAACTGACAAGGTACCCGATTCCTCAAGCACTGGATAAGTATAAGACCTCCAAGTTCTGTTGAGGCATCTGATTCCTATGACTTTCTTAAGGATAAGGGAGTAAACCGACAAGGTACCCGATTCATTCTACATTGGATAAGTATAAGACCTCCAGGTTCTGTTGAGGCATCCGATTCCTATGAATTTCTACAGTATTAGGGAGTAAACCGATAAGGTACCCGATTCCTTTTGTACTGGATAAGTATAAGACCTTCAGGTTCTGTTGAGGCATCTGATTCCTATGTCTTTCTTAAGGATAAGGGAGTAAACTGACATGGTACCTGATTCCTTCTGCACTGGATAAGTATAAGACCTTCAGGTTCTTTTAAGGCATCTGATTTCTATGAATTTCTTCAGGATAAGGGAATAAACTGACAAGGTACGCGATTCCTTCTGCACTGGATAAGTATAAGACCTCCAGGTTCTGTTGAGACATCCGATTCCTACAAATTTCTTAAGGATAAAGGAGTAAACCAACAAGGTACCTGATTTATTCTTACATTGGATAAGTATGAGACCTCCAGGTTCTGTTGTGGTATTTGATTTCTATGACTTTCTTAAGGATAAGGGAGTAAACCAACAAGGTACTTGATTCCTTTGAACACCAGATAAGGAGTAAGCTAATAAAGCACTTTATACCTCTGCGACCCCATATTTGCACACACTGGATAAAGGAGTAAACCAACAAGGTACCCAATTCCTTCTTGCACTGGATAGGTATAAGGCCTCCAAGTTTTATTGAGGCATTTGATTCCTCACCTCTGAGATAAGAGTAAGGTCCCCCTGAAGTGGATAAAGGCATCTGATAATTCTCGTCGGGATAGTGAATCCTTGTTACACACACAAGGAATTCCTAAATTTTTTTCTTTATGTTTGTACACTTTGCTACATCGGCACTGACTACGCATACCCGAAATGAAATACACACTTTTGCTGTGCCCACCTGCGGCTATGCTAATTTCTTTGCCAAATCACAGCAATCCTTCGTCAAATCACGACGACCCCGGTCAGGTCATAGCCACCTTTCTGCCGGATCACGGCAATACCTCTAGGTTCATACCTTCCCTCCCCTAACGGATATAGGTTGAATCAATATATATATCTGATCTAGGTATAAGACCTCTTTAAATTGTACACAACATCCTAGATTTTCTTTCTTTAGCACTTGCTACCACTAAGACCATATAACTCAAGTGGTGCAATAGTGTCATTGACTAGCTCTCAACCTGAAGATGAGTCCATGAACTTTTCTTCCTGACCTAGTCTTTCTATGACACTACACAAATTTTCTTTGATTTGATAATTCAAAATCTTAACTACAAACCAAAATTTCTGCCTACTCATCCCTAGCGGATAGCACCTTCTTTATCCCTAGTGGGTGTTCACTAAACTACCCATGGTGGATACTAGCACAGTACCTTCCTTACTGAGTTATATACTCCTTAGGAGAAGGTTGGCTTCAACATTTCTGGATTGGTCCGTTGATCACCTCGGTCAACGCCAATACGTGTCGTGTGCTCATTTAGCACACCACACCTATTGAGGGTCCATTTGTTGACCTCATTTTTGGGTGAAGGTTTTTGGTTTTTCCTTTAGTTACTAGGATCTAGCCTTGTAATTTTCCTAATTACTATCTTAGCATCTAAGAAAGGGCACCCACCTTCTCCTTAGACATTTCAACCAAATCTTTATTTTCTATGTTTGTTCTATATGTGATCAATAGTTTTTAATACAGAGATTAGAGATTAAATAAAGGAACCCGGATGAGAATTCCTATAGGACCCATGGACTATAAGAATGCCTTGCACTGTTTGCTACACTACACCTTGGACTTCAATACATTACATCATCATTCATATCCATCATTATCATCATAAACATTGCCTTTTTATGATCATAACATTATAAACATTGTACCCATGGGGCTAACAAAAATTATTTGAACCCAATTTCCCCTAAATACCTCTTTTAAACATTTTAATTGTTCAAAATTCCCCAAAACCAAAAACTTCACAAGAGTCACCCAAACTCCTCGGAAATCAATCCAAAGTGTTCCTCTCATCAAATTGAGACAATTGACTGTAAACATACCATACTTCCGAGCTATCTTTGGACCCCTCGCAGCCTGAACAATCAATGCTTGAAAATTGTTCCGGGTTCCGTAAAATCGTCCACATTGGTCAAAATTGCTCTCTAACATTTCCGTTCAACTCTAAATTTCATTTTATATTGCTTCGAGCCTTTGATTTGACTTTTTGACTAAATTCCCAAAATTTCCCTGAAATGACCAAAATGCCCCTCCAAGGAAAATTTCCCAAATTTCAAAAAATTTCTGAAAATTTAAAAAAATTAACAGAATCTTCCGACACCCCACAATTTCACGAAATTGAACTTTTTTTTATTTTATTTTTATAAAAAACGAGTCAGAATTTCGAGACGAATAGGATTCGACGTTTTTGGCCTATTTGACGACGAAGTTGCCCGAACGACCTCAAATTTTAAAACGAACTGCGATGTTGCATCTGGAACGTCAAAATTAGTAGGAACCGATATAAAATTTGCTATAGTTTGATGCACGATGGAAACGGCTAGAAATAGGCGTGAATTTGAATAAGAATTGCATTTTTTGGCACGTAAAATTAAATTAAAAAATTTTCCTCTTGACCTAGCCTCCTCCCCCCTCCTCTTCGTCTTGGTTTCGTGCCTCTCCTCTCCCATTCCATTGTGGATGACATGGGGGGATGGGGAAAACTCCTCTTTTCCCATCCCTCATGGCACTTTATCTCCCCCACCCTCTCATGAGTGCTTCTGGCCCTCTCTTTCTTCTTCCTTCCTTCTCCTCCATGCCATTTTTTTGAGGTGTCAATCTCTTGGATGAGTGTAGCCCTCCCCCTCATTTCCTAGAAGCTCTAATGGCAGCCATCCATGGGTAAGCGTGAAATTTTTAATTGCAGTTTGAAGGCTAGCGCTTCCTCACTTTTATGGCTATAAATCGAGCTCCTTTTCACCATCCAAGTAGAAAGGCCGAAACTTGTAGAGGGGGAGGTGCTGCTGGAATTTCTCTTGAATCGATTCAATTGCTTAAAAAGTTCAAAAAGTTGTTGGTTTGTTTCTTTTTTTCAATCTAATCAATATTTCATATCGAAAGGTTAAATGTGTGAAGAGTTTCATGGAAATTTTTGGAATTTTCTTGCCTTTGTTTGGGTTGGCCGAAACTCATGGATGAGTTGCATGCTTGGGTTGTTTTATGAAATGATTTAGGGCCTCCTTTATTTCTTTTTTTGGCAAGCCAAAATGCACACATATGAGAGTTTGATGCTTGCTTAGTTCACATGAATTTTTGGAAATGATTTTCTTGCATTTTTGAGCTAGCCGAAATTTTATATGTTGATGATCATGCTTGGGTTGCTTCATGAGCTGATTTAGAATCTCTTTTATTTTATTTATGGAAAACTAAAGGACATACACTTGAAGGTCCAATATTTGACTTGCTTTACATAGGATTTTTGAAACCATTTTAATTCTTACGTGGTTTGGCCAAGTTAGCACTAGCCATAGGCTGGTGCTGTCAACTTTTTGAAGTTAATCAAATCCTTAAAGCAAGCTGGGTTTATATTTAATTTGGACCAAATTTTAATACTCTTAAATGATAGTTATGTTTGGATGGTTGATTTCATGCTAAAAATTGAAAAGAGAAAGAGAGGAAGAGGGGCCTAGGGCGATTTGATTGTCTCATGTTCATGGGAAGCTTTGATTTGTTTACTTAATGGCAAGTTCATGAAATGTTTATTTGGCTTTAAAAATGCTTCTGATGTGCAAAGTTTTGAATCTTTAGGAGGAGCTTTGAATCCTCTTTTATGTGATATGCAAGCTAGAAGGTTGGGAGTTTTCTTTCAATATGATTAACTTTTAAGTGCTTCGTATGCAATAAGATTTGGATCTAGGGTGTCCCTAATCCCTTTCTGACATTCACATGTGATAAGTATGTTAGCTTTTCTTTTTTTTTTTCTTAATGAATGGATTTTTTGGAAAACCTTCCATACGAAGATATGCATGGATTGTGAAGCCTCTTTTATATGATCAAATGTGAAGCTTGCTTACATCATTTGGAGCACTTTTCATATGATATAATGTTGGATTTACCCATGACATTTTAAAGACTCCTTTACATGTAGAAATGCAATACTTCTAATTTGTTTCAAAAATATATTGATATGCCAAACCTTGGCTTCACATGAGGCCTTTGATACTCTCTTTCTTTTATAAAAAAAAATGTGAAGAGTTTGTTTGCATTTTTTGGAGTACTTCATATGTGATGGAACTTGGTGTTGTCAGGGTTGATATTTTACATTCACTCTCACTCATCCCATGTGTTTGTGGTGCTTTACATTGATTGGAATTTGCACTAATGGATTAAAAAAATAATAATAATAAAATTGAAATTTTCGGATTGGGACTTATTCACATATGAAACATCCCAATTTGAAGTTGTATGAGTTTGCTTATCATCTATTTTGACATATATTCATATGTGTCACATCATGGCTTCAATTTAGCATGTTTCCCACCTTATCCCATGCTTTTATATTGCTTGAAAAGGGTTAGTTCATATGGAACTTTTTTTTTTTTATTGACAAACTAAATAGCAATTTTCGGATTTTCACACATGTGCTATAGATGTGCTTAAAGATGAAGCTCTACATGCCCATTTTTTTAATTTATTTTGCTAGGGCTTCATATGTATATCACTTGAGTTTCAATTTGACTTGTTTTCCATGCTCTCTCATGGTTCTAAATTGTTTGGAAATGAGTACAACAAATTTGGAAAATAAAGATTGTAATTTTCGGATTTTTACACATGTGTCGCTTAGATTACAACAAATTCATTTGTATATCCTCTTTGTTTCAACTTGAAAGAAAATCTCGATGCTCGCCTGCTACGCAGGACGGAGATGACTTTCATGTGCGCCACAACGCAAAAGTATATCTTGTCGTTCCCCTCCTATGCAAAACGGGGAAGACTTTCCTCTGCTCCATAAAGTGAAATAAGATCTTGTCGCTCGTATGTTACGCAGGACGAAGGCCACTTTTCTCTTCGCGCAACTTGAAAAAATATCTCATGTGGCCAACTTTACTCTGCACCACAAAGCGAAAAAATGTATCGTTGCTCGTCTGCTACGCAGGACAATGATGACTTTCCTCTGTGTCATAAAGTGAAAGAATATCTCGTTGCTTGCTATCTACGTAGGGTGGGGACAACTTTCCTATGCACCGCAACAATCGTTGCTCAACTACTATGCAGAATATTGACAACTTTATTAGAAAACTTGGATTACCTGCTAGGCAGAGTCAGAGACTTCACTTCCATTCTTTACTTTTTGCCTATAAATCAGTCATTTAAATAAAATGAAATCTGATTAAATTCTGTTTTCATTTGGTCTTCTTTTTTTTTAGTTCTTTGGCCTTCAACTTTTTAACCTTTAGCATTCCACCTTCCTCTTTACGAATAAACATTAAAAAAATTACTGCTTAAAAAAAACAAAAGAACCTTCAATTTGCATAAGAAGGGATTCGAAGCAACACTCCTCCAACTACTCCCACGAGCATGACACTTCTCACTGTTAAATGTATACTTTATAAAGAGTTAACATTACAGTAATTACCTGCATGCCACATAATATAAAGATAAATATAAATAATAAAGAAAAACTTTCTGGAAGAAGAAAATGGACCGGCGTGAAAACTTACTGACGCATCTTAACTTTCCTCGTTCCATCAATGCGCCAGAGTAATAAATACATATATACAGATGCGTGAATTTGCCTGTAACTTATACATGGTTCTAAATTGTTTTTCTTTGAAGAATGTGTAAAGTTATGACGTTTAGATTACGTTTTAGGTTTTCTTTTAAATTGTTTTTATTATTTTTAAAATCGCCATGTGACCGATATTTATAAATTATTAAAAGTAATAAATATGGCATTTACATGCTTACAATTATTAAATTTAAACAATTGTAATGTAAATAGAAAATGTTGAGATGTTTGTACTGTAAAAAATAAATAAAAATTGCTAAGATTTCTTATCATGAATGTTTTGACTAAAAATGAATGTTTGACTAAACAACTTATTTCTTGATATTTCTTGCTATGAATCTTTTGACTAAAAAGTTCAATCAATTTTTTTTTGCTTTTTGCTTAGACCTTCTAAGTTTATCGTTTCTTTTCATTAGAAATTAGTCTATATTTTTCTCATATTTGATTAATCATTTTTGAAAAAACTCATCAAGAATGAAAATTTCTTTTCTTGAAATTATTACATTATAGAAAGCATGTCATCAAATCATTGTATAAGTATTCTTGAAAATTAGGGTTGAAATTTGAAAATTGAAAAAAAATTTCACGTATTTTTTTGCTAGTCATACGGATTTTAGAAATTTATGTGTGTGGTTGGAAGAAAAATAAATTTAATGAGAAATTCTAATATCTTTTGATTTCACATTCTAGCTTATTTTTAATGTAATTGAAATTTGTTAGATTTGGGCGAATTTGAAATACACTGATTTGTTTAAAGTGACATTAGTGCCACCCACGACATCAACGTCGTCCATCTTTTTTGTTGCCACCACCAATTGCCATCACATGCAGTATCCACTTTTGCTGGCAACCGCCATCGTCAGATTTTGCCACAAGCTGTCTGAGGTTTCAAGTATTTAGAAATGAGGCCCTATGTACTCATTTTTCATCTATTTCATTGGAGCTTCATATGTACATCACTAAAAGGTTTAATTTGGAACAATTTCCACTTCAATTTTATGCTTAAGATGAGTGTTTCACATGAAGGAATTCAAAGACTTGTTTTCATGCAAATGTTGACCTCATTTTTGATGAGGTCTGATCTCTCTCCTTCGTACTTAAGATCTAGCCTTAGGCTTTCCCTTTGACTATCCTAGAGAACTAGAGATGAAACCCACCACTTAGAAATTCAAAACACTTCTTGACTCCCTTCAAACCCCACAAGTTTGATTGTAAACCCATAAGCCACTTGGAGGGTTAAGATCAAATGTGGAGGTTTAAAGGATGAGTTTCCTATACGACTCTTTGGCCTTAGGATTACCCTGGGTGGCCTAGTCTGGTGAGGGTAAGCTTGCACACACCACACTCCCACACACACACATTCCAAATCCTAAAACTACCTTTATCCATCAACTTGATTTAAAATCTAAAAGCCCACTTGCCTAAAGCCTTTAAAAGCCCATTCCTAAACAATTCCAAAAGCCTAAAATTGACCCTAAAGCCCACATTGCATCTCTTTCCATCATCCATTTCAATTGAAGCCATCCCTAAGTTTTAAATCAATGGTTAAATCATTCCAAATCAAGCCACATGACAATTTCCCTTAAATTCAGCAAAAATGCCAAAACCCTTTTTCATGAAACAAGCTAACCATTTCCAAGCCAAATGTAAGCTAAATGTGAGCCATTTACAAGCCATATGAAGCCATGAGAGTTTTGACACCTCACCTTGTCATTTATGGCAAGAAGAGGGGAACCTTCCCTAAGCCTTCATTAAGCCCTTTTTACCCAATTATGCTACACTCTAAACCAAGTTTAGCCACATCACCTTGGATGGGGACTTCACCACCCCTTCCTAGCTGACCAAAATGATTCTCCCTCAGCCCAAAGTCAAGCCTTGGGGAGGTGCACCAAGCCCTTTTCCATGGGTTGACCAAACCAAGTCCAAAAGAGCCCCTTCCCCATTCCATTTTGAATCAAGCTCTTTACACATGGCTAACCCCCATTGCTTTCACCAAACTCAATCCCTGCACTCACTGAGTCAAGATGGTGACCTGACCCTGCCGGCCAGCCGCCTGGGTTGCCGGAAAATGCCATGGCCAAGAGCTCCATGTGAGCCAAACTCCCAAATTCTCCCTGGTTGAACTGTCTCATTCCCAATGGCCACTGTGGCTGTTCTTCCCTTGACCAACACAGCTAATCCCAAGCCCTAACTCCCCTTAGGAAGCCCTCCAGCCATGCCTATTTAAACCCACCACCTTCTCGGCCAAACAAGGTGATGAACCAGAGCTTAACAAAACTCTGCCAAAATTTCTCTAGGACCTTCTCCTAACCCAGAGCAATTGATTCCCAGTGTCCCTTTGCCATAATCCCCATTAACAGAGCTCAATTTCTCAGTCAAAAATCTACCCAAAAACTAGGACAACTCTGAAACCTCCACAAAAATCAAATTAAACTCACCCACACCTGTACAAGACCTAGTGAAGGAGTTCCCCAGTGAAAGCCCCCTCACCAGGCCAGCCGTCCTCTCTATCGGCCAAGCTTTGAAATCGGCCTTGGTCACATTCATACCTAGGCAATTCCCCAGAGCTAGAGACTTCATCTGGAGATTCCTGAGGTGCAATCAAACGTGTCACAACTCTCTGATTGAAGCTTAACTTCTCAGAGCCAAGGTATGGACCCCTTCTTCCTCCCGAGCTTCCAGCGATTCTCTATTTTGCTTGGCTTAATTTCATAGCATATAAACCATATGGATGTGTTCGTCTCCTCAAGACGAGTCCATAGAGCATAAGAACATGAAAATCCGTTGAGAAATGAGAGATCTTAGGGTTTTAGTGTGGACGGCTCTTGGGACACATCAAGCGGAGACGATGATAGGCCGCCGTTGGATCGAGCGTGTATCGAATGGACGGTGCAGATCGCATCGGACGAGTGAACGAGACATGAACAGCGGGCCACCGCAGTGCTGAGTCAGATGGCTACGTCGAATAGGGAGGCGACGCGTGGGCTTTCGGAGCTGCCGAGGATGAATCGGCGCCGCGTGGATAAGTAGATAAATAGGGTATTTTTTATTTATTTAAGTACCTAGAACTTCAAAATTCCATAACTTTGCATAGAAAAATCATAAAAATAAACTAAAAATACCCTCTTGCTCAGTGAACAGAGGAGAATAATGTGGAAAAGTATTGAGTTAATTTGATAAAAATTTTATTTTTAATTAATTATTTACTGATTTCAATGTTTTAATTCTTCATTTGCATAGACAATTCACCATGGCATGAGACTATAGGGCTTTTGTAGCCTCTAATCTTGGGAGCATTCCCTGAATTTTCCAAGGTCGGAGGCCACCTCTATGGCAAGTTACTAATTTTCCAAATTTTTGTGCCTGTTTTGATATTTTAATTTCAGTAATTAGCATGTTGCATAAAAAATTCTAGAAAAAATTCGGGAAGTATCTCAGGACTAGAGGACCCTAGGAAAATTATTGTTTGAGTTAATTCATTAAGAATAATCCTAATTGGTCTAAACACCCAAAACTGAATTTTAATTAATTAGGATTAACCACACATCAAAATCACTTGAAAAAAACTCTCCACTAATCTTTAGGGTTAGAGGAGCCTCACATAAAAATTTTAGATCAATTGGAGGTGATTAACCCCACTAAATGGACTAATTAAGTTATATGAAAAAAATTAAAATTTAAAAATTCATAACTCCAAAAATACATTTTAAAAATTCACCAAAATGGTTTTAGGGCTTCTCTAATGTTAGGGGAGTCTAGGAAAATTAAAATTAAAATTTTCTAAAAATCCTCATTTTTAATCGTATTTTAATATTTTAATAATTAAAAAAATAATAAAAATAAAAAAAATATTAAAAATCATAAAAATATCATATTTTGATTCCTAATCACTTAGGAACAAACCAAGTATTTTTCCTAAGTTTCTAGGTTAAAATATTGAATTTTAAAGGCTTAAAACAATTTTTAATTTTAAAAAATGAATTTCCCTATATTTTCACTAAATTAATTCTAATAAATCAAAGAAAAATCAGAAAAATATAAAATTTGTTTCTCTAAACTCTTTGATGTCATAGAGATTTATGAAATATATAAAATCCATTTTTCAAATTTAAGTTTATTTTATAAATAATTAACACTCCAAAACTCAAAATAATTATAATAAATAAAACATAATTTGAAAAATCACCAAAATTGGTCCAAATGGTCCTCTAGTCAGTGGAAACATCCCATAGTTTTCCTAAGGAGAGAAACCTTACCTTTGTCATGTTGTTAAATTTCTATTGAAAATCCTTATTTTTTATAAAAATAAATATATAAATTAAATTAAATTCATAAAAATCACATTTTCTCCTCTAATGTCTTAATTGACATGTGAGTGAAGTGACATAAAAATTTTAAGTTTATTTGGGCTTAATTTAATGAGTTATGAAATAATTAGGCTTAAAAGGGCATAATAGTAATTAAGAACTTTAACCCATAATTAAAACTTTAGGTCTAATCAAGGGTAGGGTAAAATATTTGATCTTAATTTTCTCTTAGATGATTGAAATTTTGGGACATTAAAGGGTAGGAACTCATTAATCATTTCTAATAATCCAAAAGAGAAAAATGAAACCTTAATTAATTATATAATTTAAATTTTGGAACATTAATTGAAATTTAAATTATTAAAATGGGGAGTATAACTTAGGGAGACTATAACCCTTTAATTTAAGATCCCTAAATAAATCACTTTGATAATATTCAACTCTTAATCAAACTCAAAAATGATAATTGAAATTAATAATTAAGTAATTAAGAGGAAAATAAACCATAATTAAATTAAAAACTTAAAATATTGAATAACTTAATAATCAAATTAAAATAAATTTAAAGCATTAAAAATTAAACTCAAAGATCACTTGAAAACAAATCTAAAAAAAATTTGAAACATTAAAAAAAAATCAACCTTAAGACAATTCAAAATTAAAAACATAAAAAATCAAGCAAATTAAAATTGACCTAAAATGTTATAATTAAGTCAAATTAAATTTAAATCATTAAAATTTTAATTAAATTGAATAATCTAAACACCTCTTTCAAATCAAACAATTTAAGACACTTAAGAGAAAATCAATTTGAATTTTGAAACTAAATTAAATCATCCTAAATCATCAATTCAACTTTAATCAAAGCGGTTAAATTCTTTAACAAACTGATTTGCCCCCTAAAGGCTTTCATCATTATAACTCTTAAGTAAAACATCAAGTGAAATGTCACTTTACTCATAGGATAATCAAACATCCTAATTTACTGAGCAAGAAGCAAAATTTAATTTAATTCTTGGATGATTAATTCACCAGTACAATAAAATTCATTTGGACTCAAAGTAATCTCAGAAGTATAGAAAATATGTTTAGGATTTGTCATAAGCACTTTCTCAATATGATGAGATGTTTTAAAATAATAACTGAATTTAATTGTTCTTTGATGAAGAAAATCATCCTTAACAAAACACAAAAGAACCTAGCCGTCATAGGGATTGACTAGCAATAGGATTAGGACTTTGGTAGACAACCAAAACCTTCCCTTAGCTTTACTTAGGTATTTTTCTTGCAAATTATATAAATGCCTTAACATGTGCTTCAAGTGCTGCTTGGGATGATGAGAACACCCTCCAGGTACGCTTTTATTTTATTGCAAGTTACTTACATGTACTGCGCTTTACTTTTCTTGCATGTTAACGAGATTGCTGCATGAAAACTGAAACTTTTAAGATAGCCACAAAACTGAAACCCAAAAATAAAATTAAAAGTTACAACAAGATAAAATGAACCGCCATAATATTTCAAAATATAAAGCAACTCAAAATTTAATCATAAACAGAACACAAAACTACAACTATAACTAAATTAAAATGTCTTGTTGGATGATCGGGAATACCTCAGATGATGTAACCTACGTGTTGCTAACAGGATTTCCCACAGTCTAAATGAAAGTGTGGAACTCATTCAGTTGAGTATAGTAAATTCATCTGGACTAAGTGAATCTGATGAAAATAATGGTGTCGGAATGATGGAACCATGGGATCTTAACCGGTGTTGTTATAATCAACTTTAAGATTCCCCTAATAAAACATTAAAGACATTTGGACTTTAAAAATTTTCTAAACCAAAACACTTCTCTCATCTCCTGATTTTCACCTTCTAAAACCAAACCTCTACAACAACAAGGGGCTTGGAGCATAGTGGGCAGCACGGCTATCGTCGTCAGCAAAACTGGAATCTACATCAGCAAAACATTTCTTAGCTTTAAATAACCAAGCCATAGGATTTCGAGGTAGTTTACCTAGTGCAACATAAATCCTCAACCTTTTTGTTAGACATTTGTATAATCATGTTATGCAAATTAAGCCCTAACCGGTCTTAGGACTCTGAGGTAGTCATTTGGTATGACATAAACCCTCATATCTTCAAGGCTATTTGTATGATCATGTCATACAAATATAAGTCCTAATTAATTAAAGTTGGCAAGATTGCAACATTAAATAATATTCCCAAATTGAAGCCAAACAATAGGATAATTTGGAAAGTTGCCAAGATTCTTCTTGGATCCTTAGCTTCTCCTACTTCTCTTTCTTTGGACTCCTAAAATAAATTGTTCCAAATTTGAGCTAATCCCTTTTGAAATTTCCAAAATCCAATCAATTAAAAACCTTAAACTTTTAAATTCTTGAGAGCAAAACCACTAAACATTATCGAGAGTTTTCTTAAGTGATTCCCGTCATTTAAGATGCAATTATCTATAGGGGCTTGCCCTTATAGGGAACTTTAAGAACCAGGATAACATAAACCCTGCTTAATCCCTTTATGTTAAGCAGGAGAATTTGTCGGCTTATAAAATTGGTTCGCAGAACCAACAGATGTCATAAATCTTCTAGTTTATTTAATCGAGCCCCATCATTAAACAGTGTGTTTATTCTTTGGGATAGATACACGGTTTGTGGTGCGGTGCTTGTTTATATAAATTATTTGGGATGTGAGATCGGTTTAGTTTCACATCTTATAATTTTGAAAAACTTAAAATTATTTTAAAAATCAAATTCTACTTTCAAATTATATATATATATTTAAATTTAATTTAAAATCTAAAATTTGCCGACAATTTTTGTAGGCGACCCCCTTTTCAAAATACAACACACAACCTAAAAATAAGCCGTACAACTTCTGGCGACTTCGCTGGGGATAAGTTCTTCTCTCCGTTTGGATCAGATGGTTTTACTTTTATAAATTGGTAGTGAGTCCATACCCCTTTTGGACCAAACTACCATTCTTTTCGTTGGCATACCACGTTCATTTCTGTCTTGAACAGGTATAGTCAACTCCTTTTGGATTTTGGAGCCACTGTTTAGACACCCCTAAACAGTGAGGTTCTGAAATCCTTTTTTTTGCCTCTTTCTAAGGTGGGGTGGACCCCCAATAGGTGTTAGCTTAGGAGCATACGAGACTTTCTCTTCCTTTCCAATTCTGAATCAAATCGTTTACCTTTCCTTTAACCTTCCTCCTTTAATCGTTTTGTGCCTAACAAACAAATCCTCTAATAAACAACCTTTTAATAAATGAACTCTTTTAAATCACAAATACATTAAGATAAACGAGAATGTGTTCGAACTCTTTATTTTTCGTCTTAAGTTTTGCAACAAAAGGAAGCATAATTCGAGACTGACTTTCGGAATTTACCCTGCAGAAAATGACTGCACCAAAGTTAATTTTCTCCTTCACCAATGGAATGGACTTCGCCGTCTAGAAGGATGAACTGCCCGATAATGGAATCATCTATTTTGGACAAGGATTCGACAATACAGATGTTAAGTTTGCTGACATCACCCTCTTTACACTAATGGACAAAGTGCTAGAAACTGAGGAGCCCGTATTTGAGTTTAACCTGAAATCGACTCAAGAGTTCCCTCCCCTGTAAAGGGTCCTAGCTGAAAGGAGTACCACTGTTCATAGGAGAACTGTCATCTCTACCCCCACCGGTCTGGTCATCTCTGCACCAACCCCGGCTCCAGCCAAATTAAAGGGAAAGGAAATTCAAGTCTGTGATGAGCCTGTCATCGTGGAGGGTACAGATTTTGCTGCAATACCTTCTGTCTTCGAGATTGGGTCCAATTCAAGAGTTGCACCCCTGACTCAGACTCAGAGAAGAAATAGGAGCAGAAAGATTGCCAAGATCGAGAAGGCTAAGGCTATTGAAGTTACTTTTCAGGAAGAGATTCTTGAGGAGGAAGAAGAACTACCTGAAATTACACCGGTATTGGAAGGAAGTAGGTTTCACCTTTCTCTACTGCATCGGATGAAGAAGAAGTCTAGAGGATCACCGCTGCATTACCCCGACCTGCATATTATAGTGACTGTAAGAGGAAGAGAGCCAAGATTACGCGGTTTACCCGACTGCGAGCCGTAGTAGAGAAACTAGCTAAGAAGGAAGGGTGCCCCGTATCAAAGATCCTAAGAAGAATGGGACGAGTGTCAGTTAAATCCCACCTCAGACCGCGAGTAAACCCCGTCACTGCCTGGAGAGGCCAAGGAAGAAATTGCAAGCTAGTTCGTCTGTTGTAGTATCAGGACACCATATTAGGGAGAACACTACCTACCGACACACAGCCGATAGACCATCTGGTCCTAGGCCTTCTACTGCGAGAAGGATGGTGTGGCGGCCTATTATTGCTGAACCGATACAAGCACAGTGTTCTGGAAAGAAGAGTCTCGTCAGAAAGCCAGAATCTGAAGAAAGTGCTACTGCATTAAAAGAAACTCCCGAGAAAGAAATCAAACAGTCATCACATGACAACCGTGAAACCGTTTAGAAGAGGCCACTATAGGATGCCATAGGCAAGCTAAGAACGGAGATGTGACGGTTGGCAAAGGAAAGAGGAGAAAAATTGGAAATTGAAGTAGATTCATCAGAGTTTATGGATGAAGATTATGTTGAGATCAACATGGTTGAGACACGAGCATCGTCAACTTCACAAGGTGCTCTGACAACAGCAGAAAGAGATGAACCAGAAGTGATGAGAGCACAACTTCAAGAGAAGGATAACACAATTTCCCAAATAGCAAAAAGGATGGAAGAGATGATTGCCGCTTTAGCCACTCTCCAGAGTCAAGTGCAACCTCAGAAAGAAACATCCCCGGAGATCATCCATGTTGTGAACGGAGGAAAGGAGATCACATCTGTTAACGGAGATGAACAACCAAAAAAGGATTCTGCACAAAGCATGATTCCCGAAAAGGATATCAAGAACATCGTAGAACAGTAGGTGCGAGAAGCCTTAGCACAATCTAAGTGTGGAGCTTCTATTCAGATGGGTAAACCTTATCTAGAAGAATTTGACGCGGTCCAATACCCAAATGGCTTCGTACCACCTCTGTTCAAGACTTTTGATGGAACGAGAAACCCCCGGCAGCATGTCGCACATTTTCGTGCTAGTTGCTGCAATGCCGGTGGGAGCGATGCTTTACTCTTTCGACAGTTTGTCAGCAGCCTGTCAAGGATTGCCTTCCATTGGTATGCATAATTGTCAAATGGCTCAGTTAAGACCTTTTTAGAATTGGAAAACCTCTTCGTTAAGCGGTTTGTCGGGGCTCGGCACCACATCACTATCGGTGATTTAGTGGTAGAGCAACAGAAATCGAATGAAACATTGGTGGATTCATACTTCGATGGAGAAACTTAAGCTTGACGTGTGAACCACAACTTCAGGAACAACATGCGATCGGTATTTTGCTGAAAAGTATCCATGGTCCGATAGCACTTCTCCTTAAAGGATTTACAATCAAGACTTTCGAGAAGTTTCTTAGCAAAGCCGGGAGCTTGCAGGAGGAAGCAAAACAACTAAGTTTCGTAGACAAGACCAATAAGCAAAAGCCTGTAAAAGCATATGAAAAGAAATCTGGAATCGTCGCGGCAATAGATAAAGAGAAGCAGCGAGTGCAGATACAGCCAGAGCAACCACAACCTAGTTATCAACAACCGCAACAGACTTACCAACAACCACAACAGATTTATCAGCAACCTCAGCAGGGCTATCAACAGCCTCGACCGAGCCACCAGCCATGGTAGCATAGTCAACCACTACCTCATTCGTCACGTCCCCTAGAGAAACTTCTGAACAAGGGATATCCATTAAAGGCAGAAGCAGTAGCTAAGATGTTTTGTAGTTTTATGAAGACACCTGATTTTCAGTTACCAGAGCCCAAAAGTTAGAAGAAGTCAACAAGAAAGATCATCCGAACTACTGTCCTTACCACCGGGTGTTCGGACACAAGATTGAAGACTGCTTCACTTTTAAGAATTGGCTCGAAGGTAATCTTCGAAGAGGGAACATCACGATAGAATTGGAGTTATCAGATTTCGAAGAAATTCCAGGAAAGCCAGTTGTTTTGATTCAATAGGAGACACCGGTTAAGTCACCACCAGATTCAGAACAAGTAACTTAAGTCAACCTAAGAAACGGGAAAGTTTTACCTCTGAGAATGGGTCCAAAGGATAAAGGAAAGCATGTGGTTGCTCTGGAGGAGCCAACCCCAATAGAAGAATTACCCGTTCAGGAAGAAATTAAGGAACATTGTAATAAAGTGGATTATAATGTGCTAGCTCATCTTAGGAAGCTACCAACTAAACTGAGCATCTACGACGCTCTGATCCTGTCAAAGGAGATGAGGGAAACTCTGATCAAGGCCTTACGTGATCTAAAGATTTTTTTAGCTCAAATGGCCAGTAATTCCTTAGACGAGGTTTGCTCATTAAAAGAACAGCGAGGTGTTACCTTCACGGACAATGATCTACTACTTGGAACAGCTGATCACAACCGACCGTTGTACATTTCAGTCACTATTGGAAAGTTTACGCTCTCCAGAGTATTGGTTGATCCGGGAGCATCAATCAACATAATGAATCTTCGGACGTTAGCATATTTGGAAATTGATGCTCGCGAGCTTGAAGCAGATAAGATGTTATTAAGAGGGTTCAATCAGAAAGGAGAAAGAGCTCTTGTATCGATAACACTACTAATGAAGACAGGTGATTTAGCAAAGACAACCGCAAAATTCCACATAATTGATTCTGAGACATCGTTCAACGCTCTACTGGGTCGGCCATGGATCCATGAAAACCGGATGGTACCATCGTCTCTGCACCAGTGCATAAAGTATTATGAAGGAGGAGAATAGTGTATCAAAGGTGACTTGCAACCATTCTCTGTACACGAGATTGGGATTCATGAAGATGCAGCCTATTACGCTCCTCCGAAGAAAATAATCTTCTCCAGAAATACCATATCAAATGAAGCAAAAGAAGTTCAACACAATGAAGAACCTGAAATTCTAGTCCAATAGTTACTCACCACTCCCTTACGATGAGATGGTGAAGATTTCTCCAACACTCGCACCTGAGGTCGAGGCTGGGGACGGGGTCGAGGAAGAGACATTAGAACAGTTGGACAGATGAAATTGGTCATAGAAGTTGATTGGGAGAATAGTTCCGAAGAAGAAGAAATTAAGAAAGAAGCAGCAACAGTAAATCAAAAGAAACCCCACCCCAGTTCAAGATCTCTCTCGAAGATGAAAAGAATTAGGAATACAAATCAATGTACGAGATGATTAACCACAATGTGCATACTATGACCCTGACCCCGATCCATTCTAATAAGATCGAGGGTATGGTAGTCAAGGAAGTGCATAGTGGTGGTGCTAAGCCGATCAAATTCTACCGTGGAGCTTCTTCTTCCAAAACTGAAAATAATGTACAATTTAAAGATGTTACTTCTTCTGAATTAACGGAATTGCCTTTTGAGTGGTATTCTCTCTGTGTTCAGAATTTAATTCAACGTGGTGTCTTACCTAAACAATGGACAAAAGATCAATCACAACACTTTGAAAATTTATGGAATAATGCCGGTCGGCCTCCCAATTCAAAACATGGTCTCGGATTCAACACAGTAGGATCAGTTGATGACTCAGAGTTTTGCTTGGTTGTCACTTGTGAGCCTAATGAAGTCTCTTTAGAAACCTCAGATGATCTCGAAGATCTGTAAATCGGAGATGCTCCTCTAGAATTTGAAGAAGAAATTAAATCTACAATAGAAGAGTTAATAAAAGTTAACTTAGGTACTAGCGAAGAGCCTAGGCAGACCTTTGTTAGCTCCTTTCTCAATAAAGAAGACTCCGAAAACATGTTCAAGCTACTAATGGAATTCAAGGACTGTTTTGCTTAGAGTTATGATGAAATACCAGGATTAGCTCCAAAAGTTGCAGTTCACAAACTAGGAGTGGATTTCACTGTCGTTCCATTCAGACAAGCTCCGAGAAAAATGCATCTAGAGATTGAACAACAGGTAATATCTGAAGTTATGAAGCTAATAGACGCTAAATTTGTCCGTGAAGAACAATATCCAACTTGGTTAGCCAACGTGGTACTAGTCAGAAAAAAAAATGGACAGATCAGAATCTGCATAGATTTCAAAGATTTGAATAAAGCATGTCCAAAGGATGAATTCCCACTACCAATTCCAGAACTGATGATCAACATCGCTTCAACGCACGAAGTTTTCTCTTTCGTGGATGGATCTTCAAGATACAACCAGATAAAGATGGCAATGGAAGACGAAAAGCTCACAGCCTTCAGAACGCCAATCGGAGTATACTGATACACTATGATGCCTTTTAGACTGAAGAACGCAAGAGCAACGTACCAATGAGCAAAGACGAGAATTTTTTATGATCTAATTCACAACCAAGTCCAGTGCTACGTGGATGATGTGGTCATCAAAAGAAAATTGAAGGAAGATCACCTGTATGATTTAAGAATTGTTTTCGAGCAATTAAGACAATATAACCTTAAGATGAATCCCTTGAAATGCGCCTTCAGCTTCGCCTCTAAGAAATTCTTAGGACTTGTTGTCCGACATCGTGGAATTGAAATCAATCTGGAAAAGATTAAAGCTATCTTAGAAATTCCACCTCCCAAAACCTTGAAACAATTACGATCCTTTCAAGGTAAGTTGGCATATCTTCGACGCTTTAATTCAAATTTGTCAGGAAGGTGTCAGCCTTTTTCTGCTTTGGTTAAGAAGGATACCAAGTTTACTTGGGACTTCAAATGTCAACATGCCTTCGATGACATCAAAAATATTTAATGACACATCCTGTCTTAGCAGCCCCAATCTCGGGTAGACCGTTGATACTTTATACCGCAGCTTTAGACGACTCCCTTGGAGCCCTGCTAGCCCAGGTCAATGTCGAGGGGAAAGAAAACGCCCTCTACTACATAAGTCATCTTCTAATTCCAACGGAAGTAAAGTATCCCCTGATTGAGAAGCATTATTTGGCCCTGATCTTCGCCGTTCAAAAGCTCTGGCATTACATGCTTTATCATAAGGTCAACCTTATCTCGAAAGTTAATCCATTGCAATATTTGATGACTCGCCCGACGCTTTCCGGCAGACTCGCTAGGTGGTCGATGATACTAATTCGATATAACTTTCGTTCCTCTTCATGTCGTAAAAGGACAAGTACTAGCAGACTTCCTCGCAGCACACCATTTACCTGCACAATTGCCTCTCAACGACGACTTGCTAGACGAGCAGGTAATGAGTCTAGAAGACCCCGACGATCGACGTTGGGAACTGTACTTCGACGGAGCATCTTTAGCACAAAGAAATAAAGAATTACAAATGATAGTGCCAAGTAAGGCAAGAATCGGACTAATATTTATAACACCGGAGCGGGGATTTTAAGGTACTCCTACCACTTAACAGAACCATGTACAAACAACGAAGCAGAATACGAAGCCCTTATAACCGGATTGAAATTAACCATTCAGATGGTGATAACGTATATCAACATCTATGAAGATTCTCAGTTGATAATTCAATAGGTCGCAGGACAATACAGAATTCTAAAACCAAGACTCGAACAGTACTTTCAGTATGCCATGAAATTGTTCAAGCAGATTCCAAATGTAACGATCTACAAGATTCCCAGGAGAGAAAACTTCCTTGCAGATGCGTTAGCCCGCGTTGCAAAAGAATTTGCCTGCTTACAGGATGAATCAGTTGAAGTGTCAGTTCAGGGACGTCAGGTTCTCTCACAGCTCGACATGGACACGATACACAAGTCAGGAAAAGAAGAAGAAATAATTGCGGCAGTAACAGAAAATGCAGAAGACTAGCGTCAGCCGCTAATAGACTACTTGCAAACAGGAAACCTACCGGATGATAAGTCATTAGTCCATCAAATCAAGAAAAGAACTCTATCTTAAGCATTAATAAACAATAGATTATACAGAAGGTCTTCCGATTAGATGTGGCTAAGGTGCCTGAGTGAGTCCGAGGCTCGTGAAATAGTTAAGGAAGTGCACTCAGGACTTTGTGGCGCTCATCAGTCAGGTCCAAAAATAAATATGAAAATTAAAAGACTAGGGTACTACTGGCCCTCAATGATGACCGATTGCATGAAGGTCGCCAAGAGTTGTCAACAATGCCAAGTGCATGGATTGGTTCTACATCAACCTCCAAATGTGCTACATCCGACAATCGCGTCTTGGCCATTTGAGTGTTGGGGCACAGATATCGTGGGTCCGATAGATCCACCTTTATCAAGAGGACATCACTTCATTCTTGCAGCAACAGATTACTTTTCCAAGTGGGCAAACTAGTACCGCTCAGAGAAGTGAAGGCACACCACGTGCTACAGTTCTTCAAGAATTAAGTTGTGTACCGTTTCAGGGTATTGCGCAGAATCATTTCAGATAATGGGTTCGCGTTCAAGAGTATGAAGATTAATAATTTTGTCAGGAGACATGGGATTGACTGGCGTTATTCAACGATCTACTATCCAAGAGCAAACGGCTTGGCCGAAGCTTTTAATAAAATGCTCGTCCAAATATTAAAGAAAATTTTTGATGACAACAAAAGAAATTGACACGAGAAGTTGTTAGAAGCTTTATGGGCCTACAGAACAACTTTCAGAACTCCTACCCAGTTTACGCCTTACGCCTTAGTGTACGGGTCCGAGGCCATTTTACCCTTAGAGGTTCAGCTTCCATCACTCAGAATTGGAGTTGCGAATAAGATCACTACAGAAGAAAATGTCAAATTACAACTAGAAGAATTGGAAAGCTTAGAAGGGAAACGACTTTTAGTGCAGCAAAATTTGGAACTATATCAAGCCAAGATGATCCAGGCCCACGAAAAACTGGTCCGCCCAAGGACATTCAAAGTCGGTGATTTGGTTCTAGTACTCAAAAGACCTATTCTTGCACACCGCAAGATAGGAGGTAAATTTGAATCAACTTGGGTAGGGTCGTTCATGGTTGAGACAGTCTACTCAGGGGGTTCCTACTAGCTTGTTAACTATCGTGGAGAATGACCTATTGTTTCAATTAATGGACGATATCTAAAGAAGTATTACGCAACCTGATGTTTCGAAGAATGAATTCTCATTCCTACAAACACGGGTAGAGTAATCATTCGTAATGCGGGTCCGAACCCAAAAGAAAAAGAATGAATGATAAAATAAAAACCATTAATAAAAAAAATGTGTTAAAAAGAAAATATGAGAAACAATAAAATTTTGATCTTTTCTTTTAAATCTATTCATTCCTGATCTTTCCTCATCTCTTCCTACTTCCTTTAAAAATTAAAAGAATTAAATAAAATTTTTCATTAATAAATGTTTTCTTATTGTTCTTGTTCTTAGTACAACCCCTGATCTTTTCCTTGTTTTTTTGCAGGGAAATGTCGAATGCGCGGTTGGTTCTGAACTTTAAGAATGACGTGAGTCTGGCACTCGATGAAAAGAGGATGAAGGATAGAGCTGTGATTGAAATTGACTCTGATTTCACACGGCTGGGCTACAATATGAAGAAACTGGTTGGACTCTGATTGATCAGGAAGAGTTCCACAATCAGACAGTGATGAAATTAGGTGGCCCAAGTTAACAGTCTACTAGCAAGAAGAGAAAAGCAAACACCGCTCATGCAACGGGAGAAGACAAGAAAATAAAGTCCATGGTTGCTACAATAGAGGGCAGGCTTGTCAGCGCCATGCCCGCAGAAATTCAAGGGGTGAGGAGAGCCACTCTCACTCCTACTCAACGAAGAAAAAAGAACCGTCACATTCGCAAGATGCTGACTAAGCTAGTAGCAGATCAACAAGAAGAGACAGTTGCTACCGTCAATAAAATACTTCGAAAGGATTGGTTCATCAGGAAACAGAAAGGAGGAAGCCAACTCCGAGAACAATAGAAAAGATAAAAGAAGTCTCAAGAAGAGCAAAAATAGAATAAGTACCACGACACCAGATAGAGCTACCAGTATTGAAGAGTCTTGTTGCGAAAGCAACCCCATAGGATGTCCCGACAGAGACTATCCCCGAGGAGCTGAGACATGCAGGAGAGCGTGCTGGGGTTGAGCCGCACATCCTGCAGTATGTTACCAGACCCCAAGGACTTCAGATAATCCTAGAATACGAGCTTGAGAAATTACAGCAAGTTGAAAAGAAAACTTTTGAATACTTTGAGAGAATTCAAGGCAGGAGGGTCAACATCTTGGAAGGCCTTGAGCTGCATACGGATGTGTTCTCAGATTACGAACAACAGTAGATTGTGGACTGCATTATCGAGCTTCACAAAATGGGCCGAGCTAGTCGTCTGAGGGAGAAAACCTATTCAAAGCCCCGAAGATGGATGCCAGGAAAAGGAAGAGTTACTATCCACTGCGGGTGTTGCTACAACTTTGCAGAAGATAGAAAAGGAAATCCACCAGGGATACTCCGTCACAGTGAGGTGGATCCGATGCCAAGAATTATCAAAAGAATGGTAAATAGGATGGTAACATGGAGGGTATTGCGTGCAGATTGCATACCCAATAGCTGCATCATTAACATTTACAAGGAGGGCGACTGCATACCTCCACACATAGACCATCATGACTTTGTCGGACCTCTACGCACGAGTCTCTTTTGTCAACCAGTATAATATCATGTTCGGATCTGACCTCTGGATAGCGAACCCCGAAAAATTTCGATGGCTAGTGGAAATACCACTACCGGTAGGTTCCGTCATGGTATTAAAAGAAAATGGAGCGGACATAGAAAAACATTGCATTCTAGGAGTGCCTATTGAACGAATCTCCGTCACCTTCAGAAGGATGGACAACATTAAGATGCCTTTTCATTTTCAGCCAGATCCAGAGTTAGAGAGTCTCCAGCCCTACAAGTTGTGATTTACATGGGAAATAGCACACCTCAAATGCACATCCGTACGACATTCCTGCCAAGGGTGGCTTGGAAGGTGAGGCTATTATCCATGTATCTTACTATTCAGACATTGATTTTGACAAATGCTTTTGGAATAATCAACAAGAATCTTACACAATCCATTTTGGATTTATGAGGATTGTATGAGATACTGAATTTTTGAGGAAAATATCATCATGTTTTGGTTCAAGTTGTATGATGTATTTTCAACAGATTGGAATGAGAATGATCATTTCATGTTCTGCCTTCACCTCTTTTTGTGCAAATTGACTGGGAAACGCAATTAAGCTAAATGAACTTCGAACAAAGAATGAAAAGAAAAAAAAATGAATAAGTAACTCCTTCTGTTTAAGAATTTGAATGTCAAAATAAACTCCAAATAAACACAAACTCTAAATAAACAAAAATGAAATCTAATCACTAAAACGAATAAAACAAATCTAAATCTCAGACTGATTTTCATTCTGAATCCTTTAATTCCAACCTTTCAATTCTCCTTCCTATGTATGTTAGAGGATCGACTAGTCCTATTGACACAGAATTACGAACTTTGTTCGATTTGGTTCTGATGGCATGGGATTGGGTCCCTCTTTATACAGATCAAATTTCCGAGGCTGGAGCCAAACTTTCAGTTCTCTTCGAGGCTAGAGCCAAACTTCTAGCTCTCTTTCAAATTTCCGAGGCTGGAGCCGAACTTCTAGTTCTCTTCAAGGCTAGAGCCGAACTTCTAGCTCTCTTTCAAATTTTCGAGGCTCAAGCTGAACTTCCAGTTCTCTTCGAGGCTAGAGCCGAACTTCTAGCTCTCTTTCAAACTTCCGAGGCTGGAGCCGAACTTCCAGTTCTCTTAGAGGCTAGAGCCAAACTTCTAGCCCTCCTTTCAATTTCTGAGATTATAACCTAAATTCTAATTCTCTTCAAATTTCAAGGTTGGAACCTAGGTTCCGATGCTCACTTCAAATCCCGAATTTCCACGAAATCCCTCTTAAAATAAATCTTGAATCGAACTTCAATCGGATTTGAAACCCAAAACAAAATCAAAATTCAAACTCACACATTAAAACTTGAAAAAGAAAATGAAACAAATCTAAAATCGAATCTCTCTAGATCTTGTGATCTAGAATTTACTTCCCTTTCTTTTCCCCTGTGAGAGTTCTGGAATCTTCAGTCTTAGAGATTTACCTGATACTTCCCAGAGAAAATTTTCTATACTTTGTTCTAAGTGTGTCACTTAGACATCTGTGTTGGTTTTGTTGATCTTTTCGGTCAAAGCCAATACACGCGGTGTGCTTAGTTAGCACACCAAACCTATTGGGGGTCCATTGGTTGACCTCATTTTTGATGAGGCCTGATCTCTCTCCTTAGTACTTAAGATCTAGCCTTAGGCTTTCCCTTTGACTATACTAGAGGACTAGAGATGGAACCCACCACTTAGAAATTCAAAACACTTCTTGACTCCCTTCAAACCCCACAAGTTTGATTGTAAACCCCTATGCCACTTGGAGGGTTAAGATCAAATGTGGAGTTTTAAAGGATGAGTTTCCTATACGACTCTTTGGCCTTAGGATTACCCTGGGTGTCCTAGTCTGGTGAGGGTAAGCTTGCACACACCACACTCCCACACACACACATTCCAAATCCTAAAACTACCTTTAACCAATTTGACTCCCTGACTCATGTAGGTAACTCATATGGATGGACCTTAACCCCTAGGCCCCTAGCTAGAGGGTTAGGAACAACATATTGAGTGCCTAAAATGAGTCCTCTCATGGATTTTGTGAGCTTAATATGGCTTCATGGCTCAACCAAAAGGATTTCATTTCACTCACACTTGATCAATCTTCATTTTCCCAAAATTTCAATTTTTGACCCCAGGGGCCCTACGCCTGCCAAACCTACCAAATGCCTTTGAAATAACCCAAAATTTTTAAAATTGCCTAAATTACCCAAAATTCCTCAAAACCAATCCTAAAAATTTCCCCCCATTAAAATTGACCATCCATGGACAAATATACCAAAATTTCCAAAAATACCCCTCAATAACCTACAAATACCCAAAATACCCTTTTAACCCAAAAATTCCAAAAACTCAGAAATTTCCCAAAAAATTCCTGAAAATCCCAAATATTTTCAATTTCATTTTGTTCAACTACACTATAAGCCAATTTTGTCAATTTAACCCAATTTTTTCAAAACCCCCAATTTGACCTATTTTTAACCTAAGTGGACCCAATGTCCCACCAAACCAACCCAATTGACCTCAATTTTAATCTAATTCAATTCTAAACTTCAATTCAATATTCCCAATATCAATTTAGACCAAACCCAAATCCAATTTCATCAACATGTGGATCCAATTTTAATTTGAAGCTTAAAACCCAATTTTGGCCCATGACCTAAACTTAGCCCAAACCAACCCAACTTAACTCCAATTAACCCCAAATCTTTTCCTAAACCTCCCTAACATCCCCAAAAAACAAAAAATTAACTTGATTTGCCCAAAATTTGAACCCAAACTTTACTGAAATCCAACCCAAATAAAAAATCCCCAATTTGGCCTAAAGCCCACCATGAATCCAAATAGGCCTAAATCCCAAAAGCAAAGCCCATCCAAAGTTGAAAACTCTTTGTCACACCCTCATAAACATTTTTGAACATTAATTTTACATCAAACCCAACATTAACCCAACCTTAGCCCAAGTTAGCCCAATTTGGCCCATTTTGACCCCATTACTAAAAAGGCCCAAATTGAACCAATTTCAAGTCCAAATGACACCAAAACTTTTCCAAATCACTCATGATACATCCCTAAACTAAACCCAACATTTGTATGGCCTAGTATTTACCAAAATTTTCATCCATCAACTTGATTTAAAATCTAAAAGCCTACTTGCCTAAAGCCTTTAAAAGCCCATTCCTAAACAATTCCAAAAGCCGAAAATTGACCCTAAAGCCCTCATAGCATCTCTTTCCATCACCCATTTCAATTGAAGCCATCCCTAAGTTTTAAATCAATAGTTAAATCATTCAAAATCAAGCCTCATGCCAATTTCCCCTAAATTCATCAAAAATGCCAAAACCCTTTTTCATGAAACAAGCCAACCTTTTCCAAGCCAAATCTAAGCCAAATGTGAGCCATTTACAAGCCATATGAAGCCATGAGAGTTTTGACACCTCACCTAGTCATTAATGGCAAGAAGAGGGGAACCTTTCCTAATCCTTCATTAAGCCCTTTTAACCCCATTTACGCTACACTCTAAACCAAGTTTACCACATCACCTTGGATGGGGATTTCACCACCCCTTCTTAGCTGACCCAAATGATTCTCCCTCAGCCCAAAGTCAAGCCTTGGGGAGGTGCACCAAGACCATTTCCATGGGTTGACCAAACCAAGTCCAAAAGAGCCCCTTCCCCATTCCATTTTGAATCAAGCTCCTTACACATGGCTAACCCCCATTGCTTGCACCAAACTCAATCCTTGGACTAACTGGGTCAGAATGGTGACCTGACCCTGCCGGCCAGCCTCCTGGGTCGCCGGAAAATGCCATGGCCTAGAGCTCCATGTGATCCAAACTCCCAAATTCTCCCTGGCTGAACTCTCCCATGCCCAATGGCCACTATGGCTGTTCTTCCCTTGACCAAGGCAGCTGATCGCAAGCCCTAACTCCCCCTGGGAAGCCCTCCAGCCATGCCTATTTAAACCTACCACCTTCTCGGCCAAACAAGGTGATGAACCAGTGCTTAACAAAACTCTGCCAAATTTCTCCAGGACCCTCTCTTAACCCAAAGCAATTGATTCCCAGTGTCCCTTTGCCCTAATCCCCATTAGCAGAGCTCAATTTTTCAGTCGAAAACCACCCAAAAACAAGGACAACTCTGAAACCTCTACCAAAATCAAATTAAACTCACCCACAGCTGCACAAGACCTAGAGAAGGAGTTCCCTAGTGAAAGCCCCTCACCGGGCCGACCATCCTCTCTATCGGCCAAGCTTTGAAATCGGCCTTGGTCGATTTCATGCACTAGGCGATTCCACGAGCTAGAGACTTCATCCGGAACTTCCGAGGTGTAATCGAAGGTGCCACAACTCTCTGATTGAAGCTTCACTTATCAGAGCCAAGGTATGGACACCTTCTTCCTCCCGAGCATCCAGCGATTCTCTATTTTGCTTGGCTTAATTTCATAGCATATAAACCTTATGGATGTGTTTGTCTCCTCAAGACGAATCTATAGAGTATAAGAACATGAAAATCCGTTGAGAAATGAGAGAGATCTTAGGGTTTTAATGTGGATGGCTCTCGGGACACACCAGGCGGAGATGATGATCGGCCGCCGTTCGATCGAGCGTTTATCGAATGGACAGTGCAGATCATGTCGGACGAGTGAACGGGACATGAACTGTGGGCCCCCAGAGCACTGAGTCAGATGGCAGTGTCGAATAGAGAGGCGACGCGTGGGCTTTCGGAGCTGCCTAGGATGAATCGGCGCCGCATGGATAAGTAGATAAATAGTGTATTTTTGATTTATTTAATTACCCAGAACTTGAAAATTCCATAACTTTGCATAGAAAAGTCATAAAAATAAACTAAAAATACCCTCTTGCGAAGTGAACAGAGGAAAATAATGTGGAAAAAGAATTGAGTTAATTTAATGAACATTTTATTTTTAATTAATTATTTACTGATTTAAATGTTTTAATTCTCCATTTACATAGATAATTCACCATGGCATGAGACTATAGGGCTTTTGTAGCCTCTGATCTTGGGAACATTCTCTGAATTTTCCAAGGTCAGAGGCAACCTCTATGGCAAGTTACTGATTTTCCAAATTTTTATGCCTGTTTTGATATTTTAATTCCAGTAATTAGCATGTTGTTAGAAAATTCTGGGAAAATTTGGGGAAGTATCTTACGACCAGAGAACCCTAGGAAAATTATGGTTTGAGTTAATTCATTAAGAATAATCCTAATTGGTCTAAACACCCAAAAATAAATTTTATTTAATTATGATTAACCACACATCAAAATCACTTGAAAATAATTCTCCACTAATCTTTAGGGTTAGAGGAGTCTCACATAAAAATTTGAGATCAATTGGAGGTGATTAACCCCACTAAATGGACTAATTAAGTTATACGACCAAAATTAAACTTTAAAAATTCATAACTCCAAAAATACATTTTAAAAATTCACCAAAATGATTTTGGGACTTTTCTGATGTTAAGGGAGTCTAGGAAAATAAAATTAAAATTTTCTAAAAATCTTAATTTTTTAATCATATTTTAATATTTTAATAATTAAAAAAATAATAAAAATCGTAAAAATATTAAAAATCATAAAAATATCATATTTTGATTCCTAATTACTTAGGAACAAACCAAATATTTTTCCTAGGTTTCTAGGTTAAGATATTGAATTTTAAAGGTTTTAAACATTTTTTAATATTAAAAAATGATTTTCCCTACATTTTTACTAAATTACTTCTAATAAATCAAAGAAAATTCAAAAAAATTTAAAATTTTTTCTCTGAACTCTTTGAGGTCAAAGAGATTTATTAAAAATATAAAATCCATTTTTCAACCCTACTTTTATTTTATAATTAATTAACACTCCAAAAATCAAAATAATTATAATAAATAAAATAAAACTTAAAAAATCACCAAAATTGGGTCAAATGGTCCTCTAGTCAGTAGGAATATCCCATAATTTTCCTAAGGACAGAAACCTTACCTTGGTCATGTTGTTGAATTTCCATTGAAAATCTCTATTTTTCATAAAAATAAATATATAGATTAAATTAAATTCAGAAAAATCACATTTTCTCCTCTAATAAATTAATTGACATGTGAGTGAAGGGATATAAAAATTTTAAGTTCATTTGAGCTTAATTTAATGAGTTATGAAATAATTAGGCTTAAAAGGCCATAATAGTAATTAAGAACTTTAACCCATAATTAAAACTTTAGGTCTAATCAAGGGGAGGGTAAAAAATTTGATTTTAATTTTCTCTTAGAAGATTGAAATATTAGGAAATTAAAGGGTAGGAACCCATTAATCATTTCTAATAATCAAAAAGAGAAAAATGAAACCTTAATTAATTAAATAATTTAAATTTTGGAAGATTAATTGAAATTTAAATTATTAAAATGGGAAGTATAACTTAGGGAGACTATAAACGTTTAATTTAAGATCCCTAAATAAATCACTTTAATAATATTCAACTCTTAAATCAAACTCAAAAATGATAATTGAAATTAATAATTAAGTAATTAAGAGGAAAATAAAACTTAATTAAATTAAAAACTTAAAATATTGAATAACTTAATAATCAAATTGAAATAAATTTAAAGCATTAAAAATTAATTTCAAAGATCACTTGAAAACAAATCTAAAAACAAATTTGAAACATTAAAAAAAAATCAACCTTAAGACAATTCATAATTAAAAACATAAAAAATCAAACCAATTAAAATTGACCTAAAATGTTATAATTAAGTCAAAGTAAATTTAAATCATTAAAATTTTAATTAAATTGAATAATCTAAACACCTCTTTCAAATCAAACAATTTAAGACACTTAAGAGAAAATCAATTTGAATTTTGAAACTAAATTAAATCATCCTAAATCATCAATTCAACTTTAATCAAAGCGGTTAAATTCTTTAACAAACTGATTTGCCCCCTAAAGGCTTTCATCATTATAACTCTTAAGTAAAGCATTAAGTGAAATGTCGCTTTACTCATAGGATAATCAAACATCCTAATTTACTGAGCAAGAAGCAAAATTTAATTTAATTCTTGGATGATTAAATCACTAGTACAATAAAATTCATTTGGACTCAAAGTAATCTCAGAAGTATTGAAAAGATGTTTAGGATTCGTCCTAAGAACTTTCTCAATATGATGAGATATTTTAAAAGAAAAACTGAATTTAATTATTCTTTGATGAAGAAAATGATCCTTAACAAAACACAAAATAAGCTAGCCGTCATAGGGATTGACTAGCAATAGGATTAGGACTTTGGTAGAAAACCAAAACCTTCCCTTAGCTTTACTTAAGTATTTTTCTTGTAAATTATAAAAATGCCTTAACATGTGCTTCATGTGTTGCTTGGGATGATGAGAAGACCCTCAAGGTATGCTTTTATTTTATTGTAAGTTACTTACATGTACTGCGCTTTACTTTTCTTGCATGTTAAACAAGATTGTTGCATGAAAACTGAAATCTTTAGGATAGCCACAAAACTGAAACCCAAAACTAAAATTAAAAGTCACAATAAGATAAAATCCACCTCCACAACATTTCAAAATATATAACAACTCAAAATTTAATCACAAACATAACACAAAACTACAACTATAACTAAATTAAAATGTCTTGTTGGATGATCAGGAATACCTCAGATGATGTAACCTACGTGTTGCTCACGGGATTTCCCACGGTCTAAATGAAAGTGTGGAACTCATTCAGTTGAGTTTAGCAAATTCATCTGGATTAAGTGAATCCGATTAAAATAACGGTGCCAGAATGATGGAACCGTGGGATCTTAACCGGTGTTGTTATAATCAACTTTAAAATTCCTCTAATAAAACATTAAAGACATTTGGACTTTAAAACTTTTCTAAACAAAAACACTTCTCTCATCTCCAGATTTTCACCTTCTAAAACCAAACCTCTGCAACAACAAGGAGCTTGGAGCATAGTGGGCAGCACGATCATCGTCGTCAGCAAAACTAGAATGTACATCAGCAAAAAATTTCTTAGTTTTAAATAACCAAGCCATAGGATTTCGATGAAGTTTGCCTAGTGCAACATAAATTTTCAACCTTTTTGTTAGGCATTTGTATAATCATGTTATGCAAATTAAGCCCTAACCGGTCTTAGGACTCCGAGGTAGACATTTGGTACTACATAAACCCTTATATCTTCAAGGCTATTTGTATGATCATGTCGTACTAATATAAGTCCTAATTAATTAAAATTGACAGGATTGCAACATTAAATAATATTCCCAAATTGAAGCCAAACAATAGGACAGTTTGGGAAGTTGTTGATCTATAAAAAAAGACTTATTTCTTTATGTCTTAATTCTTATTAATTTCTAAGGATATTATGCTTTAATGAAAGGTATTTTTTGTACTTTTGGATGTAGGTAATGTAAAAAGGTCTAAGCAGGAAAAATGAGGAAAATGGAGTAAAAATGGAGAAAAATACCAAAAGTATAAAAAATTATGGCCTGGCCCCTAGGCGCTAGAAACTGGAGCCTAAGCGCCAGACTCGATACTAAAACTTTCACGTTTTTCACAATGTTTAATAAGTTATTTTGACGGAGTGAGAGGTTATTGGACATTTTAGAAGGCTGGCAGTTGTTCCTTGATAATAGGACATGTGATAAATTGCATTTAGACGCTCCAAAACAGTTTTAATCACGAAGAGGTGCGAGCCAAAGTGAAGAGGTGGGAAGAACTGGACGCAGTGTCCGGCGCCTAGGCGCCAGACCGACCTTCTAGAAGATTCATTGAATGTGGACAGGTTTTGAAGAGGTGCCTCAAGGCAACTCTTGGAGCCTATAAATAGAGGTCCAATTCTTCAGAAAATGTGCCCCTCCCATTGTACCCCTTTCTCTTATCTACTTTATGATCTCTCATCCTTAGAGAGAATTAGAGAGAGAAATTTAGGGTCACTTTTGTTTAGTTTAGTGAGTTTATTTTTAAGTTATTGCATCTGAAGTTCATTACACTGTGGAGTCAGTAGGAATCAGAAGATCTGTAGAAGAAATATTTGAGATAAGTATATTTTATATTTGATTTAAAGTTTAATTATCATGTTTTGTTATTTATTTTCAATGTGTTCTGAGTAGTTAGTTACTTTCTTACTTCAATTATGAAGAGATAGATAAGATAATATAAAGATTCGATGGAGAATTAAAATTCAAAATATTTTCAAAACGTTGTGATGACATTAATACCAGATCTTACTTTACTTTTTAAATTGGCCGTTTGAATTGTTAAAACCCGTTGAAGAGTTTAAAAACCTTGTAGGAGAAGAACTCTTAACTTGTAAATGTCACATGAATCCTTGGGTAGTCGAAGGCCATGTGCGGGCTATTCATGGTGAAGTGCAAATAAATAGGAAGATAATATTTAAAGGGCGTAGAATTGATAAGTTTTTAGAGTGACAGACTAAATTCTTATAATTTGATTTATAGACTAGGAAAGGGTCACTAGTAGGGCCAACCATAGCCACCCTTGGACATCTAGAAGTGTGAGCCTAGATTAACCCATTACTACTAACAATACATCCGTACCTATTATGTAAATTAGTCAATGTTCTTTGCACCTGGATCAAAGGGTAAAGAATAGGAATGCTTCTATTTGGCACAATACCATAAATTAAATCCTCCAACGAATATTAAACTATCTTAAAAATCTTAGATTAATTGAAGGAAAGAAAGTTGTTTATTTTTTTAATATAGAGTTTATAAAATCATTTTCTTATTATTATTTTCTTTAAATTGCTTCTAGTAAATTAAATAGTAATTATAATCAAAATAAAAAATATTTTTACTATTATATTTCTCTTTCTCTTATAGAAATTTATTTCTATAAATCTTCCCTGTGGGATTGATACTTGGATCTTTGTTTAAAAACCCTATATTACTTGAAACGATACGTATACTTGCGTAGTACCCCTAGTGTGTAAAAATATTACTTATATAATATAAATTTTATACACTAGCCGCTAATTATAAATTGAGTCAAAGCCTTTTAGCAATCTTTTAGAAGCAACATCACTACGTTAAGCGCGGCGGTCGGGCCAAGTTTTTGGCGCCGTTGCCGGGGAAGAAATCAAATTAGCATTTAAAACAAATTCCTAGGTAAAGCTAAGGGAAGGGTTATGGTTTTCTACCAAGTCCCTAATCCTATAGCTAGTCATCTCCTATGACGTCTAGGTTCTTGTGTTTTGGTTTGAGGAAGATTTTCTTCATCAAAGAACAATTAAGTTCAGTTGTTCTTATAAACATCCTATCGTACTGAGGAAGTGCTTAAGACGAATCTTAAACATCTTTTCAATACTTTTAGGATTGTTTTAAGTCTAAGAGAATTTAATTATATAATGAATCAATTATCCAGGAGTTCAAGTTTTGTTATCTTGCTCAGTGAACTAGGACATTTGAATATCCTATGAGTGAAATAATACTTCACTTAACACTCCATTTAGGAGTTATGACAACATGAGCTTTTGAGGGCAAATTAACGTTCAAGTGATTTGTGATTTAATTTAATTTCAATTAATGGGTTCAAGTTTGGAATAGTGTTCAAGTTGTTTTAGATTTATTTTTGAATTCTTTATGTCTTAAGTGATGTTATATTTAATTCAATTTAATTTAATTTAAATTTAATTTAATTTGATTTAGTTTTAATTTTAATTTTATTTTATTTATTTAATTTAAATTAATTTTATTTTAACTTGATTTTATTTTTTTATTTAATTTAATTTAATTTAATGTGTTTTAATTTAATTTAATTTAATGTGATTTAATTTAATTTAATTTAATTTAATTTAATTTAAATTTTAATTTGGTTTTATTTTTAATTTTAATCTAGTTTTATTATTATTTTTTTAATTTTAATTTAATATTTTATTTTTTTATGCTTTAGGGATGATTTAATTTTAATTGTTAAAGTATTAATTTAATTGAAATTTTAAAAGGATTTAATTTAAATGTTTTAATTTTAATTTAATTTAATGATTAAGCATTTTAAGTTTTGAATTTGGATTATCATTTTAATTAGGAATTGAATATTATTGAGGTGATTAATTTAGGGATTCTTAGATTAAAGAATAAATTTCTTTCTTATAATATCCCTATTTTAATAATTCTAATTTTTTATTATTCTTCCAAATTTAATTAATTATTTAATTAAGGTTTATTTTGATTACTTTCAAATTATTTGGTAGGTTTTTACCTTTTAAATACCTAAGTTTAAAACATCCAAAATCAACTTAGTATCAAATATTTTACCCACCCTTTTAATTAAACCTAAAATTTTTAATTATAGGTTAAAATTTTAATTACTATTTTGCCCTTTAAACTTACTAATTTCATAACTCACTAAATTGAGCTTAAATGAATTTAAAATTTTTATGTGGCTTCACTCATATGTCAATAAAGATATTAGAGGAGAAAATGTGATTTTTTTATATTTAATTTAATTATATAATTATTTTCTGTGGAAAATAAGGATTTTCAAGGAAAATTCAACAACATGACCAAGGGAAAGTTTCTATCCTTAAGATAATTACAAGAAATTTCTAATGACCAGAGGACCACTTGGACCAATTTTGGTGATTTTTTGAATTATATTATTTTTATTATAATTATTTTGAGTTTTGGAGTATTA
Source organism: Papilionanthe hookeriana x Papilionanthe teres (assembly GCA_022702705.1). Lineage (NCBI taxonomy): Eukaryota > Viridiplantae > Streptophyta > Magnoliopsida > Asparagales > Orchidaceae > Papilionanthe > Papilionanthe hookeriana x Papilionanthe teres. The sequence continues at coordinate 149,342,675 of CM040425.1, read as the reverse complement.
ATTAATTTAAAAATAAAATAAAGATTGAAAAATGAATTTTATATTTTTCAAAAATCTCTCTGATATCAAGGAAACCAGAGAACCAATTTTTGTAATTTTTTGATTTTTCTTTGATTTATTAGAATTATATTAGTGGAAATGCTAGAAAATACATTTTTTTAATTTTAAAATTACCTTAGGTCTTTAAAATTTAATATCTCATCATAAAGACCTAAGAAAAATATGGGGTTTATTCCTAAGTGATTAAAATTCAAAATATAACATTTTGATGAATTTTATTATTTTTGTGATTTTTATTATTTTTTAATTATTAAAAATATTAAAATAATGCAAAAAATCAACTTTTTAGAAAATTGCAATTTTAATTTTCTTAAATTCCCCTAATATCAGAGAGGCTCCAAAACAAATTTGGTGAATTTTTGAAAAGGATTTTGAAAGTTATGAATTTTTAAAGTTTAAATTTGGCTAAATGGTTTAATCAACCCATTTGATAGGGCTAACCAAGTCCAATTGACTTCAAATTTTTATGGTGGGTTCCTCTGATCCTAAAAGTCAGTGGAGAATTGATTTTGAAGTCAATTTGATGTATGATTAGCTCTAATTAATTAAGATTCAATTTTGGGTGTTTAAGCCAATTAGGGTCATTACAACTGAATTAACTCAAGACCTATTTTCCCTAGGGTCCTCTGGTCACAAGAAACATCACCAAATTTTACTAGAATTTATTTCACAACATGCTAATTATTAGTATTAAAATACTCAGAGTAGTAACCTAGAATTGAAAAATCAATAACTCTTCATAGGGGTGGCCTCTGACTTTGGAAAATCCAAGGAATGTTCTCAAATTCAGAGGCTTCAAACGCCCTATGGTCTCATGCCATGGTGAATTTCCTATATGCATGAAGAATTAAAACGATGCAGAGAGTAAATAAATCATTAAAAATAAAATACTTAATGAAATTAAATAATTTCTTTTCCACATTATTCTCCTCTGTTCACTGAGTAAGAGGGTATTTTGATTTTATTTTTCTGATTTTTCTACACAAAGTTATGTATTTTTGAAGTTTAGGGAATTAAATAAATAAGAAAATGCCTATTTTCCTACTTATCTAGCGCGGCGCCCTGTCATCCTTGGCATCTCCGAATGACCACGCGGCGTGCTCCCATTCGACGCCGCCACTTGAGTCAGCAGCCCGGGTCCTGCCTTCCGCGTATCATCCACTGATCCGACTTGATCTGAGCCGTCCATCCGCGCGTGTATTGAATGAACGGCATCCGTTCATCGTCCCCAAACCTCCTAGCCCGAGAACTGTCCATCTTCTAGGCTTAAGATCTCGCTCGATACTTAACTAAATTAAACGTTCTTATGCTCTATAGATTCGTCTCGAGAAGATGAACACATCCATACGGTTTATGTGGTATGGAATTAACTCAATAAAAATGGAGAATGTTCAGAAGCTCGGGTAGAAGAGTGAGACCAAACCTTTGCTCAGAGAAGTGTGGCTTCGATCTGAGGGTCGTGTCATCTTCAATTGGGTCCAAGCAAGCTCCGGATGAAGTCTCCCGGCTCGGTGAATTGTCCAGGTATGATTTCGACCAAGCCCGATTTCAACCTTTGGAGTCCGGAACGGATGAGTGGCCCGGAGAGGGGGCTTTCACCTGGGGAACTTCTCCTCTTGACCTTGTGCAGGTGTAGGTGAGTTTAATTTGACTTTGGTGGAGGATTTGGGAATGTCCTGTTCTGGCCTGAGAATTCAGCTCCAAAATTGAGTTCAATTAGTGGGGATTAGGGCAAGAGGACAGTGGGGATCAAATGCTCTAGGTGTGGGGAGAGTCTGGAGTGATTTTGGCAGAGTTTCCTTAAGGTTGATTCATCACCTCCTCCATGATCGAGAGGGGTGGGGTTTAAATAGGAGAGGCTGGAGGGCCTCCCAGGGGGAGTTAGGGCTTGGGATCAGCTGCTTAGGTCAAGGGAAGAACAGCCATGGTGGCCATTGGGCATGGGGCAACTCAGCAAGGTGGAATTCCAAAGTTTGGCTCCTCCCCATGTCTCGGCCATGGCATTTTTAGGCGACCCAGGTGGCTGGCGCCAGGCAAGGGTCACCCTCAAGGTCAGGGAGGTTAGGGGTTGGAGTTGGTGAATTCAATTGAAACCTTACATGTGTAAAGTGGTTGGATTAAAATGGCATGGGGAGGTGGCTTCTTTTGCACTTGGTTTGGTTAACCCATGGAAATGGGCTTGATTCACCTCCCCATGGCTGATTTGGGCTGGGGGAGGATCAGATGAATCAGCTAGGAAAGGGTAGAGAAGTCACCATCCATGAATATTTTGATTAATCATGGATTAAGGTGAAGCATTAAAAGGGTTAAAACCTTTTCAAGGGGGCTTAAAAGAGGCTCCTTCTTTTGCAATTAATAGTATGATGATGTGTAAAGTGGATCCCATGGCTTCATGTGGCTTGTGCATGGCTTCAAGGCTTGCTCATGGCTTGGCTCACTTACATGAGAAAGGGATTTTGGGATTTTTGGCATTTAGAGGTGACTTGGCATATGGCTTGATTTGGAACCATTTGATTATTGATTTAGGACTTAAGGGATGATATTAATTGAGTGGTGATGGGATGAGATTGTAATGTGGGCTTTAGGAAGAGTTTGGGCTTTTAAAATTTAATGAAGATGGGCTTTAAAATGGTTTAGGGAAGTGGGCTTTTGGATTTTAAAATGGATTTTAGGATGAAAGTTTGGTAAAGGCTTGGGCCAAATAATTGTTAGGTTTGGCTTAAGGATGTGTCATGGTTGATTTGAAACAAGTTTGGAGTGATTTGGGTTTGAATTGGGTTGAATTTGGGTTGATTTGATAAATGGGCCTATGTAGGTCAAATTGGGCTAACTTGGGCCAATGTTGGGCTAGGGTTGAAATTGATGTAAAATTGATGTTAGGAAATGTTTATGGGAGTGTTTGAAAGAGGTTCCAACTTTTGTTGGATTTTGATTTTGGGATTTGGGCTCATTTGGGTTAGGGGTGGATTTAGGTCAAAATTGGGCCTTTTGGTTTTAGGTTGAATTTGAGTGGGGTTTGGATCCAAATTTTTGGCAAATCAAGTTAGTTTTTTGTTTGTGGGGATGTTAGGGAACGTTTAGAAAAGATTTGGGGTTAATTGGAGTTAAATTGGTTTGGTTTGGGCTAGGTTTGGGTCATGGGTCTAAATTGAGCTTTAAGGCCAAAAGTGAAATTGGATTCAAATGTCAATCAAATTGGACTTGGATTTGGTCTAGATTGGTATTGGGGAATGTTGAATTGAAGTTTAGAATTGAATTGGACCAGAATTTGGGTCAATTGGGTAGGTTTGGTTTGACATTGGGCTCATTTTAGGTTAAAATGGGTCAAATTGGGGATTTTGACAAACGTGGGGTAATTGACAAACTTGGCCCATGGTGTAGTTGAACAAAATGAAATTGGGAATATTTGGGATTTTCTGGAATTTTCTGGGAATTTAATGAATTTTTGGATTTTTGGGTCAAGAGGGGCATTTTGGGTATTTGGAGGGTATTGGGAGGTATTTTTGGAATTTTTGGTATTTTTGGATATGAATGATCAATTTGAGTAATGTGGGAATTTTTGGGATTGGTTTTGAGGAATTTTGGGTAATTTAGGTGATTTTGCAAATTTTGGGTAGTTTGAAGAGCATTTAGTAGGTTAGGCGGGTCCGGAGCCCCGGGGGTAAAAAATTGAAAATTTGGAAAATTGAAGATTGGGTGAATGTAAGTGGGATGAAATCATTTTGGTTGAGCCATGAAGCCATATCAAGCCCACATGAGCCATGAAGGGACTCATTTGAGGCATTCACTATGTTGTTCCTAACCCTCTTAGCCAAGGGCTTAGGGGTTAAGGACCATCCATGTGAATCACCTCCATGAGTCAGGAGGTCAAGTTGGGTATAGGTGTGGTTTTAGGAGGTGTGTGAAAGTGTAGTGTACAAGTGTAGTGTGTGTAAGTCAACCTTCACTGCGACCGGGCCACCCGTGAGCGGTCCTAAGGCCAAAGAGTCTTATAGGAACTCATCCTTTAAACTTCCACATTTGATTTCAACCCTCTAGATGATTAGGGGTCTACAGTCAACTTATAAGAAGTGGTTTGAAATTCTAGGTGGTGGGTCCCAATTCTAATCCTCTAAGATAGTCAAAGGAAAAGCCTAAGGCTAGATCCTAAGTACTAAAAAGAAGAAGAGAAGACCTCATCAAAAATGAGGTTAACACGTACTTCCTAAATCTCTGTGGGCGCGCTGACAAGCCTGCCCTCTGCTCTAGAGACTACAGACTTGATTCTCTTGTCCTCCTCAGTGTTTGTTTTCCTTTTCTTGCTGCCGGGTTGGTGGCTTGGGCCACCCACTTTCATTCTTGTCCGATCGGGTAGTTCCTCTCGGTCAGCCGGGACCCGCGTCACTTTCCTCGTATTGCGATCCCGCCGGTGCGAAGTCCGAGTCAATTTCTATTATCGCTCCATCTTTCACCCTCTTTTCGTCGAGTGCAAGGCTTACGCCATTTCTAAAGTTCAGGACCAACCGCCCGCTCGACATTTCCCTGCGAAAAGACAAGGAAAAGGATCAGGGGCTGTACTAAGAACAAGAACATTAAGAAAAAGTTTATTAGAGACAGAGTTTTCTTTTGTATATATTTTTTTTTAAATTCAATAGGGATGAAGAGGAAAATATCGAGAAAAAAAAATTTGATTTTGAAGAGAGAACAAAGAAAATTTTATCATCATGATTTTATTTATTTTAGCACATTTTTTATTATTTTTTGGTTTCGGACCCAGTCATAAGTAATTACTTCGCCTGTGCTTCTAGGGATGAAGAATTCATTCCTTTGAAACATCAGGTAGCGTAATACTTCTTCAAGTATCGTCCGTTGATCGGAAGCATATGTCGTTCTCCTTGGCGATTCACTAGCCGGTAAGAGCCTCCCGAGTATACTTGCTTCGACCACAAACGGTCCTTCCCAAGTGGGTTCAAATTTTCCTCCTATCTTGCGGTGTGCAAGAATAGGTCTCTTGAGAACGAGAACTAAGTCACCAACTTTGAAGGTTCTTGGGCGGACCCAGTCTCGTCATGGGCTTGAACCATCTTAGCTTGGTATAGTTCTAAATTCTCGTCGCGCCGCAAGTATTTTCCCTTCCAGGCTTTCTAATTCCTCTAGTCGTAATTTGGCATTCTCTTCTGTCGTGATTTTGTTTGCAACTGCAATTCTGAGTGAAGGAAGCTGGACTCAGACCCATACACTAGAGCGTAAGGTGTAGCTTGAGTAGGAGTTCTGAAGGTTGTCCGGTAGGCCCGTAAGGCTTCTAATAACTTCTCGTGCCAATTTCTCTTATTATCGTCCAAAGTTTTCCTTAAAATTTGAACGAGAGTTTTATTAAAAGCCTCAGCCAGGCCGTTTGCTCTTGGATAGTAAATTGTTAAATATCGCCAGTTGATTCTGTGTCTCCTGACAAAATTGTTTATTTGCGTGCTTCTGAATGCTGATCTATTATCTGAGATGAGCCTGCGCGGCACTCCAAAACGGTAGACAACTTGGTTCTTGAAAAACTATAGCACGTGGTGTGCTTTCACTTCTCTGAGTGGAACTACCTCTGCCCATTTGGAAAAGTAATCTGTAGCCGCAAGAATGAAGCGATGTCTTTTTGAAGATGGTGGTTCTATTGGACCCACTATATCTGTGACCCAACATACAAATGGCCACGACGCAATTGTCAGATGTAGCACATTTGGAGGTTGGTGTAGAACCACTCCGTGCACTTGGCATTGGTGACAGCTCTTGGCGGTTTTCATGCAATCGGTCATCATCGATGGCCAGTAGTATCCTAGTCTTTTAATTTTCATTTTCATCTTCGGACCCGACTGGTGAGCGCCACAGAGTCCTGAATGCACTTCTTTAACAATTTCAAAGGCCTCGGACCCGCTTAGGCACCTTAGCCACATTTGATCGAAAGACCTTCTGTATAACATGTTGTTTACTAATGCGTAGGACAGAGTTCTTTTCTTGATCAGATGGGCTAACGACCTATCGTCTGGTAGTTTTTCTCTTTGCAGGTAGTCTATTAATGGTTATCGCCAATCTTCTGTGTTTTCCGTCATCGCTCTTGCAATCGATTCTTTTTCTTTTTCTCGATTTGTGTATTTTGTCTATGTCGAGTCGTGATAGGACCCGACGTCCGTGAACCGACACTTCCATCGATTCATCTTGCAAGCGTGGCAAATTCTTTTGCTAGGAGGGCTAACGCATCTGCTAAAGCGTTTTCTTTTCTGGGAATTTTGTAGATCGTCACATTCGGAATCTGTTCCAACAACTGTATGACATACTGGAAGTATTGCTCGAGTCTTGGCTTTAAAATTCGTATCTTGTCCGGCGATCCGTTGAATGATTAACTGTGAATCCCCGTATATGTTGATGTTTGTTATCCCCATTTGAATAGTTAATTCCGAGTCCGTTATGAGAGCTTCATATTACGCTTCGTTGTTTGTACATGGCTCTGTTAAGTGGTAGGAGTATCTTAACATCCCCCGCTCCGGTGTTATAAAAATTAGTCTCATTCCTGCCTTACCGGGCACTATCACTTGCGTTTCTTCATCTTTGTGTGCTGAAGATGCTCCATCGAAATATAATTCCCAACGTCTATCATCAGGGTCTTCTAAGCTCATTATTTGTTCATCTGACAAGTCATCATTGAGAGGAGATTCTGCCGGCAAAGGTTGTGTTGCGAGGAAGTCTGCTAGGACTTGTCCCTTTACAGCACGAAGAGGCACGAAAGTTATATCGAATTGCAATAGTATCATTGACCACCTGGAAAGTCTACCAGAAAGCGTTGGAGGGGTCATCAAGTATTGCAATGGATTAAATTTCGAGATCAAGTTGACCTTATGAGAAAGCATGTAGTGCCTGAGCTTTTGAGCGGCGAAGATCAGGGCAAAACAGTGCTTTTCAATTGTGGGATAATTTATTTCCGTCGGAAGTAAACGACGGCTTAGGTAGTAAAGAGCATTTTCTTTACCCTCATCATTGACACAGACAATTGTGCGATACACTGAGATTGGGGCTGCTAAGACAGGAGGTGTCATTAAATATTGTTTAATGTCCTCAAAGGCCTTCTGGCATTTCTCTTCCCAAATAAATTTAGCATCCTTTTTAACTAATGCCAAGAAAGGCTGACACCTACCTGACAAGTTCGAGATAAAGCGTCAAAGATATGCTAGCTTCCCTTGAAAAGATCGTAGTTGTTTTAAGGTTTTGGGAGGCAACATTTCTAAGATAGCTTTAATATTTTCCAGGTTTATTTCAATTCCACAATGTCGGGTAAATCATGTTAGTTTTTTGTTTGTGGGGATGTTAAGGAAGGTTTAGAAAAGGTTTGGGGTTAATTGGAGTTGAATTGGGTTAGTTTGGGCTAAGTTTGGGTCATGGGTCCAAATTGGGCTTTAAAGTCCAAAGTGAAATTGGATTCAAATGCCAATCAAATTGGACTTTGATTTGGCCTAGATTGGTGTTGGGGATGTTGAATTGAACTTTATAATTGAATTGGACCAGAATTTGGGTCAATTGGGTAGGTTTGGTTTGACATTGGGTTCACTTTGGGTTAAAATGGGTCAAATTGGGGATTTTGACAAAAGTGGGGTAAATTGACAAAATTGGCCCATGGTGTAGTTGGAAAAAATGAAATTGGGATTAGATGGAATTTTTTGAAATTTTCTAAGAATTTTCTGAATTTTTGGATTTTTGGGTCAAGAGGGGCATTTTGGGTATTTGGAGGGTATTGGGAGGTATTTTTGAAATTTTTGGTATTTTTGGCTATGGATGATCAATTTAAGTAATGTGAGAATGTTTAAGATTGGTCTTGAGGAATTTTGGGTGGTTTGGAGATTTTTTTGAAAAATTTGGGTAATTTCGAGGGTTTTGGGTAGAATTTGGCGGGTGTAGGGTCCCCGGGGTCAAAAATTCAAAATTTGGAAAATTGAAGATTGGGTAAATGTAAGTGGAATGGAACCATTTTGGGTTGAGCCATGAAGCCATATCAAGCCCACATGAGCCATGATGGGACTCATTTGAGGCATTCACTATGTTGTTCCTAACCCTCTTAGCCAAGGGCTTAGGGGTTAAGGACCATCCATGTGAATCACCTACATGAGTCGGGAGGTCGAAGTTGGGTATGGGTGTGGTTTTAGGAGGTGTGTGAAAGTGTAGTGTATAAGTGTAGTGTGTGTGTAAGTCGGCTCTCACCGGACCGAGGCCACCCGGGGCGGTCCTAAGGTCAAAGAGTCCTACAGGAACTCATCCTTTAAACTTCCACATTTGATCTCAACCCTCTAGGTGATTAGGGGTCTACAATCAAGTTTGTGGAGTTTACAGGGAGTTAAGAAGTGGTTTGAATTTCTAAGTGGTGGGTCCCAATTTTAATCGTCTAGGATAGTCAAAGGAAAAGCCTAAGGCTAGATCCTAAGTACTAAAGAGAGAAGAGAAGACCTCATCAAAAATGAGGTCAACAAATGGACCCCCAATAGGTGTGGTGTGCTAACCAAGCACACCGCGCGTATTGGCATTGACCGAAAAGATCAACGTAACCAACACAGATGTCCAAGTGACAAACTTAGGATGAAATTAAAGAATTTCCGCTGGAGCGTGTCAAGTATATCTCTGAGACTGGAGATTCCTAAACTCTCGCTGGGGAAAGGGAAAGGAGGTGAATCCCAAATCACATGATGCGGGGAATTTCGATTTAGGTTTCATTTTGTTTCAGTTTAAGTTTTGATGTGTGAGCTCAGATTTCAGTTTGAGTTTCAATTTAGATTGAAGTTTTGTTAAGATTAATTTGAAGGGATTTGAACTTGAAATGAAAAATTGGAATTTTGTGGTTTTAGATGTGACATCTTCAACCTCAAAAGAAAATTGAATTGATCAGATTGAATCACTGCAATGAGGAGAGATCTCAGAGCAATGCGGTATTGGATGTAAAATCCTTAACCTCAAGAGTTTGATTTTGATGTATTTCATTGTTTAGGGAAAGAATCCTAAAGCAATGCAGTCTCGGATGTAAAATCCTCAACCCCAAAAGTTTGAATTTAATATATTTCATTGCGATAGGGAAAGAATCCTAAAGCAATGCAGTCTCGGATGTAAAATCCTCAACCCCAAGAATTTGAGTTTTGATGTATTTCATTGCGATAGGGAAAGAATCCTAAAGCAATGCGATCTCGGATGTAAAATCCTCGACCCCAAGAATTTGAGTTTTGATGTATTTCATTGCGATAGGGAAAGAATCCTAAAGCAATGCAGTCTCGGATGTAAAATCCTCAACCCCAAGAATTTGAGTTTTGATGTATTTCATTGCGATAGAGAAAGAATCCTAAAGCAATGCAGTCTCGGATGTAAAATCCTCAACCCCAAGAATTTGAGTTTTGATGTATTTCATTACGATAGGGAAAGAATCCTAAAGCAATGCAGTCTCGGATGTAAAATCCTCGACCCCAAGAATTTGAGTTTTGATGTATTTCATTGCGATAGGGAAAGAATTCTAAAGCAATGCGAGTCTCGGATGTAAAATCCTCGACCCCAAGAATTTGAGTTTTGATGTATTTCATTGCGATAGGGAAAGAATCCTAAAGCAATGCGATCTTGGATGTAAAATCCTCGACCCCAAAAGTTTGATTTTGATGTATTTCATTGCGATAGGGAAGAATCCTAAAGCAATGCAGTCTCGAATGTAAAATCCTCAACCCCAAAAGTTTGACTTTGATGTATTTCATTGCGATAGGGAAATAACCTAATGCAATGCAGTCTCGGATGTAAAATCCTCAACCCCAAAAGTTTGACTTTAATGTAATTTGAGATCTGGAAGATTGAAATTGAAATTTGATTGAGATTTGATTTGAGATCTGGAAGATTGAATTTGAAATTTGATTGAGATTTGATTTAAAATTTGTGTTCATTTTGTTTGTCCTTTAACAATTCAAATTTGCCTTATCGTTCATTTAATGTTCATGTGAATTTGGTGTTCATCATTATTTTTAGATTTTTAAGGAAAGTTTTCTTTTATTCTTTTTGTTTCTTTCTGTTCTTTGTTCGAAGTTCATTTAACTTTAATGACGTTTCCCAGTCAATTTACACAAAAGAGGTGAAGGCCAAAATGTGACATGGTCACTTTCATTCCAATCATGTCGAAGATACATCATACAACTCGATCTGGAATACATCTCACACAATCCATGCAGGCTCAAAATGGACTATGTATGATCTTTGTCGATCCATCCAAAAAGGCATCCGTCGAAATCCATGTACGAATAGTGAGGTACATGGTCGATAACATCACCTTCCAAGCCATCCTTGGCAAGGATGTCGTATGGATGTACGTTGGTGGTGTGATATTTTCCATGTAACTCACGGCTCGTAAGGTCGGAGGCTCTCTAGCTGCGGGTACAGTTGGAAGTGGTAAGGTGCTTTCCTGTCATCCATCCTTCGAAAGTAGCCGAGATCCGCTTCATTGGTACTCACAGTATGCAATGTTTAGCGACATCCGCTCTGTTGCCCTTTAGTATCATGACGGAACCTACCGGTAATGGTATCTTAAGCGGCCCTCGGAACTCACTCGGGCCTGCTATCCGGAGGTCGGATCCGAACATGATATTACATTCGTTCAGAAAAGAAACTGTACAGAAAGGTCTGACAAAGTCGTGGTGATCTATGTGTGGGGGTATGCATTCACCCTGCTTTTAAATGTTAATGATGCAACTGTTGGGTATGCAATCTGCTGGCAATACCCTCCATGTTATCATTCTCTTTACCATCCTTTTGATGACCAATGGCATTGGATCTACCTTGCCATGACGGAGTATTCCCGGTGGGTTTCCCTTCCTGTCTTCTGCGAAGTTGTAGCAGCATCCACATTGTATGGTAATTCTTCCTTTCCCTGGCATCCATCTCTAGGGTTCCGAGTAAGTGTTTCTCTTAGGCGGCCTGCTCGACCCATTCTTTTCAAATCCCGGATGCAGTCCACGATTTGTTGTTGTTCGTATTCTGAGAACATGTTTGTATGTAGCTCGAGGCCTTCTAGTATATTGATCCTCTTGCCTCTAATTCTCTCGAAGTATTCAAAAGTTTGCTTCTCGACATTCGCATTCTTTCTAGCTCGTATTACGGAATAATGCGCAAATGGCGAGGCACAGTGACTTACTTGTGGGATATATGGCTCAATCCCTTCGCGTTCTCCTGCATACCTAGGCTCCTCGGGGATGGTCTCTGTCGGGACATACTCCGGAGTTGCTTCTGCAACAAGGTCATGCACTACTGGTGGCTTTATCTGGTGGACTGCGACCTCTGGAGCTAATCCTGGCATCTCATCATAGCTCGAAGAAAAACAGTCTTTAAATTCCATTAATAACTTGATTATTTCTTCGGAGTCTTCTTTATTAAGTAAGGAGCTAACAAAGGTAGGTCTAGGCTCTTCGCTAGTACCTAAGTTAACTTCCGTTAACTCATCTATTGTAGATGTGATCTCTTCTTCGAACTCTGGTGGAGCGTTTCCAAATTTTAAATCTTCAAATTATTCTGTAGTTTCCATGCAGTTTTCATTAGACTCGCAAGTGACAACCAAGCAAAATTTAGTATCATCAACTGATCCTACTGTGCCGAATCCGAGACCATGTTTTGAATTGAGTGGACGACTGGAGTTATTCCATAAATTTTCAAAATGTTGTGATTGGCCTTTTGTCCATTATCGAGGTAAGAAACCACGCTGAATTAAATTTTGAACACAGGGAGAGTACCACTTAAAAGGTAATTCCATTAATTCCTATGAAGTAGCATCTTCAAATTGTACATTACTTTCAGTTTTGGAGGAAGGAGCACCACGGTAGAATTTGATGAGCTTTGCACCGCCGCTACGTACCTCTTTGACCACCATACCCTCGATCTTATTAGAATGGATCGGGGTCAGGGTCATAGTATGTAAATAGTGGTTAATCTTCTCATACATTGATTTATATTCCTCGTTCTTTTCATCTTCGAGAGAAATCCTGAATTGCGGCTTCTTCCGACTTATTGTCGCTGCTTGTTGCTTGATCTCTTTTTCTTCTTCAGAACTGTCTTCCTAATCAAAATTGATGGCTGGTTTTCTCTGTCCAACTGTCTTAACGTCTCTGCCACGACCTCGTCCTCGGCCTCGACCTCGGATGCGAGTTGTGGAGAAACCTTCACCATCTCGCCGTAAGGGAGCGGTGAGTGAGTCGTTGGACTAGAACTTCGGGTTCTTCGTCATCCCGAACTTCCTTTGCTTCATTCGTTATGGTATCTCTGGAGAAGATTGTTTTCTTTGGAGGTGTGTAATAAGCTGCATCTTCATGGATTCCAATTTCATGTACGGAGAATGGTTGTAAGTCACCTTTGATGCACTGTTCCCCTCCATCGTAGTATTTAATGCACTGATGTAGAGATGATGTTACCATCCGGTTCTCATGTATCCATGGTCGGCCTAGTAGAGCGTTGAATGACGTTTCTGAATCAATTATGTGAAATTTTGCGATTGTCTTTGCTAAGTCACCTGTCTTCATTTGCAGTGTTATCGATCCGAGGGCTCTTTCTCATTTCTGGTTGAATCCTCTTAATAACATTTTGTCCGCTTCAAGCTCGCGAGCATCAATTTCCAAGTATGCTAGCGTTCGATGATTCATTATATTGATTGATGCTCCTGGATCCACTAATACTCTAGAGAGTGTAAACTTCCCGATTGTAGCCCGAAATGTACAACGGTCGGTTGTGATGCTGTCCCAAGTAGTAGGTCATTGTCCGTGATGGTAACACTTCGCTGTTCCTTTAACGAGCAAACCTCATCTAAGGAATCTCCGGTCATTTGAGATAAGCAAATTTCTGGATCAAGCAAGGCCTTGATTAGAGCTTCTCTCATCTCCTTTGATAAGATGAGAGCGTCGTAGATGCTTAGTTTGGCCGGTAGTTTCCTAAGATGGGCTAGCACGTTGTAGTCCACATTATTTCCATGTGTCTCGATTTCTTCCCGAATGGGTATTTCTTCTGCCGGGGTTGGTTCTTCCTGAACAACCGTCTGCTTTCCTTTGTCCTTTGGACCCATTCTCGGAGGTAGAACTCTTCCACTTCTTAAGTTGACTTCTGTAATTTCTCATGAATCTAGTAGTGTGCTTGCTGGTATCTCCTCCTGAATCAGAATGACAGGTTCTTCTGGATTAGCTTCAGAGTATGAAGGCTCTAACTCTATTGTGATTGGAGCTCCTCGAAGCTCGCAAATAGATTGATTGCCTGTTGAACTCTCATAGCCTCCTTGGTGGATGTCTTCTTTGTCATTGTGATCGTCGAGATTGTGTATGATTTGAGAATTGTCACTTGTATCGGAATCGATGTCCGGATTAGGTTGGTTGTCGCTAGTTACGTAATAGTTAGAAATAGTCAAAACGTAGCCAACGCCATAACCCTTATACTTATAAGATCCCACCGGAGTGAGCAGATAATCATACAGAGTCAGAGGTTCGAGGGATTTCTCCCCAGAATCGGAAACAACTATCCTAGGATAGGCGGCCCTAGTCCAGCCTCGGGAGCCTCGGTCTTCTCTTCTTCATCGATTTTCTTCTTTTCTTTAATCGTCTCTTGTTGAGGTGGTTCTTCTATCGCAAGTGATAATGCCGACTTGACGGGTTTAGAACTACGAATTGAGGCTCGCACCGAAGTGGTTTGGATGCGATCCAAAATCTTCTTCGAAGACTTTGTCCAAGCGAGTAGTCCATCCATCATCGGTCGCATAGGGATCTATCGGAACAATGAGATGCAGTCGAGATAACATTGACGGAACCTCCTTTCTGGGGTTCCTTCATGTATTCCTTCGGGATCGTTATATTCCCTTTTCGAAGATTGTCGTTGAGCCAACTTTTGAAGATAATACAATCTTCTATCTTGTGTCCAAGCATCCGGTGGTAAGGGAAAAAGTTGGGATCACCTTTCTTGTCAACTTCTTCTGGTTTCTTAGGCTCTGGCAGTTGGAAATCTGGAGTCTTCATCAGACTGCAGAACATTTTTGGCACTGCCTCATTCTTGAACGGATACTCCTTGCTTAGAAGCTCCCTTAACATACGTTGTGGACGAGGCGGTTGTTCATACTGTTGAGATAGCGATAGTCTGGGTCGGGGTTCTTGGTAATTACGTTGAATTCTTTGCGGCCGTTACGGCGGTATTTGTATTGGTTGCTTGCCTTCATCGGCTCACTGCGACGATCCCGGACTTCTTTTCAAAAGTTTTCACGGGCTTCTGTTTGTTTGTTTTGTCGGTGAAACTTAATTGCTTCGCTTCCTCTTGCAAGCTTCCGGCCTTGCTTAACAACTTCTCTAAAGTCTTAATAGTAAATCCCTTGAGGAGATGTGCTATCGGGCCATGAATGCTCTTAAGTAAAATGCCGGTGCATCTCTGTTCTTGTAGGCTGTGGCTCACACTTCATACTTAGATTCCTCCATCGAAGTATGTAGTCCACCAAAGTTTCATTCGGCTTCTGCTTCTCTAACACTAAATCACCTATAGTGATGTGGTGCTGAGCTCCGGCAAATCGCTTAATGAAGAGGTTCTCTAATTCTGAAAATGTCTTCACCGAACCGTTCGGTAATTCCGCATACTGTCGGCATATTTTTAGGTTGTGTGTTTTATTTTGAAAAGGGGGTCGCCAAACAGAAATTGTTGGCGAATTTTTAATTTAGTTTAAATAAATAATTTGAAAAGTAGTATTTGATTTTGAAAATAATTTTAAATTTGAAGGTTTTAAGATATAAGATTAAACCGATCTCACATCCCAAATAGTTTATATAAACGAGCACCGCACCACGAACCGTGTATCTATCCTTAAGGATAGACACATCGCTTGATGGTGGGGCTCGATTAAATAAACTAGAAGATTTGTGACATCTGTTTGGTACTGCGAACCAATTTTATAAGCCGACAAATTCCACGCTTAATATGAAAGCATTAAACAGGGTTTATATTACCTGGGTTCTTTAAAATTCCCTATAGGGGCAAGCCCTTATAGTTAATTACATCTTAAGTGACGGGAATCACCTAAGAAAACTCTCGATAATAATCAATAATTCTACTCTCAAGGATTTCAAAGTTTAAGTTCTCAAAGATTGAATTTTGGAATTTCAATAGGGAATGGATCGAATTTGGAACATTTTGTTTTGGGAATTCAAAGGAAGAAAAGTAGGAGAAATCACAGATTCGAAGTGAACTTCGGTAATTTCCCGATTATCCTATTGTTTGGCTTGAATTTAGGAAAGTCCTAATGTCTATTTAATTTTTTAATCTTACCAATTTTAATTAATTAGGGCTTATATTTATATGACAGAATCATACAAATAGCCTCGAAGATATGAGGGTTTATGTAGTATCAGACGACTACCTCGGAATCCTAAGACCGGTTAGGGCTTAATTTACAAGGTAAATGCCTAAGGAAGAGTTGTGGATTTATGTTGCACTAGACAAACTACCTCGAAGTCCTATGGCTTTGTTATTTAATTCTAGGAAAGTTTTGCTGAAGTAGACTCAGGTTTTGCTTGATGACGATGGCCGTGCTGCCCACCATGCTCCAAGCTCCTTGTTGTTGCAGAGGTTTAGTTATTGAAGTCATAAATCAGGAGATGAGAGAAGTGTTTTGGTTTAGAGAAAATCTTAATTTCCAAGTGTTTTTTACGTTTTAATTAAAACAAATCTTAAAGTTGATTATAACAACACCGGTTAAGATCCCACGGTTCCATCCTTCCGGCATCGTTATTTTTATCGGATTCACTTAGTCCAGATGAATTTGCTAAACTCAACTGAATGAGTTCCACACTTTCATCTAGACCGTGGGAAATCCAGTTAGCAACATGTAGGTTACATCATCCGAGGTATTCCCGATCATCCAAGAGGACGTTTTAATTTAGTTGTAATTGTAGTTTTGTGTTTTGTTTGTGATTAAATTTTGAGTTGTTTTATATTTTGAAATGTTGTGGCGGTGAATTTTATCTTGCAATGACTTTTAACTTAGTTTTGGTTTCGGTTTTAGGGACTATCCTAAAGGTGTGGGTTTTCATGCAACGAGTTGTTTATCATACAAGAAAAGTAAGTGCGATGCGATTAAATAAATTGCAATAATGTAAATTGCAAGAAAATAAATTGCAATAAAACAAAAGCGTACCTGGAGGGTCTTCCCGTCATCCCAAGCTGCACTTAAAACACAATTAGAATATTTAAGCAAGTTCCTAGGTAAAGCTAAGGTAAGGGTTATGGTTTTCTACCAAGTTCATAATCCTATAGCTAGTCATTTCCTATGACGTCTAGGTTCCTTGTGTTTTTGTTTGAAGACGATTTTCTTCATCAAAGAACAATTAAGTTCAATTGTTCTTATAAACATCCTATCATATTGAGAAAGTGTTTAAGAAGAATCATAAACATCCTTTCAATATTTCTAGGATTGTTTTAAGTCCAAATGAATTCAATTACACAAATGAATTAATCGTCCGAGGTTTAGTTAAGTTTTGTTATTATCTTGCTCAGTGAACTAGAACATTTGAATATCCTATAAGTGAAGTAACATTTCATTTAATATTCTGTTTAGGACTTATGACAACTAAAGCTTTCGAGGGGGGATTGGTGTTCAAATGGTTTGTGATTTAGTTTAATTTCAATTAATGGGTTTAAATTTGGAATAGTGTTCAAGTTATTTTAAATTTATTTTGAATTCTTTATGTCTTTGGTGATGTTATATTTAATTCTATTTAATTTAATTTAATTTAATTTAATTGAGTTTTAATTTAATTTAATTCAATTTAATTCAATTTAGTTTGATTTGATGTTAAATTAAATTAATTTGATTTGATTTAATTTTAATTTAATTTGATTTAATTTAATTTAATTTTATTTTATTTTATTTTATTTTATTTAATTTCATTTTATTTTATTTTATTTTATTTGTTCATTTAATTTAATCCTTAATTTGATTTAACCTAATTTAATTTGATTTTATTTATTTAATTTAATTTAATTTGATTTTATTTATTTAATTTAATTTAATTTAATTTAAGTCATTTAATTTAATTTAATTTGTTTATTTAATTTAATTTAATCTTTAATTTAATTCAACTTTTAATTTTAATTTAATTTAATTTAATTTAAACCAATTTAATTTACTTAATTTAATTTAATTTTTAATTTAATTTTATTTTAAATTTTAATTAAAATTTTAAAAGAGTTTAATAATTTAATTTTAGTTTAATGATTAAGTCTTTTAATGTTTTGAATTTGAGTTATCATTTTAATTAAGAATCGAATATTAATGAGATGATTAATTTAGGGATGTTTAAATTAAAGAATAAATATCTTCCTAATAATATCCCTATTCTAATAACTCCAATTTTGTTATTCTTCCAAATTTA
Organism: Papilionanthe hookeriana x Papilionanthe teres; assembly: GCA_022702705.1. NCBI lineage: Eukaryota > Viridiplantae > Streptophyta > Magnoliopsida > Asparagales > Orchidaceae > Papilionanthe > Papilionanthe hookeriana x Papilionanthe teres. The sequence continues at coordinate 149,325,213 of CM040425.1, read as the reverse complement.
ATCAATTATTTAATTAAGGTTTAATTATTTTAAATTTTTTAATGGGTTTCCACCCTTTAATTATTTAAATTTCAATCATCCAAATCAGATTAGGATCAAATGTTTTACTTGTTAATTTTTATTAAACCTAAAGTTTTAATTGAGGGTTAAAATTTTAATTACCATTTTGCCCTTTAAGCTTAATAATTTCATAACTCACTAAATTGAGCTCAAATGAACTTGAAATTTTTATGTAACTTCACTCATATGTCTATAAAGACATGAGAGGAGAAAATGTGATTTTTTTGTGTTTAATTTTTTTATATAATTATTTTTGGTAGAAAATAGAGATTTCCAAGGAAAATTTAATAACATGACCAAGGGAAAGTTTCTGACCTTAAGAAAATTAGGGGACATTCCTAATGACCAGAGGACCACTTGGACAAATTTTGGTGATTTTTTGAATTATATTATTTTTATTATAATTATTTTAAGTTTTGGAGTGTTAATTAATTTAAAAATAAAATAAATGTTGAAAAATGAATTTTATATTTTTCAAAAATCTCTCTGATATCAAGGAAATTAGAGAATCAAATTTTGCAATTTTTTAATTTTTCTTTGATTTATTAGAATTATTTTAGTGGAAATGCAAAAAAATACATTTTTTTAATTTTAAAATTACCCTAGAGCTTTAAAATTTAATATCTCACTAAATAGACCTAAGAAAAATATGGGGTTTGTTCCTAAGTAATTAAAATTCAAAATGTGACATTTTTGTGAATTTTATTATTTTTGTGATTTTTATTATTTTTTAATTATTAAAAATATTAAAATAATATTAAACATCAACTTTTTTAGAAAATTAAAATTTTAATTTTCTTAAATTCCCTAATATCAGAGAGGCTCCAAAACCAATTTGGTGAATTTTTGAAAGATATTTTGAAAGTTATGAATTTTTAAAGTTTAAAATGACTAAGTGGCTTAATCGACCCATTTAGTAGGGCTAACCAAGTCCAATTGACCTCAAATTTTTATGGTGGGTTCCTCTGATCCTAAAGGTCAGTGGAGAATTGATTTCAAGTCAATTTGATGTATGGTTAGATCTAATTAATCGAGAGAACCATTTTGGGTCTTTAAGCCGATTAGGGTTGTTTTAAATGAACTAACTTCAAAACCTATTTTTCCTAGGGTCCTACGGTCATAAGGAACATCACCAAATTTTCCTAGAATTTATTTCACAACATGCTATTTATTGGAATTAAAATACTCAAAACGAGTAACATGAATTTGAAAAATCAATAACTTTTCATAGGGATGGCCTCGACTTTGGAAAATTCGGGGAATGTTCCCAGATTCGAGAGGCTTAAAAGCCTTATGGTCTCATGCCATGGTGAATTGTACACATGCATGGAGAATTAAAAATATGCAAAGAGTAAATAAATTATTAAAAATAAAATACTTGATGAAATTAAATAATTTCTTTTCCACATTATTCTCCTCTGTTCACTGAGCAAGAGGGTATTTTTATTTTATTTTTATGATTTTCCTTCACAAAGTTATGAATTTTTGAAGTTTAGGGTATTTTTATTTGAAGAGTAAGGCCATACCTTTGCTCAGAGAAGTGTGGCTTCGATCTGAGGGTTGTTGCACCTTCGATTGGATCCCAGCAAGCTCCGGATGAAGTCTCTGAGTGCAGTGAATTGCCTAGGTAGGATTTCGACCACGGTCGATCCACAAAGCTTGGAGGCTGGAGCAAGCTAGGTGGCTTGGAGATGGGGCTTTTGCTTGGTGGACACCTTCCCTTGGTTTGGGGAAGGTGTAGAACCAATCAATTTGGGGATTGGCTCAGCTTGTGGAGAAGTGTCCTAGTTTTGGGCTTGGATTTCAACTGCGAAATTGAGCTCGCGGAGAAGAAATGGCGGGGGATTTCGAGTGGGGAACAAGTGCTCTGTGTATGGGGAGTAGTACGGAACAATTTTGGCGAGTTTCCTTAAGGTTTGTTTCGGCACCTCTCATGGCCGAGAGGGGTGATGTTTAAATAGGAGAGGGTGAAGGGCCTCCCGGGGAGAGTTAGGGCTTGGGATCGAGTTGCTCTTGGCAAGAGAAGAACAACTACGATGGCCGCTGGGGATGGGGCGGCTCGGCGAGGGAGAATTCCAAGGTTGGCTCACATGTGAGCTCTCGGCCATGGTGTTTTCCGGCGGCACAGTGGCCGGCCGGCCGAGCATGGGTCACCCTCGAGGTCGGGTGGGTCGGGGCGGGACTTGGTGCAAGCAATTGGCAATTGCCATGTGTGAAGAGCTTGGATTGAAATGGAATGGGGGAAGACCATTTTGGGTTCAAATGAGTCAACCCATGGTTTTGGGCTAGGTTCACCACCCGAGGCACTGGTCTTGGGCTGAAAAGGGTCACTTGGGTCGGCCAAGAGAGAATGGTGTGGTCTCCATCCATGATGAGGTGGCTAAGCATGGTTTAGTGTGTGACATGCTTAAGGTAAAAAGGGTTTAAGAAGGATTAGGAAAGGGGTCCTCCTTTTGCCATTAATGGCTTGATCACATGTCGAAGCCTTCCATGGCTTCATGTGGCTTGTCCATGGCTTGCATGGCTCACCTTTGGCTTGGGAAAAGTGGAGTCAATTTCATGGAAATAGTTTTTAGGAATTTTTGGTGATTTGATGGAAATTTGCATGAAACTTGATTTGGAATGATTTGATGATGAATTTAGGACTTAGGGAATGGCTTTCATTAAGTGGATGGCAAGTGGAGATGTCATGTGGGCTTTAGGGTAGATTTTGGGCCTTTTGAAATGGTTTTAAATGGGCTTTTAAGATGGTTTAGGAAAGTGGGCTTTTGAATTTTAAAATGGATTTTGGGATGAAATTTTAGTAAAGGCTTGGGCTAAATAATTGTTGGATTTAGCTCATGGATGTGTCATGAGTGACTTGAAGCAAATTGGGGGTGATTTGGGTTTGAATTGGGTTAAATTTGGGTTCTTTTGGTGAATGGGCCAATATAGGTCCAAGTGGGCCAAGTTGGGCCAATGTTGGGCTAGGGTTGAAATTGATGTAAAATTAATGTTGAGAAATGTTTATGGGAGTGTTTCAAAGAGGTTTTGACTTTGATTGGGCTTTGATTTTGGGGTTTGGGCTCATTTGGGTTAGGTTTGGGTTGAATCTGAGTGGGGTTTGGGTCTAAATTTTGGGCAAATCATGTTAGTGTTTTGTTTGTGGGGATGCTAAGGAAGGTTTAGAAAAGGTTTGGGGTTAATTGGAGTTGAATTGGGTTAGTTTGGGTTAGGTTTGGGTCATGGGTCCAAATTGGGCTTTAAGGCCAAAAGTGAAATTGGATCCAAATGTCAATCAAATTGGACTTTGATTTGGTCTAAATTGGTGTTGGGAATGTTTAATTAAAGTTTAGAATTGAATTGGACCAGAATTTTGGTCAATTGGATAGGTTTGGTTTGACATTGTGTTCACTTAGGGTTAAAATGGGTCAAATTGGGGGTTTTGACAAAAGAAGGGTAAATTGACAAAATTGGCCCATCGTGTAGTTAAACAAAATAAAATTGGGAATATTTAGGATTTTCTGGAATTTTCTGGGAATTTTCTGAATTTTTGAATTTTTGGGTCAAGAGGGGTATTTGGGTATTTGGAGGGTATTGGGAGGTTTTTTTGGAATTTTTGGTATTTTTGGGTATGGAAGATCAATTTGAGTGATGTGGAAATGTTTGGGATTAATTTTGGGGAATTTTGGGTAATTTAGGTGATTTTGAAAAATTTGGGTAATTTCAAGGGCTTTAGGTAGGTTAGGCGGGTGTATGGTCCCGAGGGGTCAAAAATTGAAAATTTGGAAAATTGAAGATTGGGTAAATTTGAGCGGAATGAAATCATTTTGGTTGAGCCATGAAGCCACATCAAGCCCACATGAGCCATGAAGGGACTCATTTGAGGCATTTACTATGTTGTTCCTAACCCTCTTGCGAGGGCTTAAGGGTTAAGGACCATCCATGTGAATCACCTACATGAGTCGCGGAGGTCGAGTTGGGTATGGGTGTGGTTTTAGGAGGTGTGTGAAAGTGTAGTGTATGAGTGTAGTGTGTGTGTAAGTCAGCCCTTCACCGGACCGGGCCGCCGAGGCGGTCCTAAGGCCGAAGAGTCCTATAGGAACTCATCCTTTAAACTTCCACATTTGATTTGACCCTCACAGGTGATTAGGGGTCTACGGTCGAGTTTGTGGAGTTTGCGGGGAGTTAAGAAGTGGTTTGAAATTCTGGATGGTGGATCCCGATTCTAGTCCTCTAAGATAGTCGAAGGAAAAGCCTAAGGCTAGATCCTAAGTACTAAAAGAAGAAGAGAAGACCTCGTCGAAAATGAGGTCGAAAAATGGACCCCGATAGGTGTGGTGAGTGACGGAGCACACCGCGCGTATTGGTGTTGGCCGAAGCGATCAACAAAACCAACACAGATGTCCAAGTGACAAACTTTGGACGAAGTAGAAGAGTTTCCGCTGGGGAGTGTAAAGTATATCTCTGAGACTGGAGATCCCTGAACTCTCGCTTGGGAAAGGAAAAGGAGGTGAATCCCAAATCACATGATCTGGGGTAATTTCAATTTAGATTTTATTTTGTTTTAATTTAAGTTTCGATGTGTGAGTTTAGATTTCAATTTGGAGTTTCAATTTAGATTGAAGTTTGTCAAAATTAATTTGAAGGGATTTGATTTAAAATGAAAATTGGAATTTCGTGGTTTTAGATGTAACATCTTGACCCCAAAAGAAAATTGAATCGATTGGATTGAATCATTACAATGAGGAGAGATCTCGGAGTAATGCGGTATTGGATGTAAAATCCTTAACCTCAAGAGTTTGATTTTGATGTATTTCATTGCAATAGGGAAAGAATCCTAAAGCAATGCGGTCTCGGATGTAAAATCCTCAGCCCCAAAAGTTTGATTTGGATGTATTTCATCGCGATAGGGAAAGAATCCTAAAACGATGCGGTCTCGGATGTAAAATCCTCGACCCCAAAAGAATTTGAATTTTGATGTATTTCATTGCGATAGGGAAAGAATCCTAAAGCGATGCAGTTTCAGATGTAAAATCCTCAACTCCAAAAAACTTTGAATTTGATGAATTTCATTGCGATAGGGAAAAGATCCTAAAGCAATGCAGTCTCGGACGTAAAATCCTCAACTCCAAAAAGTTTGAATTTGATGTATTTCATTGCGATAGGGAAAGAATCCTAAAGCAATGCAGTCTCGGATGTAAAATCCTCAACCCCAAAAGTTTGATTTGGATGTATTTCATCGCAATAGGGAAAGAATCCTAAAGCAATGCGGTCTCGGATGTAAAATCCTCAACCCCAAAAGAATTTGAATTTTGATGTACTTCATTGCAATAGGGAAAGAATCCTAAAGCAATGCAGTTTCGGATGTAAAATCCTCAACTCCAAAAAAGTTTGAATTTGATGAATTTCATTGCGATAGGGAAAAGATCCTAAAGCAATGCAGTCTCGGACGTAAAATCCTCAACTCCAAAAAGTTTGAATTTGATGTATTTCATTGCGATAGGGAAAGAATCCTAAAGCGATGCGGTCTCGGATGTAAAATCCTCGACCCAAAAGTTTGATTTTGATGTATTTCATTGCGATAGGGAAAGAATCCTAAAGCGATGCGGTCTCAGATGTAAAATCCTCAACTCCAAAAAATTTGAATTTTGATGTATTTCATTGCGATAGGGAAAGAATCCTAAAGCGATGCGGTTTCGGATGTAAAATCCTCGACTCCAAAAAGTTTGAATTTGATGAATTTCATTGCGATAGGGAAATGATCCTAAAGCGATACGGTCTCGGATGTAAAATCCTCAACTCCAAAAAGTTTGAATTTGATGTATTTCATTGCGATAGGGAAAATATCCTAAAGCGATGCGGTCTCGGATGTAAAATCCTCGACTCAAAAAGTTTGAATTTGATGTATTTCATTGCGATAGGGAAGAGATCCTAAAGTATTGCAGTCTCGGATGTAAAATCCTCAACTCCAAAAAGTTTGAATTTGATGTATTTCATTGTGATAGGGAAAAGATCCTAAAGCAATGCAGTGTCAGATGTAAAATCCTCAACTCCAAAAAGTTTGAATTTAATGTATTTCATTGCGATAGGGAAAAGATCCTAAAGCGATGCGGTCTCGGATGTAAAATCCTCAACTCCAAAAAGTTTGAATTTGATGTATTTCATTGCGATAGGGAAAAGATCCTAAAGCGATACGATTTCGGATGTAAAATCCTCTAACTCCAAAAAGTTTGAATTTGATGTATTTCATTGCGATAGGGAAAAGATCCTAAAAGCGATGCGGTCTCGGATGTAAAATCCTCGACTCCAAAAAATTTGAATTTTGATGTATTTCATTGCAATAGGGAAAGAATCCTAAAGCAATGCAGTCTCGGATGTAAAATCCTCAACTCCAAAAAGTTTGAATTTGATGTAGATTTGATTTGAAATCTGGAAGATAAAATTTGAGATTTGATCGAGATTGGATTTGGAATTTGATTGAAATTCGATTTGAAATTTGGAAATATCAAATTTGAGATTTGATTGGGATTTGAATTTGATATCTATGTTCATTTTGTTTGTCCTTTAACGATTCAAATTTATTTTATCGTTTGTTTAGTGTCCATGTGAATTTGGTGTTCATCATTTTTAGATTTTTAAGGAAAGTTTTCTTTTATTTACTTTTTTTATTTTTTTTCTTTTCTGTTCTTTGTTCGAAGTTCATTTAACTTTAATGGCGTCTCCCAGTCAATTTGCACAAAAGAGGTGAAGGCCAAAAATGTGACATGGTCACTTTCATTCCAATCATGTCGAAGATACATCATACAACTTGATCGGCATATATTTCATACAATCCATGTAGACTCGAAACGGACTATGTATGATCTTCGTCGATCCATCAAAAGAAGCATCTGTCAAAAATCCATGTACGAATAGTGGGGTACATGGTTAATAACATCACCTTCCATGCCATCCTTGGCAAGGATGCGGTCGGATGTACGTTGGAGGTGTGATATCTCCCATGTAACTCACGGCTCGTAAGGTCGGAGGCTCTCTAGCTCGGGTGCAGCTGGAAATGGTAAGGTGTCTTCCTGTCGTCCATCCTTCGAAAGTAGCCGAGATCCGCTTCATTGGTACTCACGGTATGCAATGCTTAGCGATATACGCTCCGTTGCCCTTCGGTATCATGACGGAACCTACCGGTAAAGGTATTTTCAACGGCCCTCGGAACTCACACGGGCCTTCTATCCGGAGGTCGGATCCGAACATGATGTTACACTCGTTCGGGAAAGAGGCTGTGCGAAGGGTCGACAAAGTCGTGGTGATCTATGTGTGGGGGTATACGGTCACCACCGCTTGTAGATGTTGATAATGCTTGCTATTGGGTATGCGATCTGCTGGCGGTACCCTCCATGTTATCAATCTCTTTACCATTCTCTTGATGACTAATGGCATCGGATCCACTTGCCCATGACGGAGTATTCCCGGTGGGTTTCCCTTCCTGTCCTCCGCAAAGTTGTAACAGCATCCACATTGTATTGTGATTCTTCCCTTCCACGGCATCCATCTCCGGGGTTACGAGTATGTGTTTTCCCTTAGGCGGCCTGCTCGGCCCATTCTTTTCAAATCCTGGTTGCAATCCACGATTTCTTGTTGTTCATACTGCGAGAATACGTACGTATGTAGCTCGAGGCCCTCTAGTATATTGATTCTTCTGCCTTTAATTCTCTCGAAGTATTCGAAGGTTTTCTTTTCAACATTCTGCATTCTCTCCGGCTCGTATTCCGGAATGATCTGCGGATGGCGAGGCACAGTGACATATTGTGGGATATACGATTCAATCCCTTCACGTTCTCCTGCATGCCTCGGCTCCTCGGGGATGATGCATGTCGGGACATCCCCGGGGTTGCTTCTGCAACAAGGTCATGCATTGCGGTGGTTCTATCCGGTGGCGTGGTAGCCTTCTTTCTTCTGGTCTTTGTGAGATTTCCACGGTTCTTTACGTTATCCTAGGAGGTGGCCTCCTTTCTTCGGAGTTCTGGTGAATCGTGTCCTTGAAGTGTATGTACTGGCATTAGCAACTGTCTCGTCGCGCTGGTCCGCAGCTAGTTTTGTTAACATCTTACGGATACGGCGATTCTTATTTCTTCGTTGTGTGGTTGTGAGAGTAGCTCTTCGAACTTCTTGAATGTCTGTGGGCGCAGCGCTGACAAGCCTGCCCTCTGCTGTGGCGACTACAGACTTCATTTTCTTGTCTTCTTCAGTGTTTGCCTTTCTTTTCTTCTTCTTTGGATTGGTGGCTTGGGCCACCCATTTTCATCACTTGTCTGCCCGGGCAGTTCTTCTCGGTCAACTGGGACCCAGTCACTTTCCTCGTATTGTAGGCCTGCTGGTGCGAAATCCGAGTCAATCTCGATTATCGCTCCATCTTTCACCCTCTTTTCATCGAGTGCGAGGCTTACGCCATTCTTAAAGTTCGGGACCAACCGCTCGTTCGACATTTCCTGCGAAAAGACAAGGGAAAGGATCGAGGGCTGTACTTAAGAACAAGAACATTAAGAAAATGTTTATTAAAGACACATTTATATATATATATATATATATTTTTTATATTTTCAAATTTAACGGGAATGAAGTAGGATAAGATCAGGGAAGAGATTTTGATTTGGAAAAGAGAATAAGGAAAACTTAATTAGCATAACTTTATTTATCTTAGCACATTTTATTATTTTTGGGTTCGGACCCAATCATAAGTAATTACTTCGCCCGTGTTTCTTAGGGATGAAGAATTCATTCCTTCGAAACATCATGTAGCGTAATACTTTTTCAAGTATCGTCCGTTGATCGGAAGCATATGTCATTCTCCCTGGCAATTCACTAGCTGGTAGGAACCTCCTGAAGTATCTTGCTTCAACCACGAAACGGTCCTTCCCAAGTGGGTTCAAATTTTCCTCCTATCTTGCAATGTGCAAGAATAAGTCTCTTGAGAACGAGAACTAAGTCACCAACTTTGAAGGTTCTTGGGCGTACCAGTTTGTCATGTGCTTGAACCATCTTAGCTTGGTATAGTTCTAAATTCTGTTGCGCTGCAAGTCTTTTCCCTTCCAAGCTTTCTAATTCTTCTAGTCGTAATTTGGCGTTCTCTTCCGTCGTGATCTTGTTTGCAAGCTGCAATTACGAGTGAAGGAAGGCTGAACCTCTAAAGGTAACACTTGCCTCGGACCCATACACCAGAGCGTAAGGTGTAGATTGAGTAGTAGTTCTGAAGGTTGTCCGGTAGGCCCATAAGGCTTCTAACAACTTCTCGTGCCAATTTCTCTTATTATCGTCCAAAGTTTTCTTTAAAATTTGAACGAGAGTTCTATTAAAAGCCTCAGCAAGGCCGTTTGCTCTTGGGTAGTAAATTGTGGAATATTGCCAATCAATTCCGTGTCTCCTGACAAAATTGTTGATTTGCGTGCTTCTGAATGCTGACCCATTATCCGAGATGATCCTGCGCGGCACTCTGAAACGGTAAACAACTTGGTTCTTGAAAAACTGTAGCACGTGGTGTGCTTTCACTTCTCTAAGCAGAACTGCCTCTGCCCACTTGGAAAAGTAATCTGTAGCCGCAAGAATGAAACCATGCCCATTTGAAGATGGTGGTTCTATCGGACCCACTATATCTGTGCCCCAACATTCAAATGGCCACGACGCAATTGTCGGATGTAGCACATTTGGAGGTTGGTGTAGAACCACTCCGTGTACTTGGCATTGGTGACAGCTCTTGGCGATTTTCATGCAATCGGTCATCATTGAGGGCCAGTAATACCCTAGTCTTTTAATTTTCATCTTCATCTTCGGACCCGACTGGTGAGCGCCATAGAGTCCTGAATGCACCTCTTTAAAGATTTCACGGGCCTCGGACCCGCTTAGGCATCTTAGCCACATTTGATCAAAAGACCTTCGTACGATGTGTTGTTTATTAATGCGTAAGACGAGTTCTTTTCTTGATCGATGGGCCAACGACCTATCGTCTGGTAGCTTTCTGTTTGCGGGTGAGTCTACTAATGGTTGTCGCTGATCTTACGTGTTTTACATCCTTGTTGCGACTAATTCTTTTTCTTTTTCGATTTGTGTATTGTGTACTATGTCGAGTTGTGATAGGACTCGACGTCAGTGAGCTGACACTTCAGCGATTCATCTTGCAAACGAGGCAAATTCTTTTTCGAGACAGGCTAAAGCATCTGCTAAAGCATTTTCTTTTCTGGGAATTTTGTAGATCGTCACATTTGGAATTTGTTCCAACAGCTGTATGGCATACTGGAAGTATTGCTCGAGTCTTGGCTTTAAAATTCTGTACTGTCCGGCGATCTGTTGAATGATTAACTGTGAATCCCCGTAGATGTTGATGTCTGTTATCCCCATTTGAATGGTTAATTCGAGTCCCGTTATGAGGGCTTCGTGTTCTGCTTCGTTGTTTGTACATGGTTCTGTTAAGTGGTAGGAGTATCTTAACATCCCCCGCTCCGGTGTTATAAAGATCAGCCCGATTCCTGCCTTACCGAGCACTATCACCTGCGATTCTTCGTCTTTGTGTGCTTAAGTTGCTCCGTTGAAATATAATTCCCAACGTCGATCATCAGGGTCTTCTAGGCTCATTATTTGTTCATCTGACAAATCGTCATTGAGAGGAGATTCTGCCGGCAAAGGGTGTCTTTGCGAGGAAGTCTGCTAAGACTTGTCCCTTTACGGTACGAAGAGGCACGAAAGTTATATCGAATTGCAATAATATCATTGACCATCGGCAAGTACGCTCGAAAGTGTTGGACGAGTCATCAAGTATTGCAATGGATTAAATTTCGAGATCGAGTTGACCTTATGAGAAAGCATGTAGTGCTCGAGCTTTTGAGCGGCGAAGATCGGGGCCAAACAATGCTTTTCAATTGTGGGATACCTTACTTCCGTCGGAAGCAAACGACGGCTTAAGTAGTAAAGAGCATTTTCTTTACCCTCATCATTGACACAGGCTAACGGGGCTCGAGAGAGTGGTCTAAAGCCGCGGTGTAAAGTATCGGTGATCTACTGAGGCTCAGGGTCTGCTAAGACAGGAGGTGTCATTAAATATTGTTTAATGTCCTCGAAGGCCTTCGGCATTTCTCTTCCCAAATAAATTTGGCGTCCTTTTTAACGAGTGCTGAGAAAGGTGACACTACCGACAAGTTTGAGATAAAGCGTCGAAGATATGCCGACTTCCCTTGAAAAGATCGTAGTTGTTTTAAGGTTTTGGGAGGCGGCATTTCTAAGATAGCTTTAATATTTTCCGGGTCGATTTCAATTCCACGATGTCGGACAACGAATCCTAAGAATTTCCGGAGGTGACGCGAAGGCGCATTTTAAGGGATTCATCTTAAGGTTAAATTGTCTTAATCGTTCGAAAATAATTCTCAAATCATACAGGTGGTTTTCCTTTACTTTGCTTTTGATGACCACATCGTCCATGTAGCATTCGACTTGATTATGGATGAGATCATCAAAAATTCATGTCATTGCTCTCTGGTAGGTTGCTCCTGCGTTCTTCAGTCCGAATGGCATCACTGTGTAGCAAAATACTCCGATCGGCGTTCGAATGCTGTAAGCTTTTCATCTTACGGAGCCATTTTTATACTGGTTTTATCACGAAGATCCATCCATGAATAAAAATATCTCATGTGTTGAAGCAATGTCGATCATTTGTTACGGGATCGGTAGAGGGAATTCATCTTTTGGACATGCCTTGTTTAAATCTACGAAGTCCACACAAATTCGATACGACCATTCTTCTTTACGTGGCACCACATTGGCTAACCAAGTCGGGTATTGTTCTTCACGGACAAATTTAGCGTCTATTAGCTTTTTAATTCGGTATGACTTGTTGTTCGATTTCTAGACGCATTCTTACGGGACCTTGTCGATCTGGAACGAAGTAGGATCCACTCCTAGCTTATGGACTGCGACCTGCGGAGCTAATCACGGCATCTCATCATAGTTCCAAGCAAAACGGTCTTTAAATTCCATTAATAACTTGATTATTTCTTCGGAGTCTTCTTTATTGAGTAAGGAGCTAACAAAGGTAGGTCTAGGCTCTTCGCTAGTACCTAAGTTAACTTCCGTTAACTCATCTATTGTAGATTTAATTTCTTCTTCGAATTACGGTGGAGCGTCTCCGATTCGTGAATCTTCGAATTCTTACGTGGTTTCCATGCGGTTTTCATTAGATTCGCAAGTGACAACCAAGCAAAATTCGGCATCGTCGGCGATCCTGCTTGTCTTGAATCTGAGTCCATACTTTGAATTGGGTGGACGACCGGAGTTATTCCATAATTTTTCAAAACGTTGTGATTAACCTTTTGTCCATTGTCGAGGTAAGAAACCACGTTGAATAAAATTTTGAACACAGGGAGAGTACCACTCAAAAGGTAATTCCATTAATTCTGATGAAGTGACATCTTCGAATTGTACATTATTTTTAGTTTTGGAGGAAGAAGCACCACGGTAGAATTTGATTGGCTTTGCACCGTCGCTACGTACCTCTTTGACCACCATACCCTCGATCTTGTTAGAATGGATCGGGGTTAGGGTCATAGTATGTACGTAGTGGTTAATCTTCTCGTACATTGATTTGTATTCTTCATTCTTTTCATCTTCGAGGAGATCTTGAATTGCGGCTTCTTCAGACTTATCGTTCGTTGCTTCTTGCTTGATTTCTTTTTCTTCTTCGAGACATTCTCCCCGATCAACATTGATGGCTGGTTTCCTCGTCCGAGCTGTCCTAGCGTCTCTACCACGGCCTCGTCCCCGGCCTCGACCTCGGATGCGAGTTGTGGAGAAACCTTCACCATCTCGCCGGAAGGGAGTGGTGAGTGGCTGTTGGACTAGAACTTCGGGTTCTTCGTTGTCCCGAACTTTCTTTGCTTCATTTGGTACGGTATCTGCTGGAGAAGATTGTTTTCTTCGGTGGTGCATAATAAGTTGCGTCTTCATGGATTCCAATCTCATGTACGGAGAATGGTTGCAAGTCACCTTTGATGCCTTGTTCCCCTCCATCGTAGTATTAGATGCAACGATGTAGAGATGATGGTACCATCCTGTTTTCATGTATCCATGGTCGGCCCGAGTAGAGCGTTGAACGACGTTTCGAATCGATTATGTGAAATTTCGCGGTTGTCTTTGCTAAGTCACCGGTCTTCATTAGTAGCGTTATTGATCCGAGGGCTCTTTCTCCTTTACGGTTGAATCCTCTTAATAACATTTTGTACGGCCTCGAGCTCGCGAGCATCGATTTCCAAATATGCTTAGTGTTCGAAGACTCATTATATTGATTGATGCTCCTGGATCCACCAATACTGCGGAGAGCGTAAACATCCCGATTGTAACTAAAATGTACAACGGTCGGTTGTGATCCAGCGTCCCGAGCAGTAGGTCATTGTCCAGTGAAGGTAACACCTCATTGTTCCTTTAACGAACAAACCTCATCTAAGGAATCTCCAGGCCTTTTGAGCTAAGCGAATTTCCGGATCAAGTAAGGCCTTGATCGGAGCTTCTCTCATCTCTTTTGATAAGATGAGAGCATCGTAGATGCTCGGTTTGGCGGTAGTTTCCTAAGATGGGCTAGCACGTTGTAGTCCACTTTATTTCCATGTGTCTCGGCTTCTTCTCGAATGGGTATTTCTTCTGTTGGGGTTGGTTCTTCTTGAACAACCACACCTTTCCTTTATCTTTTGGACCCATTCTCGGAGGTAGAACTCTTCCACTTCTTAAGTTGACTTCTGTAATTTCTTCTGAATCTAGTGTTGAGTTTGCTGGTGTTTCTTCTTGAATTGGAATGACAGGCTCTTCCGGATTAGCTTCAGAGTCCGAAGGCTCTAATTCTATTGTGACTGGAGCTCCTCGAAATTTGTAGATAAATTCATTGCTTGTTGAACTCTCGTAGCCTCCTTGATGGATGTCTTCTTCGTCATTTTGATCGTCGAGATTGTGTATGATTTGAGAATTGTAGTTGGTATCGAAATCGATGTCCGGATTGTCGCTAGTTACGTAATCGTTAGAAACAGTCAAAACGTAGCCAACGCCATCACCCTTATCATTATATGATCCCACCGAAGTGAGCGGATAATCATACGAAGTCGAGAGGTTCGAGGGATTTCTCCCCGAATCGAAACAACTATCCTAGGATAAGCGGCCCCTAGTCAGCCTTAGGAGTCTCGGTCCTCTCTTCTTCGTCGATTTTCTTCTTCTCTTCGATCGTCTCCTGTTGAGGTGGTTCTTCTATCGCAAGTGATAGTGCCGACTTAACGGGTTTCGAACTACGAATTGAAGCTCGCATCGAAGCGGTTTGGATCTTTGTCTAAAATCTTTTCGAAGACCTCGTCCGAGCGGTAGTCCATCCATCGTCGGTCGTATAGGGATCTATCGGAATGATGGGATCGGTTGAGATAACATTGACGGAACCTCCTTTACGGGGTTCTTTCATGTACTCCTTCGGGATCGTTATATTCCCTTTCAGAAGGTTGTCGTTGAGCCAACTTTTGAAGGTAATGCAATCTTACTATCTTGTGCCCGAGCATCCGGTGGTAGGGGCGAAAGTTGGGATCACCTTTCTTGTTGACTTCCTCCGGTCTTTTAGGCTGCGGCGGCTGGAAATGCGGAGTCTTCATCGGACTACGAAACATTTTCGGCCTTTGCTTCATTCTTGAACGGATATTCCACCTGCTCGAAGCTCCCTTAATGTACGTTGCGGACGAGGTGGTTATTCATCTTGTGGAGATGACTGATAGGCTGGGTCGGGGTTCTACGGTAATTATGTTGAGGTTGATGCGGCCGTTCGGACGATATTTGTATCGGTTGCTTGCCTTTGTCGATTAGCTGCAACGATCCGGATTTCTTTTCGAAAGTCTTCACGGGCTTTTGCTTGTCGAGTCTTGTCGGCGAAACTTAATTGCTTCGCCTCTTCTTGCAAGCTCCCGGCCTTGCTTAACAACTTCTCGAAGGTCTTAATAGTGAATCCTTTGAGGAGAAGTGCTTATCGGAGCCGTGAATGCTTTTAAGTAAGATGCTGAGTTGCATGTTGTTCTTGTAGTTGTGGTTCACACTTCATGCTTAAGTTCCTCCATCGAAGTATGTAATCCACGAAAGTTTCGTTCGGCTTTTGTTTCTCTACTGCTAAATCACCTATAGTGATGTGGTGCTGAGCTCCGGCGAATCGCTTGATGAAGAGGTTCTCTGGTTACGAGAACGTCTTCACCGAACCATTTGGTAGTTCTGCGTACCGGTCGAAGGCGATTCTCGACGAGCTGGCGACGGAGCGTCGGAAGAGTAATGCATCGCTCCGCCGGCATTGCAACAAGTGGCACGAAAGTACGCAACATCTTGTCGGGGGTTCCGGTTCCATCGAAGGTCTTGAATAGAGGTGGTACGAAGCCTTTTGGGTGCTTGGACGGCGTCGAATTCTTCGGGTAAGGTCTGCCCGTCCGAATGGATGTCCCGCTCTTTGATTGTGCTAAAGCTTCTCGCACTTGCTTGTTCCACGAAGCTCTTGATATCCTTTTCGGGGATCATACTTTGTGTTGTATCCTTTTTAGGTGATCATCCCCGTTGACGGATGTAATCTCCTTTCCTCCGTCTGCTGATGTGAATGACCTGCGGGGGTGTCTCTCTTTGTGGTTGCACTTGACTGCGAAGAGTGGCTAGAGCTACGACCATCTCTTCCATCCTTTTCGCCATTTGGGCGATCGTGTCATCTTTCTCTTGAAGTTGCCTTCTCATCACTTCGGCTCTTCTCTTTCTGCAGGTTGCGGGAGCACCTTGTGAAGGCGATGAAGCTCGTGTTTCGACCATGTTGATTTACGCATATTCGTCGTCCATGAATTCAGATGAATCGATCTCGTCTCCGAATTTCTCTTCTCTTTCTTTTGCTAATCGTCGGATATCGGTTCTCGGCTTTTCCATGGCATCTTCTAGCGGGCTTTTCGTGCGTCCTCGCGGTTGTCGTGCGATAGCTGCCGGGTCCCCTTCTCGCGAGTCCCCTTTATCGCGGTGGCACTTTCTTCGGATTCAAGTCTCTCGGCGAGACTTTCTTTCTCGAGGCTGTTGTTTCGATCTTAGCGCCCAGGTAGTGGGACGCCATACCATCCTTCTAGCGAGCGGAAGGTCTAGGACCGGATGGTGCAGTCGGCCAAATGCTTTGGAAGGTGGTATCCTCCCTAGTCATGTAATCCGAGACGATGACGGGCGGACCGGCCTTCATTCTTTTACTTGGCTTTTACGTCACGATGGCGGGTTCTACTCGGGGCCCGAGACGGGATTTGGCGGCACCCGCCACTATCCTTAGTAGAATCTCCGATACGGGGCACTTTTCCTTCTTTGTTAACTTCTCTATCAAAGTTTGCGGTCGAGCGAAATGGCGTAGTTCTAGTCCTTTTCTTGCGGCTATCGTTGTAATATGCGGGGTGAGGCAATGCTTGCGGCAATCTTGCGAACATTTTCTTCGTCCTCTGTGGCGGAGAGGGGATGGAACACTGCTTCCTCCCAAAAGTGGTATGTATTCGAGGCGGCGGTGTATATTCGGGCGGTTACGGGATTTCCTCCGGGAAAGCGATTTCGGCGGCTACGGCTTCTCTAGCGATCCTTCTACTTCGTTTCTTCTTTGGGTCCTTGTCGGTGATGGAATTCTTGGTGGACCCGATTTCGAAAACGAAGGTCTCACGGGAAGATGCTGTACCCTCCACGGTAACGGGTTCACCATAGTTCCGGATTTCTTTCCCCTTTAATTTGGCGAAGTCGGGGTAGGTGCGAAACAACTAGACCGGTGGGGGTAGTAAGAACGGTCCTCTGCGGACAGCAGTACTCCTCTCAGTCGGGATCTTTTGCAGAGGAGGAAACTCTTGGGTCGACCTAAGGTTGAACTCAATCAGCCGCTTCTTAGCTTCAGATACTTTGTTTGTCAGTGCAAAGAGGGAAACGTCGGTAATCTTGACATTCATGTTTTCAAATCCTTGTCCAAACCGGATGATCCCATTGTCGGGCAGCTCATCCTTATAGACGGCGAAGTCCGGTCCATTGGTGAAGGAGAAAATCGGCTTTGGGGCTTCCATTTACGCAGGGTAGATTCTGGTTGCCGGTCCGAGTTATGCTTCTTTTCTTTAGGACGAAAAGAAAGGAATTGAAACGAGTCCGAACACATTCTTATTCATGTATTTATAAGAAGGAATCATTTGTTAAAAGAATCATTTATTAAAGGATTTGTTTATTTAGAACGGAATGTTCAAAGGTGTAGAGAAGGTAAGGAATCCGATTCAGAGTTGGAAAGGAAAAGAAGGTCTTATGCAAGACTTCTCGACTCGAAGGATCACTCCTAAACTAACACTTATTGGGGGTCCACCCCACCTTAGAAATGAGGTAAAAGGATCTCGGAACCTCTACATTTAGGGGTGTCTAAACAGTGGCTCCTAAATCCGAGAGAATGTTGGCTATACTTGTTCACGGTAGAAATGAACATAGTATTCCAACGGAAAGAAGGGTAGTTTGATCCATTAAGGACATGGACGCACTACCGAATTTTGAAAGCAGAATTATCTGATTATAATGGAGAGAGGAATTTTCTCCAGCGAAGTTGTCAAAAGTTGTCGGCATATTTTTAGGTTGTGTGTTTTATTTTGAAAAGGGGGTCGCCTAACAGAAGTTGTCGGCAAATTTTTAATTTAGTTTAAATAAATAATTTGAAAAGTAGTATTTGATTTTGAAAATAATTTTTAATTTGAAGGTTTTAAGATATAAGATTAAACTGATCTCACATCCCAAATAGTTTATATAAACGAGCACTGCACAACAAACCGTGTATCTATCCCTAAGGATAGACACACTGCTTGATGGTGAGGCTCGATTAAATAAACTAGAAAATTTGTGACATCCGTTTGGTCTGCGAACCAATTTTATAAGCCGAAAAATTCCCCTGCTTAATATGAAAGCATTAAACAGGGTTTATATTACCTGGGTTCTTTAAAATTAATTGTCCATCTTAAGTGACGGGAATCACCTAAGAAAACTCTCGATAATAATCAATAATTCTGCTCTCAAGGATTTCAAAGTTTAAGTTCTCAAAGGATTGGATTTTGGAATTTCAATAGGGAATGGATCGAATTTGGAACATTTTGTTTTGGGAATTCAAAGGAAGAAAAGTAGGAGAAATCATATATTCGAAGTGAACTTCGGTAATTTCCCGACTATCTTATTGTTTGGCTTGAATTTAGGAAAGTCCTAATGTCTATTTAATTTTTTAATCTTACCAATTTTAATTAATTAGGGCTTATATTTATATGACAGAATCATACAAATAGCCTCGAAGATATGAGGGTTTATGTCGTATCAGACGACTACCTCGGAATCCTAAGACCGGTTAGGGCTTAATTTACAAGGTAAATGCACTAATGAAGAGTTGAGGATTTATGTTGCACTAAGCGAAACTACCTCGAAGTCCTATGGCTTTGTTATTTAATTCTAGGAAAGTTTTGCTTTGAAGTAGACTCGAGGTTTTGCTTGATGACGATGGTCGTGCTGCTCACCATGCTCCGAGCTCCTTGTTGTTGCAGAGGTTTAGTTATAGAAGTCATAAATCAGGAGATGAGAGAAGTGTTTTGGTTTAGAGAAAATCTTAATTTCCAAGTGTTTTTTACGTTTTAATTAAAACAAATCTTAAAGTTGATTATAACGACACGGTTAAGATCCGCGGTTCCATCCTTACGGCATCGTTATTTTTATCGGATTCACTTAGTCCGGATGAATTTGCTAAACTCGATTGAATGAGTTCCACACTTTCATCTAGACCATGGGAAATCCGTTAGCAACACGTAGGTTACATCATCAGAGGTATTCCCGATCATCCAACAGGACGTTTTAATTTAGTTGTAATTGTAGTTTTGTGTTACGTTTGTGATTAAATTTTGAGTTGTTTTATATTTTGAAATGTTGTGGCGGTGAATTTTATCTTGCGATGACTTTTAACTTAGTTTTGGTTTCGGTTTTAGGGACTATCCTAAAGGTGTGGGTTTTCATGCAACGATTGTTTATCATGCAAGAAAAGTAAGTGCGATGCGGTTAAATAAATTGCAATAATGTAAATTGCAAGAAAATAAATTGCAATAAAACAAAAGCGTACTGGAGGGTCTTCCCGTCATCCCAATTTGCACTTAAAACACAATTAGATTATTTAAGCAAGTTCTAAGTAAAAGCTAAGGTAAGGGTTATGGTTTTCTACCAAGTTCCTAATCCTATAGCTAGTCGTTTCCTATGACGTCTAGGTTCCTTGTGTTTTTGTTTGAAGACGATTTTCTTCATCGAAAGAACAATTAAGTTCGATTGTTCTTATAAACATCCTATCATATTGAGAAAGTGTTTAAGAAGAATCATAAACATCCTTTCGATATTTCTAGGATTGTTTTAAGTCCGAAATGAATTTAATTACACGAATGAATTAATCGTCAGAGGTTTAGTTAAGTTTTGTTATTATCTTGCTCAGTGAACTAGAACATTTGAATATCCGATAAGTGAAGTAACATTTCATTTAATATTATGTTTAGGAGTTATGACAATTAAAGCTTTCGAGGGCGGATTGGTGTTCAAATGGTTTGAGATTTAGTTTAATTTCAATTAATGGGTTTAAATTTGGAATAGTGTTCAAGTTATTTTAGATTTATTTTGAATTTTTTATGTCTTTGGTGATGTTATATTTAATTCTATTTAATTTAATTTAATTTAATTGAGTTTTAATTTAATTTAATTCAATTTAATTCAATTTAGTTTGATTTGATGTTAAATTAAATTAATTTGATTTGATTTAATTTTAATTTAATTTGATTTAATTTAATTTAATTTAATTTTATTTTATTTAATTTGATTTAATTTTATTTTATTTAATTTGTTCATTTAATTTAATTTGATTTAACTTTAATTTAATTTGATTTTATTTATTTAATTTAATTTAATTTGATTTTATTTATTTAATTTAATTTAATTTAATTTAAGTCATTTAATTTAATTTAATTTGTTTATTTAATTTAATTTAATCTTTAATTTAATTCAACTTTTAATTTTAATTTAATTTAATTTAATTTAATCCAATTTAATTTACTTAATTTAATTTAATTTTTAATTTAATTTTAATTTTAATTAAAATTTTAAAAGAGTTTAATAATTTAATTTTAGTTTAATGTTTAAGTCTTTTAATGTTTTGAATTTGAGTTATCATTTTAATTAAGAATTGAATATTAATGAGATGATTAATCTAGGGATTTTTAAATTAAAGAATAAATCTCTTCCTAATAATATCCCTATTCTAATAACTCCAATTTTATTATTCTTCCAAATTTAATCAATTATTTAATTAAGGTTTAATTATTTTAAATTGTTTAATGGGTTTCGACCCTTTAATTATTTAAATTTCAATCATCCAAATCAGATTAGGATCAAATGTTTTACTTGTTAATTTTTATTAAACCTAAAGTTTTAATTAAGGGTTAAAATTTTAATTACCATTTTGCCCTTTAAGCTTAATAATTTCATAACTCACTAAATTGAGCTCAAATGAACTTGAAATTTTTATGTGACTTCACTCATATGTCAATAAAGACATGAGAGGAGAAAATGTGATTTTTTTGTGTTTAATTTATTTATATAATTATTTTTGGTAGAAAATAGAGATTTCCAAGGAAAATTTATTAACATGACCAAGGGAAAGTTTCTGTCCTTAAGAAAATTAGGGGACATTCCTAATGACCAGAGGACCACTTGGACCAATTTTGGTGATTTTTTGAATTATATTATTTTTATTATAATTATTTTAAGTTTTGGAGTGTTAATTAATTTAAAAATAAAATAAATGTTAAAAAATGAATTTTATATTTTTCAAAAATCTCTCTGATATCAAGGAAATCAGAGAATCAAATTTTGCAATTTTTTTGATTTTTCTTTGATTTATTAGAATTATTTTAGTGGAAATGCTAAAAAATACATTTTTTTAATTTTAAAATTACCCTAGAGCTTTAAAATTTAATATCTCACTAAATAGACCTAAAAAAAATATGGGGTTTGTTCCTAAGTGATTAAAATTCAAAATGTGACATTTTGGTGAATTTTATTATTTTTGTGATTTTTATTATTTTTTAATTATTAAAAATATTAAAATAATATTAAAAATCAACTTTTTTAGAAAATTAAAATTTTAATTTTCTTAAATTCCTCTAATATCAGAGAGGCTCCAAAACCGATTTGGTGAATTTTTGAAAGATATTTTGAAAGTTATGAATTTTTAAAGTTTAAAATGACTAAGTGGCTTAATCGACCCATTTAGTAGAGCTAACCAAGTCAATTGACCTCATATTTTTATGGTGGGTTCCTCGATCCTAAAGGTCGAGTGTAGAATTGATTTTAAGTCAATTTGATGTATGGTTAGCTCTAATTAATTAGAGATCCATTTTGGGTGTTGAAGCGATTAGGGTTGTTTTAAATGAACTAACTCAAAACCTATTTTTCCTAGGGTCCTACGATCATAAGGAACATCACCAAATTTTGCTAGAATTTATTTCACAACATGCTATTTATTGGAATTAAAATACTCAAAACGGTAACATGAATTTGAAAAATCAATAACTTTTCATAGGGATGGCCTGCGACTTTGGAAAATTCGGGGAATGTTCCCGAATTCAGAGGCTTCAAAGCTCTATGGTCTCATGCCATAGTGAATTGTATACATGCATGGAGAATTAAAAATATGCGAGAGAGTAAATAAATTATTAAAAATAAAATACTTGATGAAATTAAATAATTTCTTTTCCACATTATTCTCCTACTGTTCAGCGAGCGAGAGGGTATTTTTATTTTATTTTTATGATTTTCCTACACAAAGTTATGAATTTTTGAAGTTTAGGGTATTAAATAAATAGAAAATACCCCTAATTTTCTATTTATCCACGCGGCGCCGCGTCATCCTCGGCATCTCGGAACGCACACGCGTCGCGCTCCCATTCGAAGCCGCCGCTTGAGTCAGCAGCTCGGGCCCCGCGGTTCTCGTACCGTCTCCTGGTCTGACGCCATCTGAGCCGTCCGTCCGCGCGTGTATTGAATGGACGGCATCCATTCATCGTCCCCGAGCGTCCTCGCCGAGAGCCGTCCACACTAAATCCACAAGATCTCGCTCGATACTCGATGGATTTTCATGTTCTTATGCTACATGGATTCGTCTTGAGAAGACGAACACATCCATACGGTTTATGTGGGATGAAATTTACGCAATAGAAATGGAGAATGTTCGAAGCTCGGGAAGAAGAGTGAGGCCATACCTTTGCTCGGAGAAGTGTGGCTTCGATGCGAGGGTTGTTGCACCTTCGATTGGATCCCGGCAAGCTCCGGATGAAGTCTCTGGTGCGGTGAATTGCACAGGTAGGATTTCGACCACGGCCGATCACAAAGCTTGGAGGCTGGAGCAATTCGGGTGGCACTGGAGATGGGGCTTTTTTTGGTGGACACCTTCCCTTGGTACGGTGAAGGTGTAGAACCAATCGATTTAGGGATTGGCTCCGTTGTGGAGAAGTGTCCTGGTTTTGGGCTTGGATTTCGGCTACGAAATTGAGCTCGTAGAGAAGAAATGGCGGGGGGATTTCGAGTGGGGATCAAGTGCTCTGTGTATGGGGAGTAGTGCGGAACAATTTTGGCGAGTTTCCTTAAGGTTTGTTTCGGCACCTCTCATGGCCGAGAGGGGTGGTATTTAAATAGGAGAGGGTGGAGGGCCTCCCGGGGAGAGTTAGGGCTTGGGATCGAGTCTGCTCTTGGCAAGATAAGAACAGCTACTGATGGCCGCTGGGGATGGGGCGGCTCGGCGAGGGAGAATTCCAAGGTTGGCTCACATGTGAGCTCTCGGCCATGGTGTTTTCCGGCGGCACGGTGGCCGGCCGGCCGGGCATGGGTCACCCTCGAGGTCGGGTGGGTCGAGGGCGGGACTTGGTGCGAGCAATTAGCAATTGCCATGTGTAAAGAGCTTGGATTGAAATGGAATGGGGGGAAGACCATTTTGGGTTCAAATGAGTCGACCCATGGTTTTGGGCTAGGTTCACCACCCGAGGCCTGGTCTTAGGCTGAAAAGGGTCACTTGGGTCGGCCAGAGAGAATGGTGTGGTCTCCATCCATGATGAGGTGGCTAAGCATGGTTTAGTGTGTGACATGCTTAAGGTAAAAAAGGGTTTAAGAAGGATTAGGAAAGGGGGTCCTCCTTTTTCCATTAATGGCTTGATCACATGTCGAAGCCTTCCATGGCTTCATGTGGCTTGTCCATGGCTTGCATGGCTCACCTTTGGCTTGGGAAAAGTGGAGTCGATTTCATGGAAATAGTTTTTAGGAATTTTTGGTGATTTGATGGAAATTTGCATGAAACTTGATTTGGAATGATTTGATGATGAATTTAGGACTTAGGGAATGGCTTTCATTAAGTGGATGGCAAGTGGAGATGTCATGTGGGCTTTAGGGTAGATTTTGGGCCTTTTGAAATGGTTTTAGATGGGCTTTTAAGATGGTTTAGGAAAGTGGGCTTTTGAATTTTAAAATGGATTTTGGGATGAAATTTTAGTAAAGGCTTGGGCTAAATAATTGTTGGTTTTAGCTCCTGGATGTGTCATGAGTGACTTGAAGCAAATTGGGGGTGATTTGGGTTTGAATTGGGTTAAATTTGGGTTCTTTTGGTGAATGGGCCAATATAGGTCCAAGTGGGCCAAGTTGGGCCAATGTTGGGCTAGGGTTGAAATTGATGTAAAATTAATGTTGAGAAATGTTTATGGGAGTGTTTCAAAGAGGTTTTGACTTTGATTGGGCTTTGATTTTAGGGTTTGGGCTCATTTGGGTTAGGTTTGGGTTTAGGTCAAAATAGGGCCTTTTAGCTTTGGGTTGAATCTGAGTGGGGTTTGGGTTTAAATTTTGGGCAAATCATGTTAGTGTTTTGTTTGTGGGGATGCTAAGGAAGGTTTAGTAAAGGTTTGGGGTTAATTGGAGTTGAATTGGGTTAGTTTGGGTTAGGTTTGGGTCATGGGTCCAAATTGGGCTTTAAGGCCAAAAGTGAAATTGGATCCAAATGTCAATCAAATTAGACTTGGATTTGGTCAAAATTGGTGTTGGGAATGTTGAATTGAAGTTTAGAATTGAATTGGACCAGAATTTGGGTCAATTGGATAGGTTTGGTTTGACATTGGGTTCACTTAGGGTTAAAATGGGTCAAATTTGGGGTTTTGACAAAAGTAGGGTAAATTGACAAAAATGGCCCATCATATAGTTGAACAAAATGAAATTGGGAATATTTGGGATTTTTTGGAATTTTCTGGGAATTTTCTGAATTTTTGAATTTTTGGGTCAAGAGGGGTATTTTGGGTATTTGGAGGGTATTGGGAGGTTTTTTTGGAATTTTTGGTATTTTTGGGTATGGATGATCAATTTGAGTGATGTGGAAATGTTTGGGATTAATTTTGGGGAATTTTGGGTAATTTAGGTGATTTTGAAAATTTTGGGTAATTTCAAGGGCTTTGGGTAGGTTAGGCGGGTGTAGGGTCCCGAGGGGTCAAAAATTGAAAATTTGGAAAATTGAAGATTGGGTAAATTTGAGTGGAATGAAATCATTTTGGTTGAGCCATGAAGCCACATCAAGCCCACATGAGCCATGAAGGGACTCATTTGAGGCATTCATTATGTTGTTCCTAACCCTGCTTGCGAGGGCTTAGGGGTTAAGGACCATCCATGTGAATCACCTACGGGAGTCGGGAGGTCGAGTTGGGTATGGGTGTGGTTTTAGGAGGTGTGTGAAAGTGTAGTGTATGAGTGTAGTGTGTGTGTAAGTCGGCCCTTCACCGGACCGAGGCCACCGGGGCGGTCCTAAGGCCGAAGAGTCATATAGGAACTCATCCTTTAAACTTCCACATTTGATTTCGACCCTCCAGGTGATTAGGGGTCTATAGTCGAGTTTGTGGAGTTTGCGGGGAGTTAAGAAGTGGTTTGAAATTCTAGATGGTGGATCCCGATTCTAGTCCTCTAAGATAGTCGAAAGGAAAAGCTGAAGGCTAGATCTGAAAGTACTAAAAGAAGAAGAGAAGACCTCATCAAAAATGAGGTCAACACATACCAATCAAAGGCGATCCCTAACAGGCTGCTGACAAACTGTCGGAAGAGTAAAGCATCACTTCCACCGGCATTGCAACAACTGGCACGAAATGTGCAACATGTTGTCGAGGGTTTCCGGTTCCATCAAAGGTCTTGAACAGAGGTGGTACGAAGCCTTTCAGATATTGGACGGCGTCGAATTCTTCGGGGTAAGGTCTACCCGTCCGAATGGATGTCCCGCTCTTTGATTGTGCCAAGGCTTCTCGCACTCTTTGTTCCACCATGCTCTTGATATCCTTTTCGGGAATCATGCTTTGTGTTGCATCCTTTTTTAATTGATCATCCCCGTTGACGGATGTAATCTCTTTTCCTCCGTCTACAATGTGAATGACTTCTTGGGGTGTTTCTCTTTGGGGTTGAACCTGACTCTGGAGAGTGGCTAGGGCTGCAGCCATCTCTTCCATCCTTTTTGCCATTTGGGCGATCGTATCATCTTTCTCTTGAAGCTGCATCCTCATTGCTTCCGGCTCCTCTCTTTCTGCGGCTGCAGGAGCACCTTGTGAAGCTGACGAAGCTCGTGTTTCAATCATGTTAATTTCTGCATATTCATCATCCATGAACTCTGACGAGTCGACTTCATTTCAGAATTTTTCTTCTTTTTCTCTTACTAATGGCTGAATATCAGTTCTTAGCTTTTCCATAGCATCTTCTAATGGTCTTTTCTGTACATTCTTGCAGTTGTCATGCGATAACTATCGGGTTTCCTTCTCATGAGTCCCCTTTACTACGGTAGCACTTTCTTTGGACTCAAGTCTCCTGACGAGACTTTCCTTTTCAGGTTGTTGTTTTAATCTTAATTGTCCGGTAGTGGGACGCCATACCATCCTTCTAGCAGCAGAAGGTGCTAGGACCGGATGGTCTTTCGACCAAATGCTTGGAAAGTGGTATCCTCACTAATTTGTAGTCTGAAACAACGACGGGTGGACTAGCTTTCATTCTCTTATTTGGCTTTTCCGCGGCGATAGCGGGTTCTACTCGCGGCCCGAGACGGGACTTAGGCGGCACCCGCCCTATCCTTCTTAAAATTTCTGATACAGGGCATTTTTCTTTCTTTGCTAACTTTTCTATCAGGGTTTGAAGTCGAGCAAATGACGTAATTCTAGCCCTTTTCTTACGGCTATCATTGTAATATGCGTGCTGAGGCAATGCAGAAGCAATCTTGCGGACATTTTCATCATCCTCTACGACGGAGAGGGGATGGAACCTAATTCCTCCCAAAAGTGGTATGTATTCAGGCAGCGGTGTATACTCGGGCAGTTCTGGGATTTCCTCCAGGAAAGCAACTTCAGCAGCTCTGGCTTCTCTAGCAATCCTTCCACTTTTGTTCCTCCTCTGAGTCTGTGTCAGTGATGGAATTCTCGAGCTAGACCCGATTTCAAAAACGGAAGGTTTTACAGGAAGATCTGTACCCTCCACGGTAACAAGTTCATCACAGTTCTGAATTTCCTTCCCCTTTAGTCCGGCGAAGCCGGGGTAGGTGCGGAGACAACTAGGCCAGTGGGGGTAGCAACAACAGTCCTTCTGCGAACAACAGTACTCCTCTCAGTTGGAATCTTTTGCAAAGGAGGGAATTCATGAGTTGACTTAAGGCTAAACTCAATCAATGGCTTCTCAGTTTCCGGTACTTTGCTTGTGAGTGAAAAGAGAGTGACCTCGGGGATTTTGATGTCGGTGTCCCCGAATCCTTGTCTGAATCGAATGATTCCACTATCAGGCAGTTCGTCCTTGAATACAGCCAGGTCTAATCCGTTGACGAAGGAGAAGAGCAGTTTTGGGGTTTCCATTTCTGCAGGGCAGATTCCAAGTGTTAGTCCCCGAATCGTGCTTCTTTTTGTCGTAAAACTTATGACGCAAAAGAAAGAGTCCGAACACATTTCCGTTTATCTTAGTGTATTTGTGGTATTAAAAGAAAATTGTTTTTTTTTTCGAAAATGATTTGTTTGTTAGGACAGAGAATTATTAAAAGAAGGAGAGTTGTACGAAGGGTAAAAGGAATTGATTAGGAACTGGAAAAGGAAGAGAAAGTCTCGACCCGCCAAACCGCTCCTAAACTAATACTTATTGGGGTCCACCCCACCTCAGGAATGAGGTAAAAGGATCTCGAAACCTCTCTGTTTAGGGGTGTCTAAACAGTGGCTCCTAAATCCGAGAGAATGTTGGCTATACTTGTTCAAGGTAGAAATGAACATAGTATTCCAACGGAAAGAAGGGTAGTTTGATCCACTAGGGACATGGATACGCTACCGATTTTTGAAAGCAGAACTATCTGATTAAAATGGAGAGAGGAATTATCCCCAGCGGAGTCGCCAGAAGTTGTCGGCATATTTTTAGGTTTTAATTTTGATTTAAATATGTATATGATTTAGAAAGTAGTATTTGATTTTGAAAATAATTTTAAGATATGAAATCAAACCGACCTCATATCCCAGATAGTTTAGATAAACGAGCACCGCATCACAAACCGTGTATCTATCCCAAAGAGTAGACACACTGTTTGGTGATAGGGCTCGATTAAATAAACTAGAAGATTTGTGACATCTGTTTGGTCTGCAAACCAATTTTATAAGCCGACAAGTTCCCCTGCTTAATATGAAACATTAAACAGGGTTTATATTACCTGGGTTCTTAAAATTCCCAATAAGGGCGAGCCCCTATAGTTAATTACATCTTAAGTGACGGGAATCACCTAAGAAAACTCTCGATAATAATCGATAGTTACGCTCTCAAGAATCTCAAAGTTTAAGTTTTCAAGGGATTGAATTTTAGAGTTTCAATAAAGAAAGGATCAAGTTTGGAACATTTTATTTTGGGAATTCAAAGGAAGAAAGGTAGAAGAAATTACAGATTCGAAGCTAACTTCGGTAATTTTCTGACTATCCTATTGTTTGGCTTGAATTTAGGAAAGTCCTAACGTTTATTTAATGTTTTGATCTTGCCAATTTTAATTGATTAGGACTTATGTTCGTATGACAAGATCATACAAGTAGCCTCGAAGATGTGAGGGTTTATGTTGTATCCAAAAACCACCTCGGAATCCTAAGACTGGTTAGGGCTTAATTTGCAATGCAAATGCCTAACAATAGGTTGAGGATTTATGTTGCACTAGGCAAACTACCTCAAAATCCTATGGCTTGGTTATTTAATTCTAAGAAAGTTTTGCTGAAGTAGACTTAGGTTTTGCTGATGATGATGGTTGTGCTGCCCACCATGCTCCAAGCTTCTTGTTGTTGCAGAGGGTTTAGTTTTAGAAGGTTGTAATCAAAAGAAAAGAGAGGAGTTTGGTTTTAGAAATCTTAAAGTCCAAGTGTTTTTTATGTTTTAATTAAAACAAATCTTAAAGTTGATTATAACAACACCGGTTAAGATCCCACGGTTCCATCCTTCCGGCATCGTTATTTTTATCGGATTCACTTAGTCAGATGAATTTGCTAAACTCAACTAAATGAGTTCCACACTTTCATTTAGACCGTGGGAAATCCCGTTAGCAACACGTAGGTTACATCATCCGAGATATTCCCGATCATCCAATAAGACGTTTTAATTTAGTTATAATTGTAGTTTTGTATTCTGTTTGTGATTAAATTTTGAGTTGTTTTATATTTTGAAATGTTGTGGCGGTGAATTTTATCTTGTAATGACTTTTAATTTAGTTTTGGTTTCAGTTTTAGGGACTATCGTAAAGGTGTGGGTTTTCATGCAACAGTTGCTTATCATGCAAGAAAAGTAAGTGCATTTGCAATAAAGTAAATTGCAAGAAGGTAAATTGCAATAAAATAAAAGCATACCTGGAGGGTCTTCCCGTCATCCCAGGCTACACTTAAACACAATTTAGAATATTTAAGCATTTAAAGCAAGTTCCTAGGAAAAGCTAAGGGAAGGGTTATGGTTTTCTACCAAGTTCCTAATCCTATAGCTAGTCATCTCCTATGACGTCTAGGTTCTTGTGTTTTGGTTTGAGGACGATTTTCTTCATCGAAGAATAATTAAGTTCGGTTGTTCTTATAAACATCCTATCGTATCGAGGAAGTGCTTAAGACGAATCTTAAACATCTTTTCGATACTTTAGGATTATTTTAAGTCCAAGAGAATTTAATTATACAATGAATCGATTATCCGAGAGTTCAAGTTACGTTATCTTGCTCGATGAACTAGGACATTTGAATATCCTATGAGTGAA
Source organism: Papilionanthe hookeriana x Papilionanthe teres (assembly GCA_022702705.1). Classification (NCBI taxonomy): domain Eukaryota; kingdom Viridiplantae; phylum Streptophyta; class Magnoliopsida; order Asparagales; family Orchidaceae; genus Papilionanthe; species Papilionanthe hookeriana x Papilionanthe teres. The sequence goes on along the minus strand of CM040425.1, from coordinate 149,295,812 downwards.
GTAATACTTCACTTAACACTCCATTTAGGAGTCATGACAACAAGAGCTTTTGAGGGCAAATCGATGTTCATGTTCATGTGATTTAATTTAATTTAATTTAATTTAATTTAATTTTAATTTTAATTTTAATTTTAATTTGGTTTTATTTTTTAATTTTAATTTAATTTAAATTTTAATTTAATTTTATTATTTTTCTTTTAATTTTAATTTAATATTTTATTTTTCATGCTTTAGGGATGATTTAATTTTAATTGTTATAGTATTAATTTAATTGAAATTTTAAAAGAATTTAATTTAAATGTTTTAATTTTAATTTAATTTAATGATTAAGCATTTTAAGTTTTGAATTTGGATTATCATTTTAATTAGGAATTGAATATTATTGAGGTGATTAATTTAGGGATTCTTAGATTAAAGAATAAATTTATTCCTATTAATATCCACTATTTTAATAATTCTAATTTTTCATTATTCTTCAAATTTAATTAATTATTTAATTAAGGTTTATTTTAATTATTTTCAAATTGTTAGGTAGGTTTCTACCCTTTAATTACCTAAGTTTCAAACATCCAAAATCAACTTAGTATCAAATGTTTTACCCATCCTTTTAATTAAACCTAAAATTTTTAATTATAGGTTAAAATTTTAATTACCATTTTGCCCTTTATGCTTACTAATTCCATAACTCACTAAATTGAACTTAAATGAATTTGCAATTTTTTATGTGAGTTCACTCATATGTCAATCAAGACAATAGAGGAGAAAATGTGATTTTTCTGTATTTAATTTATTTATATAATTATTTTTGGTGGAAAATAAGAATTTCCAAGAAAAATTTAATAACATGACCAAGGAAGGTTTACGTCCTTAAGAAAATTATGGGACATTCATAATGACGAAAGGACCACTTGGACCAATTTTGGTTATTTTTGAATTATATTATTTTTATTATAATTATTTTAATTTTTGGAGTATTAATTAATTTAAAAATAAAATAAAGGTTGAAAAATAAATTTTATATTTTCCAAAAATCTCTCTGATATCAAGGAAACTAGAGAACCAATTTTTATAATTTTCTGATTTTTCTTTGATTTATTAGAATTATTTTAGTGGAAATGCTAGAAAATACATTTTTTTAATTTTAAAATTACCTAAGGGCTTTAAAATTTAATATCTCATCATAGAGACTTAAGAAAAATATGAGGTTTGTTTCTAAGTGATTAAAATTCAAAATGTGACATTTTGGTGAATTTTATTATTTTTTAATTATTTTTGTGATTTTTATTATTTTTTAATTATTAAAATATTAAAATAATGCAAAAAATTAACTTTTTTGGAAAATTGTAATTTTAATTTTCTTAAATTTCCCTGATATCAGAGAGGCTCCAAAACCAATTTGGTGAATTTTTGAAAGGATTTTGAAAGTTATGAATTTTTAAAGTTCAAATTTGGCTAAATGGCTTAATCAGCCCATTTGATAGAGCTAACCATGTCGATTGACTTCAAACTTTTATGGTGGGTTCCTCTGATCCTAAAGATCAGTGGAGAATTAATTTCAAGTCAATTTGATGTATGATTAGCACTAATTAATTAAAGCTCCATTTTGGGTGTTTAAGCCAATTAGGGTTACTACAAGTGACTTAACTCAAAAACCATTTTTCCTAGGGTCCTCTGGTCATAAGAAACATCACTAAATTTTCCTAGAATTTATTTCATAACATGCTAATTATTAGAATTAAAATACTCAGAATAGTGACCTAGAATTGAAAAATCAATAACTCTTCATAGGGGTGGCCTCTGACTTTGGAAAATTCGGGGAATGTTCCCAAATTCGGAGGCTTCAAAAGCCCTATGGTCTCATGGCATGGTGAATTGTATACATGCATGGAGAATTGAAAATGTGCAGAGAGTAAATAAATTATTAAAAATCAAATACTCGATGAAATTAAATGATTTCTTTTCCACATTATTCTCCTCTGTTCACTGAGCGAGGGGTATTTTTATTTTATTTTTCTAATTTTCCTACACAAAGTTATGCATTTTTGAAGTTTAGGGAATTAAATAAATCAAAAAATACCCTAATTTCCTACTTATCCACGCGGCGCCACGCCATCCTCGGCGGCTCCAGAAAGGCCGCTCGTCGTCTTCGATTCGGCGCCGCCATCCGACTCGGCGCTCCGGGGCCCCGCGGTTCACGTACCATCGCGGCTGTCGGCTCGATCCGGACCGTCCGCTCGATACACGCTTGATCCGACGGCTCCGGTCATCGTCTACGGCGGGTGTGCACCGTGACCGTCAACCTTCTAACCTTAATTTCTCACTCGATTCTCAACGGATTTTCGTGTTCTTATGCTCTATGGATTCGTCCTGAGGAGACGAACACATCCATATGGTAAACATATATTAAAATTGACTCAAATTAAATAGAGAATCTTTGTAAGCTCGAGAAGAAGAGTGAGTCCATACCTTTGCTCAGAGAAGTGAAGCTTCGATCTGAGAGTTGTGTCACCTCCGATTGGGTCCGAGCAAGCTCCAGATGAAGTCCCTTGGCACAGTGAATTGTCCAGGTATGATTTCGACCAAGCACGATCACAAAGCTTGGAGGTTGGAAGCAATGGCTGGCACTGGTGAGGGGGCTTTTGTTGGTAAACTTCTTCTCTTGGTGCAGTGAAGGTGTAGGACCAATCAATTTGGGGATTGGCTCCTTGTGAAGAAGTGTCCTGGTTTTTATGCTAAAATTTGAACTCGAAATTGAGCTCGAGTTTGGAGGAATTGGGGCTAGAATCCGGTGGGAATCAAATGCTCTATGTGTGGAGAGTTGTACGGAATGATTTTGGCGGAGTTTCCTTAAGGTTGGCTCAACACCTCTTCCATGGCCGAGAGAGGTGGGGTTTAAATAGGAAAGGTTTGGAGGGCCTCCGGGGGAGTTAGGGGCCGGGATCGAGCTGCTCTTGGCAAGGGAAGAACAGCTGAAATGGCCATTGGGCATGAGGCAAATTAGTAAGGGAGAATTTCAATGCTTGGCTCCTTCCAATGTCTCGGCCATGGCGTTTTCAGGCGACCCAGGCGGCTGGCCGGCAGGCATGGGTCACCCTCAGGTCCAGCTGGGTAAGGGCTGAAGGTTTGTGCAGTCAATTGGCCGTGGACATGTGTAAAGGGCTTGGATTAAAATGGTATGGGGGAGAGGCCATTTTGCTTGATTTGGGTCAACCCATCCTTTTGGGCTAGGTGCACCACCCAAGACTTGGTTTAGGCTGAAGAGAAAGTGATTTGGCTCAGCTTGATTAGTGGGGTCAAGTCACAATCCAAGTACAATTAGGATTAAACATGGTTTAGGGGAGACATGGAAATGGTTAATCATCTTAATTGAATATGGAAAGGACCTCCTCCATTTTCCCAAGATAGCATGGTGACATGTAAAGGGGCTTTCATGGCTTCCATGTGGCTCATGCATGGCTTCATGGCTTGCCTATGGCTTGCACATAGCTTGGCTTACTTGTATGAAAATGGATTTTGGCATTTTTTGATAAATGTATGAGAGGTTAACATGAAGCTTGATTTAGAATAAATTTATATTTGATTGGAACTTTAGGGATGGTTTTAATTGAAGTCATGATGAAGAAGAGTGTCATATGGGCTTTGTATGAATTTTGGACCTTTGAAATTTAATGAAGATAGGCTTTTAAAATGGTTTAGGGAAGTGGGCTTTTTGATTTTAAAATGGACTTTAGGATTAAAGTTTGGTAAAGGCTTGGGCCAAATAGATGTTGGGTTTGGTTTAGGGATGTTTCATGAGTGATTTGGAATAAATTTGAGGTTGTTTGGGCTTGAATTGGGTTGGATTTGGGTTCATTTGGTACTTGGGCCAATGTAAGTCAAATTGGGCTAATTTGGGCCAATGTTGGGCTAGGGTTGAAATTGATGTAAAATTAATGTCGGGAAATGTTTATGGGAGTGTTTCAAAGAGGTTTTGACTTTGGTTGGGTTTTGATTTTGGGGTTTGGGCTTATTTGGAATAGGTTTGGCTTTATGTCAAAATTGGGCTTCTTGGTTTTGTGTTGAATTTGAGTGGGGTTTGGGTCCAAATTTTGGGTAAATCATGTTAGTGTTTTGTTTGTGGGGATGTTAAGGAAGGTTTAGAAAAGGTTTGGGGTTAATTGGAGTTGAATTTGGTAGATTTAAAAATTGTATCACTCTATTTTAAATATGAGTAAAAAGGAGATTAAGTTAACCTTCATTATGATAGTTTACGATGTGAGTTATCGAGTCTAAATTACTCTTATCAGTATAACTTACCTATCTTGGAGAACAAAATTTTGAAAATTTGACGATTAGGCGAAACGGTGTTGAACATAGTTCTGGCGCCTAGGCGCCAGAATTTGGCGCCTAAGAGCCAGAATTAACTATGTATCAATAGGTCTGGCGCCTAGGCGCCAGATTCGGTGCCTAAGCGCCACGGTTACTGGGTCGTGCAAAAACTGAAAATTTTCAGTTTTTCACACGAATTTCCCCTTTAAATCTACCCATCTTCTTCTCTAACCATCAAACAATCGAATTACGTCCCTTACATTTCATTCTTGAGAGATTTGAGAAATTTACGAAGAAATGGAAAGGAGAAATCATGGAGAAGAGGCTAGGGACAAGGTCTCAAGGGATCCTCAACCCTACTTCAATGGTTTCATAGCTGTAAGTTTTGAGAAAATTTCTAGTCGTTCTGATAAGTTTGAAGAATATTTTATAAGGATTGGAGATCGCATTCTTGAGATGTTTCATCAAGTTAAACATCTAGAATGGCAAATGAAACGTCAATTTGATCATATTGCGGCTTATCAAGATGCTCAAGTTGAAATGTATGTGAAGAACAAGTGGATTGATGAAAAGACGGCTACGGATTTCCGAGAGCGTTAGTCTTCTTTCCGAGTGGAATACACAATTTCCCTTGTGAATATTAGAATATTACGAGTAAAGAGATAGTTATTATGGTTTGTTGAGTCATTGTATCAATTTAGAGAATCGATTGTGTTTGTTAGTATATTTGCTTTCATATTCAATGTGTGTTGTATTTGCTTTGAACTTATTATGATTGAGTGTGTATTAGGAACTTGAATCAAATGTAGTACTTATCTAGAATGTATTGAGTTAAAATTGAAGATTTTAAATGGAAATTAGTGAGTTTGATTGAAAACCTTATGTTTGATTGGTGGATTCAATATTTAATTTTTATAAATTTTTGAAAAATGTTGTGGAAGTTAGAAACTGAAGCCCTACTCTGATATGAGTAATTGGAAGTTGAATTTATGAATTTCGGTGGAAAAATAAATTTTAAAAAAGATTTTTGTGAAAGGCGAGTCTGGCGCCTAGGCGCTAGAATTCGGCGTCTAAGCACCAATTCGGCCTGCTACCCAAAAATTACCATTTAAACCCCCAAAAGACATTTTTGACGCTTAAGCTTCATCTTCTTCCCCATTTTGGTGAAAATACATCCTCTAGATCCATTTTGAGGTCAAAACATCAAGGATTTGAGCGCGAAACCACTCGATTTCTTCGTCTCAAGGTCAGATCTACACTTTAAACCATTTTTTTTTCGATTTTCACCATAGATTTTCCTAGTTTTTGCTAAGAACCGAAATTTTGAAAAAAATTTTGATTTTTAGTGATTTCTTTGGATTTTTAAACTTATTTTTAAGTTTTATAAACTTAAAAAGAGTTTAAATCTTTGATTCCTAAATTAGTTCTTGTTTTCTTTCACGTTTAGATGGCTCCAAAATCTAAGCGCGGGAAAAGACGAGAAAACTTTGATAGCAGCAAATTTCCAACTGCGGTACACGCATTTTTGCTTCCACGAACTTGCGCCGTCGAGAAAGTTCATCTCGGAACGAAGTTTTTATCATCCTGAGGAGATGATCGAAAACACTATCGTTGCGCACAACTAGCAACGATTTTGTTACTTTGCTGCTATTGCTGTTATTCCGATTGTTCGAGAATTTTATGCAAATTTTCTGGATGCTGAAGAGTCTAAAGTCTTTGTTAGAGGAATCGGAGTAGGATTTACTCCAGAAAGAATCAACATATTTTATGGCCTACCACTGACTATTGAGTGTTATTATTCTGGATTATCACCATCTGAGGGTGATTTGGACATGATTATTGCCTATTTGACTGACAGTACTGGATCTTGGAAGATCAGGAAAGGCAAAAGGGTAAATTTTAAATCTTCCAAGATGAATGGTGTATCTAAAGCATGACACTACTTTATTTCTGCAAGATTGTTAGCTTCCAACCACCTGAGTGAATTGACTAGAGATTGAGCGATCTTAAATTACTGCATTCAAGAGAGGAAGCCTATTATGTCGGAAGAATTATTTATGATTTTGTGGAGTCTACTGCGAGATCCAGCACTTCTGTTGGATTGGGATTTCCTTCTTTAATTTATTCGTTATGCGTTAATGATGGAGTCAGTGCTGATATTTCTTAGGAGAAGCTGAAGTCTACTAAGCCAATTGGGCAGGAGAGTGTTAGTATCTATGATCGTCTTCGAGGGAAGAGATGGACCGCTACTTCTACTGTGCACATACTTCAGGTAGACCTTCTACTTCTTGACCCTCTACTTCTGTTGAGTCACCATCAGATTTCTGGGAATCAATACATGATTAATTTTTAGAACAGCAGCAGGAGTTATTTCAAACTCACTGCAGGATAGATACTATTGATAGAAAACTAGATCATTTATCTGATTATACCCAGAGGAATAGTAGTTACGATGCAGAGTATGATGAAGCCCTAGTCAGATTTCTGAAGGGTGAACATGATGTTAGTTTTCCTACTTTTCCTAGCTTTACACCATTTGTTGATCCTAAGGATGTTGAGTTTTCGTTTGGTGATGATGATGACGATGAGGAGACAACTAGTGATTAGTAATAGAGAGATCTTTATGTAGTGCTACTCTGTTGTTAGTTTGTTTTGTTTGGATTGTTTGTTAGTTTTATGTTTGATGTGTGTTGTTTAGTTTATGTACTTGTGTGGATGGATTCTATTATGTTGAGACTGATGTTAGAGTTAATTTATATGTTGTTTTAGTTTATTACTTAATTATTTTGCTTAGTTTTAATTCTGTTTCAAATTTAATATCATCATAAAATTAGCCTGCTTACCTTTCTATATACATGCTTCAATTTTATCTTAATTATTCATAAAACCATGTTTAGAAGTTAATTTTTCTTTTTAAGATTGTTTTTTTTACATACTTACTAAAAATACTTATGATTTTCTTTCTCTCATACTTTCAAATTATCATAGTATACCAAAACTTAAGTTTGGGTGACGGGAAAATCCATTCAAAATTAAATTTTATTTTTCCTTAAAGAGCTAATACTTTCTTAAAAATAGAAACTTTTTAACATAACTTAAGGAATGAAGGAATTATTTGAGATCACTTTTATTTTTGAAATTATAAACAATTTAGTGAAAAGTAACCAAAATTTTACTAACTTAGATTGATTTTAAGAATAGAATTATTTAACTTAAAGAAGAATGAGAAAAAGAATTTTTCTATTCATGATAGAAATCATAGAATTTTAGAAATATTAAGTAATAAAAAATTATCACTTGAAAAAGAAAATATTGGAATTCTTTTTGAATTTTCATTTATGTTATAATAATTAAGGGGAGATGTATAAGTTTTGAAAATATAAGTTAAGGATAGTGAAGTTCAAAACCATTAACAGGATATCCAGATATAGTAATCCTCTCTATAAAAGAAAAAAAAAAGAGAAAAAAGAAAAAAAAGATAGAGAGGAGAAGCTTGAGGAAATGCCTAATAAAAAATTGGCTTCACTTGAATTATCTTATAGGAAGAAAACTAATTACATACTTTACTTAATTTTTATGCATAAATATTTATTTAGAAAAGATTTTTCAAGAAGATCTTTTTCTTGTAAATAATCTATGAAAGCTTAATATAATAGACTTCTATTATTTTCAAAATGAATGAAAAGTTTGAAATCTTATGATTTGGTAGTTAAATATTCTTTAAATTCTTAAAATTAAACCTAGTTAGTGAAATTGGGTTAATAATTTACTAAAGACTTTATAAAATAAAAAATTATAAGGAATCTTAAATATTTATCTTTTATTTCCAAAACTTATATTTTATGTAGTAAAAAGAGTTACTTGAGGACAAGTAACATTTAAGTTTGGGGGATTTTGATCTATAAAAAAATACCTATTTCTTTATGTCTTAATTCTTATTAATTTCTAAGGATATTATGCTTTAAGGAAATGTATTTTTTGTATTTTTGGATGTAGACGATGTAAAAAGGTCTAAGAAGGAAAAAGGAGCAAAAAGGAGTAAAAATGGAGCAAAATAACAAAATTATAAAAAATTATGGCCTGGCGCCTAAGCACCAGACTCGATACAAAAAATGTCAAGTTTTTGACAACGTTTGATCAGTTATTTTGATGGAGTGAGCGGTTATTGGACATTCTAGAAGGCTGACAGTTGTTCCTTGATAATAGGACATGTGATACATTGCATTTGGATGCTCTAAAACGGTTTTAATCGCGAAGAGGTGCGAGCCAAAGTGAAGAGGTGCGAAGAATTGGACGCGGTGTCCGGTGCCTAGGCTCCAGACCGACCTTCTAGAAGATTCATTGAATGTGGACATGTTTTGAAGAGGTGCCTCAAGGTAACTCTTGGAGCCTATAAATAGAGGTCCAATTCTTCAGAAAACGTGCCCCTCCCATTGTACCCCTTTCTCTTATCTACTTTAAGATCTCTCATCCTTAGAGAGAGAATTAGAGAGAGAAATTTAGGGCCACTTTTGTTTAGTTTAGTGAGTTTATTTTCAAGTTATTGCATCTGGAGTTCATTACAACTGTGGAGTCGGTAGGAATCAGAAGATCTGTAGAAGAAATATTTGAGATAAGTATATTTTATATTTGATTCAAAGTTTAATTATCATGTTTAGTTATTTATTTTCAATGTGTTCTGAGTAGTTAGTTACTTTCTTACTTCAATTATGAAGAGATAGATAAGATAATATAAAGATTTTATGGAGAATTAAAATTCAAAATATTTTCAAAACATTGTGATGACATTAATACCTGATCTTACTTTACTTTTTAAATTGGCCGTTTGAATTGTTAAACCTGTTGAAGAGTTTAAAAACCTTGTAGGAGAAGAACTCTTAACTTGTAAATGTCACATGAATCCTTAGGTAGTCGAAGGCCATGTGCGGGCTATTCATGGTGAAGTGCAAATAAATAGGAAGATAATATTTAAAGGGCATAGAATTGATAAGTTTTTAGAGTGACAGACTAAATTCTTATAATTTGATTTATAGACTAGGAAATGGTCACTAGTAGGGCCGACCATAGCCACCCTTGGACATCTAGAAGTGTGAGCCTAGATTAACCCATTACTACTAACAATACATCCGGACATATTCTGTAAATTAGTCAATTTCTTTGCACCTGGATCAGAGGGTAAAGAATAGGAATGGTTCTATTTGGCACAATACCATAAATTAAATTCTCCAACGAATATTAAATTATCTTAAAAATCTTAGATTAATTGAAGGAAAGAAAGTTGTTTATTTTTTTTATATAGAGTTTATAAAATCATTTTCTTATTATTGTTTTCTTTAAATTGCATCTAGTAAATTAAATAGTAATTATAATCAAAATAAAAAATATTTTTACTATTATATTTCTCTTTCGCTTTATAGAAAATTTATTTCTATAAATCTCCTCAGTGGGATCGATGCGTTGAGTCTTTGTTTAAAAATCCTATATTACTTGAAACGATACGTATACTTTCGTAGTACCCCTAGTGTGTAAAAATATTACTTATATAATATTAATTTTATAAACTAGCCGCTAATTATAAATCGAGTCAAAGATTTTTGGCTATCTTTTGGAAGCAACATCACTGCGTTAAGCGCGGTGGTCGGGTCAGTTGCCAAGATTCTTCTTGGATCCTCAGCTTCTCCTACTTCTCTTTCTTTGGACTCCTAAAATTAATTGTTCCAAATTTGAGCTAATCCCTTTTGAAATTTCCAAAATCCAATCCTTTGAAAACCTTAAACTTTGAAATTCCTCAGAGCAAAACCACTGATCATTATCGAGAGTTTTCTTAAGTGATTCTCGTCATTTAAGATGTAATTAACTATAGGGGCTTGCCCTTATAGGGAATATTAAGAACCCAGGTAATATAAACCCCGCTTAATCCCTTTATATTAAGCAGGGTAATTTGTCGGCTTATAAAATTGGTTTGCAGACTAAACGGATATCACAAATCGTCTAGTTTATTTAATCGAGCCCCATCATCAAATAATGTTTATTATTCGGGATAGATACACAGTTTGTGGTGCGGTGCTCGTTTATATAAACTATTTGGGATGTGAGATCGGTTTAATTTCACATCTTATAATTTTCAAAAACTTAAAATTATTTTCAAAATCAAATGCTACTTTCAAATTATATATATATATATATATATATATATATTTAAATTAAATTTAAAATCTAAAATTCGCCGACAATTTACGTAGGTGACCCCCTTTTCAAAATGCAACACACAACCTAAAAATAAGTCGTACAGTAAATTACCTTTTTTTGTGACTACATATTCTTCATGTTTGGAATGGGGGAGGATATTCTTGCATATTACACTCATGAGATATATTTGTAGCTTTTGAAAAGAGGGTGTGATCTTGTTTTATAAACACCCATGGTTTGGAAGGGTGACTTTTAGTGTATATAAAAATAAATGGCACCATGAACTCCCTACATGCTTAGTGTAAAATCTGCATTTGTGGAAGTTGTAGGGTTGTCTCCAAAGCATGTTTAGATCAACTCCAATGGAAAATCTACTTTTATACATGACATTTGGGTTGCTTTACATCAATCCTATACACTCTCCATGCAAAAAATTGCACTTACATATGAAATAGGGGCTGTTTCGTGGAAAGTATACACAACATTCATGCAAAAAAAATCTGCACTTACACTCTAGCTTGAAATTGTTTTGTATCACATACATGCCTGTTAAAGATCAAAGTTTGCACTCCTATTTTTCAGGATAAAATGAGATATTATTGTGTGGGCAGCTCCCCACTTTTAGATGGAAATTTTTGAAGTGTCTTTCGTGCATATCTGGTTTCATATGTATGTGATAAAGAGGAGTGGCTCCTTCATGGAAATTTCATATTCGTTGCTACATGTGCTTGAATATTGCCTGTTGTGCTTTTTTATGTTTACGACACTTGCTAGCATGGTGTTATGGATATTAATATGCATAGGACAAATGAAAATTTCAAAAATTACGAATATATACATGCTTGTGATGTATCTTTGTACAAGTTGCAAGTGTACTAATCACTTTTTTTTCTGTCGTTATGTTGCCCGAATTTTTGGGACCAGATTCGGGTTTTGATTTTGGATCCTATGTATCTTCCTAAACCTTTTTCCTTCATCTTATATTATGAACACCCGCATGTTATAAATTCATGAAAATGATCGAACCCAGTATGCTTAAACAACTCAAAATTTAATCACCAACCAAATAAAATCTGCAATTATAACTAAATTAAAATGTCTCGTTGGATCAACGGGAGTGCCTTGGACGATGCAACCTACGTGTTGCTGTTAAGGTCTCCCACAGTCTGCATGAAAGTACAGAATCCATTAAGTTTGATTTAGTAAATTCATTCGGACTAAGGGAATCCGATGAAAATGGATGTACCGAAATGACGCAACCGTGGGATTCTAACCAGTGTCGTCATAATCAACTTAAACATTTGTTTTAATCAAAATATTAAGCCACCTCAATTTTCAACTCTCCAGTACAAAACACTTCTCTCATCCCCTGATTATCATTTCTTAAATTAAACCCTATGCAACAACAAGAAACTTGGAGCAGATTTCATGGGTAGCTCATTCAAGACCTTTCTTTAGGTTAATTAACAATCCATAGGATTCCGATGTTGTCTTCTATGACATAAAACCTCTCTTTTTGTTAGGCTCCTACATATTCCTGACATGCAGCATGTCCTAACATGTTTTAGGATTTTGAGGTAATCACTCGATGTAAAACCACTTATCTTTCTAGGTTCTTTTATGAAATTATCATTACACAAACCTAAGCCCTAATTAATAAAACTGGCAAGAGTTAATGATGTGATGCGACTTTAAATATGCTGTAAAATACAGGAATTTGATACCACTTTTTAGAATATTTAATTCCTGACAAATGGCTTCAAAAACTTGATGTGTGAGGTTTACATTTATTAATGTATATTTAGATTTTATAATAATTATTGTAAAAGTCACAATTTTAAACGCAAGTATACATATCGTTCAAGTAATACAGGGCTCTAGTGGAGTCCAAGGTATCGATCCCACAGGCATAGTGAATTTATAAAAAGTAAGAAATATAAGTAATATTTTGGAATTTCCAAATTAAATGCAATTTTTATATACCCTTTTTTATGTTTTTTATATTTTTTCAGATTTGATTTACTAATAAATTTTACTAAAAGCAAGTAAGCAGTAATCAGTAATAAAGTAAAGTAAGCAGTACTTAAAATTCAATGCAAGTACAAAAACGACTTTCTCCTTTTCAACTAATCCAAGATTTATAGAATAATTATCTTTTGAAGGGAATTTAGATTATGGTATTGTGCCAATTAGAAGCATTTCTATTCTTTACCCTTTGGTCCAGGTGCAAAGAACATTGACTAATCTAAAGATCAGCTCGGGATGTTTTATCAGTACAATGGGTTAATCTAGGCTCATACTACTAGATGTCCAAGGGTGGCTATGGTCGGCCCTACCAGTGACCCGTTACCTTTCTATAAACCAAATTATTAGAATTTAGTCTGTCACTCTAAAGACTAATTAATTTTAAGCCCAATAAATAATATCTTCTGATTTATTTGCACTTCACCTTAAATAATTCGCGTATAGCCTACGATTACCTAAGGATTCATGTGATATCTACTAATTAAGAATTCATCTCTGGATAGGTCTCAAAATTCTTCAACAGGTTTTAACAATTTAAATGACCAATTTAAAAAGTAAACTAAGATTAGGTATTAATATCATCACAATGTTTTAAAATATTTTAAATTTAACTCTCCTACAAAATTTAATTAATTTATAATCTTTTCATAGTTGAAAGGAGAAAGATAACTAACTACTCAGAACACATTGAAATAGCACAACAAAACATATTTATAAAACTTTGAACCAAAGTACAAATACTTATCTGAAGTGTTCCTTCAAGTGATCCGCTGACTTCTACTGACTCCAAAGCAATGATGAAAGACTCCAACAACAACAACACACAATAACACTCAAAATAAACTCACTAGATACAAAATAAAGTGGCACCTTAAGTATGGAAGAGGCTAAATGAAACTAAAGATGAGAGAGAATATGCTAAAATTGGTATGTATAGTAAGAGGGAGGGTTTAGTGAGATTTTCTCTGTAGAATGGGCTCTTATTTATAGAGCTCTGAATTTGACTAGGGGTTGCTTAAGACACCTCTTCAAAATTCGTCCAAATTTAAATTATCTTCTAGAAGGTAACTGTCGCGCCTTGGTGTCGGGATCTGGCGCCTTGGGGCCGGGATCTGACGCCTAGGCGCCTGACTCTGTGACCAGGTCTTTCACACCTCTTCACTTTAGGTCGCACCTCTTCGCAATCCAGACTGTTTCATTATGTCCAAATACATTGTATCACATATCCTATATGTTAGGAGTAACTTCCAATCTTCTAGAAGCTCTAATAACTGCTTAACACCGTCAAATAACTGCCCAAAGTCATCAAAAACTCTTGACAGCTTCTGTATCGAAATGGTGCTTAGGCTCCATTTTTTGTCCTTTTTGCTCATTTTTCCTTTTTTTCGTTCTTGGACTCTTTTTAAATCATCTACATCCAAAAACATGAAAATACATTTCATTAAAGCATAATATCCTTAAAAATTGAATCATAAATAAGGCATAAAAATGAGTATTTTTTAAGTAAATCAAATTCCCCCAAACATAAACGTTACTTGTCCTCAAGTAACCCTTTTAAATACATAAAATAGATAACATTTGGAATGAAGTTAAAATATTTAAGATTCCTTCTAATTTTTGGTTTTATAAATGCTTTAGCAAATCATTAACCAAATTTCGCTAATTAATTTTAATTTTAAGAATTAAAGAATATTTAACTACCAAATCATGAGACTTCCAATTTTTCATTTATTTTAAGAATAATTGTAGTTTATTATATCAATGTCACATAGAATATTTACAAGAAAAAGATTTTCATGAAATATTTTTCTAGTAAAAATATATGTACATAGAAATTAAGTTAAAAATGTAATCAGTTTTCTTACTATAAGATAGTTCAAGTGAAGCCAATTTTTTTATTAGACATTTCCTCAAGCTTCTCCTCACTTTTCTTTTTCCCTTTTTTTTAAGGTGAGGATTACTATTTTTGGATAGCCTGTTAATGATTTTGAACTTCACTATCCTTAACTTATTTTCAGAAACTTATACATTCTTAAAAAATATGACATTAATAATTTATTATTTTTCAAAACTTATTTCAATCTTTTCTTTTTCAAGCAATAATCTTGATTCCTTAGTATTTTGAAAATACAATTCTCTTTACTATAAATAGAAAAATTTTGATCTTATTATTCCTTAAGCTAAATAATTCTATTCTTAAAATCAATCAAAATTTTTGGAATTTTAGTTAAGTTTACTAAATTATTTATAAATTCAAAAATTTAGGTAATCTTAAACAGATTTTTCATTCCTTATGTTATGTTAATATATTTTTAAAGAAAATATTATTTCTTTAAGGACAAATAATATTTAAATTTGATAATTTTTTTCCCTTCCCGCAAACTTCAGCTTTAGGATAAATAAGAATCATGAAATTTTCTAAAGCATGAGAGAAAGAAATAAACAAGAATTAATCTAAGTACAATAATAATGTAGTAAGGAAAAACTAACTTCTACTTCTACACATGCTTCAATATGAATATAACAGACATGATTAAGCATATATAAAAAAGTTTTGCAGAGCAAGAGTTAATTTCTAAAAAAAATAAATCTTTTTTTTTATTTTTTTAATTTTTTTATTTTTGAACATGCAAATTTACTAACTATTCATGAACATTAAACAGTAAGCTGAAACAGAAATAAACTTTTGTAAAAATTCATTCACATTTCAGTCTTAAACACACATCAGATAATCTAAAAACACTTTTAACATAAAAAGTTCACATAAACAATAACAAATAACATCACACTAAACAGCACTAGAAACTAGAAACATACTAAAAATAGAATCAATAATCTCTAGAGGTAAGTCAAGCTACTAATCACTGTCTGTAGCTTCATCATCATCATCACCAAAAGAAAACTCCATATCCTTTGGATCAACATATAGTGAAAATCTGGGACAAATATGAAACTGAACATCATGCTCACCCTTCAGAAATCTCACTAAATAATCAGAATACTCAGCATCATAATAACTCTTTCTTTGTGTATACTCAGAAAGATGATTGAACTTTTTATCTATCGTATCTACTCTACAGTGAGTCAAGAATAACTCATGTTGTTGCTCTATAAACTGATCATGCATGGTTTCCCAAAAAGTAGATGGTAGCTCAGCAGAAGTAGATGGTTTAGAAGTAGAAGCTCTACCTGAAGTAAGTAATGAACCAGAAGGTGCAGTAAAAGTCTTACCTCGAAGTCGATCATAGATACTGACGCTTTCTCTTCCAATCGGTTTTGACGACTTGAGCTTTTCCTCAGAAAGCCCAGCAACTCTCCAGCACTTTGACATAGAGAATAGAACAGTGTCATGCCTTTGAAACACCATTAAGCTTAGAAGATGAAAAATTTACCCTTTTACGTTACGAATCTTCCGAGCTCCGAAGCTTATCGACCAAGTAGGCAATGATCAAATCAAAATCTCCCTCAAATGAAGATAATCCTATGTAATAACACTCTATATTTAGAGGCAGGCCATAGAAAATATTGACACGTTCAGGAGTGAATCCTACTCCAACTCCTCAAACGAAAATCTTGTATTCTTCAGCATTCTCAAAGTTAGCATAAAACTCTCTAACAACCGGGATAACGACAACAGCAGTGAAATAGCAGAATCGTTGCCAGTTTAGTGCAATGATAATCTCCTCAATTCTTCCTCTAGGATTATAAAAACTTTGTTCTGAGATAAATTTTTGAGTCGTAGCAAAATGATTGTATTGAAAGGGTGCAGCAGTGGTGACGAACTTGCTACGATCAAAATTTTCTCGTTCCTTTCCTCGCTTAGCTTTGGGTACCATCTAAACGTGAAATAATAACACGAAATAAATTCAACGGATCTAGGAAAATAAACTAATTTAAGCTTTTCAAACTTGAAAGAGCTTAAAAAATTTATGGATTTAACCTTCAAAATCAAAATTTTTCAAAAAATTTTTGTTTATCTCAATGAGAGAAAAATCCATGGTGAAAATAAAAAATAATGAGTTTAGAATGTAGATCTGACCTCAAGATGAAGAAATCAGGTGATTTCAAGCTCAAAAACATGAAAATCAGGCTTTAAATGGGATCTCTAGGTGGTATTTTCGCGAAAAACAGTGAAGAAGGAAGCTTAGGCATGGGGGGGTTTAAAAAGATGAGTTTTCGGGTTCAGGCCGAACCGGGGCTGAGGCCCCACTCGCCTTTCCAAAAATTCGATTTAAATTAAATATTTTCCATGAAATATTATCAAATTTGACTCCTAATTACTCTTATGAGAGTATTAATCCATTTTACATCCTCCAAATATTTTCACAATCAATTTAAAATGATAGTATAGATCCACAAAAATGTATCCAAATTCTTTAATTCTAATCTGTAACTTCCATTCCAAATTCAATAAATTTCAGGACAAGACTGTATCAAGGTTCATCGTTTTATAAATAACACAAACAACAACATATTCAAAGAAAATATTCAAATCCAACAACACACATTGAACAATTAAGCAAACCCACAAATTCGATATTCAACACACTAACACAAGACTCGAACACACCTAAAACACTTATAAGATCTATTTAACACCGATCTTCAACTATCATCTCTTTAGCAATGAAGTTCGCTAGGACCGAAGGGATAGAACACAAATGCCCTTGGAAATTCCAAAGCCGTCTTTTCATCGATCCACTTGTTCTTCGCATACATTTCTACTTGAGTTTCATGATAAGCAGACATATGATCAGATTGAAGTTTGGTTTGCCATTCCAAGTGTTCGTATTGGTGGTACATCTCATGGAGACAATTACAAATACTTTGAAGTTCCATTTCAATCTTAACCAATTGACTAAACATTTTCTCCGTATTAACAACAATAAACTCATTAAAATAAGGCTGAGGATCTTTAGGAGATTTGTCTCTTCCCTCATTTCCATGATTTCCTCTATCCATTGCCTTTAAATCCTTCTTAATACCCCCAAAATGGATTGCTCTGGTCGAAATTAGTGTTTCTATGGGATTGGGAATGAATAATAGGCTATATATAAAGAGATTTCGTGTGAATAACTAAAGAATTTCAGTTTTTCCACGATCTGTAACCGCAGCACTTAGGCGCTGGAATCTGGCGCTAGGCGCCGGATCATCAATACATAGGCCATTCTGGCGCTTAGGCACCAACTTATGGCGCCTAAGCGCTGAAACCTCGATCGACTCTGATTCGCCTATTGTCAAATTTTGCATGTTTCGGTCATAAAAATAGGTCTAATAAACAGGTATGATTAACACACAAACACAATTACGAAAAATTCAAATCACAAACGAAGGTTAACTTGATCTCCTTTTTACTCACATTTGACATGGAGTGGTCCAACTCCAAATTCTATATACTTCAAGAAAATTTTTAGCTTAAGCCAATACAGACTTGTTAGCCTTCTATTTCCAGAAGTTATATACAAATTTAGTCAAGACCAAGGCATAACCTTACAACAATAATTAAACTCACACAAATAAATATGGGTTGTTGACCGCGACTTTATATATTAAGCAACAGTTTATGAAGTCAAATTTATATATTTAAAATGATTTAGTAAAGTCACAAATTCAACCAAAGTATACGTATCATATCAAGTAATACAGGGCTCTAATAGAGTCCTGGTTATCAATCCCATAAGGAGGTGAACATTCTTTAAATCAGATAATATAGCACTAAAATCCAATACCCAATGTAACAATTACTTAAGTGTATTACCACTAGTTAATGCAAAGTATAATAAAGCTACTACAATTACTTCTAACTACTGAACTATATTAACTAACAAACACACTAACTTATGTGATTGATAAGTTACTTCTATAAGAAAAGTGTCTTTATTCCTACATAAAGATTATTATGTGTGGATGATAAAGAATGGTAATTGTTTGTGTTGTGCCAAATAGGAGCATATTTGCTTCTTTACCTTTAAAAGAGTACCCCCTCTTCCAAGCAAGTAAAGAACATTGTCATATCTTAAGTTTAGTTACTAAATCTAAGGCTAGGTTTGGAGGATACCGGCTCTCACTTTGGAGCTCCCACTCAGCCTTCACCCGAAGGCTAACCATAGGCTTTAGTTACCAATCTTAAGACCAAATTAGGGAGCCCATTTTGTCAACATGAAACCTCCAATTTGAAGTCCATCAAAACTCATTTCCTTATTTATTTTCACTTAATCCCCATGAACTACGCAATTCATTCACTGACATTAAATGGTTTCTTCATTCTTGGTGTAGAACATTCAATTCTTTTGGAATTAATGTTCCTCAACATGTTTTAACAATTCAATTGGCCGGATTGAAAAGTAAATTAAGTTCCAAATTAAGGAAACATCACAAATTTTGTAACACTTAAAGGGTACATCATTTCCACATCACCACATCATAATTACTTCATGCAAGAAGAAAGGCAAGGGAGACTACTCACTAACCATGGAGAAGATATAAAAACACATGGATTTTATATATAAAAGAAGAGTCATAGAAACTAAAATAGTAAATACAACTTATCTTTTTCTCTTCCCCAAGCAAATTCCTTCAAAGTCCCCTTGATTCCTTTTCTCTTCCTTGCAACACTTGATTCTCTCCTTGGAACAAGATGAAGAAGCAATCTCTCACTTTACTACCTCTTCTCCCCTCCTTAGAGAAGATTCTCTCTTAAAATTACAAACCCTAACTCTCTCTCACACTTTCCTCACACTCTCTACAGTAATTCTCTTCTCTTCCTCCTCTCTATTTTCATCTTGGACACTTAATTTAATGTTAGGAACGAATTCCCTAAGAGTTTCTCCAAGCACCTCTTCAAAAATCTGCCAAAACTTTTGAATTCGAAGTGAACCAACATAGGGCGCTGGCGGCGCCTGAAAGTGGGGCCGGCGGTGCCCTATCGTGCCAATTAATTTCGGAGTCTTTGGAATAGGACGCTGGCGGTGCCCGTTTTGGAGCCGGTGGCACCAGGGCTGTTTTCCTCCAAATTGCTCCATTTTGCTCCAAATTCGTTCCTTTTTGTATCATTTCACTCCAATCACCCATAATCATCATACCTGTAATAAATCATGAAAAATACCTTCCTTTAAAGTGCAATATCACCAAAAATAGGTAAAAACATATAGCTAAAAGAGTATATATTTTTGGTGCATCAGTTGCCTCCCACAAAGTGCTTAGTTTAACGTCGTCAGCCTGACCTAATTAATTGAACTAATTGGGTAGACTCTGCTCATAAGCTCCTTTGTAATTTAATTTCATTTGTCCCATATAAGGCTTCAGTCTTAATCCGTTAACTTTAAATAATTTTTCAATTTTAGGATCTTTAATATCCACAGCTCCATAAGGGTATACTCTCTCAATTATAAATGGTCCCATACATTTAGATTTTAATTTTCCAGGGAAAAGTTTTAAACGAGCATTACATAATAATACTTCTTGTCCAGGCTCAAATATTTTCCTTGAAATCATTTTGTCATGCAATTTCTCCATTCTTTCCTTATAAATTCTTGCATTTTCATAAGACTCATTTGTTATCTCTTCCATTTCATTCAGTTGTAATAATTATTTTTCTCCTAAAGTATTCAATTTATAATTGAACTCCTTTATCGCCCAATAAGCTTTATGTTCAAGTTCAACAGGTAAGTGACAATGTTTACCATAAATTAACCAATAAGGTGACATTCTGATAGGTGTCTTATAAGATATTCTATAAGCACATAATGCAGAATCAAGTCTATCAATCCAGTCAATTCTTTTAGGATTAACAGTCTTTTCTAATATTCTTTTAATTTCTCTATTTGACACATCAGTCATTTCACTTGTTTGAGGATGATAAGCAGTTGCAATTCTATGTTTAATTCCGAATTTTTCCAATAATGATTGAATTCTTATAGTTCTGAAATGACTTCCCCCATCTATCATAATTATCCTAGGCATTCTAAATCTTGTAAAAATTATTTTCTTTAAAAATTTCGAAACACTTTTGGAATCACAGTTAGGTAAAGTTACAGCTTCGATCCACTTTAAAACATAAGCAACTGCTAATAAAATATAAATCTTTCCAGATGATGGTACGAAAGGTCCCATAAATTCTAAACCCCATACATTGAAAATTTCAATTTCTAATATAAAGTTTAGAAGCATTTCATCTTTTATGGATATATTTCCCATTCTTTGACATCGATCACAAGTTTTCACATAATGTCCAACATCTTTAAATTAAGTAGGCCAATAAAATCAAGAATTTAAAATTTTAAATGCAGTTTTATCAACTCCAAAGTGTCCTACAAATTCAGAATCGTGACATTTTTAAATAATTTCAAAAGTTTTTCATAAAGTACACATCTTCGAATCACAGAATCTCTTCCTATTTTAAATAAACGAGGATCTTCCTAAATATATGATTACAATCATTCTTGAATTTCTTAATGTGTTTAATATTCATCCCATAAGGTAAAATATTGCTAACCAAGTAGTTAACTATATCTGCATACCAAGGCATTTGTAATCCTTGAATGACATATAATTGCTCATCCGCGAATTTCTCATTTATATTTTCTTCATAAATCTTCTCATTATTATTTCTGATTCTTGATAAATGATCAGCAATTTGGTTGTCAGTTCCTTTTCTGTTCACAATTTCAAAATCAAATTCTTGTAAAAGTAAAACCCATCTGATCAATCTAGGTTTAGCATCCTTTTTAGATATTAAATACTTAATATCATAATGATAAGTATGTACGATACAATTTTTTCCAAGAAGATATGGTCTAAATTTATCAAAGGCATATATTATTGATAAAAGGTCTTTTTCAGTAGTAGTGTAATTTATTTGAGTTTCATTAAGAGTTTTGCTAGCATAGCATATAACTTTAAAAATTTTCTCATATTTTTGTCCTAATACAACTCCGATTGAATAATCACTTGCATCACACATTAATTCAAAAGGTTTATTGCAATCAGGTGCAACAATGACAGGTGCAGTGATTAACTTTTCTTTCAAAATAATGAATGCATTTAGACAATCTTCATTAAATTAAAATTTAGCTTCTTTTTCTAATAAATGGCAAAGAGGTCTAGCAATTTTAGAAAAATTCTTTATATATCTCCTATAAAATCTAGCATGACCTAGAAAACTTCTCAAATCAGTAAGGGTAGTAGGTGGTTGAAGTTCAACAATAATTTTCACTTTTGCTTGATCAACTTCCATCCCTATTTGTGAAACTTTATGTCCAAGTACAATGCCTTCTGTGACCATAAATTGACATTTTTCCCAGTTTAGAACTAAATTTGTTTCTTCACATCTCTTCAAAACTTTCGTTATATTTTCCAAGCAAGATTCAAAAGAAGTTCCAAAAACTAAAAAATCATCCATAAATACTTCAATTCCTTTATCAATCAAATCACAGAATATTGACATCATACATCTTTGAAAAGTTACAGGTGCATTGCATAAACGAAAAGGCATTCTTCTAAAGGCAAATGTTCTATAAGGACTTGTAAATGTTTTCTTTTCTTGATCCTCAGGAGCAACATGTAACTGATGTTAACCAGAATATCCGTCTAGAAAATAGAAATATGATTTTCCAACTAGTTTATCCAGCATTTGATCTAAGAAAGGTAAAGGAAAACGATCCTTTCTAATGGTGTTGTTTAATTTTCAATAATCAATGCAAATACGCCATCCGGTAAATTGTCTTGTTGGGATTAATTCATTTTTTTCATTAACAATGACAGTTACGCCTCCTTTCTTCGGAACACAATGAATACGACTCACTCATTGGCTATCCAAAATCAGATAAATAATGAGAACATCTAACCATTTCAAAATCTCTTTCTTAACAACCTCTTTCATAATTGGGTTTAATCTTCTTTGAGGTTCAATAGTAGGTTTACAATTTTCTTCCATTAAAATCCTATGCATACAGATTGAAGGGCTTATTCTATATCTGCAACAGTCCAACCAAAAGCTTTCTTATAATTCTTCAGAACTCCTATTAATTTCTCTTCTTGATTTTTACTTAATTTTGAAGATATAATTACAGGTGAAGTTAATGAATTTCCAAGAAATGCATACTTTAAATGTGGAGGTATTATTTTTAATTCCAGATCAGGGGCTTTTTCAATTGAGGGTAAAAGTATATCATTTTTAGATGTGTTTAACATTTCCCAATTTTCATGAATATAATGAGTTTCTTCAGATAAATTTTCTTCATTTAATGACTCATTATATAACATATATTCTTTATCTTTTTCATCAGAAACAACCTTACATTTTTCTTGATAATGTTTTTCAATTATATAATCAAAAATATCCATCCAATGGCATTTTTCTTTATCAGGATACCTCATTGATTTCAGAACATTGAATGTTATCTCTTAATCATTAACTCTCATCGTTAATTCTCCTTTTTGTACATCAATCATAGTTCGATCGGTAGCTAGAAAAGGTCCCCCTAAAATGATAGGTATTTCTTTATCTTCTTCCATATCTAGAACAATGAAATCCACAGGGAAGATAAATTTATCTACCTTAACAAGAACATCCTCTATAACTCCTTTAGGATAAGTGATCGATCGATCAGCTAACTGAAGAGTTATAATGGTAGGAGATATCTCTCCTAAATCTAACCTTCTAAAGATTGAAAATGGCATGAGATTAATACTAGCTCCTAAATCACATAAGGCTTTTCCACATAATTTTTCTTCAATAGCACATGGTATAGTGAAACATCCAGGATCTTTAAGTTTCTGAGGTAATTTCTTATAAATTATTACACTACATTCTTCACTTAATGAAACAGTTTCATAAGCTTCAAATTTTATCTTCTTGCTTAAAATATCCTTTATAAATTTTGCATAGCTTGGCATTTGCTCTAAAGCTTCAGCAAAAGGAATGTTGATAGTAATTTTCTTAAAAAATTTAAAGAACTTAGAAAATTGATGATCAAGCTTCTGCTGTTTAAGTCTTTGAGGAAAAGGTGGTGGTGGTCTTTCAACTTCCACTTCAATAGGTACAACAGTCTGATCTTTACTTGGAGAAAGGGTATCTTTAGGTTTTTTCAATCTCTTCAACTTCTTTCTCTTTTTCAATCTCATTTTATGTTTTCTCTTTTAATTCCTTTCCACTTATGAGTTGTACAGTTTTTGCTTGTTCATGTTCTTTTCCAGATCCTTTAGGATTAATTTCAACATTGTTATGCAGTGTTCCTTGAGGTCTGTAATTAATGAAATTAATGATTTGACCCATCTGATTCTCAATATTACGAATAGCAGTGTTTTGACTTTGTAGCTGATTGCTTAGTTGCAAGATCAATTCTTCTACAAACAACTTTTTCTGTTGATTGTTATAACTAAAAGGATAAGTTGTTCTATAGTTTGAATTTCCTTGATTATTCCAATTTGGATTAGCTTGATGTCCATTATTCCAACTAAAATTAGGATGATTTTTCCAACCAGGATTATAATAATTAGAATAAGTTGGTTTTACTAGCAATAGCTTGCAAAGTTTCCATTGTTTGAGAATCATCAGAATTTGTAGAATTATCATTACTTAAATGTGATATATTAATAGAAAAATTATCTAATTTCTTAGATATCTCAGCCACTTATGAAGCTAAAATAGAAAAGGCTTCATTATCATGAATACTGGCCATTCTTTTAGGATTAACCCTTTCAGAAGGCCATTGAAAATTGTTATTAGCCATTTCTTCAATTAAAATATAGGCTTCTTCAAATGTCTTAGACATAAAAGAACCACCAACAGCTGTATCAATAATAGATCTAAGTGATCCAATAAGTTCATTATAAAATGTTTGAATAATTAACCAATCTGGTAAAGCATGATGAGGACGTTTTCTTAATAATTCTTTAAATCTTTCCCAAGCTTCATAAATTGTTTCTCCATCAAATTGCGTAAATGAAGTAATGTCTTTTCTCAATTTAGCAGTTTTAGAAGGAGGAAAATATTTAGCAAGGAATTTTTGTGCCATATATGCCCATGTTTTAATAGAACAAGTTGCTAATGAATTAAGCCACATCTTTACTTTATCTTTTACGAAAAAGGAAAGAGTCTAAGCCTAATAGCATCATCAGAAACATTATTATATTTAAAGGTAGCACAAAGTTCTAAAAAACTAGCAAGACGTAAATTTGGATCCTCATTAGGTGTTCCTCCAAATTGATTGTTTTGAACCATTTGAATAATATAAGGTTTAAGCTCAAAAGAATTAGCATCTACAGGTGGTGTTTGAATACTAACATGAAGTTCATCAACTGTAGGGTTTGCATATTCCCTTAATGGTTTATAAATATTTTGTTCATTAATTTTGATTGTATTATGATTATTTTTATGTAAGTTAGCTGTTTCTTAATGTTTTGAAATTTATTTTCCTTTTTTAATCCTTTTAATTGTTCTTTCTAATTCAGAATCAAAAGGTAGTAATTCTTCAGATCCAGAACTACGCATAAAATTTAAAATATTTTTATTTTGTTTTTATATTTTTTTTTATATTTTTTTATTTATTTTATTTCTTTTTTACTTTTATTATATTCTATCCTATCCCCAAAAATGACACCAAAAACTTGATGCGATCTGACTTTATATATGCTTTAACAAGAATTTGATACCAATTATTAGAATATTTAATTCCTTGCAAATGGCTTCAAAAACTTGATGTGCGAGGTTTACTTTTATTAATTTATATTTAGATTTTATAATAATTTTTGTAAAAGTCACAATTTTGAATGCAAGTGTACGTATCGTTCAAGTAATACAGAGCTCTAGTGGAGTCCTGGTTATTGATCCCACATGGATAGTGAATTTATAAAGAGTAAGAAATATAAGTAATATTTTGGAATTTTCAAATTAAATGCAATTTATATATACCCCCTTTTTTATGTTTTATATATATTTTCAGATTTTATTTACTAATATTTTTTACAAAAAGCAAGTAAGCAGTAAGCAGCAATAAAGTAAACTAAGCAGTAATTAAAATTTAATGTAAGTATAAAAATGACTTTCTCTTTTCAACTAATCCAAGATTTATAGAATAATTATCATTTGAAGGGAATTTAGATTATGGTATTGTGCCAAATAGAAGCTTTCCTATTTTTCACCCTTTGGTCCAGCTACAAAGAATATTGACTAATCTATAGATCGGCTCAGGATGTCTTATTAGTAGAATGGGTTAATCTAAACTCACACTACTAGATGTCCAAGGGTGACTATGGTCGGCCCTACCAGTGACCCGTTACCTTTCTATAAACCAAATTATTAGAATTTAGTTTGTCACTCTAAAAACTAATTAATTTTATGCCCAATAAATATTATCTTCCTATTTATTTGCACTTCACCTTAAATAATCCGCGTATAGCCTACGATTACCTAAGGATTCATGTGATATCTACTAGTTAAGAATTTATCTCCGGATAGGTCTCAAAATTCTTCAACAGGCTTTAACAATTTAAATGGCCAATTTGAAAAGTAAACAAAGATCATGTATTAATATCATCACAACGTTTTAAAATATTTTAAATTTAATTCTCCTACAAAATTTAATTAATTTATAATCTTTTCATAGTTGAAAGGAGAAAGATAACTAACTACTCAGAACACATTGAAATAACACAACAAAATATATTTATAAAACTTTGAACCATAGTACAAATACTTATCTGAAGTGTTCCTTCAAGTGATCCGCTGACTTCTACTGACTCCAAAGCAATGATGAAAGAATCTAACAACAAAAACACACAATAACACTCAAAATAAACTCACTAGATACAAAATAAAGTGTCACCTTAAGTATGTAAGAGACTGAATAAAACTAAAGAGGAGAGAGAAGATGCTAAAATGGGTATGTGTACTAAGAGGGGGGGGGGGGGTTGGGGCGATTTTCTCTGTAGAATGGACTCCTATTTATAGAGCTCTGAATTTGACCAGCAGTTGCTTAAGGCGCCTTTTCAAAATTCGTCTAAATTCAATGTATCTTCTAGAAGGTAACTGTCGCGCCTTGGAGCCGGGATCTAGCGCCTAGGCGCCAAACTCCGTGATCAGGTCTTTCGTACCTCTTTACTTTGGGTCGCACCTCTTCACGATCCAGACTATTTCCTTGTGTCCAAATACATTGTATCATATGTACTATATATTAGGAGTAACTTCCAGTCTTCTAGAAGGTCCAATAACCTCTTAACACTGTCAAATAACTGCCCAAAGTCAACAAAAAATCTTGACAACGTCTGTATCGAACTAGCGCTTAGGTGCCAGATTCTGGCGTCTAGGCGCCAGGCCAATAATTCCAAAATTTTTCTCCATAGGCTTCATTTTTGCTCCTTTTTGCTCTTTTTCCCATATTTTTCTTTCTTGGACTCTTTTTAAATCATCTACATCCAAAAACATGAAAATATCTTTCATTAAAGCATAATATCCTTAAAAATTGAATTATAAATAAGTTATAAAAATGAGTTTTTTTTTAGGTAGATCAGTTAACTTAAATTAATATCATCTTAAAACGAGCCAAATATTAGGGTAGTTTGGGGGATTACAAAAAGCCTATTCTGGATCTTTAATCTCCCCTACTTTTCTTTCTTTGATTCTTGAAATAAAGTCTTTCACCTTTAAACCAATCCCTATTAGAAATCTCACAATCACGTTCGTTGAAAACCCTTCCTTTTGAATTTCATTAAAACAAAAGATTCTTGATTTTTATCGAGAGTTTTCTTAAGTGATCTGTTCGCTTAAGATGTAATTATTTATAGGGGTTTGCCCTTATAGGGAACTTCAAAAAACCCAGACATAAAATAAATCCTATTTAATTCTTTGTATTAAATAGGGGAACTTGTCGACAAATAAAAAAAGGTTTTGCAGACCAAACATACGTCATATATTTCTTAGTTTATTTGATCGAACCTCTCCTCAAGTCTTGTGTTTATCCTTCGGAATAAAATATGGGTCATGAGGTACAGTGCTCTTTCATTTAAACTATGGAAAATATGGGGTCAGTTTGATTTCATATTTTTCTAAACTTATATATATATATATATATATATATATATATATTAAAACGTCCATCCGAAGCGGGTGAGGAGATACCGATTCCGGCGACCGACAGCTTCCAACGGGCAACCCCGGACCCAAAAATTGAGCCGACAGGCGCCGGTGACACCCATTCTTGCTCTGGTGGCACCCATTCTTGCGCCAGTGGCGCCAGTCAAAAAATTATTCTGGTTATGAATGTTTTTTTGTAATTTTGATCGTCTCGACCTCCACAATGACATTTAACACTTCATTAAGAATCTACTTCATCACACAAGAAATAACTAACACAATTCTTACTCAAACAATACAAAACATACTTTTATATATAAAATCCACGTTACATCATAAACACTAAATATGTTCATTCAAATTAAACCAACAACACTTTAGATTTTTAGTGTTGCAAGTACGCTACGATAAGCAAACACTAAAATCTGAGCACACAAAATGAAATTATGCATTGCAAATCCAAGTTAAAATTACAAAGCAAATCAAAGTAAATACTAAACACACCAAACAAAATTAAGCAAAGTAAACTAAACACACATCAAACATAAGTAGAATCCAGTAATCACTCCACATCGTTTCAGAACTATCTTCCTCTCTAATATCTACAATAGATAACTGATGCACGAACAAATTGTAGAATGGATGAAATGGGAATTCATGAGATGAATCCTCAGCAATCACAGCGTTCTTCTTCATTAGATTAATCAGGCCCATCTCAATCTAACCAGTGTGATCAAATTGTTCCTTCATCCTCCAATCTATATGATCAAATAAATCAGAAATATTATTGATTGCATTCATAACATTCTATACCTCTTTTTCCAACTGTTCGATTCTCTTCAGTATCATTCTAAAACTTCCAGCATAATAGGGTTGAATTGATTGTGAAGTCTGAGTTGGTTGATCAGTAAGCAGATTCATATCATCTTAATCTCCTACTATTTTGAAGTCATAAAGATTAGTTAGATCAATAAGCCTCTAGGGAAGAACCTTTTTCCAACTCTCATATGGAACTTGTAATTGACTACACAACAGAAATATGGTGGATGGTGTCCAAGCCCATATTTAGATCCATGAACAATTAATCCCAAAACTGATTTCACATTTATATTACCAATATCAATCGGCCTCCCAGTTTGAATATAGAAATTCAAAATGGAACTTTCCTTGGTTACCTTGCTAATCTTCAAAGTTGGAAATAACTTTGTCGAATTAAAATAATGCCACTGCTTTGACACCAGATTTATAGATGCAGAAGGGAAACTAATATATCCATTTTCTCTATCCTCCCAATCTTCATTCTCATCCGTCAAATAACGATACAGATCATTCATATTATCGCTAGTGGCATTAAAATTGGAATAATGGCCAATAGGTACATTCTTAATCATAAAGAGTTCATTAATTCTTGCAGGAGTAATTTGCACAAACCTACCTCGCACAAAGACAAATCCTTGCTTGATCCCGTGAAGATTTGCATAGAATTCCTTCACAACTGGAACGACTACCGCAGGAATAGTGTAACAAAGCACTTCCCAACGTCTTTCCTTAATTATCTCTTTAATTCTTATAGTATGATTAACCATACCTCGATTTATACAGCTCTTTCCTTTGTAATCCTCCTCTTCATCATCACTTTGTTGAACAATCGATGCGCCTCAAAACTTATAAACTTCCTTCGATTAAAAATGCGAGATCGAGAGGTTTCTATAGAGTAAGAATAAATGGGATGCAAATTGGGAATGGTAGTTTTCATTTTTCTCGAGTTTGGAATTCTAAAATGGAGTTTAGAGAGTTAAAAGGATGAAGATCCCACTCAAAACTGTGAAAACTCGCATTTTGATCCAAAAACTGTCAACAGGTTTTGGGTACTAGTGGCGCTCGATAGGGCGCTGGCGGCTTTCAAACCCAAAATTCAGCAATACTCTGTGTAGTTACACGTTGGTGGCGCCAGTGGTCAAAAATCTCAACGAACTTCTTTTGATCCAAAATATTACAATATCTCAATTTGATCAAATATTTATCAATTTTAAAAGTATTTAGTAGTGATTAGGATTCAAAAATAACTATCTAAAAAGTACAACTACAACAAACAAGCAAACACACCACAAAAATATATATGGGTTGCCTCCCATAAACTGCTTCGTTTAACATCGTCAGCCCGACAAACCATTCAGTTAATCAAGATGACTCAGCATTAAAACCTCCTTGAAGTCAAGCTGAAACCTGTCAAAGTAAGGCTTTAATCAATGCCCATTAACTTTGTAAACCTTTCTAATATCAGGATCCTTAATATCAACACCTCCAAAAGAATGAACTTTTACAAATGTAAAAGGTCCTAACCATCTAGACTTGAGCTTTCCAGGAAATAACTTCAATCTTGTGTTGTATAACAAAACTTTCTGTCCATATTTCAATTTTGTTTTCAATATCTTCCGCTCATGCCACGATTTCGTTCTCTCTTTATAGATCATGTCATTGTGATAAGATGCATTTCTAATCTCTTCCAATTCATTCAATTGCATAAATATGTTCGCTCCAGTATTTCTTAAATTAAAATTCAACTCTTTTATCTACCAATATGCTTTATGCTCCAATTCAACTGGTAAATGGCAAGTCTTATCAAACACTAGTCTATAAGGAGACATTCTAATAGGGGTCATAAAAGCAGTCCTAAAAGCCCATAAAGCAGTATCTAATCGAGCAGACTAATCTAATTTATGATTATCAACAGTTTTCTCCAAAATTTTTTTAATTTCACGATTAGACACTTCTGTTAAACCACTAGTCTGGGGAAGATAAGAAGTAGAGATTCTATGAATAATATTATATTTCTCAATCAATCTTTTAATTTGATTATTCCTGAAATGGGTTCCACCATCAGTTATAATAACTCTCAGCATTCCATATTTTGTAAATATATTTTGAAACACTCTGAGCAACAAATCTAGGTAAAACAATAGCTTCAATCCATTTAAAAACCTAATCAACTGCAACCAGTATATATAAATTCCCAAATGAAGGAGTAAATGGTCCCAGAAAATCTAATCCACATACATCAAAAATTTCAACTTCCAAATTATAATTTAGAGGCATTTCATTTCTTCTAGAGATATTACCTACTCTCTGACATCGATCACATGATTTAATATATTTATATACATCCTTAAAAAGAGTAGGCTAATAAAATCCATATTGTAAATTCTTAAAAGCAGTTTTATCAATACCAAAATGACTTCCAAATTCAGAATCATGACATCGTTGAATAATCAAATTCGTTTCTTCTTGTGGCACACATCTCCTAATAATTAAATCCTTACACCGTTTATATAGATAGCGTTCATCCCAAAAATAAAATCTTGCATCATATTTAAACTTCTTTTGTTGTTGCCTTATTTAATCAGGTGGTACAGTATCACTCATAATATAATTCACAATACCAGCATACCAAGGCAAATTTCTTCCCATGACAATATAAAGTTATTCATCAAGGAAAGTTTTTGTAACTTCCTTCTCAAATTCAGATAATTTATCATACTCTAATCTTGACAAATGATCAGCTATTTGGTTATCAAATCCCTTCCTATCAACTATCATAAAATCAAATTCTCGCATAAGAAGTATCCATCTAATCAGTCTTGGTTTCGTATCCTTCATTTGCATTAAATATTTGATAGCAGAATGGTCTGTATGCACAATACTTTTAGCTCCAATTAAATAAAGTCTAAACTTTTCAAAAGTAAATGCTATAGCTAATAACTCTCTTTCAGTAGTGGTATAATTAATTTAAGCTTCATTAAGTGTTTTACTAGCATAGTAAATGACTTTGAAAACTTTATCATGCCTTTGCCTCAATGCTACTCCAATCTTATAATCACTAGCATCGCACATGAGTTCAAATGGTTTCTCCCAATCTGGTTAAACAATTATAGGTGCAGTGTTAATTTCTCTTTCAATAATTCAAAAGCACTCAAACATTCATCATTAAAATCAAACTTTCTATTATTTTCTAGAAGTTGGCAAAAAGGTTTAGTAATTTTAAAAAAATCTTTAATATATCGCTTATAAAATCCAACATATCCTAAGAAACTCCTCAACTCTCTCTTAGTAGTGGGTGGTGGCAATCTTTCAATCACTCTAATTTTATCAAGGTCGACCTCCATACCATATTCAGAAATTTTATGCCCAAGCACAATTCCTCCTGCAACCATAAATTGACTTTTCTCGCAACACAAAAACTAAATTTATTTTCTCGCAAAGCTCCAAAACTTTTGCTATGTTTTCCAGGCAAATTTTAAATGAAGTCCCGAATACAGAGAAATCATCCATGAAAACTTCTATTCCATTATCTATCATATTACTAAAGATAGACATCATACATCTCTTAAATATTTCAGGTGCATTACAAAGTCCAAAAGGCATTCTTCAAAAAGCAAAGGTTCCATACGGGATAGTAAATATTTTCTTTTCTTGATCCTCAGGAGTAATATATATTTGATGGTAACCAGTATATCCATACAAAAAACAGTAGTACTTGTGTCCAACAAGTCTATCCAGCATTTGATCAAGAAAAGGAAGAGGACAGTGATCTTTTCGGGTGGCGGCATTTAATTTCCTATAGTCAATACAAATTTGACATCCATTAATTTGTCTTGTGGGTATAATTTCATTACATTCATTCACTTCAACAGTCGCTCCTCCCTTTTTCGGTACACAATGTATTGGACTTACCCAAGCACTATCCTAAATAGGATAAATAATTCCAGCATCCATCCATTTTAAAATCTCATTCTTAACTACTTCTTTCATTATTGGATTTAATCTACTCTGCGGATCAACTCTCGGTTTATGTTCTTCATCAAACAAAATTTTGTGCATACAAATGGAAAGACTGATTCCTTTAATATCTTTTAAAGTCCATCCAAAAGCTTCCTTGTATCTTTTTAAAATTTCCAACAAATTCTATTCTTGATAATCTCTTAGCTCCGAAGATACAACAACTGGCAGGGTAGATGATTCTCCTAAAAACATGTACTTCAAATGATTAGGGATAATTTTTATCTCAAGTTCAAGAGGTTTTATTATAGAAGGAATTAAACTTTTATTTCCACCTTTCATAGTGTCTAATACTTTAAATCTTTTCTGAACATACTCCAAATCTTCATTCTTCTTACTATCTGAATTTTCTTCATTTTCAATTTCTTCTTCAAACATATTTTCATACTCTACTTCTTTTTCAAATATATTTTCAAAATGATCATTTCTCAAATATTCATAGACCTCCATCCTAAAACATTCATTATCTTTTTCCATTGATGGATATTTCATAGATTTCAAAATATTAAAGGTCACCTCTTGATCATTAACTCTCATAGTTAATTCTCTTTTTTGAACATCAATCACTACTCTTCCAGTAGCAAGGAATGGCCTTCCCAAAATCATTGAAATTTTCTTATCTTCCTCCATATCAAGTACAATAAAATCCACAGGAAAGATAAATTTATCCACTTTCACTAACACATCTTCCACCACTCCTTTAGGGTAAGTAATAAAACAATCGACCAATTGAAGAGTCACAGATGTAGGAAAAATTTCTCCTACTCCCAACCTTTTGAAAGTTGATAAAGGCATAAGAATATTACTAGCTCCCAAATCACATAAGGCTCTTCTAAAAACTTTTTCACAAATAACACACAGAATAGTGAAACTACTAGGATCTTTAAGTTTTCCGGAAGCTTCTTCTGAATAATTTCACTACACTCTCCGCTATGTGCAACAGTTTCATGATCTGTAAACTTTCTTTCCTTTTTCAGAATATACTTCATAAACTTAGCATAGTCAGGCATCTGTTCTAATGCTTCAACGAAAGTAATATTTATCATTAATTTCTTAAGGATCTATAAAAATTTTCTAAATATGTTATCCGTATTTTGTTGCTTCAATCTTAGAGGAAATGGAGCTAGTGGTCCTCAACAGTAATCTTCATTGACTCAAGAGGATATTCCACGTCTTAATAAATCTTGTTTGAACCTTTTTCAACTTCCACCTTCTCCTTTTCTATTTTAACTTCTTTTTGTACTCTTGTCTCCAATTCTTTTTCCACTCCTTAATTAAATAGCCTTATGTTATTCCTTGTTTTAATCTTAAGTGGAGAAATATGTCTCTCAAAACCTTTCGGAGCATCCTCTTTAGGTTCTTCATTTTCTTCTTTCTCTACTTCAATCACTTTTTGAACTCTACCTTCCAAAGCTCTTCCACTTCTAAGTTGAACAACATTTACTTGCTCTTTATTCGGGTCTTTTGGATTTACTTCAGTGTTACTAGGAAGTGTTCCTTGGGTTAAATAACATAATTAATTTGTAATTTGTCCCAACTAATTCTCAATATTTGTTATAGCTGCTTATTGACTTTGTAATTTGTTTCCCATTGGTAACACCACTTCTTTTATAAATAACTTCTTATCCTTAAATTATGGATTATTATTAAAATATGGAGGAAAAGTAGGTCTATAATTACTATTACCATGATTAATCCAGCTCCCCAATGGATTTACTTGGTTACTCCCCCACTTTTGATTAGTACCACCCGAACTGTTATTCCAATTAAAGTTAAGATTGTTTTTCCTACCTGGTTTAGTAATTCGAATATGGTTTATTTAACTTCTTATTTATAACATTTAAAGTCTCAATTAATGTTTAAGAATATACCACTCGGCCTAATCAATTCCCTTCAATCATTGAAATTTCTTGAGAAAAATTCATTCCAAATTAGTCTATCTTCCTAAAAATTACAGTAACTGAATTTACTAACATTACAAAAGCTTCAGATTTATGATATTGGCTACAATTTTAGGATGTACCCTTTAATAAGGCCCTTGAAAATTATTAGTAGTCATTTCTTCAATTAAAGCATAAGCTTCAGGAAATGGTTTTGACATTAATGAACCACTGGCAGCAGTGTCAATAATAGATCTAAGAGATCCAACTAATCCATTATAAAAAGTTTAAAATTTTAACCAATCTGGCACAGTATGGTGTGGAAACTTTCTTAGGAGTTCTTTAAATTTTTCTGAAGCTTCATAAATAGATTCCCCTTTAAAGTGACAAAAAGATGTAATACCATTTTCTAAGCTTCACAATTTTTTATGGTAGAAAATATCTAGCAAGGAATTTCTCTGTTAAATCACCCAAAGTTCTGATAGATCCATGTGCTAATAAACTCAACCATATCTTAGCCTTATCCCTAAGGGGAAAAGCCTAGGTCTAATACCAACATTAGAAACACCATCATATTTAAATGTAGCACACAACGCTAGAAAATTGACAATATGTAAATTTGGATCTTCGGTTGGTGCTCCCCCAAACTGATTATTAGATACCATTTGGATAATAAAAGGTTTAAGTTCTAAGGATTTAACATCTACAGTAGGATTTTGAATATTACCATGAAGTTCATCCACTGAATGGTTTGCATAATCTCTTAAAAGTCTTAATTCATGATGAATTTCAGCATTTTGATTAATTTTATTTCCCATTTCTTGAAAATTTTGAATTTTTCTATCTTTCTAATTTTTTTTTCTAATGATTCATTTTGATGTAGAATCGTAGGTTATGCACCAAAAAATATATATTATTCTTTCTATAAAACTTTACCCATTTTTAGTGATATTACACTTTAAAGAAAGATATTTTTCATGATTTATTGCAGGTATGATGAGTTCAGGTGATTTGATTGAAAAGAAGCGAAAAGTAACGAATTTTGAGCAAAAAAGAGCAAAAAGGAAGAAAACAGCTTCTGGCTCCACCGGCACCAGAATGAGCGCCGCCGGCGCCATTTTCCTAAGAGCTTAGCAAATATTCAGACGATAGAGTGCCGCCGGCGCCTAATATCGGTGGATTTCAAATTTGAAGGGTTTTGTCGACTTTTTGAAGGGATGCCTATAGAAACTCTTGGAATTTCATGTCTAACTTATAACTAACTATTTTTGGACAAAATGAGGGTGTCTACTGTGTTTCTAGTGTAGTTTTAGTAAGGGAGAGTGTGTGTTGAGTGTTAGGGCTTAGAAGAGAAGAGTGTAGAAGTGAGAATTTGAGAGGAATTCTTCTCTAAAGAGTAAATGAGAAGAAGTAAAGTAAGAGATTGCTTCTTCCATTCCATTCTAAAGAGGGAATTGAGTGTTGCAAAGAAGAGAGAAAAGGATTTAAAGGAGGATAAGTGAGAATTTGATACTTCAAGGGAATTGTATTGGGGAGGAGAAAGAGATAAGTTGTATTTTCTTTTGTGGTTTGTATGACTTTTCTTATATATATAAAATCCATGTTTTATTATATCTTCTCTATGAATACTGAGTAGTCTCCTTTGTCTTTCTTCTTGCAAGGAGATGTGATGATGTGTTGATGTGGATGTGAATTGTTTTTAAAGTATTGAAGAAATTATGATGATTTTTCATTTCGAACTTAATTTACTTTTTGATATGGCTAATTGAATTATTAAAATTTATTTTTAAAAATTAACTCTAAAATGATTTAGTGTCCTATAATAATAAAGAAGAATCCATTCAATTTCCATGGATGAATTGCGTAGTTCATGGGAATTGAGTCAAATAAATAGGGAAATGTGTTTTGATGGACTTCAAATTGGAGGTTTCAGGGTGATAGGCTGAGATCCCCAATTTGGTCCTAAGATTAGTAACTAAAGTCAAAAGTTAGGCTTCAGGTGAAGGGTGAGTGGGAGCTCCGTAGTGACAATTGGTATCCTCCCAGCCTAGCCTTAGATTTAGTAACTAAACTTTGGATATGTCAATGTTATTTTCATGCTTAGAGGAGGAGGTACTCTTTTGAGGGTAAAGAAACACTTACGGTCCTATTTGGCACAATACAATAGATAATCATTCCATATCATACACATCATATTCTCGTTGCAAGAGGAAAGATACTTTTTTTATATATCAAAACCTTTCAAATATATAGCTTACTGTATTTCTATTAGTTAATTCTATTTTAAAGATATTAGAAGTAATTGTAGTTTGCTTAATTGTTACTATTTTCTGCATCTTGGAAGTAGAAGTAAACAATAAACTTTAATTGCAATTTCAGTGTTGGAATTCAGTATTACATTATCTACTGTATGATTTGTGCCTTGCTTGTGGGATCGATAACCAGGACTCCATTAGAGCCCTGTATTACTTGATACGATACGTATACTTGTGTTGAATATTTGGTCTTTTCAAAATCATTATAAAAATAAATGAATTTGAGTTCATAAGTTCTTACAATATTAAAGTACGCCACATTAAGTTTTTGGAGTTGTCACCGGGGAAGGAAGGAAGTATAAATGGTATTTATTGATAATATAGTAACTGAAAATTTTTACTTTGTAGCGTGTAATTGTGTGTGTTTTTTTACTTTTTAAATTATTTGTATGATTTTATATGCGTCGTAATGGATCTATAGCTTTTGTACCTTACGATTCGGAGTGAGCATACTATTAGAAAAATTAGAAAATAACAAAAATAAACTGAAAATCCTTGTGAAATGGTGAATAATCAAGATAATCAGAGAAATAATATTGGAAATTTACCAAGACCTTTAAGAGATTATGCTAACCCAGCAGCAGATGAAATTCATATAACTATTCAAAATCTTGATATTGCTGCTAATTCAATTGAACTTAAACCTGATATTATCAAAATGGTAAAAAATAATCAATTTGGATGAACACCTAATGAGGATCCAAATTGACATCTCGCTAGTTTTCTAGAAATGTGTGCTACTTTTAAATATGACGGAGTGTTAAGTGATGCTGTCAGACTTAGTCCTTTTCCTTTTTCATTAAGGGATAAAGTTAAGTTAAATTCGTTAGCACCTAGATCTATTAGAACTTGGGGAGAATTGTCTCAAAAGTATCTATCAAAATATTTCTCTCCATCAAAGACTACTAAGCTAAGAAATGATATTACATCTTTTGGTCAGTTTAAAGGGGAATCAATATATGAAGCCTGGGAGAGATTTAAAGATCTTCTTAGGAAGTGCCCACATCATTCTTTACCATATTGGATAATAATTCAAACATTTTATAATGGATTAGTGGGATCATTAAGATTAATTATAGATACTGCTGTTGGTGGATCGTTAATGTCAAAATCTTTTAATGAAGCATACACATTAATTGAAGAAATGGCTACTAATAATTTTCAATGGCCCTCTAAATGGGTAAATCCTATAAGAGTAGCTAGTGTTCGTGATTCAGATATGATGACTATGATAGTTTCCCAAATTGCAGCCCTTTATAAAAAAATAGATCAGTATGGAATGAATTATTCTCAACCACCTCAAGTGTTAGTGGAAAATTCATTTGGAGAGTTAACAGAATCTCAAACACCTTATGAGATTTTGAATGCTATTAATAGTCCTAGCAATCCTCATTTGAATTATTTTAATCCTGGTTGGAAGAATCACCTAAATTTCAATTGGAATAATAGCAATGTCAATGTTAATCCACATTGGGGGAACAGTTCTATAAATCCAGTTGAAAATTTGAACAATCAAGGAGAAACCAATTTTAGACAATCTTATCCTCCTGGATTCAATAGTAACCCAAAATTCAAGGATAAGTTGTCTACTAAGAAATGATTCTGAATATAGGAAATCAACTACAAGCTCAAGCTGTTGAGATGAAAAGTATTGAAAATCAATTGGGGCATATTTTCACTGCACTTAATAATAGACCTTCTGGAACGCTTCCAAGTAATGTTGAGATCAATCCAAAAGATCAAAACAAGGAACAACTTAAGGTTATTGAATTAAGGAGTGGAAAATAATTGGAGACAAGAGTACAAAAAGAAGTTGAAATAGGAAATAAGAAGGTGGAAATTTAAAAAGGTTCAAACAAGATTTATCCAGACTTGGAAAATCCTTTTGAGC
Organism: Papilionanthe hookeriana x Papilionanthe teres; assembly: GCA_022702705.1. Taxonomy (NCBI): domain Eukaryota; kingdom Viridiplantae; phylum Streptophyta; class Magnoliopsida; order Asparagales; family Orchidaceae; genus Papilionanthe; species Papilionanthe hookeriana x Papilionanthe teres. The sequence continues at coordinate 149,257,295 of CM040425.1, read as the reverse complement.
CAATGAAGATTACTGTTGAAAAACCACTGCCTTCATTTCCTCAAAGATTGAAGCAACAAAATAGGGATAACATATTTGGAAAATTTTTGGAGATTCTTAAGAAATTAACAATAAATACTCCTTTTGTTGAAGCATTAGAGCAGATGCCTGACTATACCAAGTTTATGAAGGATATTCTGAAAAAGAAAAGAAAGTTTATAGATCACGAAAAGTTGCACTTTGTTGAGAGTGTAGTGCAATTATTCAGAAGAAGCTTCCAGAAAAACTTAAAGATCCTGGTAGTTTCACTATTCTGTATGCTATAGGTGAATAATTTTTCGAAAGTGCCTTATGTGATCTGGTAGCTAGTATTAATCTTATGCCTTTGTCAACTTTTAAAAGGTTGGGAATAGGAGAAATTTCTCCTACATTTGCGACTCTTCAGTTGGCCTATCATTCCATTACTTACTCTAAAGGAGGGGTGGAAGATGTGTTAGTGAAAGTAGATAAATTTATCTTTCCTATGGATTTTATTGTACTTGATATAGAGGAAGATAAAGAAATTTCAATCATTTTAGGAAGACCATTCCTTGCTACTGGAAGAGCAGTGATTGATGTTCAAAAAGGAGAATTAACTAAGGGAGTTTTAATAATCAAGAGGAGAATTAACTATTTTGACATCTATAAAGTGTCCCTCAATGGAAAAAGATAATGAATGTTTTAGGATAGAGGTTTGTGAATATTTGAGAAACGATCATTTTGAAAATATATTTGAAAAAGAAGTAGAGTATGAAAATATGTTTGAAGAGTAAATTGAAAATGAAGAAAATTTAGATAGTAAGAAGAATGAAGATTTGGAGTATGTTCAGGAGAGACTTGAAGTATTAGACACTATGTAAGGTAGAAATAAAAGCTTAATTCCATCTATAATAAAACCTCCTAAACTTGAGATGAAAATTCTCCCTAATCATTTAAAGTATATGTTTTTAGGAGAATCATCTACCCTGCCTGTTATTGTATCTTCGGAGTTAAACAATTATAAAGAACAGAAGTTGTTTGAAATTTTAAAAAGATACAAGAAAATTTTTGGATTGACTTTAGCAGATATTAAAGGAATTAGTCTTTTGATTTGTATACACAGAATTTTATTAGATGAAGAACATAAACTGAGAGTTGATCCGTAGAGGAGACTGAATCCACTAATGAAAGAAGTAGTTAAGAAGGAGATTTTAAAACGGATGAATGATGGAATTATTTATCCTATTTCAGATAGTGCTTAGGTGAGTCCAATACATTGTGTACTGAAAAAGGGAGGAGTGACTGTTGAAGTGAATGAATGTAATAAAATTATACCCACAAGACAAATTAATGGATGGGAAATTTGTATTGACTATAGAAAATTAAATGCCGCCACCCGAAAAGATCACTTTCCTCTTCCTTTTCTCGATCAAATGTTGGATAGACTTGCTGGACACAAGTACTACTACTTTCTGGATGGATATACCGGTTACCATCAAATACCTATTGCTCCTGAGGACCATTAAAAGACAACATTTACTAGCCCTTATGGAACCTTTGCTTTTTGAAGAGTGCCTTCTGGACTGTGTAATGCACCTGCAACATTTCAAAGATGTATGGTATCTATCTTCAGTAGTATGATAGCTGATGGAATAGAAGTTTTCATGGATGATTTCTCTGTATTCGGGCCTTCATTTGAAATTTTCCTAGAAAACTTAGCAAAAGTTTTGGAGAAATGTCAATTTATGGTTATAGAAGGAATTGTGCTTGGGCATAAAATTTTTGAATATGGTATGGAGGTCGGCCCTGCTAAAATTACAGTAGTTAAGAAATTGCCACTACCCACTAAGGTGAGAGAGGTGAGGAGTTTCTTAGGACACGCTGGATTTTACAGGTGATATATTAAAGATTTTTCAAAAATTACTAAACCTTTGTGCGAACTTCTAGAAAATGATAGAAAGTTTGATTTTAATGATGAATGTTTAAGTGCTTTTGAATTATTGAAAGATAAATTAATCACTGCACCTATAATTGTTTCACTTGATTGGGAGAAACCATTTGAACTCATGTGCAATGCTAGTGATTATGCAATCGGAGTAGCATTGGGGCAAAGGCATGATAAAGTTTTTAATGTCATTTACTATGCTAGTAAAACTCTTAATGAAGCTCAAATTAATTATAACACTACTAAAAGAGAGTTATTAGCTATAATTTTTGCTTTTGAAAAGTTCAGATCTTATTTAATTGGAGCTAAAAGTATTGTGCATACAGATCATTCGACTATTAAATATTTAATTGAAAAGAATGATGTGAAACCTAGACTGATTAGATGGATACTTCTTTTGCAATAATTTGATTTTATGATAGTTGATAGGAAGGGATCTGATAACCAAATAGCTGATCATTTATCAATATTAGACTATGATAAATTATCTGAATTTGAGAAGTAGGTTACAGAAACTTTCCCTGATGAACAACTTTATACTATTATGGGAAAAAATTTGCCTTGGTATGCTGCTATTGTGAATTATATTGTGAGTGATATTGCACCACCTGATTTAACAAGGCAACAACAAAATAAGTTTCAATATGATGCAAAATTTTATTTATGGGATGAGCCATATCTATATAAATAGTGTAGGGATCTGATTATTAAGAGATGTGTGCCATAAGAATAAAAGAACTTAATTATTCAAAGATGTCATGATTCTGAATTTGGAGGTCATTTTGGTGTTGATAAAGCTGCTTTTAAGATTTTACAATCTGGAGTTTATTGGTCTACTCTTTTTAATGATGTATATTAAATCATGTGATCGATGTCAGAGACTAGGTAATATCTCTTGAATAAATGAAATGCTTCTAAATTATAATTTGGAAGTTGAAATTTTTGATGTATGGGTATTAGATTTTATGGGACCATTTACTCCTTCATTTGGGAATTTACATATACTGGTTGCAGTTGATTATGTCTCGAAATAGATTGAAGCTATTTTTTTACCTAGATGTGATGCTTAGAGTGTTTCAAAATTTTTAAAGAAAAATATATTTACAAGATATGGAATGCCGAGAGTGATTATAACTGATGGTCGAACCCATTTCAGGAATAATCAAATTAAGAGATTGATTGAGAAAAATAATATTATTCATAGAATCTCTACTGCCTATCATCCCCAAACTAGTGGTTTAGCAGATGTGTCTAATCGTGAAATTAAAAGAATTTTGGAGAAAATTGTGGATAATCATAAATTAGATTGGTCTGCTCAATTAGATACTGCTTTATGGGCTTACATGATTACTTTTAAGACCCCTATTGGAATGTCTCCTTATAGACTAATGTTTGGTAAGACTTGTCATTTACAGGTTGAAGTGGAGCATAAAGCATATTGAGCGATAAAAGAGTTGAATTTTAATTTGAAAAAAGCTGGAGAGAAGAGATTTATGCAACTCAATGAATTGGAAGAGATTAGAAATGCATCATATCACAATGACAGGATCTATAAAGAGAGAACGAAATTATGGCATGATCGGAAGGTATTGAAAAATAAATTGGAATATGGAAAGAAAGTTTTGTTATACATCACAAGATTGAAGTTATTTCCTAGAAAGCTCAAGTTTAGATGGTTAGGACCTTTTACAGTTGTAAAAGTTCATTCTTTTGGAGCTGTTGATTTTAAGGATCCTAATACTACAAGGATATTCAAAGTTAATGGGCATCAATTAAAGCCTTACTTTGACAGGTTTTAACCTAACTTCAAGGAGGTTTTAATGCTGAGTCATCTCGATTAACTAAATGATTTGTCGGGCTGACGAAGTTAAACCAAGCTCTTTATGAGAGGCAACTCATATTTATCTTTGTGGTGTGTTTGCTTGTTTGTTGTAGTTGTGCTTTTTGGATAGTTATTTTTTAATCCTAATGGCTCCTAAATACTGTTGAAATTGATAAATATTGGATCGAATTGAGATATTGGAATATTTTGGGCCAAACGAAGTTCAGTGAGATTTTTTACCTCTGGCGCCGCCGGCACCCAATTACAAAGAGTATTGCTGAATTTTAAGTTTAAGCGCCGCCGGCGCCCTAAACTTGTTGACGGTTTTTGGAGATTCAAAATGCGAGTTTTTGCGGTTTTAAGTGGGATCTTCATCCTTATAACTCCCTAAACTCCATTTTAGACTTCCAAACTCCATAAAAATGAAAACTACCATTCCCAATTCTCATCCCATGGATTCCTTATCTATATAAACCCCTCGATCTCGCATTTTAAATTGAAGAAAGTTTATAAGTTTAGAGGCACAGCGATTGTTCAACAAAGTGATGATGAAGATGAGGATTATCAAGGAAAGTGGCTTTATAATCGAGGTATGGATAATCCTACTACAAGAATTGAAGAGATAATTAAAGAAAGATGTTGGGAAGTTCTTTGTCACACTACCGTGCCGTAGTCATTCCGGTTGTGAAGGAACTCTACGCAAATCTTCACGAGATCAACCAAGGATTCATCTTTGTGCGAGGTAGGTTTGTATAATTCAATCCTGCGAGAATTAATGATCTCTTTATGATTGAGAATGTACATATTTGCCATTATTCCAATTTCAATTCCACAAATGATAATATGAATGATGTGTATCGTTATTTGACGGATGAGAATGAAGATTGGGAAGTTAGAGAAAATGGATATATTAGTTTCCCTTCTTCATTTTTAAATCTGGTGCCAAAGCAGTGGCATTGCTTTATTTTGGCAAAGTTATTTCCAACTTTGAAGATTAGGAAGGTAACCAAGGAAAGTGCCATTTTGAATTTTTGTATTCAAACTGGGAGGCCGATTGATATTGGTAATATAATTGTGAAATCAATTTTGGGATTAATTGTTCATGGATCTAAATATGGGCTTGGACACCTGTCCACCATATTTCTATTGTGTAGTCAATCACAAGTTTCATATGAGAGTTGGGAAAAAGTTTTTCTTCCATGGAGGCCTATTGATCCAACTAATCTTTATGACGACAAAACAGTAGGAGATGAAGATGATTTGAATTTGCTTGCTGATCAACAAACTTAGACTTCACAACCAATTCAGCTTTATTTTCCTAAAATTTCTAGAATGATACTGAAGAGAATCAAATAGTTGGAAAAGTGGTACAGAATGTTATGAATGTAATCAATAATATTTTTGATTTATTTGATCATATAGATTGGAGGATGAAGAAACAATTTGATCACACTAGTCGGATTGAGATGGGCCAGATTAATTTGATGAAGAATAACATTGTGATTGCTGAGGATTCATCTAATGAATTCCCATTTCATCCATTCTACAATTTGTTCGTGCATTAGCAATCTATTGGAGATATTATAGAGGAAGATAGTTCTGAAACCGATGTGGAGTGATTACTGGATTCTACTTATGTTTGATGTGTGTTTAGTTTACTTTGCTTAATTTTGTTTGGTGTTTTTAGTATTTACTTTGCTTTGCTTTGTAATTTGAATTTGGATTTGCTATGCTTAATTTCATTTTGTGCGCTTAGATTTTAGAGTTTGCTTATCGTAGCGTACTTGCAACACTAAAAATCAAAAGAATTGTTGGTTTAATTTAATGAACATATTTAGTGTTTATGATGTAACATGAATTTTATATATAAAAGTATTTTTTGTATGGTTTGTGTAAGAATTGTGTTAGTTATTTCTTGTGTGATGAAGTAGATGCTTAATGAAGTGTTAAATGTCGTTGTGGAGGTCGAAACGATCGAAATTATAAAAAAAATTCAGACCCAGAAAAATTTTTGGACTGGCGCCACCGGCACTAGGCACCCAAATCTAGAGAGTTTTGACCTTTTTTAATAAGTAGAGCGCCACCGGCGTCCAAGTATAGAAAAAGGCCAAAAACCTTTTATTTCGCTATTTTGACCCTGGGACCCGCAGTTTTTTCCATTGCTTTCGTCTTCCTCCTCCATTTTTGCAATTTTGAAGACCTAGAGCTAGCTAGATCTCAGATTTAAAGTGATTTCAAAGCTTTTCGAGACCAGATCTACACTTCTTTTAGTAAGAGCTTTACTTTAAGATAAAATTTTTTTATTTTCACCATGGAAATCTCTCACATTGCTTAGATTGGAACTTTTGGATTTTTGAAGGAATTTTGAGATCTCCTATGATGAAATTTGCTCTTACTTGTTTAGAATATTATTTGGAGTTTGTTACATTGTGGATTTTTAATTTATTAGAATTTTCTTGTAAATTTTTAGAAATTCACATGGCTCCAAGGATGAGTAAAGGGAAGAGAAAATTGGATTCTCATGAAGAAAAATTTGTTAATGTTAAAGCGCAATTTCGCTTTAACTCTTACCTTTACAATCAGAAGTGTATTCAAGATCGAGCTTTTTATAACCCTGATAGATCTGTAGAATAGTTAATTACAGAGCAGAATTGGGAGAGATTTTGTTATTTTACTGCAAATGCTATTATGGGTGTTGTTAGAGAGTTCTATTCAAATGTGCCCTTGATTGAGACTGAGTATGTGTTAATTAGAGGAAAAATGATTGAATTTACTCCTCAACGTATTAATGCATTCTATCAGACTCAAGAACCATTTGTTTGTGAATATGAGAACTTTGATACTCGAGTGGCAAATATGAAGGACGTGATTGCTTTTCTGACGAATGGAAGTGGGAAATGAAAAGTAAGTCAGAAACAGATGATTAACTTCCCTGCTTCTAAGTTAAATCTTGCATCAAAAGTTTGGTACTATTTCATCTCTGCAAGACTGTTACCTTCTTATCATCACAATGTAGTTACAAGGGATAGAGCAATTCTTAGCTTTTGTATTCAGAAGATGAAGAAGATTGATATTAGAGTTATTGTCTCTAAGAACATTCAGACTATTGCTAGAGGTGAAACCACTGGTGGATTAGGATATTCTGCCCTAGTTCATGCCCTGTGTGTTCAGTCTGGAGTAGAGTTCAACAGTTCTGAAGAGATTGATATACCGTTGAGACCGATAACAAAGACTATTATTCGTACTTATAAGTCTCATGTGGGAGCCCGAGATGAGAGTATGAGTACTGATATTCCTACTACAAATTACGACATTCCATCTACATCTGAGTCCCCTACATTATCTGATATTATGGAGCAGCTGAGATTACAGAGTGCTAGTGTGGATAGACTCCATGGTAAGATGGATGTGTTTGAGACCATAAGTGATGTGAATGAAGATTATATGAGAAGAAGAGTTGAGTTTGATATTGCCTATCATGATGCTCAGGTCAGATTCATGAGGGGGAAGACTGATGTGATATTTCCTTCCTTCCCCAGTTATACACCGTATAGACCTGATCATGCTGACCCTGCTGATGAACCTGGTGATGAGGATTGGTAGATTGCTTGTTTCTATTTCTTTTTTTTTGTGTGTTGTATTGTATTGTTGTGATGTAGTAGTTATTTTCTTTTCATGTGATGTGTAAACCTATTTATGTAATGTTATGTTGTAATGAAAAAAATTGAAATTGTTAAATGAATTGTGTAGTGATGTGATAGTTTGTTTAGTATTGTGATGTTTTGTGGGATGTTTAGATGTTTAAAGTTAATTTTTCTTCACCTTGCAAATGTTTAAAACTTTTTATATATCACTGTTATTAACTGTTTCATGCCTGCTAGTTGTAAAATTTGATTAATATCAGATAGCTATTAAAGATTTCAAGATCCCAGCACAAAAAGGTTAGTTTCTTTTACTCTCTACTGTTTCAAATTTATTAAAAAATTTAAGTTTGGGGGAGGGTAGTAAAATATTAACTCTTATTTGTTCTCAATTATTATTTTTTCAAAAATTATTAGCATAACTTCTGGCAGTTGAACCTTACTGTAGGTAACTAAAACATTTTATTTCAATTGAATATTATGGAATAATTGGGTGAAAGTTTTTAGTAATAAAGGTTAATTTTATAGAGGTAAGATATTTGGTGTGAAAGGATTTGATTATAGTTAACTATTTAAAGTAAAGAAAACTGTAATTTTGAAATGTTAAGAGACTTAAAGTATTGTGTGTTAAGAAGTGATTGTGACATTATGATGAATAATAAAGCTCATACCTAATTATAAAGTAAGGAAGTATCTCATGTTTGAACTTTAGAAAGAGGAGAGTGAAGTTCAAAATCATTAAAGGCTATCCAGATATAGTAATCCTTATAAAAAAAAGGTGGGGGGAAAGAAAAGAAAAGAAGGATTGAAAAACAATCCCAAAAAAAAGAAAAAATAAAAAGAAAGAAAATTAATTATAAGGAGAAGCTTGAGGAGATGCCTAATGAAAAATTGGCTTCACTTGAGTCACCATAAAGGGAGAACTTGATTTCATTTCTGAATTTATATTTAAAGTATTGGCCTACATTCTGATAAACTTTGTATGAACTCCTTTTTCAAATAATCTTTTAAGGCACTCTTAATGTAACAAATTATGGTTTATCTTGAAATAAATAGATGACTATAACCCTTAGACTTGATTGCTAAATATTCTTATACCTGTAGTGTTGACCTGAGTTATTAAAGTTCTTTCTAAAAGTCTAACCAATATATTCTTTTGAATGAAAAATTTTAGTGTCTTACCGGTGAAAGGTGCATTTCCTAAAGTTATATTTTTATGTAGTAAAAGGATTACTTGAGAACAATTAATAGTAGTTTGGGGGATTTTGATGCACCAAAAATAGACATTATTTTTGCTATATAATTTTACTCATTTTTGGTGATATTGCATTTTAAAAAAAGGTATTATTCATGATTTGTTGCAGATATGATGATTTTAGGTTATTGGAGCAATAAGAAGTGAAAAGAAACGAATTTGGCAAAAAAGAGCAAAAAAGAGGAAAACAGCTTCTGGCGCAGCCAGCACCAAAATGGGCGCCACCGGCGCCATTTCCCCGAGAGCTCAACAAATATTCAGATGATAGAGCGCCGCCAGCGCCCAATGTCGGTGGATTTCAAATTTGAAGAATTTTGACGACTTTTTGAAGGGATGCCTATGGAAACTCTTGGGATTTTGTTTCTAACTTATAAGTAACTTTTTTTGGATGAAAATGAGGGGCGTCTACTGTGTTTCTATTGTAGTTTTAGTGAGGGAGAGTATGTGTTAAGTGTTAGGGCTTAGATGAGAAGAGTGCGGAAGTGAGAATTTGAGAGGAATTCTTCTCTAAGGAGTGAAAGAGGAGTAAAGTGAGGGATTGCTTCTTTCTTTCTATTCTAAAGAGGGAATTGAGTGTTGCAAAGAGGAGAGGAAAGAATTCAAAGGAATTTCAAGGGAATTGCATTAGGGAAGAGAAACAGATAAGTTGTATTTTCTTTTGTGATTTGTATGAATTTTCTTTTATATATAAAATCTATATTTTATTATGTCTTCTCTATGAATTCTGAGTAGTCTCCTTTGTCTTTGTTCTTCCATAGAGATGTGATGATGTGTTGATGTGGATGTGAAGTGTTTTTATAGTATTAAAGAAATTATGATGGTTTTCATTTTGAACTTAATTTACTTTTCGATCTGGCCAATAGAATCTTTAAAATCTGTAGTTGAACATTAACTCTGAAAGGATTTAGTGTCCTACAACAATAATGAAGAATTCATTCAATTTCCATGGATGAATTGAGTAATTCATGGGAATTGAGTGCAAATAAATAGGGAAATGTGTTTTGATGGACTTCAAATTGGATGTTTCAGGGTGACAGGCTGAGATCCCCAATTTGGTCCTAAGATTAGTAACTAAACATGAAGGTTAACCTTTAGGTGAAGGGTGAGTCGGAGCTCCACAGTGACGGCCAGTATCCGCCCAGCCTAGGTGTAGATTTAGTGACCAAACTTAGGATATGTCAATGTTCTTTTCATGCTTGGAAGACGAGGTACTCTTTTGAGGGTAATGAAACATTTATGCTCCTATTTGGCACAATACCATAGATAATCATTCCATATCATCCACACATTATATTCTCGTTGCAAGAGGAAAGATACTTTTCTTATATATCAAAACCTTTCAAATATATAGCTTAGTGTGCTCTGTTAGTTAATTCTGTTTTAAGGATATTAGAAGTAATTGTAGTTTACTTAATTGTTACTGTTTTCTGCATCTTGGTAGTAGAAGTAAACATTAAACTTTAATTGCAATTTTAGTATTGGAATTTAGTATTACATTATCTACTGTAAGATTCGTGTCTTCCTTGTGTGATCGAGAACCAGGACTCCATTAGAGCCCTGTATTACTTGATACATACGTATATTTGAGTTGAATATTTGGACTTTACAAAATCATTATAAATATATATAAATTTGAGTTCATAAGTTATTGCAATATTAAAGTTTGTCGCATCAGTAGGGCACAAGTCCTTCAGAATCTGAACTTCGCATAAACTATTACAATACAACAATTAAAAAAAACACACATAAATAGATAAGGTTTAAATAAGACTTTATAAAAATAGAAATTTTGTTTTTCTAAAAATTCTTTTTAATATTAATTTTAAACTCAAATACAAAAAAAATTGATTCCCCAACAACGACGCCAATAACTTAGTGCCGACCACAAAGGTTATAGGTATATTTTTATACTTGTGGTAATAAGATTATAATAATATTTATGATATATAATTTCTTTCTTTACAATGGCACAAAAAACTTGATTCTGATGTAAATAAGAATTCAACAGTTATATTTAAATTTTGGGGTTGTACGTAAGTATACGTATAGTTATTAAGTAATATGAGACTTTCTGATTAAGCCCCGAAATACCGATCCCGCGGGGAAATTTTTTGGATGTTTAAAAGATAAAAATGTTTTAGATTGTAAAATCTTTTTAGAAAAAGATACCTAAATAATTTTAGATAATAAAAAACTTTAAAATGTGATTCTTTTTGGTATTTTCTTAAATTTTGAAATAATGTAAACAATTAACTAACTATGAAGAGAATTTTGTATGATTAAAGAAGTATAGATTAAAATATCTTTTTCTTTATTATGAATAAGTAGTAAGTGTAGGAGTTCTGTTGTCGAAGTATTCAAAATATGTTGTGCCAAAATAGGAGCAATAATATTCTACTAGAGATGTTATAAAGATCATTAGCTAATTTAAAGTTTGAATTGTTTTGAAGACTGGTTAGGTAGGGAAGATACTAGCTCTCACTCTAGAGTTCCCTTGTTTCCCTCCACCTAGCAACTAACATCTCACATCAAAACATAAAAAAATAACCAAAATTGGGGGCTTTACTTTGTCAGCCTAAAGTCCTCTACTTCTACACCCATCAAGGTATATTCTCCTATTTATTTGCATAAAATTATGTGAATTACTTTCTCATCCATACAATCTCATGTGAATTATAACTATTGTTGATTGAGACATTATCTACTAAGATCTTACATGATCTCACAGTAAATGTTAGCATCTTAGTTGGCCAAATCAAGAAGTAAATAAAGTGCAAGGATTAAATCAACACACTTTCTTCCAACATTAAAGATCAATACTTTCACAACTTCCATCCAACATTTAAGTAATTTTCCATTTATGGAAAAAAAATAAAGTAGATAACTCATAATCCATGGAGAAAACACAATAACAAGTAATTTTAAAAATTGAAATCATGTAGAAAGCACAAGTCTCAATTAATACCAAATGAAGTACAAAGAGAAAAACTTATCTTAAGTTCATCTCTACCAAACTCTTGAAGTTCCTTTGAATCTCTTCTTTACTCTTACAAGGCTCCCTTAGACTAGTAGCCCAACCTAAAAGGATTTAAATTTCTCTAATACAATGGATTTTAATATAGAAATCTTTACTCACCTTCCATTTCACAAGGAATGAGATAATGTGAAGAAACCCTAAGTAAGAATCCTACAACTTCTTACTAAAAAACTATGTAAAAACTAACTCTAAAACTCTCTCTACTGCCTCCCTTACTTCTTTTTCTATAATTTCTCAAAAGGTTCTTTGGTGTCTCTTCAAAATGTGTCCAAATTTAATGTATCTACCCAAGAGATGCATCATTTCAAGTGAAATTTGAATGTCTTTTGGCGCCCTTAATCAACTACCCACTTTTGTACCAAATAGTTCCTTAAACACCTCATCAAAATTTGCCAAAATTTTCTTGAAATTGCAAAGTAACTGCCCTTTGATTAAGCGCGGGGCCTCTGGAGCTTAGCCTTGACATCATTTGTATGTTGGCGCTTAAGTGTCAGATCTGGGTTCTTAGGCGCCTCTGTTCATTTTAACACCTTCTTCAATTTTGCTCTAAATTTGATGATTGTTCTCTCCTTTTGCTCTATTTTGTCCATTTAGTTTTTCCTGAAAGAAAAAAAAATACAAAAACGTTCCATTAAAGTGCAATACCATCAAAAATAGGTTTAAAAATGTTCATAAAAATATCATATATTTTAAGTATATCAACCATCTAAAAGTAAAAACCAAAATTTTTAATTTTTCATGCATATAAATGATTTAAACATTAGTATCAAATTATGGGCTTTATAAAATTACATATATATTATTCCATTCTTTTTTATTTTGTAAATCAGGCACTTCTTTTGTCAGTGACATCATTGGGCTAGAGCCAACAACAACCAAAAGTAGTAAGGGCAACTTCTTATCAAATATTGGAGGGTAGAATTGCCTGTTTGACACCCTCATGAGTTCATCGAGTTTGGAAGATAATTTACAATCTCGTCATCTCATTTGTAGCATCTGAAGCCTTTAATATCACTACCCTTACCACTATCACCTCCAACTTATACACCAGCTTAAGATCTATATGTTGCCATATTTTAATATCCCCATTTTTTCAAAAGGTTTTGAGCACAATGTCTAAGGCTCATACCTCTGAGCATTTGGTATTTATATAAATTATCTTGTTGTGGGATAGCCCATATGAACATAAAATTGTTCAAAGTGCAAAGGATTACCCTTACCATTATCACCTCCAACTTATACACCATGCACTTCTTTTCTATAAAATTCATTATATATTTTATTTGATCTTAGTGGTCATTATGTTTTGAGGATGATTTTCCTCATAAAAACATAGTAAGCCTATATTTCCTATTAAATATACAAAATCTTATAAAAGTATTTAGGAAGTGACATAGAACATCTTTAGAAAATCCTAAGCTATTTCAAATTTATTTGGCCTTGCTATATTATTGAGTTGATAAACCCATGTCGAATTAAAAATTATATTTTTATACTTTAAAATGTTCTCAGTGAAAGCTTGTTGATGTCTTAATTAGCCCATGAGTAAGGAAAATGGTAAATTTTTAATGTTATATTAAGAGTTGTATAGGTGAACATCCCTGAGGGTTTAGTCATGGTCATTAAAGAATTTTACACTGTTGCCCCTTGATCGAGTTTGAGCTTATAGTGTTTTAAGATGTTTCCTTATTTTTAATTTTTCTTCTTTTAACTACTCGTTAAATGATATAAAGTTAAACCTGATTTACTATCAAGCTCTTAAGGCTAATTGGTAAATTTATAATTTTGAAAAGTTTTATAAAATGTGTTTGATCTTTATTAAAAGGATTGAACTTTGTTTAACCATTGATTTAGGGTTCTAAAGGAGGGAATTATTATTCTTCTAACTCAACCTTCTTTTTCTTGTATCATCCACATTATCATTTCTTCTTGTACATATTAAATCAAATATTTACAATTGTACACTTTTTAGAAAATGTCATGAGTGGGTTACTACCTTATTAGCACCAGAAACAGTTTCCACTTTGGTTCAATAAATTTGGATGAATTTTGAAGAGGTGCTTGAAGTGACTCTTGATTATTTTCAGAGTTCTATAAAATAGGGTCATTGGCTGGTCAAAAATAAGAAGAAAAATGGGGCTCTAAAGGATGAGTGAGTTATTAGGGGTGAGTGTGTGTAGAGAGGAGAGTCATTGGTTGTGTAAGAAGAGCTCAGCGATATCTTGCAACGAACTTCAGGAATTTCTTAGGAAGGGATCTAAGCTAAGTACTTGTTTTTGTATTTAAGTTTTTGTCAATAAGACTTACCTTTTAATATAAATCATGTTTTCTTGTCTTATCCTCATGAGTTCTGAGTTGTTTTCTTTTCTTTCTCCTAGCAATAAGAAGTAATTATGTGGAGGATATAATTTGTTTAAAACTTATTTATTCCATAATTTGTGATGGTATTTTCACCGGTTCTTCATCAGAAGTTAGTCATTTGTGATGTTAATATTTGTTGTGAAATATAATGACCTAAGAGGTCTATGATTTCACCCAACTAGTAAGTACCACACTAACTTTACAATGAGGGCAACCAAAATTTAAGTAGATTGCAAATTGATAGGGAGAAGTCTTGATGAACATAGAATTAGTTTTTCTAGAGTGACAGCTAGATCCTTTACCAATTTGGTCTAAAGTAGGAACTAAGGGTCCCTGGTAGGTCCTAAAGAGAGGGCCTAGTGGGTAATCTAGAAGTGATAGACTAGAATCTACCCATCACTACCACATAAGCTGGAACTTACTTTAGATTAGTTAATGTTCTTTATGCACTCGGAAGAAGGTAAAAAAGCAGGTATGCTCCTATTTGTCACAACACAACATTTAAACCTTTAAACTTTTTGATTCCAACACTGATTATAAATTAAATTCAAGAAAAAAGACACTTTACATAATTTGAACTTTTCGACATTTAGTTGTTTATAATTTCTACATTACTATTGTGTCTAGAATTAAATTCTGCTTACATTTAGTTTCAATCTTTTTGAAATACCTCGACATTCTTCTCATATAACTTGTGTTTGAAGTTTTAATAGAAGGCTTTCTAAGTCATTATAAAAGCTACAACTTTCCTCGTGGGATCATTATTGGGGTTTTAAAAGAAAACTTTATATTACTTGAAATGATAGTTCTACTTGCGTAGTACTCCAAGTGTGAAAGCTTATATTTTATTTTCTAAAATGTTTAATTTGTTCACACTAGCCGCTAAATATAATTCGGGCCAAGGCTTTGGTAATCTTTTGGAACATAAAATTCTGTGTAATTGCGGGTCGAGTAAATATAATTTAGCATCTGCATCTTCAAGCAGTTTTGAGAATTTTTTGGAATTATGTATTGCATCTCTACTATGATGTACATTATCAAGTTCAATGTTTATTGTGACATTATTTGGATGAAGTGTATCTATTAGTAATTTTTCGTTGTCATCAATTTTATATTCTTCATTTTTATTTAAAATTTTCCCAGAAGTTATCTCAATGCTACTTGATTTATTAAGTGCAACTTCAATGACAGAATAATGCTCTTCCCTATGTCGATTCCACACAATACATCTGCTAAAAAATCCCTTGGAGCGCAAATGCCTCCTAGCATCTTTGAAATTATGGAAGTATCTTTTAATGCATATGTTAAATGAACATAAAATTGTGTCTGATGCATTTTTGCTCCGATTTGCAAATTCCAAGAAACTTTTAAAAAAATTTTATATTGAGGTTCCCTTTAAAACATGATTATTTAACACTTATCCTTGATTGTTAAAAATTAAGCATTAAATTTAAAATTAATAAATATTGAGTATAAAATTGTTGAAATAATAATAAATGTGTAAAGCAAAGAATGGTGAGTTGGAGGCTAACATGACTCAAGATAGCTACCAAAGTAATTTCGTAAAATCTAAATAATGTCAAAATAGTTTAACAGTCATGATGAATCCTTTGTGAAAATAGAGTAGTATCCTAAGGGTTATTGTTTAAGAGCTACTAGCATTGCATAGTTAAACAGATTTTGGTTATGAGAGTGCATTAACCATCTTGTAAGTGAAAATTTTTCTTATAAAATATATTTTATTTATTTTCAAAGCTTTTCATATATGGTTGATAGAGCTTTCATTAGACTAAGTATGTCTCTCTCATTCAATATGTTAAATATAACACTCCTTCTTAGTGAATCACACACAACACCTGATGCATTCCAATTCAACTGAACATATTCTTCTTAGAGCGAAATTATCAATTTAAACTCAAAAGAGGTAGATGCAAAATTCTTTAGTATTTATAGTACTCAATTTGAAACATCTAATACTTAAAGCATTGTTAAACAAGTTGATTCTCACAGTCTTATTATTATGTAACACTTACTCCCATTTATCTTGTAAAGCTCCACAGTGCCTGACTTCAATAAAAGTTGTTAGAGAAAAGCACACATAACAATAATAACATACACCATAATGAAAATGACAATTCAAAAGAAGAACAAAAAAAATACAATAGAGTTTAGATGGTTTAGTGAGATTCCCATACGCCCACTATTCACATGATATATATATATATATATATATATATATATATATATATATATATAGTCTGCAAACAAAATTATTACAAAATGGTTTCCTATCAAAAATTTTCCTCTCTCTCTCTCTCTCTCTCTCTCTCTCTTATTCTCTCTTCAAACTTGAGCAAGACTCCACCATCTACAATGCTCACCACAAATAAAGAAGAGCTAATTTCATTTGCCAAACCATCATTTTAATCAATAGACTATATGACCATTATTAATTCTATTTCAAAAATGCCACCTACGTCAACAATCAAATGTAACTTTTTGTGTTATGTAATAAATCACTTAGTAGACATGCTCCTCAACTTACATCAACATTGTTAACTTCTAATCTCTAATTATAAGTTAGTTTATTTCAATTATTTTTTTATAGAAGGATTGACATGATTGAAGAATTGGAAAGATTGGCAAACCTGGATATATCCAAAGAACTTTTAGGTGAGGCAACAAATAAGTACCTTTTAGACGCATCTCATTAAAAAAAAGGGCATATGAGTACAAGCTTGATAAAGATTTGCTTGCATACCACTCAATTCTAATGCACCTTGCATATCTAACACCAAAATGAAACCCAATAAAAAAATGAAGAAAATAAAATAATAAAGATTCTTGAAATATGATGCTCTTACCACAAAAGGGTCCACAGCAACAAGAAAGAAGCCTACAAGGGAGATCAACGACAAGAGCTATGGTTTCGTCCGGGGAGGAAACTAAGGGAGATAGGCGTGTGAGAAGAGGAAGTTCAAGCAGATCGACGTCCGGCCTTGAATCGCGGGAGGAGGGATGTAGTTTCATGGAGAAGATAGTAGGGGAAATTGACGGCACCGAGGATTTTGCATGGAAGAAATTTGCGATTCAGGAGCGTGGGGGAGGGAAGATTTTCACACAGTGGCTCGGGTTGATTCGTTTAAACCGAGAGAAGATACAAAACCCTAAGTTTATGACAATTTAAACCACTGGCAAAAATAAATTTTCATCCGCATACCACAAGCGCAAAATGCCCCTATAAGGCAATTTAAACCGCTATTAAAGATGTTTTTAACAGTAGTTTCAAAACTGCTACAAAATTATGCTACTAAAAGTAATATTTTCGTAGTGTAAAGAGATGATTTTCTTCTAAAAATTCCCTTATGAGATCTTATAGATAAATATTAAAATTTGAATGTTAGGTTTGAATTAAAAAATTCCCCAAAAAAATTTAATAAAGAAAAACATTGCCCTTCAAATTCTATTGGGCATATATGAATAATTTAATATTCTTTTGTGCTCCTTTTGCGTCACTTTGCTATTTAATAATATAATAATTACTATATTCTAAGTTAAAGAAGCTATTACTTGTTTTTCCTCCACGATCTTAAATGCTTATTCTTTTTAGCTTTTCTTACAATTCTATGTTGTGGAAGGAGGATATAACTTCTCTCATGTTATAACCTTATTAGGTCTTTCATAGCTGTAATATATTTATCATCACATTTACACACCCATCATTAATTAAAAAAAAGAAAAATTTGAGAATTGATATATTTTATCAATTTTTATGTAGTTACATATTTAACATCAAAATTAGATGTGAAAAAACTTAATTTTTGTAGAATCCCCAAACAAAATGTAATAAAAATACATTACCCTTCCAAATCTATTAGGCATAAATTAATGAATTAGGATAATACTATTATAGAAAGAACTATTCTTCCCAACTTGAACATTATGCTATTCAATTTCAAATTAGTTCACCAAAATTCTTACATTTCCCAAAACTTTATATGTAGGATTTTTAAGTATATTCCATCTATGACTATCACTTCAGCACAACCCTCATGTTAGCATTAGCGTTTAAATTTAATAAAAGGAACCGAAAACGTACCCCGATTTTCTGCTCAGTTCCTACACAAAATATTCAATCAAATTAAAACCTAAACTTTATAAAACCAAAAGAAAAGCCAGTAATAACTCATTCCAACTACCACAAGCTATAATTAATAATCAAGCTAAGCATCATTCCACAACGTGAACAGAGGCGCTCCATGGCAATTGCTCATACCACCACCCTGCCTTGCTGAATTCACCATCCAACCATCCCCTTGATCATATCCAATCTCCTTCACCATATTAGCCGAATAGTAAACATTTCTCCCACTATAGGGATCTGAAGCACCTAACAGATTCTCGTAGCCCAAACTATTCTTATCCGCTCTATCCCCATAGGCACCACCATTACCGCCTTGACTTCCTTCAATCGTCATTGTGCTCATGGGCATAACATACCCACCATATAGCATCGAGCTTGAAGTCCCCCTACTTTGCTCTACCGATGATTCCATACCCACCATGTTCTGAATTTCTAAAGGCTGGAAGAAATTGTGAGTGGTGCTTCCCAGTTGAATTTCCTGTTGCATATCTTGCACACCATGGCCTAAGGTGACATCTGGCTCCGGCTTACACCAACCTCTTTGTTGGCTTATAGCGGCAGCGGCAGCGGCAGCGGCAGCAGCGTAAGGATAGTGCAACCCCATATGTTGCTGCTGCGGGAAAGCCATGGTTGGCCAACCATAATGATACGTGGGGTAGCCGGTGAGACCGGCCTCCCTGAGATGAGAGGCGACGACAATGGAAGTGCTGCTATCATCAGATCGTTGTCCCTCGATACTCGACTCTGAGTGGTCGCCGACGTCTTTCAGACGTTTTGCTGCACCACCGATGGGAAGAGTACTGCTCTCGAGTATGCTTTTGACGTCGTAGCGGCTCATGTCGAAGTTGGTGACAGCATTAAGGCCGCGGAATTTGATGGCGGCGATGTCGTAAGCCTCAGCAGCCTCCTCCTGTGTGCCTTTTGAAAAAAAAAAATTATATTTGTATATATATATATATATATATAGATATATTTATTGATGACATGTTGCCTGCTCATTGTTGCTTGTGAAAGGTTAAATTATATTATATTGATAAATATGTGATGAGGTGACAAATATAGGTGCTTACTGAATGTGCCCAAGTAAAGATCCTTGTTTCCTGCCACTCTTCCTATTCTTGCTTGCCATCTTCCATGCTGGTGGTGTCTGCCACATATGGATAGAGTAAGTACTTAAAAAGCAAGCAAACTAGTTTTTAAATGAGCTAATTGCAAGCAACGAGATGCAAAGAATGATTGGATCAGTTGCACCATTTTTTCTAGTTTTCTTCTTTTGTTTGATATAAATTACAAGTTAGAATATAAATTGATGTGAAAATTAGTAAACAAACAATGTATATCATTAGACATGCACTGTTGAGACGATTAATTTATAATCACTTCATTATTGCAATTATTAGAAATTTTAACTTAGATAAGTTATATATTAATCATTAAGCTAATGCATCATGTTATAGCGACACCCTATAAAAATCTTCGAAAGATTTTATCACAAAAATTTCCAATCTTAGGCTAATGGATCATTTGCTAACGCAATTATTCGATCGTGTTGATTTGTAATGAGAAACCTTTTTATTTAATTTTTTATATCTAAAGAAAGATTTAAAAACTGAGCATTTACATACGTACCACCAAATTCCTAAATATTGACGTATCTAACATTTAAATTTTGCTTCTTATATTTATACCTCCCAAATAATTTCTATCACAAAAAAAAATATTAATTTAATTTTTAGAAAGATTATTAATTTATTTTTTAGAAAGTGGAACTCACCTTTTCATGCTTCCGTTGGTGAAGCGAAGTGTATGTAAAAATTAAAATTTAGATGTTAGATATGTAAATAAATGGAATGGAGTGGTATTTAAATAAGTTAATCCTCCTTGAAAAAAAGAAATAGTTAGATTCCGTCGTTATTTAATTAACTCGAAAAAAATTAGAAATCAACATTACATAAATTTTATTATAGAAAAAGAAATAATAATATACTCATTATTTTTAAAAATAGTAGTTTTTTTACAAACTATCGAATGATCACTTATACTCCAATTTGCCAATAATTAATGATAACATGATATACAATACCTCGTCACACCACGGTAAATGGAGGCTCCGCGAGAAAAACCACTACTCTTCCTGTGTCAAAAATAATGAATTTTCATTTTTTTTTTCTTCAACAGAAAACCTCTTATATCTTACAGAGCATATCTATGTATTCTTTTCCTTATGTTTTTCTAATAAAATCAATGCCACGTTGAAACTTTTTGTAATGAGGACATACCTCCTTAGAGATGCCACATACTCCTGCCTTGTCATATGCTTCATCTCCTCCAACTCTTTCTCATAATTGGTAGTCTTTTAAACCATATAAAAATTACAATACTAAGAGTAAATTTCTCAATAGATGTAATTTTTAAGATGAATTCAATTAATTTATCAAATTCTTAAAAAAAAAAAAAGTAATAAAAATACATACAGGAAAATTGGTTGTTGTTGTAGTCCCCCAGTACTTGAGTGCAGCCAAATCATAAGCCCTTGCTGCCTTTTCTTCCTTGTCATAGCCACCTGTGTCCAAAAAATGATAAAGTAGGGAGATGAGAAAAAAGAAGCAGGAAGGAAAGGAACCTATCAAACATTGATTCCCTGACCAAATATCCTCAGCAGGAGGTAAAAAAAACTCAGCAATGACATAAATTTTTGGTACAAAATGAAAAGAAATTTAAAAGGACAGCATCTTTTGCTTACCCAGGTAGACTGTATCAGTTGGAAGATGAGTCCAATTTCCATAACAAGACAATGCCATGAATGAATATCCAAATATGAGAAAGTTAGCTTTGCGGGTGTAAAATCCAAAGTATGAATATATGGAAAATAAAAATTATGCATAGTTTTTTGTATTTTGAGAAATAAGTGAATAATCATTTTTGAGCGTGATTTTATTTTAGTTGCAAAAAACTTTTCATTGTATTACGAATTTTTTTCTTATTTTGCAGGACAATAAACAAAATAGTTATTTTTAAAAATGTAAAAAATTTAAAGGTTATAAAAATAATAATAATAATAATCATAAGTTTAGAGATTTTGGAGAATGTGTTTTACATCTTAAAAGTAATTTTAAATCGAGATATATAAAGTAATTTATTTTCCATGTATTTTAAAAGAAGCTTTAAATGGATGCATACCTTGTCTTCCCTTGCGCGTTTGTCCTTCTCTTCTGCAACTGTTATCCCATAGATGAGCTTCATATCTCCCCGTCCACCTATGCCTGTTTCAATGTACATATTTAAACCTTAGAATATATATGCTAAGCAGAATATATAAATATACTCTTATATTTATATATATATATATATATATATATATATATATATATATATATATATATATATATATATATATATATATATATATATGAAAAAGACCCATTTATTAAAAACAATAGTATGCTTATATTTCGTCTTATGAACTAGAAAAAAGAACTAAATAATAAATATCTTTGGGATTGTCTTGTATTTGGGTCTAAACGCCAAATAATTTATATCACATTTTTTTTTCTTATTTTGAATTACTTTGTATATTTTTATTACAGGATATATTGACATATCATTGGGATATATTGACCCAATAAGGATTAACTATGAGAATATGAAGAGCTCGGAATCTAAACGTTCGTCTTAGAGACTACTAAGCTGGAAATCACAAATTAAAGCGTGATTTATAGTGATCCTTTATAAGTAATAATCATAGCAATTATTAATTAATAGTTGTATTTTTATGGGATTCAAACCATTTGACAACTTTTTGTTTCAGATATATACTCTTTAAATTATAAGCAGTGTATAAGTAATACAAACTACTTGGGACTTGTCTTAACAATTAGTACTTTCCATGAAAAAAAAGCATGAAATAACTTTAGTCTCATATGCAAGTTATTCATTTCCAAAAAAAATAAATAAATAAATAAATAAAAAGGGAGTTTTAGCTGTGTGATTATAAGTTCAAAAAAATGGCCAATGATGTTATTTTTTCATAATTACAAGAAATGATAAGGTAAATAAATAATCACTGGTTTAAATTAATGCGCATATGATTTTAACTTAAATTTTAAACACTACAAATACGACAGATAATAACCTAAATTAGCAAATCCAAATTCTCACATGCAAAAGTGGTAGCTTCAAATCAGTAATCGACCCGGCTAACTCAAACTAAAGATTAGCCACAACATAAAATATCAGGCTTCGAAATGAAAAAATAAAAAATAAAAATTCGAAAAACAAAGTTTTCATTATTATTAATTTCCTAAAGCTCAAGTTCCCAGCATTCAAACAGCAGCCAAAAACTAAAAAACAAAAAAACAAAGACATTCATGCGATAATAAAACAACAAAATGCATCCAAATAACCAATTTCAGCCATATCTCAGCAATAGAAAGTGCAAGGCATGGCCAAACCTTGTAACTCCTCGGTAAATTGATGTCCTTTGCCCGAAAGTATCAATAGACTTCCTTGGCACAGCTTCTATAGAACCACTATGTACATCAACTTTCCCACAACTCCCGCCACCCTTCCCCTCATCCTCCAACAACAAGCTCTCACCTCCACAATCGTCGCCGCCGGCCATTCCCACTGCCACAAGCTGCAAAGCCGAAGTGGAATGCGAACCAGTGCTCATCGACAACGCCAGGCTCTGTGAGGATCCGCCTCTCCCTCTGACTGCAACAATTTTAGTTATAGTGATGTTCCATTAGTGATTAAAGATGAACTCTTAAAGCTCAGTTTCATGAAAAAATTTGACTCTGGAGATTTGTTGAGATGAACGCAATACAAAATATACATTCTATCCAAAAATATCATAATAATATTTTGAAAAACAATTTAAAATAAAATGTAATTATTAGCTTGGGATTATAATATTGCTTACTGCCAACATCATCACCGTCTTCCTTGCCCTCCAACATCGGCCCCGATGGAGTCGGCTGGTTTCTCAACCACGTCTTGATCATTGACAGCCCAATAGAACCATTCCCTCCACCACTAGTAGATGCAACTCCTGGAACTTGTAGCGAGCAGTTTGAATACAAATAATGGTCCCCTGCCATAGATCCAATCCTCGGCTCGTGGTCAGAGAAAGAGTGGCTGCCGCCGCTGCCGAGAAAATCTTCAAGCTTTGGCTCGTCCACAACGACTTCATCCATATTTCCACACTTACCGCCGCTCGAGTCCACTATCATAGAGAGCTCTGAAGTGCTCCCTTTAAAGTCCAATGTTTTCATAGTCCAATCTGTAAATTTGAATGTTTAAACTAACAACGATCAAATCGAGAAAAAGAAAAGAGAAAAAAAAACAAAATCTAGGGTTTTGATTATGTTTCATGTAACAAGGTAGATAGCTAAACTAACCGTTAGGAGCGCGGCTGAAGGCTTCAAAGATGGAGAAGGAGCCATCAGGCCTTAGGCTTGAGTTGGAACCGTAGCAGTCTGCTTCCTCGGTGGAGAGCGAGTTCTCCTGAGGAGAGTGAGAGAAGCCCAGCCAGTTATTCATAGAAGTCATTTAAAGGATGTGAGTAGCGAGAAAGAGATGCGGAGTTGTCGTCCTTTGCTTGAAGATGAAAGCCAGAGAAAGATGAGGTTGAAAATGATAAGTGAGAAGCAGGAAGAACACTGCATTGAGGTTTGAAAGAGGGAAGGGGAAAGGTCTAAAGAACCTGAGAGAAAATAACAAACCAAGGGGCTTGCTTTATTTATAAATATAAATGTGTATATATATCTGCAGCCATGGACAAACTTATTCAACAGGTTGCTTCTCTCTCTCTTGCTCTAACTGGTAAAGCAGGAGGCGGTAGCCTGATAGATGACAGACATGTTAAATTGCTAGGAACAAGATTATTTTTTAAATTGAAAATTAACTCAGATGTTCTACTTTAGGCCCCTCGGAGAATAAATGCATATAATTAAAGCTTTTTATTTTTTTTATATTCCTCCCGCTTATGTATAAATACTGTCAATGTGAGAAAGTGACAGTATTATTATAATTTGGCATCTAGTTTAAACTAAAAATTTAGACAGCAGCATTACTATTCTATTGTTTGATGTAAGTTTGAAAATATTATTATTTAAGATAACAATCAGTGGAAGATTATCCAAGTTCAGTTTATTTTTAAATTTTACCTTGGGCTGAAGATGCATAAATTTTCTATATGATATATGTCTTCTTGGTCTTTTTTTCTTCCTTGGAATTATAAGAGTTGTATCATCTGCCCCCAAAATTTGTGTATGAGTAGCACATTTGAAAAATAGTACTTTTTGTTGTTTCATAATTTTTAGAGAAAAGGTGAGAGTGTCTCCACATAAGGAATCAAATTGAAGCTTTGATAAATATTTTCTCACTAAATTTGATGAAAAGTATTTTTACAATTTTAATCAACTTGTAATTGTATGTCATAAATATGTACTCCAAAAAATAAAATTATATAAATCAATACAGAATTTGAAGTTATGCACCAGATGAAGCCTTAATTAGATCAACTATTATTCTCTTCTAAATTATTCCATATTATATATAAAAAAAATTGACAAATACCGATAATATCCAAAGGTCCAAAAGGAAGCATAACAAGGGGACCCACTGACAGAAAACTATATATATGTGATAGAAAATAGTCGCCTGAGGTCGGTCGAGTTAGAAGAATAATAAAAACAACGACAGAACGATCCAAATCTATCAGACTAAAACAAGACAGATAAGCATTCGAGGTTGCCACTTCAAGGAAACGAATAGAAGGCATCAACATACCATTCAATATATATGACCCGAGAAAAAGAATCAAGTTTATCACTATCGCCAAACGTCCCATGGACATCCTGAGACTCCTCCCCTCGGATTAAGAATTGGCAATACTATAGTGTTTTATGGTCATCCCTCAAACTTTTTTCTTCAAGGAACGAGTTATATCGAATTGCAGTGATTCACCCACTGCCCAATAACATAGTCTTGATTCTCCAATAGAAGTCACTCATCTAGGATCAAGTTCTGACAGCCATACTAGATTAACCGATCTACAAAGCCCAATAATACAATTTGTCCTATCAACCCGAAGTTAATCAAGCTCAGTTGACCGGCAACACTGGCTCAACCCAGCTATCTGGAAGTACCTTACCGAGCCAAATCAATACTAACTTAGCCATCCAACCGGATGGTAACTAAGAGATAAGTTAATATATGTATAACATCTTGAATATCATGTATAACACACATTAAAGTAGGGGTAGAAATATAATATCATTATATTGTACATTGTCCCTATATTTAGGGAGATAATTTTATGAATAAGGGTGGATAGATAAGATGTAGTACTAATCATTACTTTTCAATCCCTTCAATATGTCTCTCTCCTTTCTCATGCTTTATTCCTTAGGGTGTAATTGAAAGATAAATCGGAATTCAACATCTTACAAGATACACTGAGTATGGATCATGTCATAGATAAGAAGTGGAGCAGCACACAAAGAATAAATCCATAATAGAGAAACTGATAATATGGAGTGGAAAAGAGATTTTTTAATCCATCAAATCATGGAGTAGAAGGATCAATTGCTACATGTATGAGAGGAACTGGTCCGAGGAAGGGAGAAACATCTCTGAGAAGAAGGCCCGACACCCATAGCCGAAGAGCCCACTTAGCGTTGGATATATAAAAGGAAACTCCGAGTACTATGACAATGCTGGGTGGCACAATTCAACAAATATCATTTCGACTGCTCTAAAGTACTCTGACATCAAAAGAATGAGTTTTCTCAATAAATCTCTGAGGCCGAGCCCCAGAGAGTTTAGGATCCAAACATAAGAGTTCAATAAGGGAAGAACTAATCCAATCGAACAAATAATCTCAGTTGAGTCAATGATGTTATTTCTTAAGGATCGCTGATGAACTGAAGTGTTAACTTCTCTGAGGTCGATACTCATGCAGTTCAATGCATTGTCATCCGAAGTAATTGTGTTGTTCCTTGACCTCAAGTAAATGTTCATGGCATGATTTGCTAGCTCTCAGAACCTCATGAAAAAATTTGCATGCCCTCTTATAGATCAAACAAAAGGAGAATGATAGCCTTTGGTTGTTCATTAGTAGCTTTGAAAAGGAGATGCTAGAAGCAAATGAGAGCTCATGTTGCCCTAACTAAAGGGTTGAAAGAATGAACATTTTAGTACACTTAGGGTTTCCAGTGATTAAAGTTATTGGTCCAGTTGTTGGAGTTGGCTAACAACAATATATCAGCTAATGAGTATATGTTTACCATTGCTTCCTCCAAAAGGGAATCTTCTACACCCATCTCTTATAGAGGAGGGCTACATAAGGTGATGTGTTGAGACCAAAAGATGACTGACCCGACCCGCAATTACGCAGTAAATTAACTTCCAAAATATGGCAAAAAACTTGACCCAATTTATAAATAGCGACTAGTGTGCAAAATCTTAAATTATATAAAAATTAGAAAATATTTTACACACTAGGGGTACTACGCAAGTATACGTATCGTTTCAAGTAATATAGAGTTTTCTTTAAAAACCTCAGTATCGATCCCACGAGGAAGTGAAGTAAGAGGTCTTTAGTCAAATTCTAGTCTACTACTAATAGCTCTTAGTTTGGAATGCCGATTAAAATTGTGTTGTATATGGCAACTACTCCTAAATACAAGTGTTAAATGTAATAATAACTATAACTAAATGCAATTACTAATTCTAAAGATAACATTTTTGGATGAGATGGTTTGGAGAATTTTGAGATATTAAAAACTACTATTCTTATGTAATGAAATAGATAATGTATAGGAATGAGATGCATTTAATATTGTATGTGCCAAATAGAAGCAATCCTATTCTTTACCCTTTGGTCCAGGCATAAGAACATTGAATAATCCTATGCTTGGTTACTGAATCTGCGGCTAGGCTGGGAGGATACCTGCTCTCACTTCGGAGCTCCCACGTTTCCCTCACCTGAGAGCTAAATATCTACACTTCAGCACCCAAACGATAGGACCGAATTGAGGATTTTAGCCTGTCACTCTAAAATCTCCAATTCTAATCCCGATTAATATTATTTCCCTATTTATTTGCACTCAACTCACATGAACTTCACCATCCATGAAATTTGAATGTGGTTCGTACTTAGTTTTAGAAAACATAACCCTCTCGGATCGTATGTTTTCACAACAAATTTTAACATTACAACAGACCTTAATTGCAATGTAAATTAAGTGCAAGAAAAAACAATCACATTTATAATTAAATTTACTTCTACCATGCATCACAAAATCCTAAACATGACTTCTTCTCATTGCAAAAGAAAAGTAAAAGGAAAATAAAGGCATAATCTTCTCATGCTGCTATTTCCAATGAAGAAGAAAAAGTAAGAGATACGTCACAAAGCGCTAAGATAACACAATGGAAACTTCATGTAACAAAAGTAAATCCACTAAGTAAGTGTTTACAAAATCATAAGATAATGAAGAACAATACTTAGCTTTTCTCCTTTGAAAGAAAGATGAAGATCTCTCCCACAAAGTCTCCCGTCGATCCATGCAATGCTATAACATCTCCTTACAAATTCTCTCAAAATCTCCTCTCCAATCTCTCCAAAAGGATAAAAATCTACATTTCTACTCTTAATCTAAGAATCCTAAACATTCCTCAAAGTTTTCCTCCACTTTATTCTCCTTTTTTTCTAACCTATATTCACCATTTTAAAGAGTATGGATGAATTTCTAAGAGTTCCCTCAAGCACCCCTTCGAAAAAGCATCCAAATACATTGAATTTAGGCCCAAAACCTCCAAAAGTCGGTCAAGAACCTTCCGGGCGCTGTCGGCGGGTTCGAGCTCACTGTTGGCGAGCTTTTCGGGTACTTTTCGGTGTTTTCTGGAAAATCTCGCCGTCGGTGAGATCCTGGTCACCGTGGGCCAGCAGGCTCCGTGCAGCTTGATCCATGAAAAAAATACCTATTTTTATGCCTTGATTTTTATCAAATTTTTAAGGATATTATGCTTTAATGAAAGATATTTTTATGTTTTTGATGTAGGTGATGCAAAAATGTCCAAGAAGGAAAAAAAGATAAAAAAGGAGTAAAAAAGAGCAAAAATGGAGCCAAAATACAAAATTGTCAAAATAATTGGCATGGCGCCTAAGCGCCAATTCGATATAGAATTCTGTAAGATTTTTGACAACTTTTGGACGGTTATTTTGACAGTGTTAGCGGTTATTGGACCATCTAGAAAATTGGCAGTTATTCCTGGATTATAGGACATGTGATACATTGTATTTGGACGGTTGGAAAAGGTTAGGATTGTGAAGAGGTGCAATCCAAAGTGAAGAGGTGCGAAGAACTGGACGCAGAGTCCAGCGCCTGGGCGCCAGATTCCGGCGCCTAGGCGCCAGATTCCGGCGCCTAGGCGCCAGATACACCTTCTAGAAGATTCATTGAACATGGACACATTTTGAAGAGGTACATCAAGGCAACTCTTGAAGCCTATAAATAAGAGGCTACTCCTTCAGAGAAAACACCCAAAAACCGCCCACAACCCAATCAAAAACCACCAACGCCCAACCTAGCCCCATAGTTCCATTTAGAGAGAGAAATTAGAGAAATATTTTAAGGTCCATATTTATAATTTCTTTTATCATTTAGTGATTTTATTTTAGAGTTTGTATTAAGAGTATTTGAAGAGTCGGCGCTTTTGAAGTTTATTTACTTTAGAGTCAGAAAGATTCAAAGGTTCAGTTGGAGAAACACTTGAGATAAGTATTTGTATTTTGATTCAAAGTTTTATTTATATGTTTTGTTGTTTAAATTCAATGTGTTCTGAGTAGTTAATTTACTTTCTCCTTTCAATTATGAAAAGATAAATAAGATAATATAAAATTCGTTGTAGAATTAAAAACTATATATATATTTTAAACATTGTGATGATATTAATACCGGATCTTAATTTACTATTTAAATTGGCCATTTAAATTGTTAAAATTTGTTAAAGAGTTTTGAGACCTAGAAGGAGTGAATTCTTAAACTAGTAGATATCACAGGAATCCTTGGGTAGTCGAAGGCTTTGTGTAGGTTATTCAAGGTGAAGTGCAAATAAATAGGAAGATATTATTTAATAGGAGTAGAATTGATAAGCTTTTAGAGTGACAGGCTAAATTATTATAATTTGTTTTATAGAGAAGGAAAGGGTCAGTAGTAGGGCCGACCATAGCCACCCTTGGACATCTAGTAGTGTGAGCGTAGATTAACCCATTCTACTAACAATACATCCAGACCTGATCTATAGATTAGCCAATGTTCTTTATACTATCGAGCGAAGATAAAGAATATGTGCTTCTACTTAGCACAATACCATAAATTTATATTTTTCACGAATATTACATTATCTAAAAAGTCTTGGATTAATTGAAAAAAAGAAAGTTGTTTGCTTATTTTTATTTACATCAATCTTTAGTTTATTACTGCTTTATTTCTGCATCTAGTAAATTAAATATCAACTTTTTAACTTTAAAAGAAATACATCAAAATAAAATCAAAATATTTAAAAAAAATCTATTATCCTCCTCGTGGGATCGATATCGGAGTCTTTATTTAAAGCCATATATTACTTGAAGCGATACGTATACTTGCGTAGTACCCCTAGTGTGTAAAATATTTTCCATAAAATTATATTTATATACAATAACCGCTATTATTATTTGAGTCAAAGTATTGGCTATAACATATTTTTGATAGCATAAATTACTGCATTGTTTGGCTATTACAAACCAAGATTTTGGTGCAATGCTGCGGATCGAGAGTCGAGTTTTTGGCGCCGTTACCGGGGAGGTAAAATTTATAGATTTTAAATATTTTATTTTATTTATTTCTTTTATTGTCAAAAATATAAAATATAAAAACATAAAAAAACAAAAATAAAAATAATAATAATTTTATTTCTTGCTATTTTACTTTTTATTTACTTTTTATGCGTAGTTCAGGATCTAAAAGATTATTACCTTTAGATTCTGAATTAGAAAGAACTATTAGAAGAATTTAAAAAGGAAAACAAATTCAAAAATATTAAGAGATGGCTAATTTATATAATAATTTACAAATTCCAATTGAAATTAATGAACAAAATATTTACAAACCATTAAGGGATTTTGCTAACCCTACAGTTGATGAACTTCATAGTAGTATTCAAATACCTACTGTAGATGTTAATTATTTTGAGCTTAAACTGTCTATTATTCAAATGATTCAAAATAATCAATTTAGGGGAACACCAAATGAGGATCCAAATTTACACCTTGCTAGTTTTTTAGAACTTTGTGCTACCTTTAAATATAACAATATTTCTGATGATGCTATTAGACTTAGACTCTTTCCACTTTCTTTAAGAGATAAAATAAAGATGTGGTTGAACTCATAAGCAACAAGTTCTATTACTTGCTAATTCTTTTGGGCTGAAATGGCACAAAAATTGCTTGCTAAATATTTTCCTCTTTCTAAAACTGCTAAATTGAGAAATGATATTACTTCATTTAGTCAATTTGGCGGGGAGACAATTTATGAAACTTTGGAAAGATTTAAAGAACTATTAAGAAATTATTCTCATCATGCTTTACCTGATTGGTTAATTATTAAAACATTTTATAACGAACTAATTGGATCACTTAAATCAATTATTGATGCTGCTGCTGGAGGTTCTTTAATGGCTAAATCATTTGAAGAAGCTTATACTTTAATTGAAGAAATGGCTAACACTAATTTTCAATGGCCTTCTGAAAGGATTAATCCTAAAAGAATGGAAAGTATTCATGATAACGAAGCATTTTCTATCTTAGCTTCACAAGTAGCTGCTATATCTAGGAAATTAGATAATTTTGCTATCAATATATCACATAATAACTCTACTAATCAATCCCATCAAACTGGAAATTGGAACAATCAAGTAAATTCAAACTATAAACCAACTGGATTTAATAATCAACAGAAAATGTTATTTATAGAAGAATTAATTTTACATCTAAGTAATCAATTATAAAATCAAAACACTGCTATTCGTAATATTGAGAATCAAATGGGACAAATTGCTAATTTAATTAATTACAGACCTCCAGGAACACTTCCTAGTAATTTTGAAGTTAATCCAAAAGAAACTGAAAAAGAACATGAACATGTTAAAACTGTGCAACTTAGAAGTGGAAAGGAATTAAAAGAAAGAATGCAGAATGAAATTGAAAATGAGATTGAGGTTAAAGAGATTTAAAAATCTAAAGAAACTCCTTCTCCTACTAAAGATCAGACTGTTATTCCTATTAATGTGGAAGTTGAAAAACCACCACCCCCTTTTCCTCAAAGACTAAAACAACAGAAGCTTGATCATCAATTTTCTAAGTTCTTTAAAATTTTTAAGAAACTTACCATTAACATACCTTTTGTTGAAGCTTTGGAACAAATGTCAACTTATGCAAAATTTATGAATGATATTTTAAGTAAGAAACGAAAATTTGAAGCTTTTGAAAATGTTGCATTAAGTAAAGAATGTAGTGCAATAATTCAAAAGAAATTACCTCAGAAACTTAAAGATCCTAGAAGTTTTACTATACCTTGTGCTATTGGAGTAAAATTTTTTGGAAAAACTTTATGTGATTTAGGAGCAAGTATTAATCTCATGCCATTTTCTATTTTTCGAAGGTTGAATTTATGAGAGATTACTCTCACCACTGTAACCCTTCAGTTAGCTGATATATCTATCACCTACCCTAAATGAGTTATAGAGGATATTCTTGTTAAAGTGGATAAATTTATTTTCACTGTGGATTTCATTGTACTTGATATAGAAGAAGTTAAAGAAATACCAATTATTTTAGGGAGACCTTTTCTAGCTACTGAACGAGCTATGATTGATGTGCAAAAAAGGAGAATTAACCATGAGAGTTAATGATCAAGAGATTAAATTCAATGTTCTTAAATCAATGAAGTACCCTGATAAAGAAAAATGCTATCGAATGGATATTATTGATTATATAATTGAAAAACATTATCAAGAAAGATGTAAAGTCATTTCTGAAGAAAAAATTGAATTATTAAATGATGAAAATGAAGAACTAAAAGAAGAAGAATTATCTAAAGAAACTCATTATATTAAAGCTAAATGGGAAATTTTAGACGTAACACAAAATGATATACTTTTACCCTCAATTAAAAAAGCCCCTGAACTGGAATTAAAAATGTTACCCAGACATTTAAAGTATGCTTTTCTTGGAAATTCATTAACTTTACCTATTATTATTTCTTCTAAACTAAGTTTAGATCAAGAAGAAAAACTGATAGGAGTGTTAAAGAATTATAAGAAAGCTTTTAGTTGGACTATTGCTGATATAAGAGGAATAAGCCCTTCCATCTGTATGCATAGAATTTTAATGGAAGAAGATTTTAAACCTATTATTGAACCTCAAAGAAGATTAAATCCTATCATGAAAGAGGTTGTTAAAAAAGAAATTTTAAAATGGTTAGATGCTTTGGAATTATTTATCCTATTTCGGAAAGCCGATGAGTAAGTCCTATTCATTGTGTTACGAAGAAAGGAGGAGTAAGCTTGTCATTGTTAATGATAAAAATGAACTAATTCCTACAAGACAAGATTCTTGGATGGCGAATTTGTATTGATTATCAGAAATTAAATGACGCCACTAGAAAGGATCATTTTCCTTTACCTTTCTTGGATCAAATGCTTGATAAATTAGCTGGACACTCATATTTTTATTTTCTGGATGGATATTCTGGTTATCATTAATTACATGTCTCTCCTGAGGACCAAGAGAAAATAATGTTTACCAGTCCTTATGGAACATTTGCGTTTAGAAGAATGCCTTTCGGTTTATGTAATGCACCTGCAACTTTTCAAAGATGTGTGATGTCAATATTTTGTGATTTGATTGATAAAGGAATTGAAATATTTATGGACAATTTTTCAGTCTTTGGAACTTCTTTTGAATCTTGTTTGGAAAATATTTCCAAAGTTTTGAAAAGATGTGAAGAAACAAATTTAGTTATGAACTGAGAAAAATATCAATTTATGGTCACAGAAGGCATTGTACTTGGTCACAAAATTTCACAAAAAGGGATGGAAGTTGATCAAGCAAAAGTGAAAATTATTCTTTGAGCTGCAACCACCTACTACTTATTACTTGATGTGAGAAGTTTTTACGGTCATCTTTGGATTTTATAGAAGATATATAAAGGATTTTTCTAAAATTGCTAAACCTCTTAGTCATTTATTGGAAAAAGAAGTTAAATTTGAATTTAATGAAGACTATATTAATGCTTTCAATATAAAAGAAAAATTAATAACTGCACCTATAATTATTGCACCTAAACTGAATAAACCCTTTGAATTAATGTGTGATGCAAGTGATTTTGCAATTGGAGCTGTATTGGGACAAAAATATGAGAAAATTTTCAAAGCTATATATTATGCTAGTCTATGCCTTTGAAATTCAAAGAAATTACACTACTACTGAGAAAGAGCTTTTAGCTATAGTCTATGCCTTTGATAAATTTAGACCTTATCTTCTTGGTACCAAATGCATAGTTCATACTGATCTTTCCACTATTCAATATTTAATGACAAAAAAAGATGCTAAGCCTAGATTGATAAGATGTGTTTTACTTCTACAAGAATTTAATTTTAAAATTTTGGATAGAAAATGAACTGATAACTAAATTGTTGATCATTTATCTAGAATTAAGAATGATGTTATTATTGAGGAAAATATAAATGAGAAATTTCCTAATGAACATTTATATGTTATTTAAGGATGCCAAACACCTTGGTATATGGATATAGTTAACTATTTAGTTAGCAATATTCTACCTTATGGATTGAATAAGAAATATATTAAGACATTTAAAACTGATGCTAAATCTTATATTTGAGAAGTTCCTCATTTATTTAGATTAGGAAGAGATTCTGTATTTCGAAGATGTGTACCTTCTGAAGAAACTTTTGCTATTATTCAAAAATGCCATGATTTTGATTTTGGAGGACACTTTGGAGTAGATAAAACTGCATTTAAAATTTTAAATTCAGGATTTTATTCGCCTACCTTGTTCAAAGATGTGAGACATTATGTGAAAACATGTGATCGATGTCAAAGGATGGGAAATATATCTAGAAAAGATAAAATGCCTTTAAACTATATATTGGAAGTTGAAATTTTTGATATATGGGGTTTAGACTTTATGGGACTATTTGTACCATCATCTTGAAAGATTTATATTTTATTAGCAGTTGATTATGTTTCAAAGTGGATTAAAGCTGTAGCTTTACCTAACTATGATTCTAAAAGTGTTTCAAAATTTTTAAAGAAAATGATTTTTTCAAGATTTGGAATGGCTAAGGTAATTATCACAGATGGTGGAAATCATATTAGAAATATAAGAATTCAATTATTACTGAACAAATTTGGAATCAAACACAGAATTGCAACTGTGTATCACCCTCAAACAAGTGGAATGGCTGAAGTATCAAACAGAGAAATTTAAAAAATTTTAGGGAAGACTTTTAATCCTACAAGAACTGATTGGGTTGATAGACTTGATTCTGCATTATGGGCTTATAGAACAGCTTATAAGACACCAATCAGAATGTCACCTTACCGGCTAATTTATGGTAAACATTGTCACTTACCTGTTGAACTTGAACATAAAGCTTATTGGGCGATAAAGGAGTTTAATTTTGATTTGAATATTGCAGGAGAAAAATGATTATTACAATTAAATGAGATGGATGAAATAAGAAATGAATCATATGAAAATGCAAAAATTTATAAAGAGAAAATGAAGATGTTAGATGATAAAAAGATTTCGGGAAAAATATTCGAGCCTGGACAAGAAGTATTATTATTTAATACTCGTTTAAGACTTTTTCCTGGAAAATTAAGATCTAAATGGATAGGACCATTTATAATTGAGAAAGTATACCATTATGGAGGTGTGGATATTAAAGACCCCAAAATAGGAAAAATATTTAAAGTTAACGGATTTAGACTGAAGCCTTATTTTGGAGACATTAAAATGATTTATAAAGAGGCTTACAAGTTGAGTCTACCTGATTAAAGACTTAATTAGGTCGGGCTGATGACGTTAAACCAAGCACTTTGTGGGAGGCAACCCATATTTATTTTTTTGTGTTTTTACATTTTTAATGTAAGTTTATGCCTCGGTCTTGTCTAATTTTATATAACTTTAGAAAATTGGACTCTAACAAGTCTTCATTGACTTAAGCTAAAAATTATATCGAAATATATAAAGTTTGGACTTTGGATCACTCCATTTCAAATATGAGTAAAAAGGAGATCAAGTTAACCTTCATTATGATTGTTCATAATTTGTGTTACTAAGTCTATATTGATCTTACCATTCTAATTTATCTATTTGGAGAACGAAATTTTAAAATTTGATGATAGGCGAAACAGAGTCGAACGTGGTTCCGGCGCCTAGGCGCCGAAATTTGGCGCCTAAGCGCCAGAGTAAAACTATGTATCAATGAGTCCGGCGCCTAGGCACCAGATTTAGCGCCTAATCGCAACAGTTACTGGATCGTGTAAAAACAAAAAATTTTCAGTTTTTCACACGATTTTCTTCTTTAAATTACCCCATCTTCGTCCCTAATTACTAAGCAATAAAAAATACGACCTAGACACTTCATTCTTGAGAGATTAGAGAGGATTTTTGAAGAAATGGAGAGAAGAAATCTTGGAGAAGAGGCTAGAGACAATGGTTCGAAGGATCCTCAACCCTACTTCAATGGTTTTATCGCTGTAAGTTTGGAGAAAATTTCAAGTTGTCTAGATAAATTTGAAGCAGAATTCAAAAGTATTTGAGATCGCCTCCATGAGATGTATCATCAAATTGAACATCTGGAATGGTAGGCGAAGCTTCAATTTGATCATCTAGTGGCTTATCAAGATGCTCAAGTGGAGATGTATGCGAAGAACAAATGGATCGACGAGAAAACGGCTACGAATTTTTCGAGGGCGTTAGCGTTCTTCCCAAGTAGGCCTAGTAATCTTCCTTGTGAAGAGAATGGAAATTTATAATTTGAAGATTAGATAGTTATTGTGGTGTGATCTAGACTTTTATTAGTGTGTCATTATATCAATTTAGTAAATCGATTGTGTTGTTTGTGTGTTTGATTTATTGTTCAATGTGTGTTGTATTTGCTTTAAAATTGTGTAGTTTGATTGTTTGATAGGACTTGAATCATTTTACTATACTTATCTGTATTGTATTGAGCCAAAATTGAAGATTATGAATGGAATTAGAAGAGTTTGATTTAAACCTTATGTTTAGTTGGTGGATTTAATTTTTAATTTTTAAAAATTTTGGGAAATATTTTGGAAGTTGGAAACTGAAGCACTACTCTAATATGAGTAATTGAAAGTTGAATTTATGAGTTTTGGTGGAAAATAAAATTTTTAAAGTGATTTTTGTGAAAGGCGAGTCTGGCGCCTAGGCGCCGGTTCAGCCTGCTTATCGAAAATTAGCATTTAAACCTCATTAGCCATAGTTGACACCTAAGCTTCATCCCCTTCCTCTTTTTCGCAAAAATACACCCCCTTGATCCATCTTAAGGTCAATACATCAAGTTTTTGAGCCCGAAATCACTTGATTTCTTCATCTCGAGGTCAGATCTACCTTCTAATCCATTTATTTTTGATTCTTACCATAGTTTTTCCTATTTTTTGCTAAAAACTGAAATTTTAAGAAAAATTTTGATTTTTAGAGTTTCTCCATAGATTTTTAAACTCATTATAAGTTTCTCAAGCTTAAAAAGAGTTTAAATATTTAATTCCCAAATTTATTTGTGTTTTCTTTCACGTTTAGATGACACCAAAATCTAAGCGAGGAAAGGCATGAGAAAATTTCGACAACAACAAGTTTTCGACTCTGGCAAGGCATTTTCGTTATCATAAATTTGTGACGTCAAGAAAGTTTATCTCTGAGCGCAGTTTTTATAATCCTGGTGAAATGATCAAGAACACAATCGTTCCACACAACTGGCAACGATTCTGTTATTTCACTACTGTTGTCGTTATTCCTATTGTACACAAGTTTTATGCCAACTTTTTGGAAGCGGAAGACTACGAAGTCTTCGTTAGAGGTGTCAGAGTAGGATTTACTCCTGAACGGATCAATATTTTCTACAGCCTGCCACCTACCATCGAGTGCTACTATTCTGGTTTATCTCCATCTGAGGGAGATCTTGAGATGATTATTGCATATCTAACTGATGACACTGGAACTTAGAAGATCCAGAACGATAAACACATAAACTTCAAATCTTCTAAGCAAAATGGTATTTCAAAGGCATGAGATTATTTTATTTCTGCTAGACTTCTACCTTCCAATCACCTGAGTGAAGTTATCAGAGATCGAGCTATCCTGAACTACTGCATTCAGGAGAAGAATCCAATAGATGTTGGCAGTATTATTTATGATTCAGTGGAATCGATTGCTAGATCCAGCACTTCTGTGGGATTAGGATTCCCATCCTTGATTTATTCTTTATGCATGAGCAATGGAGTTTTTGCTGATATATCAGAGGATAAGTTGAAGTCTAGAAAGCCAATTGGGCAGGAGAGTGTTAGCATTTATGATCGTCTTCGAGGGAAGAGATCTACTGGTCCTTCTACTTCTGTACCTACTCTAGCTAGAGCTTCTACTTCTTGACCTTCTACTTTTACTGTTGAGCCACCATCTAGTTTCTGGGAATCGATGCAGGATCAATTTCTATAGAGTAGATATTATAGACAAGAAGATTGATCATTTGTCTGAGTTTACCCAAAAAAAAGTGAGTATGATGCTGAGTATTCAGAGTCTGTAGTGAGATTCTTGAAGGGTGAGCATGATGTTCAGTTTCCTACCTGTCCTAAGTTTTCACCGTATGTTGATCCAAAGGATGTGGACTTTTCTTTTGGTGATGACGATGACGAGGCTACAAATAGTGATTAGTAGGTTGATTTATCTCTGAAATGTGCTGATTTTGTTGTTAGTTTATTTCTTGTTTGCTAGTGTTGTTTGTTGTTTGTTGTTTGTTAGTGTAGATTTGTTTATGAAACTTTGTGTGGATTGTTTGATGTTGAGACTGTTTTAAATATTTAGTGTATTGTGTTGAAGACTGGAATTTGAATGAAAAATGTTTATTTCTGTTTCAGCCTACTGTTTAGTATTCTTAAATAGTTAGTAATGTTGTTCTGTTTCTATTACTATTAGTAGTATAGTCATTTAATTCAGCTACTGATATATATATAAAAAAATGATGAGCCTGCTTACTTTTATATATGCTTCGTTGTTTCAGTAATATTCATAAAAAGCATGTGTAGAAGTAAATTTTATTTTTAGACTTTTTACAAACTTATAAAAATTTCTTTTTAAATTATACATTTCTTTCTCTCATAAATTAAATTTTTTTTTCATGATATACCAAAACTAAAGTTTGGGGGAAGGGAAAATACATGCAAATTTAAATTTTATTTGTCCTTAATAAACTAATATTTTCTAAAAAAATATTAACATAACATATGGAATGAAGAATCTATTTAAGATCATTTAAATTTTTGAAATTATAAATAATTTAGTATACTTAACCAAAATTTTAATAACTTTGATTGATTTTAAGAATAGAATTATTCAACCTAAAGAAGAGTAAGATTAAGAAATTTTTCTATTCATGGTAGAAATAATTGAATTTTAGAAGTATTAAGAAATCAAAAATTATAACTTGAAAAAGAAAAGATTGAATTTTTTTTTGAAATCTATTCATGTTATAGTAATTAAGTGAAAATGTATAAGTTTGAAAATCTAAGTTAAGGATTGTGAAGTTCAAAACCATTAATAGACTCTCCAAATATAGTAATCCTCTCTGTAAAAAAATAAAATAAAATAAAATAAATAAAAAAATAATAATAAAAAGAGAGGAGAAGCTTGTGGAGATGCCTAATAAAAAATTGGCTTCACTTGAATTAGCTTATAAGAAAAAAACTGATTACATATTTTACTTAATTTTTATGCACGTATCTTTATTAGAAAATATTTTCATGAAGATCTTTTTCTTGTAAATAATTTATGTGATCTTAATATAATAAACAATAATTATTTTCGAAGTGAATGGAAAATGTTTGAAATCTTATGATTTGGTAGTTAAATATTCATTAAATTCTTAAAATTAAACTTAGTTAAATTTGGTTAATGATTTACTAAAGCCTTTATAAAATAAAATATTATAAGAAATCTTAAATATTTACCTTTTATTCCAAATGTTATACATTTTATATAGTAAAAAGGTTTACGTGAGGATAAGTAACATATAAGTTTGGGGGATTTTGATCCATGAAAAAATACCTATTTTTATGCCTTGACTTTTATCAATTTTTTAAGGATATTATGCTTTAATGAAAGATATTTTTGTGTTTTTGAGTAGGTGATGTAAAAATGTCCAAGAAGAAAAAAAAGATGAAAAAGGAGCAAAATGGAGCAAAAATGGAGCCAAAATACAAAATTGTCAAAATAATTGGCCTGGCTCCTATGTGCCAGAATCCGGCGCCTAGGCACCAGAATCCGCCGCTTAATCGCCAATTCGATACAGAATTCTGTAAGATTTTTGATAACTTTTGGATGGTTATTTTGATGGTGTTAGCGGTTATTGGACCATCTAGAAGAATGTCAGTTATTCCTGGATTATAGGACATGTGATACATTATATTTGGATGCTTGGAAACGGTTAGGATCTTGAAGAGGTGCGATCCAAAGTGAAAAGGTGCGAAGAACTGGACGCAGAGTCCGACGCCTAGGCGCCAGACACACCTTCTAGAAGATTCATTGAACATGAACACATTTTAAAGAGGTACCTCAAGGCAACTCTTGAAGCTTATAAATAGGAGGCTACTCCTTCAGAGAAAAACGCCCAAAAATCGCCCATAACCCAACCAAAAACCACCAACACCCAACCTAGCCCCATAGTTCCATTTAGAGAGAGAAATTAGAGAAATATTTTAAGGGCCATATTTATAGTTTCTTTTATCATTTAGTGAGTTTATTTTAGAGTTTGTATTAAGAGTATTTGAAGAGTCGGTGCTTTTGAAGTTTATTTTCTTTGGAGTCAGAAAGATTCAGAGGCTCAGTTGGAGAAACACTTGAGATAAGTATTTGTATTTTGATTCAAAGTTTTATTTATATGTTTTGTTGTTTAAATTCAATGTGTTCTGAGTAGTTACATTACTTTCTCCTTTCAATTATGAAAAGATAAATAAGATAATATAAAATTCGTTGGAGAATTAAAAACTATATATATATATTTTAAACATTGTGATGATATTAATACCAGATTTTAATTTACTATTTAAATTGGTCATTTAAATTGTTAAAATATGTTGAAGAGTTTTGAGACTTAGAAGGAGATGAATTCTTAAACTAGTAGATATCAAATGAATCCTTGGGTAGTCGAAGGCCTTGCGCTGGTTATTCAAGGTGAAGTGCAAATAAATAGGAGAATGTTATTTAATACGCGTAGTATTGATAAGTTTTTAGGGTGACAGGCTAAATTCTTATAATTTGGTTTATAGAAAAGGAAAGGGTCACTAGTAGGGCGGACCATAGCCACCCTTGGACATCTAGTAGTGTCAGCCTAGATTAACCCATTCTACTAACAATACATGCAGACCTGATCTATAGATTAGCTAATGTTCTTTATACTATCGAGCGAAGGTAAAGATTAGGAATGCTTCTATTTTACACAATAACATAAATTTATATTCTCCAAGAATATTACATTATCTAAAAAGTCTTGGATTAATTGAAAGGAAGAAAGTTGTTTGCTTTTTTTTATTTACATCAATCTTTACTTTATTACTGTTTTATTTCTACATCTAGTAAATTAAATATCAAATTTTTAACTTTAAGAAAATACATAAAAATAAAATCAAAATATTTTTAAAAAAATATATAATCCTCCTCGTGAGATCGATACTGGAATTTTTATTTAAAGCTCTATATTACTTGAAGCGATATGTATACTTGCGTAGTACCCCTAGTGTGTAAAATATTTTCCATAAAATTATATTTATATACACTAACCGCTATTTTTATTTGAGTTAAAGTATTGGCTATAACATATTTTTGATAACATAAATTACTGCAATTTTTGGCGATTGCAAACCAAGATTTTGGTGCATTGTTGCAGATCGAGGGTCACAGCTCCACCGTTTTGCTCCGGGCTCCATTTTATCTCTGATTCGCCCCGTTTCAGTTGTTTTGCGTTCGTAACAGATAGCCCTACAAGATTTCTTTAAAGCGTAATCTCATTCAAAAATATCCAAGAAGTGTAAAAGAGATTAAGCATCAAAAGACTTATCGAAAGGTGTCAGGGCAGAATTTCATTTCTTGCTCATTTTTGCTCCAAATTGCACTGTTTTTTATTCCTTTTACTCTAATCACCATTTCTTGTACCGAAAACCAAAAAACATACAAAATACCTTCCTTTAAAGTGTGATATCATAAAAAATGAGTAAAATGATAATGAAAAAAAACTTATATATTTTAGGCGTGTCAATGACTCATGCTCTTTTGCCTCTCTACGATATGAAGATGCTTATTCGCTTCGATACCATAGTATAATAGATATAACTTATAACCAAGGAAGTCTAACATGATATCTTTACTATCAACTAGTTCGCTAGAATAAGCTTCCACTGCCTAACCATGAGCTTCCAAAACAGTACAATTGAGATTCTTAATGGTTGAGATAGTGGAGGCCATCCAAATAAAGAGAATTTCAAAATATCACTCATAATAAAAAAAAATAGAACTTACATTCGGAAGGTGAAGAAATATTGCACCTGTCAACAAGACCAAGACCATGAAAAAGAGGATAGTCAACACCTTTGAACCGGTTTAGGATTTGATCAAGGATGGAAAATTGGTGGAGTTTATAGCTCTAGGAGCGGTGAATCAAAGATAAAGTAAAGCTCTGGTGGAGGAATTTTTTTACGAGCCAGTCTGAGCCCACACTATCCATATTGCTAGCATAATTTCAAATACCTTTGAAGGAGTAGGAGACTCATCCTATTAAGCTATTCTTGAAAGTCTTTGGTTAAAAGAACTATGTGTAACCTCCATCGCTTCTAGACATAGCTTACATCCCGACATCGGCTTCATTGAACAGGATCTACCTTATAAGGGGAACCCTTATAATCACACTATGATCATCGCGATACTAATCAACAACGACATATTGGTAGCATTCCTAATGTCAACAATACATTGGTGAATATTGTATTTTAGGTCATAATAAATAAGATTGATCTAAGTAACAACCAGCTGACTACAGCAGCAAACCTAATCATTTACTTCTCTAGAAAGAGGAAGGAAGCATTGGGGACCCTCACCTTGTCTTTGGGAAAAATGATAAATAATTTATAACCATTAATGAATTGTTCTGTTTTACACCACAATAACTTATAATTCTATCTTCAGCAGCCGCTTCTTTAATTCTTTGAAACCCATTACCTCAAATTATCATGTGTAGTAAAATCTTTGGGAGACCTAGGGATGATTGGTATCCAAGGGAACATGGATCAATTTTCCACCTACTATCTCTGAGTGGTTGAAAGCATCCGGTAAAAACTGCTTTAGCTTAAAAATATTTATGACGGGGAGGGTTTTGAAGCTAGCTAGACTTCTCACCAAATTTTAGCGATTATAGGTGACTCAACAATTTTTTTCTAATAAGCAAAGCTTTTGATGAATTATCGAATGATACATCAATCAGAACCCTTTAAGTCCACTAAGACATGTTTTCCTAGTCTGTAGTTAAGATGCAAGTATTCTAATCGATTTCAATTACCATCACTAAAATTTCAATCCAGCAACTCGATCAATGATACAAAAGATGAGTTCCTTGACTGTCACCCCAACCGAGCCAATTTGATAGGAAGTTCAGAAGTTGCTAGAGGACGACTATATATGAGAAGTCAAATATCTGACATAGATGTCCAGCATGTTCATGGTGCAAAAGTTGAATCACAAGTG
Source organism: Papilionanthe hookeriana x Papilionanthe teres (assembly GCA_022702705.1). NCBI lineage: Eukaryota > Viridiplantae > Streptophyta > Magnoliopsida > Asparagales > Orchidaceae > Papilionanthe > Papilionanthe hookeriana x Papilionanthe teres. Next base: position 149,213,984 of record CM040425.1, on the reverse strand, counting down.
GAGGATGTGCATTGACTTCACCAATCTAAATTCCATTGGCTTGAAAAATAGCTATTGCCTGGCTTGGATTGATGCAATTGTAGATGAAATGATCGATCACAAAGTGGTAAGTTTCCTCAACATATTTTTTGTTTAACACCAAAATAATACACCTGATTGGTATAGATCTCTAAAAGAAAGTTTTTATTAGTAGTGAGGGTGTGTATTTATACAATACAACTTCAAACTGAAAAATTATTGGGCTACATACCAGTAGTTGATGCAAATAATATTTTCAAAGTAAAAAAGGACAAAATATTTAACTATATGTGGATGATGTACTAGTTAAAGATAAAACACCGAAATATAGAAGACTTATAAAAACCTCCAAAACATATAAAAATTTTAACTTTAGACTCAAGTAATTGAAGTGCACCTTCAAGATTGAGACTTCAAAAATAGATAAAGCAGCAACCTTCATCTAAATAGTAGTCTTCGGCAACAAAGAATGGTTTCAGGTGCCATGATTTTGAACAAATAGCCTCTTCTTGTCCCACAAACGTAATACAAAAACATAGCCTCTAGTTTTACCACAAAATAAGTTATCTTATTCACAAATAAGGGCATTGATATATCTAAAATATATAATATTTTATACACATTTTTATACGTATTTTTGATGATAATGCACTTTAATGGAAGGCATTTGTGTGTTTTTCTTTCGCGTACAATTAAATGGACTAAATATAACAAAAGGAGTGAAAAACGATCAAATTTGGAGAAAAATGAAGATTTATTAAAATGAATTGGGGTGCTTAAGCGCCCAGATCTAGTGCCTAAGCTCAAGTAAACAGAGAAGACCGCGCCTAAGCTCCAGAGGACCGTGCTTAAGTGCAGGGTATTTACTTTACAATTTCAAGAAATTTTTGGCAAATTTTGAAGAGGTTTTTGAGGCACCCTTTGGTACAGACATGGGTAACTGATCAAGGGCCCCAAAATACATTTAAATTTTACTTGAAAGGTCGCATCTCTTGGGTAGATACATTGAATACAAACACATTTTGAAGAGACACTAAGGCACCTTTTGAGAAAATATAAAAGAATGGGCTTGAAGAAGAAGTAAAGGGAGGTAGTAAAGACAGTTTTATAGTTAGATTTTACATAGTTTTATAGTAGAAAGTTGTATGATTCTTACTTAAGGTTTTTTCACACTTATCTCATTCCTAGTGAAAGAGAAGGTGAGTAGAGATTTCTAAGTAATAATTCATTATTTTAGAGAGACTTAAACCCTCTTGGGTTGGGCGAATAGTCCAAGGGAGTCCTATAAGAGAAAGGAAGAGATTCAAAGGAAGTTTAATAATTTGGTGGAGAGGATCTTGAGATATGTTTTTATCTTTGTACTTCATTTGGTTTTAATTGAGACTTCCTGTGTTTTCTGACATGCCTAAAATACATACGCTTTTTGCTATATAATTTTACTATTTTTTTATGATATTACACTTTAAAGGAAGGTATTTTGTATGTTTTCTGGTTTTAGGTATAAGAAATGGTGATTGGAGCAAAAGGAAGTAAAAACGGTGCAATTTGGAGCAAAAACGAGCAAGAAATGAAATTCTGCCCTTACACCTTACGATAAGTCATTTGATGCTTAATCTATTTTACACTTCTTGCATATTTTTGAATGAGATTAAAATTTAAATAAAGGTTATTTTTATGCTTATTTTGTAGGGCTATCTGTTACGAATGCAACGCAACAGAAACGTGGCGAATCAGAGCTAAAACGGAGCCAAACGGAGCAAAACGGTGGAGCTGCGTAGTAGTCTGCTCACTGACGACAGCCTCGATCTCACCGATGACGAGATTTTCCAGAGACGGCTGAAATATGACCGAAAAGCTCACCAACAGTGGTCTCGAACCCGCCGACAGCGCCCGGGAAGATTCTAGACCGACTTTTGGCGGTTTTGAGCCAAAATTCAACCTATTTGGACGCTTTTCGAAGGGGTGCTTAAGGGAACTCTTAGAAATTCGTCCATACTCTTTAAAATGAAGAATTTAGGTTAGAAAAGTGGAGAGAAAATGAGAGAAAAAAGAGAGGAATGCTTAGGATTCTTAGATTAAGAGTAGAAATGTAGATTTCTACCCTTTTGGAGAGATTGAAGAGGAGATTTTGAGAGAATTTGTAAGGGATTGCACTAGCATTGCATGGATCGACGGGAGACTTTGTGGGAGAGATCTTCATCTTTCTTTCAAAGGGAAAAAGCTAAGCATTATTCTTCATTATCTTATAATTTTGTAAATAATTACCTAGTAGATTTGCTTTGGTTAAATGAAGTTTCTGTAGCATTTCCTTCATGCTTTGTGACGCATCTCTCTTACTCTTTCTTCTTCTTTGAAAATAGTGACATGAGAAGATTATGCCAATATTTTCACTTTACTTTTCCTTTGTAATGAGTCAGATTCATGATTAGGATATTGGGATGCTTGCTAAAAGATGTTTTAATTTTAAATGTGATGGTTTTTACTTGCACGTCATTTACATTGCAATACGGGCCCATTGTAGTGTTAAAATTCGTTGTAATTGCATTGTCCCGAATGGGCGGTGTAATTCTCAAAGAAGTGGAACCACATTCAATGTCCGTGAATGAATTGCGTAATTTATGGGGATTGAATGCAAATAAATAGGGAAATATAATTATTTGGCGTAGAATTGGAGATTTTAGAGTGACATGCTAAAATCCTCAATTCGGTCCTATCGTTTAGGTGCTGAAGTGTAGATGTTAGCCCTCAGGCGAGGGGAACGTGGGAGCTCTGAAGTGTGAGTCGGTATCCTCCCAGCCTAGCCGCAGATTCAGTAACCAAGCATAGGATTAGTCAATGTTCCTTATGCCTGGATAAAAGGGTAAAGATTAGGATTTCTCCTATTTGGCACGTACAATATTTAATGCATCTCATTCCTATACATTATTTATTTCATTACATGATAATAGTAGTTTTTAGTATCTCAAAATTCTCCAAACCAATTCTTCTAAAAAGGGTTATCTTTAGAATTATTATTTGCACTTAGTTGTAGTTACTATCTTTACATTTAACACTTGCGTTAAAAAGTAGTTGCTAGATAAAACACAATTTTAATCGACATTCCAAACTAAGGACTATTAGTAGTAGACTAGAATTTGACTAAAGACCTCTTACTTCACTGCATCGTGGGATCAATACTGGGGTTTTTAAAGAAAACTCTATATTACTTGAAGCGATACGTATACTTGCGTAGTACTCCTAGTGTGTAAAATATTTTTCAAATTTTATATCATTTAAAATTTTGCACACTAGCCGCTATTTATAAATCGGGTCAAGTTTTTAGCCATCTTTTGGAAGTTAAATTACTGTGTAATTGCGGGTCGGGTCATTTTCTAAATGATTTCTATTTTTAAAACTGCTTGTTATTGAGTTTTCTCAATGGATTCTAAGTAGCCTTCTTTATCTTTTTTCCTTTAAATGAAAAGAAATTTAGTATTAGATGGAAGTTGTGGAAGTATTGATCTTTTATGTTGTAAGAGTTATGTTTACTCAATCCTTAAACTTCATTTACTTCTTGATTTGACCTATTAAGATGTTAACATTTATCATAAGAACATGTGAGATCCTAGTAGGTTTTGTCTCAATCAACAATAGGTAAAAATCACATGAGATTTTATGGATAAGAAAGTAATTCATATAATTTTGTGCAAATAAATAACAAAATATAACTTGATGGGTGTATAATTAGAGGACTTTCGGGTGATAGACTAAAGCTCCCAATTTGGTTTATTATTTTAGGTTTTGATGTGAGATGTTAGCCCCAAGGTACAGGGAAAAGGAGGGAACTTTAGACTGATTTATAGTATCTTCCCTACCTAACTCATCTTTAAAACTATTCAAACTTTAAATTAGTCAATGTTCTTTATAGCATCTCTGTTGACCTCATTTTTGATGAGGTCTTTTGCTTCTCTCTTTAGTACTTAAGATCTAGCCTTAGGCTTTTCCTTTGACTAATCGTAGAGGACTAGAAGTGGAACCCACCCTTTAGAAATTCAAACACCTCTTAACTCCCTGCAAACCCCACAAGCTTGATTATACACCCCTAATCACCTAGAGGGTTTAAATCAAATGTGGAGGTTTAAAGGATGAGTTCCCTATAGGACTTCTTGGCCTTAGGAATACCCTGGATGGCCTGGTCTGGGGAGGGTTGACTTGCAGATACACTACACTATCTCTCACATTCCAAGTCCTAAAACCACACTCTCACCCAACTTGACTTCCTGACTCATTTAGGTAATTCACATGGATGGTCCTTAACCCCTAAGCCCTTGGCTAAGAGGGTTAGGAACAACATAGTGAATACCTCAAATGAGTCCTCTCATGGCTCTTATGGGCTTGATATGGCTTCATGGCACAACCAAAGTGATTCCATTTTACTCAAATTTGATTAATCTTCATTTTTCCAAAATTTCAATTTTTGATCCCCGGAGCCCTACACCTACTAAACCTACCAAATGCCCTTGAAATTACCCAAAATTTATAAAATTACCTAAAATACCCAAAATTACTCAAAATCAATCCTAAACATTTCCCCCTACTCAAATTGATCATCCATAGCAAAAAAATACCAAAAATTCTAAAAGTACCCCCCAATACCCTCCAAATACCCAAAATGCCCTTCTTAGCCCAAAAATCCAAAAATTCAGAAAATTCCCAAAAAATTTGAGAAAATCCAAAATATTCCCCATGTCATTTTATTTAACTACACGATGGGCTAATTTTTCCAATTTACCCCACTTTTACTAAAACCCCCAATTTGACCCATTTTAAACCCAAGTGAACCCAATGTCAAACTAAACCACTTCAATTGACCTCAAATTTGATCGAATTCAATTCTAAACTTCAATTCAACATCCCCAATATCAATTAAGTCCAAATCCAAGACCAAATTTAACTCTAATTGGCCCCATATCTTTTCTAAAACCTTTCTAACACCCCCATAAACAAAACACTAACTTGATTTGCCCAAAATTTGAACCTAAACTCCACCCAAACTTAACCTAAAACCAAAATCCCTTAAATTGACCTAAGCCCAAACCTAACCCAAATGGGCCCAAATCCCAAAATTAGAGCCCAACCAAAGTTGAAAACTCTTTGTGACACTCCCATGAACATTTTTCATTAATTTTACATCAAATCCAACTTTAGCCCAACCTTAACGCAAGTTAGCCCAATTTGGCCCACTTTGGCCCCTTTAACTAAAAAGTCCAAATTCAACCTAATTCCACTCCAAATCACACCAAATTGATTCCAAACCATTCATGAAACATCCCTAAACCAATTGCAACATTTATTTGACATGGTCCTTCACAAAATTTTCACCTAAAAGCCCATTTTAAAATCCAAAAGCCCACTTCCCTAAATCACTTTAAAAGCCCATCTAAAACCATTTCAAAGAGCCCAAAATCTATCCTAAAGCCCATATGACATTTTCATTTACCATCCATTTAATCAAAGTCATTCCCTAAGTTCCAATCCCATCATCAAATGATTCCAAATCAAGCCGCATGCCAAATCACCCCTAAATGCCAAAAATCCCAAAATCCCTTTCTCATGCAAGTAAGCCAAGCCATTCCCAAGCCATGAGCAAGCTTTGAATCCATGCACAAGCCACATGAAGCCATGGGAATCACTTTACACATCATCATACCATTAATTGCAAAAGGAGGAGCCTCTTTTAAACCCCCTTAAAAAGGTTTTAACCCTTTTAATGCTTCACCTTAATCCATGATTAATCCAAATATTCATGGATGGTGACTTCACTACCCTTTCCTAGCTGACTCATCTGACCTCCCTCAGCCCAAATCAGTCCCTTGGTGGGTGCACCAAACCCAAATACATGAGTTGACCAAAATCAAACCAAAATGACCCATACCCCATGCCATTTTAATCAAACCTCCTTACACATGGCAATAGCCAATTGCTTGCACCAAACCCCAGCCCTGACCTCACTGGTCAAGATGGTGACCAATGCCTGGCCGGCCAGCCACCATGCCGACGGAGAACACCATGGCCGAGAGCTCCGTGTGAGCCAAACTTTTCAATTCTGCCTTGCTGAGTTGTCCCAACCCAATTGAACACCATGGCTGTTCTTCTCTTGCATGGAGCAGTTGATCCCAAGCCCTAACTCCCCCTATGAGGCCCTTCAGCTATGCCTATTTAAACACCACCTCCTCTCACCCATGAGGGGTGCTGAACAAAAACTTAACAAAACTCTGCCATGCTCCAGGACCTTCTCCTAACCTAGATCAATTGATCCCCAATGCCCATTTGCCCTAATCCCCATTAACAGAGCCCAATTTCTCAGTGAAAAATCCACCCAAAAATCAGGACACTTCACCACAGTGAGCCAATCCTGAAATTGATTGACTCTACACCTTCACCAGACCAAGAGGAGAAGTTCCCCAGCAAAAGCCCCCTCACCAGGCCAGCCATTGTTTCCAGCCTCCAAGCTTTGTGATCGGCCTTGGTCACTTTTGTACCTAGGCATTTCCCAAGAGTAAGAGACTTCATCTGGAGCTTGCTTGGACTCAATCGAAGGTGACACAACCCTCAGATTGAAGCTTCACTTCTCTGAGCAAAGGTATGAACTCACTCTTCCTCCCGAGCTTCTGGAGATTCTCCATTTTGTTTGAGTCGATTTCAATCAATGTTTACCGTATGGATGTATTCATCTCTTCAAGACCAATCCATAGAGGATAAGAACACGAAAATCTGTTGAGAATCGAGTGAGTTCTTAGGGTTTTAGTGTGGACATTCACAGGTGCGCACCAGTCGTAGGCGGTGACCAGGAGCCGTTAGATCGCGCGTGTATCGAGCGGACGGTCGAGATCAAGCCGGACAGCGCAATGGTAAGTGAATGGCAGGCCCTCGTAGCGCTGACTCAGATGGCAGCGCCGAATCAGAATGCGCCACATGGCCTTTCGGAGCTGCCGAGGATTGCGTGGCGCCGCATGGATAAGTAGAAAATAGGGTTATTTTCTATTTATTTAAATACCAGAATTTCAAAATTCATTTCTTTGCATAGAAAAATCACAAAAATAAAATAAAAATACCCTCTTGCTCAGTGAACAAAGGAGAATAATGTGCAAAAGAAATCAAATTAATCTGATGAATATTTTATTTTTAATAATTTATTTACTATTTCCAATGTTTTGATTCTCCATTTGCATAGACAATTCACCATGGCATGAGACCATAGGGCTTTTGAAGCCTCTGATCTTGGGAACATTCACTAAATTTTTCAAGGTCAGAGGTCAACTCTATGAAAAGTTATTGAGTTTTCAAGTTCATGTCACTGTTTTAGGTATTTTAACTCAAATAATTAGCATGTTGAAAAATAAATTCTAGGAAAATTTGGTGGTGTTTCTTAGGACCAGAGGACCCTAGGAAAAATATATTTTGAGTTAATTCATCTATAATAACCTTAATTGGCCTAAACCCCTAAAATTGAATTTGAATTAATTAAGGTTAACCACACATCAAATTGATTTGAAAACAATTCTCCACTGATCTCTAGGGTCAGAGAGACCTCACATAAAAATTTGAAATCAATTGGACTTGATTAACCCTATCAAATGGATTAATTATGCCTCATAAGCAAAATGGAACTCTAAAAATTTATAACTCCAAAATTACTTTTCAAAAATTCAAAAAAATGGTTTTGGGGCTTCTCTGATATCAGGGGAGTTTAGGAAAATTAAAATTGGAATTTTCTAAAAAAAGTTGATTTTTCATATTATTTTATTATTTTAATAATTAAAAAAATAATAAAAATCATAAAAATATTAAAAATCATAAAAATGTCACATTTTGATTCTAAATCACTTAGGAACAAACCAAATATTTTTCCTAAGTCCCTAGGGTAAGATATTGAATTTTAAAGGCTTAATGTAATTTTTAATATTAAAAAATGAGTTTTTAACATTTTTCACCAAAATAATTCCAATAAATCATAGAAAAATTAGAAAATTATAAAATTTATTTCTCTGAACTCCTTGAGGTCAGTGAGATTTATGAAAAATATAAAATCTATTTTTTAACTGTAATTTTATTTTATAATTAATTAATACTCTAAAAACAAAAATAATTATAATAAATAAAATATAATTCAAAAAATCACTAAAATTGGTCCAGTTGGTCCTCTGTTCATTAGGAACATCCCATAATTTTTTTAAGGATAGAAACCTTTCCTTGGTCATGTTGTTGAATTTTCTTTAAAAAAAACCCTATTTTCAACTAAAATAATTATATAAATAAATCAAATTCAGAAAAAGCACATTTTCTCCTCTAATGTCTTGATAGATATGTGAGTGAGGTGACATAAAAATTTCAAATTCATTTGAGCTCAATTTAGTGAGTTATGAAATAAATAAGTTTAAAAGGGCATAAAGGTAATTAAAAATTTTAACCATTAATTAAAACTTTACGTTTAATCAAAATGGGGGAGGGGGGGTAAAACATTTGATTTTAACTTTCTCTTGGATGATTGAAACTTAGGAAAATTAAGGGGTAGAAACCCACTAAACATTTTGAAAATATCAAAAATGAAACTTTAATTAATTAAATAATTTAAATTTTGGAAAGAATATATTTAAATTTGGATCATTAAAATAGGGATATTATTAAGAGGATATTTATTCTTTAATTTAAAAAATCCCTAAATAAGTCACTTTAACAATACTTAATTCTTAATTAAAAATTAAATTAACAATCCAAATTGATAAATAAAATTAACAATTAAATTAAATTAAAAAATAAAATAAAATAAAATTAAATTAAATTAAAACTAAAATTAAATTAAATCAAATTAAATTAAAATAAATTAAAATAAATTAAAATTAAATTAAACTAAATTAAAATTAAATTAAATTAAAATTAAATTGAATTAAAAAATTAAATAAATTTAAATTAAATTAAAATTAAAAAAAATTAAAATTAAATTAAATTAAAATAAAATAAAATTAAAATAAAATTAAAATCAAATTGAATTAAAATCATTTAACAACAAACCTAAATGAAATCATTAAGAATTAAATCTAAAATAATTTGAACACTATTCCAAACTTAAAATTATTAATTAAAAACTCATTATTAAATTAAAACACTTTAAACCATTAACTCAAACTTTTAATTAAGAATGATTAAAAATCTCGATAAGCCAACTTGCCCTTAAAGGCTTCAATTGTTATAACTCTTAAATAAAGTATTAAGTGAAATGTCACTTCATTCATCAGGTAATCAAATACCTAAGTTCATTGAGCAAGAAAAAAAGTTTAACTAAACTCCTCGATGATTAATTCACCTGTGCAACTAAATTTACTTGGACTCAAAACAATCCCATAAATATTGAAAAGATGTTTAGGATTCGTCCTAAGCACTTCCTCAATATGATGGGGTGTTTTAGAAGAAAATTGAATTTAATTGTTCTTCGATGAAGAAAATCATCCTTAAAACCAAACTGACAACCTAGACGTCATAGGAAATGACTAGTTATAGGATTAGGAATTTGGTAGACAACCAAAACCCTTCCCTTAACTTTACCTAGGTATCTGTTGAAATATTTAAATGACTTAACACGTGTTTTAAGTGCATCTTGGGATAACGGGAAGACCCTCCAGGTATGCTTTTATTTAATTGCAATTTACTTTATTGCAATTTACTTACATGCACTGTACTTTACTTTTCTTGCATGTTAAATAAGACTGTTGCATGAAAACCAAAACCTTTAGGATAGTCCCTAAACTGAAGCCAAAACTAAATTAAAAGTCATTGCAAGATAAAATTCACCGCAACAACATTTCAAAATATAAAACAGCTCAAAATTTAATCACAAACAGAACAACAAAGCTACAATTACAACTAAATTAAAACGTCTTGTTGAATGATCAGGAATACCTCGAATGATGTAACCCACGTGTTGCTAACGGGAATTCTCACGGTTTAAATGAAAGTGTGGAACTCATTCAGTTGAGTTTAGCAAATTCATCTGGATTAAGTGAATTCGATGAAAATAATGGTGCCGGGATGACGGAACCGTGGGATCTTAATCGGTTCTGTTTAATCAACTTTAAGATTTGTTTTAATTAAAACACTAAAAAAACACTTGGATTTTAAGATTTTCTCTAAACCAAAACACTTCTCTCGTCTCCTGATTTATGACTTCTAAAACTAAACCTCTGCAACAACAAGGAGCTTGGAGCACAGTGGGCAGCACGGCCATCGTCATCAGCAAAACTCGGGTCTACTTCAGCAAAACCTTTCTTAGAATTAAATAACCAAGCCATAGGACTTCGAGGTAGTTTGCCTAGTGCAACATAAATCCTCAACTCTTCGTTAGGCATTTGCATGATCATGTCATGTAAATTAAGCCCTAACCGGTCTTAGGACTCCGAGGTAGTCGTTTGGTACGACATAAACCCTCATATCTTCCAGGTTATTTGTATGATCATGTCACACGAATGTAAGTCCTAATTATTTAAAATTGGCAGGATTGCAATATTAAACAAATTCCCAAATTGAAGCCAAACAATAGGATAGTTTGGGAAGTTGCCAAGATTCTTCTTGGATCCTCAACTTCTCCTATTTTTCTTCCTTTGAACTCCTGAAATTAACTGTTCCAAATTTGATCCATTCCTTATTGAAATTCCAAAATTCAATCCTTTGAAACTTTGAAATTCTTGAGAGAAAAACCACTAATTATTATCGAGAGTTTTCTTAAATGATTCTCGTCATTTAAGATGTAATTAACTATAAGGGCTTGCCCTTATAGGGAACTTTAAGAACCCAGGTAATATAAACAATGTTTAATTTCTTTATATTAAATAGGGGAACCTGTCAGCTTAAAAAATTGGTTCGCAGACCAAACGGATGTCACAAATCTTCTAGTTTATTCAATCGAGCCCCATCATCAAGCAGTGTGTTTATTCTTCGGGATAGATACACGGTTTGTGGTGCGGTGTTCATTTATATAAACTATTTGGGATGTGATATATGTTTGATATTTCATATCTAAAATTTTTCAAACTCAAAATTATTTTCAAAATCAAATACTACTTTCTAAATTATATATATATATATATTTAAATTTAATTTAAAATCTAAAATTCGCCGACAATTTCTGTTAGGTGACCTCATTTTCAAAATATAACACACAACTTAAAAATGAGCCGTACAATTTCTGGCGACTCTGCTGGGGATCAGTTCCTCTCTCTATTTTGATCAGATGGTTTTGCTTTCATAAATCGGTAGTGAGTCCATGCCCCTAGTGAACCAAACTACTATTCTTTCGTTGGAATACCCCGTTCATTTTTGTCTTGAACGAGTATAGCCAACTTCTCTCTGATTTAGGAGCCACTGTTTAGACACCCCTAAACAGAGAGGTTCTGAGATCCTTTTACCTCTTTTCTGAGGTGGGGTGGACCCCCAATAGGTGTTAGTTTAGGAGCGGTCCTTCGAGTCGAGAAGTCTTGCATAAGACTTTCTCTTCCTTTTCAATTCTAAATCAGTCCCATTACCTTTTCTACAACCCTTTTTCCTTCAATCGTTTTGTTTCTAACAAATGAACCTCCTAATAAACAATCTCTTTTAATAATCACAAATACATTAAGATAAACGAAAATGTGTTCGGACTCTTTCTTTTTCGTCCTAAACTTTATGACAAAAAGAAGCATAATTCGAGACTGACATTCGGAATCTGCCCTACAGAAAATGACTACCACAAAGCTAATCTTCTCCTTCACCAATGGAATGGACTTTGCCATTTACAAGGATGAACTGCCCGACAATGGGATCATCCATTTCGGACAAGGGTTCGGCAACACAGATATCAAGTTTGCTGATGTCACTCTCTTCACATTAATGGACAAAGTGTCAGAAACTGAAGAGCCCGTGATTGAGTTCTATCTGAAATCAACTCAAGAATTCCCTCCCCTAGAAGGATTTCAGTTGAGAAGAGTACTACTGTTCATAGGTGGACTGTCGTCTCTACCCCCACCGGTCTAGTCAACTCTGCACCTCCACCAAACTGAAGTGGAAGGAAATCCAAGTATGTGATGAGCCTGTCACCGTGGAGGGTACAGATTTTGCTATAATACCATCTATTTTTGAGATAGGGTCCAGTTCGAAATTGCACCCTAACTCGGACTCGAAAGGAGAAATAGAAGCGGAAAGATCGCCAAAAAACCCAGAGCTGTTGAAGTTTCTTTTCTAGAAGAAATTCCTGAGGAAAGAGAAGAACTGCCTGAGTATATACCTCTGTTGGAAGGGAGCAGGTTTCACCCTCTCTCTGCCGCATCAGATGAAGAGAATGTCAGTAGGATCGCCGCTGCATTACCCCGACCTGTGTACTATAACAATTACAAAAGAAAAAGGGATAAGACTACGCCATTGACTCGGCTGCAAGCTGTAATAGAAAGATTGGCAAAGAAAGAAAGATGTCCTGTGTTAGAAATCTTAAAAAGGATAGGACGGGTACCAGCTAAATCCTGCCTCGGACCGCGAATAGAGCCTGTTGCTGCCACTGAGAAACCAAAGAAGAAGATAAAAGCCAGTCCACCCGTTGTTGTATCAGGTCTACAAATTAGAGAGGATACCACCTTCTAGCATATAGCCGACAGACCATCCGGACCTAGGCTTCCGGCTGCAAGAAGGATGGTATGGAGACCTACTACTGGCAAGTTAAGACCAAAACAATGCCCTGAGAAGAAAAGTCTCGTCAAGAGACTTGAATCAGAAGAAAGCACTACTGCAATAAAGGGGACTCTCGGGAAGGAAGTTCAACAACCGTCGCGAGACAACTGCGAGACCGTGCGAAAAGGGCCACTAGAGGATGCCATGGACAAGTTAAGAACCGATATCCGACGGTTAGCAAAAGAAAGAGAAGAAGAATTAGGAGATGAAATTGACTCATCCGAGTTCATGGAAGAGGAGTATGCCGAGATCAACATGGTTGAGACACGAACATCGTCGGCTTCATAAGGTGCTCCGGCAGCTGCAGAAAGAGATGAACCAAAGGTGTTAAGAGCACTGATTCGGGAAATAGATGACACAATTTCCCAAATGGAAAAGAGGATGGAAGAGATGGCTGCTGCCTTAGCCACTCTCCAGAGTCAGGTACAACCTCAGAAAGAGATACCCCCAGAAATTATCCATATTGCAGATGGAGGAAAAGAAATCACATCCGTCAACGGAGACGAACAACCAAAGAAAGATCTTGCACAAAGCATGAATCCAGAAAAGGACATTAAGAGCATGGTAGAACAGCAGGTGCGAGAGGCCCTAACACAATCTAAGAATGGAGCATTTATTCAAACGGGTAGACCTTACCCCGAAGAGTTCGATGCGGTCCAATACCCAAAAGGCTTCGTACCACCTCTGTTTAAAACTTTTGATGGAACAAGAAACCCCCGACAACATGTTGCACATCTTCGTGCTAGTTGCTAAAATGCCAGTGGGAGTGACGCTTTACTCTTCTGACTGTTCGTCAGCAGCTTGTCAGGGATTTCCTTCGACTAGTACGCAGAATTGCCGAACAGTTCAGTAAAGGCCTTTTCAGAACTAGAAAATCACTTCGTGAAATGATTTGCCAGAGCTCAACACCACATCACTCTCGGCGATCTAGTGGTGGAGCAACAAAAGCCGAACGAGACTTTAGAGGATTACACTCTTTGATGGAGAAACTTAAGCATGAAGTGTGAACCACAGCTTCAAGAACAACATGCAGTTGGCATCCTACTTAAAAGTATCCATGGCCCGATAACACTTCTCCTTAAAGGGTTTACAATCAAGACTTTCAAGAAGTTGCTTAGCAAGGCCAGGAGCTTGCAAGAAGAGGCAAAGCAGTTAAGTTTCGTAGACAAGACTGATAAATAGAAGACTGTGAAAACATTTGAAAAGAAATCTGGAATTGTCGTGGCAGTAGATAAGGGAAAGCAGCCGGTTCAGATACAGTCAGAGCGGCCACAACCTAGTTATCAACCGCCACAACGGACTTATCAGCAACTTCAACAGGGCTATCAGCAATCTCGTCTGAGCTATCAGTTGCCTCAGCATTATGAACAACCACCTCGTTCATCGCTTACCTTAAGAGAACTCCTAAATAAAGAATATCCATTCAAAACTGAAGCAGTAGCGAAGATGTTCTGCAGCTTAATGAAGACACCAAATTTTCAGCTGCCAGAGCCCAAGAAGCTGGAAGAAGTCAATAAGAAAGATCATCCGAACTATTGCCCTTACCACCAGATGCTCGGACATAAGATAGAGGATTGCATCACTTTCAAGAGTTGGCTTGATGATAATCTCCGGTAAGGGAACATGTATTCCAAAGGAATACATGAAGGAACCCCAGAAAGGAGGTTCGGTCAATGTTATTTCAACGGATCCTATTGTTCCGATAGACCCTTACATGACTGATGATGGATGGAGTACTGTCTGGACGAAGTCATCAAAGAAAATTTTAGATCACATCCAAACCGCTTCGATACACGCTTCAGCTCAAATTTTGAAACCTGTCTAGCCGGCACTATCACTTGCGATTGAAGAACCGCCCCAGAAGGAGGAGAAGATTGTGGAAGAAAAGAAGACTGAGGCTCCGAAGAGTAGACTAGGGACTGCTTTTCCTAGGATGGTTATTTCCGATTCGGGGGAGAAATCCCTCGAACTCCTGACTCTGTATGATTATCTGCTCGCCCCGACAGGATCTTATTATGATAAGGGTTATGATGTTAGCTACGTTTTGACTGATCCTAACGATTACGTAATTAGCGACAACCGACTTAATCCGGATCTCGATTCCAATACAAATAACGATTCTCAAATCATACACACCCTCGATGACCACGACAAAGAAGATGTTCACAAAGGAGGCTACGAAAGCTTGACAAGCAACTAGTCCATTTGTGAATTTCGAGGGGCTCCGATCACGATAGAATTAGAACGATCAGACACCGAAGCGACTTCAGAAGAGCCAATTGCTCCGATTCAAAAGGAAACACCAAATTCAGAAGAAATAACTGAAGTAAATTTAAGAAGTGGAAAATTTCTACCCCCGAGAATGGGTCCAAAAGATAAAGGAAAGCAGGTGGTTGCTCAGGAAGAGCCAACCCCAGCAGAGGAACAGCCTTTTCGGGAAGAAACCGAGGAATATGGTAATAAAGTAGACTACAACGTGCTAGCCCATCTTAGGAAGCTACCAGCCAAACTAAGAATATACGACGCTCTGATCCTATCAAAAGTGATGAGAGAGGCTCTGATCAAGGCTTTACTTGATCTAGAGATTTGTTTAGCCTAAATGGCCGGTAATTCCTTCGACGAGGTTTGCTCGTTAAGAGAACAGTGAGGTGTTACCTTCACGGACAATGATCTATTACTGAGAACAACATATCACAACCGACCATTATACATTTCAGTCACTATTAGAAAGTTTACGCTCTCCAGAGTGTTGGTTGATCTGGGAGCATCAATCAACATAATGAATCTTCAGATGCTAGCATATTTGGAAATTGATGCTAGCGAGCTTGAAGCAGACAAGATGCTATTAAGAGGCTTCAATCAAAAAGGAGAAAGAGCTCTTGGTTCGATAACACTACTAATGAAGACCGGTGATTTAGCAAAGACAACCGCAAAATTCCACATAATTGATTCTGAGACATCGTTCAAAGCTCTATTGGGTCGGCCGTGGATCCATGAAAATAGGATGGTACCGTCATCTCTGCACCAGTGCATAAAGTATTACGAAGGAGGAGAACAGTGCATCAAAGGTGATTTGCAACCGTTCTCCGTACACAAAATTGGAATTCATGAAGATGTGGCCTACTACGCGCCCCCGAAGAAAACAATTTTTTCTAGAAATACCATACCAAATGAAGCAAAAGAGATTCGAGACGATGAAGAACCTGAAGTTCTAGTCCAACAGTTACTCACCACTCCCTTACGGCGAGATGGTGAAGATTTCTCCAGAACTCGCACCCGAGGTCGAGGCCGGGGACGAGGATGTGGAAGAAATGTTGGAACAGTTGGACAGAAGAAACCGGTCATCGATGCTGATTGGGAGAACAGTTCTGAAGAAGAAGAAGAAATTAAGAAAGAAGCTGTAATAATAAATTAGAAGAAACCACAGTTTAAGATCTCTCTCGAAGATGAAAGGAATGAAGAATACAAAGCAAAGTACAAAAAGATTAACCATTATGTACATACTATGACCCTGACCCCGATCCATTCTAATAAGATCGAGGGTATGGTGGTCAAGGAAGTACATGGTGCTGGTACTAAACCAATCAAGTTTTACTGTGGTGCTTCTTCTTCCAATACAGAAAAAGATGTACAATTTGAAGATGTTACTTCATCTGAATTAATGGAATTACCTTTTAAGTGGTACTCTCCATATGTTTAAAATTTAATTCAACGTGGTGTCTTACTTCTACAATGGACAAAAGGCTGATCACAACACTTTGAAAAATTATGGAATAATGCCGGTCGGTCTCCCAATTCAAAATATGGTCTCAGATTTGGCACAGTAGGGTTAGTTGACTGTCGGCATATTTTTTTAGGTCGAGTGTTTTATTTTTGAAAGGGGGTCGCCTAACAGAAGTTGTCGGCTAATTTTAATTTAATTTAAATAAATAATTTGAAAAGTAGTATTTGATTTTAAAAATAATTTTTAAATTTGAAAATTTTAAGATATGAAATCAAACTGATTTCACATCCCAAATAGTTTATATAAACGAGCACCGCACCACTGACCGTGTATCTATCCCTAAGTATAGACACACTTGCTTGATGGTGGCGCTCAATTAAATAAACTAGAAGATTTGTGACATCCGTTTGGTGCTGCGAACCAATTTTATAAGCCGACAAATTCCTCGCTTAATATGAAAGCATTAAACGGGGTTTATATTACTCAGGTTCTTTAAAATTCCATATAAGGGCAAGCCCCTATAGTTAATTACATCTTAAGTGACGGGAATCACCTAAGAAAACTCTCGATAATAATCAGTAATTCTTCTCTCAAGAAGTTCGAAGTTTAAGTTTTCAAAGGATTGAATTTTGGAATTTCAATAGGGAATGGATCAAATTTGGAACATTTTGTTTTGGGAATTCAAAGGAAGAAAGGTAGGAGAAATTACAGATTCGAAGCGAACTTCGATAATTTCCCGACTATCCTATTGTTTGGCTCGTATTTAGGAAAGTCCTAATGTTTATTTAATGTTTTGATCTTGCCAATTTTAATTAATTAGGACTTATATTTGTGTGATAAAATCACACAAATAGCCTCGAAGATGTGAGGGTTTATGTCGTATCGGACGACTACCTCGGAGTCCTAAAACCGGTTAGGGCTTAATTTAAATGACATGATCATGCAAATGCCTAACGAAAAGTTGAGGATTTATGTTGCACTAGGCAAACTACCTCGAAATCCTATAGATTGGTTATTTAATTCTAGGAAAGTTTTGCTGAAGTAGACTAAGGTTTTGCTGATGACGATGGCCGTGCTGCCCACCATGCTCCAAGCTCCTTGTTGTTGCAGAGGTTTAGTTATAGAAATCATAAATCAGGAGATGAGAAAAGTGTTTTGGTTTAGAGAAAATCTTAACTTCCAAGTGTTTTTTATGTTTTAATTAAAACAAATCTTAAAGTTGATTATAACAACACCGGTTAAGATCCCACGGTTCCATCCTTCTGGCATCGTTATTTATATCGGATTCACTTAGTCCAGATGAATTTGCTAAACTCAACCGAATGAGTTCCACACTTTCATTTAGACCGTGGGAAATCCCGTTAGCAACACGTAGGTTACATCATCCGAGGTATTCCCGATCATCCAACGAGACATTTTAATTTAGTTGTAATTGTAGTTTTGTATTACGTTTGTGATTAAATTTTGAGTTGTTTTATATTTTGAAATGTTGTGGCGGTGAATTTTATCTTGCAATGACTTTTAATTTAGTTTTGATTTCAGTTTAGGGACTATCCTAAAGGTGTGGGTTTTCATGCAACGGTTGTTTATCATGCGAGAAAAGTAAGTGCGATGCGATTAAATAAATTGCAATAAGGTAAATTGCGATAAAATAAAAGCGTACCGGAGGGTCTTCCCGTCATCCCAAGCTGCACTTAAAACACAATTAGAATATTTAAGCAAGTTCCTAGGTAAAGCTAAGGGAAGGGTTATGGTTTTCTACCAAGTTCCTAATCCTATAGCTAGTCATTTCCTATGACGTCTAGGTCCTTGTGTTTTGGTTTGAGGACGATTTTCTTCATCAAAGCACAATTAGGTTCAATTGTTCTTATAAGTATCCTATCATATTGAGGAAGTGCTTAAGAAGAATCTTAAAAATCTTTTCAATATTGATAGGATTGTTTTAAATCCAAATGAATTTAATCATACAAATGAATTAATCGTCCAGGAATTCGAGTTTTGTTGTTATCTTACTCGAGTGAACTAGGACATTTGAATATCACTATAAGTGGAGTAACATTTCATTTAATGTTACATTTAGGAGTTATGATAATAAAAGTTTTCGAGGGAAATTGGTGTGCAAATGGTTTGTGATTTAGTTTAACTTCAGTTAAAGGGTTTAAATTTGGAATAGTGTTCAAGTTGCTTTATATTTAATTTCTTTATGTCTTAGGTGATGTTATTTAATTTAATTTAATTTAACTTTAATTTAATTTAATTTGGTTTAGTTTAGTTTAATTTAATTTAGTTTAATTTAATTTAATTTAATATTTTTTTAATTTAATTTAGTTTAATTTAATTTAATTTAATTTGTTTTTTTAATTTAATTTAATTTAATTTAATTTAATTTAATTTAATTTGTTTAATTTAATTTAATTTAAATTTGATTTAATTTAATTTAATTTAATTTAATTTAATTTAATTTAATTATTTATTTATTTATTATTTTTTTAATTTAATTTTATTTAATTTAGTTTAATTTATTTGATTTAGTTAATTTAATTTAAATTTTAATTTAATTTTATTTTTAATTTTAATTGAAATTTTAAAAGAGTTTAATAATTTAACATTAATTTAAATATTTTAAATCTTAAATTTGAATTATCATTTAAATTGGGGATTGAATATTATTGAAATGATTAATTTAGGGATTTTTAAATTAAAGAACAAATCTCTTCCTAATAATATCCCTATTTTAATAATTCCAATTTTATTATTCTTCCAAATTTAATCAATTATTTAATTAAGGTTTATTTCAATTATTTTAAATTGTTTAGTAGGTTTCTACCCTTTAATTATTTAAATTTCAATCATCCAAATCAGATTAAGATCAAAATATTTTATATGTTAATTTTATTAAACCTAAAGTTTTAATTAAGGGTTAAAATTTTAATTACCATTTTGCCCTTCAAGCTTAATAATTTCATAACTCACTAAATTGAGCTTAAATGAACTTGAAATTTTTATGTGACTTTACTCATATGTCAATAAAGACATGAGAGGAGAAAATGTGATTTTTCTGTATTTAATTTATTTATGTAATTATTTTTGGTAGAAAATAGAGATTTCCAAGGAAAATTTAATAACATGACCAAGGGAAAGTTTCTATCCTTAAGAAAATTATGGGACTTTCCTAATGACCAGAGGACCACTTGGACCAATTTTGGTGATTTTTTGAATTATATTATTTTTTTAGAATTATTTTAAGTTTTGGAGTATTAATTAATTTAAAAATAAAATAAAGGTTGAAAAATGAATTTTATATTTTTAAAAATCTCTCTGATATCAAGGAAATCAGAGAATCAATTTTTACAATTTTCTGATTTTTCTTTGATTTATTATAATTATTTTAGTGGAAATACTAGAAAATACATTTTTTTTAATTTTAAAATTACCCTACGGCTTTAAAATTTAATATCTCGTTAAATAGACCTAAGAAAAATATGGGGTTTGTTCCTATGTGATTAAAATTCAAAATGTGACATTTTGGTGTATTTTATTATTTTTATGATTTTTATTATTTTTTAATTATTAAAATATTAAAATAATGCAAAAAATTAAATTTTTTAGAAAATTGAAATTTTAATTTTCTTAAATTCCCCTGATATTAGAGAGGCTCCAAAACCAATTTGGTGAATTTTTGAAAGGTATTTTTAAAGTTATGAATTTTTAAAGTTTAAAATGGCTAAATGGCTTAATCAACCCATTTAGTAGGGCTAACCAAGTCCAATTGACTTCAAATTTTTATGGTGGATTCCTCTGATCCTAAAGGTCAGTGGAGAATTGATTTCAAGTCAATTTGATGTATGGTTAACTCTAATTAATTAGGGACCTATTTTGGGTGTTTAAGCCAATCAGGGTTATTTTAAATAAACTAATCCAAAATCTATTTTTCCTAGGGTCCTCTGGTCATAAGAGACATCACAAAATTTTCCTAGAATTTATTTCACAACATGCTAATTATTGGATTTAAAATACTTAAAACAGTAACATGCATTTGAAAAATCAATAACTTCTCATAGGGATGGCCTTTGACTTTGGAAAATTCAGGGAATATTCCCAAATTCAGAGGCTTCAAAAGCCCTATGGTCTCATGCCATGGTGAATTTCCTATATGCATGGAGAATTAAAACAATGTAGAAGGGAAATAAATTATTAAAAATAAAATACTTGATGAAATTAAATAATTTCTTTTCCACATTATTCTCCTCTGTTCACTGAGCGAGAGGGTATTTTTATTTTATTTTTCTGATTTTCCTACACAAAGTTATGGATTTTTGAAGTTTAGGGGAATTAAATAAATCAAAAATACCCTAATATTCTATTTATCCACGCGGCGTAGCGTCAACCTCGGCAGCTCCGAAAGGCCACGCGGCGCTCTTCGATTCGAAGCCGCCATCTGACTCAGCGCTCTGGGGCCCCGCTGTGTCGTTCCATCTCCTGATCCGACGCGATCCTGTCAGTCCGTCCGCGCGTGTATTAAATGAGCGGCATCCGTTCATCGTCCCTAAGCGTTCTCACCCGAGAGCCGTCCACACTAAATCCCCAATATCTCACTCAATACTCAATGGATTTTCGTGTTCTTATGCTCTATGGATTCGTCTTGAAGAGACGAATACATCTATACGGTGATCATGCATTGAAATTAAGGCATTTGAAATGGAGAATCTCCAGAAGCTCGGGATGAAGAATTAGCTCATACCTTTGCTCGGAGAAGTGTGGCTTCAATCCGAGGGTTGTGTCACCTTCGATTGGATCCCGGCAAGCTCCGGATGAAGTCTCCCGGTGCGATGAATTGTCTAGGTAGGATTTCGACCACGAGCCGATCACAAAGCTTGGAGGTCGGAGCAACTGGGTGGCTCGGAGATGGGGCTTTCGGTGGGGAACTTCTCCTCTTGGTCCAGTGAAGGTGTAGGACCGGTCAATTTGAGGATTGGCTCACTCGTGGCAAAGTGTCCTAGTTTTGGGTGAAATTTCGGTTGAGAAATTGGATTTCGTCGGTGGGGATTAGGGCAAATTGACAGCTGGGGATCAAGTCGCTCTAAGGATGGAGAAGGGTTTGGAACGATTTTGGCAGAGTTTCGGCAAGGTTTGTGCAACTCTCTTCTCATGGCCGTGAGGGGGTGGTGTTTAAATAGGAGAGGGTGGAGGGCCTCCCAGGGGGAGTTAGGGCTTGGGATCAGCTGCTCTTGGCAAGAGAAGAACAGCTACAATGACCACTGGGGATGGGACAGCTCAGCAGGTGAGAATTTCAAGTTTGGGCTCACATGTGAGCTCTCGGCCATGGTGTTTTCCGGCGGCTCGGTGGGCGGCCGGCCGAGCACTTGGTCACCATCTTGTTCGGGTGGGTCGGGGCTTGGGGTTTAGTGTAGGCAATTGGCAAATGTCATGTGTAAAAGGCTTGGATTAGAATGGTATGAGAGAAGGCTCATTTTGGCTCAAATTGGTCAACCCCTCCATTTGGGCTAGGTGCACCACCCAAGGCTTGGTTTAGGCTGAATAGAAAGTGATTTAGGTCGGCTTAATCAGTGGGGAATGGTCACCATCCAAGTACAATTAAGCTTAAGCAAGGTTTAGTGGAATCATGGGAGTGGTTAATCACCTTTAGGAATTAAGGAAAGAGTCTCCTCCTTTTGCCCAAAATGGCATGGTGACATGTAAAGAGGCTCTCATGGCTTCCATGTGGCTCATGCATGGCTTCATGGCTCACCTTTGGCTTGGGAAAAGTCGAGTCGATTACATGGAAATGGATTTTAAGAAAATTTTGGTATTTTGATGGGAATTTGTATGGGGCTTAATTTGGAATGGCTTCATGATGAATTTTCAAACTTAGGGATTGATTTTAATTAAGGGTGTGATGTAGAGCAATTGTCATATGGGCTTTAGCATGAAATTTGGGCTTTTAGGAAGGTTTCATGTAAGTGGGCTTTATGCTTGAAAATAAATTGGTGGATGGGAAATTTGTAAAAGTTTGGACCAAATAATTGTTTGGTTTGGTTTAGGAATGTGTCATGAGTGATTTGAAGCAAATTGGGAGTGATTTGGGTTTGAATTGGGTTGAATTTGGGCTTCTTTGGTGAATGGGCCAATATAGGTCAAATTGGGCTAACTTGGGCCAATGTTGGGCTAGGGTTGAAATTGATGTAAAATAAATGTTAGAAAATGTTTATGGGAGTGTTTCAAAGAGGGTTTTGGCTTTGGTTGAGTTTTGATTTTGGGGTTTGGGCTTATTTGGGTTAGGTTTGGGTTTAGGTCAAAATTGGGCCTTTTAGATTTGGGTTGAATTTGAGTGGGGTTTGGCTTTAAATTTTGGGCAAATCATGTTAGTGTTTTGTTTGTGGGGATGTTAGGGAAGGTTTAGAAAAGATTTGGGGTTAATTGGAGTTGAATTGGGTGAGTTTGGGTTAGGTTTGGGTCATGGGTCCAAATTGGGCTTTAAGGCCAAAAGTGAAATTGGATCCAAATGTCAATCAAATTGGACTTGGATTTGGTCTAGATTGGTGTTGGGAATGTTGAATTGAAGTTTAGAATTGAATTGGACCAAAATTTGGGTCAATTGGGTAGGTTTGGTTTGACATTGGGTTTACTTTGGGTTAAAATGGGTCAAATTGGGGGTTTTGACAAAAGTAGGATAAATTGACAAAATTGGCCCATGGTGTAGTTGAACAAAATAAAATTGGGAATATTTGGGATTTTCTGGAATTTTCTGGGAATTTTCTGAATTTTTGGATTTTTGGGTCAAGAGGGGTATTTTGGGTATTTGGAGGGTATTGGGAGGTATTTTGGAGTTTTTGGTATTTTTGGGTATGGATGATCTATTTGAGTAATGTGGGAATGTTTGGGATTGGTTTTGATGAATTTTGGGCAATTTAGGTGATTTTGCAAATTTTGGGTAGTTTCAAGGGTTTTGGGTAGGTTAGGCGGGTGTAGGGTCCCGGGGGTCAAAAATTGAAAATTTGAAAAATTGAAGATTGGGTGAATGTAAGTGGAATAAAATCATTTTGGTTGAGCCATGAAGCCATATCAAGCCCACATGAGCCATGAAGGGACTCATTTGAGGCATTCATCTATGTTGTTCCTAACCCTCTTAGCCAAGGGCTTAGGGGTTAAGGACCATCCATGTGAATCACCTACATGAGTCAGGAGGTCAAGTTAGGTATGGGTGTGGTTTTAGGAGGTGTGTGAAAGTGTAGTGCATAAATGTAGTGTGTGTGTAAGTCAGCCCCTTCACTAGACCAGGCCACCCAGGGCAGTCCTAAGGCCAAAGAGTCCTATAGGAACTCATCCTTTAAACTTCCACATTTGGTTTCAACCCTCCAGGTGATTAGGGGTCTACGATCAAGTTTGTGGAGTTTGCGGGGAGTTAAGAAGTAGTTTGAATTTCTAAGTGGTGGGTTCCAATTCTAGTCCTCTAAGATAGTCAAAGGAAAAGCCTAAGGCTAGATCCTAAGTACTAAAAAGAAGAAGAGAAGACCTCATCAAAAATGAGGTCAACATTGACAATACGGGATTTTGCTTGGTTATCACTTGTGAACCTAATAAAAACTGCTTGGAAGCCTCAGAAGATCTTAAAGATCTACCAATCGGCAACGCTGCACCATAATTCAAAGAAGAAATCAAATCTACAATAGACGAGTTAACGGAAGTTAACTTAGGTACTAGCGAAGAGCCTAGGCCTACCTTTGTTAGCTCCCTACTCAATAAAGAAGACTCTGAAAACATAATCAAGCTATTAATGGAATTCAATGACTGTTTTGCTTGGAGTTACGACGAAATGCTAGGATTAGCTCCAGAGGTTGCAGTTCATAAATCAGGAGTGGATCCTACTTCTGTTCCAGTCAGAGAAGCCCCCAAAAGAATGCGTCTAGAAACTGAGCAACAAGTAATAGGCAAAGTTAAGAAGCTAATAGATGCTAAATTTGTCCGTGAAGAACAATACCCTACTTGGTTAGCCAACGTGGTACCTGTCAGAAAGAAGAATGGACAAATCAGAATCTGCGTAGATTTCAGAGATTTAAATAAAGCATGTCCAAAGGATGAATTTCCACTACCAATCCCAGAACTGATGATCGACATTGTTTCAACACATAAAATCTTCTCTTTCATGGATGGATCATCAGGATACAACCAGATAAAGATGACACCAGAAGACGAAAAGCTCACGGCATTCAGAACACCGATCAGAGTGTATTGCTACACAGTAATGCCGTTCGGACTGAAGAACGCAGGAGCAACATACCAAAGAGCGATGACTAAGATTTTTGATGATTTCATTCACAACCAAGTCAAGTGCTACGTAGATGATGTGGTCATAAAAAAAAAATGAAGAAAGATCACCTGTATGATTTGAGAATTGTTTTCGAGTGACTAAGACAATACAACCTTAAGATGAATACCTTAAAATGCGCCTTCGGCGTTACCTCCAGGAAATTCTTAGGATTTGTTGTCCGACATCGCGGGATTGAAATCGATCCGGAGAAGATTAAAGCTATTTTAGAAATGCCTCCTCCTAAAACTTTGAAACAACTACGATCCTTTCGAAGGAAGTTGGCATATCTTCGACGCTTTATCTCGAACTTGTCAGGTAGGTGTCAGCCTTTCTTGGCATTAGTTAAAAAGGACGCCAAATTCGTTTGGGATGAGAAATGCCAGCGGGCTTTCAAGGACGTTAAGCAATATTTAATGACACCTCCTGTCTTAGCAGCCCCAGTCTCAGGTAGACCGTTGATACTTTATACCGCGGCTTTAGACGACTCCCTTGGAGCCCTGCTAGCCCAGGTCAATGATGAGGGAAAAGAAAATGCTCTCTATTACTTAAGCCGTCGTCTAATCCTGACGGAAGTAAAGTATCCTCCGATTGAGAAGCATTGTTTGCCACGATCTTTGCCGCTCAAAGCTCGGGCATTACATGCTTTCTCATAAAGTCGACCTTATTTCGAGAGTTAATCCGTTGCGATACTTGATGACCCGACCAACGCTTTACGCGGACTTGCCGGGTGGTCGATGATGCTATTGCAATTCGACATAACTTTCGTTCCTCTTCGCGCCGTAAAGGGACAAGTCCTAGCGGACTTCCTTGCGGCACACCCTTCTACGGCGGATTCGCCTCTCGACGACGATTTGCTCGATGAGCGAGATAATGAGCCTAGAAGACCCCGATGATCGATGTTGGGAGCTATACTTCGACGGAGCGTCCTCGGCACGGAAGAACAAAGAATTGCAAACGATAGTGCCAGTAAGGCGGGAATCGGACTAATCTTTATAACACCGGAGCGGGGGATGTTAAAATACTCCTACCACTTAACGAGACCGTGTACGAACAACGAGGCGAGAATACGAAGCCCTTATAACCGGATTGGAATTAACCATTCGGATGGGAATAACGGACATCAACATCTACGGAGATTCTCGGTTGATCATTCAACGAGTCGCGGGGACGGTACGGAATTTTAAAGCCAAGACTTGAGCGAGTACTTTCGGTACGCCATGAAATTGTTGGAACAAATTCCAAACGTAACAATCTACAAGATTCCCGGAAAAGAAAATGCTCTTGCGGATGCGTTAGCCCGCCTTGCAAAAGAATTTGCTGCTTGCAGGATGAGTCAGTTGAAGTGTCAGTTCGAGGACGACAGGTCCTATCACAGCTCGACATGGATACAATACACAAATCAGAAAAAGCAGAAGAAACAATTGCAGCAGTGACAGAAAATACAGAAGATTGGCGGCAGCCATTAATAGACTACTTGCAAACAGGAAACTTACCGGACGATAAGTCATTAGCCCATCAAATCAAAAAAGAACTTCGTCTTACGCATTAATAAACAACAAATTATACAGAAGGTCTTTTGATCGGATGTGGCTAAGATGCTGAGCGGGTCCGAGGCTCGTGAAATCGTTAAAGAAGTACATTCGGGACTTTGTGGCGCTCATCGATCGGGTCCGAAAATGAAAATGAAGATTAAAAGACTAGGGTACTACTTGGCCCTCGATGATGATCGGCTGTATGAAAGTTGCCAAAAGTTGTCACCGGTGCCAAGTGCACGGAGTGGTTCTACACCGACCTCCAAATGTGTTACATCCGACAATCGCATCGTGGCCATTTGAGTGTTGGGGCACGGATATAGTGGGTCCGATAGAGCCGCCTTCTTCAAGAGGACATCGCTTCATCCTTGCAGCTACGGACTACTTTTCTAAATGGGCAGAAGCTATACCACTCAGGGAAGTGAAGGCACACCACGTGTTACAGTTTTTCAAGAACCAAGTCGTCTACTGTTTTGGGGTACCGCGCAGAATCATTTCAGATAATGGGTCAGCATTCAAAAGTACAAAGATCAACAATTTTGTCAGAAGACACGGGATCGATTGGCGATACTCGACGATCTACTACCCGAGAGCAAACGGCTTGGCCGAGGCTTTTAATAAAACTCTCGTTCAAATTTTAAAGAAAACTTTGGACGACAACAGAGAAATTGGCACGAGAAGTTGTTAGAAGCCTTATGGGCCTACGAGATGACTTTTAGGACTCCTACTCGGTCTACGCCTTACGCTTTAGTGTACGGGTCCGAGGCCGTCTTGCCCTGGAAGTTCGGCTTCCGTCACTCCGAATTGCGGTTGCGGAAAAGATCACTACGAAGAAAATGCCGGACTACGGCTGGAAGAATTGGAAAGCTTGGAAGGGAAAAGACTTTCCGCACAACGGAATTTGGAAGCTGTATCGAAGCTAAGATGATCCAGGCCCATGATAAACTGGTCCGCCCAAGAACTTTCAAAGTCGGTGACTTAGTTCTTGTTCTCGAAAGACCTATTCTTGCACATCGCAAGATAGGTGGTAAATTTGAACCAACATGGGAAGGGCCGTTCGTGGTCGAGACGATCCTACTCGGGAGGTTCCTACCAGGCTTGTGAATTGCGGTGGAGAACGACCCATGCTTCCGATCGATGGACGGTATTTAAAGAAGTATTACGCGACACGATGTTTTGAAGGGTGGCCTCTAAAATAGAATCTTATCCCTAGAAACACGGGTGAAGTAATCACTTTGTGATCTGGGTCCGAACCCAAAACAAAATAAAATGGATGATAAAAAAAATCTCATCAACGAAAATGTTAAAAAGAAAACATGGGAAATCATAATAATAAAATGTCAATCTTTCCTCTTAAATCCATTCATTCACGATATTTCCTCATCTCTTCCTTACTTCCTTTAAATTTAAAAGAAGTGAATAAGAATTTTTAAGTGTTTTTCTTATTGTTCTTGTTCTTAGTACGGCCCTGATCCTTTCCTTGTTTTTTCGTAGGGAAATGTCGAACGGGCGGTTGGTTCTAAACTTTAGAAATGGCGTGAGTCTAGCACTTGATGAAAAGAGGGTGAGGGATGGAGCAGTGATAGAGATTGACTCAGACTTCACACCAGTTAGCTTACAATATGAAGAAGATGATTGGATCCCGAGTTGATCGAGAAGAACTTCACGACGGACGGTGATGAAAATGGGTGGCCCGAGCCACCGATCCGGCAACAAGAAAAGAAAAGCAAACGCCACGCATGCGATCGGAGAAGATAGGAAAATTAAGTCCGTGGTTGCCACGGCGAGAGGGTAGGCTTGTCGACGCCGCACCCGCGAAATTCAAGGGGTAAGGAGAGCTACTCTCACTGCTACCCGACGAAGAAATAAGAATCGTCGCATTCGCAAAATGTTGACGAGTTAGCGAGAAGATCAATATGAACGGACAGTGGATACTGTTAGTGCAAATGCTCCAAGGAGACCGGTTCGTCAGGAACCAGAAAGAAGAAAGTCAATTCCAAGAAGGTTGGAACAGATAAAAGAAATACCAAGAAAAGCAGAAATAGAGTCGGTACCTCGACGCCGAGCATATGTACCGGATCCGAAGAGTCTTGTTGTGAAAGCAACCCGGAGGATGTCCCTACGGAGACTATCCTCGAGGAGCCAAGACATGTAGAAGAACGTCTTGGGGTTGAGCCATACATGCCGCGGTATGTTACTAGACACGAGGACTTCGAATAATCTCGGAATACGAGTTGGAGAAAATGCGACTAGTTGAGAAGAAAACCTTTGAATACTTTGAAAGAATTGGAAACAAGAGGGTCGACATCTTGGAAGGCCTCGAGCTACATACGAGATGTTTTCTCGGATTATGAGCAACAACAAATTGTAGATTGCATCCTTGATTTACGGAAAATGGGTCGAGCTGGCCGCACGAGAGAAAAGACATATTCGGAACCCCGAAGATGGATGCCGGGGAAAAGGAAGAGTTACAATCCAATGTGGATGTTGCTACAATTTTGAGATAGACAGAAAAGGAAATCCACCAGGGATACTCCGTCGCGGTGAGGTGGATCCAATGCCAAGAGTAATCAAGAGAATGGTGAAAAGGATGATAACATGGAGGGTACTGCACTGCGATTGCATACCCAGCAATTTGCATTATCAACATCTACAAGGAAGGCGGCTGCATACCGCCACATATAGACCATCATGACTTTGTTAGACCCATTCGCACGGTGTCATTCCTCGACCGGTGCAACATCATGTTCGGATCTGACCTCCGGATTGCGAGGCCCGGTGAGTTCCGAGGGCCGGTGGAGATACCACTACCGGTAGGTTCCATCACGGTGTTAAAAGGAAACGGAGCGAGACATTGCGAAGCATTGCATTCCGGGAGTGCTCGTGGAGCGGATCTCGATTACTTTTAGAAGAATGGACGACGGAAAGAATGCCTTACCACTTTCGAGCGGATCCAGAATTGGAGAGTCTCCGACCTACGAGTTGTGAGTTACATGGGAAATAACACACCTCCAATGCACATCCATGCGGCATTCCTGCTAAGGGTGGCTTGGAAGGTGATGTTATTGCCCATGTTTCTTACTATTCAAACATGGATTTTTCGACAGACGCTTTTGGATGGATCAACAAGAAGTTTATACAGTCCGTTTTGGATTTACATGGATTGTATGAGACATAAAATTTCTGAGGAAAATGTCATCATGACTAGATCAAGTTGTATGATGTACTTTCGACAAATTGGAATGAAAATGACTACGTCATATTTTGCCCTCACCTCTTTTTGTGCAAATTGACTGGGAAACGCCATTAGAGTTAAATGAACTTTGAGCGAAGAACAGAAAAGAAAAGAAAATAAATGAGAATTTTCCCTAAAAAAATCTGAATATTAAAATGAACTTCAAATTCACATGAACATTAAATAAACAACAAAAAATAGAAAAAATGGGATCGTTAAAGGACAAACAAAATGAATCTAAATCTCAAATTGAATTCCGATCTGAATCCTCTGATTCGAACCTTTCAATTCTTCTCTCAATCGAAATCTGTTTGAAACTCTTTTGAAATTTGAATATTTTCCTCGACTTATTGCTAAGTCAAGTCTTTTCGGCTTGGTACACTTACCGGCTCCTTTCAATTCTTTCTCTTACTGTGTCTTAGAGGATCGACTAGTTACTATAGACACGGAGCCACGAACTTTGTTCGATTTGGTTCTGATGGCATGAGACTGGGTCCCTCTTCATACAGATAAATCTTCGAGGCTAGAGCCTAACTTCTAGTCCTCTTCAAATTCCGAGACTGGTACCTAAATTCCAGTTCTCTTCCTTCGAGGTCGGTATTTAAATTCCGACTCTCATTCGAGATCGATACTTAAATTTCGATTCTCTTTCGAATTGATACCTAAATTTCAATTCTAAATTCGAGCTAGTACCTAAATTCCAGTTCTTTTCCTTTGAGTCGGTACCTAAATTCGACTCTCATTCGAGATCGATACCTAAATTTCGATTCTCTTTCGAATTGATACCTAAATTTCAATTCTAAATTCCGAGATCGGTACCTAAATTCCAGTTCTCTTCCTTCGAGTCGATACTTAAATTCGACTCTCATTCGAGATCGATACCTAAATTTTGATTCTCTTTCGAATTGATACCTAAATTTCAATTCTAAATTTTCGAGACTTGTACCTAAATTCCAGTTCTCATTCTAGGATCAGTACCTAAATTCTGATTCCCATCTTTCGAGATCGATACCTAAATTTCGATTCTCTTTCGAATTGATACCTAAATTTCAATTCTAAATTTCGAGACTGGTACCTAAATTCTAGTTCTCTTCCTTCGAGGTCGGTACCTAAATTCCGACTCTCATTCGAGATCGATACCTAAATTTCGATTCTCTTTCGAATTGATACCTAAATTTCAATTCTAAATTCCGAGGCTGGTACCTAAATTCCGAGTTCTCTTCCTTCGAGTTCGGTACCTAAATTCGACTCTCATTCGAGATCGATACCTAAATTTCAATTCTCTTTCGAATTGATACCTAAATTTCGATTCTAAATTCCGAGACCGGTACTTAAATTCCAGTTCTCTTCCTTCGAGGTCGGTACCTAAATTCTGACTCTCATTCGAGATCGATACCTAAATTTCGATTCTCTTTTGAATTGATACCTAAATTTCAATTCTAAATTCCGAGACTGGTACCTAAATTCCATTTCTCTTCCTTCGAGATCGGTACCTAAATTTCGATTCTCTTTTTCGAGATCGATACCTAAATTTCGATTCTCTTTCGAATTGATACCTAAATTTCAATTCTAAATTCGGAGCGGTACCTAAATTTCAGTTCACTTCCTTCGAGGTTGGTACCTAAATTCCGACTCTCATTCGAGATTGATACCTAAATTTTGATTCTCTTTCGAATTGATACCTAAATTTCAATTCTAAATTCCGAGGCGGTACCTAAATTCCAGTTCTTTTCCTTCGAGGTCGGTACCTAAATTCCGACTCTCATTCGAGATCGATACCTAAATTTCGATTCTCTTTCGAATTGATACCTAAATTTCAATTCTAAATTTCGAGGCTAGTACCTAAATTTCGGTTCTTTTCCTTCGAGGTTGGTACCTAAATTCGACTCTCATTCGAGATCGATACCTAAATTCCGATTCTCTTTCGAATTAATACCCTAAATTCCGATTCTCTTTCGAATTGATACCTAAATCTTGAATTCTAAATTCCTAGGCGAGTACCTAAATTCCGGTTCTCTTCCTTCGAGGTTGGTACCTAAATTCGACTCTCATTCGAGATCGATACCTAAATTTCGATTCTCTTTCGAATTGATACCTAAATTTCAATTCTAAATTCCGAGGCGGTACCTAAATTCCAGTTCTCTTCCTTCGAGGTCGGTACCTAAATTCGGCTCTCATTCGAGATCGATACCTAAATTTCGATTCTCTTTCGAATTGATACCTAAATTTCAATTCTAAATTCCGAGACTGGTACCTAAATTCCAGTTCTCTTTCTTCGAGGTCGGTACCCAAATTCCGACTCTGATTCGTGATCGATACCTAAATTTCGATTCTCTTTCGAATTGATACCTAAATTTCGATTCTCTTTCGAATTGATACCTAAATTTCAATTCTAAATTCTGAGACTGGTACCTAAATTCCAGTTCTCTTCCTTCAAGGTCGGTACCTAAATTTCGACTCTGATTCGAGATCGATACTTAAATTTCGATTCTCTTTCAGGGTTGATACTTCAATTTCAAATCTCACACTCTCGAGATCAGTACCTAAATTCTGATTCTCATCCTTTGTGAGGTCGGTACCTAAATTCTGACTCTCATTTCGAGATCAGTACCTAAATTCTGATTCTCATCCTTTTCGATCGATACTTAAACTCCGATTCTCACTTCGAGGCTGATACCTAAATTTCGGTTCTGCTTCGCAATCTCGAGGTTGAAATCCTAGGTTTCAATTCTCATTTCAAATCCAAATTTCAAATTCAAAATTTCCTTAAATCGATTTTAAATTAAACTTGAAATCGAAATCCGAACTCACACATTGAAACTTGAAATTTAAAAGTAAGCTGAAATCTAAATCGAATTCCCGAGATCTTATGATTTGGAGTTCACCTCCTTTTCCGTTCCCAGGCGAGAGTTCGGGGAATCTCCGGTCTTTGAAATATACCTGATACCCCCTAGCAGAAATTCTTCTACTTTGTCCTAAGTTTGTCACTTGGACATCTCGTTGGTTTTTTTGATCTCTTCGGTCAACGCCAATACGCACGGTGTGCTTGGTTGGCACACCACATCTATTGGGGGTCCATTTGTTGACCTCATTTTTGATGTGGTCTTTTGCTTCTCTCTTTAGTACTTAGGATCTAGCCTTAGGCTTTTCCTTTGACTAATCTTAGAGGACTAAAAGTGGAACCCACCCTTTAGAAATTCAAACACCTCTTAACTCCCTACAAACCTCACAAGCTTGATTATAGCCCCTAATCACCTAGAGGGTTGAAATCAAATGTTGAGGTTTAAAGGATGAGTTCCTATAGGACTTCTTGGCCTTAGGAATACCACTGGATGGCACGGTGCAGTGAGGGTTGACTTGCACATACACTACACTCTCACACACATTCCATGTCCTAAAACCACACTTTTACCCAACTTGACTTCCTGACTCATGTAGGTAATTCACATGGATGGTCCTCAACCCCTAAGCCCCTGGCTAAGAGGGTTAGGAACAACATAGTGAATACCTCAAATGAGTCCTCTCATGGCTCTTATGGGCTTGATATGGCTTCATGGCTCAACCAAAGTGATTCCATTTTACTTAAATCTGATCAATCTTCATTTTTCCAAAATTTTAATTTTTGACCCCCGGGACCCAACAACTACTAAACCTACCAAATGCCCTTGAAACTACCCAAAATTTACAAAATTACCTAAATTACCCAAAATTACTCAAAATAAATCCTAAACATTTCCCCCCACTCAAATTGATCATCCATAGCCAAAAATACCAAAAATTCCAAAAGTAACCCCCAATACCCTCCAAATACCCAAAATGCCCTTCTTAGCCCAAAAATCCAAAAAATCAGAAAATTCCCAAAAAATTCCTTAAAATCCCAAATATTCTCAATTTCATTTTGTTTGACTACACCATGGGCTAAGTTTGCCAATTTACCCCACTTTTACTAAAACCCCCAGTTTGACCCATTTTAAACCCAAGTGAACCCAATGTCAAACCAAACCACTTCAATTGACCACAATTTTGATCCAATTCAATTCTAAACTTCAATTCAACATCTCTAATATCAATTTAGACCAATTCCAAGTCTAATTTGATTGACATATTTGAGCTCAATTTCAATTTGAAGCTTAAGGCCCAATTTTGGCCCATGACCTAAACCTAGCTCGAGCCAATCCGATTCGACTCGATTGGTCCCAAATCTTTTCTAAAACCTTCCTAACACCCCCATAAACAAAACAATAACTTGATTTGCCCAAAATTTAAACCTTAACTCTACCCAAACTTAACCTAAAACCAAAATCCCATAAATTGACCTAAGCCCAAACCTAACCCAAATGGGCCTAAATCCCAAAATTAGAGCCCAACCAATGTTGAAAACTCTTTGTGACTCTCCCATGAACATTTCTCATCATTAATTTTACATTAAATCCAACTTTAGCCCAACCTTAACCCAAGTTAGCCCAATTTGGCCCACTTTGGCCCCTTTAACTAAAAAGCCCAAATTCAACCCAATTCTACTTCAAATCACACCAAATTGATTCCAAACCATTCATGCAACATCCCTAAACCAATTGTAACATTTATTTGACATGGTCCTTCACAAAATTTTCACCAAAAAGCCCATTTTAAAATCCAAAAGCCCACTTCCCTAAATCACTTTTAAAGCCCATCTAAAACCATTTCAAAGTGCCCAAAATCTATCCTAAAGCCCATATGACATTTTCATTTGCCATCCATTTAATCAAAGTCATTCCCTAAGTTCCAATCCCATCATCAAATGATTCTAAATCAAACCTCATGCCAAATCACCCCTAAATGCAAAAAATCCCAAATTCCCTTTCTCATGCAAGTAAGCCAAGCCAATCCCAAGCCATGAGCAAGCTTTGAAGCCATGCACCAGCCACATGATGCCATGGGAATCACATTACACATCATCATACCATTAATTGCTAAAGGAGTAGCCTATTTTAAACCCCCTTAAAAAGGTTTTAACCCTTTTAATGCTTCACCTTAATCTATGATTAATCCAAATATTCATGGATGGTGACTTCACTACCCTTTCTAAGCCGACTCATCGACCTCCCTTCGGCTCAAATCAGTCCCTTGGTGGGTGCACCAAGCCCAAATACATGAGTTGACCAAAATCGAAGCCAAAATGACCCTCTACCCCATGCCATTTCAATCAAACCTCTTTACACATGGCAATAACCAATTGCTTGCACCAAACCCAGCCACTGACCTCACTGGTCAAGATGGTGACCAATGCCTGGCCGGCCAGCCACCAGGCCGCCGGAAAACACCATGGCCGAGAGCTCCATGTGAGCCAAACTTTTCAATTCTGCCTTGCTGAGTTGTCCCAGCCCAATTGAACACCATGGTTGTTCTTCTCTTGCATGGAGCGAGGCGATCCCGAGCCCTAACTCCCCACAGTGAGGCCCTCCGGCCATGCTATTGAAACACCACCTCCTCTCGGCCATCGAGGGTGATGAACAAAAACTTAACAAAACTACTGCCAAAATTGCTCCAGGACCTTCTCCCAACCTAGAGCAATTGATCCTCAGTGTCCATTTGCCACTAATCCCCATTAACGAGCTCTCGATTTCTCGGTGAAAATCTACCCAAAAATCAGGACACTTCACCATAGTGAGCCAATCCTGAAATTGATTGACTCTACACCTTCACCAGACCAAGAGGAGAAGTTCCCCAGCAAATGCCCCCTCACCAGGGCAGCCATTGCTTCAAGCCTCCAAGATTTGTGATCGGCCTTGGTGTTGACCTCATTTTTGATGAGGTCTTCTCTTCCCTCTTTAGTGCTTAGGATCTAACCTTAGGCTTTTCCTTTGACTATCTTAGAGGACTAGAATTGGGACCCATCCTTTAGAAATTTAAACCACTTCTTGTCTCCCTGCAAACACCACAAGCTTGATTGTAGACCCCTAATCACCTAGAGGGTTGAAATCGAAATGTGAAGGTTTAAAGGATGAGTTCCTATAAGACTCTTTGGCTTTTGGACCACTCGGGTGGCTTGGTGCAGTGAGGGTCGACTTACACACTCACTACACTCATACTACTACACTCTCACACACCAATCCAAATCCTAAAACCACACCCATACCCAACTTGACTCCTTGACTCATGTAGGTAATTCATATGGATGGACTTTAACCCTTAAGCCCCTGGCTAAGAGGGTTAGGAACAACATAGTGAATGCCTCAAATGAGTCTCTCATGGCTCATATAGGCTTAAAATGACTTCATGGCTCAACCAAAGTGATTCCATTTTGCTCAAATTTGATCAATCTTCATTCTTCCAAAATTTCAATTTTTGGCCCGGGGACCAGACCCACCAAACCTGCCAAATGCCCTTGGAACTACCCAAAATTTGCAAAATCATCTAAATTACCCAAAATTCCCCAAAAACATTACTAACATTTCCCTCCACTCAAATTGATCATTCATAGCCAAAAATACCAAAAAATCCAAAAGTACCCCCCAATACACTCCAAATACCCAAAATACCCCTCTTGACCCAAAAATCCAAAAAATTCAGAAAATTCCTAGAAAATTGCAGAAAATCCCAAATATTCCCAATTTCATTTTGTACAACTACACCATGGTCCAATTTTGTCAATTTACCCCACTTTTACCAAAACCCCCAATTTAGCCCATTCTTAACCCAGAATGAACCCGATGTCGAGCCAAATCTACCCAATTGACCCCAATTTTGGTCCAATTCAATTCTAAACTTCAAATTAAAATCCAAAATATCAATCTAGACCAAATCCAAGTCCAATTTGATTGACATTTGGGTCGATTTCACTTTTGAGCTTAAAGCCCGATTTGGACCCATAACCCACGCTTAGCAAGCCAACCCAATTCAACTCCAATTAACCCCAAACCTTTTCTAAACCTTCCCTAACATCCCCACAAACAAAATACTAACATGATTTGCCCAAAATTTGGACCCAAACCCCACTCAAATTCAACCTAAAACCAAAAAGCCCAATTTTGACCTAAACCCAAACCTAACCCAAATAAGCCCAAATCCCAAAAACAAAACCCAACCAAAGTTGAAACCACTTTGAAACACTCCCATAAACATTTCCAAACATTAATTTTACATCAATTTAAACCCTAGCCCAACATTGGCCCAAATTAGCCCAATTTGACCTACATTGGCCCATGTATCAAATGAACCCAAATTTAACCCAATTCAATTTCAAACCACCTTAAATTTATTTCAAATCACTCATGACACACCCCTAAACCAAACCCAACAATTATTTGGCCCAAACTTCTACAAAATTACCATCCATGAATTCATTCTTAAACCTAAAGGCTCATTCCCTTAAGCCTTCCTAAAGCCTATCCAAAGGAAGTTCAAAAGCCCAAAATTCATCTCAAAGCCCGCATGACAATCCTATATCATCATCCATTTGATAAAACCATCCCCTAAGTTCTAAATCCATAATGAAATAATTCCAAATCAAGCCATATGCCAAATCCCATCAAATCACCCCTAAATTACCAAAATTTCTAAAACCCTTTTTCATGCAGTTGACTTAACTTTTCCCAAACCAAAGGTGAGCCATGAAGCCATGCATGAGCCACATGTGAGCCATGAAAGCCTTGAAAACTTCACCATACCCAAAATGGCAAGAAGAGGGGACCCTTTAATGATGCTCTTAAGAATGATTAACCACTTCCACGTCTCCCCTAAACCTTGCTTAAACTTAATTGTACTTGGATGGTGACCCTTCCCCACTAATTAAGCTGACCTAAACCACTTTCTCTTCAGCCCAAACTAGCCATGGGGAGGTGTACCTAGCCCAATCCATGCATTTTTCCAAACTTAGCCAAAATGCACCTTTACCCCATTCCACTTTGATTCAAACCCTTTAGACATGGCAAATCTCAATTGCCTGCACAAACCTCCAGCCCTGACCCACCTGAACCTGAGGGTGACCCATGCCTGCCGGCCAGCCGCCTGGATCGCCGGAAAACACCACACCCGAGAGCTCCCATGTGAGCCAACATTGAAATTCCCCCTTGCTGAGCTGCCCCAAGTCCAGTGGCCACCATGGCCGTTCTTCTCTTGCATAGTGCAGCTGATCCCAAGCCCTGACTCCCCCTGGGAGGCCCTCCAGCCTCTCCTATTTAAACTCCACCTCCTCTCGGCCATGGGAGGTGCTGAACCAAACCTTACTGAAACCCTGCCAAAATCATCCCAGACCACTCTGTACACATAGAGAACTTGATCCCCACTGAAATCCCCCTGCCATTTCCTCTCTGTGAGCTCAATTTCAGAGTTGAAATTCAAGCCTTAAACCAGGACACTTCACCACAATGAGCCAATCTCCAAATTGATTGGTCCTACACCTTCACCAGACCAAGAGGAGAAGTTTCCCGGCAAAGCCCCCTCACCGGGCTAGCCATTGCTTCCGACCTCCAAGCTTTGTGATCGGGCTTGGTCGAAATCATGCACTAGACAATTCACCGAGGCCAAGGGACTTCATCTGGAGCTTGCTTGGACCCAATTGAACGTGACACAACTCTCAGATCAAAGCTTCACTTCTCTGAGGAAAGGTATGGACTCACTCTTCCTCCCTAGCTTCCAGAGATTCACCATTTAGTTTGGGTCAATTTCAATGCATGTTTACCGTATGTATGTGTTCGTCTCTTCAAGACGAATCCATAGAGCATAAGAACTCAAAAATCCGTTGAGAATCGAGTGAGAAATTAGGGTTAGAAGGTTGACGGTCACGGGTTCACACCAGTCGTAGACGATGACTGGGAACCCTTGGATCGCGAGTGTATTGAGCAGACGGCCAGGATCGCACCGGACGGAGCAACGGGACATGATTCGCGGGCCACTGGAGCACTGAGTCGGATGGCGGCGCCGAATCAGAGCTCGCCGCGTGGCCTTTCGGAGCTGCCGAGGATGGCGTGGTGCCGCGTGGATAAGTAGAAAAATAGGCTATTTTTCTATTTATTTAATTACCAGAATTTCAAAAATTCATAACTTTGTGTAGAAAAATCCTAAAAATAAAATAAAAATACCCTCTTACTCAGTGAACAGAGGAAAATAATGTGGAAAAGAAATCAAGTAATTTCATTAAGTATTTTATTTTTAATGATTTATTTACTCTCTGCACTATTTCAATTCTCCATGCATATAGGAAATTCACCATGGCATGAGACCATAGGGCTTTTGAAGCCTCTGAACTTGGGAACATTCCCTGAATTTTCCAAGGTCAGAGGCCATCCCTATGAGAAGTTATTGATTTTTCAAGTGCATGTTACTGTTTTGAGTGTTTTAATTCTAATAATTAGCATGTTAAGAAATAAATTCTAGGAAAATTTGGTGATGTTTCTCATGACCAGAGGGACCTATGAAAAATAATTTTTGAGCTAATTCACTTTAAACAATCCTAATTGGCCTAAACACCCAAAATTGAACTTTAATTAATTAGGGTTAACCATTCATTAAATTAACTTAAAAACAATTCTCCACTGTCCGCTAGGGATAGGAGAACACCACATAAAAATTTGAGATCAATTGAACTTGGTTAGCCCCACCAAATGGGTTAATTAAGCCCCATGAATGAAATCAAACTTTAAACATTCATAACTCACAAAATACTTTTCAAAAATTAACAAAAATGGTTTTGGAGCTTCTCTGATATCAGAGAAACTTAGGAAAATTAAAATTATAATTTTCTTAAAAAGTTGATTTTTATCATTATTTTAATATTTTTAATAATTAAAAAATAATAAAAATCACAAAAATATTAAAAATCATCAAAATGTCATATTTTGAATTCTAAACACTTAGAAACAAACCAAATATTTTTATTAAGTCCCTAGGATAAGATATTGAATTTTAAAGGTTTAATGTAATTTTTAATATTAAAAATGTATTTTTCAACCTTTTCACTAAAATAATTCTAATAAAACAAAAAAAAAATCAAAAAAACATAAAAATTTGTTTTCTGGTTTCTCTGACATCAGAGAGATTTTTGAAAATATAAAATTCATTTTTCAACCTTTATTTTATTTTTAAATTAATTAATACTCCAAAAATCAAAATAATTCTAATAAATAAAATGTAATTCAAAAAATCACCAAAATTAG
The DNA here is from genome assembly GCA_022702705.1 of Papilionanthe hookeriana x Papilionanthe teres. Lineage (NCBI taxonomy): Eukaryota > Viridiplantae > Streptophyta > Magnoliopsida > Asparagales > Orchidaceae > Papilionanthe > Papilionanthe hookeriana x Papilionanthe teres. Next base: position 149,174,302 of record CM040425.1, on the reverse strand, counting down.
TCCAAATTGTCCTCTGGTCATTAAGAGTACCCCATAATTTTCTTAAGGATAGAAAATTTTCCTTGGTCATCTTATTGAATTTTCCTTGAAAATCCCTATTTTCCCCAAAAAATAATTATATAAATAAATTAAATACAGAGAAATCACATTTTCTCGTCTAGAATCTTAATTTATATGTGAGTGAAGTCACAATTTTAAAGTCATTTAAGCTCAATTTAGTGAGTTATGGAATTATTAAGCTTGAAGGGCAAAATGATAATTAAAATTTTAACCCTTAATTAAAACTTTAGGCTTCATAAAATGAAAGGGTAAAATATTTGATCCTAATCTGATTTGGATGATTGAAATTTAAATAATTAAAGGGTAGAAACCCATCAATCATTTTTAAGAATAAACCTTAATCAATTAATTAATTAAATTTGGAAGATTAATAAAAATTGAAATTATTAAAATAGGGATATTATTTAGAAGACATTTATTCTTTAATTTAAGAGTCCCTAAATTAATCACTTCAATAATATTTAATTCTCAATTAAAATGATAATCCAAACTCAAGATTTAAAATACTAAAAGACTTAATCATTAAATTAAATTAAAATTAAAACATTTAAACTAAATTAAATCAAAATTTCAACTAAATTAATACTTTAATAATTAAATTAAATCATCTTTAAAACATTAAAAATAAAAATCAAATCAAATTAAAATTAAATTAAGTCACAATTAAATTAAAGTAAATTCAAGTTGAATTAAATTAAATTAAAACATATTAAATTAAATTAAATTAAATTAAAAATAAAATCAAGTTAAAATAAAATTAAAATAAAATTAAAATTAAAATAAAATTAAATTAAAATTAAATTAAACCAAATTTAATTAAATTAAATTAAATTAAATTAAATTAAATTGAATCAAAATATAACATCACTTAAGACATAAAGAATTCAAAATAAATCTAAAACAACTTGAACACTATTCCAAACTTAAACCTATTAATTAAAATTAAATTAAATCACAAAATCACTTAAACATCAATTTGCCCTTAAAAGCTCTTGTTATCATAACGCCTAAGTGAAGCATTTAGTGAAGTGTCACCTCATTCATAGGATATTCGAACATCCTAGTTTGCGAGCAAAAGAACAAAACCTAATTAAACGCTGAGATGATTAATCCACTTGATTAATTAAATCCATTTGGACTTAGAACAAATTCATGATATTGAAAAGATATTTAAGATTCGTCTTAAGCACTTCCTCGATATGACGGGGTATTTCATAAGAACAATTGAACTTAATTATTCTTTGGTGCGGAAAATCATCCATAAAACAAAATTGGAAACTCTAGACGTCATAGGAATGACTAGGTATAGGATTAGGATCTTGGTAGAAAATCGAAACCTTGCCCTTAGCTTTACCTAGGTAATTGCTACAAATACTTAAAATGCTCTAACATGTGTTTCAAGTGCGGCTTGGAATGACGGGAAGACCCTCAGAGTACGCTTTTATTTTATTGCAATTTACCTTCTCGTAATTAATCGCATTGCACTTTCTTTTCTTGCATGATAAACAACAGTTGCATGAGAACCAAAACCTTTAGGATAGTCCCTAAACTGAAATCAAAATTAAATTAAAAATCATTACAAGATAAAATTCACCGCCACAACATTTCAAAATATAAAACAACGCAAAATTTAATCACAAACAGAACACAAAACTAAAATTGCAACTAAATTAAAACGTCTCGTTGAATAATCGGGAATACCTCGGATGATGTAACCCACGTGTTGCTTAACGGAATTTCCCGCGGTCTAAATGAAAGTGTGGAACTCATTCAGTTGAGTTTAGCAAATTCATCTGGACTAAGTGAATTCGATGAAAATAACGGTGCCAGGATGACGGAACCGTGGGATCTTAATCGGTTCTATTTAAATAACTTTAAGATTTGTTTTAATTAAAGTACTAAAAAAAACACTTGGATTTTAAGATTTTATCTAAACCAAAACACTTATCTCATCTCCTGATTTATGACTTCTAAAACTAAACCTCTGCAACAACAAGGAGCTCGGAGCATGGTGGGCAGCACGGGCATCCTCATCAGCAAAACTCGGGTCTACTCCAGCAAAACCTTTCCTAGAATTAAATAACCAAAGCCATAGGATTTCGAGGTATTTGCTTAGTGCAACATAAATCCTCAACTTTCCGTTAGGCATTTGCATGATCATATCATGTAAATTAAGCCCTAACCGGTCTTAAGACTCCGAGGTAGTCGTTTAGTACGACATAAACCCTCACATCTTCAAGGCTATTTGTATGATTATATCATACGAATATAAGTCCAAATTAATTAAAATTGGCAAGATTGAAATATCAGATAATATTAGGATTTTCTTAAACTCGAAGCCAAACAATAGGATAGTTTGGGAAGTTGCCAAGATTCTTCTTGGATCCTCAGCTTCTCCTACTTTTCTTCCATTGGACTCCTGAAAATAATTGTTCCAAATTTTGAGTCATTCCCTTTTGAATTTAAAAAATCCAATCATTTGAAAACCTTAAACTTTGAAATTCTTGAGAGGAAAACCACTGATCATTATCGAGAGTTTTCTTAGATGATTCTCGTTATTTAAGATGTAATTAATTATAGGGGCTTGCCCTTATATGGAACTTTAAGAACCCAGGTAATATAAACCTTGCTTAATTCATTTATATTAAGCAGGGGAACTTGTCGGCTTATAAAATTGGTTTCTTAGACCAAACGGATGTCACAAATCTTCTAGTTTATTTAGCCGAGCCCCATCATCAAGCAGTGTGTCTATTCTTCGGGATAGATACACGGTTTGTGATGCGGTGCTCGTTTATATAAACTATCTGGGATGTGAGATCGGTTTGATTTCATATCTTAAAATTATTTTCAAAATCAAATACTAGTTTCTAAACCATATATACATATTTAAATTAAATTTAAAATCTAAAATTCAAGGACAATTTCTGTTAGGCGACCCCTTTTCAAAATAAAACACATAATCTAAAAATATGCCGACAACTTCTGGCGACTCCGCTGGGGAATAGTTACTCTCTCCATTTGATCAGATGGTTTTGCTTTCGTAAATTGGTAGTGAGCCCATGCCCCTAGTGGACGAAACTACCATTCTTCTGTTGGAATACCCCGTTCATTTCTGTCTTGAATGAGTATAGCCAACTCCTCTTGGATTTAGGAGCCACTGTTTAGACACTCCTAAACGGAGAGGTTCCGAGATCCTTTTACCTCTTCTCTGAGGTGGGTTGGACCCCCAACAGGTGTTAGTTTAGGAGCGGTCCTTCGAGTCGAGAAGTCTTGCATAAGACTTTCTCTTCCTTTCTAATTCCGAACCGGATTCCTTACCTTCTCTACACCTTTGAACATTCCATTCCTAATAAACAAACCCTCTAATGAATGACTCTCTTAACAAATAACTCCTTTTTATAAATGCATGAACAAAAATGTGTTCGGACACCTTTCGATTCCTTTCTGTTCGTTCTGATGAAAAGAAGCATAACTTGGGACTGACAGTCAGAATTTACCTCGCAGAAAATGTCTGCCCCAAAGCTGATTTTCTCCTTCACCAATTGACTGGACTTCGCTGTTTACAAGGTTGAGCTGCCCGACAATGGGATCATCTATTTTGGGCAAGGATTCGAGAACACAAATGTCAAGATCAGCGATGTTACCCTTTTCACACTTACGGACAAAGTGCACGAAGCGAAAGACCTTTGATCGAGTTCAACCTTAAGTCAACTCAAGAGTTCCTTCCCCTGCAAAGGGTTCCAACTGAGAAGAATACTACTGTCCATAGGAGGATTGTTATCTCTACCCCCACTGGTCTAGTCGTCTCTGCACCTACCCCGGCTTTCGCTAAACTGAAAGGGAAGGAAATTAAAATTTGTAATGAGCATGTTACCGTGGAGGGTACAGATTTCCGTGCAAGACCTTCTATTTTTAAAATTGGGTCCAGCTCAAGGGTTCCATCCCTAACACGGACTCAGAGAAGAAACAAAGGTAGGAAGATTGCCGGAAAAGGCTAGAGCTGCTCGAAGTCGCTTTCTTAGAAGAAATCACGAGTACACACCACTACTGAGTACATACCATTGCACGAGTATACTGCTCGCTTTTGGAAGGAAGTAGATTCCATCCCCTTTCGCCGCAGGTCGACGAGGAAAATGTCCGCGAGGATTGCTTCTACATTACCTCGACCCGCATACTATAGCGACGAGTAGAAATAAAAGGGCTAGGATTACACCATTTGCCGACTACGAGCTGTGATAGAGAAGTTAGCAAAGAAAGAGAAATGTCTCGTATCGAGAGATTTTAAGAAGAATAGGGCGGGTGCCGACCGAATCCATCTTGGGCCGAGAGTAGAACCCGTTAGCGCCGCGAGAAAAGCCGAATAAGAAGATGAAGGCTAGTCCGCTTGTTGTTGTTTCGGGTTTACGGATCGGAGAGGATACCACCTTCCGGCATTCGGCAGACGGACCATCCGGTCCTAGAGCCTGCTGTGCTAGAAGGATGGTATGGCGTCCTACTTGCGGCCGATTAAGACCGAAACAACGACCTGAAAAGGAAAGTCTCGTCAGGAGACTCGAGTTCGAAGAGAGCGTCACTGCAATGAAGGGGACTCCCAAAAAGGAAACCCAACAGCCATCGCATGATAACTGCGAAACCACACGAAAAGGACGATTGGAGAACGCTATGGAAAAGCTAAGAACCAACATTCAACGATTAGCAAGAGAAAGAGAAGAAAAGTTTGGAGATGAAGTTAACTCGTCGGAGTTCATGGACGACGAATATGTGGAGATCAACATGGTTGAAACACGAGCATCGTCAGCTTTGCAAGGTGCCCCGACAGTTGCGGAGAGAGATGAACCGGAAGAATTAAGAGCACAAATTCGAGAAAAAGATGATACGATCTCTCAAATGGCAAAAAGGATGGAAGAGATGGCTGCGGCCCTAGCCACTCTTCGGAGTCGGGCTCGACCCCGAGAGAAATGCCTCGGAAGTTATTCATATTACGGACGGAGGAAAAGAGATTACATCCGTTAACGGAGACGATCGGCCAAAGAAAGATTCTACTCGGAATATGATTCCGAGAGAAGGACATCGAGAACATGGTAGAACAACAGATGCGAGAAGCCTTAGCCCAGTCTAAGAGCGAAGCATCTATTCTGATGGGTAGACCTTACCCTAAAGAATTTGATGCAGTTAAATACCTGAAAGGCTTCGTACCACCTGTGTTCAAGACTTTCGATGGTATTGGAAACCCTGGGCAGCATATCACACATTTTCGTGCTAGTTGCTGCAACGCGCGTGGGAGTGACGCCTTACTCTTCCGACAATTCGTCAGCAGCCTGTCAGGGATCGCCTTCGATTGGTATGCAGAATTACCGAACGGTTCGGTAAAGACATTTTCAGAAGTAGAAAACCTCTTCGTGAAATGATTTACCTGAGCTCAGCACCATATCACCATCGGTGACTTAGTGGTGGAGAAACAATAACCGAACGAGACTTTAGTGGACTACATACTTCGATGGAGAAATCTAAGCATGAAGTGTGAGCCACAACTACAAGAACAACATGCAGTCGGTATCTTTCTTAAAAGCATTCACGGCCCGATAGCACTTCGCCTTATGGGATTTACAATTAAGAATTTCGAGAAGTCATTAAGCAAGGCCGGGAGCTTGCAAGAGGAAGCGAAGCAACTAAATTTTGTCGACAAGACAGACAAACAGAAGCCTATGAAGACATTTGAAAAGAAATTCTGGATCGTCACGGCAATCGATAAGGGCAAACAGCCAATGCAAATACAGCCGAAGGAGCCGCAGCCCAGCTATTAACAACCTCAACAGAACTACCAACAACCTCAACCCTGTTATCATCCAACTCAACAATATGAGCAACCGCCTCGCCCGCAGCGCATGTTAAAGGAGCTTATAAATAGAGAATATCCATTCAAGAATGAGGCAGTGCCAAAGATGTTCAGCAGTTTGATGAAGACTTCAGATTTTCGACTGCCAGAACCCAAGAAGCCAGAAGGAGTTAATAAGAAGGACCATCCCAACTACTGTCCTTACCACCAGATGCTTGGACATAAGATAGAGGATTGCATCACCTTCAAAAGTTGGCTTGACAACAATCTCCGAAAGGGGAACATAACGATCCTGAAGGAATACATGAAAGAACCCCAGAAAGAAGGTTCTATCAATGTTATTTCAACGGATCCCATTGTTCCGATAGAGCCTTACACAACTGATGATGGATGGAGTACCGCTTGGACGAAGTCATCGAAGAAAATTTTGGATTGCATCCAAATCGCTTCGGCACGTTCTTCGACTCGGAGTTTGAAACTCGTCGGCCGGCGCTATCGCTTGCAATTGAAGAAACACCCCAGGAAGAAAAGATCATAGAAAAGAAAGAGATTGTAGAAGAAGAAAGGACCGAGGCTCCTAAGGCTAGACTAGGGGCTGCTTATCCTAGGATGGTTGTTTCCGATTCGGGGGAAAAATTCCTCGAACCTCTGACTCTGTATGATTATTTGCTCGCTCCGGCGAGATCTTATAATGATAAGAGTTATGGCGTTGGCTACGTTTTGATTGTTTCTAACGATTACGTAACTAACGACAACCAATTTAATCCAAATCCCGATTTCGATACCAATAACAATTCTCAAATCATGCATAACCTCGACAATCAGGATGACAAAGGAGACATTCACCAAGAAGGCTATGAAAGTTCAACAAGCGATGAATCTATTTGTGAATTTCAAGGAACTCCAATCACAATAGAGTTAGAGCTTTCAGATTTTGAAGCGACTCCAGAAGAACCTGTCATGCCGATTCAAAAGGAGACGCCTGTAAACTCAATACCAGATTCAGAAGAAATCACAGAAGTCAACCTAAGGAGCGGAAAGGTTCTACCTCCGAGAATAGGTCCAAAAGACAAAGGAAAGCAGGTGGTTGTTCAGGAAGAATCGACCCCGACGGAAAAATTGCCCATTCGGGAAGAAGGCTGAAACACATGGTAACAAAGTAGACTATAACGTACTAGCCCATCTTAGGAAACTACCGGCCAAACTGAGCATCTACGACACTCTCATCTTATCAAAAGAGATGAGGGAAGCTCTGGTCAAGGCCTTACTTGATCTAGAGATTTGTTTAGCTCAGATGGCCGGAGATTCCTTAGACGAGGTTCTGTCGGTTAAAGGAACGGCGAGGTGTTACCTTCACGGACGGTGATCTACTACTTGGGACGTCCGATCACTGACCGACCGTTGTACATTTCGAGTCACGATCGGAAAGTTTACGCTCTCCCGGAGTATTGGTAGATCCGGGAGCGTCGATCGACATAATGAACCTTCGGACGCTAGCATACTTGTAAATTGAGGCTCGCGAGCTTGAAGCAGACAAGATGTTACTAAGAGGATTCAACCAGAAAGGAGAAAGAGCCCTTGGATCAATAACACTGTTGATGAAGAACGGTGACTTAGCAAAGACAACCGCAAAATTCCTCATAATTGACTGCGAGACATCGTTCAACGCTCTACTTGGGCCGACCAGTGAATCCATGAAAATCGGATGGTACCATCGTCTCCGCATCGATTGCATAAAATACTACGAAGGAGGAGAACAATGCATTAAAGGTGATTTGCAACCTTTCTCCGTACATGAGATTGGAATCCATGAAGATGCAGCTTATTACGCACCTCCAAAGAAAACAATCTTCTACAGAAACACCGTGCTAAATGAAGCAAAAGAAATTCGAGACGATCAAGAACCTGAAGTTCTAGTCCAACAATCACTCACCACTCCCTTACGGCGAGATGGTGAAGGTTTCTCCAGAACTCGCATCCTAGGTCGAGGCTGGGGACGAGGTCGTGGAAGAGACACTGGGACAATTGGACAGAAAAAAGCCGATGATTAACGTTGATTGGGAAGACAGCTCTGAGGAATAAGAAGAAATCAAGAAAGAAGCAGCTACAATAAACCGGAAGAAACCACAATTCAGGATTTCTCTCGAAGATGAGAAGAACGAAGAATACAAATCGATGTACAAGAAGATTAATCACTATGTACACACTATGACCCTGACCCCGATCCGATCCAATAAGATCGAGGGTATGGTGGTCAAAGAAGTACATAGCGGTGGTGCAATGCCAATCAAATTTCTTCGTGGCACTTCTTCTTCCAATACTAAAAGCAATGTACAATTTGAAGATGTCACTTCTTCCGAATTAATGGAATTACCTTTTGAGTGGTACTCTCCCTGTGTTTAAAATTTAATTCAGCGTGGTGTCTTACCTCGACAATGGACAAAAGGTCCATCACAACACTTCAAAAAATTATTGAATAATGCCGGTCGGCCTTCCAATTCAAAACATGGTCTCGGATTCGGCACAGTAGGTTCAGTTGATGATACAGAATTTTGTTTGGTTGTCACTTGCAAACCTAATGAGGACAGTTTGGAAACTACAGAAGATCATAAAGATCTACAAATTGGAGACACTCCACCAGAATTCAAAGAAGAAATCAAATCTATAATAGATGAGTTAATGAAAGTTAACTTAGGTACTAGCGAAAAGCCTAGACAAACCTTTGTTAGCTCCTTACTCAATAAAGAAGATTCCGAGGAAGTGATCAAGCTATTAATGGAATTTAAGGACTGTTTTGCTTGGAGTTACTACGAAATGTCAGGATTAGCTCCAGAAGTCGCAGTTCACAGGCTAGGAGTGGATCCTACTTCTGTTCCAGTCAGACAAGCTTCCAGAAGAATGCGTCTAGAAATTGAACAATAAGTAATAGCTGAAGTTAAGAAGATAATCGACGCTAAATTTTTCCGTGAAGAACAATACCCTACTTGGCTAGCCAATGTGGTACCAGTCAGGAAGAAGAATGGTCAGATCAGAATCTGTGTAGACTTTAGTGATTTAAATAAAGCATGTTCGAAAGACGAATTTCCACTACCAATCCCAGAATTGATGATCAACATTGCTACAACACATGAAATATTCTCTTACATGGATGTATCTTCAGGATACAACCAGATAAAGATGGCACCAGAAGACGAAAAGCTTACTGCATTCAGAACGCTAATCGGAGTGTATTGCTACACAGTAATGCCATTCGGATTAAAGAACGCTGGAGCAACATACAAAAGAGCAATGACAAAGATTTTTGATGAGCTCATTCACAACCAAGTTGAGTGCTATGTGGATGCGGTCATCAAAAGCAAACTGAAGGAAGATCACCTGTATGATTTGAGAATTGTCTTCGAGCGACTAAGGCAATACAACCTTAAGATGAATCCCTTAAAATGCGCCTTCGGCGTCACCTCCGGGAAATTCTTAGGATTCGTTGTCCGACATCGTGGGATTGAAATCGATCCAAAAAACATTAAAGGCTTATCTTAGAAATGCCGCCTCCCGAAAACCTTAAAAGCAGTTACGATCCTTTCAAGGGAAGCTGACATATCTTCGACGCTTTATTTTGAACTTGTCAGGTAAGTGTCAGCCCTTCTCGGCATTAGTTAAAAAGGACGCCAAATTAGTTTGGGAAGAAAAATGCCAACGGGCCTTCGAGGACATTAAACAATACTTAATGACACCTCTCTGTCTTAGCGGCCCCGAGTCTCGGGTAGGCAGTTGATACTTTATACCACGACTCCAGACGAGTCCCTTGGAGCCTCGCTTAGCTCGGATCAATGATGAGGGAAAAGAAAATGCTCTCTACTTCTTAAGACGTCGTTTGATTCTGTTGGAAGTAAAGTATCCTCCAATTGAGAAGCATTGTTTGGCCCTGATCTTCGTGTTGACCTCATTTTTGATGAGGTCTTCTCTTCCCTCTTTAGTGCTTAGGATCTAGCCTTAGGCTTTTCCTTTGACTATCATAGAGGACTAGAATTAGGACCCATCTTTTAGAAATTTAAACCACTTCTTGTCTCCCTGCAAACCCCACAAGCTTGATTGTAGACCCCTAATCACCTAGAGGGTTGAAATCGAAAGTGAAGGTTTAAAGGATGAGTTCCCACGTAGGACTCTTTGGCCTTAGGACCACCCTGGGTAGCTTGGTTTGGTAAGGGTTGACTTACACACTCACTACACTCATACTCTACACTCTCACACACACAATCCAAATTCTAAAACCACACTCATACCCAACTTGACTCCTTGACTCATGTAGGTAATTCATATGGATGAACCATAACCCCTAAGCCCCTGGCTAAGAGGGTTAGGAACAACATAGTGAATGCCTCAAATGAGTCCTCTTATGGCTCATATAGGCTTAACATGGCTTCATGGCTCAACCAAAGTGATTCCATTTCACTTATATTTGATCAATCTTCCTTTTTTCAAAATTTCGATTTTTGACCCAGAGGACCCTACACTGTCATCAAACTACCAAAAGCCGCTCAAAATTGCCCAAATCCTCCAAAATTCCCAAATCACCCAAAATTCCCCAAAAATAGCCCTAAACATTTCCTCACCAATAAAATTGATCATCCATAGCCAAAAATACCAAATATTCCAAAAATACCCCCCAATACCCTTCAAATACCCAAAATACCCCTCTTAGACAAAAAGTCCACAAATTCAGAAAATTCCCAAAAAATTCCAAAAAATCCCAAATATTCCCAATTTCATTTTGTTCAACTACACCATAGGCTGATTTTGTCAATTTACCCCACTTTTTCCAAAACCCCCAATTTATCCCATTCTTAACCCAAATGAACCCAATGTCAAACCAAACCTCCCCAATTGACCCCAATTTTGGTCCAATTCAATTCTGAACTTAAATTCAATACCTCTAATATCAACTTAGACCAAATACAAGTCCAATTTGATTGACATTTGGATTTAATTCCAATTTGGAGCCTAAAGCCCAATTTTGACCCATGACCTAAACTTGACCCAATTTGACCCAATTCAACTCCAATTGATCCCAAATCTTTCCCAAACCTTCATAACATCCCCACAAACAAAACACTAACATGATTTGCCAAAATTTTGGACCCAAACTACACTCAAATTCAATCCAAAACTAAAAGGCCCAATTTTGACCTAAACCCAAACCTAACCCAAATAAGCCCAAACCCCGAAATCAAAACCCAACCAAAGTCAAAACCTCTTTGAAACACTCCCATAAACATTTCCCAACACTAATTTTACATTAATTTCAACCCTAGCCCAATATTGGCCCAAGTTAGCCCAATTTGACCAACATTGGCCCATTTACCAAAGAAGCCCAAATCCAACCCAATTCAAACCCAAATCACTCCAAATTCATTTCAAATCACTCATGACATATCCCTAAACCAAACCCAACAATTATTTGGCCCAAACTTCTACAAAATTCCCATCCATGAATTCATTCTTAAACCTAAAGGCCCATCCCCTTTAGCCTTCCTAAAAGCCGCATAAAAATGATTTCAAAAGGCCAAAAATTCATCCAAAGCCCACATGACACTTCCCCTAGTCATCCATTTAATCAAAATCACCCCTAAGTTTCAAAATCATCATTAAACCATTCCAAATCAAGCTTCATGAAAATTCTCCACCAAAGTACCAAAATTCCTAAATTCTACTTCCATGAAATCAAGCCAAGCTATCTGTTGACCTCATTTTTGATGAGGTCTTCTCTTCTTCCCTTTAGTACTTAAGATCTAGCCTTAGGCTTTTCCTTTGACTATCTTAGAGGACTAGAGATGGAACCTACCCCTTTAGAAACTCAACCACTTCTTAACTCCCTGCAAACTCCACAAACTTGATTGTAGGCCCCTAATCACCTAGAGGGTTGAAATCGAATGTGGAAGTTTAAAGGATGAGTTCCTATAAGAATCTTTGGCCTTAGGACTGCCACAGGTGGCACAGTGCGAGTGAAGGGGCTGACTTACACACACACTACACCTATACACCACACTTTCACACACCTATGCCTAACCTGACCTCCTGACTCATGTAGGTGATTCACATGGATGGTCCTTAACCCCTAAGCCCTTGGCTAAGAGGGTTAGGAACAACATAGTGGATGCCTCAGAATGGGTCCCTTCATGGCTCATGTGGGCTTGATGTGGCTTCATGGCTCAACCAAAATGATTTCATCCCACTCAAATTTACCCGATCTTCGATTTTCCAAATTTTCGATTTTTGACCCCGGGACCCTACACCGTTTAGCTTACCCAAAAACCCTTAAAATTACCCAAAATTTTCAAAATCACCTAAATTATCCAAGATTCCCCAAAATCAATCCCAAACATTTCCACATCACTCAAATTGATCATCCATACTCAAAAATATAAAAAATTCCAAATATACCTCCCAATACCCTCCAAATACCCAAAATACCCCCCTTGACCCAAAAATCCAAAAATTAAGAAAATTCCCAGAAAATTCTAGAAAATCCCAAATATTCCCAATTTCATTTTGTCCAACTACACCATGGGCCAATTTTGTCAATTTACCCTACGTTTGTCAAAACCCCCAATTTGACCCATTTTAACCCAAAGTGAACCCGATATCGAACCAAACCGATCCGATTGACCCAAATTCTGGTCCAATTCAATTCTAAACTTCAATTCAACATTCCCAACACCAATCTAGACCAAATCCAAGTCCAATTTGATTGACATTTGGATCCAATTTCACTTTTGACCTTAAAGCCCAATTTGGACCCATGACCCGAACCTAGCTCAAACTCACCCGATTCAACTCCGATTAACCCCAAATCTTTTCTAAATCTTCCTTAGCATCCCCACAAGCAAAACACTAACATGATTTGCCCAAAATTTAGACCCAAACCCCACTCAAATTCAACCCAAAGCTAAAAGGCCCAATTTTGACCTAAACCCAAACCTAATCCGAATGAGCCCGAACCCCAAAATCAAAGCCCGACCAAAGTCAAAACATTTGAAACACTCCCATAAACATTTCTCAACATTAATTTTACATCAATTTCAACCCTAGCCCAACATTGGCCCAACTTGGCCCACTTGGACCTATATTGGCCCATTCACTAAAAGAAGCCCGAATTCGACCAATTCGAACCCAAATCACTCCCAATTTGCTCCAAGTCACTCATGACATATCCATGAGCTAAACCCAACAATTATTTGGCCCAACCTCTTTACAAAATTTCATCCCAAAATCCATTTTAAAATTCAAAAGCCCACTTTCCTAAACCATCTTAAAAGCCCATCTAAAACCCTTTCAAAAAGCCCAAAATCCACCCTAAAGCCTACATGACATCTCCATTTGCTATCCACTTAATTAAAGCCATTCCCTAAGTCCTAAATTCATCATCAAATCATTCCAAATCAAGTCTCATACAAATTTCCATCAAATTACCAAAAATTCCTAAAATCCATTTCTATGAAATTGACTCAATCTTTTCCCAGAACGAATGGAGCCATGAAGCCATGCACAAGCCATATGCAAGCCATGGCAACCACTTTACACATCACCATGTCATTTTTAGCAAAGGGAGGGAGTCCTTTAATGATTCCCTTAAGGGTGATTAAGCCTTTTCATGAATCTTCTAAACCTTGATTAAACATAAATGTACTTAGATGGTGACTTCTCCCCACTAAGCTAGGCGACTTACACTGATTCCTCGGCCCAAAATCGAGGCCTTGGAGGGTGAACCAAACCTAAATCCATGACTTGGACCCATTTGGACCAAAAATTAGCCCCTCCCTCATTCCATCTAAATCAAACCCTTTACACATGGCCAATGCCCGATTGATTGCACTAAGCCCGGCCACGACCTCCACGACCAAGATGGTGACCGATGCACGGCCGGCCGGCCACCGGGTCGCCGGAAAACACCATGGCCGAGAGCTCGCATGTGAGCCCGACTTTGGAATTCTCCCTTGCTTGAGCTGCCCCATCCCCGGTGGCCATTGTAGGCTATTCTTCTCTTGCCGAGAGCAGTCGATTCCAAGCCCAACTCTCACTGAAGGCCCTCCACCCTCTCCTGATTTAAACACCACCCCTCTCGGCCATGAGAGGTGCTGAAAACAAACCTTAAGGAAACTTCTGCCAAAATTGTTCCGGACTCCTCCCCATACACGAGCACTTGATCCCGCACTGAGATCCCCCTGCCATTTCTTCTCCGTGAGCTCGATTTCGGAGTTGAAATCTAGGCCCAAAACCGGGACACTTCTCCGCGGTGAGCCGATCCCCAAATTGATTGGTTCTACACCTTCACTCGGACCGAGGGAGGGTGTCCACCAGCAAAAGCCCCATCTCCGGGCCACCCGGTTGCTCCGGCCTCCAAGCTTTGTGATCGGGCTTGGTCGAAATCCCACTCAGACGATTCACGAGACTAGGAGACTTCATGCGGAGCTTGCTTGGGATCCGATCGAAGGTGCAACAACCCTCGGATCGAAGCCACACTTCTACGAGCAAAGGTATGAGCTAATTCTTCATCCCGAGCTTCGGAGATTCTCCATTTCAAATGCTTTAATTTCGATGCATGATCACCGTATAGATGTGTTCGTCTTCTCGAGATGAATCCATAGAGCATAAGAACATGAAAATCCATTGAGTATCGAGTGAGATATTAGGGATTTAGTGTGGACGGCTCTCGGGTGAGGACACTTGGGGACGATGAACGGATGCGCGTCCATTCGATACACGCGCGGACGGACGGCCGGGATCGCGTCGGATCGGGGAGACGGTACGAGAACCGCGGGGCCCGGCTGCGACTCGGATGGCGGTGTCGAATGGGAGCGCGATGCGTGTGCGTTCGGAGTTGCCGAGGTTGACGCGGCGCCGCGTGGATAAATAGAAAATTAGGGATTTTTCGATTTATTTAATTCCCTAAACTTCGAAAATTCATAACTTTGTGTAGAAAAATCAGAAAAATAAAATAAAAATACCCTCTTGCTCAGTGAACAGAGGAGAATAATGTGGAAAAGAAATTATTTAATTTCATCAAGTATTTTATTTTTAATAATTTATTTACTCTCTGCATATTTTTAATTCTCCATGCATGTATACAATTCACCATGGCATGAGACCATAGGGCTTTTAAAGCCTCTGAATTTGGGAACATTCCCTGAATTTTCCAAAGTCGAGAGGCCATCCTATGAAGAGTTATTGATTTTTCAAATTCATGTTACTGTTCTGAGTATTTTAATTCCAATAAATAGCAAGTTGTGAAATAAATTCTAGGAAAATTTGGTGATGTTCCTTATGACTAGAGGACCCTAGGAAAAATAGGTTTTGAGTTAGTTCGTTTAAAACAACCCTAATTGGCTTAAACACCCAAAATGGATCTCTAATTAATTAGAGCTAACAATACATCAAATTGACTTGAAATCAATTCTCTACTGACCTTTAGGATCAGAGGAACCCACCATAAAAATTTGAGGTCAATTAGACTTGGTTAGCCCTACTAAATGGGTTGATTAAACATTTAGTCAATTTAAACTTTAAAAATTCATAACTTTCAAAATACTTTTCCAAAATTCACCAAATTGGTTTTGGAGCCTCTCTGATATTAGGGGAATTTAAGAAAATTAAAATTTCAATTTTCTAAAAAAGTTGATTTTTTAATATTATTTTAATATTTTAATAATTAAAAAATAATAAAAATCACAAAAATAATAAAATTCACCAAAATGTCACATTTTGAATTTTAATCACTTAGGAACAAACCCCATATTTTTCTTAGGTCTATTTAGTGAGATATTAAATTTTAAAGCTCTAGGGTAATTTTAAAATTAAAAAAATGTATTTTCTAGCATTTTCACTAAAATAATTATAATAAATCATAGAAAAATCAAAAAATTGTAAAATTTAATTCTCTGATTTCCTTGATATCAGAGAGATTTTTGAAAAATATAAATTTCATTTTTCAACATTTATTTTATTTTTAAATTAATTAACACTCCAAAACTTAAAATAATTATAATAAAAATAATATAATTCAAAAAATCACCAAAATTGGTTCAAGTGGTCCTCTGGTCATTAGGAATGTCCCCTAATTTTCTTAAGGACAGAAACTTTCCCTTGGTCATGTTATTAAATTTTCCTTGGAAATCTCTATTTTCTACCAAAAATAATTATATAAATAAATTAAATACAGAAAAATCACATTTTCTCCTCTCATGTCTTTATTGACATATGAGTGAAGTCACATAAAAATTTCAAGTTCATTTGAGTTCAATTTAGTGAGTTATGAAATTATTAAGCTTAAAGGGTAAAGTGGTAATTAAAATTTTTAATCCTTAATTAAAACTTTAGGTTTAATAAAAAATTAACAAGTAAAATATTTGATCCTAATCTGATTTGGATGATTGAAATTTAAATAATTAAAGGGTAGAAATCCATTAAGCAATTTAAAATGATTAAACCTTAATTAAATAATTGATTAAATTTGGAAGAATAATAAAATTGGAATTATTAAAATAGGGATATTATTAGGAAGAGATTTATTCTTTAATTTAAAAATCCCTAAATTAATTATCTCATTAATATTCAATTCTTAATTAAAATGATAACTCAAATTCAAAACATTAAAAGACTTAATCATTAAACTAAAATTAAATTATTAAACTCTTTTAAAAATTTCAATTAAAATTAAAAATAAAATTAAATTAAAAATTAAATTAAATTAAGTAAATTAAATTGGATTAAATTAAATTAAATTAAATTAAAATTAAAAGTTGAATTAAATTAAATTAAATTAAATAAACAAATTAAATTAAATTAAATGAATTAAATTAAATTAAATTAAATAAATAAAGCCAAATTAAATTAAGTTAAACCAAATTAAAAGTTAAATTAAATGAATTAAAAAAAATTAAATTAAATGAATTAAAATAAAATCAAATTAAATTAAAATTAAATCAAATCAAATTAATTTAATGTAACATCAAATCAAACTAAATTGAATTAAATTGAATTAAATTAAATTAAAGATTAAATTAAATTAAATTAAATTAAGTTGAATTAAATATAACCTCATCAAAGACATAAAGAATTCAAAATAAATCTAAAATAACTTGAACAACTATTCCAAATTTAAACGCATTAATGGAAATTAAACTAAATCACAAACCATTTGAACACCAATTTACCTTGAAAGCTTTAGTTATCATAACTCCTAAACGAGAATATTAAATGAAATGTTACTTCACCTATAGGATATTCGAATGTCCTAGTTCATTGAAGCAAGATAACAAAACTTGAGATTCTTGGACGATTAATTCATTTGTGTAATTGAATCCATTTGGACTTAAAACAATTCTAGCAATATTGAAAAGATGTTTAAGATTCTTCTTAAACACTTTCTCAATATGATAGGATGTTTATAAGAACAATTGAATTTAATTGTTCTTTGATGAAGAAAATTGTCTTCGAAGCAAAACACGAAGACCTAGACGTCATAGGAAATGACTAGGCTATAGGATTAGGAATTTGGTAGAAAACCATAACCCTTCCCTTAGCTTTACTAGGAACTTGCTTAAATATTCTAATTGTGTTTTAAGTGCGGCTCGGGATGACGGGAAGACCCTCCAGGGTACGCTTTTATTTTATTGCGATTTACTTTCTTGCAATTTACATTATTGCGATTTCATTAATCGCATCGCACTTACTTTTCTTGCATGATAAACAACTGTTGCATGAAAACCCACACCTTTAGGATAGTCCCTAAAGCTGAAACCAAAACTAAATTAAAAGTCATTGCAAGATAAAATTCATCGCCACAACATTTCAAAATATAAAACAACTCGAAATTTAATCACAAACGGAACACAAAACTACAATTACAACTAAATTAAAACGTCCTGTTGGATGATCGGGAATACCTCGGATGATGTAACCTACGTGTTGCTTAACGGGATTTCCCGTGGTCTAAATGAAAGTGTGGAACTCATTCGGTTGAGTTTAGCAAATTCATACGGACTAAGTGAATCGATAAAAATAATGATGCGGAAGGATGGAGCCAGTGGGATCTTAACCGGTGTCGTTATAATCAACTTTAAGATTTATTTTAATTAAAATATTGAAAACACTTGGAAATTAAGATTTTCTCTAAACCAAAACACTTTTCTCATCCCACGATTTATGACTTCTAAAATTGAACCTCTGCAACAACAAGGAGCTCGGAGCATGGTGGGCGGCACGGCCATCGTCATCGGCAAAACTCGAGTCTACTTCAGCAAAACTTTCCTAGAATTAAATAACAAAGCCATAGGACTTTGAGGTAGTTTGCCTAGTGCAACATAAATCCTCAACCTTTCGTTAGGCACTTGCATTGCAAATTAAGCCCTAACAGGTCTTAGGATTCCGAGGTAGTCGTCAGGTACGACAATAAACCCTCACATCTTCGAAGTTATTTGTTTTATTTTATCATACAATTATAGGCCCTAATTAATTAAAATTGGCAAGATCAAAACATTTAAATAAATATTAGGACTTTCCTAAACTCGAAGCCGAAACAATAGGATAGTCGGGAAATTACCGAAGTTCGCTTCGAATCCGTGATTTCTCCTACTTTTCTTCCTTTGGATTCCCAAAACAAAATGTTCCAAATTTGATCCATTCCCTATTGAAATTCCAAAATTCGATCCCTTGAAAACTTAAACTTTGAAATCCTTGAAAGCGAGAATTATTGATTATTATCGAGAGTTTTCTTAGGTGATTCTCATCACTTAAGATGTAATTAACTATAGGGGCTTGCCCTTATAGGGAATTTTAAAAGAACCCGAGTAATATAAACCTCGTTTAATGCTTTCATATTAAACGGGGAATTTTTCGGCTTATAAAATTGGTTCGCGGACCAAACGGATGTCACAAATCTTCTAGTTTATTTAATCGAGCCCCACCATTAAACGAGTGTGTCTATCCTTAGGGATAGATATACGGTTTGTGGTGCGGTGCTCGTTTATATAAACTATTTGGGATGTGAGATCGGTTTAATCTCATATCTTAAAACCTTGAAAATTTAAAATTATTTTTAAAGTCAAATATTACTTTTCAAAATTATTTATTTAAATTAAATTAAAAATTCGCCGACAACTTCTGTTAGGCGACCCCCTTTTCAAAATAAAACACACGACCTAAAAATATGCCAACATACTTCTGGCGACTCCGCTGGGGACAATTCCTCTCTCCATTATAATCGGATAATTACGCTTTCAAAAAATCGATAGTGTATCCATGTCCTTAATGGGTCAAACTACCCTTCTTTCCGTTGGAATACTATGTTCATTTCTACCTTGGACAAGTATAGCCAACATTCTCTCGAATTTAGGAGCCACTATTTAGACACTCATAAACAGAGAGGTTCCGAGATCCTTTTACCTCATTTTTGAGGTAGGGTGGACCCCCAATAGGTGTTAATTTAAGAGTGATGCTTCGAGACGAGAAGTCTTGCATAAGACCTTTTACTTTCCAACTCTGAATCGGATTCCTTACCTTCTCTACACCTTTGAACATTCCGTTCTAAATAAACGAACCCTCTAATAAATGATTCTTTTAACCAATGATTCCTTCTTATAAATACTTGAACAAGAATGAGTTCAGACTCTTTTTCAATTCCTTTCTTTTCATCCTAAAGAAAGAAGCATAACTTAGGATCGACAACCGGAATCTACCACTGCGAAATGGAAGCCCCAAAGTCGATTTTCTACTTCACCAACGGATGGACTTCGCTGTCTATAAGGATGAGACTGCCGATAATGGGATCATCCGATTTGGACAAGGATTTGAAAACACGAATGTCAAGATCACCGACGTCTCCCTCTTTGCAGCGACGAACAAGGTATCCGAGGCGAGAAGCCGTCGCTCGAGTTCGACCTTAGGTCGACCCGAGTTTCCTCCCTGCAAAGGATCCCGGCGAGAGGAGTACTGCTTGTCCGCGGGAGGACTCATTCTTACTACCCCCGCTAGTCTAGTTGTTTGCACCTATCCCGACTTACGCCAATTAAAGGGAAAGAAATCCGAATTATGGTAAACACGTTACCGTGGAGGGTACGGATCTTCTGTGAGACCTTCATTTTTGAAATCGGGTCTAGTTCGAAGATTCCATCAGCGACGAGGACCCGAAGAAGAAACGAAGTAGAAGGATCGCCGGAGAAGCCGAGTTGCTGAAATTGCTTTCTGGAGGAAATCCCGAAGCTGCCTGAATACACACGCATTTGCTGAATACATACCACTTTTGGGAGGAAGCGGGTTCCATCCCCTCTCGCGTTGCGAGAGGACGAGGAAAATGTTCGCAAGATTGCTTGCCGCATTGCCTCGGCCCGCATACTACAACGATAGCCGCAAGAAAAGGACTAGAACTACGTCGTTTGCTCGATTGCAAACTTTGGTAGAAAAGTTAGCAAAGAAGGAAAAGCTGTCCCGTATCGGAGATTCTACGAAGGATAGGGCGGGTGCCGATCGGAATCCAGATGTTGGGTCCCGAGTAGAACCCACCATCATGACGAGAAAAGCCAAGTAAAAGAATGAAGGCTAGTCCGCTCGTCGTCGTCTCGGGATTACGGATTAGGGAGGATACCACCTTCCGGCATTTTGCCGACGGACCATGCGGTCCTAGACCTTTCTGCTCAGAAGGATGGTATGGCGTCCCACTTCGGGCGATTGAGATTGAAACAACGGCCAGAAAGAAAGTCTCGCCGGGAGACTTGAATGCGAAGAAAGTGCTCTTGTGATAAAGGGGACCCGGCGGCTATCGCATGACAACCGCGAAGACACACGGAAAGCCCGCTAGAAGATGCCATGGAAAAGTTGAGAACCGATATCCGACGATTGGCAAAAGAAAGAGAAGAAAAGTTCGGAGACGAGATTGATTCATCGGAATTCATGGACGATGAATATGCGAGAATCAACATGGTCGAAACACGAGCTTCATCGGCTTCGCGAGGCGCTCCTGCGGCCGCGCGAAGAGAGGAGCCGGGCGATGAGAAGGCGGCTTCGGGAGAAAGACGACACGATCGCTCGAATGGCGAAAAGGATGGAAGAGATGGTGCGTAGCTCCGGCCACTCTCCGGAGTCGAAATGCGACCACAAGAGAGACACCCCCGAGAGGTCATTCACATTGTAGATGGAGGAAAGGAGATTACATCCGTCGATGGGGATGATTAGCTAAAAAAGGATACAACACGAAGTATGATCCCGAAAAGGATATCAAGAACTTGGTGGAACGGCGAGTGCGAGAAGCCTTAGCACAATCGAAGAGCGGGACATCCATTCGGACGGGTAGACCTTACCGAGAAGAATTCGACGCTGTCCGATACCCGAAAGGCTTCGTACCACGCTGCGTTCGAAGACCTTCGACGGAGCCAGGAACCCCGACGACATGTTGCACACTTTCGTGCCGGTTGTTGCAATGCGGCGGGAGCGACTGCATTACTCTTCCGACGGTTCGTCGGCGGTCGTCGGGGAATCGCCTTCGGCCGGTATGCGGAATTACCGAATGGTTCGGTGAAGACGTTCTCGGAACTAGAGAACCTCTTCATCGAGCGATTCGCGGAGCTCGGCACCACATCACTTATAGGTGATTTAGTGGTAGAGAAACAAAGGCCGAACGAAACTTTGGTGGATTACATACTTCGATGGAGGAACTTAAGCATGAAGTGTGAACCACGACTACAAGAACAACATGCGGTCGGCATCTTACTTAAAAGCATTCACGGCCCGATAGCACTTCTCCTCGAAAGGATTCACTTATTAAGACTTTCGAGAAGTTGTTAAGCAAGGCGGAAGCTTGCAAGAAGAGGCGAAGCAATTAAGTTTCGCCGACAAGACGGACAAGCAAAAGCACTGTGAAGACTTTTGAAAAGAAATCCGGGATCGTTGCGGCGGTTGACAAAGGCAAGCAACCGATGCTGAAATACCACCGAACGGCCGCGAGCAACCACAACGGAATTACCGGCAACCCCGGCCCGGCTATCGGTCATCTCCACGGTATGAACAACCGCCTCGTCCGCAACGTACATTAAGGGAACTTCGAGCGGGGAATATCCATTCAAGAATGAAGCGATGCCGAAAATGTTCGTAGTCGATGAAGACTCCGGATTTCCAGTTGTCGAGCCTAAAAGACCGGAGGAAGTTAACAAGAAAGGTGATCCCGACTTTTGCCCCTACCACCGGATGCTTGGGCACAAGATAGAAGATTGCATTACCTTGAAAAGTTGGCTCGACGACGACCTTCGGAAAGGGAATATAATAATCCCGAAGGAGTACATGAAGGAACCCCGGAAAGGAGGTTCCGTCGATGTTATCTCAAGCTGATCCCATCATTCAGATAGATCCCTTCACGGCCGACGATGGATGGACTACCGCACTGGACGAGGTCTTCGAAAAAGATTTTAGACGGCATCCAAACCGCCTCGGTGCGAGCCTCGATTCAGAGTTCGAGACCTGTTAAGCCGGTACGATCACTTGCGATAGAAGAACCACCTCAACAGGAGACGATTGAAGAGAAGAAGAAAACCGACGAAGAAGAGAGGACCGAGACTCCTAAGGCTAGACTAGGGGCTGCTTATCCTAGGATAGTTGTTTCCGATTCGGGGGAGAAATCCCTCGAACCTCCGATTTTGTATGATTATGCGCTCACTTCGGTGGGATCATATAATGATAAGGGTGATGGCGTTGGCTACGTTTTGACTTGTTTCTAACGATTACGTAACTAGCGACAATCCGGATATCGATTTCGACATCAACGACAATTCTCGAATCATACACGATCTCGACGAGCAAAATAACGAAGAAGGCATCCATAAAGGAGGCTACGAGAGTTCGAAAAGCAACGAATCTATCTGCGAGTTTCGAGGAGCTCCGGTTACGATAGAGTTAGAGCCTTCGGATTCGAGGATAATCCGGAAGAGCTCGTCATTCCGATTCGAAGGAGACACCGATAAGCTCGACACTAGATTCGGAAGAAATTACGAAGTTAACTTAAGAAGTGGAAGTGTTTTACCTCCGAGAATGGGTCCGAAAGACAAAGGAAAGCGGTGGTTGTTCAAGAAGAACCAACCCCGGCGGAAGAAATACCCATTCGAGAAGAAGGCGAGACGCATGAAAATAAAGTGGACTACAACGTGCTTAGCCCATCTTAGGAAACTACCGAGCCCAGTCGAGCATTTACGATGCTCTCATCTTATCGAAAGGAGATGAGAGAAGCTCGATCAAAGCCTTACTTGATCCAGAAATTTGCTTAGCTCGAATGGTCGGAGATTCCTTAGATGAGGTTTGTTCGTTAAAGGAACGACGAGGTGTTACCTTCGCGGACGATGACCTACTACTTGGGACGACGGATCACGACCGACCATTGTACATTTCGATTACTGATTGGGAAGTTTACACTCTCCGAGTATTGGTGGATCCGGGAGCGTCGATCGATATAATGAGTCTTCGAACACTAGCATACTTGGAAATTGATGCTCGTGAGCTCGAGGCCGACAAAATGTTATTAAGAGGATTCGACCGAGAAAGGAGAAAGAGCCCTCGGGTTAATAACGCTACGATGGAGACCGGTGACTTAGCAAAGACAACCGCAAAATTTCACATAATTGATTCGAAACATCGTTCAACGCTTTCTTGGGCCGACCGTGGATACATGAAAACGGGATGGTACCATCATCTCTGCATCGGTGCATCGAAATATTACGATGGAGGGGAACGAGTGCATCAAAGGTGACTTGCGACCATTCTCCGTACATGAGATTGGAATCCATGAAGACACGGCTTATTATGCACCGCAAGAAAACAATCTTCTCTAGAGATACGCGTAACAAATGAAGCAAAGAAAGTTCGGGACAACGAAGAACCCGAAGTTCTAGTCCAACGAGTCACTCACCACTCCCTTCCGGCGAGATGGTGAAGGTTTCTCCACGACTCGCATCCGAGGTCGAGGCCGGGGACGAGGCCGTGGTAGAGACGCTAGGATAGTTGGACGGAGGAAACCAGCCATCAATGTTGATTGGGAAGATAGTTACGAAGAAGAAAAAGAAATCGAACAAGAAGCGGCGACAATAAGTCGAAGAAGCCGCAATTCAAGATCTCTCTCGAAGATGAGAAGAATGAAGAATACATATCAATGTATGAAAAGATTAACCACTACGTACATACTATGACCCTAACCCCGATCCATTCTAACAAGATCAAGGGTATGGTGGTCAAAGAGGTACGTAACGACGGTGCAAGGCCAATCAAATTCTACCGTGGTGCTACTTCCTCCAAAATTGAAAATAATGTACAATTTGAAGATGTCACTTCATCAGAATTAATGGAATTACCTTTTGAGTGGTACTCTCCCTGTGTTCAAAATTTAATTCAACGTGGTTTCTTACCTCGACAATGGACAAGAGGTAAATCACAACATTTTGAAAAATTATGGAATAATTCCGGCCGTCCACCCAATTCAAAGCATGGTCTCGGATTCGGCACAGTAGGATCAGTTGACGATATTGAATTTTGCTTGGTTGTCACTTGCGAATCTAATGAAAAATGCATGGAAACTACAGACGAACTCGAAGATTTACAAATTGGAGACGCTCCACCATAATTCGAAGAAGAAATTAAATCTACTGATAGATGAGTTAACGGAAGTTAACTTAGGTACTAGCGAAGAGCCTAGACCTACCTTTGTTAGCTCCTTACTCGATAAAGAAGACTCCGAAGAAATAATCATGTTATTAATGGAATTTAAAGATCGTTTTTCTTGGAACTACGATGAAATGCCGGGATTAGCTCCGGAGGTCGCGAGTTCATAAGCTAGGAGTGGATCCTACTACGTCCCGAGTCGGACGAGGTCCCAGAAGAATGCGTCTAGAAATCGAACAACAAGTCATAGCCGAAGTTAAAAAGCTAATAGACGCTAAATTTGTCCATGAAGAACAATACCCGACTTGGTTAGCCAATGTGGTACCGGTCGAAAGAAGAATGGTCGGATCGAGAATTTGTGTGGATTTCGAGAGATTTAAACAAGGCATGTCCGAAAGGATGAATTCCCTCTACCGATCCCGGAACTGATGATCGACATTGCTTCGACACATGAGATATTTTCATTCATGGATGGATCTTCGGGATACAACCGAGATAAAAATGGCTCCGAGAAGATGAAAAGCTTACACCATTCGAACGCCGATCGGAGTATTTTGCTTACACGGTGATGCCATTCGGACCGAAGAACGCGAGAGCGACCTACCGAGAGAGCGATGACAAGAATTTTTGATGATCTCATCCACAATCAAGTCGAATGCTACGTGGACGATGTGGTCATCAAAAGCAAAGTAAAGGAAAACCACCTGTATGATTTGAGAATTGTTTTCGAATGATTAAGACAATTTAACCTTAAGATGAATCCCTTAAAGTCCGCCTTCGGCGTCACCTCCGGAAAATTCTTAGGATTCATTGTCCGACATCGTGGAATTGAAATCGACCCAGAAAAGATTAAAGCTATCTTAGAAATGCCGCCTCCCAAAACCTTAAAACAACTACGATCCTTTCGAGGAAGGCGGCATATCTTCGACGCTTTATCTCGAACTTGTCGAGTAGGTGTCGGCCTTTCTCGACACTAGTTAAAAAGGACGCCAAATTTATTTGGGAAGAGAGATGCCGAGAAGGCCTTCGAGGACATTAAGCAATATTTAATGACACCTCCTGTTTTAGCGGCCCCGGTCTCGGAGTAGACCGGCGATACTTTACACCGCGGCTTTAGATGACTCTCTCGGAGCCCTGTTAGCCCAGGTCATTGATGAGGGTAAAGAGAATTCTCTTTACTATTTAAGCCGTCGTTTACTTCTGACGGAAATAAGGTATCCCGCAATTGAAAAGCATTGTTTGGCCCCGATCTTCGTCGCTCAAAAGCTCGGGCACTACATGCTTTCTCATAAGGTCGACACGATCTCGAAATTTAATCCATTGCGATACTTGATGACTCGTCCAACACTTTCGAGCGGACTTGCCGGATGGTCGATGATATTATTGCAATTCGATATAACTTTCGTGCCTCTTCGTGCCGTAAAGGGACAAGTCTTAGCGGACTTCCTCGCGGCACACCCTTTGCGGCCGAATCTCCTCTCGATGACGATACGCGAATGAACAAATAATGAATCTAGAAGACCTTGATGATCGACGTTGGGAATTATATTTCGACGGAGCATCTTCGAGCACACAAAGACGAAGAATCGCAAGTGATAGTGCCGGTAAGGCGGGAATCGGGCTAATCTTTATAACACCGGAGCGGGGGATGTTAAGATACTCCTACCACTTGATAGAACCGTGTACGAACAATGAAGCGAGAATACGAAGCCCTCATAACGGAATTGGAATTAACCATTCGAATGTGGATAACGGACATCAACATCTACGGGGATTCACGGTTAATCATTCAACGGATCGTCGGACGATACGGAATTTTAAAGCCGAAGACTCGAACAATACTTCCGGTATGCCATGCAAGTTGTTGGAACGGATTCCGAATGTGACGATCTATAAAATTCCCGAAAAGAAAATGCTTTAGCGAGATGCTTTAGCCCGTCTCGCAAAAGAATTTGCTCGTTTGCAAGATGAATCGGTAGAAGTGTCGGTTCACGGACGTCGGGTCCTATCACGGCTCGACATAGACACAATACACAAATCGAGAAAAAGGAAAGAATCGGTTGCGGCGGTGACGGAAAACACGGAAGATTGGCGACGGCCATTGATGGACTACACCGCAAACAGGAAAGCTACCGGACGATGGGTCGCTAGCCCATCGGATCGAAAAGAACTGCGTCTACGCATTAATAAACAACACATTGTACGGAAGGTCTTTTGATCGAATGTGGCTAAGGTGCCTAAGCGGGTCCGAGGCCCGTGAAATTGTTAAGGAGGTGCATTCGGGACTCCGTGGTGCTCACCGGTCGGGTCAGAAGATGAAAATGAAAATTAAAAGACTAAGGTACTACGGCCCTTGATGATGACCGATTGCATGAAAATCGCCGAAGGCGTCACCGATGCCGAGTGCATGGAGTGGTTCTACACGACCTCCGAATGTGCTACATCCGAGCAATTGCGTCGTGGCCATTTGAATGTTGGGGCACGGATATAGTGGGTCGAGCCAAAAGGACATCGCTTCATTCTTGCGGCTACGGATTACTTTTCCGAGTGGGCGAGGCGGTTCCACTTAGAGAAGTGAAAGCACACCACGTGCTTACGGTTTTTCGAGAACTAAGTTGTCTACCGTTTCGGAGTGCCGCGCGGGATCATCTCGGATGATGGGTCGACGTTCGAAGCACGCAAATTAACAATTTTGTCGGGAGACACGGAATCGGCTGGCGATACTCGACAATTTACTACCCGAGAGCAAACGACCTAGGCGAGGCTTTTAATAAAACTCTCGTTCGAATCTTAAAGAAAACCTTGGACGATAATAAGAGAAATTGGCACGAGAAGTTGTTAGAAGCCTTATGGGCCTCCGGACAACCTTCGAACTCCTACTCGAAGCTACACCTTACGCTGCTGGTGTATGGGTCCGAGGCGGTGTTACCTTTAGAGGTTCGGCTTCCTTCACTCGAATTGCGAGTTGCAAATAAGATCACGACAGAAGAGAATGCCAAATTACGACTCGAAGAATTAGAAAGCACTGGAAGGGAAAAGACTTGCGGCGCAACAAAATTTAGAACTATACCGAGTTAAGATGGTTCGAAGCCCATGACAAGCTGGTACGCCGAGAACCTTGAAAGTTGGTGACTTAGTTCTCGTTCTCGAGAGACTATTCTTGCACATCGCGAGATAAGAGGAAAATTTGAACCCACTTGGGAAGGACCGTTTGTGGTTGAAGCGGTATACTCGGGAGGTTCCTACCGGCTAGTGAATTGCCGGGGAGAACGACATATGCTTCCGATCGACGGACGATACTTGAAAAAGTATTACGCTACCGATGTTTCGAAGGAATGAATTCTTCATCCCTAAGAAACACGGGCGAAATAATTACTTATGATTGGAGTCCGAACCAAAAAAAATAATAAAAATGTGCTAAAATAAATAAAATCATGATAATAAAGTTTTCCTTGTTTTCTTTTCCAAATCAAAATCTCTTCCTGATCTTATCCTACTTCATTCCTGTTAAATTCGAAAATATAAAAAAAAGAAATATATAAAAAAAAATGTGTCTTTAATAAACATTTTCTTAATGTTCTTGTTCTTAGTACAGCCCCTGATCCTTTTCCTTGTCTTTTCGCAGGGAAATGTCGAACGGGCGGTTGGTCCTGAACTTTAGGAATGGCGTAAGCCTTGCACTCGATGAAAAGAGGGTGAAAGATGGAGCGATAATCGAGATTGACTCAGATTTTGCACCGGCGGGCCTACGGTACGAGGAAAGTGAGCGGGTCCCGGTTAACCGAGAAGACTGCCGGGCGAGATAGTGATGAAAGTGGGTGGCCCAAGACACCGATCCGGCGACGAAAAGAAAAGCAAACACTGAAGAAGATAAGAAAATGAAGTACGTAGTCGCTACGGCGAGAGGGCGAGCTTGTCGGCGCCGCGCCCGCAGAGATTCGAGAAGTTTGGAGAGCTACTCTCACAACAACGCAACGAAGAAATAAGAATCGCCGTATCACGTATGATGTTAACAAAACTAGTCGCGGACCGGCGCGACGAGACGATTGCTAATGCCGGTACATACACTTCGAGGACACCGGTTCACCGGGAACACGAAGAAAGGAGGCCGGCTCCTAGGATAACAGAAAGGACCAGGGAAATCTCCGGAAGATCGGGAGGAAAAAGGCTACCACGCCACCGGATAGAACCACCGGTGATGCATGACCTTGTTGCGAAGCAACCCGGGGATGTCCGGACGGGCATCATCCACGAGGAGCCGAGGTATGCGGGGAGAACGCGAAGGGATTGAACCGTATATCCCACAATATGTCACCAGGCCTCGCCATCTGCAGATCATTCCGGAATATGAGCTGGAGAGAATGCAGAATGTTGAAAAGAAAACCTTTGAATACTTTGAGAGAATTAAAGGTAGAAGAATCAATATACTTAGAGGGCCTCGAGCTACATACGGACGTATTCTCGGAGTATGAACAACGGCAAATCGTGGATTGCATCCGGGATTTGAAAAGAATGGGCCGAGCGAGGCCGCACGAGGAAAACACATACTCGGAACCCCGGAGATGGATGCCGGGGAAGGGAAGAATCACAATACAATGCGGATGCTTGCTACGACTTTGCGGAAGACGGGAAGGGAAACCCACGGGAATACTCCGTCATGGGCGAGTGGATCCGATGCCATTAGTCATCGAGAGAATGGTAAAGAGATTGATAACATGGAGGGTACTTGCCGGCGGATTGCATACCCAATACGTGCATTATTAACATCTACGAGCGGGGTGACTACATACCCCCGCACATAGATCACCACGACTTTGTCGGACCTTTACGCACGGTCTCTTTCTAGAACGAGTGTAACATCATGTTCGGATCGACCTCCGGATAGCGAGGCCCGGGTGAGTTCCGCGGGCCGGTGAAGATACCATTACCGGTGGGTTCCGTCATGATGCTG
Organism: Papilionanthe hookeriana x Papilionanthe teres; assembly: GCA_022702705.1. Classification (NCBI taxonomy): domain Eukaryota; kingdom Viridiplantae; phylum Streptophyta; class Magnoliopsida; order Asparagales; family Orchidaceae; genus Papilionanthe; species Papilionanthe hookeriana x Papilionanthe teres. Next base: position 149,144,771 of record CM040425.1, on the reverse strand, counting down.
AAGGGCAACGGAGCGGATATTGCTAAGCATTGCATACCGGGAGTACCGGTGAAGCGGATCTCGGTTACTTTCGGAAGGATGGACGACGGGAAGACACCTTACCATTTCCGGCCGGACTCGGAGCTAGAGAGCCTCCGGCCTTACGAGCTGTGAGTTACATGGAAAATATCACACCTCCGATGTACATCCATACGGCATCCTTGCCGAGGATGGCTTGGAAGGTGATGTTATTGACCATGTACCCACTTATTCGGACATGGATTTTTGACGGATGCTTCTTTGGATGGATCGGCAAAGATCATACATAGTCCGTTTTGAGTCTACATGGATTGTATGAGATGTATTCCGGATCGAGTTGTATGATGTATCTTTAACATGATTGGAATGAAAGTGACCATGTCACATTTTTGGCCTTCACCTCTTTTGTGCAAATTAGTTGGGAAACGCCATTAAAGTTAAATGAACTTCGAACGAAAGAACAGAAAAAAAAAAAGAATAAAAGAAAACTTTCCTAAAAAAAATCTTAAAAATGATGAACACCAAATTCACATGAACATTAAATAAACGATAAAGTAAAATTTGAATCATTAAAAGATAAACAAAATCAACATAAATGTTAAATCAAATCTCAAATCAAATTCTCAAACAAATTTCAAATCCAATCTCGATCAAATTTCAAATTTGATCTTCCAATTTTCAAATCAAATCTTAGATCAAATTTCAATCGAGTTCAAACTCATCCTTCCAAATTTCGAATTCAATCTTTCCAAATCTCAAATCAAATTCTCAATCAAATTTCAAATTTGATCTTCCAAATTTCAAATCAAATCTAAATCAAGTCTCAAATTCAATCTTTCCAGATTTCAAATCTCAATCAAATTCAAACTTTTGGGTCGAGGATTTTACATCCAAGATTGCATTGCTTTATGATTCTTTCCCTATCGCAATGAAGTACATCAAATTCAAACTTTTGGGTCGAGTATTTTACATCAAGATTGCATTGCTTTAGGATTCTTTCCCTATCGCAATGAAGTACATCAAATTCGAACTTTTGGGTCGAGGATTTTACATCAAGCTGCATTGCTTTAGGATTCTTTCACTATCGCAATGAAGTACATCAAATTCAAACTTTTGGGTCGAGGATTTTACATCAAGACTGCATTGCTAGGATTCTTTCACTATCGCAATGAAGTACATCAAATTCAAACTTTTGGGTCGAGGATTTTACATCGAAGCTGCATTGCTAGGATTCTTTCCTATCGCAATGAAGTACATCAAATTCGAACTTTTGGGTCGAGGATTTTACATCAAGACTGCATTGCTTTAGGATTCTTTCCCTATCACAATGAAGTACATCAAATTCAAACTTTTGGGTCGAGGATTTTACATCAAGTTGCATTGCTTTATGATTCTTTCCTATCGCAATGAAGTACATCAAATTCGAACTTTTGGGTCGGTCGAGGATTTTACATCAAGACTGCATTGCTTAGGATTCTTTCCTATCGCGATGAAGTACATCGAATTCAAACTTTTGGGTCGAGGATTTTACATCCAGACGCATTGCTTTAGTATTCTTTCCTATCGCAATGAAATACATCAAATTGAACTTTTAGGTCGAGGATTTTATATCAAGATTGCATTGCTTTAGGATTCTTTCCCTATCGCAATGAAGTACATCAAATTCAAACTTTTGGGTTGAGGATTTTACATCAAGCTGCATTGCTTTAGGATCATTTCCTACGACAATGAAATACATCAAAATCAAACTCTTAGGGTTAAGGATTTTACATCCGATACCGCATTACTACGAGATCTTTCCTCATTGTAATGATCCGATCCAATCGATTCGATCTTCTTTTGGGGTTGAAGATGTTACATCTAAAACCTCAAAATTCCAATTTTCATTTCAAATCAAATCCCTTCAATTAATTTTGACAAACTTCAATCTAAATTAAAACTCAAAATCTAAACTTACACATCAAAACTTAATTTGAAACAAAATGAAATCTAAATTGAAATTTCCCCCAGATCATGTGATTTGGAATTCACCTCCTTTTCCTTTCCCTAGCGAGAGTTCAGGAATCTCCGGTTTCAGAGATATGTTTGACACTCCCAGGCGAAACTCTTCACTTCGTCCTAAGTTTGTCACTTGGACATACTGTGTTGGTTTTGCTGATCGCTTCGGTCGGCACGATAAGTGCGGTGTGCTCCGTCGGCTCACCACACTATTGGGGGTCCATTTGTTGACCTCATTTTTGATGAGGTCTTCTCTTCTTCCCTTTAGTACTTAGGATCTAGCCTTAGGCTTTTCCTTTGACTTCTTAGAGGACTAGAGATGGAACCTACCCTTTAGAAACTCAACCACTTCTTAACTCCCTGCAAACTCCACAAACTTGATTGTAGGCCCCTAATCACCTAGAGGGTTGAAATCAAATGTGGAAGTTTAAAGGATGAGTTCCTATAGGACTCTTTGGCCTTAGGACGCCTACAGGTGGCACAGTGCAGTGAAGGGGCTGACTTACACACACACTACACCTATACACTTCACACATTCACACACCTATGCCTAACCTGACCTCCTGACTCATGTAGGTGATTCACATGGATGGTCCTTATTCCCTAAGCCCTTGGCTAAGAGGGTTAGGAACAACATAATGGATGCCTCAAATGGGACCCTACACTCATTGGCTTGATATGCTTAGCTCGCAAAAACCACTTAAAATTACCCAAAATTTTCAAAATCACCTAAATTATCCAAGATTCCCCAAAATCAATCCCAAACATTTCCACATCACTTAAATTGATCATCCATACTCAAAAATATCAAAAATTGCAAATATACCTCCCAATACCCTCCAAATACCCAAAATACCCCCCTTGACCCAAAAATCCAAAAATTCAGAAAATTCCCAGAAAATTCTAGAAAATCCCAAATATTCCCAATTTTATTTTGTCCAACTACACCATGGGCCAATATTGTCAATTTACCCTACTTTTGTCAAAACCCCCAATTTGATCCATTTTAACCCAAAGTGAACCCAATGTCAAACCAAACCTATCCGATTGACCCAAATTCTGGTCAATTCAATTATAAACTTCAATTCGACATTCACAACACCAATCTAGACCAAATCCAAGTCCAATTTGATTGACATTTGGATCAATTTCACTTTTGACCTTAAAGCCCGATTTGGACCCATGACCCGAACTTAGCTCCAAACTCACCCGATTCGACTCCAATTAACCCCAAATCTTTTCTAAATATTCCTTAGCATCCCCACAAGCAAAACACTAACATGATTTGCCCAAAATTTAGACCCAAACCCCACTCAAATTAAACCCCAAAGCTAAAAGGCCCAATTTTGACCTAAACCCGAACCTAATCCAGAATGAGCCCGAACCCCAAAATCAAAGCCCAACCAAAGTCAAAACATCTTGAAACACTCCCATAAACATTTCTCAACATTAATTTTACATCAATTTCAACCCTAGCCCAACATTGGCCCAACTTGGCCCACTTCGACCTATATTGGCCCATTCACCAAAAGAGCCCAAATTGACCAATTCAAGCCCAAATCACTCCCGATTTGCTCCAAGTCACTCATGACATATCCATGAGCTAAACCCAACAATTATTTGGCCCAACCTCTTTACAAAATTTCATCCCAAAATCCATTTTAAAATTCAAAAGCCCACTTTCCTAAACCATCTTAAAAGCTATCTAAAACCCTTTCAAAAAGCCCAAAATCCACCACTAAAGCCCACATGACATCTCCATTTGCTATCCACTTAATTAAAGCCATTCCCTAAGTCCTAAATTCATCATCAAATCATTCCAAATCAAGTCTCATACAAATTTCCATCAAATTACCAAAAATTCCTAAAATCCATTTTTATGAAATTGACCCGATCTTTTCCCAGAGCCAAATGGAGCCATGAAGCCATGCACAAGCCATATGCGAAGCCATGGCGACCACTTTACACATCACCATGTCATTTTTGGCAAAGGGAGGGAGTCCTTTAATGATTCCCTTAAGGGTAATTAAGCCTTTTCATGACTCTTACTAAACCTTGATTAAACATAAATGTACTTAGATGGTGACTTCTCCCCACTAAGCTAGGCTGACTTACCGATTCCCTCGGCCCAAAATCGAGCCTTGGAGGGTGAACCAAGCCTAAATCCATGACTTGGACCCATTTGGACCCAAAATTAGCCCCTCCCCCATTCCATCTAAATCAAACCCTTTACACATGGCCAATGCCGATTGATTGCACTAAGCCCCGACCACGACCTCACTGACCAAGATGGTGACCGATGCACAGCCGGCCGGCCACCGAGTCGTCGGAAAACACCATGGCGAGAGCTCGCATGTGAGCCGACTTGGAATTCTCCCTTGCTGAGCTACCCCATCCCTAGTGGCCATTGTAGCTGTTCTTCTCTTGCCGAGAGCAGGCTGATTCCAAGCCACTAACTCTCCACGGGAGGCCCTCCACCCTCTCCTATTTAAATACCACCCCTCTCGGCCATGAGAGGTCTTTGAAAACAAACCTTAAGGAAACTCTGCCAAAATTGTTCCGGACTCCTCCCCATACACGAGCACTTGATCCCACTGAGATCCCCTGCCATTTCTTCTCTGTGAGCTCGATTTCGGAGTTGAAATCTAGGCCCAAAACCAGGACACTTCTCCACGGTGAGTCGATCCCCGAATTGATTGGTTCTACACCTTCACCGGACCGAGGGAAGGTGTCCACCAGCAAAAGCCCCATCTCCGGGCCACCCGGTTGCTCCGGCCTCCAAGCTTTGTGATCGGGCTTGGTCGAAATCCCACCTGAGACGATTCACGGACTAGGAGACTTCATGCGGAGCTTGCTGGGATCCGATTGAAGGTGCAACAACCCTTGGATCGAAGCCACACTTCTGCGAGCAAAGGTATGAGCTAATTCTTCATCCCGAGCTTCGGAGATTCTCCATTTCAAATGCTTTAATTTCAATGCATGATCACAGTATAGATGTGTTCGTCTTCTCGAGACGAATCCATAGAGCATAAGAACATGAAAATCCATTGAGTATCGAGTGAGATATTAGGGATTTAGTGTGGACGGCTCTCGGGTGAGGACACTTGGGGACGATGAACGGATGTCGTCCATTCAATACACGCGCGGACGGACGGCCAGGATCGCGTCGGATCAGGAGACGGTACGAGAACAACGGGGCCTGGGCTGCTGACTCAGATGGCGGAGTCGTATGGGAGCGCGACGCGTGTGCGTTCAGAGCTGCCGAGGTTGACGCGACGCCGCGTGGATAAATAGAAAATTAGGGATTTTTCTGATTTATTTAATTCTCTAAACTTCAAAAATTCATAACTTTGTGTAGAAAAACAAGAAAAATAAAATAAAAATACCCACTTTCTCAGTGAACAGAGGAGAATAATGTGGAAAAGAAATTATTTAATTTCATCAAGTATTTTATTTTTAATAATTTATTTACTCTCTGCATATTTTTAATTCTCCATGCATGTATACAATTCACCATGGCATGAGACCATAGGGCTTTTAAAGCCTACGAATTTGGGAACATTCCACGAATTTTCCAAACTCGGAGGCCATCCTATGAAGAGTTATAGATTTTTCAAATTCATATTACTTGTTTTGAGTATTTTAATTCCAATAAATAGCATTTTGTGAAATAAATTCTAGGAAAATTTGGTGATGTTCCTTATGACTAGAGGACCACTAGGAAAAATAGGTTTTGAGTTAGTTCATTTAAAACAACTCTAATTGGCTTAAACACCCAAAATGGATCTCTAATTAATTAGAGCTAACCATACATCAAATTGACTTGAAATCAATTCTCCACTGACCTTTAGGATCAGAGGAACCCACCATAAAAATTTGAGGTCGATTGGACTTGGTTAGCCCTACTTAAATGGGTTGATTAAGCGCATTTAGTCAATTTAAACTTTAAAAATTCATAACTTTCAAAATACTTTTCCAAAATTCACCAAATTGGTTTTGAAGCCTCTCTGATATTAGGGGAATTTAAGAAAATTAAAATTTCAATTTTCTAAAAAAGTTGATTTTTTAATATTATTTTAATATTTTAATAATTAAAAAATAATAAAAATCACAAAAATAATAAAATTCACCAAAATGTCACATTTTGAATTTTAATCACTTAGGAACAAACCCCATATTTTTCTTAGGTCTATTTAGTGAGATATTAAATTTTAAAGCTCTAGGGTAATTTTAAAATTAAAAAAATGTATTTTCTAGCATTTTCACTAAAATAATTATAATAAATCATAGAAAAATTAGAAAATTATAAAATTTGATTCTCTGATTTCCTTGATATCAGAGAGATTTTTGAAAAATATAAAATTCATTTTTCAACATTTATTTTATTTTTAAATTAATTAACACTCCAAAACTTAAAATAATTATAATAAAAATAATATAATTCAAAAAATCACCAAAATTGGTTCAAGTGGTCCTCTGGTCATTAGGAATGTCTCCTAATTTTCTTAAGGACAGAAACTTTCCCTTGGTCATGTTATTAAATTTTCCTTGGAAATCTCTATTTTCTACCAAAAATAATTATATAAATAAATTAAATACAAAAAAATCACATTTTCTCCTCTCATGTCTTTATTGACATATGAGTGAAGTCACATAAAAATTTCAAGTTCATTTGAGTTCAATTTAGTGAGTTATGAAATTATTAAGCTTAAAGGAGTAAAGTGGTAATTAAAATTTTTAATCCTTAATTAAAACTTTAGGTTTAATAAAAAATTAACAAGTAAAATATTTGATCCTAATCTGATTTGGATGATTGAAATTTAAATAATTAAAGGGTAGAAACCCATTAAGCAATTTAAAATGATTAAACCTTAATTAAATAATTGATTAAATTTGGAAGAATAATAAAATTGGAATTATTAAAATAGGGATATTATTAGGAAGAGATTTATTCTTTAATTTAAAAATCCCTAAATTAATTATCTCATTAATATTCAATTCTTAATTAAAATGATAACTCAAATTCAAAACATTAAAAGACTTAATCATTAAACTAAAATTAAATTATTAAACTCTTTTAAAAATTTCAATTAAAATTAAAAATTAAATTAAATTAAAAATTAAATTAAATTAAGTAAATTAAATTGGATTAAATTAAATTAAATTAAATTAAAATTAAAAGTTGAATTAAATTAAATTAAATTAAATTAAATTAAATAAACAAATTAAATTAAATTAAATGAATTAAATTAAATTAAATTAAATAAATAAAATCAAATTAAATTAAGTTAAACCAAATTAAAAGTTAAATTAAATGAATTAAAAAAAATTAAATTAAATGAATTAAAATAAAATCAAATTAAATTAAAATTAAATCAAATCAAATTAATTTAATGTAACATCAAATCAAACTAAATTGAATTAAATTGAATTAAATTAAACTAAAGATTAAATTAAATTAAATTAAATTAAGTTGAATTAAATATAACATCACCAAAGACATAAAGAATTCAAAATAAATCTAAAATAACTTGAACACTATTCCAAATTTAAACGCATTAATGGAAATTAAACTAAATCACAAACCATTTGAACACCAATTTACCTCAAAAGCTTTAGTAATCATAACTCCTAAACAGAATATTAAATGAAATGTTACTTCACTATAGGATATTCAAATGTCCTAGTTCATCGAGCAAGATAACAAAACTTGAGATTCTTGGACGATTAATTCATTTGTGTAATTGAATCCATTTGGACTTAAAACAATTCTAGCAATATTGAAAAGATGTTTAAGATTCTTCTTAAACACTTTCTCGATATGATAGGATGTTTATAAGAACAATTGAATTTAATTGTTCTTTGATGAAGAAAATTGTCTTCGAACCAAAACACAGAACCTAGACGTCATAGGAAATGACTAGCTATAGGATTAGGAATTTGGTAGAAAACTATAACCCTTCCCTTAGCTTTACCTAGGAACTTGCTTAAATATTCTAATTGTGCTTTAAGTGCAGCTCGGGATGACGGGAAGACCCTCCAGGTACGCTTTTATTTTATTGCAATTTACTTTCTTGCAATTTACATTATTGCAATTTCATTAATCGCATCGCACTTACTTTTCTTGCATGATAAACAACCTGTTGCATGAAAACCCACACCTTTAGGATAGTCCTAAAGCTGAAACCAAAACTAAATTAAAAGTCATTGCAAGATAAAATTCACCGCCACAACATTTCAAAATATAAAACAACTCAAAATTTAATCACAAACGGAACACAAAACTACAATTATAACTAAATTAAAATGTCTTGTTGGATGATCGGGAATACCTCGGATGATGTAACCTACGTGTTGCTAACGGGATTTCCCACGGTCTAAATGCAAGTGTGGAACTCATTCGGTTGAGTTTAGTAAATTCATACGGACTAAGTGAATCCGATAAAAATAATGATGCGGAAGGATGGAACCAGTGGGATCTTAACCGGTGTCGTTATAATCGACTTTAAGATTTATTTTAATTAAAATATTGAAAACACTTGGAAATTAAGATTTTCTCTAAACCAAAACACTTTTCTCATCCCACGATTTATGACTTCTAAAATTGAACCTCTGCAACAACAAGGAGCTCGGAGCATGGTGGGCAGCACGGCCATCGTCATCAGCAAAACCTGAGTCTACTTCAGCAAAACTTTCCTAGAATTAAATAACAAAGCCATAGGACTTCGAGATAGTTTGCCTAGTGCAACATAAATACTTAACTCTTCGTTAGGCACTTGCATTGCAAATTAAGCCCTAACCGGTCTTAGGATTCCGAGGTAGTCGTCCGGTACGACAATAAACCCTCACATCTTTGAGGCTATTTGTTTGATTTTATCATAAAAATATAAGCCCTAATTAATTAAAATTAGCGAGATCAAAACATTTAAATAAATATTAGGACTTTCCTAAACTCAAGCCAAACAATAGGATAGTCGGGAAATTATCGAAGTTCGCTTCGAATCTGTGATTTCTCCTACTTTTCTTCCTTTGGATTCCCAAAACAAAATGTTCCAAATTTGATCCATTCCCTATTGAAATTCCAAAATTCAATCCCTTGAAAACTTAAACTTTGAAATCCTTGAAAGCAGAATTATTGATTATTATCGAGAGTTTTCTTAGGTGATTCTCATCACTTAAGATGTAATTAGCTATAGGGGCTTGCCCTTATAGGGAATTTTAAAAGAACCCAGGTAATATAAACCCTGTTTAATGCTTTCATATTAAACGGAGGAATTTGTCGGCTTATAAAATTGGTTCGCAGGCCAAACGGATGTCACAAATCTTCTAGTTTATTTAATCGAGCCCCACCATTAAACAGTGTGTCTATCCTTAGGGATAGATATACGGTTTGTGGTGCGGTGCTCGTTTATATAAACTATTTGGGATGTGAGATCGGTTTAATCTCATATCTTAAAACCTTCAAAATTTAAAATTATTTTTAAAGTCAAATATTACTTTTCAAAATTATTTATTTAAATTAAATTAAAAATTCGCCGACAACTTCTGTTAGGCGACCCCCTTTTTCAAAATAAAACACAAGACCTAAAAATATGCCGACACTATCCTAAGCCATAGGCAAGCCATGAAGCCAAGCATGAGCCACATGGAGGCCATGAGAGCCTCTTTACATGTCACCATGCCATTTTGGGCAAAAGAAGGAGACTCTTTCCTTAATCTCCTAAAGTCATTAGCCTTAACCATGATTCCCCTTAACCCAAATTTAATCTAAATATTCTTAGAAAGAGACCTCACCACCTTTGACCAGCTGACCTAACTTATTCTCTCAGCCTAAAACCAGGTCATGGGGAGGTGAACCCAACCCAAACACATGGGTTGACCCAAATCAAGCCAAAAATGGCCTCTTCCCCATTCCATTCCAAGCCATCCCCTTTACACATGGCAAGGCCCAACTGATCGCACAAACCTCCGGCCACGACCCACCTGGACATGAGGGTGACCCATGCCTCGCCGGCCGACCACCGGATCGCCGAAAAACACCACACTCGAGAGCTCACATGTGAGCCGACATTGAAATTCCCCTTGTTGAGCCGCCCCAAGTCCGGTGGGCTGCCATGGTTGTTCTTCCCTTGACTCTAAGCAGTCGATCCCAAGCCCTAACTCCCACAGGAGGCCCTCCGACCTCTCCTATTTAAACACCACCACCTCTCGGCCAAATGAGGTGCTGAAACAAACCTTAAGGAAACTCGCCAAAATCATTCCGGACCACTCTCCACACATAGAGCATTTGATTCCCACTGGATTCCGGCTCGATTCCTCCAAGTCGAGCTCGATTTTGAGTTCGACTTTCGACATAAAAACCAGGACACTTCTTCACAGTGAGCCAATCCCCAAATTGATTGATCCTACACCTTCACCAGACCAAGAGAAGAGGTTTCCCCCCTAAAAGCCCCCTCTCCAGGCCAGTCATTGCTTCCAGCCTCCAAGCTTTGTGATCAGCTGTGGTCGAAATCATACCTAGACAATTCACGGTGCCGAGGGACTTCATCTAGAGCTTGCTTGGACCCAATCGAACGTGACACAACTCTCAGATCAAAGCTTCACTTCTCTGAGCAAAGGTGTGGACTCATTCTTCTTCCCAAGTTTACAGAGATTCTCCATTTAGTTTGGGTCAATTTCAATACATGTTTACCGTATGGATGTGTTCATCTCTTCAAGACGAATCCATAGAGCATAAGAACTCAAAAATCCGTTGAGAATCGAGTGAGAAATTAGGGTTAGAAGGTTGACAGTCACGGGTTCACACCAGTCATAGACGATGACCAGGAGCCATCAGATCGCGTGTGTATCGAACGGACGGTCAGGATCGCGCCAGATGGAGCAACGTGACATGAACTGCGGGCCGCGTGACATCCCAGTCAGATGGCGGCGCCGAATCAAAACACGCCGCGTGGCCTTTCGGAGACGCCGAGGTTGAGTCAGCGCTGCGTGGATAAGTAGGAAATTAGGATTTTTCTTATTTATTTAATTACCGGAACTTTAAAAATCCATAACTTTGTGTAGTAAAATCCTAAAAATAAAATAAAAATACCCTCTTGCTCAGTGAACAGAGGAGAATAATCTGGAAAATAAATCATGTAATTTCATCAAGTATTTTATTTTTAATGATTTATTTACTCTCTGCATTGTTTTAATTCTCCATGCATATAGAAAATTCACCATGGCATGAGACCATAGGCTTTTGAAGCCTCTGAACTTGGGCACATTCCCTGAATTTTCCAAGGTCAGAGACCATCACTATGAGAAGTTATTGATTTTTCAAATTCTTGTCATTGTTTTGATTATTTTAATTCCGATAATTAACATGTTGAAAAATAAATTCTAGGAAAATTTGGTGATGTTTTTTATGACCAGAGAGGCCTAGGAAAAATAATTTTTGAGCTAATTCACTCTGAATAACCCTAATTGGCCTAAACACCCAAAAGTGAACTTTAATTAATTAGGGCTAACCAGTCATCAAATTAACTTAAAAACAATTCTCCATTGTCCTTTAGGGATAGGAGAACATCACATAAAAATTTGAAAACAATTGGACTTGATTAACCCCACCAAATGGGTTGATTAAGCCTCTTAAGTAATAATGGGTAAAATTAAACTTTTAAAAATTCATAACTCACAAAATACTTTTCAAAAATTCACAAAATTGGTTTTGGAGCCTCTCTGATATTAGAGGAATTTAGTAAAATTAAAATTATAATTTTCTAAAAAAAAGTTGATTTTTATCAATATTTTAATAATTTTAATAATTAAAAAATAATGAAAATCCTAAAAATATTAAAAATCACCAAAATGTCATATTTTTAATTCTAAACACTTAGGAACAAACTAAATATTTTTCTTAAGTCCCTAGGATAAGATATTGAATTTTAAAGATTTAATGTAATTTTTAATGTTAAAAATGTATTTTTTTAACCTTTTCACTAGAATAATTCTAATAAATCAAAGAAAAATCAGAAAATTATAAAAATTGGTTTCTGGTTTCTCTGATATCAGAAAAATTTTTGAAAAATATAAAATTCATTTTTCAACCTTTATTTTATTTTGAAATTAATTAATACTCCAAAATTCAAAATAATTATAATAAATAAAATAAAGTTCAAAAAATTACCAAAATTTGTCCAAATGGTCCTCTGGTCATTAGGAATGCCCCATAATTTTCTTAAGAGCAGAAGAATTCCCTTGGTCATGTTATTGAATTTCCCTTGAAAAACTGCTATTTTGCATTAAAAATAATTACATAAATAAATTAAATACAGAAAAATCACATTTTCTCCTCTAATGTCTTAATTGACATGTAAGTGAGGTTACATAAAAATTTCAAGTTCATTTGAGCTTAATTTAGTGAGTTATAGAATTATTAAGCTTGAAGGGCAAAATGGTAATTAAAATTTTCAACATTTAATTAAAATTTTAAGATTAATCAAAAGGGAAGGTTAAAATATTTGATTTTAAACTGATTTTAGATGATTGAAACCTAAATGGTTAAGGGTAAAAACCCACCATTCATTTTAAGAATAATTAAAGTAAACCTTAATTAGTTAATTAATTAAATTTGGAAGATTAATGGAAATTTGAAATTATAAAGTAGGGATATTATTTAAGAAGATGTTTATTCTTTAATTTAAAAATCCATAAATAAATCACTTCAATAATACTTAATTCTTAATTAAAAGATTAAAATAATAATCCAAATTAAAATTAAATTAAAATTAAATTAAAGTAAATTAAATTAAATTAAATTAAAGTCAAATAAAATAAAATAAAATTAAAATTAAATTAAATTAAATTAAATTAAATTAAATTAAAATTAAATTAAATTAAAATTAAATTAAATTGAAATTAAATTAAAATTAAATTAAATTGAAATTAAATTAAATTGAAATTAAATTTAAATTAAGGTAAATTAAATTAAATTAAAATCATTTAATAACAAACCTAAATGAAATTATTAAGAATTTAACCTAAAATAACTTGAACACTATTCCAAACTTAAACTAATTTTTTATAATTAAATCAAAAATTAGAATTAAATCATTAAGTCTAAATCATCAAAATACTTAATAACTTGATTTGCCCTTTTAAAGCTCTTATTATTATAACTCTTAAATGAAATATCAAGTGAAGTATTACCTCACTTATAGGATATTCAAATGTCCTAAGTTCATTCGAGCGAAAAAATAACATTTAAACTCCCGGATGATTAATTCACTTGTATAATTAAATTCTCTTGGACTTAAAAAGATCCTAGAAATATTGAAAAGATGTTTAAGACTCGTCTTAAGCACTTCCTCAATATGATAGGATGTTTATAAGAACAATTGAACTTAATTGTTCTTTGATAAAGAAAATCATCCTTAAACCAAAATAACAGAACCTAGACGTCATAGGAGATGACTAGCTATAGGATTAGGACTTGGATAGATAACCTAAACCTTTCCCTTAGTTTTACCTAGGTACTTGTTAAAATATTTAAATTCCTTAACATGTGTTTTAAGTGCAGTTTGGGATGACGGGAAGACCCTCCAGGTACACTTTTTATTTTGTTGGAATTTACTGCAATTTACTTATATGCACTGTAACTTTACTTTTCTTGCATGATAAATAACTGTTGCATGAAAACCAAAACCTTTAGGATAGTCCCTGAATTGAAACCAAAACTAAATTAAAAGTCACTGCAAGATAAAAATCACCGCCACAACATTTCAAAATATAAAAACAACTCAAAATTTAATCACAAACAAAACACAAAGCTACAATTGCAACTAAATTAAAACATCTCGTTGAATGATCGGGAATACCTCGGATGATGTAACCCACGTGTTGCTAACGGGATTTCCTACGGTCTAAATGAAAGTGTGGAACTCATTTAGTTGAGTTTAGCAAATTCATCTAGACTAAGTGAATTCAATGAAAATAACGGTGTCGGGATGACGGAACCGTGGGATCTTAATCGGTTATGTTCTAATAACTTTAAGATTTGTTTTAACTAAAATACTAAAAACACTTGGACTTTAAGATTCCTAAAACCAAAATCTTCTCTTCTCTTTTGATTACAATCTTCTAAAACTAAACCTCTGCAACAACAAGGAGCTCAGAGCATGGTGGGCAGCACGGCCATCGTCATCAGCAAAACCTGAGTCTACTTCAGCAAAACATTCTTAGAATTAAATAACCAAGCGATAAGATTTCGATGTAGTTTGCCTAGTGCAACATAAATCCTCAACTCTTCGTTAGGCATTTGCATGATCATGTCATGTAAATTAAGCCCTAACCGGTCTTAGGACTCCGAGGTAGTCGTTTAGTACGACATAAACCCTCATATCTTCGAGGCTATTTGTATGATTTTATCATACAAATATAAGTCCAAATTAATTAAAATCGGCAAGATTGAAATATCAGATAATATTAGGATTTTCTTAAATCTGAGCCAAACAATATGATAGTTTGGGAAGTTTCCAAGATTCTTCTTGGATCTTCAGCTTCTCCTACGCCTCTTCCATTGGACTCCTGGAAATAATTGTTCTAAATTTGATCCATTCCCTGTTGAAATTTCCAAAATCCAATCCTTTGAAAGCATTAAACTTTGAACTTCTTGAGAGCAAAGTCACTGATCATTATCGAGAGTTTTCTTAAATGATTCACTTCATTTATGATGTAATTAACTATAGGGGCTTGCCCTTATAGGGAACTTTAAGAACCTAGGTAATATAAACCCTATTTAATTCATTTATATTAAGTAGGGGAATTTGTCGGCTTATAAAATTGGTTCGCAGACCAAACGGATGTCACAAATCTTCTAGTTTATTTAATTGAGCCCCATCGTCAAGCATTGTGCCTATTCTTCGGGATAGATACACGGTTTGTGGTGCGGTGCTCGTTTATATAAACTATTTGGGATGTGAGATCGGTTTGATTTCATATCTTAAAATTTTTCAAATTTAAAATTATTTTCAAAATCAAATACTACTTTTTCAAATTATATAATTAAATTAAACTAAAAATTCACCGACAATTTCTGTAGGCGACATTCTTTTCAAAATACAACACTCAATCTAAAAATATGCCGACAACTTCTGGCGACTCCGTTGGGGACTAGTTCCTCTCTCCATTTTGATCAAATGACTTTGCTTTCATAAATCGGTAGTGAGCCCATGCCCCTAGTGGACCAAGACTACCATTCTTCCGTTGGAATACCACGTTCATTTCTGTATTGAACGAGTATAGCCAACTCCTGTTGGATTTAGGAGCAATTATTTAGACACTCCTAAACAGAGAGGTTCCGAGATCCTTTTACCTCTTTTCTGAGGTGGGGTGGACCCCCAATAGGTGTTAGTTTAGGAGTGATCCTTCGAGTCGAGAAAGTCTTGCATGAGATTTCCTCTTCTTTTCCAATTCTAAATCGGATTCCTTACCTTCTCTACACCTTTGAACATTCTGTTCCTAATAAACAAACCCTCTAATGAATAACTCTTTTAACAAATAACTCTCTTTTTATAAATACATGAACAAACATGTGTTCAGACTCTTTTCGATTCCTTTCTTTTCATCCCGATGAGAAGAAGCAAAACTTGGGTCTGACAATCAGAATCTACCTTGTAGAAAATGTCTGCCCCAAAGTTGATTTTCTCCTTCACCAATGGAATGGACTTCGCTGTTTACAAGGATGAGCTACCCAACAATGGTATCATCCTTTTCGGACAAGGATTCGAGAACACAAATGTCAAGATCGCTGATGTTACCTTTTTCACACTTACAGACAAAGTATCTGAAACTGAAAGACCTTTGATCAAGTTCAACCTCAAGTCAACTCAAGAGTTCCCTCCCCTGCAAAGGGTTCCAGCTGAGAAGAATACTACTTTCCATAGGAGGACTGTCATCTCTACCCCCACTGGTCTAGTCGTCTCTGCACCTACCCCGGCTTCCGCCAAACTAAAGGGGAAGGAAGTTCAAATTTGTAACGAATATGTTACCGTGGAGGGTACAAACTTCTGGGCAAGACCTTCTATTTTTGAAATTGGGTCCAGCTCAAGGGTTCCACCCCTAACATGGACTCAAAGAAGTAATAGAGGCAGAAAGATTGCCAGAAAGGCCAGTGCTGCTGAAGTTGCTTTCTTGGAAGAAATCCCTGAATATACACAACTACCTGAGTACATACCATTACCTGAGTATACACCGCTTTTGGAAGGAAGTAGATTCCATCCCCTCTCCGCCGCAGCTGATGAGGAAACTGTCCGCAAGATTGCTTATACATTACCTTGACCCGCATACTATAGCGACAACAAAAAGAAAAGGGCTAGGACTACACTATTTGCCTGACTACATACTGTGATAGAGAAGTTAGCAAAGAAAGAGAAATGTCCTGTATCAGAGATTTTAAGAAGAATAGGGCGGGTGCCAGCCAAGTCCCGTCTTGGGCCGCGAATAGAACCCGTTAGCACCGCAGAGAAACCGAATAAAAAGATGAAAGCCGATCCACTTCGTTATTGTTTCATGATTACAGATCAGGGAGGATACCACCTTCCAACATTCAGCCGACAGACCATCCGGTCCTAGACCTTCTGCTGCTAGAAGGATGGTATGGCGTCCTACTACCGGTCAACTAAGACCAAAATAACGACCAGAAAAGGAAAGTCTCATCAGAAGACCCGAGTCAGAAGAAAGTGCTACTGCAATAAAGGAGACTCTCAGAAATGAAGTTCAACAACCAGCATGAGAGAACTGTGAAACTGCACGAAAAAAGCCATTGGAGGACGCTATGGAAAAGCTAAGAACCGACATTCAACGATTAGCAAGAGAAAGAGAAGAAAAGTTTTGAGATGAAGTTGACTCGTTGGAGTTCATGGATGACAAATATGTGGAGATCAACATGGTTGAGACACGAGCATCGTCAGCTTCGCAAGGTGCCCCAGCAGCTGCAGAGAGGGATGAACCGGAAGCATTAAGAGCACAAATTCGAGAAAAAGATGATACAATCTCTCAAATGAAAAAAAGGATGGAAGAGATGGCTGCAGCTCTAGCCACTCTTTAGAGTCAGGTTCAACCCTAAAGAGAAACACCTCCAGAAGTTATTCATATTACAGACGGAGGAAAAGAGATTACATCCATTAACGGAGACGATCAGCCAAAGAAAGACTCTACTCAGAATATGATTCCATAGAAGGACATCAAGAACATGGTGGAACAGCAAGTGCGAGAAGCCTTAGCACACTCCAAGAACGGAGCATCTATTCAGACGGGTAGACCTTACCCCAAAGAATTCGATGCAGTACAATAACCAAAAGGCTTCGTACCACCTTCGTTCAAGACTTTTGATGGTACCGGAAATCCTCGACAGCATGTTGCACATTTTCGTGCTAGTTGTTGTAACGCCGGTGGAAGTGACGCTTTACTCTTCCAACAATTCGTCAGCAGCCTGTCAGGGATCGCCTTCGATTGGTATGCAGAGTTACCAAACGGTTCGGTAAAGACTTTTACAGAATTGGAAAATCTCTTCGTGAAAAGGTTTGCGTGAGCTCGGCACCATATCACCATCGGTGACTTAGTGGTGGAGAAACGAAACCGAATGAAACTTTAGTGGATTACATACTTCGATGGAGAAATCTAAGCATGAAGTGTGAGCTACAGCCTACAAGAACAACATGCGATCAGTATCCTGCTTAAAAGCATTCACGGCCCGATAGCACTTCTCCTTAAGGGATTCACAATTAAGACTTTCGAGAAGTTGTTAAGCAAGGCCGGGAGCTTGCAAGAGGAAGCAAAACAACTAAGTTTGGTCGATAAAACAGATAAGCAGAAGCCTACGAAGACATTCGAAAAGAAATCCGGGATCGTCGCGGCAGTTGATAAAGGTAAACAGCCGATGCTAATACAGCCGGAGCAGCCACAGTCCAGCTATTAACAACCTCAGTAGAACTACCAACAGCCTCAACCCGGTTATCAGCCAACCCAACAATATGAGCAACCGCCTCGCCCACAACGCACGTTAAAGGAGCTCATAAATAGAGAATATCCATTCAAGAATGAGGCAGTGCCAAAGATGTTCCGCAGTTTGATGAAGACTTCAAATTTTCGACTGCCAGAACCCAAGAAGCTGGAGGAAGTTAACAAGAAAGACCATCCCAACTACTGCCCTTACCACCAGATGCTTGGACATAAGATAGAGGAAGGCATCACCTTTAAAAGTTGGCTTGACAACAATCTCTAAAAAGGGAACATAACGATCCCAAAGGAATACATGAAAGAACCCCAGAAAGGAGGTTCTGTCAATGTTATTTCGACGGATCCCATTGTTCCGATAGACCCTTACACAACTGATGATGGATGGAGTACCGCTTGGACAAAATCATCGAAGAAAATTTTGGATCACATCCAGGCCGCTTCAGCACGTGCTTCAATTCAAAGTTTGAAACCTGTCAAGCCGGCGCTATCGCTTGCAATTGAAGAACCGCTCCAGGAAGAAAAGATCACAGAAAAGAAGGAGATCGAAGAAGAGAAGACCAAGGCTCCTAAGGCTAGACTAGGGGCTGCTTATCCTAGGGTGGTTGTTTCTGATTCGGGGGAAAAATTCCTCGATCATCTGACTCTGTATGGTTATTTGCTCGCTCCAGCGGGATCTTATAATGATAAGAGTTATGGCGTTGGCTACGTTTTGACTGTTTCTAACGATTACGTAACTAACGACAGCCAATCTAATCCGAACCCCGATTTCGATACCAATAACAATTCTCAAATCATACACAACCTCGACAATCATGATGACAGAGAAGACATTCATCAAGAAGGCTACAAAAGTTCAACAAGCAATGAATCTATTTGTGAATTCTAAGGAACTCCAATCACAATAGAGTTAGAGCCTTCACATTCCGAAGCAATCCCAGAAGAACCTGTCATGCCAATTCAAAAGGAGAAACCTGTAAATTCAGTACCAGACTCGAGAAGAAACTGAGACACATGATAACAAAGTGGACTATAACGTGCTAGCCCATCTTAGGAAACTACCGGCCTAAGCCGAGCATCTACGACGCTCCCATCTTATCAAAAGAGATGAGGGAAGCTCGATCGAGGCCTTACTTGATCCGGAGATTTGTTTAGCTCGGATGGCCGGAGATTCCTTGGACGAGGTTTGCTCGTTAAAGGAACAGCGAGGTGTTACCTTCACGGACAGTGATCTACTACTTGGGACAGCTGATCACAACCGACCATTGTACATTTCAGTTACGATCAGAAAATTTACACTCTCCAGAGTATTGGTGGATCCAGGAGCATCGATCAACATAATGAATCTTCGGATGCTAGCATACTTGGAAATTGATGCTCGTGAGCTTGAAGCGGACAAGATGATACTAAGAGGATTCAACCAGAAAGGAGAAAGAGCACTTGGATCAAGTTAATGAAGACCGGTGACTTAGCAAAGACAACCGCAAAATTCCATATAATTGATTCTGAAACATCGTTCAACGCGCTACTGGGCCGACCATGGATACATGAGAACCGGATGGTACCGTCGTCTCTGCATCAGTGCATAAAATACTACGAAGGAGGAGAACAGTGCATTAAAGGTGATTTGCAACCTTTCTCCGTACATGAGATTGGAGTCCATGAAGATGCAGCTTATTACGCACCTCCGAAGAAGACTATCTTCTCCAGAAACACCGTGCTAAGTGAAGCAAAAGAAATTTGAGACAATAAAGAACCTGAAGTTCTAGTCCAACAGTCACTCATCACTCCCTTACGGCGAGATGGTGAAGGTTTCTCCAGAACTCGCATCCGAGGTCGAGGCCGGGGACGAGGTCGTGGAAGAGACACTGGGACAGTTGGACAGAAAAAAGCCGATGATCAATGTTGATTGGGAAAACAGCTCTGAGGAAGAAGAGGAAATCAAGAAAGAAGCAGCTACAATAAACCAGAAGAAACCACAATTCAAGATTTCTCTCGAAGATGGGAAGAACGAAGAATACAAATCGATGTATGAGAAGATTAACCACTATGTACACACTATGACCTTGACCCCTATCCAGTCTAATAATATTGAGGGTATGGTGGTCAAAGAAGTACGTGGCAGCGGTGCAAAGCCAATTAAATTTTACCGTGGCACTTCTTTTCATATACTGAAAACAATGTACAATTTGAAGATGTCACTTCTTTCAAATTAATGGAATTGCCTTTTGAGTGGTACTCTCCCTGTGTTCAAAATTTAATTCAACAAGGTGCCTTTCCTCTCCAAAGACAAAAGGCCGAGCATAACACTTCAAAAAATTATGGAATAATGCCGGTCGGCCTCCCAATTCAAAACATGGTCTCGGATTCAGCACAGTAAGTTCAGTTGACGATACCGAATTTTGCTTGGTTGTTACTTGCGAACCTAATGAAGACTGTTTAGAAACTACAGAAGATCTTGAAGATCTACAAATTGGAGATGCTCCACCAGAATTCGAAGAAGAGATCAAATCTACAGTAGATGAGTTAATGGAAGTTAACTTAGGTACTAGCGAAAAACCTAGACCAACCTTTGTTAGCTCCTTACTCAATAAAGAAGATTCCAAGGAAATGATCAAGCTATTAATGGAATTCAAGGACTGTTTTGCTTGGAGTTACGAAGAAATGCTAGGATTAGCTCCAGAAGTCGTAGTTCACAGGCTAGGAGTAGATCCTACTTCCGTGCCAGTCAGACAAGCTTCCAGAAGAATGCGTCTAGAAATTGAACAACAAGTAATAACTGAAGTTAAGAAGCTAATAGACGCTAGTCCGTGAATAACAATACCCTACTTGGCTAGCCAACGTGGTACCGATCAGAAAGAAGAATGGTCAGATCAGAATCTGCGTAGATTTCAGAGACTTGAACAAAGCATGTCCGAAGGATGAATTTCCACTACCAATCCCAGAATTGATGATCGACTTCGCTTCGACACATGAAATATTCTCTTTCATGGATGGATCTTCAGGATACAACCAGATGAAGATGGCACCAGAAGACGAAAAGCTCACAGCTTTCAGAACGCCGATAGGAGTATATTGCTACACAGTAATGCCATTCGGACTAAATAACGCAGGAGCAACATACCAAAGAGCAATAACAAAGATTTTTGATGAGCTCATTCACAACCAAGTTGAGTGCTATGTGGATGATGTGGTCATCAAAAGCAAACTGAAGGAAGATCACCTGTATGATTTGACAATTGTTTTCGAGCGACTAATGCGATACAACCTTAAGATGAATCCCTTAAAATGCGCCTTCGGCGTCACCTCCGGGAAATTCTTAGGATTTATTGTCCGACATCGCGGGATCGAAATTGATCCGGAAAAGATTAAAGCTATCTTAGAAATACCGCCTCCCAAAACCTTAAAACTGCTACGATACTTTTAAGGGAAGCTGACATATCTTCGAAGCTTTATTTCGAACTTGTCAGGTAGGTGTCAGCCCTTCTCGGCATTAGTTAAAAAGGATGCCAAATTCGTTTGGGAAGAGAAATGCCAACGGGCCTTCGAGGACATTAAGCAATACTTAATGACACCTCCCGTCTTAGCAACCCCGATCTCGGGTAGGCCGTTGATACTTTATACCGTGGCTCTAGACGACTCCTCGGAGCCCCGCTAGCCTGTAGTCAATGATGAGGGGAAAAAAAATACTCTCTACTACTTAAGCCGTCGTCTGATTCCGACAGAAGTAAAGTATCCTCCAATTGAGAAGCATTGTTTGGCCCTGATCTTCGCCGCACAAAAACTCAGGCATTACATGCCCTCTCATAAGGTCAACCTTATTTCAAAAGTTAATCCATTGCAATATTTGATGACCCATCCAACACTTTACGCAGGCTTGCCAGGTGGTCGATGATACTATTACAATTCGACATAACTTTCGTTCCTCTTCGTGCCGTTAAGGGACAAATCCTAGTGGATTTCCTTGCAGCACACCCTTTGCCGGCAGAATTGCCTCTCGACGATGATTTGTCTGACGAATAGATAATGAGCCTAGAGGACACCGATGATCGACGTTGGGAACTATACTTCGACGGAGCATCATCAGCACAGAAAGACAAAGAATTGCAAACGATAGTGCACGGTAAGGCAGGAATCGAACTAATCTTTATAACACAGGAGCGGGGGATGTTAAGATACTCCTACCACTTAACAGAGCCATGCACAAACAACGAGGCAGAATATGAAGCCCTCATAACAGGACTAGAACTAACCATTCAAATGGGAATAACAGACATCAACATCTACGGAGATTCTCAGTTGATCATTCAACAGGTTGCAGGACAATACAGAATTTTAAAACCAAGACTCGAGCAATACTTTCAGTATGCCATGAAACTGTTGGAACAAATTCCGAATGTAACAATCTACAAGATCCCCAGAAGAGAAAATGCTCTCACGGATGCGCTAGCTCGCGTTGCAAAAGAATTTGCCTGTTTAAAAGATGAGTCAGTTGAAATATTAGTTCAAGGACGACAGGTCCTAACACAGCTCGACATGGATATGATACAGAAATCAGAAAAAGTAGAGGAATCAGTTGCAGCAGTGACGGAAAACACAGAAGATTGGCGTCAGCCGCTAATAGAATACCTGCAAACAGGGAAATTACCAGATGATAAGTCATTAGCACATCAAATCAAGAAAAGAACTCTGTCTTACGCATTAATAAACAATACATTATACAGAAGGTCTTTTAATCAGATGTGGTTAAGATGCCTGAGCGGGTCCGAGGCTCGTGAAATTGTCAAAGAAGTGCATTCAGGATTTTGTGGCACTCATCAGTCGGGTCCGAAAATGAAAATGAAAATGAAAATTAAGAGACTAGGGTATTATTGGCCCTCGATAATGACCGATTGCATGAAGATTGCCAAAAGTTGTCACCAGTGCCAAGTGCACGGAGTGGTTCTACACCAACCTCCAAACGTGCTACATCCGACAATTGCATCGTGGCCATTTGAGTGTTGGGGCACATATATAGTGGGTCCGATAGAACCACCTTCTTCAAGAGGACATTGCTTCATCCTTGCAGCTGCAGACTACTTTTCTAAATGGGCAGAAGCAGTTCCACTCAGAGAAGTGTAGGCACACCACGTGCTACAATTTTTCAAGAATCAAGTTGTATACCGTTTCGGAGTACCACGCAGAATCATTTCAAATAATGGGTCTGCATTCAAAAGCACAAAAATCAATAATTTTGTCAGAAGACATGGAATCGATTGGCGATATTCAACAATCTACTACCCAAGAGCAAACGGCTTGGCCCAGGCTTTTAATAAAACCCTCGTTCAGATTTTAAAGAAAACTTTGGATGACAACAAGAGAAATTAGCACGAGAAGTTGTTAGAAGCCTTATGGGCCTACAGGACGACTTTCAGGACTCCTACTCGCTCACACCTTACACTTTGGTGTACGGGTCCGAGGCAGTTTTACCTTTAGAGGTTCAACTTCCATCATTCAGGATTGCAGTTGCAAATAAAATTACTACAGAAGAAAATGTCAGATTACGACTGGAAGAACTGGAAAACTTGGAAGGAAAAAGACTTGCAACACAACAATATTTGGAACTGTACCAAGCTACGATGATCCAGGCCCATGATAAACTGGTCCGCCCAAGAACTTTCAAAGTTGGTGACTTAGTTCTTATTCTCAGAAGACCTATTCTTGCACATCGCAAGATAGGAGGCAAATTTGAACCAACTTGGGAAGGGTCGTTTGTAGTTAAGGAAGTCTACTCAGGAGGCTCCTACCAACTTGTGAATTGCCAAGGAGAACGACAAATGCTTCAATCAACGGACGATATTTGAAGAAGTATTACGCAACCTGATATTTCGAAGGGTGGCCTCTAAAATAGAGACTTATCCCTAGAAACACGGGTAAAGTAATCACTTTGTGATAGGATCCGAACCCAAAAACAAAAAAAATGGATAAAAAATATATGTGCTAAAAATAAAATATGTGAAAATCATAATAATAAAGTTTTACCCTTTGTTTAAAATTAAATCTTGTTCCTGATCTTTCTTCATCTTTTCCTACTTTCCTTAAAAATTAAAATTGGAATAAGTGAATAGAAATCTTCAGTGATAAATACTTTCTTAATGTTCTTGTTCTTAGTACAACCCCTGATCATTTCCTTGTCTTCTTTGCAGGGAAATGTTGAACGGGCGGTTGGTCCTAAACTTTAAAAATGGCGTGAGTCTCGCACTCGATGAAAAGAGGGTGAAGGATGGAGCAGTGATAGAAATTGATTCTTACTTCACACCGGCCCGGCCTATAGTATGAAGAAAATGATTGGGTCCACGTGGACCGAGAAGAGCTTCATAGCCGGACGGTGATGAAGATGGGTGGCCCGAGCCACCAATCCACCAACAAGAAAAGAAAGACGAACACCGAGGAAAGTAAGAAAATCGAGTCGGTAGTTAGCACGACGGAGGGCGGGCTCATCGGCGCCGCGCCGCGCGAAATTCAGAAGTGAGGAGAGCTACACTCACTCGCTACTCAAAGAAGGAATAAAAATCACCGTATCCGCAAGATGTTGACTAAACTAGCGAGCGGATCAATACGAGGAAACAACCACCTTCGCCAACACACACATCTCGAAGATGTCGGTTCATCGAGAACACGAAAAGAGAGAACAAGTTCCAAGAACAACGAAAGGATAAACAAAACTCTAAGAAGACCGGAGAGCGGAGAGATTACCACGATGCCGGATGGAGCCATCGGTGGTAAGAAACCTTGTTGCGAGAGCAGCCCCGGAGGATGTCCCGACGTAGATAATCCCCGAGGAGCCAAGGTATGCGGGGAGAACGTGACGAGATTGAGCCATACATCCCGCAGTACGTTACTAGGCCTCGTCACTTGCAGATCATCCCAGAATATGAACTAGAAAGAATGCAAAATGTTGAGAAGAAAACCTTCTAATACTTTGAGAGGATTAGAGGCAAAAGAATCAACATTTTGGAAGGCCTCGTGTTACACACAGGTGTATTCTCAGAGTACGAGCAACAACAGATTGTGGATTGCATTTTAGAACTTCAAAAGATGGGTCGAGCAGGTCGTCTGAGAGAAAAGACTTATTCGGAACCCCGGAAATGGATGCCAGGGAAAGGAAGAGTCACAATACAATGCGGATGTTGCTATAACTTCACGAGAGGACGAAAAGAAATCCACCGGGGATACTCCGTCACGGTGAGGTTGATCCGATGCCGAGAATAATTAAAAGAATGGTGAAAAGAATGATAACGTGGAGAGTACTGCCGATGGACTGCATACCCAACAGTTGCATCATCAACATTTATCAGAAGGGCGACTGCATACCTCCACACATAGACCACCATGACTTTGTCAGACCTTTCTGCACAGTTTCGTTCGTCAACCAATGCAATATCATGTTAGGATCTGACCTCCGGATAGCAGGCCCGGGTAAGTTCCGAGGGCCGGTGGAAATACCACTTCCGGTAGGTTCCGTCATGATATTACAAGGAAATGGAGCAGACATCGCAAAACATTGTATACCGGGAGTACCAGTGGAGCAGATCTCCGTCACTTTTAGAAGGTTGGACGACAGAAAGGCGCCTTACCACTTCCAGCCAGATCCAGAATTAGAGAGTCTCCGGCCCTACGAGCTGTGAGTTACACGGGAAATAACACACCTCCAATGCACATCCATGCGACATTCCTGCCAAGGATGGCTTGGAAGGTGATGTTATTGACTGTGTATCTCATTACTCAAACATGGATTTCTAACAGATACTTTTTGGATGGATCAACAAGAATCATACATAGTCCGTTTTGAGTCATGGATTGTATGAGAAATATTTCAGATCGAGTTGTACGATGTATCTTCAACAAGATTGGAATGAAAGTGACCATGTCACATTTTGCCTTCACCTCTTTTTGTGCAAATTGACTGGGAAACGCCATTAAAGTTAAATGAACTTCGAATAAAGAACAGAAAAGAAAAGGAGAATAAATAAGAAACTCTCTTTCATAAAAATCCAAACATTAAAAAGAACTTCAAATCCACATGAACTCCTACAAACATTCTCTGCACTTTACAATATGTTTTCACAATCTCTGCATTCATAAATCCCAGCAATATGTTCAGTCTCTGCATTCATAAAACTCTGCATTCCCAAATATCAACAAAATCTTTCACAACCACTGCATAAACTGAATCTCAGCAAAAATTCCCCATGGACCTCAGCAAAATTTCCCTCAATCTCCGCATAAATAAATTTCGACAAAATCCAGTAATCTCAGCATTCGGGATAGGCTTCTGCCCTACTCCCATCTCAGCAATCTCAGCATTCGGGATAGACTTTCGCCGTACTCCCATCTCAGCAATCTCAGCATCCGGGATAGGCTTCCGCCTTACTCCCATCTCAGCAATCTCAGCATTCGGGATAGGCTTTCGCCGTACTCGCATCTCAACAATCTCAGCATTCGGGATAAGCTTCCGCCCTACTCCCATCTCATGAATCTCAGCATTCGGGATAGGCTTTCGCCATACTCCCATCTTAGCAATCTCAGCATTCGTGTTAGGCTTTCGTCGTACTCCCATCTCAGCAATCTCAGCATTCGGGATAGGCTTCCACCCTACTCCCATCTCAGCAATCTCAGCATTTGGGATAGGCTTCTGCCCTACTGCCTGCTCAGCAATCTCAGCACTCGGGATAGGCTTCCGCCCTACTGCCTGCTCAGCAATTCTCAGCACTCGGGATAGGCACAGTCTTACTCCTTTCTCAACAATCTCAAAATTCGACCCTCTCGACAAGGAATTGAAATTAAAACACTCTGCATTTCAGATAGGCTTTGTCCTATTCTTCCTCAGCATTTGGAATAGATTCAGTCCTACTTCCTTCTCAGCATACAAATGCATTCGGGTGGGCCTTAGCCCTACTCTTTTCTTCGCATAAAATTAAAATTGAAACTCGAATCGAAATTCAAACTCATAATTAAAACTTAAAATAAAAAAATGAAACGAATCTAAGATCCAATCTCTTAAAATCTTGTGATGCGAAATTCACCTCCTCTTTCCCAGCGAGAGTTCTGGAATCTTCAGTCTTGGAGATTTCCCTGATACTCCCCAGTGGAAATTTCTTACACATTGTCCTAAGTTTGTCACTTGGACATCTGTTCTGGTTCTATTGATCTCTTCGGTCAACGCCAATATGTGTGGTGTGCTTGGTTAGCACACCACACCTATTGGGGGTCCATTTGTTGACCTCATTTTTGATGAGGTCTTCATTTCCCTCTTTAGTGCTTAGGATCTAGCCTTAGGCTTTTCCTTTGACTATCTTAGAGGACTAGAATTGGGACCCATCCTTTAGAAATTTAAATCACTTCTTGTCTCCCTGTAAACCCCACAAGCTTGATTGTAGACCCCTAATCACCTAGAGGGTTGAAATCAAATGTGAAGGTTTAAAGGATGAGTTCCCTATAGGACTCTTTGGCTTTAGGACCACCACAGGTGGCTTGTTCGAGTGAGGGTCGACTTACACACTCACTACACTCATACTCTACACTCTCACACACACAATCCAAATCCTAAAACCACACCCATACCCAACTTGACTCCTTGACTCATTTAGGTAATTCATATGGATGCACCTTAACCCCTAAGCCCCTGGCCAAGAGGGTTAGGAACAACATAGAGAATGCCTCAAATAAGTCCCTCATGGCTCATATAGGCTTAATATGACTTCTTGTCTCAACCAAAGTGATTCCATCTTGCTCAATTTTAATCAATCTTCATTCTTCCAAAATTTCAATTTTTGGCCCCGGGGCCCCGGCCCCACCAAACCTACCAAATGCCCTTGGAACTACCCAAAATTTGCAAAATCACCTAAATTACCCAAAATTCCGCAAAACCATTCCTAAACATTTCCCTCCACTCAAATTGATCATCCATAGCCAAAAATACCAAAAATTCCAAAAGTAACCCCCAGTACCCTCCAAATACCCAAAATACCCCTCTTGACCCAAAAATCCAAAAAATTTAGAAAATTCCCAGAAAATTTCAGAAAATCCCAAATATTCCCAATTTCATTTTGTCCAACTACACCATGGTCCAATTTTATCAATTTACCCCACTTTTACCAAAACCCCCAATTTAGCCCATTCTTAACCCAAATGAACCCAATGTCAAACTAAATCTACCCAATTGACCCCAATTTTGGTCCAATTCAATTCTAAACTTTAAATTAATATCCAAAATATCAATCTAGACCAAATTCAAGTCCAATTTGATTGATATTTGGATCCAATTTCACTTTTGATCTTAAAGCCCAATTTGGACCCATAACCCAAGCTTAGCCCAAACCAACCCAATTCAACTCCAATTAACCCCAAAACTTTTCTAAACCTTACCTAACATCCCCACAAACAAAATAATAACATGATTTGCCCAAAATTTGGACCCAAACCCCACTCAAATTCAACCCAAAACCAAAAAACCCAATTTTGACCTAAACCCAAACCTAACCCAAATAAGCCCAAATCCCAAAACCAAAACCCAACCAAAGTTGAAACCTCTTTTAAACACTCCCATAAACATTTCACAACATTAATATTACATCAATTTCAACCCTAGCCCAACATTGGCCCAAATTAGCCCAATTTGACCTACATTGGCCCATGTACCAAATGAACCCAAATTCAACCCAATTCAATTCTAAACCACCTCAAATTTATTTCAAATCACTCATGACACACCCTTAAACAAAACCAAAAATTATTTGGCCCAAACATCTACAAAATTCCCATCCATGAATTCATTCTTAAACCTAAAGGCTCATTCCCTTAAGCCTTCCTAAAGCCTATCCAAAGCAAGTTCAAAAGCCCAAAATCCATCTCAAAGCCCACATGATAATCCTCTATCATCATCCATTTGATAAAACCATCCCCTAAGTTCTAAATCCATAATGAAATAATTCCAAATCAAGCCATATGCTAAATCCCATCAAATCACCCCTAAATTACCAAAATTTCTAAAACCCTTTTTCATGACGTTGACTTCACTTTTCCCAAACCAAAGGTGAGCCATGAAGCCATGCATGAGCCACATGTGAGCAATGAAAGCCTTGAAAACTTCACCATACCCAAAATGGCAAGAAGAGGGGACCCTTTAATGATGCTCTTAAGAGTGATTAACCACTCCCATGTCTCCCCTAAACCTTGCTTAAACTTAATTGTACTTGGATGGTGACCCTTCCCCACTAATTAAGTTGACCTAAACCACTTTCTCTTCAGCCCAAACTAGCCATGGGGAGGTGCACCTAGCCCAATCCATGCGTTTGACCAAACTTAGCCAAAATGCACCCTTACCCCATTCCACTTTGATTCAAACCCTTTAGACCTGGCAAAGCTCAATTGCCTGCACAAACCTCCAGCCCTGACCCACCTGAAACTGAGGGTGACCCATGCCTGCCGTCCAGCCACCTGGATAGCCGGAAAACACCACACCCGAGAGCTCCCATGTGAGCCAACATTGAAATTCCCCCTTGCTGAGCTGCCCCAAGTCCAGTGGCCACCAAGGCTGTTCTTCTCTTGCATAGAGCAGCTGATCCCAAGCCCTAACTCCCCCTGGGAGCCCCTCCAGCCTCTCATATTTAAAATCCACCTCCTCTCGGCCATGGGAGGTGCTGAACCAAACCTTGCTAAAACCCTGCCAAAATCATCCCAGACCACTCTGTACACATAGAAAACTTGATCCCCACTGAAATCACCCTGCCATTTCCTCTCTGTGAGCTCAATTTCAGAGTTGAAATTCAAGCCCAAAACCAGGAAACTTCACCACAGTGAGCCAATCTCCAAATTGATTGGTCCTACACCTTCACCAGACCAAGAGGAGAAATTTCCCAGCAAAAGCCCCCTCACCAGGCCAGCCATTGCTTCCAGCCTCCAAGCTTTGTGATCGGGCTTGGTCGAAATCATACCTAGACAATTCACTAGGCCAAGGGACTTCATCTGGAGCTTGCTTGGACCCAATCGAATGTGACACAACTCTCAGATCGAAGCTTGTCGGCATATTTTTAGGTTGTGTTGTATTTTGAAAGGGGTCGCCTACGTAAATTGTCGGCGAATTTTTAATTTAATTTAAATAAATAATTTGAAAAGTAGTATTTGATTTTAAAAATAATTTTTAAATTTGAAGATTCTAAGATATGAAATCAAACCGATCTCACATCCCAAATAGTTTATATAAATGAGCACCGCATCACAAACTGTGTATCTACCCCGAAGAATAGACACACTGCTTGATGATCGGGCTCGATTAAATAAACTAAAAGATTTGTGACAACCGTTTGGTCTGCGAACCAATTTTATGTGCCGACAAGTTCCCCTGCTTAATATGAAAACATTAAACAGGGTTTATATTACTTGGGTTCTTTAAAATTCCCTATAAGGGCAAGCCCCTATAGTTAATTACATCTTAAGTGACGGGAATCACCTAAGAAAACTCTCGATAATAATCAATAGTTCTGCTCTCAAGAATTTCAAAGTTTAAGTTTTCAAGGGATTGAATTTTGGAATTTCAATAGGGAATGGATCAAATTTGGAACATTTTGTTTTGGGAATTCAAAGGAAGAAAAGTAGGAGAAATTACAGATTCGAAGCGAACTTCGGTAATTTCCCGACTATCCTATTGTTTGGTTTGAATTTAGGAAAGTCCTAATGTTCATTTAATGTTTTGATCTTGCCAATTTTAATTAATTAGGACTTATATTTGTATGATAAAATCATACAAATAGCCTGGAAGATGTGAGGGTTTATGTCGTACCAAACGACTACCTCGGAGTCCTAAGACCAGTTAGGGCTTAATTTACATGACATGATTATGCAAATGCCTAACGAAGAGTTGAGGATTTATGTTGCACTAGGCAAACTACCTCGAAATCCTATTGCTTGGTTATTTAATTCTATGAAAGTTTTGCTGAAGTAGACTCAGGTTTTGCTGATGACGATGGCCGTGCTGCCCACCATGCTCCGAGCTCCTTGTTGTCGCAGAGGTTTAGTTATAAAAGTCATAAATCGTGAGATGAGAAAAGTGTTTTGTTTTAGAGAAAATCTTAACTTCCAAGTGTTTTTTATGTTTT
Organism: Papilionanthe hookeriana x Papilionanthe teres; assembly: GCA_022702705.1. Taxonomy (NCBI): domain Eukaryota; kingdom Viridiplantae; phylum Streptophyta; class Magnoliopsida; order Asparagales; family Orchidaceae; genus Papilionanthe; species Papilionanthe hookeriana x Papilionanthe teres. The sequence goes on along the minus strand of CM040425.1, from coordinate 149,113,623 downwards.
ATTTAAAACAAATCTTAAAGTTGATTATAACAACACCAGTTAAGATCCCACGGTTCCATCCTTCCGGCATCGTTATTTTTATCGGATTCACTTAGTCGAGTTGAATTTGCTAAACTCAACTAAATGAGTTCCACACTTTCATTTAGACCGTGGGAAATCCCGTTAGCAACACGTAGGTTACATCATCCGAAGTATTCCCGATCATCCAACAGGACGTTTTAATTTAATTGTAATTGTAGTTTTGTGTTCTGTTTGTGATTAAATTTTGAGTTGTTTTATATTTTGAAATATTGTGGTGGTGAATTTTATCTTGCAACGACTTTTAATTTAGTTTTGGTTTCAGTTTTAGGGGCTATCCTAAAGGTGTGGGTTTTCATGCAACAGTTGTTTATCATGCAAGAAAAGTAAGTGCGATGCGATTAAAGAAATTGCAATAAAGTAAATTACAATAAAATAAAAGCGTACCTGGAGGGTCTTCCCGTCATCCCAAGCTGCACTTAAAACACAATTAGAATATTTAAGCAAGTTCCTAGGTAAATCTAAGGGAAGGGTTATGGTTTTCTACCAAATTCCTAATCCTATAGCTTGTCATTTCCTATGACGTCTAGGTTCTTGTGTTTTGGTTTGAGGACGATTTTCTTCATCAAAGAATAATTAAGTTCAATTGTTCTTATGAATATCCTACCATATTGAGGAAGTGCTTAAGAAGAATCTTAAACATCTTTTCAATATTGCTAGGATTGTTTTAAGTCCAAATAAATTTTATTATACAAATGAATTAATCATCCGAGAATTCAAGTTTTGTTATCTTGCTCAGTGAACTAGGACATTTGAATATCCTATAAGTGAAGTAACATTTCATTTAATGTTCTGTTTAGGAGTTATGATAACCAAAGCTTTCGAGGGCAAATTGGTGTTCAAATGGTTTGTGATTTAATTTAATTTCAGTTATCGAATTTAAATTTGGAATAGTGTTCAAGTTGCTTTATATTTAATTTCTATATGTCTTAGGTGATGTTATTTAATTCAATTTAATTTAACTTTAATTTAATTTAATTTGGTTTATTTTTAACTTTAATTTAATTTTAATTTTTAATTTTAATTTTAATTTTAATTTTAATTTTAATTTTAATTTTAATTTTAATTTTAATTTTAATTTTAATTTTAATTTTAATTTTTAATTTAATTTTAATTTTATTTTAATTTGATTTTATTTTATTATTTTTTTTATCTTAATTTAATTTAATTTAATTTAATTTAATATGTTTTAATTTAATTTAATTTAATTTAATTTAATTTAATTTAACTTAATTTATTTGATTTAATTCAATTTAAGTTAATTTAATTTGTTTGATTTAATTTAATTTAATCTTTAATTTAATTTGTTTTTTTTATTTTAATTTAATTGAAAATTTAAAAAGAGTTTAATAATTTAACTTTTAATTTAATTTTAATGATTAAGTCCCTTAACATTTTAAAACTTAAATTTCAATTATCATTTTAATTAGGAAATTAAATATTATTGAGATGAATAATTTACGGATTTTTAAATTAAAGAACAAATCTCTTCCTAATAATATCCCTATTTAATAATTCCAATTTTATTATTCTTCCAAATTTAATCAATTATTTAATTAAAGTTTATTTCAATTATCTTTAAATTGTTTAGTAGGTTTCTACCCTTTAATTATTTAAATTTCAATCATCCAAATCAGATTAAGATCAAATATTTTACTCTTTAATTTTATTAAACCTAAAGTTTTAATTAAGGGTTGAAATTTTTTAATTACCATTTTGCCCTTCAAGCTTAATAATTTCATAACTCACTAAATTGAGCTTAAATGAACTTGAAATTTTTATGTGACTTCACTCATATGCCAATAAAGACATGAGAGGAGAAAATGTAATTTTTCTATATTTAATTTATTTATGTAATTATTTTTGGTGGAAAATAGAGATTTCCAAAGAAAATTTAATAATATGACCAAGGGAAAGTTTCTGTTCTTAAGAAAATTATGGAACATTCCTAATGACCATAGGACAACTTGGACCAATTTTGGTGATTTTTTGAATTATATTATTTTTATTATAATTATTTTAAGTTTTGGAGTATTAATTAATTTAAAAATAAAATAAAGGTTGAAAAATAAATTTTATATTTTTCAAAAAATCTCTCTGATGTCAAGGAAATCAGAGAATCAATTTTTATAATTTTCTGATTTTTCTTTGATTTAGTAGAATTATTTTAGTGAAAAAGCTAAAAAAATACATTTTTTAATTTTAAAATTACCTTAGGGCTTTAAAATTTAATATCTCATTAAATAGACCTAAGAAAAATATGGGGTTTGTTCCTAAGTGCTTAAAATTCAAAATGTGACATTTTGGTGAATTTTATTCTTTTTATGATTTTTATTATTTTTTAATTATTAAAATATTAAAATAATGCAAAAAATTAAATTTTCTTAGAAAATTGCAATTTTAATTTTCTTAAATTCCCCTGATATCAGAGAGGCTCCAAAACCAATTTGGTGAATTTTTGAAAGATATTTTGAAAGTTATGAATTTTTGAAATTCAAATTGATTAAATGGCTTGATCAACCCATTTAGTAGGGCTAACCAAGTCCAATTGAATTCAAATTTTTATGGTGGGTTCCTCTGATCCTAAAGGTTAGTGGAGAATTGATTTCAAGTCAATTTGATGTATGGTTAGCTCTAATTAATTAAGGAGCTATTTTGGGTGTTTAAGCCAATTATGGTTATTCTAAGTGAATTAATTCAAAACCTATTTTTCCTAGGGTCCTCTGGTTATAAGAAACATCACCAAATTTTCCTTGAATTTATTTCACAACATGCTAATTGCTGGATTTAAAATACTCTAAACAGCAACATGAATTTGAAAAATCAATAACTTCTCATAGGGATGGCCTCTGACTTTGGAAAATTCAAGGAATGTTTCCAAATTCAGAGGCTTCAAAAGCCCTATGGTCTCATGCCATGGTGAATTTCCTATAAGAATGGAGAATTAAAACAATGCAGAGGGGAAATAAATCATTAAAAATAAAATACTTGATGAAATTAAATGATTTCTTTTCCACATTATTCTCCTCTCGTTCACCGAGCAAGAGGGTATTTTTATTTTATTTTTCTGATTTTCCTACACAAAGTTATGGGTTTTTGAAGTTTAGGGAATTAAATAAATCGAAAAATACCCTAATTTTCTATTTATCCACGCGGCGCCGCGTCAACCTCGGCAGCTCTGAAACGCCGCGTGGCGCTCTCTGAGTCGACGCTGCCATCCGACTCAGCGCTCCGGGGGCCCGCTGTGTCGTTCCGTCTCCTCATCCGGCGCGATCCTAGCCATCCGTCCGCGCGTGTATTAAATGAACGACATCCGTTCATCATCCCCAAGCGTCCTAGCCCGAGAACCGTCCACACTAAGTCCCTAATATCTCACTCAATACTTAACGGATTTTGGTGTTCTTGTGCTCTATGGATTCGTCTTGAAGAGACGAACACATCTATACGGTGATCATGCATTGAAATTAAAGCATCTGAAATGGGGAATCTCCAGAAGCTCGGGATAAAGAGTTAGCTCATACCTTTGCTCAGATGAAGTATCATGGTCTGGTGAATTGCCTAGGTATGATTTCGACCAAGCCCGATCGCAAAGCTTAGAGTTTGGAACAGATGGGTGGCCTGGAGAGGGGGCTTTTGCTGGTGGACTCCTTCCCTTGGTCTGGAGAAGTGTCCTGGTTTTGGGTGGAATTTTGGCTGAGAAATTGGGCTCTGGTTGTGGGGATTAGGGCAAATTGTCACTGGGGATCAACTGCTCTAAGTATGGAGAGTGTTCTGGAGCAATTTTGGCGGGGTTTCGCAAGGTCCGGCTCGGCACCTCTCATGGCCGAGAGGGGTGGTGTTTAAATAGAGGTGGCCTGGAGGGCCTCGCGGGGATGGCCAAGGGTTGGGATCACCGCTGCCGGGCACGGGAAGAACAACCATGGTGGCCATTGGGCATGGGGCGGCTCGGCAAGGTGGAATTCCAAAGTTGGCTCACATGTGAGCTCTCGGGTGTGGTGTTTTCCGGCGACCCGGTGGCTGGCCGGCTGTGCACTCGGTCACCATCTTGTTCGAGTGGGTCGTGGCCGGGGTTTAGTGTAGGCAATTGGCAAATGCCATGTGTAAAAGGCTTGGATTAGAATGGAATGGGAGAGGGCTCATTTTGGCTCAAATTGGTCAACCCATTCATTTGGGCTAGGTGCACCACCCACGGCTTGGTTTAGGCTGAAGAGAAAGTGATTTGGATCAGCTTGATTAGTAGGGTCAAGTCACAATGCAAGTACAATTAAGTTTAAGCATGGTTTAGTGGAGTCATGGAAGTAGTTAATCACTCTTAAGAGAATATGGAAAGGGCCTCCTCCTCTTGCCATCTTGGGTATGGTGAGGTGGAAAGTAGATTCCATGGCTCTCATGGCTTCCATGTGGCTCATGCATGGCTTCATGGCTCATCTTTGGCTTTGGGAAAAGTTAAGTCAATTTCATGGAAATGGATTTAAGAAAAAATTTGGTATTTTGATGGGAATTTGTATGGGGCTTAATTTGGAATGGCTTCATGATGAATTTTCAAACTTAGGGATTGATTTTAATTAAGGGTATGATGAGAAGAATTTGTCATATGGGCTTTAGCATGAAATTTGGGCTTTTAGGAAGGTTTCATGTAAGTGGGCTTTTGGTTTAAAAATAGATTTATGGATGGTAATTTTGTAGAAGTTTGGGCCAAATAATTGTTGGGTTTAGCTCATGGATGTGTCATGAGTGACTTGAAGCAAATTGAGAGTGATTTGAGTTTGAATTGGGTTGAATTTGGGCTCCTTTGGTGAATGGGCCAATATAGGTCAAATTGGGCTAACTTGGGCAAATGTTGGGCTAGGGTTGAAATTGATGTAAAATAAATGTTGAGAAATTTTTATGGGAGTGTTTCAAAGAGGTTTTGGCTTTGGTTGGGCTTTGATTTTGGGGTTTGGGCTTATTTGGGTTAGGTTTGGGTTTAGGTCAAAATTGGGCCTTTTTGATTTTGGGTTGAATTTGAGTGGGGTTTGGGTCCAAATTTTGGGTAAATCATGTTAGTGTTTTGTTTGTGGGGATGTTAAGGAAGGTTTAGAAAATATTTGGGGTTAATTGGAGTTGAATTGGGTGAGTTTGGGTTAGGTTTGGGTTATGGGTCCAAATTGGGCTTTAAGGCCAAAAGTGAAATTGGATCCAAATGTCAATCAAATTGGACTTGAATTTGGTCTAGATTGGTGTTGGGAATGTTGAATTGAAGTTTATAATTGAATTGGACCAGAATTTGGATCAATTGGGTAGGTTTGGTTTGACATTGGGTTCACTTAGGGTTAAAATGTATAAAATTGGGGGTTTTGATAAAAGTGGAGTAAATTGACAAAATTGGCTCATGGTGTAGTTGAACAAAATGCAATTGAGAATATTTGGGATTTTTTGAAATTTTCTGGGAATTTTCTGAATTTTTGGATTTTTGGGTCAAGAGGGGTATTTTGGGTATTTGGAGGGTATTGGGAGGTATTTTTGGAATTTTTGGTATTTTTGGCTATGGATGATCAATTTGAGTAATGTGGAAATGTTTGGGATTGGTTTTGAGGAATTTTGGGTGATTTGGAAATTTTGGAGGATTTCGAGGGTTTTGGGTAGGCTAGGCGGGTGTAGGGCCCCGGGGTCAAAAATTGAAAATTTGAAAAATTGAAGATTGGGTGAATGTAAGTGGGATGAAATCATTTTGGTTGAGCCTTGAAGTCATATCAAGTCCACATGAGCCATGAAGGGACTCATTTGAGGCATCCACTATGTTGTTCCTAACCCTCTTAGCCAAGGGCTCAGGGGTTAAGGACCATCCATGTGAATCACCTACATGAGTCAGGAGGTCAAGTTGGGTATGGTTGTGGTTTTTAGGATGTGTATGAAAGTGTAGTGTATAGGTGTAGTGTGTGTGTAAGTCAGCCCTTCACCGGACCGAGCCACCTGCAAGGCGATCCTAAGGCCAAAGAGTCCTATAGGAACTCATCCTTTAAACTTCCACATTTGATTTCAACCCTCTAGGTGATTAGGGGTCTACAGTCAAGTTTGTGGAGTTTGTAGGGAGTTAAGAAGTGGTTTGAATTTCTAAGTGGTGGGTCCCAATTCTAGTCTTCTAAGATAATCAAAGGAAAAGCCTAAGGCTAGATCCTAAGTACTAAAAAGAAGAAGAGAAGACCTCATCAAAAATGAGGTCAACAAATGGACCCCCAATAGGTGTGGTGAGCCGACGGAGCACACCGCGCGTATTGGTGTTGACCGAAGCGATCAACAAAACCAACACAAACGTCCAAGTGACAAACTTAGGACAAAGTAGAAGAATTTCCGCTGGGGAGTGTCAAGTATATCTCTGAGACTGGAGATTCCTGAACTCTCGCTGGGGAAAGGAAAAGGAGGTGAATCCCAAATCACATGACCTGGGGGAATTTCAATTTAGATTTCATTTTGTTTTAGTTTAAGTTCTGATGTGTGAGCTTAGATTTCAATTTGGAGTTTTAATTTAAATTGAGGTTTTGTCAAAATTAATTTGAAGGGATTTGAACTTGAAATGAAAATTGGAATTTTGTGGTTTTAGATGTAACATCTTCAACCTCAAAAGAAAATTGAATTGGTTGGATTGAATCATTACAATAAGGAGAGATCTCAGAGCGATACGGTATTGGATGTAAAATCCTTAACCTCAAGAGTTTGATTTTGATGTGCTTCATTACAATAGGGAGAGAACCTAAAGCAATGCGGTATCAGATGTAAAATCCTTAGCCTCAAGAGTTTGATTTTGATGTATTTCATCGCAATAGGGAAAGAACCTAAAGCAATGCGGTATCGAATGTAAAATCCTTAGCCTAAAGAGTTTTATTTCGATGTATTTCATCGCAATAGGGAAAGAATCCTAAAGCAATGCAGTCTCGGATGTAAAATCCTCAACCCCAGGAATTTGATTTTGATGTATTTCATTGCAATAGGGAAAGGATCTAAAGCAATGCAGTTTCGGATGTAAAATCCTCAACTCCAAAAGTTTGAATTTGATGTATTTCATTGCGATAGGGAAATGATCCTAAAGCAATGCAGTCTCGGATGTAGAATCCTCGACCCAAAAGTTTGAATTTGATGTATTTCATTGCGATAGGGAAAGGATCCTAAAGCAATGCAGTTTCAGATGTAACATCCTCAAGTCCAAAAGTTTGAATTTGATGTATTTCATTGCGATAGGGAAAGGATCCTAAAGCAATGCAGTTTCTGATGTAAAATCCTCAACTCCAAAAGTTTGAATTTGATGTATTTCATTGCGATAGGGAAAGGATCCTAAAGCAATGCAGTCTCGGATGTAAAATCCTCAACCCCAGGAATTTGATTTTGATGTATTTCATTGCAATAGGGAAAGGATCTAAAGCAATGCAGTTTCGGATGTAAAATCCTCAACTCCAAAAGTTTGAATTTGATGTATTTCATTGCGATAGGGAAATGATCCTAAAGCAATGCAGTCTCGGATGTAGAATCCTCGACCCAAAAGTTTGAATTTGATGTATTTCATTGCGATAGGGAAAGGATCCTAAAGCAATGCAGTTTCGTATGTAACATCCTCAAGTCCAAAAGTTTGAATTTGATGTATTTCATTGCGATAGGGAAAGGATCCTAAAGCAATGCGGCTTCGATGTAAAATCCTCAACTCCAAAAGTTTGAATTTTGATGTATTTCATTGCGATAGGGAAAGAATCCTAAAGCAATGCAGCTTCGGATGTAAAATCCTCAACTCCAAAAGTTTGAATTTGATGTATTTCATTGCTATAGGGAAAGAATCCTAAAGCAATGCAGTTCGGATGTAAAATCCTCAACTCCAAAAGTTTGAATTCGATGTATTTCATTGCGATAGGAAAGGATCCTAAAGCAATGCAGTCTCGGATGTAGAATCCTCAACTCCAAAAGTTTGAATTTGATGTATTTCATTGCGATAGGGAAAGGATCCTAAAGCAATGCAGTCTCGGATGTAGAATCCTCAACTCCAAAAGTTTGAATTTGATGTATTTCATTGCGATAGGGAAAGGATCCTAAAGCAATGCAGTCTCGTATGTAGAATCCTCAACTCCAAAAGTTTGGATTTGAATAGTCATTGACTTTGCAAAGATTTGTAGTGTTGATTTGAAAAGTGTGGAATTTTAGTGTTTCGAGAATTTCATGAAAGTTGTAAAAGACTTTCATGGAAGGAAGTAGATTAGGAGGGAATATTTAGATGTTACATACCCCGTTCAAAAGAGTTAATCGAAAGTTGCGGGTTTGGATTGGATATAATTCCTCGCCATCAGATTCGATCCGTGTTATTGGAATCAACCGCTTCCATCCCAGACATGGGAGAGAATGGAACGGATTGGATTTCAGATTTGGAAGGTTGAGTTTGAACTCGATTGAAATTTGATTTGAAATTTGGAAAGATTGAATTTGAATTTGATTGAGATTTGATTTGAGATTTGGAAAGATTGAATTTGAAATTTGATTGAGATTTGATTTGAGATTTGGAAAGATTGAATTTGAAATTTGATTGAGATTTGATTTGAGATTCGTGTTCATTTTGTTTATCCTTTAATGATTCAAATTTATTTTATCGTTCATTTAATGTTCATGTGAATTTGGAGTTCATCATTGTTTAGATTTTTAAGAAAAGTTTTCTTTTATTCTTTTTTTTTTATATTTCTTTTCTGTTCTTTGTTCGAAGTTCATTTAACTTTAATGGCGTTTCCTGACCAATTTGCACAAAAGAGGTGAAGGCCATAAATGTGACATGGTCACTTTCATTCCAATCATGTTGAAGATACATCATACAACTCGATCTGGAATACATCTCATACAATCCATGTAGATTCAAAACGGACTATGTATGATCTTTGTCATTCCATCCAAAAAAGGTATCTGTCAGAAATCCATGTCTGAATAGTGAGGTACATGGTCAATAACATCACCTTCCAAGCCATCCTTGGCAAGGATGCCGTATGGATGTACGTTGGAGGTGTGATATTTTCCATGTAACTCACGACTCGTAAGGCCGGAGGCTCTCTAGCTCCGGGTCTCACTGGAAGTGGTAAGGTGTCTTCCTGTCGTCCATCCTTCTGAAAGTAACTGAGATCTGCTTCACTGATACTCCTGGTATGAAATGTTTAGCGACATCTGCTCCGTTGCCCTTTAATATCATGACGGAACCTACCGGTAATGGTATCTTTACTGGCCCTCGGAACTCACCTGGGCTTGCTATCCGGAGGTCAGATCCGAACATGATATCACACTCGTTCAAAAAAGAAACCGTGCAGAAAGGTCTGACAAAGTCATGGTGATCTATGTGCGGGGGTATGCAGTCACCCTTCTTGTAAATATTAATGATGCAACTGTTGGGTATGCAATCTGCCGGCAGTACCCTCCATGTTATCATTCTCTTTACCATCCTTTTAATGATCAATGGCATTGGATCCACCTGGCCATGACGGAGTATTCCCGGTGGGTTTCCCTTACTATCTTCTGCAAAGTTGTAGCAGCATCCGCATTGTATTGTAATTCTCCCTTTCCCTGGCATCCATCTCCGGGGTTCCGAGTAAGTGTTTTCTCTTAGGCGGCCCGCTCAGCCCATTCTTTTCAAATCCCGGATGCAGTCCACGATTTGTTGTTGTTCGTACTCTGAGAATACGTCTGTATGTAGCTCGAGGCCTTCTAGTATATTGATCCTCCTGCCTCTGATTCTCTCGAAGTATTCAAAAGTTTTCTTCTCGACATTCTGCATCCTTTCTAGCTCGTATTCTGGAATAATTTGTAAATGGCGAGGCCTGGTGACGTATTGTGGGATATACGGCTCAATCCCTTCACGTTCTCCTGCATACCTTGACTCCTCGGGGATGGTGTCCGTCGGGACATCCTCCGGGGTTACTTCTGCAATAAAATTATGCATTACTGGTGGCTTTATCTGGTGGCGTTGTAGCCTTCTTTCTTCTGTTCTTCTTAAGATTTCCCTGGTCTCTTCTGTTATCCTCGGAGCTGGCCTCCTTTCTTCAGGTTCCTGGTGAACCGGTGTCCTCGAAGTGTATGTACCGGCAGTAGCAACTGCCTCGTCGCGCTAGTCCACTGCTAATTTAGTTAACATCTTGCGGATACGGCGATTTTTATTTCTTCGTTGAGTTACTGTGAGAGTAGCTCTTCGTATTTCCTGAGTTTCTGTGGGTGCGGCGCTGACAAGCCTGCCCTCTGCTGTAGCGACTACAGACTTGATTTTCTTGTCTTCTTCAGTGCTTGTTTTCCTTTTCTTGTTGCTGGATTGGTGGCTTGGGCCACCCACTTTCATTACTGTCTGACTGGGCAGTTCTTCTCGGTCAACTGGCACCCAGTCACTTTTCTCGTATTGCAGGCCTGCTGGTGCGAAGTCCGAGTCAATCTCGATTATTGCTCCATCTTTCACCCTCTTTTCGTCGAGTGCAAGGCTTACGCCATTTCTAAAGTTCAGGACCAACCGCCCATTCGACATTTCCCTGTGAAAAGACAAGGAAAAGGATCAGGGGCTGTACTAAGAACAAGAACATTAAGAAAATGTTTATTAAAGACAGTTTTTTTTTATTTTTTATTACTCTTATATTTTTAAATTTAACAGGAATGAAGTGGGAAAACATCAGGAAAGAGATTTTGATTTGGAAGAGAAAACAAGGAAAATTTTATTATCATGATTTTATTTATTTTAGCACATTTTTCATTATTTTTGGGTTCGGACCCAGTCATAAGAAATTACTTCGCCCGTGCTTCTAGGGATGAAGAATTCATTCCTTCGAAACATCAGGTAGCGTAATACTTCTTCAAGTATTGTCCGTTGATCGGAAGCATATGTCGTTCTCCTTGGCAATTCACTAGCTGGTAGGAGCCTCCTGAGTATACTGCTTCAACTACAAACGGCCCTTCCCAAGTGGGTTCAAATTTTCCTCCTATCTTGCGGTGTGCAAGGATAGGTCTCTTGAGAATGAGAACTAAGTCACCAACTTTGAAGGTTCTTAGGCGGACCAGTCTGTCATGGGCTTGAACCATCTTGGCTTGGTATAGTTCTAAATTCTGCTACGCTGCAAGTCTTTTCCCTTCCAGGATTTCTAATTCCTCTAGTCATAATTTGGCATTCTCTTCTATCGTGATTTTGTTTGCAACTGCAATTCTGAGTGAAGGAAGCTGGACCTCTAAAGGTAACATTGCCTCGGACCCATACACCAGAGCGTAAGGTGTAGCTTGAGTAGGAGTTCTGAAGGTTGTCCGGTAGGCCCATAAGGCTTCCAATAACTTCTCGTGCCAATTTCTCTTATTGTCGTCCAAAGTTTTCTTTAAAATTTGAATGAGAGTTTTATTAAAAGCCTCAACTAGTGCCGTTTGCTCTTTGGTAGTAAATTGTTGAATATCGCCGCCGATTCCGTGTCTCCCGACAAAATTGTTGATTTGTGTGCTTCGAATGCCGACCCATTATCCGAGATGATCTCGCGCGGCACTCCTAAACGGTAGACAACTTGGTTCTTGAAAAACCGTAGTACGTGGTGTGCTTTCACTTCTCCGAGTGGAACCGCCTCGCCCACTCGGAAAAGTAATCCGTAGCGCAAGAATGAAGCGATGTCCTTTTGAAGATGGTGGTTCTATTGGACCCACTATATCTGTGCCCCAACATTCAAATGGCCACGACGCAATTGTCGGATGTAGCACATTTGGAGGTAAGACTCAAGTCATAGTAGACTCGTCAATCCAACTAATACAAGAGAACATAAAAGTCTAACCATAATAAGAAGTTAAGGAATCAACTCCCTCTTGACACATAAAGATCAAATAAAACAACAAACAATCCAAACATCTATCAACAATAATCAAACTTGAATAATCCACACTAAAGCAAGTATAATACGACACAAACAATCATGACTCTCAAGCATACTAAATCAAAGCACACTGATAACTAAGGGTTGACTCCCATAAAGTGCTTGGTTTTAATGTCGCGGGCCCGACAAATGATTCCTCCTGGATCAAAATTCCAATTAAGTAATCCTCGATCAATCGCCCAATCCTTTTCAGATCCAGGGATTCCTACAGAATTCTCAAATTGTAACTTTTCATTCATCTTTTCTTATTTAGATTGATTCATACCATTGTTCCTCATATTTCTTTCCAGATCCAATATTCTTCTATTGATTTTCTCAATCAGCATATTAATATCATCCTTGAAATTTATAAGAAATGAATCTATATATGATAATTCAATATCTCCTAAATTTTGGATCGGATTCTCTCTAGATAATTCAAATTCTGGATCAAATTCTTCTACGTTACTCTTATGATTCAAGTTATCTTCCAATTCTTCCCCTTGGTACTGAGTAAAGAGTTGAGGTGGTCTTTCTATATATCTATCTAATTCCTTTAGAATTTCTTCCATTGGTCTTTCAATCTCCTTTTCTTCTTTTCTCAACTCATCATTTATTTAAATCATATCCTCAAATTCAATAAATTTAAATTGCTCATCATTCATCTGCTTGGGGTTTATCTCAGGGTCACTAGGTAAAATCTCTAGGGGGTAACTATTAATTGCATTCATAATCTGCCCCAACTGGTTTTCTATATTCTTCAAAGCCGCCCCTTGCATTTCTAGCTCACATGCCAATTGAATAACATCCTTTTCTAGTAATTCCTTTTCCTCATCTTGTGGGTTAGAGTGAAATTTATAAGGGAAAGAAATCCGTTCACTAAAATTTTCCTGATTATTCCAATCACATATCTGATTAAATTGATTATCTTCCCAGAATTAGTTTTCTCCTCCAAAATTAGTATTCCAGTTAAAGTTTGAATAATCTTCCCAACCTAGATTGCAATAATCATTATAAGGATTGTCAATCTCAGGGCCAGTTTCAAAATAGTTAGGCTCAATCAATTGTCCAAATGAATTTTTCTTTATAACATAGGGACCTTGAGAATAACTCTTTATGTCTTGATCTAACTTCCTCTCAAAATCACCAACTTGAGAACTTAATAAAGTATGCATATCATATTGAAAATTCATTACTCTCTTAGGGTTTACTCTTTCAAAATTGCTAGAATTATAATCCAAATCTGAATATTCATTATATTGTCGATCTGCCATTTAACCATTAAATCCATGGAGTCTTTTTTGATTCATAATCCTCCTAAAAGTTCTCTCTAAATTCGAGTCGTGAGATTCAAGGTTTGCAGCTCATGAACTACACATACAAATTTAAAGACTTAACTAATAGAATAGATATCAAAAATATTTTTGGTATTTTGGATTTTTTTTGAAAATGAACACACAATAATTAAACACACTATATAATACTATAAATTCCAATCTAAGTGTTATAGGTTTTAACTAAAATTCTACTAAAGTTCTTACCGAAGCTTCCCCGACAACGGCGCCAAAAACCTGTTGAGACTTATTTATATGCAAGAATTTATGACCCCAGATTTGTTTATTTATAATGATTTTGTAAAGTCACAATTTCAAATGCAAGTATACGTATCGTATCAAGTAATACAGGTCTCTAATGGTGTCCCGTTAATCGATCCCATAGGGAAGCGAGGAAAAAAGGTCCTTAGTCAAATTCTAGTCTACTACTATCAGACTTTTGTTTGGAAGGTCGATATAAGTGGTTTTTCTTTAACAACTACTCCTAAAGGTAAATATTAATTTTAAAATAACTAATAAATACTCCTAAAGGAAAATATTGCTTCTAAAGACAACCCTTTTTGGATAAATTGGTTTGGTGAATTTTGAGGTAATAAAATCTACTAATCTTATGTAATGAATTGGATAAAGTTTAGGAATGAGATACATTAAATATTATATGTGCCAAATAGGAGCAATCCTACTCTTTACCCTCAAAAGAGTACCCCCTCTTTCAAGCATGTAAAGAACATTGACATATCCTAAGTTCAATCACTAAATCTAAGGCTAGGCTGGGAGGATACCGACTGTCACTACGGAGCTCCCACTCACCCTTCACCTGAAGGCTAACCTTCTAGTTTAGTTACTAATCTTAGGACTTAATTAGGGATTTAAGCCTGTCACCCTGAAACCTCCAATTCGATGCCCATTAAAACCATATTTCCCTATTTATTTGCACTCAATCCCCATGAACTACACAATTCATTCACGGACATTGAATGTGGTTGCACTTTGTTGAGAATTACACCTCCCCTTTCGGGTCAATGCAATTACAACAAATTTTAACACTAAAACAAGCCTTTATTGTAATGTAAATGAAGTGCAAGTAAAAACCATCACATTTATAATTAAAACATCTTTTAGCAAGCATCCCAATATCCTAATCATGAATCCTACTCATTGAAAAAGAAAAGTAGAATGAAAACAATGACATAATCTTCTTATGCCACTATTTCCAAAGAAGAAGAAAGAGTAAGAGAAAGACATCACAAAGCATGAAGAAAACACGACGGAAAACTTCATTTCAAAGCAAATCCACAAAATAAGTGTTTACAAAACCATAAGATGATGAAGAACACAATACTTAGCTTTTTTTTCTTTTGAAGGAAAGATGAAAATCGTTCACACAAAGTCTCCCGTCGATTCATGCAATGCTAGAACATTCCCTTACATATTCTTTCAAAATCCCCTTTCCAATCTCTCCAAAAAGGTAGAAATCTGCATTTCTACTCCTATTCTAAGATCTCTAATCATTCTCTACATGTTTCTAACTTATACTCCCTCTTTTTGGCTTCAAATTTGGTTTAAAATAGTGTAGGGACGAATTTCCCAAGAGGATCAAGAAGAAACCTTCCAAAAAGTGTCCAGATTCAATATATTTGGCCAATAACCGCTCCTGGCGCCGCCGGCGCCCTATTCTGCACAGCACCACCATTTTACTCCATTTGGCTCCGTTTTAGCTCTGATTCACCCCGTTTCAGTTGCGTTGTGTTCCTAAAAGATAGCCCTACAAAATAAGAATAAAAACAACCTTTCTTTAAAGTGTAATCTCATACAAAAATGTGGAAGAAGTGTAAAAGAGATTAAGCATAGAAAGACTTATCGAAAGGTGTTAGACCAAAATTTGCTTTCTTGCTTGTTTTTGCACCAAATTGAACCGTTTTTGTTTCTTTTTCTCCAATGAACATTTTTTATACCTAAAACCACAAAACATACATAATACCTTACTTTAAAGTGTAATATCTTAAAAATGAGTAAAATTATATAGCAAAAAGCATATAAATTTTAGGTGTGTCATTCACCCAGAATAAACACAGGGTCGTCGAGCTGACGGCGTAAAACCAAGCCCTCTGTGGGAAGCAACTCATAGTTATCGGTGTGCTTTTATTTTGAGTGTTTTGATGTTGACTTTGTTTTAGAAATATTTGGTAGTATTTTAAACTTTTGGTGATAATTTTAAGACTTTGAATGATGTCTTAAACGTGTTAAACTTAGTATGAGGACGTTAAGATGGCCTGTGCTAAAATGAGCACTTGCGCCTAAGCACCCTAAATTGGCGCTTAAGTGCCGGAGCTATAAAAATGTTCCTAAATGATGTTCTGGAAGGATTAAACATGGGAAAGTGGTCTTGAATGTTATTTGGTGGTTTTTAGATGTGGCATGTGCGTATATGCTCTACTAAAGTCTATAAATAACATGAAGATGAAAGAGTATTTGATCCTTTCGAATGTTTCATTTTAAATTCTATAAGAAGAGAGATTTGAGTGTCAAGAAGTTAGAAAAGATGTCTTCTTGGGAGAATGAATTAAAGAAAAAGGAGAAATATGTCAAGAAGAAGATTGTAAGTTACAGTGCACAAGATTTATATAATGGATTCCTAGTCGTTAGTGTCGATGGTATAGCAGAGAAGATCGCTAAAATTGAGGCTGATGTGGCCTAAATTGAGGTAAAGGTAAATGAAACTAATGCACATTTAGCGCATATTAGTTGGAAACTCAAAATGCAATTTTTTCATTCAAGTTATATTGAAGAAGAGGACAAGACAATGTACCTGAAAAATAAGTAGATTGAAGAAGATTCTATAGGAGTTCTTCATCATCATCCGTTTTATCTAATCTATGTGCCAAATGATTCGGCAGGAACAAATGAAGGCCCGAGATATGTTACACTTAATGAAGAATAGAAATGAGTTCTTTATTTAGTTTGTTTGCTTGTATGTTTGTGTGTGTTTGTTTTAAGTGTTTATGTAAGTTTTATTTGTATTGTGATAGATTTAGAAGTTATCTCATCCAAAACTATTTGGAATGGAGATTAGATATGTGATGTGTTATTGTATTTGTTTAATATGTTAATGAAATTGTTTTGTTTGTGTGAAAATATTTGTGTTATTGTGATCGAATGTAAGTTGTGAAAGGTTGAGAATTTTTGAGAAAGAAGAGAGCAAAAGGGGAAGAAAATTATTATTATGATTTATTAAGACCATGTAAGGGTGGTTAACATAGGGAGATGTGCATTTGAATCAAAATTTTTGCATTGGAACCTAAGCGCCAATACACCGCGCTAAAGCGAAGGAAAACCCGAGAGCATGGCGCCTAAGAGCCGAACTTGTCACTCTTAAGCGATGGTTCATGAATGGTGGTTTTATGTGATGAAAACAATCATTATCTCCTAGTTTCATCTTCTTATTCCTCTACAGCTCATCGTTTTACACTTAGGGTATCCCTATAAGTGAAGATTACTTGGTGGATTTGAGCCAAATTCATTGAATTTCTTCTTCTCAAGGTTAGAGCTTCTCTTTTATGTAAAAATTTTTATTTTCACCATAGATTTGGAGTACATTATGGAAAATCTAAAAATTTACTATTCATGGTAAAAACTTGATGAAAATTGATGGATTCTTCATGGAATGGTGAGTTTATGCTTTTAGAAGTTAGATCTAGTGAGCTAGGGTTCACTTTAAAATTTATTGTGAATTTTTTCTGTGGTTTTTAGAAATGACACAATGGATAGAGAAAGGGGAAAGCCACTTTCGATGCGAGCAAGTTTGTGAGTTATAAGGCTCGAGATCGTTATATCGATGCAAAACAATTAAGGAAGTTAATTCTTGAGCATTGTTTTATGAATCTGGGCAGAGAAGTAGAAGATTTAATTGTCCACCGATAGTGGGATCGATTCTGTTGTTTTCTGCTATTGCAGTGATTTCTTTGTTTAGGGATTTTAATGTGAATCTCCCTGGATTAGATGATGATCTGGTGATGGTTGTAGGGAAGACATTAGTGTTTTCACTAGAGGTAATCAATTTGTTTTATCAACTGCCTACAGATATGTTGTGTTTTTATTCTAATTATAATCCTATAGACGAGGAGTTAGATGAGATTATTTCTTCGTTAACTGCTTGAAGAGGTCTATGGAAAATTACCAGTGGTAGAAGGGTAAGCTTTTCTATGTTAAAGATGGATGTCGCAGTGAAAACATAGCATTATTTTATTTCTGCTTGTCTACTACCTAAAAATCTTGTTAGCGAAGTGACCAGAGAATGGGCTACACTGAACTACTGCATTCAAAAGTATAAGCCGATCAATATTGGGTCTCTCATTTATTAGGTTATCACCAGTTCTGCCAGAGATGCCACTACTACGGGTTTGGGATTCACTTCCTTAAGCTTTTCTTTATGTGAGCAAGCTGGCATTAGATTTGATAGTTGGTAGAAGATTCTTCAACCTTTGAAGCCCATTACTAGTGTGAATGTGAAGACTCATTCTTAGCATTCAATTTTTTGCTGGAGAGGGGAATTTTCTAGAATTTATGGTGCTTCTATGTCGCGTGCTTCTACAACTCGTGTATCCACATCTCGCGGCAGATCCAATCTTGATTC
The DNA here is from genome assembly GCA_022702705.1 of Papilionanthe hookeriana x Papilionanthe teres. NCBI lineage: Eukaryota > Viridiplantae > Streptophyta > Magnoliopsida > Asparagales > Orchidaceae > Papilionanthe > Papilionanthe hookeriana x Papilionanthe teres. Next base: position 149,095,726 of record CM040425.1, on the reverse strand, counting down.
TCAAACTCAAAAGCTGCAAAGGATGATGGAAAACAATGATTATGCTACATATATTGATTCTTATTTAAGGAGGCAAAGTGATTATGAAGAGAAATACAACACATATTTGGAGAAACACATTAGAGGTGATCAGAGTGTGGTATTTCCTCCATATCCATGGTACCTTCATTTTGATTCTGCTAGTTTCTGGGATGATGATGATGAAGATCAAGAAGATGAAGATGGTGACAAGGATGAGTAGAGATTAGGTTATGTTGTGATTGTTTGAACTTTTATTTTTTTTGATGTATGGACTATTGTGTGTTTTGTTATTTTTAGTTGTGGTGAACATTGTTGTTGTTGTTTGTTGTTATGTATATTTATGTGGATGTGGTAGCAAGTATTTGAACTTATTTATTTTAAATGTACTTTTTGGTTTTTTTTGAACTTATTCTTACTGCTTTAAGAAGTTTAGAATAGAGCTAAGCTTCATTTAAAATTGTATTTTTAAATTTCAATTACTACCACAAATTTTTTTTCTGTTGTGGTTGTCATACTATGTTAGCTTGTGTGATTTGCTTTTATTTTAGCCTCCACTACATATAAGTCATTTGAATCTCATATATGCTAAAAAAATTGAACTTTGATCATTATTACTTCTGTTTTTTTAATTTCTTGTAATTGTATACTTAGGATATGAAAATTCATGCAAGCATAATGTTTTAATTTTTATTCCTGTCGTTATATATGATATGCTAAAATGTTTAATCTTGCTAAAAATTTTAAGTTGGGGGGGGACGAAAAAATTAATTTTCAAAACTTGAAATTTATTTGATCTCGAATATACTACAAATAAACTAGATTTTTTATTTAAAAAATGATTATGTGTATGAAGTTATATTAGGGTAATAAAATTGTGAATATAGAAATGTGTAAGAGAATTTTGTTAAAACTTTATAGGGATGGAGAAAAAATTCAAGTTAAATATTTTCTTAGTGAAGAGATGTTGAATATAGTGCAACTATCTTTAGTAAGGAATGTTATATTTTTGAAAAATATAGAAGAATTAGACTTTTATTTTCAATACTTTAGAATTAAATGATAGATATCAGACCTTTGCTTTAGGAAAGGAAGAGTGCAATTCAAAATCTTTAAATCCCTAACTAGATATAGTAATCATTGCGAAAAGATAAAAAAAAATAAAATAAATTATTAAATAAATAATTAAGAGGAGAAGTGATGTGACTCAGCCTAATGGGGCTTTATATATACTTTCAAATACAAGAATTTGATACCACTACTGGAAGATTTAATCCCTGACAACGGTGTCAAAAACTTGATGTGACTCGATTTTTTTACTTATGAAAGAATTTATGAATTTATATTTTAATTTTTATAATAATTATTGTAAAAGTCACAATTTCAAACACAAGTATATATATCGTATCAAGTAATACAAGGCTCTAGTGGAGTCCTGGTTGTCGATCCCCGATACACCTAAAACATATAGTATTTTTATGCACATTTTTATATCTATTTTTAATGATATTTCACTTTAATGGAAGGTATTTTGTGTTTTGCTTGCAGATATGATGAAAATGGATGGTCATGATGAAAGGAGCAAAATTGGATCAAATTTGGAGCAAAAAAAGATGAAAAATGAAAATTTGGGTACTAGCGGCTAAGCGCTGCTGGGCCTTAGCCGCCACAGTTAAAAATAAAAATTCAAATGAATTTGGTTCCAATTTCAAAGGGAATGGAATGCAACTCTTGGTGGTAACTTCCATAACTTCCTTTGGGTGGCAAGTTTGAATGAAGGGGTGCATTCTTTGGTGGATACATTGAATCTGGATAAATTTTGAAGAGACGCCAAGGCACCTTTAGGTTTACTATTTAAAGAGAGTCTTAGGAAAGATTAAGGAGCTCTTCCTTTGCCTTTTGAAGGGTTCTTTTACTTGCAAGTTTTTAGCTCTTCCTTTGCCTTTTGAAGGGTTCTTTCACTTGCAAGTTTTTACATTATTTTACTTTTATTTTGCGAGAGTTTTTATTAAGAGTGGGAGTAGAGAGAAGAAAGGAGAAAATGGTCGGAGTGAAATCTTCTTCTTACCACTTCTTTTCTTTCTTTTAAGTTTAGTTTTTATTGAATTCTGATGTTATTCTGAGTCATTGGAGTTGGGAGATCCGCTCTGAGGAGTAGTTTAGTGAAGAGTTAAAGTTTCAGAGGAACTTCCTGAGTCTTGTGGAGTGAATTTTCAGATAAGTGTTTACTTTTATTCATACATTTAGTTTTTTAATTAATACTTATTTTTGTTTGTTGTTTTTCATATGGTTTTTTAATTTCGAATCAATGTGTTTCTGTAATTTTTTAATGCATTCTGAGTAGTTTACTTTATCTTTTCTTTCTTAAATGGATAAATAATTAATTTATAGAGAATTGTTGTGGATGGTATAAGTGTTTAAAAGTTGGAAGAAGTTGTGAAGATTGATTTTGAAAACTTTGTTTACTTCTTAATTTGTCCTGTTAAGTTGTAGAATTTCTTGAGATTATGTAAGATCCAATGCGGTATTGTTTCATAAAAGTTAGTAAAAATCACATGCAATTATATGGGTGAGAATTGTAGTCCATATAATTGAATGTAATATTAGAAGATATTTTTATGGAAGGGAGTAAAATTAGAGGATTTTAGAGTGATAGACTAAAATCCCCCTAATTTGGTTTGAAGTGTTGAATTTTGTTATGAGAAGTTAGCCCCCAGTTGGTGGGAATCAAGGGATCTCTAGAGTGAGAGACTGGTATCTTCCTAACCTAACCATGTTCAAAATTATAAAAATTTCAAATTAACCTATGTTCTTTATAGAACCAATTAAGGGTAAAGAACACATTTGCTTCAATCTGTCACAACAAATTTAAATACTTCCACAACAATACTTTAATAATTATTACTACTTCATAAAAGGAAAGAAAAAGATTTTCCAGTTAATAGTGTTTTACATACAGTGTTATAAGTTATTATAATTTTAATTTTTTGCTTAACATTTTATTAAGGAAATTTTAAAAGACAAATCAACTTTCAAAATTTTTCAAAATCAAGACATACTTTCAAAAGCCATAAAAAAAGTAAAAAGATAATTTTCTGATTCCTTTAAAGATTTTAAAATTTTCCCTGTGGGTTTGATATCTCAGGGCTTAATCAGAAAGTCCCATATTACTTGGTAAATGATACGTATACTTGCATAGTATCCACATTATAAATCAAAATCATCAGCATATATATATCCGACGGGATCATGTTTTTGGTGCCTTTGCCAATTTTCATATCATATTTGTAAGTATAAATATCAAGTGGATCATTCCCACAGGGAAGATTTTGAGAATATTAAGTAATATTTTTAGATTTTTCAAATTAAAAGTTATTATTATTTTTATTTTTTTTTTCAAAGTTTAGAATTGATATTTAATAAAATTTATACTAAATGAAAGTAAGCAGTAATAAAATAAAGATTAATGCAGGTATAAATACAATAACTTTCTCCTTTTCAACTAATCTAAGATTTTTAAAATAATTATCATTTGTGGAGAATTTATATTATGGTATTATGCCAAATAGAAGCATTCTTATTCTTTACCCTTTGGTCCTGGCATAAAGAACATTGACTAATCTATAGATCGGTTCAGGATGTTTTATTAGTAGAATGGGTTAATCTAGGCTCACACTACTAGATGTCTAAGGGTGGCTATGGTCAGCCCTACCAGTGACCCGTTCCCTTTCTATAAACAAAATTATTAGAATTTAGTCTGTCACTCTAAAAACTAATTAATTCTACGCCCAATAAATCATATCTTCCTATTTATTTCCACTTCACCTTGAATAACCCGCATAAAGCCTTAGATTACCTAAGGATTCATGTGATATCTACTAGTTAAGAACTCATTTCCGGATAGGTCTCAAAATTATTCAATGGGTTTTAATAATTTAAATGGCCAGTTTAAAAAGTAAACTAAAATCAGGTATTAATATCATCACATTTTTTATAAATATTTTAAGTTAGATTCTCCAACAAAATTTAATTATCTTGATATCTTTTCATAGTTGAAAGGAGAAGAAAACTAACTACTCAGAACACATTGAATTCACACAACAAAACATATTTATAAAACTTTGAACCAAGTTACAAATACTTATCTAGAATGTTATTTTATGTGATCTGTTGACTCTTACTGACTCCAATGCAATGATGAAAGACTTCAATAACAACAACACTAATAATCTCACACTTAACACTCAAAATAAACTAAAAATAAACTCACTAAATAATAAAGAAGGTGTCTCCCTAAAATGATTGGATGCTAGAGGGGGGTATAATGTTTATATAGTGCTTGGGGACTATATGGTACTAAGAGGGGTGATTTTCTCTGTAGAATGGGCTCCTATTTATAGAGCTCTAAATTTAACCAAGAGTGGCTTAAGGCACCTCTTCAAAATTCGTCCAAATACAATGTATCTTCTAGAGGGAATAGTCATGCCTAGGTGTCGAGATCCGGCGCCTAGGCGCCGAACTCCGTGACCAGTTCTTCGCACCTCTTCACTTTGGATAGAACCTCATCGCGATTAAAACCATTTCCCTGCGTCTAAATGCATTGTATCACATGTCCTATATATTAGGAGTAACTTACAGTATTCTAGAAACTCTAATAACCACTTAACACAGTCAAAATAACTGCCCAAAGTCATCAAAAAATCTTGTCAGCGTCTGTATCGATCTGGCGCTTAGGCGCTGGATTCTGGCGCCTAGGCGCCAGGCCTACAATTTCGACAACTTTGCTTTTTAAGCTCCATCTTTGCTTCTTTCTACTCCTTTTTCCATCTTGAACTCTTTTTTTATCAGCTAAATCCAAAAACATAAAAATACCTTTCATTAAAGCATAATATCCTTATGAATTGAATCATAAATAAGGGATAAAAAGGGTATTTTTTAAGTGGATCAAATTCCCCTAAACTTAAACGTTACTTGTTCTCAAGTAACCCTTTTATTTACAAAAAATATATAACATTTAGAATGAAGTTTAAATACTTAAGATTTCTTTTAATTTTTGGTTTTATAAAAGCTATAGCAATTCATCAACTAAATTTCACTAATTAAGGTTAAATTTAAGAATTTAAAGAATACTTAACTACCAAATCATAAGACTTCCAATTTTTCATTTATTTCAAGAATAATTGTAATTTATCATATTAAGGTCACATAGAATGTTTACAAGAAAAATATTTTTCATGAAACATTTTTCTAGTAAAAATAATTGTACATAAAAATTAAGTTAAAAATGTAATTGGTTTTCTTCCTATAAGATAATTCAAGTGAAGCCAATTTTTGATCAGGCATTTCCTCAAGCTTCTCCTCACATTTCTTTTTTTTTCCTTTCTCTTTTATTTTCACTTTTTCTTTTTCCTTTTTTTAAGGATATTTTTCAATCCTCCATTTTTTTTATTTATGAGGATTACTATTTTTGGATAGCCTGTTAATGATTTTGAACTTCACTATCCTTAACTTATATTTAAAAACTTATACATTTTGATTACTTAATAAGTATGACATTCTTAATAAATATTTTTCAAAAATTATTTCAATCTTTTTTTTTCAAGTAATAATCTTGAATTCTTAGTATTTCTAAAGTAGTTGAGCATAGCTCTATCCTTGGTAACCTCGCTCAAATGATTGGATGGAAGGAGATGAGCAGAAATAAAGTAGTGCCATGCCTTTGAAACACCGTTAAGCTTAGAAGATGAAAGATTTACCCTTTCTCTGTTATAGATCCACCAAGCTTAAGTTCCATCAGTCAGGTAAGCAATAATCATTTCTAAATCTCCCTCAGATGGAGATAATCCGGAGTAATAACACTTGATGTTCAGCGGCAGGCCGTAGAAAATGTTGATACGCTCGGGAGTGAATCCTACTCCAACTCCTTTAACAAAAATCTCGTACTCTTCAGCATCCACAAAAGTGACATAAAACTTCCTATTGACAGGGATAACAACAACAACAGTAAAATAGCAGAATCATTGCCAGTTGAGTGCAATGATCGTATCCTCAAATCTTCCTCCCGGATTGTAAAAATTTCATTCCAAGATAAACTTTCTAGTCATAGCAAAATCATTGTACCAGAAATGTGCAGCAGCAATTACAAACTTGCTACGATCAAAATTTTCTCGTTCCTTTCCTCACTTAGATTTGGGTGCCATCTAAGCGTGAAATAAAAATGCAAAATAAATTCATAGGATCAAAGAAAATAAACTAATTTATGCTTTTCAAACTTGAAAAGCATAAAAATCCATAGATTTAACTTAAAAATAGAAAATTTTTCTTAAAATTTTGGGTTTCTTCAATGTGAGCAAAATCCGTGGTGAAAATCGAAAATAATTGGTTTATAATGTAGATCTGACCTTAGGATGAAGAAATCGAGTGATTTCATGCTAAAAAACTTGAAAATCTGGCCTCAAATGGGATCTCTAGGGTCTCTTTTCGCGAAAACTAGAGGAAAGAGAAGCTTAGGCATCAAAAATGGTGTGGGGGGTATTTTAAGAAGATGAAGTTTCGGGTTCAGGCCGAACCGGTGCCTAGGCGCCAAATTCTGGCACTTAGGCGCCAGGCTCGCTTTTTAAAAAATTAGATTTAAATTTTATATTTTCCATCAAAACTTATCAAATTCGACTCCTAATTACACTTATGAGAGTATTAATCAAGTTTATATCCTCCAAATATTTCCAAAATAATATTAAAATTATAACTAAGATCCACATTTCAAATACAAAATTTAACTAAACTCTTCAATTCCAATTCACAATTTTCATTCCAAACTCAATAAATTCCATAACAAGACAATAACAAGGTTCATCATTCTATAAACAACATAAATAACATAAATTCAAAGAAAATTTTCAATCCAACAACACACATTGAACACTTAAGAAAACACACAAACTAGATAATCGACACACTAGAACTTGACTCAATCACACCTAGAAGACATAAGAGATATATTCAACACTGATCTTCAATTTCCATCTCTTTCACAATGAAGTTCGCTAGGACTGCCGAGATACAAAACCAACGCCCTTGGAATTTCCAAAGCCGTCTTTTCATAGATCCACTTGTTCTTCACGTACATTGCTACTTGATAGGCTTGATAGGCCGCCGTATGATCAAATTGAAGTTTTGTTTGCCATTCCATTTGCTCAATTTCATGATACATTTCATGTAAACGATTCAAAATGCTTTGAAGTTCCACTTCAATCTTTTCCAATCGACTAAACAATCTCTCCATACTAACAATAATAAAACCATTAAAATAACGTTGAGGATCTTTGGGGGATTTGTCTCTTACCTCATTTCCATGATTTCCTCTATCCATTGCTTCCAAACTCCTCTTAACTCCTTTAAAATAGATTGTTATGGCCGAAATTAAGGTTTCTATGTGACTAGGAATGAAGATAGGGCAATATATAAGGAGATTTCATGTGTAAAACTGAAGATTTTTGGATTTTACACGACCTATAACAGTGGTGCTTAGGTGCCGGAATCTGGCGCCTAGGCGCCGGACTATCGATACACAAAGGTTATTCTGGTGCTTAGGCGCCAACTTTTGGCGCCTAGGCGTCGGAACCTCGATCAACTCCGATTCACCTATCGTCAAATTTACAAAGTTTCAGTCTTAAAAAAAGGTCTAATAAAAGGGTGTGATTCACATACAAACACGATTATGATATATTCAAATCACAAACAATCACAATAATAATAAATGGGTTGCCTCCCATAAAGCGCTTGGTTTAACGTCGTTAGCTCGACCTAATCAATTGAATTAATCAAGTAGACTCAGTTTGTAAGCCTCTTTGTAATTTGGTTTCATTTCTTCCATATAAGGCTTCAGTATTAATCCATTAACTTTAAATACTTTTCCAGTTTTAGGATCTTTAATATCCACAGCTCTATAAGGGTACACTTTCTCGATTATAAATGGTCCTATCCATTTAGATCTTAATTTTCCAGGAAAAAGTTTTAAACGAGTATTAAATAATAACACTTCTTGTTCAGGCTCAAATATTTTCTTTGAAATCTTTTTTTTCATGCAGTTTCTTCATTCTTTCCTTATAAATCTTTGCATTTTTATAGGACTCATTTCTTATCTCTTCCATTTCATTTAGTTGTAATAATCGTTTCTCTCCTGCAGTATTCAAATCGTAATTGAACTCCTTTATCGCCCAGTAAGCTTTATGTTCCAGTTCAACAGGTAAGTGACAATGTTTACCATTAACTAACTGATAAGATGACATTCCGATAGGTGTTTTATAAGCTATTCTATAAGCCCATAATGCAAAATCAAGTCTATCAACCCAGTCAGTTCTTTTAGGATTAATAGTCTTCTCTAATATTCCTTAAATTTCTCTGTTTTATACTTCAGCCATTCCACTTGTTTGAGGGTGATAAGTAGTTTCAATTCTATGTTTAATTCTGAATTTTTCCAGTAATGATTGAATTCTTATATTTCTGAAATGACTTCCCACATCTGTGATAATTATCCTGGGCATTCCAAATCTTGTAAAAATCATCTTTTTTAAAAATTTTGAAACACTTTTGGAATCACAGTTAGGTAAAGCTATAACTTCGATCCACTTTGAAACATAATCAACTGCTAATAAAATATAAATCTTTCCAGATAATGGTACGAAAGGTCCCATAAAGTCTAAACCCCACACATCAAAAATTTCAACTTCTAATATATATTTTAGAGGCATTTCATCTTTTCTGTATATATTCCCCATTTGTTGACATTGATCACAAGTTTTCACATAATGTCCAACATCTTTAAATAATGTAGGGAAATAAAATCCAGAATATAAAATTTTAAAAGTATTTTTATCTATTCCAAAGTGTCCTCCAATTTCAAAATCGTGACATTTTTGAATAATTGCAAAAGTTTCTTCATAAGGTACATTTTCAAATCACAGAATCACTTCCTATTTTAAATAAAGGAGGATCTTCCCAAGTATATGATTTACAATCATTCTTGAATTTCTTAATATATTTGTTATTCAACCCATATGGTAAAATATTGCTAACCAAATAGTTAACTATATCTGCATACCAAGGCATTTGTAATCCTTTAATAACATATAATTGTTCATCAGGGAATTTCTCATTTATATTTTCTTCATAAATCTTCTCACTATTATTTTTTATTCTCGATAAATGATCAGCAATTTGGTTGTTAGTTCTTTTTCTGTTCACAATTTCAAAATCAAATTCTTGTAAAAGTAAAACCCATCTGATCAATCTAGGTTTAGCATCCTTTTTAGACATTAAATACTTAATAGCAAAATGATCAGTATGTACGATACATTTCATTCCAAGAAGATATGGTCAAAATTTATCAAAGGCATATACTATTGCTAAAAGCTCTTTTTCAGTAGTAGTGTAATTTATTTGAGATTCATTTAGGGTATTGTTAGCATAATATATAACTTTGAAATTTTTCTCTTATTTTTGTCCTAATATAGTTCCATTGCATAATCACTTGCATCACACATTAATTCAAAAGGTTTACTCCAATCAGGTGCAACAATGACAGGTGCAGCGATTAATTTTTCTTTTAAAATATTGAACGCATTCAGACAATATTTATTAAATTCTAATTTTGCTTCTTTTTCCAATAAATGGCAAAGAGGTTTAGCAAATTTAGAAAATCCTTTATATATCTCCTATAAAATCCTGCATGACCCAAAAAACTTCTCACATCAGTAACGGTAGTAGGTGGTTGAAGTTCAACAATAATTTTTACTTTTGCCTGATCAACTTCCATCCCTATCTGCGAAATTTTATCTCCAAGTACAATTCTTTCTGTGACTATAAATTGACATTTCTCCCAGTTTAAAACCAAATTTGTTTCTTCACATATCTTCAAAACTTACATTATATTTTCTAAGTATGACTCAAAAGAAGTTCCAAATACTGAAAAATCGTCCATAAATACTTCAATTCCTTTATCAATTAAATCACTGAATATTGACATCATACATCTTTGAAAAGTTGCAGGTGCATTACATAAACCGAAAGGCATTTTTCTAAAGGCAAATGTTCCATAAGGACTTATAAATATTGTTTTCTCTTGGTCCTTAGGAGCAATAGGTAATTGATGATAACCAGAATATCCATCCAGAAAATAGAAATATGAGTGTCCAGCTAATTTATCCAACATATGATCCAAGAAAGGAAAAGGAAAATGATCCTTTCCATTTAGTTTTTGATAATCAATACAAATTCGCCATCCAGTAACTTTTCTTGTAGGAATTAATTCATTTTTATCATTAACAATGACAGTTACACCTCCTTTCTTTGGAACATAATGAATAGTACTTACCCATTGACTATCCGAAATAGGATAAATAATTCCAGCAACTAACCATTTCAAAATCACTTTCTTTACAACGTATTTCATAATTGGGTTCAATATTCTTTGAGGTTCAATAGTCGGTTTACAATTTTCTTCCATTAAAATCCTATGCAAACAGATTGAAGGGCTTATTCCTTTTATATCTGCAATAGTCCAACCAAAAGCTTTCTTATAATTCTTCAAAACACTTATTAATTTTTATTCTTGATCTTTACTTAATTCTGAAGATATAATTACAGGTAAAGTTAATTAATTTTTAAGAAATGCATACTTTAAATGTGCAGGTAACATTTTTAATCCCAATTCAGAGGCTCTTTCAATTGAGGGTAAAAGTACATCTTTTTTAGTTGTATCTAAAATCTCCCAATTTTCATGAATATAATGAGTTTCTTCGGATAATTTTTCTTCATTTAATTTTTTAATTTCTTCAATTAATGATTCATTATATATTATGGATTCATCATTTTTGTCTTCAGAAATGACCTTACATTTTTCTCGATAATATTTTTCAATTATATAATAAAAAATAACCATCCGATAGCATTTTTCTTTATCAGGATACCTCATTGATTTCAAAATATTGAATGTTATCTCTTGATCATTAACTCTCATCGTTAATTTTCCTTTTTGTATGTCAATCATAGCACGTCCGTTAGCTAGAAAAGGTGTCCCTAAAATAATAGGTATTTCTTTATCTTCTTCCATGTCTAACACAGTGAAATCCACATAAAAGATAAATTTATCTACCCTAACAGGAACATCCTCTATAACTCCTTTAGGATAAGTGATAGATCGATCAGCTAATTGAAGGGTTACAGTGGTGGGTGAAATCTCTCATAAATCTAACCTTCAAAAGATTGAAAATGGCATGAGATTAATACTTGATCCTAAATCACATAAGGCTTTTCCACAAAATTTTTCTTCAATAGCACATGATATAGTGAAACTTCTAGGATCTTTAAGTTTTTGAGGTAATTTCTTCTGAATTATTGCACTACATTCTTCACTTAATGCAACAGTTTCATAAGCTTCAAAATTTTTTTCTTGCTTAAAATATCCTTTATAAATTTTGCATAGCTTGGCATTTGTTCCAAAGCTTCAGCAAAAGGACTGTTGATGTTAAGTTTCTTCAAAATCTCAAAGAACTTAGAAAATTGATGGTCAAGCTTCTGCTGTTTTAATCTTTGAGGAAAAGGTGGTGGTGGTCTTTCAACTTCCACTTCAATAGGAATTACATTCTGATCTTTACTTGGAGAAAGAATATCTTTAGGTTGTTCAATTTCTTCTACCTCTCTCTCTTTTTCAATTTCATTCCAAATCTTCTCTTCTAATTATTTTCATCTTCTAAGTTTTACAACTTTTGCTTGTTCATGTACTTTCCCAGTTTCTTTAGGATTAATTTTGACATCGCTTGGTAATTTTCCTTGAGGTTTGTAATTAATAAAATTAGCAATTTGACCCATCTGATTCTCAATATTACAAATAACAGTGTTTTGACTTTGTAGCTGATTACCTAGTTTCAAGATCAATTCTTCTATAGATAACTTTTTCTGCTGATTATTAAAACCAGGAGTGTAAGTTGGGCTAAAGTTTGAATTTCCTTGATTGTTCCAATTTGGATTAACTTGATTATTACTCCATTGTTGATGTCAATTATTCCAATTAAAATTTGGATGATTTTTCCAATCAGGATTATAATAATTAGAATAAGGGTTATTAGTTTTACTAGAAATAGCTTGCAAAGTTTCCATTATTTGATAATCATCAGTATTTGCAGAATTATCATTACTTAAATGCAATATATTAATAGCAAAATTATCTAATTTCTTAAATATCACAGCCACTTGTGAAGATAAAATAGAAAAGACTTCATTATCTTGAATACTTGCCATTCTTTTAGGATTAACCCTTTCAGAAGGCCATTGAAAATTATTATTAGCTATTTCTTCAATTAAAGTATAAGCTTTTCCAAATGTCTTAGCCATTAAAGAACCACCAACAACAACATCTATAATAGATCTAAGTGATCCAATAAGTCCATTATAATATGTTTGAATAATTAACCAATCTGGCAAAGCATGATGAGGACATTTCCTTAATAGTTCTTTAAATCTCTCCCAAGCTTCATAAATTTTTTCTCCATCAAATTATGTAAATGAAGTTATATCATTTCTTAATTTAGCAGTTTTAGAAGGAGGAAAATATTTAGCAAGGAATTTTTGTGCCATATCTGCCCAAGTTTTACTAGAACAAGTTGCTAATGAATTAAGCCACATCTTCGCTTTATTTTTTAATGAAAATGGAAAGAGTTTAAGCCTAATAGCATCATTAGAAATATTATTATATTTAAAGGTAGCACAAAGTTCTAAGAAACAAGCAAGGTGTAAATTTGGATCCTCATTAGGTGTTCCTCCAAATTGATTATATGAACCATTTGAATAATAGAAGGTTTAAGATCAAAAGAATTAGCATCTACAACTGGAATTTAAATACTAATATGAAGTTCATCAGCTATAGGGTTTGCATAATCCCTTAATGGTTTATAAACATTTTGTTCATTGATTTCTATTGGATTTTGATTATTTTTATATAAGTTAGTCATTTCCTGAGATTTTTGAATTTTGTTCCCTTTTTAATTCTTTTAACTATTCTTTCTAATTCAGAATCAAAAGGTAGTAATCCTTCAGATCCAGAACTACACATAATAATAAATTAAAATCTTTTTGCGATTTTGATTTTTATATATTTTTATATATTTTATATTTTATATATATTTTTTTATTTATAATTTTAAAGAAATAAAAGTGTATAAATTATTTTTAATTTGAAAAAAATGTAGAAATTTTCTTTTTTACTTTCTTACTTATTTTCCTTATCTTCCCCGGCAACGGCGCCAAAAACTTGATGTGACTCAGCCTAACGAGGCTTTATATATACTTTCAAATGCAAGAATTTGATACCACTGCTAGAAGATTTAATCCCTGACAACGGTGTCAAAAACTTGATGTGACTCAACTTTTTACTTATGAAAGAATTTATGAATTTATATTTAGATTTTTATAATAATTATTGTATAAGTCACAATATCAAACGCAAGCATACATATCGTATCAAGTAATACAGGGCTATAGTGGAGTCCTGGTTATCGATCCCACAAGGAAGATTTTGAGAATATTAAGTAATATTTTTAGATTTTTGTAATTAAAAGTAATTATTATTTTTATATCTTTTTCAAAGTTTAGAATTGATATTTAATAAAATTTATACTAAATGTAAGTAAGCAATAATAAAATAAAGATTAATGTAGGTAGAAATAAAACAATTTTCTCCCTTTCAACTAATCCAAGACTTTCGGAATAATTATCATTTATGGATAATTTAGATAATGGTATTGTGCCAAATAGAAGCATTCCTGTTCTTTACCCTTTGGTCCAGACATAAAGAACATTGACTAATCTATAGATCGGTTCAGGATATTTTATTAGTAGAAAGGGTTAATCTAGGCTCACACTACTAGATATCCAAGGGTGGCTATGGTCGTCCTTACCAGTGGCTCGTTCCCTTTCTATAAACCAAATTATTAGAATTTAGTCTATCACTCTAAAACTAATTAATTCTATGCCTAATAAATCAAATCTTCCTATTTATTTGCACTTCACCTTGAGTAACCCGCATAAAGCCTTCGATTACTCAAGGATTCATGTGATATCTACTAGTTAAGAACTCATCTCTGGATAGATCTTAAAATTCTTCAACAGGTTTTAACAATTTAAATGACCAGTTTAAAAAGTAAATTTAGATCAGGTATTAATATCATCACAATTTTTATAAATATTTTAAGTTAAATTCTCCAACAAAATTTACTTATCTTATTATCTTTTCATAGTTGAAAGGAGAAAGAAAACTAACTAATCAGAACACATTGAATTCACACAACAAAACATATTTATAAAACTTTGAACCAAGTTACAAATACTTATCTTGAATGTTCCTTCAAGTGATCCGCTGACTCCTACTGGCTCCAATGCAATGATGAAAGACTTCAATAGCAAAAACACTAATAATCTCACACTTAACAATCAAAATAAACTAAAAATAAACTCACTAAATAATAAAGAAGGTGGCTCCCTGAAAGAATTGGATGCTAGAGGGGGGGTATAATGGCTAAATAGTTCTTGGGGACTATATGCTACTAAGAGAGGCAATTTTCTCTGTAGAATGGGCTCTTATTTATAGAGCTCTAAATTTAACCAGGGGTTGCTTAAGGCGCCTCTTCAAAATTCATCCAAAAATAATATATCTTCTAGAAGGTAACTGTCACGCCTAGGCGTCGAGATCTGGCGCCGAGGCACAGGACTCCTCATGATTAAAACCATTTCCTTGTGTCCAGATGCATTGTATCACATCTCCTATATATTAGGAGTAACTTCCAGTCTTCTAGAAGCTCTAATAACCGCTTAACACTATCAAAATAACTATCCAAAGTTGTCAAAAAAACTTATCTGTGACTGTATCGATCTGGCGCTTAGGCGCCGGATTCTGACACCTAGGCGCTAGGCCTACAATTTCGACAACTTTGCTTTTTAAGCTCCATTTTTGCTCCTTTTTCCTTCTTGAACTCTTTTTTTTATCACCTACATCCAAAAACATAAAAATACCTTTCATTAAAGCATAATATCCTTAAGAATTGAATTATAAATAAGGCATAAAAGTGGGTATTTTTTAAGTGGATCAAGAAGCTTGAGCATTAGTGCTTAATCATAAATTAATTCCACATCTGATCTTTTTAATTGCATAAAATTGGAGGACCTCCCAAGCTTAAAGATATAAAATAGTAAGTATAATTATTTTTAATAAAAATTTTGAAGTAAAGAAGATAGAATGCCTAAACACTATTTTTGAAAAATCTACAAATATTTAGGAATAAGATAGGACCTCATATTTTCATACATTTTCACTTTAGAAAATTACTAAACTTTAAATTAGTCTCATTCATTGAAGTTTTTTCTAAATTGAAATACTACATTTCTAGAACAAAATTTTAGAATCTTCTCAAGAAACTCATTTACATAATTTACTTATGTTGGTTTTGAAAGATTGTAGTGTCACTTGAGGACAAGTAAAATTTTTTGTTTAGGGGATTTTATATACCTAAAATATATAATATTTTTATAAACATTTTTATACTTATTTTTGATGATATTAAAATTTAATGAAAGGTATTTGTGTGTTTTTCTTTCAGGTACAATTAAGTGGACTAAATATGTTAAAACGAGTAAAAAAAGATCGAATTTGGAGCAAAAAGGAAGAAGGTGTTAAAATGAATTGGGGTGCCTAAGCCCCCAGATCTGGCGCTTAAGCGCAAACAAATAGAGAAGGTCGTGCCTAAGAGCCAGAGGCCCAGCGCTCAAGTGCAGGGTTGTTACTTTGCATTTTCAAGGAATTTTTAGCAAATTTTGAAGAGTTTTTTGAGGCACCCTTTGGCACAAACTTGCGCTTAAGTGCAGGTTTGTTACCTTGCATTCAAATTTCACTTAACAGGATGCATCTCTTGGGTAGATACATTGAATACAAACACATTCTGAAGAGACTCAAATGCACCTTTTGTGAAAGTATAAAAAAATGTATTTGTAGAAGAAGTAAAGGGAGGCAGTAAAGAGGGTTTTAGCATTAGTTTTTACATAGTTTTATAGTAAGAATTTGTAGGATTCTTACTTAGGGTTTCTTCACACTTATCTCATTCCTAGTAAAAGGGTAGGTGAGTAGTGTTGACCTCATTTTTGATGAGGTCTGATCTCTCTCCTTAGTACTTAGGATCTAGCCTTATGTTTTCCCTTTGACTATCTTAGAGGACTAGAGATGGAACCCACCACAAAGAAACTCAAACACCTCTTAAACTCCCTTTATACTCCACATGCCAGATTAACAACCCCCAAACCACTTGGAGGGTTAAGCTCAAATGTGGAGATGTAAATGATGAGTTCCTTATAGGACTCTTTGGCCTTAGGACTACCCTGAGTGGCCTGGTCTGGTGAGGGTTGACTTACACACACCTCACTCCGACACATACATTACAAGCCCTAAAACTACCTTTAACAAATTTGACTTCCTAATTCATATAGGTAATTCATATGGATGGTCCTCAACCCCTAAGCCCCTAGTTAAGAGGGTTAGGAACAACATATTGAGTGCCTAAGATGAGTCCTCTCATGGATTTTGTGAGCTTAATATGGCTTTATGGCTCAATCAAATTGTTTCATTTCACTCACACTTAATCAATCTTCATTTTTACAAGATTTCAATTTTTGACCCCCGGGGCCCTAAACTACCAAACCTACCAAATGCCCTTGAAATTGCCCAAAATTTGCAAAGTTGCCTAAATTACCCAAAAATCCTCAAAATCAATCCTAAAAATTTTCCCCCACTCCAATTGATCATCCATGGCCAAATACACCAAATTTTCCAAAAAATACCCTCAATACCTTCCAAATACCCAAAATACCCTTTTTGACCCAAAATTACAAAATTACGAAAATTCCCAAAAAATTCAAAAAAATCCCAAATATTTCCAATTTCATTTTGTTCAACTACATCATAAGCTAATTTTGTCAATTTAGCCCACTTTTACCAAAACCCCTAATTTGACCTATTTTTAACCTAAGAGAGCACAATGTCCAACCAAACCACTCCAATTGACCTCAATTTTGATCCAATTCAATCGTAAGCTTCAACTTAATATCCCCAGTACCAATTTAGACCAAATCCAAACCTAATTTCACCAACATATGGATCCAATTTCAATTTGAAGCTTAAAGCCCAATTTTGGCCCATGACTTAAACTTAGCCCAAACCAACCCAGCTCAATTCTAATTAACCCTAAATCTTTTCCTAAACCTTCCTAACATCCCCAAAAACAAAACTCTAACTTGATTTGCCCAAAATTTGCACCCAAACTCCACACAAACCTAACCCAAACCAAAAATCCCCATTTTGGCCTAAATCAATCTTGAACCCAAATGAGCCCAAATCCCAAAATCAAAGCCCAACCAAAGTTGAAAACTCTTTGTAACATTCCCATAAACATTTCTTAACATTAATTTTACATCAAACCCAACATTAACCCAACATTAACCCAACATTAGCCCATGTTAGCCCAATTTGACCCAATTTGACCCCATTACTAAAAAGCCCAAATTGAACCCATTTCAACTCCAAATGACATCAAATCTCTTCTAAAGTTATCATGACACATCCCTAAACTAAACTCAACATTTATTTGGCACAATCCTTTACAAAATTTTCATCCAAAAGTTTATTTTAAAAGCTAAAAGCCCACTTCCCTAAAGCATTTAAAAGCCCATTCCAAAACCATTTCAAAAGCCCAAAATCCATTCCAAAGCCCACATGAGGTTTCCTCTTATCATACATTTGATTTAAATCATTTCCTAAGTCCAAAAACCATCATTTTGATTAAACCAAAAAAGCATCATGACAAAACCAATCCAAAAAATCCAAAGTTTTCAAATATTCCAAATAACATTTTTATGAAATTGACCAAGCCATTTCCTAAGCCATGAGCAAGCCTTGGAGCCATGCACAAGCCACATGAAAGCCATGAGAATCTTAGGATTGTCAAACCCCCATAAATGGAAAAAGGAGGAGAGCCTTTAAGAACCCCTTAAAAGTCATTAACCATTTCCATGTCTCTCCTAACCCATGCTTCAGCCTAATTGTACTTGGATTGTGACTTGACCCTACTAATCAAGCTGATCTAAATGACTTTCTCTTCAACCTAAACCATCCTTGGGGAGGTGCACCTAGCCTAATCCATGCATTGAACCAAAGCAAGTCCAGAATAGCCCCTTTCCCCCTACCATTTAAATCAAACCCTTTACACATGTCAAACCCAATTGAATTCACAAACCTCAAGCCCTGACCCCACTGAGTCAGATGGTGACCCTTGCCTGGCTAGCCAGCCACCACATCAGCTGGAAAACACCAGGCCGAGAGCCTTATTTGGCTTCAAAAAATTCAAACCTGCTGGCTGAGTTTTCCCAACCCAAATGGACACCATGGCTGTTCTTCTCCTCCCCTGAGCAGCTGATCCCAGCCTTCAATTGCCCCTGGGAAGTCCTCCAGCCAGCTCTATTTAAACTCACTACCCTCTCGGCCAAAGGAGGTGCTGAACAAAACCATACCAAAACTCTGCCAAAATTGCTTCAAACTCTTCTACTAACCTAGAGCAATTGATCCTTACCGTCTCTTTGCCCTGATCTCCAATATTAGAGCTCAATTTCTCAGCTCAAAATCCACCCTAAAAACATGACACTTCACCATAGTAAGCCAATCCTCAAATTGATTGACCCTACACCTTCACCAGATTAAGAGAAGAAGTTCCCCAACAAAAGCCCCCTCTCCAGGCCAGCCATTTCTTCTATCGGCCAAGCTTTCAAATCGAGCTTGGTGGAAATCATGTCTAGGTAATTCATAAGAGCCAGAGACTTCTTCTGGAGCTTCCTTGGGTTTAATCGAAGGTGTCACAACTCTCTGATTGAAGCTTCACTTCTCATAGCAAAGGTATAGCTCTCTCCTTCTTCCCGAGTTTCTGTGAGTTTTCCATTTTTTTGACTCAATTTCATGGCATGTTAGCCGTATAGATGTGTGTGTCTTGTTGAGACGAATCCATAGAGCATAAGAACATGAAATTTTGTTAAGTACTAAGAGAGATCTTAGGGTTTTAGTGTGGATGGCTCTCGGGACACACCAGTTGGAGATGATGACCAGGAACCGTCGGATCGCGCGTGTATCAAATGGACGATCCAGATCCAGCCGGACGAGGAGATAGAATGAGACCGCGGGCCACGTGGTATCCCAATCAGATGGTGGCGTCGAATAGGGAGGTGCCGCTTGGGCTTTCCATCCGCCGTAGGTTGACGCGGCGCTGACTGGGTTAAATAGGAAATTAAGGTATTTTCAGATTTATTTAAATGCCCAGAACTTATTTAAATGCCCAGAACTTAAAAAATCCATATCTTTGTGTAGAAAAATCACAAAAATAAAATAAAAATATCCTCTTACTCAGTGAATAGAGGAGAGTAATGTGGAAAAAGAATTAAGTTATTCTGATGAGTATTTTATTTTTAATTAATTATTTACCAATTTCAGTATTTTAATTCTCCATGCATTTATACAATTCACCATGACAAGAGTCCATAGGGCTTTTGTAGCCTCTGTTATTAGAAACATTCACTAAATATTTCAAGGTCAGAGGCCATCTCTGTGGTAAGATATTGATTTTTCAAATTCATGTATCTGTTTTACCATTTTAATTCCAGTAATTAGCATGTTGTTTAGAAAATTATAGGAAAATTTTGGGAGATATCTTATGACTAGAGGACCCTAGGAAAATTTTGGTTTGGTTTAATTCCTTAAGAATAACCATAATTGGTCTAAACACCCAAAACTGAATTTTAATTGATTAGGATTAACCACACATCAAAATCACTTGAAAAAAATTCTCCACTGATCTTTAGGGTGAGAGGAGTCTCACAAAAGAATTTGAAATCAATTGAAAATGATTAGCCCCACTAAATGAATTATTTAAGTGACATGATCATTATTAAATTTTAAAAATTCATAAAACCCGAAATACATTTCAAAAATTCACCAAATTGGTTTTGTTGGCTCTCTGATATCAGAGGAATTTAAGAAAATTAAAATTTCAACTTTTTAAAAATTTTCATTTTGGACCATATTTTAAATATTTCAATAATTAAAAAATAAAAAAAAATCACAAAAATATTAAAAATCACAAAAATGTCACGTTTGGTCTCCTAATCATTTAGGACCATTCCCATAATTTTTCTAAGTCTCTAGGTTAAGATATTGAATTTTAAAGGCTTAAGGCAATTTTTAATATTAAAAATGAATTTTTCAACCTTTTCACCAAATTAATTCTAATAAATCAAAGAAAAATCATAAAAATACAAAATTTATTTCTTTGAACTCCTTGAGGTCAAAGGGACTTAAGAAAAATATAAAACTTAATTTTCAACTTTAATTTAATTTATAATTAATTAATACCTCAAAATATAAAATAATTATAATAAATAGAATATAATTCACAAAATCACCAAAATTGGTCCAAGTGGTCCTTTGTTAGTAGGAACATCCCATAATTTTCCTAAGGATAGGAACTTAACCTTGGTCCTGTTATTGAATTTTCATTGAAAACCCTCATTTTCCCACAAAAATAAATATATAAATTAAATTAAATTAAGAGAAATCACATTTTCTCCTCTAATGTCTTAGTTGACATATGAGTGAAGTGACATAAAATTTTGAGTTAATTTGAGCTTAATTTGATGAGTTATGAAATAAACAAGCTTGAAGGGGCATAAAGGTGATTAAAAGATTTTTAACCCTAATTAATATTTAGATCTAATTAAAGGGAGGGTAGAATATTTGATCTTAATTTTCTCTTGGGAGATTGAAACTTAAGTAACTAAGAGGTAGAAACCTATTAATCATCTTGAAAAAATTTAAAGTAAACCTTAATTAATTAAGTGATTTGAATTTTGGAAGAATAAATTAAAATTTGGATTATTAAGGTTAGGGATGTGACTTAAGAAGATGCCAATTCTTTAATTTAAAGTCCCTAATTGAATTAATTCAATGATAATTAATCCTTAATCAATTCTAAAATAATGATTGAAATTAATAATTAAAAAGGGAAATTATCCTTAATTAAATTAAAACATAAAAAATTAAATGATTTAATAATCAAATAAAAATAAATTTTAAACATTTAAAATTAATTTAAAAATCACTTTAAAAAACAAACTTAAAACCATTTTTGAACCTTAAGTAATTTCAAAACAATTCTTTATTAAAATATAAAAAACAACTAATTAAAATCAACCTAAAGTATTATAATTAATCCAAATCAAGCCATCAAAATTCAATAAAAATAAATAATTTAAATACCTCTTTCCACTTAAGTAAATTTAAAATAATAAAATTAATCTGAAATATTAAGATCATTTAAAATATGAAGATTTAATCAAATTAAAATAACTTGAATATTATTCCAAACTTAAAACTATTAATCAAAGTTTTATAACTAACCCAAATCATTTTAAATCATCAATTCAAATTTTAAATTAAGAATTGTTAAAATCTTTAACAAACTAATTTGACCCTAAAGGCTTTCATTCTTATAACTCCTAAATAAAGAATTAAGTGAAATGTCAC
The DNA here is from genome assembly GCA_022702705.1 of Papilionanthe hookeriana x Papilionanthe teres. Taxonomy (NCBI): domain Eukaryota; kingdom Viridiplantae; phylum Streptophyta; class Magnoliopsida; order Asparagales; family Orchidaceae; genus Papilionanthe; species Papilionanthe hookeriana x Papilionanthe teres. The sequence goes on along the minus strand of CM040425.1, from coordinate 149,074,050 downwards.
TTCACTCATAGGATAATCAAACATCCTAGTTAGCTGAGCAAGAAATGAAATTTAACTAAATTGTTGGATGATCAATTCACCTGTACAATGAAGTTCATTTGGACTCAAAATAATCTCAGAAGTATTGAAAAGATATTTAAGATTCTTCCTAAACACTTCCTCAATATAATGAGATGTTTTAGAAGAACAATTGAACTTAATTGTTCTTTAGTAAAAAAATTCATCCTTAAAAAAACAGAAGAACCTAGACGTCATAGGAAATGACTAGCAATAGGATTAGAATTTTGGTAGACAACCAGAACCATCCCTTAGCTTTACCTAGGTATTTCATGGAAATATATAAATGCTCTAACATATTTTTTAAGTGCAGCTTGGAATGACGACAAGACCCTCCAGGTACGCTTTTACTTTATTGTTATTTACTTACCTGTACTGTACTTTACTTTTCTTGCATGTTAAACAAGAATGTCACCCTGCATGAAAACTGAAATCTTTAGGATAGCCACAAAACTAAAACCAAAACTAAATTAAAAGTCACAACAAGATTAAATTCATCGCCACAACATTTCAAAATATAAAACAACTCAAAATTTAATCACAAACAGAACAACAAAACTAAAACTACAACTAAATTAAAACGACTCATTGGATGATCGGGAATACCTCGGATGATGTAACCCACGTGTTGCTAACGGGATTTCCTACGATCTAAATGAAAGTGTGGAACTCATTCAGTTGAGTTTAGTAAATTCATTTAGACTAAGTAAATCCGACAAAAATAACGATGCCGGAATGATGGAACCGTGGAATCTTAACCGCTGTTGTTATAATCAACTTTAAGATTCCCCTAATAAAACACTAAGATATTTGAACCTTAAAACTCATCTAAACCAAAACACTTCTCTCATCTCCTGATTTTTACTTTATAAAGCTAAACCTCTGCAACAACAAGGAGCTTGGAGCATAGTGGGCAGCACGACCATCATCGATAGCAAAACTGAAATCTACATCAGCAAAACCTTTCTTAGAATTAAATAACCAAGCAATAGGATTTCGAGGTAGTTTGCCTAGTGCAACATAAATCCTGAACTTTTCATTAGGCATTTGCATAATCATGTTAGGCAAATTAAATCCTAACTGTCTTAGGAATCTGAGGAAGTCGTTCGGTACGACATAAACTCTCACATCTTCAATGCTATTTGTATACGAATATAAGTCCTAATTAATTAAAATTGGTAGGATTGAAACATTAAATATACTCTTAAATTGAAAACCAAATAATAGGATAGTTTGAGAAGTCGCTAATATTCTACTTGGATCCTCAGCTTCTCCTACTTTTCTTCCATTTGATTTGTAAAGTAACTGTTCCAAATTTGATCCATTCCCAATTGAAATTTCAAAAATCCATTTGTTTGAAATCTTAAACTTTGAAATTTTTGAGAGCAAAACCACTGATCATTATCGAGAGTTTTCTTAAGTGTTTTCAGACATTTAAGATGTAAACTATAGGGGCTTGCCCTTGTAGGGAACTTTAAGAACTCATGTAATATAAACCCTGCTTAATTCATTTATATTAAGCAGGGGAACTTGTCGGCTTATAAAATTGGTTCACAGACCAAACGGATGTCACAAATCTTCTAGTTTATTTAATCGAGCCCCATCATCAATTAGTGTGTCTATTCTTCGGGATAGATACAGAGTTTGTGATGTGGCACTCGCTTATATAAACTATTCGGGATGTGAGATTGGTTTGATTTCATATCTTAAAAATCTTTCGAACTTAAAAATTATTTTTAAAATCAAATGCAACTTTCCAAATTATATATATATATATATATATATATATATATATATATATATATAAATTAAATTTAAAATCTAAAACTCGTCGACAACTTCGTTGGCGACCATTTTTTTTAAATACACAACACAACCTAAAAATATGTTGGCAAGTTGAGATTTCTAAGTAAAAATCAATTATTTTAGAGAGATTTAAATTCTCTGGGGTTGGGCGACTAGTCCAAGGGAGTATTGTAAAAGGAAATAAGAGATTTAAAGAACCTTCAATAATTTGGTGGAGAGGATCTTGAGATAAGTTTTTATTTTTGTACTTCATTATGTTTTACTTGAGACATCTTGTGTTTTCTACATGATTTCTATTTTTAAAACTACTTGTTGTGTTTTCTCCATGGATTCTAAGTAGTCTTCTTTATCATTTTCCTTAAAATGAAAAGTAATGAAGTGTTGGATGGCAGTTGTGGAAGTATTGATCTTTAATGTTGGAAGAAGTTGTGTTGATTTAATTCTTGCACTTCATTTACATCTTGATTTGGCCAATTAAGATGTTAACATTTGTTGTGAGAACATGTAAGATCCTAGTATGTAATTTCTCAATCAACAATAGGTAGAAATCATATGAGATTGTATGTATGAGAAATTAATTCATATAATTTTATGCAAATAAATAAAGAAATATACTTTAATGGGTGTAGAAATACAGTACTTTAGAGTAACCTACTAAAGCCCTCAATTTGGATTATTGTTTCAGGTTTTGATGCGAGATGTTAGCCTGTATGTGGAGGGAAAGGAGGGAACTCTAGAGTGAGAGATAGTATTATCCCTACCTAACCCGTCTTTAAAACTATTCAAACTTTAAATTTGCCAATGTTCTTTATAACATCTCTAGTATGGGTAAAGAATATTATTGCTCCTATTTGACATGATACATTTTGAATACTTCCAAAATAGAACTACTATATTTATTACTTATTCATGATAAGGAAAAAAATATTTTCATCTATACTTCTTTAGTCTTATGAAAATTTCATTACAGTTAGTTAATTGTTTACTTTATTTCAAATTTTAACAAATTACCAAAAGGAATCGCACTTTCAAGTTTTCTATTATCTAAAACTGTTTAAGTATCTTTTTCTAAGTAGATTTTGTGATCTAAAACCTTTTTTATCTTTTAAATATCGAAAACATTTTTCCCGTGAGATTGATTTTTTGGGGCTTAATAAAAAAGTCCAATATTACTTGATAATGATACAAATACGTGCATAAAATCCCTAAATTTAAATATAACAGTTGAATTCTTGTTTATATCGTAATCATGTTTTCGGCACCGTTGTAAAGAAGTAAATTTTATATCATAAATATAATTATAATCGTATTACCACAAGTATATATATACCTGTATTTGTGTGTTTGGATTAGGCATCATCAAGGAGGTGGAGAATAAAAAGTTAGAGGGTAGTCTAGTGAAAGAACTTTAGCTCTAAGGTGGTGAGGGAGATATGTTAGATGTACTGATAAAGATTTTTGTTGTCAAAGTCAGAATGAGATAAGTGATGCTTGAGGTACAATATCTTTTCCACCAAGTTTATGGTAAAGGAAAATGATTAGAGTTTGATTATTGATAGTGAGAGTTGTGAAAATGTGATGCCCATGCAGATGGTGATAAAATTGAGACTAGCTATATAAATACATCATTAGTCTTTTTTCATTAAGTGGTTTGGTACACGTAAAATATATAGTGTTTAATATACCTTTTTATGCTTATTTTTTATGGTAATGAACTTTAATGGAAGGTATTTTGTGTGCTTTTCTTACAGGTATGATTAAATGGATGATTATGATGAAAAGAAGGAAAAAGGGTTAAATTTAGAGTAAAATGAAGAAAATTGAAAAAGTGAGGTGTGGCGGCTAAGTGCCAGAACTCGAGCTTATGCGCCACGGTCCCGCAGCCATACACCCAAATTTAGAGCTTACGTGCCAGCAGACTCGCTAATAAGCATGGGTACCCCGCTCTTATGCGCGGCAGTTAAAAAGGAGGACTTATTTTAATTTAGGCGCTATTTTGAAGAGGTTTTTGAAGCACATCTTGGTGATAACGTGAGTAACTACCTATTGGACAAATTCAACTCAAATTACTCTTGAATGGATGTATCTCTTAGAAGATACGTCGAATCAGGACACAATTTGAAGAGATACGAAGACACCTTTTGAAAAAGTATAAAATAGGACTTGAAGATCAAATAAAGAGTTGTTGTTGGAGGGTGTGGTTAGTGTTTAATAGTGAAGTTTATGTTAGAAAGTTATTATAGAACACACCTCTATGCTTCACCATCTTTAGTTCATTTTATATAGTTTGTATTAGGAATAAAATTAAGATTTGATATCTACTGAGTTGGGTGCCAACCTCTAAAAAGTATTGTAAGGGAAAGTAAAGTTTTCAAAGGAACATCAAGAGTTTTGTGGAGAGGATTTAAAAATAAGTTATTATCTTTGTATTACATTTGATTTTTTGTTATGACTTCTTGTTTTTTCACTATGATTTCTACTTTTAAAAGAAGTTATGATTGCATTTTCTCCATGAATTCTAGGTAGTTTTCTTTATCTTTTTCCTTAAAATGATGAAGTAATTAAGTGACGGAAGTAACTTATGTGAAGTGTAAGATTTTAATGTTTGAAGAAGTTGTGATGATTAAAAAGCTTGCACTTTATTTACTTCTTGATTTAGCCAATTATGATGTTAAAATATGTCGTGAGAACATGTAAGATCCAGTGCGGCATTGACTTAGTCTACAATTGGAAAGAATCGCATGAGATTGTATGGGTGAGAATGTAATCCATATGGCTGAGTGCAAATAATTAAGGACATATACTTTGATGGGTGTAGAATTAGAGAATTTAGAGTGACAGGCTAAATCCCCTAATTCAGTTTATTTTTTTTTATGTTTTGATATGAGATGTTAGCCCCTAAGTGGAGGGAATCGAGGAAACACTAGAGTGAGAGCTAGTGTCTTTCTTGCCTAACCCGTCTTCAAGATTTTTAGAACAGTAAATTAACTTATGTTCTTTATAGCATCTCTAGTAAGGGTAAAAAATATAATTGCTCCTATTTGGCACAACACATTTAGTATGCTTCCCCAACAAAATTTCATAACTTGTTATTGAATCATAAAAGGAAAAAAGATATTTTATTTGTATTTGCTTACATCTTTTAAAAGTTAGTTGAAGTTGTTGTTTACTTTTATTTCAAATTATAAAAACTAACAAAAATAATTAAATTTCATTTCCTAAAATACTATCTTTAGTTTGAGTATGATCTTTCTTTAAAATAGTAAAAAGTAAATTTTCTTATTTTCATTAGTTTATCACTTTCCCAGTGGGTTTAATATCTCGGGGCTTAATTAGAAAGTCATATATTACTTGATAAATGATACATATAGTTGCCTAGTATCCACATTATAAAATTATTAAAAAGGATTATTAATATATATACATCGTAAGCATAAATATAGGTAGATCAAGTTTCTGGCGCCGTTGCTGAAGAAAGTAATTTAATAAAGAAAATAATTTTTAAAAAAATTTCTTTTTACTTTTTAATGTTTTATTTAAACTTGTTATATTTATTTTAGGAAGTTGTTTTTATTTTATTGCATTTTATTATTGTGTATGCATAGTTCAGGTTCTGAAGGTCTTGTGCCTTATGATTATGAATTAGAAAGAATTATAAGAAAAATGAAAAAATTAAAAATACAGAGAAAGATAAAAATATTCAAGTAATGGAAAATCGAGATAATCAAAATGCTGAAATACATCAAGATATTAGACCTTTAAGAGATATGCTAACCCTGCAGTAAATGAATTTCATGGATGTATTCAAAATTCTGCTGTAGTTGCTAGTTCATTTGAACTTAAACCTGTTATTATGTAAATGATATCTAATAATCAGTTTGGAGGAGCACCAATTGAAGATCCAAATTTACTTCTTGCCAAATTTCTAGAATTTTATGCTACATTTAAATATGGTGTTTTGGATGATGCTATTAGACTTATAATTATTTCTTTTTCATTAAGGGACAAAGCTAAGATGTGGTTAAATTCCTTAACACTTGGATATATTAGAACTTAGGGTGACTTAGCGCAAAAATTTCTTGCTAAACAATTTCCACCATCAAAGACTTCTAAGCTTAGAAATGACATTACATCTTTTTACCAGTTTGAAAGGAAATCTACTTATGAAGCATGTGAACATTTTAATGGATTAGTTGGAACTCTTAGATCTATTATTGAAGCTACTGATGGTGGTTCATTGATGTCTAAATGATGCTTATGTATTAATTGAAGAAATGGCTATAAATAATTTTCAATGGCCTACTAAGAGGGTAAATCCTAAAAAGGTTGCCAGTATTAAAGAATCTGATTCTTTTGTTGTGCTAGAAAATCAAGTTGCTACAAATTCAAGGAAGATAAACCAACTTGTATTGAATTATTCTCAACAAATTTCAATAATTGAAGAAAATTTATTAGGCCAAATAGTAGATTATCAATCATCTTTAGAAACATTGAATGTCATAAACATGTCTAATAACCCGTATTCCAATTATTATAACCCAGGTTGGAAGTATTATTCAAAATTTAACTGGAATACCCATAATCAGGGTTGTAGTACTTAACAATGGGGGAATAATCAAGAAAACCCATTGGGGAATTGGAACAACTAAGGGAATAATAATTATAGACCTACTTATTCTCCTGGTTCTAACAATGTTTCACAATTTAAGGAGAAGAAGTTGTGTATAGAAGAAGCGGTGTTACAAATAAGAAATCTATTACAAAGTCAAGGAGCTACAATTAGAAATATTGAGAATCAATTGGGACATATATCCAATTCATTAAGTAATAGATCACAAAGAACGCTTCCAAATAATACTGAGATAAATCCAAGACGAAAAAATAAAGAGCAAGTAAAAGCTATTCAATTATGGAGTGGAAGAGAGTTGGATGGTAGAGTTCAAAAAGAAATTGAAGTAGAAAAAGAAGAGATTGAAGAACTAAAAGAAGAAGCACAGAAAGGTTTGGAAAGACCTATTTCTCCACCTAAAATTGATTTAGAAATACCTCCACCACCATTTCCTCAGAGACTTCGACAACAGAAGTTGGATAAGAAATTTCAAAGTTCTTGGAGATTTTAAGAAACTTATAATTAATATTCCTTTTGCTGAAGCCTTAGAACAAATGCCAAGTTATGTGAAGTTTATGAAGGATATTCTAAACAGAAAAAAGGAAGTTTGAAGATAATAAGACTGTTGCACTTAGTGAAGAATGCAGTGCAATAATTCAGGAGAAGCTTCCTGAAAAGCTTAAAGATTCCGGTAGCTTCACAATTCCATGTGCAATCAGAGACAGATTTCATGGAAAAACTTTATGTGATTTGGGTGCAAGCATTAACCATATGCCATTATGTCAACCTCTAAATGTGTATAAATTTTGGAAAAAAATTATATATAATGTGTAAAATATGGTTTTGATATAAGAAAATATGTAGGTATTTATTGATTTAAAAATGATGTTTTAAATTTGAAAAAAAGAGAATGGACGGATCTCATTCATTTAGTAGTTTAAATAAACGAACACAATATCACAAGAAACACATCTATCCCGAGTAATAGACACACTACATGTTGATATGGCTCAGTTAAAAAAACTACAAAATTGATTACATCTGTTCTGGTCTGCGAACCTTTTTTGCTGACAAAAAATTTTCGTTTCTAATATGAAGGAATTAGATGGGGTTTATATTAATATGGGGTCTTTAAGTTCCCTATAAGGGGAAGCCCCTCTACATAATTACATCTTAGATAACCGAAGTCTCCTAAGAAAACTCTTGATAAAGATCAGGAAACATTGTATTCATGACTTCCAAAAGGTAGGATCTTCAAGAAAATGTGATCGTAAGAAATTTAATAGGCGAGCAGCTCCAATTTTGGAACATTTATCATGGGAATCTAAAGGAAGAGAGAGCTAGGGGAAGGACATAGATCCAAGAAGAATTTTAGTGTTCTTTCCCAAACTATCCTATGGTTTAGCTTCAATGTGAGATGTTTATTTAATGTTTTATCCGGCCAATTTTATTATATAAGGCATACATTCACTTGATATTATTCATGTGAATAGCATGGAAGATGGGAGGATTTATATCATATCAGATGATAACCTCAAAATTTAAAGGCGAGTTTGGGCTTATATTGCATGAGATCCAAAAGCCTAAAGAGATAAAGTGAGGGTTTATGCTACACCAAGAAACCTAACTCAGAGTTCTGTAGCTTTTTGTTTATTTCTAAGGAGTTTTTTGTTGAAGATGGTTGTACTGCCCACTATGCATGCTCCAAGCTCCTTGTCATAGTAGGTTTAGTTTAAAGAAGTGTTAATTGAAGAGAAAAGAGAATTATCGGGGTTTGGAAAGGATTTAAATTGAGGTGTCTTAATGCCTTCTTAGGGGAATATTTAAGTTGATTATAGACATTGGTTAGGATCCCACGGTTCCCTCATTCTAGCACCAATATTTTCTTTAGATTCACTTAGTCCTAATGAATTTACTAAACTCAACTAAATGAGATCCATACTTTCATTTAGACTTTGGGAAATCTCATTAGAAGCCGTAGGTTGCATCCTTCGAGGTATTCCCATTCATCCAATAGAGGTATTTTAATTTATTTGTAATTATGATTTTTTTTTGTTTGTGATTAAATTTTGAGTTGACTTATATTTTAACTGTTGTTGATGGGAGCTTTATCGTGTTTCGTTTTAATTTTAATTTTGGTTTTGGTTTCATTTTTATGGCTATCTTAAAGGTTCTGGTTTTCATCCAGGGTGACATTTGTTGTTTAATAATCAAGCTCCTAAGTAAGAACAATAAAGTGAAAGAAGTACAAAAAAGAAGGTACTATAAACTTAAAAAAAAGTGCCTGGGGAGTCTTCTTATTCCTCCACCTGAAACATTAGTATCTTTGACAATAAACATTTATAATTTGCAGAAAAGTAAAAGCCAATAGGTAGTTTTGTCATAAGCCTACAAAACCTATGTCATAACTTGGTTGGTCCTATTTATTTCATTTGAGAGATATTTTCCTTTAATAAGTATGATAAATTTAGTTGTCCTACAAGATGTCCCGAAGACTTCTGAGAAGGTCTAAGGGATGCCTAGATATTTTACAACCAATTTGAACTTTCCTGTGTTCATTTTGAGCTTATCATACTCACTAAATGATTCATCTATTTCATTCCCTTATGCTCAATGAACTAATGTTTTAATTATTCTAAAAGGTAAGGTAAATATTACATGATATTTAATTTCAGAATTATACAAGTGGAGCTTTTAGAGTCAAATTAATTTATGAAAGAATTTAGACAATTTTTTTATGGGCTTGTAGTGTTTCAAATGTATTTTAACAATCATTGTGACTTGCTTTTCTAAACCTCATTAATTAATTTGATTAATCCTAGTATCACTACCAAGCCCTTAGGAATTTTGTGGGTATATGTGTGATTTTTAGAAGTGTTTAGTTATATAACTATTATTCTTATCAAATTAATGGATTATCATTGAACAACTAATTAGGAGTATTAGATCATTAAGCATCACCTTCCAAAGACAAAACCCTTAACTTTAAAGATCATTTAATCTTAATAATCTCCCAAATTAATGTAATTAAAAGAAATTACAAATTTACCTTTTAATATGTCATAAATGAGATTGGTTTCTACCATTTATCCATTTATGTTTCAATCATTCAAAGATGTTTATTAAGATTATCCATTGCCCATTTCCCACTTTAATTAAGCCTAAATACTGATTAAGGCTAAATTATTTTAAATTACACTTTTTCCCCTAAAGGCTTCATCACTTCATAATTCATTAAATTCAATTTAAATGAATTCAAAATTTTTATATGACCCCACTCCTGATTTAATTAAAGCATTAGAGGATAAAATATGATTTTTCTTAATTTAATTTAATTTATATAATTATGTTTCATGCAATATAGGGGTTTTAAATAAAAATTATAAAACTTAATCAAAACAAATTTTTAGTCCTCAAGAAAATTATTGGAGGTTCATATAGACCAAAGGACCACTAGGACCAAATTTCAAGATTTTTTGAATTTTAATTTAAGTATTATCATTATGTCAACTTTTGTGATATTAATTAAATATTAAATATTCTTTAATTGGAAAATTAAGTTTTATATTTTTCTTAAATCTCTTTGAGATCAGAGAACCCAGAGGACCACATTCTATATATTTTTTACTTATATTTTAATTATTAGAATTATTTTTAGTGAGAAATTAAGGAAATTCCATTTTTAGCCTTTAAAAATAATTTTAACCCCTTAAAATTTAATATATTTATTTAGAGTGTTAGGAAAATTATTTTAATTATTCCTAAGTGATTAGGAGGTAAATTAGAACATTTACGTCAATTTTATTAATTTATGAAGAGTTTTTTTGACCTTAAATTACAATGGGGAGTGATTCTTATGTTAGTTTCATTTATATTTAATTAAATTTATTATTATTTAAGTTTTAGGTCTTAATTACAATTAGGGTTAATCTTAATGAGTTAAAACAAGTTTATATTTTTCCTATGTTCCTCTAGTCACAATAAACCTACAAAAATTTACTTTGGACTTTTTTTTTAAATATATTAATTATTATAAATATTTTATCAGAATAGTGAACATAAGTTTGAAAATTAGGGATCTCTTCATAGAGATCCTCGTGACTTTGGAAAAATCAGGGAAGATCTCTCAAGACATAGAGATTAAAATCCCCAAAGGTTAAGCCATGGTGAAACATCTATGTGCATGGAGAATTGAAATACATAAAATTATACTTAATTAATTAAAAATAAGGCATGCATCAAATAAATTTCAAACCATCTCTACATTGTTCTCCTCTGTTTACTTAGCACCAAGATATTTTTTTTTGATTTTTCTAATTTTTCTACACCAAGTTATGGATTTTAATAGGTTAAATGATTTTATTAATTCAAAAAATCCCTATTTTTTTACTTATCCAACACATCCTTTGCGGCATCGAAGAGGCCACATGTTGCTCCCTGGTTGGACGCCTCAATCTCATTTGACGAAGCATTCATGGTTAGAACTTCGTCCGGCGTGATCTCATCCATCCATTTGATAAATGTAAAATCCAATGGCCGCCCGTTTTTTTCTCCGTCTGGTAGAACCCGTGGACCGTTCACCTCAAAGCCCTAATTTCTCGAGCTACAGTCAATGAAAACTCTTCGGGTTTGTTCCTATAGACTCTTCTAAGCATGGCGAACACATCCATATGGCTAACATGCTTAAAATTAACTCATCATGTGTGGAGAATTAAAAAGAGCTCTGAAAGAGGTGAGAACCTTATATCTTAGTATGAGAGCGAGCCCTTAATCAGATGTGCTCAACACGTTCAAAGAGTTCTAAGGATCTTGCGAATGAAGTCCCTTGTTGTGATGAATTGGCTAGACCTAAATTTTGATCAAGGAGGATTTTTGGTGTTGATCAAAGTCAAGTATGGAGGCTCTTTATACTGGGGCTTTTATGGAGAATTAACTTCTTTTGTTGCAAGGATGGTGTAGATCAAGTTATTTTGGGTTTGATGCACTTTAGTGGAGTGTAGTAGAATGCCCTCTTTTTGGTAGATTTTGAGCTCTGAAATTGAGCTCGGGCAAAGGAACATAGGGCAGGAGGATGGTTGGGATGAGTTTAAGATGTCTCAAGGATGCTGTGGAAACAATTGGTCAGAGTTTACCCTATGTTCAATGAGTTTGTTTTTTTTTTGCCATGAAGAGTGGTAGTTTAAAAGGCCATGGAAGGGGTGGCTGCAAGGGCTCTATTTTGGGTGCCAAAGTTTGCTTATGTGGAGAGCTAAGTGGGGAAAATGGCCAATAATAGTGAGCCACATTGGATGGGTGAGTTTAGGCTTGCCTTGGTTTGGGGTGGCTCTCGAGTTTGGGCTCCTCCGGTGTCTAGGCAAGCCGCTAAGGACAAGGGAGCTGGCCGAGGGTCAGGTGATTAGGTTGGTAGGCCATTAAGGTGATTAAATGGGTTTGGGGAAAGCTTGGGGTGGATCAAAAAGGATTTTTGCCAAATAAGGAAGCAGATCCCCTAATTTAGGGGACACTTGGTCAATGGCTCAATTAGTTTGAGTTAGGTGGATCTAGAGTGTTTCCTAGGGCCCAAATTTTAGCTGTGGTGCAATAAATTTGGTCACATTTGGTTAGATTTGATCATATTAGATCATGTGTTCAATTTAGCATATTTGGGTTCACGTTGAGCTCGGTTAGGTTTGAGCTTGGGTTGAGTCATATTGATGTCTCAAATTGGTGTGTATGATTATTATGAAGAGTTTAGAAGAGGATTGGGGTGGTTTTGAATAGGTTTGGGGGATTGATGCACCAAAAATATATACAGTTTTTGCTATATAATTTTACCCATTTTTGGTTATATTGCACTTTAAAGAAAGGTATTTTTCATGATTTGTTGCAGGTATGATGATTTTAGGTGATTGGAGTGAAAAGAAGAGCAAAATGGTGGAAAATAGTTCTGGCGCCGCCGGCGCCAGAATAGGTGTCGCTGGCGCCTAAATCCAAAGATGTCAGAAATAATTGCATGATAGAGAGCCGCTCACACCCTATCTAGCGCCGACGACGCCCGAGGTCGGTGGAATTCAAATTTGAAGAGTTTTGGTAACTTTTTGAAGGGATGCCTATGGAGACTCTTGGGATTTCATCCCTATCTTATAAGTAACTATTTTTGGACGAAAATGGTGTGCTTCTTTATTGGTTCTAGTGCAGTTTTAGTGAGTGTTAAGTGTTAGGGTTTAGGAGAAGTGTGTGTGGGTGAAGATTTGAGAGGAGTTCTTCTCTAAGGAGTGAAGGAGGAGTAAAGTGAGGGATTGTTTCTTCCTTTCCATTGTAAAGAGGGAATGAAGTGTTGTAAAAAGAGAGAAACTTCTTGCATTCAAAGGAACTTCAAGGGAATTGCATTGGGGAAGAGAAAAAGATAAGTTGTATTTTCTTTTGTGGTTTGTATGACTTTTCTTTTATAAATAAAATTCATGTTTTATTGTATCTTCTCCATGAATTCTGAGTAGTCTCCCTTGTCATTCTTCTTGCATAGAGATGTGATGATGGATTGATGTGGATTTGATGTGCTTTTAATGTAATGAAGAAATTGTGATGGTTTTTCATTTCGAACTTAATTTACTTTTATATTTGGCCAATTGAAATGTTAAAATATGTTGTTGAACATTAAGTTTGAAAGAATTTAATGTCCCACAACAATAATGAATTATCCATTTAATTTCTATGTATGAATGACGTAGTTCATGAGAATTGAGTGCACATAAATAGGGAAATATGTTTTGATGGACTTCAATGTGGAGATTTCAGGGTGACAGGCTGAAATCCCAAATTGGTTCTAAGTTTAGTAACTAATATCAAAGGTTAGCCTTCGGGTGAAGGGTGAGTGGGAGCTCCGAAGTGAGAGCTGGTATCCTCCTAACCTAGCCTTATATTTAGTGAACAAACTTAGGATATGTCAATGTTCTTTTCTTGCTTAGAAGACGGGGTACTCTTTTAGGGGTAAAGAGTCATCTACGCTCCTATTTGGCACAATAACATAGATAATTGTTTCATATCAATCTACACATCATATTCTCATTGCAAGAGGAATGATACTTTTCTCATATATCGAAAACCTTTCAAATACTTAGTTTAGTGTGTTTGTTAGTTAATTCTGCTTTTAAAGTTGTTAGAAGTAATTGTAGTTTAGTTAATTGTTACCGTTTTTTGTATAGTGTTAGTAGGAGTATGTGTTAAACCTTAAGTGCTATTTAAATATTGAATTTTAGTGCTATATTATTTATATTATGAATGATTTCTCATACTTCGAACTTCCCTGTGGGATCGATAACTTAGAGTCTAATAGAGCCCTGTGTTACTTGATACGATACGTATAATTGCGTTAAATGCTTGGACTTAACAAAATCATTATAAATATATAAATTTGAGTTCATAAATTCTTGCAAAATATAAGTCCCATGCATCAAGCTTTTGGCGCCGTTGCCGGGGAGGTAACAAAGTAGTAAGTAAGTATAAACAGTATTTATTAATAATATAGTAACAGAAAACCTTTATTTTGTAGTGTGTAATTGTGTGTTTATTCACCTTTATAAAAGTATTTATTGTATATGCGTAGTAGTGGATCTATAGGATTAGTGCCTTACGATTCAAAGTTAGAGCATACTGTTATAAAAATTAGAAAACAACAAAAACAAATTGAAAATCCATGAAAAATAGCGAATAATCAAGATAATCAAAAAAGTTATATTGGAAATTTTCCAAGACCTTTAAGAGATTATGCTAACCCAATAGCAGATGAAATTCACATAACATTCAAAATCCTGATGTTGCTGCTAATTCATTTGAACTTAAACCTTCTATTATCTAAATGGTAAAAAATAATCAATTCGGAGGAACACCTAATGAGGATCCAAATTTACATCTCGCTAGTTTTTTAAAACTGTGTGCTACTTTTAAATATGACGGAGTGTCTAGTGACACAGTCAGACTTAGACTTTTTCCTTTTTCATTAAGGAATAAAGCTAAGGCATGGTTAAGCTTGTTAGCACCTAGATCTATCAGAACTTGGGGAGAATTATCTCAAAAGTTCATATTAAAATATTTCCCTCCATCAAAGACTGCAAAACTAAGAAATGATATTACATCCATTTGTCAGTTTGAAGGAAAGTCAATATATGAAGCTTGGGAGAGATTTAAAGATCTTCTTAGGAAGTGCCCACATCATGATTTACTGGATTGGTTAATAATTCAAACATTTTATAATGAATTAGTGGGATCATTGAGATCTATTATAGATGTTGCTACTGGTGGATCATTAATGTCGAAACCTTTTGATGAAGCATACACATTAATTGAAGAAATGACTACTAAAAACTTTCAATGGCCTCTGAACTGGTAAATCATAAGAAAGTAGCTAGTATTCATGATTCTGATATGATGACTATGGTTGTTTCTCAAATTGCAGCCCTTTTTAAGAAAATAGATCAATATGGAATGAATTATTCTCAACCATCTCAAGTGTTGGAGGAAAATTCATTTGGACAAATAAAAGAATCTCAAACACCTTATGAGGCTTTAAATACTATTAATAGAACTAACAATCCTTATTCAAATTATTATAATCCTGGTTGGAAGAACTACCTAAACTTTAATTGGAATAATAATAATGCTAATGTTAACCCGCACTAGGCTAAGAGTTCTATAAATCCTATTGGAAATTCGAACAATCAAGGAAATACTAATTTTAGACCATCTTATCCTCCTGGATTTAATAGTAACCCACAATTTAAGGATAAGAAGTTGTCTACTGAAGAAATGATTCTGAATATGGGAAATCAATTACAAGCTCAAGGTGTCGCTATGAAAAATATTGAAAATAAATTGGGACATTTTTTCACTGCACTTAATAATAGACCTTCTGGAACACTTCCAGGTAATTTTGAATTCAATCCAAAAGATCAAAACAAGGAACAACTTAAAGGGATTTAATTAAGGAGTGGAAAAGAATTGAAAATCAGAGTGCAAAAAGAAGTTGAAATAGAAAAGGAGGAGGAAATCGAAAAAGGTTCTAACAAGATTTATCTAGACTTGGATTATCCTCTTGAGCCAATGAAGATAACTATTGAAAAACCACCACCTCCATTTCCTTAAAGATTGAAGAAACAAAACAGGGATAACAGATTTGAAACATTTTTGGAGATCCTTAAGAAATTAACGATAAATATTCCTTTTATTAAAGCATTATAACAAATGCCTGACTATGCCATGTTTATGAAGGATATCCTGAGAAAGAAAAGAAAGTTTACAGATCATGAAACCATTGCATTTAGTGGAGAGTGTAGTACAATTATTCAGAAGAAGCTTCTTGAAAAACTTAAAGATCCTCGTAGTTTCACTATTCCGTGTGCTATAGGTGAAAAATTTTTCGGAAAGGCTTTATGTGATATGGGAGCTAGTATTAATCTTATGACTTTATAAAATTTCAAAAGGTTGGGAATATGAAAAATTTTTCCTACATCTGTGACTCTTCAGTTGGCCGATCGTTCCATTACTTACCCTAAAGGAGTGGTGGAAGATGTGTTAGTGAAAGTGGATAAATTTATCTTTCTCATGGATTTTATTGTATTTGATATGGAGGAAGATAAATAAATTCTAATCATTTTAGGAAGACCATTCCTTGCTACTGGAAGAGCGGTAATTGATGTTTAAAAAGGAGAATTAACTATGAGAGTTAATGATCAAGAGGTGACCTTTAATATTTTAAAATCTATGAAGTATCCATCAATGGAAGAAATAATGAATGTTTTAGGATGGAGGTCTGTGATTACTTGAGAAACGATCATTTTGAAAATATATTTGAAAAAGAAGAAGAATATAAAATATGTTTGAAGAAGAAATTAAAGATGAAGAAAATTCAAATAGTAAGAAGAATGAATTTGGAGTATGTTCAGGAGAGATTTGAAGTATTAGACACTATGGAAGGTGGAGATAAAAGCTTAATTCCATCGATAATAAAACCTCCTAAACTTGAGATGAAAGTTCTTCCTAATCATTTAAAGTATATGTTTTTAGGAGAATCATCTACCTTGCAAGTTATTGTATCTTCGGAGTTAAATGATTAACAAGAACAAAAGTTATTGGAAACTTTTAAAAGATACAAGAAAGCTTTTGGATGGACTTTAGTAGATATTAAAGGAGTTAGTCCTTTGATTTGTATGCAAAAAATTTTATTAGATAAAGAACAAAAACTAAGAGTTGATCCAGAAAGGAGATTGAATCCTATAATGGAAGAAGTAGTTAAGAAAGAGATTTCAAAATGGCTGGATGCTGGAATTATTTATCCTATTTTAGATAGTGCTTGGGTGAGTCCAATACATTGTGTACTGAAAAAGGGAGGAGTGACTATTGAAGTGAATGAATGTAATGAAATTATACCCACAAGACAAATTAATGGATGTTATTATTAACTATATGAAATTAAATGCAACCATCTGAAAAGATCACTTTTCTCTTCCTTTTCTCGATCAAATGCTAAATAGACTTGCTGGACATAAGTACTACTGTTTTCTAGATGGATATATTGGTTACTATCAAATACCTATTGCTCCTAAGGATCAAGAAAAGAGAACATTTACTAGCCCTTATTGAACCTTTGCTTTTCGAAGAATGCCTTTTTGACTGCGTAACGCACCTGCAATATTCCAGAGATGTGTGATGTCTATGTTCAGTAGTATGATAGATAATGTAATAGAAGTTTTTATGGATGATTTCTCTGTATTCGGGACTTCATTTGAAATTTGTCTGGAAACATAGCAAAAGTTTTGGAGCTCTATGAGAAAATAAATCTAGTTCTGAATTCGGAGAAATGTCAATTTATGGTTGCAGGAGGAGTTGTGCTTGGGCATAAAATTTTTGAACATGATATGGAGGTTGACCTTACTAAAATTAGAGTAATTAAGAGATTGCCACCACCCACTACTGTGAGAGAGGTGAGGAGTTTCTTAGGACACGCTGGATTTTACAGGCGATGTATTAAAGATTTTTCTAAAATTACTAAACCTTTGTGACGATTTTAAAAAATGATAGAAAATTTGATTTTAATGATGAATGCTTGAGAGCTTTTGAATTATTGAAAGAAAAATTAATCACTACACCTATAATTGTTTCACGTGATTGGGAGAAACCATTTGAACTTATGTGTGATGCTAATGATTATGCGATCGGAGTAGCATTGGGGCAAAGGCACGATAATATTTTCAAAGTCATATACTATGCCAGTAAAACTCTTAATGAGGATCAAATTAATTATACCACAACTGAAAGAGAGCTATTAGCTATACTAATTTCTTTTGAAAATTTTAGAACTTATTTCATTGGAGCTGAAAGTATTGTGCATATAGTCCATTCAGCTATCAAATATTTAATGCAAATGAAGGATGTGAAACCTAGACTCATTAGATGGATACTTCTTCTACATGAATTTAATTTTATGATAGTTGATAGGAAGGGAGCTGATAATCAAATAGCTAATCATTTGTAAAGAAAATTATATGATAAATTATCTAAATTTGAAAAGGAAATTACTGAAATATTCCCTAATGAGCAACTTTACACTATTATGGGAAGTAATTTGCCTTGGTATGCTGATATTGTGAATTATATTGTAAGTAATATTGTACCACCTGATTTAATAAGGCAACAATAAAAGAAGTTCAAATATGATGCAAAATTTTATTTTCGGGATGAGCCCTATCTATATAAACAGTGTATGAATCTGATTATTAGGAAATGTATGCCACAAGAAGAAACAAATTTGATTATTCAATGATGTCATGATTATGAATTTGGAGGTCATTTTGGTGCTGATAAAATTGCTTTTAAGATTCTACAATCTGGGTTTTATTGGCCTACTCTTTTTAGAGATGTTTAAAGATATATTGAATCATGTGATCGATGTCAGAGAGTAGGTAATATCTCTAGAATAAATGAAATGCCTCTAAATTATAATTTGGAAGTTGAAAATTTTGATTTATGGGGATTAGATTTTATGGGACCATTTACTCCTTCATTTGGAAGTTTATATATATTGGTTGTCATTGATTATATCATGAAATGGATTGAAGCTATTGTTTTACTTAGATGTGATGCTCGGAGTGTTTCAAAATTTTTAAAGAAAAATATATTTACAAGATATGGAATGCCGAGAGTGATTATAACTAATGGTGTATACTATTTCAGGAATAATATAATTAAGAGATTAATTGAGAAATATAATATTATTCATAGAATCTCTACTGCTTATCATCCCCAGACTACTAGTTTAGCAGAAGTGTCTAATCGTGAAATTAAATGAATTTTGGAGAAAACTGTGGATAATTATAAATAAGATTGGTTTGCTCGATTAGATACTACTTATGGGCTTATAGGATTACTTTCAAAACCTCTAATGTAATGTCTCCTTATAGACTAGTGTTTGGTAAGACTTGCCATTTACCAGTTGAATTGGAGCATAAAGCATATTGGGCGATAAAAGAGTTAAATTTTAATTTGAAAAATGCTGGAGAGAAAAGATTTATGCAATTGAATGAATTGGAAGAGATTAGAAATGCACCTTATCACAATTATAGAATCTATAAAGAGAAAAGGAAATTATGGTATGATCGGAAGATATTGAAATAGAACTTGGAATTTGGACAAAAAGTTTTATTATGCAACACAAGATTGAAGTTATTTGCAGGAAAGCTCAAGTCAAGATGGTTAAGACCTTTTACAGTTGTAAAAGTTCATTCTTTTGGAGCTGTTGATATTAAAGATCCTGATACTGGAAAGATTTTCAGGGTTAATGGGCATCAATTAAAGCCTTACTTTGACAGGTTTCAACCTAACTTCAAAGAGGTTTTAATGCTTAGTCATCTCGATGAACTGAATGGTTTGTTGGGTTGATGACGTTAAACCAAGCGCTCTATGGGAGGCAACCCATATGTATCTTTGTGGTGTGTTTGCTTGTTCGATGTAGTTGTGCATTCTAGATAGTTATTTTCGAATCCTAATTACTCATTAATACTTTAAAATTTGATAAATGATGGATCAAATTGAGATATTGAAATATTTTGGGCCAAACGTAGTTCGGTAAGAATTTTTAACCAGTGGCACCGCCGGTGCCAGAATGGGCGCCGCCGGCGCCCTATCACATATGTAACACTTAACTTACCTATTTGAGCACTGCCAGTGCCTTATCGAGCGCCGCCGATGCCCAAAACCTATTGATGGTTTTTAAGTTTTAAAATGCGAGTTTTTAGGATTTTTCACGGAATCTTCGTCCTTATAACTCCCTAAACTCCATTTTTGACTTCTTAACTCCAGAAAAATGAAAACCACCAATCATAATTCGTATCCTATGGATTCCTACCCCATTGAAACCTCTCAAATTTGTGTTTTCAACCAATGGAAGTTCATAAGTTTCAAGGCACAGTGTTTGTTCAACAAAGTGATCATGAAAAGAAGGATTATCAAGGTAAGAGGCTTCATAAATCAAGGTATGGATATTCCTACTACTAGAATTGAAGAAATTATTAAGGAGAGACGATAAGAAGTGCTTTGCTACACTATCGCTGCCGTTGTTGTTCCTGTCGTGAAAGAGTTTTATGCAAATCTTCATAGGATCAACCAAGGGTTCGTATTTGTGCATGGTAGATTTGTACAATTCACTCTTGCATGAATTAATGATCTCTTTATGATCGAGAACGTACCTATTTTCCATTATTATAATTTAAATGCCACGAGGGATAATATGAATGATATGTATTGATATTTAATGGATAAGAAGGATGAATGGGAAATTAGAGAGAATGGATACATTAGTTTCCCATTTGCATCTCTCAATCTAGTGTCGAAGCAGTGGCACTACTTTATTTCGGCAAAGTTATTTCCATCATTGAAGATTAGTAAGGTAACAAAGGAAAGTACCATTTTGAATTTCTATATTGAAACTGGGAGGCCGGTTGACATTGGTAAAATCATTGTGAAATCAGTTCTGGGATTAATTGTGGATGGATCTAAATATGGGCTTAGACACTTGTCCACCATATTTCTGTTATGTAGTCAGTCACAGGTTCCTTATGAAAGTTGGGAAAAGGTTATTCTTCCAAGGAGGCCTGTTGATCCAACTAATCCCTATGACTACCAGACAGTTGGAGATGAAGATGACATTTATTTACTTGCTGATCAACCAACACAGACTTCACAACTGATTCAACCCTATTATCCTGAAGGTTCCAGAATGATATTGAAGAGGATCAAATAGTTGGAGAAAGAGGTACGAAAAGTTATGAATGCAATCAATCATATAAATTAGAGAATGAAAGAGCAATTCAATCACACTGATCGAATTGAGATGGGCTTGATGAATCTGATGAAAAATAATGCGATGATTGCTGAGGAATCATCTGAAGAATTTCCATTTTGTCCATTTTATAATTTTTTTGTGCATCAGCAATCGATTGGAGACATTTGAGGAGAGGATAGTTCTAAAGCTGACGTGGAGTAATTAATGGATTCTACTTATGTTTATTGTGTGTTTAGTTTACTTTGCTTAGTTATGTTTGGTTTGTGTAGTGTTTTCTTTGAAATTTGAACTTGGATTTGGATGTGCTTATTTTCATTGTGTGCTTAGATCTTAGTGTTTACCTATCGTAGAGTACTTGCTGCACTAAATATCTAAGAGTAGTTGGTTTTAATGAACATATTTGGTGTTTATGATGTAACTTGGATTATATATATATATATATAAGATTGTTGTGCATTGTTGTGTGAAGAATTAATTATTACTTATGGGATGATGTAGATTCCTATTGAAGTGTTAAACATCATTATGGATGTCGAAATGATAGAAATTACAAAAAAAAATTTTAAAGCCAGAAAATATTTTGGACTGGCGCCGCCGGTGCCAAATCCAGAGAGTTTGGCTAATATTTTAAGTAGAGCGCCGTCGGCGCCCTAATGAGCGTCGCCGGCGCGAAAACCCAGTAAAACACCATAAACCCTTTTTACCTTGAGACCCGCAAATTCTTCCATTTCCTTCGTCTTCCTCCTCTATTTTCGCAATTTTGACGATCTAGGGCTTGCTAGATCTCGAATTTAAGGAGATTTCAAATCTTTCGATGTCGGATCCACATTTCTCTTTGTAAGAGCCTCACTTTAAGTTAAAAATTTTTTATTTTCACCATGGAAATCTCTCACATTGCTTAGGTTGGAATTTTTGGAGTTCTAAATAGATTTTGAGATTTCAATGAAGAAATTTGCTCTTGCTTGTTTAGAATAGTATTTAGAGTTTGTTACATTATGAATTTGGGATTTATTAGAATTTTCTTGCAAATTTTAGAAATTCATATGGCTCCAAGGTTGAGTAAAGGTAAAAGGAAATTGGATTTTGATGAGGAGAAATTCATTATTATTAAAGCCCAATTTCTCTTTAACTCTTACCTTTACAACAAGAAGTGTATCCATGATCGAGCTTTTGATAGTCTTGGTGGATCTGTAGAACAGTTAATTGCAGAGTGAAACTGGGAACGATTTTTTTATTTCACTGCGAATGCTGCTATGGGAGTTGTAAGAGAGTTCCATTCGAATGTACCCTGGACTAAGACAGACTATGTGCTTGTTAGAGGAAAAATGGTTGAGTTTACTCCTCAGCGTATCAATGCTTTCTATCAGACTCGGGAACCATTCATTTGTGAATACATAAACTTTGACACTTAAGGTGAGAATATGAAAGAAGTGATTGCTTTTCTGACTGATGGGCGAGGAGAATGGAAAATAAGTCAAGAACATTTGATTAACTTCCCCGCCTCCACATTGAATGTTGCTTCAAAAGTTGGCATTATTTCATTTCTGCAAGACTATTACCATCTTATCACCACAACAAAGTTACAAGGGATAGAGCGATTCTGAACTATTGTATACAGAAGATGAAAAAGATTGATATTGGGGCTATTATCTACAAGAACATTCAAACTATTGCTAGAGGCGAGACCACTAATGGTTTAGGACATCCTGCTTTAGTTCATACCCTGTGTGTTCAGTATTGAGTGGAGTTTAATAGTTCTGGAGAAGTGGCTATACCATTGAGACCAATTACAAAGAATATTATCTGTACTTATGAGTCTCATGTGGGAGCCCGAGTTGAGCGTAAGAGTACTGATATTCCTACTACTAGTTATGATATTCCATCTACATCTCAGCCGCCTATCTTATTTGATATTATAAAACAACTGAGATTACAGAGTGCTAGTGTCGATAGACTCCATGGTCGGATGGATGTATTTGAGGTGAGGAGTGATTTGAATGAAGATTATCTACAGAGGAGAGTTGAATTCAATATTTCCTATTATGATGCTCAAGTCAGACTTATGAGGGGCGAGTCTGATGTGATATTTCCAACTTGCCCCAACTATACACCATAAAGACCTGACCCTGCTGATGACCCTGCTGTTGATCCTGGTGTTGGAGATTGGTAGATTGTTATTTTTATTTCTGTTGTTCTTGTTCTGTTATGTTGCACAGTTATGATCTAGTAGTTATTTATTTTTCATGTTATGTGTAACCTCGTTGGTGTAATGTTATTTTGTACTGAAACATTGAAATTGTTAGCTGGACTGTGTAGTATTGTTATAGTTCTTGATATTAATTGGGTGGAAATTTTGGGATTGCGTTATTGAATTTCGTGGATTTTGGACATGTGACACATTTAGAGCAAATTTGGGGATTTTCGATTTAGTTAGAGTTGGGTGAGGTTTGGGCTCCACTTGGGGCAATTGATGGTTCAATTTGGTTTAGGGTAATGTCATGAATGGTTTAGAATTCAAGTTTTTGGGAAATGGATTGTCATTGAGTTTAATTTAGGTAAATTTGGTCATATGGTCAAAATTAGGGCTTTTTAGTTTAGTTTCAAATTGAGCTTAAATGTGGGTCAAACTGGGCTTGAATTTGGTTTCAATTGAAATTGGGTATTTTGAATTAATTTTTGGAATTGAAATTGGAATTGGTGAGGATTGAAGTAAATTTTGTAGACAACGGGGGTGATTTGGGCATTTTTGGTGTTAAAGGACAGTTTAGTGCTTTTAATTAAATTGGGCAAATTTGGTCAAATTGGGTCAAACAAAGTGGTTTAAATTGAAATTGGGAATATTTGAAGGGTTTTGGGATGAAAATTTTTGCTAGGAGGGGCTTTTTGGTAATTTGGAGGGGTCTTGAGGTCATTTTAGGTATTTGGTAAATTTGAGGTGTTTGGGGTATTTTTAGTGGTGAGAAATGTTTTAGTATGCTTTTTTGGGAGATTTTGGTAATTTTGGGAATTTTGGCCAAAATTGGGGTTTTAGGAACAACTTGGTCTTTTGGAGAGTTTAGGGCTAAGGGGTCAAAAATTGGGATTTTTGGTAAAATTTGGAGTTGAGTGAGATTGATAAACCATTTGAGCCATGGACCAAGGGAATCCCCATTTGGATCCTCCATGTATTTGTACTAATCAAACCCTAGCTTGGAGCTAAGTGCTTTGAGAAACCACCCACATGATTTTCCAAGGAAGTAGGGGATCAAGTGTGGAGAATTTTGGTTTAGGATTATGAGGTAGTGTGTGAGAGTGTAATGTGTAAGTATGTGTGTGTCTCACCCAAACCACCTAGGGTAAGTCCTAAGGCTTGACCATCTTATAGGGAACTCCTATTGAGCTTTCTAATGCTTGGTCTCGTCCTCCTAAACACTTAGAGGTTAGTCCTTAAGCATTTAAAAACTTCAAGTGAAGAAAAGGAATGTTTTGAATTTCTGTGGGGTGAGGGTTCCATAACTAGTCCTCTAAGATAGTCAACAGAAAAGTTCTATGGCTAGATCCTAGGCTATTCTAAAGAAAGACCAGACATCAACCAAATATGAGGTCAACACATTATCTATTTTTAAAAGATTAGGATTAGGAAAAAATACTGTAACTCTGCAGTTAGTAGATTGTTCGATCACATATCTTAAAGGAGTTATAGAAAATGTTTTAGTAAAGGTGGATCAATTTTATCTTTCTTGTTGTTTTCATTGTGCATGATATGGAAGAAGATAAAGAAATACCTATTATTTTGGGTAAACCTTTCCTAGCTACAGAAAGAGCAATGATAGATGTGCAAAAAGGGGAATTAATTATGCATGTCAATCATCAAACTGTTACATTTAATTTTTCAAAATCAATGAAATATCCTGCTAGAGGTAAAGATGATGAATGTTTCAGGATGTATGTTATAAAATACTTGAGAGAATTCCATTTCAAAACAAATTATGAAGAAAAATTTGAAAGTGAACAGTTAGAACACATTTTTATACACTTTTTTATACTTATTTTTGATGATATTGCACTTTAGTGAAAGGTATTTGTGTGTTTTTCTTTCAGGTACAATTAAGTGGACTAAATTTGTTAAAACAAGTAAAAAAGGATCAAATTTGGAGCTCAAATGAAGAAAGTGTTAAAATGAACTGGGGTGCCTAATCTCTCAGATCTGGCGCTTAAGCGCCAACAGACAGAGAAGGTCGCGCCTAAGCACTAGAGGCCCCGCGCTTAAGCGCAGGGCTATTACTTTGCATTTCAAGGAATTTTTTGTGAATTTTGAAGAGGCTTTTGAGGCACCATTTGGCACAAACATGGGTAACTGATTAAGGGCGCCATTATGCATTCAAATTTCACTTGACAAGATGCATCTCTTGGGTAGATACATTGAATAGAGACACATTCTGAAGAGACACCAAGTCACCTTTTGTGAAAGTATAAAAAAATGGACTTGTAGAAGAAGTAAAGGCTGGCAGTAACGAGGGTTTTAGCGTTAGTTTTTACATAGTTTTATTGTAAGAACTTGTAGGATTCTTACTTAGGGTTTCTTCACACTTATCTCATTCCTAGTGAAAGGGAAGGTGCGTAGATACTTCTAAGTAAAAATCCATTGTTTTAAAGAGATTTACACCCTCTTAGGTTAGGCAACTAGTCCAAGGGAGTAATGTAAAAGAAAGGAAGAGATTTAAAGGAACTTCAATAATTTGGTGGAGAGGATCTTGAGATAAGTTTTTATTTTTGTACTTCATTTCGTTTTACTTGAGACACCTGTTGTTTTCTACATGATTTCTATTTTTAAAACTACTTATTCTGTTTTCTCCATGGATTATAAGTAGTTTTCTTTATCATTTTTCATAAAACAAAAAGAAATTAAGTGTTGGATGGAAGTTGAGGAAGTATTGATCTTTAATGTTGGAAGAAGTTTTGTTGATTTAATCCTTGCACTTCATTTACTTCTTGATTTGGCCAATTTGGATGTTAACATTTGTTGTGAGAACATGTAAGATCCTAGTAGGTATTTTCTGAATCAACAATAGTTAGAAATCATATGAGATTCTATGGATGAGAAATTAATTCATATAATTTTATGTAAAGAAATAGGGAAATATACTTTAATGGGTGTAGAATTAGAGGACATTATGGTGACCTACTAAAGCCCTCAATTTTGTTTGTTTTAGGTTTTGATGCGAGATGTTAGCCCATATGTGGAGAGAAAGGAGGGAATTCTAGAGTGAGAGCTAGTATTATCCCTACCTAACTTATCTTTAAAACTATTCAAACTTTAAATTTTCAAATGTTATTTATAAAATCTCTAGTATGGATAAAGAATATTATTGCTCCTATTTGGCACGACACATTTTGAATACTTCCAAAACAAAACTCCTGTACTTATTACTTATTCATGATAAGGAAAAAAAATATTTTCATCTATACTTCTTTAGTCTTATGAAAATCTCATTATAGTTAGTTAATTGTTTACTTTATTTCAAAACTTAACAAAATACCAAAAGGAATCACACTTTCAAGTTTTCAATTATCTAAAATTTTTTAAGTATCTTTTTCTAAATTCATTTTGTGATCTAAAACCTTTTTATCATTTAAATATCGAAAACGTTTTTCCTGTGAGATCGATATTTCGGGGCTTAATCAGAAAGTCCAATATTACTTGATAATGATACAAACACACGCTTAAAATCCCTAAATTTAAATATAACAGTTGAATTCTTATTTATATCAGAAACATATTTTTGGCACCATTGTAAAGAAGAAAATTTTATATCATAAATATAATTATAATCGTATTACCACAAGTATATAAATATACCTCTATTCATGTGTTTGGATTAGGCATCATCAAGGAGGTGGAGAACAAAAAGTTAGAAGGTAGTCTAGTGAAAGAACTTTAGCTCTAAGTTGGTTAGGGAGATATGTTAAACATACTGATAGAGTTTTTATAGTCAAAGTCTGAAAGAGATAAGTGATGCTAGACGTACAATATCTTTTGCACCAAGTTTATGGTAAGGAAAAATGACTAGAGTTTGATTATTGATAGTGAGAGTTGTGAAAATGTGATGCCAATGCAGATGGTGAAAAAATTCAGACTAGCTATATAAATACATCATTAGTCTTGTTCCATTAAGTGGTTTGATACACCTAAAATATATAGTGTTTTAATGTACATTATTATGCCTATTTTTTATGGTAATGCACTTTAATGGAATGTATTTTGTGTGCTTTTCTTATAGGTATGATTAGAGGGATGATTGTGATGAAAAGAAGGAAAAAGGATCAAATTTGGATTAAAATGAAGAAAATTGAAAAAGTGAGGTGTGGCGGCTAAGCACCAGAACTCATGCTTATGCGCCATAGTCCCATAGCTATGCACCCAAATTTGAAGCTTACGCGCCAGCAGACTCGCTACTAAACATGGGTACCCCGCTCTTACACGCGGCAGTTAAAAAGGAGGACTTATTTTAATTTAGGCGCCATTTTAAAGAGGTTTTCAAAGCACCTCTTGGTGAGAATGTGGGTAACTACCTATTTGCCAAATTCAATTCAAATTACTCTTGAAAGGATGCATCTCTTAGAAGATACATTGAATCGGGACACAATTTGAAGAGATACAACAAGTATAAAAATAGGACTTGAAGATCAGATAAAGAGTTGTTGTTGGAGGGTGTGGTTAGTGTTTAATGGTGAAGTTTATGTTAGAGGGTTATTATTGAACTCACCTCTCCGCTTCACCATCTTTACTTCATTTTATAAAGTTCGCATTAGGAATAAAATTGAGATTTGGAGTCTAGTGAGTTGGGTGCTAACCTCTAAAGAGTATTGTAAGGGAAAGCAATGTTTTCAAAGGAACTTCAAGAGTTTTGTGGAGAGGATTTACAAATAAGTTATTATCTTTGTATTACATTAGGTTTTTTATTAAGAGTTCTTGTGTTTTCACTATGATTTCTACTTTTAAAACAAGTTGTTATTGTATTTTCTCGATTAATTATGAGAATTTTTCTTAATCTTTTTCCTTAAATTGATGATGTAATTAAGTTATGGAAGTATGTTATGTGAAGTGTAAGATTTTAATGTTTGAAGAAATTGTGATGATTAAAAAGCTTGCACTTTATTTACTTCTTGATTTAGCTAATTATGATGTTAAAATATGTCATGAGAACATGTAAGATTCAGTGCGGCATTGTCTCAGTCAATAATTGGAAAGAATCACATCAGATTGTAGGGGTGAGAATGTAATCCATATGGCTAAGTGCAAATAATCAAGAACATATACTTTGATGGGTGTAGAATTAGAGAATTTAGAGTGACAAGCTAAATCCCCCAATTCAGTTTATTTTTTATGTTTTGATACGAGATTTTAGCCCCTAAGTGGAGGGAATCGAGGAAACACTAGAGTGAGAGTTAGTATCTTTCCTTCCTAACCCATCTTCAAGATTTTTAGAACAGTAAATTCACTTTTGTTCTTTATAGCATCTCTAGTAAGGGTAAAGAATATAATTGCTCCTATTTGGCACAATACATTTAGTATACTTCCACAACAAAATTTCATAACTTGTTATTGAATCATAAAAAGGAAAAAGATATTTTATTTGCATTTGCTTACATTTTTCTAAAAGATAGCTGAAGTTGTTTAATTTTGTTTTAAATTATAAAAACAAACAAAAAGAATCAAATTTCATTTCCTAAAATACTATCTTTAATTTGAGTATGATCTTTCTTTAAAATAGTAAAAAGTAAATTTTCTTATTTTCATTTGTTTATCACTTTTCCTATGGGTTTGATATCTCGGGGCTTGATCAGAAAGTCCTATATTACTTGATAAATGATACATATACTTGCATAGTATCTACATTATAAAATCATTAAAAAGGAGTATTAATTTATATATATATATATATATATATATATATATATATATCGTAAGCATAAATATCGGTGGATCAAGTTTACAGCTGCTGTTGTTGAAGAAAGAAATTTAATAAAGAAAATAATTTTAAAAAAAATTGCTTTTTACTTTTTAAAGACTTATTTAAACTTGTTATATTTATTTTAGGAAGTTGTTTTTATTTTATTGCATTTTTTTATTGTGTATGCATAATTTCTGTTCTTAAGGACTTATGCCTTAAGATTCTGAATTAGAAAGAACTATAAGAAAAATAAAAAAATAAAAAATACAAAAAAAGATAAAAATATTCAGGAAATTGAAAATCAAGATAATCAAAATGCTGAAATCCATCAAGAATTTAGACCATTAAGAGATTATGCTAACCCTACAGTAGACGAATTTCATGGAAGTATTCAAAATCCTGCTATAGTTGCTAGTTCATATGAACTTAAACCTGTAATTATCGAAATGATATCTAATAATCAGTTTTGGGGAGCACCAACTGAAGATCAAAATTTACATCTTGCCAAATTTATAAAATTTTGTGCTACATTTAAATATGGTTTTTTGGATGATGCTATTAGGCTTATATTTTTTCCTTTTTCATTAAGGGACAAAGCTAAGATGTGGTTAAATTCCTTAACACTTGGATCTATTAGAACTTAGGGTGACTTCACGCAAACGTTTTTTGCTAAACAATTTCCACCATCAAAGACTACTAAGCTTAGAAATGACATTACATCTTTTTGCCAGTTTGAAGGGAAATCTACTTATGAAGCATGTGAACATTTTAAAGATCTTCTAAGAAAGTGTCCACATCATTCCATACCAGATTGGTTAATAATTCAAACGTTTTATAAGAGATTAGTTGGATCTCTTAGATCTGTTATCGATGTTGCTACTAGGGGTTCACTGATGTCTAAATGATGCTTATGCATTAATTGAAGAAATGGATACAAATAATTTTCCATGGCCTACTAAGAGGGTAAATCCTAAAAAGGTTGCCAGTTTTCATCCATCTGATGCTTTTGCTGTGCTAGCAAATCAAGTTGCTGCAAATTCAAGGAAGATAGACCAATTTGTAATGAATTGTTCTTAACAGAATTCAATAATTGAAGAAAATTCATTAGGCAAAATGGTAGATTCTCAATCATATTTAGAAACTTTGAATGTCATAAACATGTCTAATAAACCATATTCCAATTATTATAACCTAGGTTGGAAGAACTATTCAAACTCTAATTGGAATACCAATAATCAGGGTGGTAGTACTTAACAATGGGGGAATAATCAAGCAAACCCATTAGGGAATTGGAACAACTAAGGGAATAATAATTATAGACCTAATTATCCTCTTGATTTTAACAATGTTTCACAAATAAGAAATCAATTACAAAGTCAAGGAGCTACAATTAGAAATATTGAGAATAAATTGGGACAGCTAGCTAATTCATTAAGAAATAGATCCCAAAAAACACTTCCAAGTAATTTTGAGATTAGTCTTAGAGGCAAAAATAAAAAGTAAGTAAAAGCTATTCAATTATGAAATGGACGAGAGTTGGAAGGTAGAGTTCAAAAAGAAATGGAAGTAGAGAAAGGAGAGATTGAAGAACTAAAAAAGGAAGCTCAGAA
This sequence comes from Papilionanthe hookeriana x Papilionanthe teres, assembly GCA_022702705.1. NCBI lineage: Eukaryota > Viridiplantae > Streptophyta > Magnoliopsida > Asparagales > Orchidaceae > Papilionanthe > Papilionanthe hookeriana x Papilionanthe teres. The sequence goes on along the minus strand of CM040425.1, from coordinate 149,043,723 downwards.
AGGTTTGGAAAGACCTATTTCTCCCCCTAAAATTGATTTAGAAATACCTCCATCACCATTTCCTCAGAGACTTCGACAACAGAAGTTAGATAAGCAATTTTCAAAGTTCTTCGAGATTTTAAGAATCTTACAATTAATATTCCATTTGTTGAAGCCTTAGAATAAATGCCATGTTATGTGATGTTTATGAAGGATATTCTAAACAGAAAAAGGAAGTTTGAAGATAACAAAACTGTACGGCTTATTTTTTTAGGTTATGTGTTGTATTTTGAGAAAGTGGGTCGCCTAACAGAAATTGTGCGGTGAGTTTTTAATTTAATTTAAATAAATAATTTGAAAAGTAGTATTTGATTTTGAAAATAATTTTAAATTTGAAAATTTTAAGATATGAAATCAAACTGATCTCACATCCCGAATAGTTTATATAAACGAGCACCGCATCACAGACTGTGTATCTACCCCGAAGAATAGACACACTGCTTGGTAATGGGGCTCGATTAAATAAACTAGAAAGGTTTGTGACATCCGTTTGGCCTGCGAACCAATTTTATAAGCCGACAAATTCCCCTGCTTAATATGAAAGCATTAAACAGGGTTTATATTACCTGGGTTCTTAAAATTCCTATAAGGGCAAGCCCCTATAGTTAATTACATCTTAAATGACGGGAATCACTTAAGAAAACTCTCGATAATAATCAGTAATTCTGCTCTCAAGAATTTCAAAGTTTAAGGCTTCAAGGGATTGAATTTTGGAATTTCAATAGGGAATGGATCAAGTTTGGAACATTTTGTTTTTGGGAATTCAAAGGAAGAAAGGTAGGAGAAATCACAGAATCGAAGCGAACTTCGGTAATTTCCCAACTACCCTATTGTTTGGCTTGGATTTAGGAAAGTCCTAATGTTTATTTAATGTTTTGATCTTGCCAATTTTAATTAATTTGGACTTACATTTGTATGATAAAATCATAAAAATAGCCTTGAAGATGTGAGGGTTTATGTCGTACCAAACGACTACCTCGGAGTCCTAAGGCCGGTTAGGGCTTAATTTACATGACATGATCATGCAAATGCCTAACAAAAGGTTGAGGATTTATGTTGCACTAGGTAAACTACCTCGAAATCCTATGGCTTAGTTATTTAATTCTAAGAGAGTTTTGCTGAAGTAGACTCAGGTTTTACTGATGACGATGGTCGTGCTGCCCACCATGCTCCGAGCTCCTTGTTGTTGCAGAGGTTTAGTTTTAGAAGTCATAAATCAGGAGATGAGAAAAGTGTTTTGGTTTAGAGAATATCTTAATTTCCAAGTGTTTTTTATGTTTTAATTAAAACAAATCTTAAAGTTGATTATAACAACACCGGTTAAGATCCCACGGTTCCATCCTTCCGACATCGTTATTTTTATCGGATTCACTTAGTCCAGATGAATTTGCTAAACTCAACTGAATGAGTTCCACACTTTCATTTAGACCGTTGGCAACATATAGGTTACATCATCCGAGGTATTCCCGATCATCCAAACAAGACGTTTTAATTTAGTTGTAATTGCGGTTTTGTGTTCCGTTTGTGATTAAATTTTGAGTTGTCTTATATTTTGAGATGTTGTGGCGGTGAATTTTGTCTTGCAATGACTTTTAATTTAGTTTTTGTTTCGAGTTTTAGGGACTATCCTAAAGGTGTGGGTTTTCATGCAACGATTGTTTATCATGCAAGAAAAGTAAAGTGCATTTGCAATAAAGTAAATTGCAAGAAGGTAAATTGCAATGAAATAAAAGCGTACCTGGAGGGTCTTCCCGTCATCCAAAGCTGCACTTAAACACAATTTAGAATATTTAAGCAAGTTCCTAGGTAAAGCTAAGGGAAGGGTTATTGTTTTCTAGCAAGTTCCTAATCCTATAGCTAGTCATTTCCTATGACGTCTAGGTTCTTGTGTTTTGGTTTGAGGACGATTTTCTTCATCAAAGAACAATTAAGTTCAATTGTTCTTATAAATATCCTATCATATTGAGGAAGTGCTTAAGAAGAATCTTAAACATCTTTTCAATACCGATAGGATTGTTTTAAGTCCAAATGGATTTAATCAATCGAGTGAAGTAATCGTCCGAGGTTTAGTTAAGTTTTATTGTTATCTTACTCAGTGAACTAGGATATTTGAATATCCTATAAGTGAAGTGACACTTCATTTAACGTTCTGTTTAGGAGTTATGACAACAAAAAGTTTTCGAGGGCAAATTGGTGTTCAAATGGTTTGTGATTTAATTTAATTTTAGTTAACGGGTTTGAATTTGTGATGGTGTTCAAGTTGTTTTATATTTATTTTTGAATTTCTTTATGTCTTAGGTGATGTTGTTTTTAATTCAATTTAATTTAACTTTAATTCGGTTTAATTTGGTTTAGTTTTAATTTTGATTTAGTTTATTTAATTTAAATTAATTTTAATTTAATTTAATTTAATTTAATTTAATTCAATTTAATTTGATTTAATTTAGTTTAATTTAATTTGATTTAATTTAATTTAATTTAATTTGATTTAATTTAGTCTAATTTAATATGTTTTAATTTAATTTTATTTAATTAATTTAATTTTATTTTATTTTTAATCATAATTGAAAATTTAAAAGAGTTTAATAATTTAACTTTAATTTAATGATTAAGTCTTTTAACATTTTAAATTTGAATTATCATTTTAATTAAATATCATTGAGACGATTGATTTAGGGATCCTTAGATTAAAGAATAAATTTCTTCCTAATAATGTCCCTATTTTAATAATTCCAATTTTATTATTCTTCCAAATTTAATCAATTATTTAATTAAGGTTTATTTTAATTATTTTTAAATTGTTTAGTAGGTTTCTACCCTTTTGATTATTTAAATTTCAATCATCCAAATAGATTAGGATCAGATATTTTACTCTTTAATTTTATTAAGCCTAAAGTTTTAATTAAAGGTTAAAATTTTAATTACCATTTTGCCCTTCAAGCTTAATAATTTCACAACTCACTAAATTAAGCTTAAATGAACTTGAAATTTTTATGTGACTTCACTCATATGTCAATAAAGACATGAGAGGAGAAAATGTGATTTTTCTGTATTTAATTTATTTATGTAATTATTTTAGGTGGAAAATAGGGATTTTCAAGGAAAATTCAATAATATGACCAAGGGAAAGTTTCTATCCTTAAGAAAATTATGTGACATTCCTAATGACCAGAGGACCACTTGGACCAATTTTGGTGATTTTTGGAATTATATTATTTTTATTATAATTATTTTGAGTTTTGGAGTATTAATTAATTTTAAAATAAAATAAAGATTGAAAAATGAATTTTATATTTTTCAAAAATCCCTCTGATATCAAGGAAATCAGAGAATCAATTTTTACAATTTTCTGATTTTTTTTTTGATTTACTAGAATTATCTTAGTGGAAATGCTAAAAAAATACATTTTTTTAATTTTAAAATTACCTTAGGGCTTTAAAATATAATATCTCATCATATAGACTTAAGAAAAATATGGGGTTTGTTCTTAATTGATTAGAATTTAAAATGTGACATTTTAGTGAATTTTATTATTTTTATGATTTTTATTATTTTTTATTTATTAAAATATTAAAATAATGCAAAAAATTAACTTTTTTAGAAAATTGAAATTTTTATTTTCTTAAATTTCCCTGATATCAGAGAGGCTCCAAAACCAATTTGGTGAATTTTTGAAAAGTATTTTGAAAGTTATGAATTTTTAAAGTTTAAATTGGCTAAATGACTTAATCAACCCATTTAGTAGGGCTAACCATGTCCAATTGACTTCAAATTTTTATGGTGGGTTCCTCTGATCCTAAAGGTCAGTGGGGAATTGATTTCAAGTCAATTTGATGTATGATTAGCTCTAATTAATTAAGGACCTATTTTGGGTGTTTAAGCCAATTATGGTTATTTTAAATGAATTAATTCAAAACCTATTTTTCCTAGGGGCCTCTGATCATCAGAAACATCACCAAATTTTCCTAGAATTTATTTCACAACATGATAATTATTGGATTTAAAATACTCAAAACAGTAACATGAATTTGAAAAATCAATAACTTTTCATTTGGATGGCCTCTGACTTTGGAAAATTCAGGGAATGTTCCCAAACTTAGAGGCTTCAAAAGCCCTATGGTCTCATGCCATGGTGAATTTCCTATATGCATGGAGAATTAAAACAATGCAGAGGGTAAATAAATCATTAAAAAAAAAATTCTTGATGAAATTAAATGATTTCTTTTCCACATTATTCTCCTCTGTTCACTGAGCAAGAGGGTATTTTTATTTTATTTTTTTGATTTTTCTACACAAAGTTATGCATTTTTGAAGTTTAGGGAATTAAATAAATAAGAAAATCCCTATTTTTCTATTTATTCGAATCGGCACCGCGTCAACCTTAACATCTCCGAAGTGCCGCGTGGCACTCTCTGATTCGATGCCGCCATCCGACTCAGCGCTCCAGGGGCCCGCTGTATCGTTCCGTCTCCTCATCCGGCACGATCCTGGCCGTCCGCCCGCGCGTGTATGGAATGAACGGCATCCGTTCATCGTCCCCAAGCGTCCTCACCCGAGAGCCGTCCAAACTAAAACCCTAAGAACTCACTCATTTCTCAACAGATTTTCGTGTTCTTATGCTCTATGGATTCATCTTGAAGAGACGAATAAATCTATATGGTGATCATGAATTGAAATTAAAGCATTTAAAATGGAGAATCTCCAGAAGCTCGGGATAAAGAATTAGCTCATTCCTTTGCTCAGAGAAGTGTGGCTTCAATCTGAGGGTTGTGTCACCTTCGATTGCGTCCCAGCAAGCTCCGGATGAAGTCTCCCGGTCCGGCGAATCGCCTAGCTATGAAAGTGACCACAGCCGATCACAAAGCTTAGAGGCCGGAACAACTCGGGTGGCTCCGGAGATGGGGCTTTCGCTGGGAAACTTCTACTCTTGGTCTAGTGAAGGTGTATGACCAGTTAATTTGAAGATTGGCTCACCGTGGCAAAGTGTCCTGGTTTTAGGTGAAATTTCAGTTGAGAAATTGGGTTCTGTTGGTGGGGATTAGGGCAAATTGACACTGGGGATCAACTGCTCTAAGTATGGAGTAGGGCCTAGAACAATTTTGGCAGAGTTTCGGCAAGGTTTGTGCAACTCTTTTCCATGGCCGTGAAGGGGTTGGGTTTAAATAGAGGTGGCTGGAGAGCCTCACAGGGATGGCCAAGGGTTGGGATCAGCTGCTTAGGTCAAGGGAAGAACAGCTGCAATGGCCACTGGGGATGGGGCAGCTCAGCAGGTGAGAATTCCAAGTTTGGGCTCACATGTGAGCTCTCGGCCTGGTGGTTTCCGGCGGCCTGGTAGCTGGCCGACCAGTCTTAGGTCACCATCTTGGCCAGTGGGGTCAGGGCTTGGCATTAGTGCACTCAATTGAGCATGGACATGTGTAAAGAACTTGGATCAAAAATGGCATGGGGATATGGCTAATCTTGGCTAGGTTTGGTCAACCCATTTGTTTGGGCTGGGTTCACCTCCCCATGGCTAGCCTTGGACTGAGAAAATCAGTTAGGCTAGCTGGTCAAAAGGTGGTGATGTCCTTATCCAAGAATATTTGGATTAAATCTTGGTTAAGGGGTATCATGGGTGAGGTTAAAGACTTTTAGGAATTAAGGAAATCTCCCTCCCCTCTTACCCAAAATGGCATGGTGACATGTAAAGAGGCTCTGATGGCTTCCATGTGGCTCATGCATGGCTTCATGGCTCATCTTTGGCTTGGGAAAGGTTGAGTCAATTTCATGGAAATGGATTTAAGAAAATTTTGGTATTTTGATGGGAATTTGTATGGGGCTTAATTTGGAATGGCTTCATGATGAGTTTTGAAACTTAGGGATTGATTTAATTGAAAATAAGGTATAGAGCAATTGTCATATGGGTTTTGGATTGATTTTGGCCCTTTGGATTTTGGTGGAGATGGGCTTTAGGAAGGTTTCACGTAAGTGGGCTTTTAAGTTTAAGAATGAATTCATGAATGGGAATTTTGTAGAAGTTTGGGCCAAATAATTATTGGGTTTGGTTTAGGGATATGTCATGAGTGATTTGAAATAAGTTTGGAGTGATTTGGGTTTGAATTGGGTTGGATTTGAGCCTCTTTGGTAAATGGGCCATTGTAGGTCAAATTGGGCTAACTTGGGCCAATGTTAGGCTAGGGTTGAAATTGATGTAAAATAAATGTTGGGAAATGTTTATGGGAGTGTTTCAAAGAGGTTTTGGCTTTGGTTGGGTATTGATTTTGGGGTTTGGGCTTATTTGGGTTAGGTTTGGGTTTAGGTCAAATTGGGCTTTTTGGTTTTGGGTTGAATTTGAGTAGGGTTTGGGTCTAAATTTTGGGTAAATCATGTTAGTGTTTTGTTTGTAGGGATGTTAAGGAAGGTTTAGAAAAGATTTTGGGTTAATTGGAGTTGAATTGGGTGAGTTTGGATTAGGTTTGGGTCATGGGTCCAAATTGGGCTTTAAGGCCAAAAGTGAAATTGGATTCAAATGTCAATCAAATTGGACTTGGATTTGGTCTAGATTGGTGTTGGGAATGTTGAATTGAAGTTTAGAATTGAATTGGACCAGAATTTGGGTCAATTGGGTAGGTTTGGCTTGACATTGGGTTCACTTTGGGTTAAAATGGGTCAAATTAGGGGTTTTGACAAAAGTGGGGTAAATTGACAAAATTGGCCCATGGTGTAGTTGAACAAAAAGAAATTAGAAATATTTAGGATTTTTTGGAATTTTATGGGAATTTTCTGAATTTTCCGAATTTTTGGAATTTTTGGATTTTTTTGGCTAAGAGGGGCATTTTGGGTATTTGGAGGGTATTGGGGGATATTTTTGGAATTTTTGGTAGTTTTGGCTATGGATGATCAATTTGAGTAATGTGGGAATGTTTGGGATTGATTTTGGGAAATTTTGGGTGATTTGGAAATTTTGGAGGATTTCAAGGGTTTTGGGAAGGCTAGGCGGGTGTAGGGTCCTGGGGTCAAAAATTGAAAATTTGGAAAATTGAAAATTTGGAAAATTGAAAATTTGGAAAATTGAAGATTGGGTAAATGTGAATGGAATGAAATCATTTTGGTTGAGCCATGAAGCCATATCAAGCCCACATGAGCCATGAGAGGACTCATTTGAGGCATTCCCCATGCTGTTCCTAACCCTCTTAGACAAGTTAAGGACCATCCATGTGAATCACCTACATGGGTCAGGAGGTCAAGTTGGGTATGGGTGTGGTTTTAGGAGGTGTGTGAAAGTGTAGTGTATAAGTGTAGTGTATGTGTAAGTCAGCCCTCACCAGACCAGGCCACCCAGGGCAGTCCAAAGGCCAAAGAGTCCTATAGGAACTCATCCTTTAAACTTCCACATTTGATTTCAACCCTCTAGGTGATTAAGGGTCTACAATCAAGTTTGTGGAGTTTGCAGGTAGTCAAGAGGTGGTTTGAATTTTTAAGTGGTGGGTCCCAATTCTAATCCTCTAAGACAGTCAAAGGAAAAGCCTAAGGCTAGATCCTAAGTACTAAAGAGAGAAAAGACGACGTCATTAAAAATGAGGTTAACAAATGGACCCCCAATAGGTGTGGTGAGCTGACGGAGCACACCGCGCGTATTGGCGTTAACCGAAAATATCAACAAAACCAACACAGATGTCCAAGTGATTTTGATGTATTTCATTGCGATAGGGAAAGAATCGTAAAGCAATGCAGTCTCGGATGTAAAATCCTCAACCCCAAGAATTTTGAATTTTTGATGTATTTCATTGCGATAGGGAAAGAATCCTAAAGCAATGCAGTCTCGGATGTAAAATCCTCAACACAAAAAGTTTGATTTTGATGTATTTCATTTCGATAGGGAAAGAATCCTAAAGCAATGCAGTCTCGGATGTAAAATCCTCAACCCCAAAAATTTGAATTTGATGTATTTCATTGCGATAGGGAAAGAACCCTAAAGCAATGCAGTCTCGGATGTAAAATCCTCAACCCCAAAAGTTTGAATTTGATTTTGATGTATTTCATTGCGATAGGGAAAGGATCCTAAAGCAATGCAGTCTCGGATGTAAAATCCTCAACTCCAAAAGTTTGAATTTGATGTATTTCATTGCGATAGGGAAGGAATCCTAAAGCAATGCAGTCTTGGATGTAAAATCCTCGACCCCAAGAATTTGATTTTGATGTATTTCATTTCGATAGGGAAAGAATCCTAAAGCAATGCAGTCTCGGATGTAAAATCCCTAACTCCAAAGTTTGATTTTGATGTATTTCATTGCGATAGGGAAGGAATCCTAAAGCAATGCAGTCTCGGATGTAAAATCCTCAACCCCAAGAATTTGAATTTTAATGTATTTCATTGCAATAGTGAAAGAATCCTAAAGCAATGCAGTCTCGGATGTAAAATCCTCGACCCCAAGAATTTGATTTTGATGTATTTCATTGCAATAGGGAAAGAATCCTAAAGCAATGCAGTCTCGGATGTAAAATCCTCAACCCCAAAAGTTTGATTTTGATGTATTTCATTGCGATAGGGAAATAATCCTAAAGCAATGCAGTCTCGGATGTAAAATCCTCAACTCCAAAAAGTTTGAATTTGATGTATTTCATTGCGATAGGGAAAGAATCCTAAAGCAATGCAGTCTCGGATGTAAAATCCTCAACCCCAAGAATTTGATTTTGATGTATTTCATTGCAATAGGGAAAGAATCCTAAAGCAATGCAGTCTCGGATGTAAAATCCTCAACCCCAAAAGTTTGATTTTGATGTATTTCATTGCGATAGGGAAAGAATCCTAAAGCAATGCAGTCTCGGATGTAAAATCCTCGACCTTAAGAATTTGATTTTGATGTATTTGATTTTGCAAAGATTGGTAGTGTTGATTTGAAAAATGTGGAATTTTGTTGTTTCGAGAATTTCATGAAAGTTGTAAAAGACTTTCATGGAAGGAAATAGATTAGGAGGGAATATGTAGATGCTACATATCCCATTCAAAAGAGTTGATCGGAAGTTGCTGGTTTGGATTGGATACAATTCCTTGCCATCAGATTCGATCCATGTCAATGGAATCAACCGCTTCCATCCCAGACAAGGGAGAGAGTAGAACGGATTGGATTTCAGATTTGGAAGGTTGAATTTGAATTTGATTGAGGTTTGATTTGAGATCTGGAAAGATTGAAGTTGAAATTTGATTGAGATTTGATTTGAGATCTGGAAGATCGAATTTGAAATTTGATTGAGATTTGATTTGCAATTTGGAAAGATTGAATTTGAATTTGATTAAGATTTGATTTGACATTTGGAAGGTTGAATTTGAATTTGATTGAAAATTTGTGCTCATTTTGTTTGTCCTTTAACGATTCAAATTTTATTTTATCGTGAATTTGGAGTTCATCATTTTTATTTATTTAGATTTTTAAGGAAAGTTTTCGTTTATTCTCTTTTTTTTCTGTTCTTTGTTCAAAGTTCATTTAACTTTAATGGCGTTTCCCAGTCAATTTGCACAAAAGAGGTGAAGGCCAAAAATGTGACATGGTCACTTTCATTCCAATCATGTCGAAGATACATCATACAACTCGATCTCGGAATACATCTCATACAATCCATGTAGACTCAAAACGGACTATGTATGATCTTTGTCGATTCATCCAAAAGGTATCTGTCAAAAATCCATGTCTGAATAGTGAGGTACATGGTCAATAACATCACCTTACAAGCCATCCTTGGCAAGGATGTCGTATGGATGTACGTTGGAGGTGTGATATTTTCCATGTAACTCACAGCTCGTAAGGCCGGAGGCTCTCTAGCTCCGGTCCGGCCGGAAGTGGTAAGGTGTTTTCCAGCCGTCCATCCTTCGAAAGTAACCGAGATCCGCTTCACCGGTACTCCCGGTATGCAATGTTTAGCGACATCCGCTCCGTTGCCCTTCGCGTATCATGACGGAACCTACCGGTAATGGTATCCTTACAGGCCCTCGAAACTCACTCGGGCCTACTATCCGGAGGTCGGATCCGAACATGATATTACACTCGTTCGTAAAAGAAACCGTGCAGAAAGGTCCGACAAAGTCGTGGTGATCTATGTGCGGGGGTATGCGATCACCCTTCTTGTAAATGTTAATGATGCAACTGTTGGGTATGCAATCTGCCGGCAGTACCCTCCATGTTATCATTCTTTTTACCATACTTTTGATGACTAATGGCATTGGATCCACGTGGCCATGATGGAGTATTCTCGGTGGGTTTCCCTTCCTGTCTTCTGTGAAGTTGTAGCAGCATCCACATTGTATGGTAATTCTACCTTTCCCTGGCATCCATCTCCGGGTTCCGAGTAAGTGTTTTCTCTTAGGCGGCCCGCTCGGCCCATTCTTTTCAAATCCCGGATGCAATCCACGATTTGTTGTTGTTCGTATTCTGAGAACACGTCTGTATGTAGCTCGAGGCCTTCTAGTATATTGATCCTCCTGCCTCTGATTCTCTCGAAGTATTCAAAAGTTTTCTTCTCGACATTCTGCATTCTTTCTAGCTCGTATTCTGGAATAATCTGCAAATGGCGAGGCCTGGTGACGTATTTTGGGATATATGGCTCAATCCCTTCATGTTCTCCGGCATACCTCGGCTCCTCGGGGGTGGTGTCCGTCGGGACATCCTCCGGGGTTGCTTCTGCAACAAGGTTATGCATTACCGGTGGCTCTATCTGGTGGCGTTGTAGCCTTCTTTCTTCTGTTCTTCTTAAGATTTCCCTGGTCTCTTCTGTTATCCTCGGAGCTGGCCTCCTTTCTTCAGGTCCCTGGGGAACTGATGTCCTTGAAGTGTATGCACTGGCAGTAGCAACTTCCTCGTCGCGCTGGTCCGCTGCTAGTTTAGTTAACATCTTGCTGAATACGACGATTTTTATTTCTTCGCTGGGTTGTTGTGAGAGTAGCTCTTCGTACTTCCTGAATCTCTGTAGGCGCGGCGCTGACAAGCCTGCCCTCTGCTGTAGCAACTACAGACTTGATTTTCTTGTCTTCTTCAGTGTTTGTTTTCCTTTTCTTGCTGCTGGATTGGTGGCTTGGGCCACCCATCTTCATCACTCGTCTCGACCGGACAGTTCCTCTCGGTCAACCGGGACCCGATCACTTTCCTCGTATTGCGAGCTCGCCGGTGCAAAGTCCGAGTCAATCTCTATTATCGCTCCATCTTTCACCCTCTTTTCGTCGAGTGCAAGGCTTACGCCATTTCTAAAGTTCAGGACCAACCGCCCGTTCGACATTTCCCTGCTAAAAGACAATGAAAAGGATCAGGGGCTGTACTAAGAACAAGAACATTAAGAAAATGTTTATTAAAGACAGTTTTTTTTATATAACTTTTTGTATTTTTAAATTTAACAGGAATGAAGCGGGATAAGATCAGGAAAGAGATTTCGATATGGAAGAGAAACCAAGGAAAACTTTATTATCATGATTTTATTTATTTTAGCACATTTTTTATTATTTTTGGGTTCGGACCTAGTCATAAGTAACTACTTCGCCCGTGCTTCTAGGGATGAAGAATTCATTCCTTCGAAACATCAGGTAGCGTAGTACTTCTTCAAGTATCGTCCGTTGATCGGAAGCATATGTCGTTCTCCTTGGCAATTCACTAGCTGGTAAGAGCCTCCTGAGTAGACTGCTTCAACCACAAACGAGCCTTCCCAAGTGGGTTCAAATTTTCCTCCTATCTTGCGGTGTGCAAGAATAGGTCTTTTGAGAACGAGAACTATGTCACCAACTTTAAAGGTTCTTGGGCGGACCAATCTGTCATGGGCTTGAACCATCTTAGCTTGGTATAGTTCTAAATTCTGCTGTGCTGCAAGTCTTTTCCCTTCCAGGCTTTCTAATTCTTCTAGTCGTAATTTGGCATTCTCTTCTGTCGTGATTTTGTTTGTAACTGCAATTCGAGTGAAGGAAGCCGGACCTCTAAGGGTAACATCTGCTTCGGACCCATACACCAGAGCGTAAGGTGTAGCTTGAGTAGGAGTTCTGAAGGTTGTCCGGTAGGCCCATAAGGCTTTTAATAACTTCTCGTGCCAATTTCTCTTATTATCGTCCAAGGTTTTCTTTAAGATTTGAACGAGAGTTTTATTAAAAGCCTCAGCAAGGCCGTTTGCTCTTGGGTAGTAAATTATTGAATATCGCCAGTCAATTCTGTGTCTCCTGACAAAATTGTTGATTTGTGTGCTTCTGAATGCTGACCCATTATCTGAGATGATCCTGCGCGGCACTCCGAAACGGTAGACAACTTGGTTCTTGAAAAACTGTAGCACGTGGTGTGCTTTTACTTCTCTGAGTGGAACTGCCTCTGCCCACTTGGAAAAGTAATCTGTAGTCGCAAGAATGAAACGATGTCCTTTTGAAGATGGTGGTTCTATTGGACCCACTATATCTGTGCCCCAACATTCAAATGGCCACGACGCAATTGTCGGATGTAGCACATTTGGAGGTTGGTGTAGAACCACTCCGTGCACTTGGCATTGGTGACAGCTTTTGGCGATTTTCATGCAGTCGGTCATCATCGAGGGCCAGTAGTACCCTAGTCTTTTAATTTTCATTTTCATCTTCGGACTCGATCGGTGAGCGCTACAGAGTCCTGAATGCACCTCTTTAACAATTTCACGGGCCTCGGACCCGCTTAGGCACCTTAGCCACATTTGATCGAAAGACCTTCTGTATAATGTATTGTTTATTAATGTGTAGGACAAAGTTCTTTTCTTGATCTGATGGGCTAAAGACCTATCGTCCGGTAGTTTTCCCGTTTGCGGTGTAGTTCATTAATGGCTGTCGCCAATCTTCCGAGTTTTCCGTCACTGCTGCAACCGATTCTTTTTCTTTTCTCGATTTGTTTATTGTGTCTATGTCGAGTCGTGATAGGACTCGACGTCCGTGAAATGACACTTCTATCGACTCATCTTGCAAATAGGCAAATTCTTTTGCGAGGTGAGCTAACGCATCTCGCTAAAGCATTTTCTTTTACGGGAATTTTGTAGATCGTCACATTTGGAATCTGTTCCAACAACTGTATGGCATACTGGAAGTATTGCTCGAGTCTTGGCTTTAAAATTCTGTACTGTCCGGCGATCTGTTGAATAATAAACTGTGAATCCTCGTAGATGTCGATGTCTGTTATCCCCATTTGAATAGCTAATTCCAGTCCTGTTATGAGGGCTTCGTATTCTACTTCGTTGTTTGTACACGGCTCTGTCAAGTGGTAGGAGTATCTTAACATCCCCCGCTCCGGTGTTATAAAGATTAATCCGATTCCTGCCTTACCGGGCACTATCACTTGTGATTCTTCGTCTTTGTGTGCTGAAGATGCTCCGTCGAAATATAATTCCCGGCGTCGATCATCGGGGTCTTCTAGGCTCATTATTTGTTCATCCGGCAAATCGTCATTGAGAGGAGATTCCGCCGGCAGAGGGTGTGCGGCGAGGAAGTCCGCTAAGACTTGTCCCTTTACGACACGAAGAGGCACGAAAGTTATATCGAATTGCAATAATATCATTGACCATCCGGCAAGTCCGCTCGGAAAGCATTGGACGAGTCATCAAGTATTGCGAGTGGATTAAATTTCGAGATCAGGTTGACCTTATGAGAAAGCATGTAGTGCCTGAGCTTTTGAGCGGCGAAAATCAGGGCCAAACACTGCTTTTCAATTGCGGGATACCTTATTTCCGTAGGAAGTAAACGACGACTTAGGTAGTAAAGAGCATTTTCTTTACCCTCATCATTGACTCAGGCTAACGGGGCTCCGAGAGAGTCGTCTAAAGCCGCGATATAAAGTATCGGTGGTCTACTCGAGAGTGGGGCTGCTAAGACAGGAGGTGTCATTAAATATTGCTTAATGTCCTCAAAGGCCCTCTGGTATTTCTCTTCCCAAATAAATTTGGCGTCCTTTTTAACTAGTGTCGAGAAAGGCTGACACCTACCTGACAAGTTTGAGATAAAGCGTCGAAGATATGCCAACTTCCCTTGAAAAGATCGTAGTTGTTTTAAGGTTTTGGGAGGCGGTATTTCTAAGATAGCTTTAATCTTTTCCGGGTCGATTTCAATTCCACGATGTCGGACAACGAATCCTAAGAATTTCCCGGAGGTGACGCCGAAGGCGCATTTTAAGGGATTCATCTTAAGGTTAAATTGTCTTAATCGTTCGAAAACAATTCTCAAATCATACGAGTGGTTTTCCTTTACTTTGCTTTTGATGACCACATCGTCCACGTAGCATTCGACTTGATTGTGGATGAGATCATCAAAAATTCTTGTCATTGCTCTCGGTAGGTTGCTCTTGCGTTCTTCGATCCGAATGGCATCACTGTGTAGCAATATACTCCGATCGGCGTTCTGAATGCTGTAAGTTTTTCATCTTCTGGAGCCATTTTTATCTGGTTGTATCCTGAAGATACATCCATGAATGAAAATATTTCATGTGTCGAAGCAATGTCAATCATTAATTCTGGGATCGGTAGAGGGAATTCATCTTTTGGACATGCCTTGTTTAAATCTCTGAAATCCACACAAATTCTGATTTGACCATTCTTCTTCCTGACTGGTAACACATTGGCTAACCAAGTCGGTTATTGTTCTTCACAGACAAATTTGGCGTCTATTAGCTTTTTAACTTCGGCTATGACTTGTTGTTCGATTTCTAGACGCATTCTTCCGGGACCTTGTCCGATCGGGACGAAGTAGGATCCACTCCTAGCTTATGGACTGCGACCTCTGGAGCTAATCCTGGCATCTCATCGTAGCTCCAAGCAAAACAGTCTTTAAATTCCATTAATAACTTGATTATTTCTTCGGAGTCTTCTTTATTGAGTAAGGAGCTAACAAAGGTAGGTATAGGCTCTTCGCTAGTACCTAAGTTAACTTCTGTTAACTCATCTATTGTAGATTTAATTTCTTCTTCGAATTCTGGTGGAGCGTCTCCAATTTGTAAATCTTCAAATTCTTCACGTAGTTTCCATGCAGTTTTCATTAGACTCGCAAGTGACAACCAAGCAAAATTCGAGTATCATCAGCCGATCTTACTCGTGCCGAATCCGAGACCATGCTTTGAATTGGGTGGACGACCGGAGTTATTCCATAATTTTTCAAAATGTGGTGATTGACCTTTTGTCCATTGTCGAGGTAAGAAACCACACTGAATTAAATTTTGAACACGGGGAGAGTACCACTCAAAAGGTAATTCCATTAATTCTGATGAAGTGACATCTTCAACTTGTACATTATTTTCAATTTTGGAGGAAGGAGCACCACGATAGAATTTGATGGGCTTTGCATCGCCGCTTTGTACCTCTTTAACAACCATACCCTTGATCTTATTGGAATGGATCGGGGTCAGGGTCATAGTATGTACATAGTGCTTAATCTTCTCGTACATCGACTTATATTCTTCATTCTTTTCATCTTCGAGCGGGAACCTGAATTGCGGTTTCTTCCGACTTATTGTCGCTGCTTCTTGCTTGATCTCTTGTTCTTCTTCAGAATTGTCTTCCCAATCAACATTGATGGCTGGTTTCCTCTGTCCAACTGTCCTAAAGTCTCTACCAAGACCTCGTCCCCGGCCTCGACCTCGGATGCGAGTTGTGGAGAAACCTTCACCATCTCGTCGTAAGGGAGTGGTGAGTGACTGTTGGACTAGAACTTCAGGTTCTCCATCATCCCGAATTTCTTTTACTTCATTTTTTATGGTATCTCTGGAGAAGATTGTTTTCTTCGGAGGTGCATAATAAGCTGCATCTTCATGAATTCCAATTTCGTGTACAGAGAATGGTTGTAAGTCACCTTTGATGCATTGTTCCCCTCCATCGTAGTATTTGATGCACTGATGTAGAGATGATGGTACCATCCGGTTTTCATGTATCCATGGTCGGCCCAGTAGAGCGTTGAACAACGTTTCTGAATCAATTATGTGAAACTTTGCGGTTGTCTTTGCCAAGTCACCGGTCTTCATTAGCAGTGTTATCGATCCGAGGGCTCTTTCTCCTTTCTGGTTGAATCCTCTTAATAACATTTTGTCTGCTTCGAGCTCGCGAGCATCAATTTCCAATTATGCTAGTGTTCAGAGATTCATTATATTTATTGATGCTCCTGGATCCACCAATACTCTGGAGAGTGTAAACTTTCCAATTGTAACTGAAATGTACAACGGTCGGTTGTGGTCTGCTGTCCCAAGTAGTAGGTCATTGTCCGTGAAGGTGACACCTCGCTGTTCTTTTAACAAGCAAACCTCATCTAAGGAATCTCTGGCCATTTGAGCTAAGAAAATTTCCAGATCAAGTAAGGCCTTGATCAGAGCTTCCCTCATCTCCTTTGATAAGATAAGAGTGTCGTAGATGCTCAGTTTGGCCGGTAGTTTCCTAAGATGGGCTAGCACGTTGTAGTCCACTTTATTTTCATGTGTCTCGATTTCTTCTCGAATGGGTATTTCTTCTGCCGGGGTTGGTTCTTCTTGAACAACCACCTGCTTTCCTTTCTCCTTTGGACCCATTCTCGGAGGTAGAACTCTTCCACTTCTTAAGTTGACTTCTGTAATTTCTCTTGAATCTAGTATTGAGTTTGCTGGTGTTTCCTCCTGAATCGGAATGACAGGTTCTTCTGGATTAGTTTCAGAGTCTGAAGGCTCTAACTCTATTATGACTGGAGCTCCTCGAAACTCGCAAATAGACCCATTGCTTGTTGAACTCTCGTAGCCTCCCTGGTGGATGTCTTCTTCGTCATTGTGATCGTCGAGATTGTGTATGATTTGAGAATTGTCATTTGTATCGAAATCGATGTCCTGATTTGGTTGGTTGTTGCTAGTTACATAATCGTTAGAAACAGTCAAAACGTAGCCAACGCCATAACCCTTATCATTATAAGATCACACCGGAGTGGGCAGATAATCATACAGAGTCAGAGGTTCGAGGGATTTCTCTCCCGAATCGGAAATAACTATCCTACCTAGTCTAGCCTTAAGAGCCTCAGTCTTCTCTTCTTCGTCGATTTTCTTCTTTTCTTCAGTCGTCTCTTGTTGAGGTGGTTCTTCTATCACAAGTGATAGTGTCGACTTAACAGGTTTCGAACTCTGAATTGAGGCTCGCACCGAAGCGGTTTGGATGTGATCCAAAATCTTTTCGAAGACCTTGTCCAAGCGGTAGCCCATCCATCATCAGTCGCATAGGGATCTATCGGAACAATGAGATCAGTCGAGACAACATTGACGGAACCTCCTTTCTGGGGTTCCTTCATGTATTCCTTCGGGATCGTTATATTCCCTTTCCGAAGATTGTCGCTGAGCCAACTTTTGAAGGTAATACAATCTTCTATCTTGTGTCCAAGCATCCGGTGGTAAGGGTAAAAGTTGGGATCACCTTTCTTGTTGACTTCTTTTGGTCTCTTAGGTTCTGGCAATTGGAAATCTGGAGTCTTCATCAGACTGCGGAACATTTTCGGCACTGCCTCATTCTTAAACGGATACTCCCTGCTTAGAAGCTCCCTTAACGTACGTTGCGGACGAGGTGGTTGTTCATACTGTGGAGATGACTGATAACTGGGTCGGGGTTGCTAGTAATTCTGTTGAGGTTTCTGCGACCGTTCTGACGATATTTGTATCGGTTGCTTGTCTTTATCAACAGCTGCAACGATCCCGAATTTCTTTTCAAAAGTTTTCACAGGCTTTTGCTTGTCTGTTTCGTCAGTGAAACTTAATTGCTTTGCCTCCTCTTGCAAGCTTCCGGCCTTGCTTAACAACTTCTCAAAAGTCTTAATAGTAAATCCCTTGAGGGGAAGTGCTATCGGGCCGTGAATGCTCTTTAGTAAAATGCCAACTGCATGTGTTCTTGTAGCTGTGGCTCACACTTCATACTTAGGTTCCTCCATCAAAGTATGTAGTCCACCAAGGTTTCATTGGGTTTCTGCTTCTCTACCACTAAATCACCTATAGTGATGTGGTGCTGAGCTCCGGCAAATCTCTTGATGAAGAGGTTCTCTAGTTCTGAAAATGTCTTCACCGAACCGTTCGGTAATTCCGCATACCAATCAAAGGCGATCCCTGACAGGCTGCTGACAAATTGTCTGAAGAGTAAGGCATCACTTCCGCCGGCATTGCAACAACTGGCACGAAAATGTGCAACATGCTGCCGAGGGTTTCCGGTTCCATCAAAGGTCTTGAACAGAGGTGGTACAAAGCCTTTCGGATATTGGACAGCGTCGAATTCTTCGGGTAAGGTCTACCCGTCCGAATGGATGTCCCGCTCTTTGATTGTGCTAAGGCTTCTCGCACTCGTCTGTTCCACCAAGCTCTTGATATCCTTTTCCGGAATCATGCTTTGTGTTGTATCCTTCTTTAATTGATCATCCCCGTTGACGGACGTAATCTCCTTTCCTCCATCTACAATGTGAATGACCTCTGGGGGTGTCTCTCTTTGGGGTTGCACTTGACTCTGGAGAGTGGCTAGGGCTACAGCCATCTCTTCCATCCTTTTTGCCATTTGGGCGCTTGTATCATCTTTCTCTTGAAGTTGCCTCCTCATTACTTCCGGCTCCTCTCTTTCTGCGGCTGCAGGAGCACCTTGTAAAGCTGACGAAGCTCGTGTTTCAACCATGTTAACTTCTGCATATTCATCATCCATGAACTCTGACGAGTCAATCTCATCTGCGAATTTCTCTTCTCTTTCCCTTGCTAATCACCGAATATCAGTTCTTAGCTTTTCCATAGCATCTTCTAGTGGTATTTTCTGTACATCCTTGCAGTTGTCATGTGATAACCGTCGGGTTTCCTTCCCATGAGTCCCCTTTCATCGCGGTAGCACTTTCTTTGGACTCAAGTCTCCCGACGAGACTTTCCTTCTCGAGTCGTTGTTTTAATCTTAATTGTCCAGTAGTGGGACGCCATACCATCCTTCTAGCAGCAGAAGGTCTAGGACCTGATGGTCTGTCAGCCAAATGCTGGAAGGTGGTATCCTCCCTAATCTGTAGTCCCGAAACAACGACAGGCGGACTAGCTTTCATCCTCTTATTTGGCTTTTCTGCAACGATAGCAGGTTCTATTCACGGCCCAAGACGAGATTTGGCTGGCACCTGCCCTATCCTTCTTAAAATTTCTGATACAGGGTATTTTTCTTTCTTTGCTAACTTCTCTATCAAGGTTTGCAGTCGAGTAAATGACATAGTTCTGGCCCTTTTCTTACGGCTATCGTTGTAATATGCGGGCTGAGGCAATGCGACAGCAATCTTGCGAACATTTTCTTCATCCTCTGCGGCGGAGAGGGGATGGAATCTACTTCCTCCCAAAAGTGGTATGTATTCAGGCAGCGGTGTATACTCGGGCAGTTCTGGGATTTCCTCCAGGAAGCAACTTCAGCGGCTACGGCTTCTCTAGCGATCCTTCTACTTCTGTTCCTTCTTTGGGTCTGTGTCAGCGAAGGAATTCTAGAGCTGGACCTGATTTCAAAAACAGAAGGTCTCACAGGAAGGTCTGTACCCTCCACGGTAACAGGTTCACCATAGTTCTCAATTTCCTTCCCGTTTAGTTTGTCAGGAGCCGGGGTAGGTGAAGAGACAACTAGACCAGTGGGGGTAGCAACAACAGTCCTTCTGTGAACAGCAGTACTCCTCTCAGTTGGAAACTTTTGCAGAGGAGGGAATTCATGAGTTGACTTGAGGTTAAACTCAATCAACGGCTTCTCAGTTTCTGGTACTTTGCTTGTGAGTGAAAAGAGAGTGACGTCGGGGATTTTGATGTTGGTGTCCCCGAATCCTTGTCTGAATCGAATGATTCCATTGTCAGGAAGTTCGTCCTTGAATACGGCCAGGTCGAGTCCATTGACGAAGGAGAAGATCAGTTTTGAGGCTTCCATTTCTGCAGGGCAGATTCCAAGTGTTAGTCTCTGAATTGTGCTTCTTCTTGTCGTAAAACATATGACGAAAAGAAATAGTCCGAACACATTTCTGTTTATCTTAGTGTATTTGTGATATTAAAAGAAAATTATTTTTCGAAAATATTTGTTCGTTAGGAAGGAGAATTATTAAAAGAAGGAGAGTTGTAGGAAGGGTAAAAGGAATTGATTAGGAACTCGAAAAGGAAGAGAAAGTCTTGCAGAAACTTCTCGACCCACAAGACCGCTCCTAAACTAATACCTATTGGGGGGCCACCCCACCTCAGAAATGAGGTAAAAAAAAGGATTTTGGAACCTCTCTATTTAGGGGTGTGTTGACCTCATTTTTGATGAGGTTTTCTCTTCTTCTCTTTAGTACTTATGATCTAGCCTTAGGCTTTTCCTTTGACTATCTTAGAGGATTAGAATTGAGACCCACCACTTAGAAACTCAAACCACTTCTTAACTCCCTGTAAACTCCACAAACTTGATTGTAGACCCCTAATCACCTAGAGGGTTGAAATCAAATGTGGAAGTTTAAAGGATGGGTTCCTATAGGACTCTTTGGCCTTAGCCTAGCCTAGCCTACCCAAAACCCTTGAAATTACCCAAATTTTTTAAAAATTTCCAAATCACTCAAAATTCCCCAAAATCAATCCCAAACATTTCCACATTACTCAAGTTGACCATCCATAGCCAAAAATATCAAAAATTCCAAAAATACCCCCCAATACCCTCCAAATACCCAAAACACCCCTCTTGACCCAAAAATCCAAAAATTCAGAAAATTCCTAGAAACTTCCAGAAAATCCCAAATATTCCCAATTTTATTTTGTTCAACTACACCATGGGCCAATTTTGTCAATTTACCCTACTTTTGTCAAAACCCCCAATTTGACCCATTTTAACCCTAAGTGAACCCAATGTCAAACCAAACCTACCCAATTGACCCAAATTCTGGTCCAATTCAATTCTAAACTTCAATTCAACATTCCCAACACCAATCTAGAACAAATCCAAGTCCAATTTGATTAACATTTGGATCCAATTTCACTTTTGGCCTTAAAGCCCAATTTGAACCCAAAACCAAAAAGCCCAATTTTGACCTAAATCTAAACCTAACCCAAATAAGCCTAAACCCAAAAATCAAAACCCAACCAAAGACAAAACCTCTTTGAAACACTCCCATAAATATTTCTGAACATTTATTTTACATCAATTTCAACCCTAGCCCAACATTGGCCCAAGTTAACCCAATTTGACCTATATTGGCCCATTCACCAAGGAAGCCTAAATTCAACTCAATTCAAACCCAAATGACTCCCAACTTGCTTCAAATCACTCATGACACATCTATGAACTAAACACAACATTTTTTTGGTCCAATCCTTCACAAAATTCCCATCCATAAATTTATTTTTTTTAAACCAAAAGCCCACTTTCTGAAACCTTCCTAAAGCCCATCTCCACCAAAATCCAAAGGGCCAAAATCAATCCAAAACCCATATGACAATTTCTCTACACCATATTTTAAATTAAATCAATCCCTAAGTTTCAAAACCCATCATGAAGCTATTCCAAATTAAGCCCCATACAAATTCCCATCAAAATACCAAAATTTTCTTAAACCCATTTCCATGAAATTGACTTAACTTTTCCCAAGCCAAAGATGAGCCATGAAGCCATGCATGAGCCACATGGAAGCCATGAGAGCCTCTTTACATGTCACCATGCCATTTTGGGCAAAATAAGGAGACTCTTTCCTTAATCTCCTAAAGTCATTAGCCTTAACCATGATTCCCCTTAACCCAAATTTAATCCAAATATATTTGGATAAGGACTTCTCCATGTCAAACCAGCTGATTCCCTTGATTCCTCACAGCACCCAAAGCCACCTTGAAGGGTGAACCAAGCCCAAAGGGTGGACTTGACCAAATCAAGCCAAAATTGGCCTTCTCCCATTCCATTTTAAATCAAGCTTTTGACACATGGCATTTGCCAATTGCCTGCACTAATGCCAAGCCCTGACCCCACTGGCCAAGATGGTGACCTGAGACTGGCCGGCCAGCCACCACAGCCGCCGGAAACCACCAGGCCGAGAGCTCACATGTGAGCCCAAACTTGAAATTCTCACCTGCTGAGCTGCCCCATCCCCAATGGCCATTGCAGCTGTTCTTCCCTTGACCTAAGCAGCTGATCCCAAGCCCTAACTATCCCTGGGAGGCCCTCCACCCTCTCCTATTTAAACCCGACCCCCTCACGGCCATGGAGGAGAGTTGCACAAACCTTGCTGAAACTCTACCAAAATTGCTCCAGACCTTACTCCATACTTAGAGCAGTTGATCCCAGTGTCAATTTGCCCTAATCCCCACCAACAGAATACAATTTCTCAACTGAAATCTCACCCATCTCCAGGCCACCTAGTTGTTCCAGCCTCCAAGCTTTGTGATCGGCTATGGTCACTTTCATAGCTAGGCAATTCACCAGACCAGGAGACTTCATCTGGATCTTGCTGGGATCCAATCGAAGGTGACACAACCCTCAGATTGATGCCACCCTTCTCTGAGCAAAGGTATGAGCTAATTCTTCATCCCGAGCTTCTGGAGATTCTCCATTTCAAATGCTTTAATTTCAACGCATGATCACCGTATAGATGTGTTCGTCTCTTCAAGACGAATCCATAGAGCATGAGAACACCAAAATCCGTTAAGTATTTAGTGAGATATTAGGGATTTAGTGTGGACGGCTCTCGGGTGAGGACGCTTGGGGACGATGAACGGATGCCTTTCATTTAATATACGCGCGGACGGACGGCCAGGATTGCACCGGATGAGGAGACAGAACGATACAGCGGGCCCCTGGAGCGCTGAATCGGATGGCGGCGTCGAATCAGAGAGCGCCACTCGGCGTTTCGGAGCTGCCGAGGTTGACGCGGCGCCGCGTGTATAAATAGAAAATTAGGGTATTTTTCTATTTATTTAATTCCCTAAACTTCAAAAATCCATAACTTTGTGTAGAAAAATAAGAAAAATAAAATAAAAATACCCTCTTGCTCAGTGAACAGAGCAGAATAATGTGGAAAAGAAATCATTTAATTTCATCAAGTATTTTATTTTTAATGATTTATTTACCCTCTGCATTGTTTTAATTCTCCATGCATATAGGAAATTCACCATGGCATGAGACCATAGGGCTTTTGACGCCTCTGAATTTGGGAACATTCCCTGAATCTTCCAAAGTCAAAGGCCATCCCTATGAGAAGTTATTGATTTTTCAAATTCATGTTGTTGTTTTGAGTATTTTAAATCCAATAATTAGCATGTTGTGAAATAAATTCTAAGAAAATTTGGTGGTGTTTCTTATGACCAGAGGACCCTAGGAAAAATAGGTTTTGAATTAGTTCATTTAAAATAACCCTAATTGGCTTAAACACCCAAAATAGCTCCTTAATTAATTAGAGCTAATCATACATCAAATTGACTTGAAATCAATACTCCACTGACCTTTAGGGTCAGAGGAACCCACCATAAAAATTTGAAGTCAATTGGACTTGGTTAGCCCTACTAAATGTGTTGATTAAGCCATTTAGTCAATTTGAACTTTAAAAATTCATAACTTTCAAAATGCTTTTAAAAAATTCACCAAATTGGTTTTGGAGCCTCTCTGATATCAGGGGAATTTAAGAAAATTAAAATTTCAATTTCCTAAAAAAGTTGATTTTTTGTATTATTTTAATATTTTAATAATTAAAAAATAATAAAAATCACAAAAATAATAAAATTCACCAAAATGTTACATTTTGAATTTTAATCACTTAGGAGCAAACCCCATATTTTTCTTAGGTCTATTTAATGAGATATTAAATTTTTAAAGCCCTAAGGTAATTTTAAAATTGAAAATATATTTTTTTAGCATTTCCACTAAAATAATTCTAATAAATCAAAGAAAAATCAGAAAATTATAAAATTTGATTCTCTGATTTCCTTAACATCAGAGAGATTTTTGAAAAATATAAAATTTATTTTTTAACCTTTATTTTATTTTAAAATTAATTAATACTGCAAAACTTAAAATAATCATAATAAAAATAATATAATTCAAAAAATCACCAAAATTGGTCCAAGTGGTCCTCTGGTCATTAGGAATGTTCCATAATTTTCTTAAGGACAGAAACTTTCTCTTGGTCATATTATTAAATTTTCCTTGGAAATCTCTATTTTCTACAAAAAATAATTACACAAATAAATTAAATACAGAAAAATCACATTTTCTCCTCTTATGTCTTTATTGGCATATGAGTGAAGTCACATAAAAATTTCATGTTCATTTAAGCTCGATTTAGTGAGTTATAAAATTATTAAGCTTGAAGGGCAAAGTGGTAATTAAAATTTTAACCCTTAATTAAAACTTTAGGTTTAATAAAATTAAAAAGTAAAATATTTGATCTTAATCTGATTTGGATGATTGAAATTTAGATAATTAAAGGGTAGAAACCTATTAAACAATTTAAAAATAATTAAAATAAACCCTAATTAAATAATTGATTAAATTTGGAAGAATAATAAAATTGGAATTATTAAAATAGGGATATTATTAGGAAGAGATTTGTTCTTTAATTTAAAAATCCCTAAATTAATCATCTCAGTAATATTTAATCCCCAATTAAAATGATAATTCAAATTTAAGTTTTAAAATGTTAAAGGACTTAATAATTAAAATTAAATTAAAGTTAAATTATTAAACTCTTTTTAAATTTTCAATTAAATTAAAATTAAAAATAAAATTAAATTAAAGATTAAATTAAATTAAATCAAACAAATTAAATTAATTTAAATTAAATTAAATCAAATAAATTAAATTAGATTAAATTGAACAAATTAAATTAAATTGAATTAAATTTAATTAAAATTAAATTAAATTAATTAAATAAAATAAAATTAAAAAAATATAATTAAATGAAATGAAATTAAATTAAATTAAATTAAATTAAATCATATTAAATTAAATTAAATTAAATTAAATTAAATTAAAATAAAAAAATAAAATCAAGTTAAAATTAAAATCAAGTCAAATTAAATCAAAATTGAAACTAAACTGAATTAAATTAAATTAAAGTTAAATTAAATTGAATTAAAAAATAACATCACCTAAGACATAAAGAAATTAAATATAAAGCAACTTGAACACTATTCCAAATTTAAATCCGTTAACTGAGATTAAATTAAATCACAAATCATCTGAACACCGATTTGCTCTCCAAAGCTTTGGTTATCATAACTCCTAAACAGAACGTTAAATGAAATGTTACTTCACTTATAGAATATTCAAATGTCCTAGTTCACTGAGTAAGATAACAACAAAACTTAACTAAACCTCGGACGATTACTTCACTCGATTAATTAAATCCATTTGGACTTAAAACAATCCTATCGGTATTGAAAAGATGTTTAAGATTCTTCTTAAGCACTTCCTCAATATGATAGGATACTTACAAGAACAATTGAACTTAATTATTCTTTGATGAAGAAAATCGTCCTCAAATCAAAATAAAAGAACCTAGACGACATAAGAAATGACTAGCTATAGGATTAGGAATTTGGTAGAAAACCATAACCCTTCCCTTAGCTTTACCTAGGAACTTGCTTAAATATTCTAATTGTGTTTTAAGTGCAGCTTGGGATGACGGGAAGACCCTCCAGGTACGCTTTTATTTTATTGCAATTTACCTTATTGTAATTTATTTAATCGCATCGCACTTACTTTTCTTGCATGATAAACAACTGTTGCATGAAAACCCACACCTTTAGGATAGTCCCTAAAACTGAAACCAAATCTAAATTAAAAGTCATTACAAGATAAAATTCACCGCCATAACATTTCAAAATATAAAACAACTCAAAATTTAATCACAAACAGAACACAAAACTGCAATTACAACTAAATTAAAACATCTTGTTGGATGATCGGGAATACCTCGGATGATGTAACCTACGTGTTGCTAACGGGATTTCCCACGGTCTAAATGAAAGTGTGGAACTCATTGAGTTGAGTTTAGCAAATTCATCTGGACTAAGTGAATCCGATAAAAATAACGATGTCGGAAGGATGGAACCGTGGGATCTTAACCGGTGTTGTTATAATCAACTTTAAGATTGGTTTTAATTAAAATATTAAAAACACTTGGACTTTAAGATTTTCTCTAAACCAAAACACTTCTCTCATCTCCTGATTTGTGACTTCTAAAACCAAACCCCTGCAACAACAAGGAGCTTGGAGCATAGTGGGCAGCACGGCCATCGTCATCAGCAATACCTGAGTCTACTTCAGCAAAACCTTTCTTAGAATTAAATAACCAAGCCATAGGACTTCGAGGTAGTTTGCCTAGTGCAACATAAATCCTCAACCTTTTGTTAGGCATTTGCATTGCAAATTAAGCCCTAACCGGTTTTAGGATTCCGAGGTAGTCGTTCGGTACGACATAAACCCTCACATCTTCGAGGCTATTTGCATGATTTTATCATACAAATATAAGTCCTAATTAATTAAAATTGGTAAGATCAAAACATTAAATAAACATTAGGGCTTTCGTAAATTCAAAGCCTAACGATAGGATAGTTAGGAAATTACCGAAGTTTGCTTCGAATCTGTAATTTCTCCTACCTTTCTTCCTTTGAATTCCCAAAACAAAATGTTCCAAATTTGATCCATTCCCTATTGAAATTCCAAAATTCAATCCCTTGAAAACTTAAACTTTGAAATTCTTGAGAGCAGAATTACTGATTATTATCGAGAGTTTTCTTAGGTGATTCCCGTCACTTAAGATGTAATTAACTATAGGGGCTTGCCCTTATAGGGAATTTTAAAGAACCCGAGTAATATAAACCTCGTTTAATGTTTTCATATTAAGCAGGGGAATTTGTCGGCTTATAAAATTGGTTCGCAGACCAAACGGATGTCACAAACTTTTCTAGTTTATCTAATCGAGCCCCATTATCAAGCAGTGTGTCTATTCTTCTGGATAGATACACGGTTTGTGGTGCGGTGCTCGTTTATATAAACTATTTGGGATGTGAGATCGGTTTGATTTCATATCTTAAAATCTTTAAATTCAAAATTATTTTCAAAATCAGATACTACTTTTCAAATTATTTATTTAAATTAAATTAAAAATTCGCCGGCAATTTCTGTAGGCGACCCCCTTTTTAAAACACAACCTAAAAATATGCCGACAACTTCTGGCGACTCCACTGGGGATAATTCCTCTCTCCATTTTTAATCAAATAATTCTGCTTTCAAAAATCGGTAGTGTATCAATGTCCCTAGTGGATCAAACTACCCTCCTTTCCGTTGGAATACTATGTTCATTTCTACCTTGAACGAGTATAGCCAACATTCTCTTGGATTTATGAGCCACTGTTTAGACACCCCTAAATAGAGAGGTTTCGAGATCCTTTTACCTCATTTCTGAGGTGGGGTGGACCCCCAATAGGTGTTAGTTTAGGAGTGATCCTTCGAGTCGAGAAGTCTTGCATAAGACTTTCTTTTCCTTTCCAACTCTGAATCGGATTCATTACCTTCTCTACACCTTTGAACATTCCGTTCTAAATAAACAAACCCTCTAATGAATGACTCTTTTAACAAATAACTCCTTCTTATAAATACATGAATAAGAATGTGTTCAGACTCTTTTCGATTCCTTTCATTTCGTCCTGATGAGAAGAAGCATAACTTGGGACTGACAATCGAATATACCCCGCGAAATGGAAGCCCCAAAGCTGATTTTCTCCTTCACAAATGGACTGGACTTCGCCGTTTACAAGGATGAGCCGCCCGACAATGGGATCATCCGGTTTGGACAAGGATTCGAGAACACAAATGTCAAGATCACCGACGTTACCCTTTTCGCGCTGACAAACAAAGTATCTGAAACTGAGTAGCTGTTGATCGAGTTCAACCTTAAGTCAACTCAAGAGTTTCCTCCCCTGCAAAAGATTCCAACTGAGAGGAGTACTGCTGTCCACAGAAGGACTGTTGTTGCTACCCCCACTGGTCTGGTTGTCTCTGCACCTACCCCGGCTTCTGCCAAATTAAAGGGGAAGGAAATCCAGAACTATGGTGAATCCGTTATCGTGGAGGGTACAAACCTTCCCGTGAGACCTTCTGTTTTTGAAATCGGGTCCAGCTCGAGAATTCCATCACTAACACGGACCCAAAGAAGGAACAGAAGTAGGAAGATTGCCAGGAAGGCCAGAGCTGCTGAAGTCGCTTTCTTAGAAGAAATCCTTGAGTACACACCACTACCTGAATACATACCATTGCCTGAAGATACACCCCTTTTGGAAGGAAGTAGATTCCATCCACTTTCTGCTGCAGCTGACGAGGAAAATGTCCGAAGGACTGTTTCTACATTACCTCGACCCGCATACTACAGCGACAGCAGAAAGAAAAGGGCTAGGATTACACCATTTGCCCGACTACAGACTGTGATTGAGAAGTTAGCAAAGAAAGAGAAGTGCCCTGTATCGGAGATTTTAAGAAGGATAAGGCGGGTGCCAGTCAAATCCTGTCTTGGGCCGCGAGTAGAACCTGCCATCGTTACAGAAAAGCCAAATAAAAGGATGAAGGCTAGTCCGCCTGTCATTGTTTCAGGATTACAGATTAGGGAGGATACCACCTTCTAGCATTTGGCTGACAGACCATCCGGTCATAGACCTTCTGCTGCTAGAAGGATGGTATGGCGTCCCACTACTGGACAATTAAGATTGGAACAACGACTCGAGAAGGAAAGTCTCGTCGGAGACTTGAATCCGAAGAAAGTGCTACTGCAGTAAAGGAGACTCTTGAGAAGGGAACCCGACAGCTATCACATGACAACTGCAAGGATGCGCAGAAAGGACCGCCAGAGGATGCTATGGAAAAGTTAAGGACTGATATTCGACGATTAGCAAAGGAAAGAGAAGAGAAATTCAGAGATGAGATTGATTCGTCAGAATTCATGGATGATGAGTATGCAGACATTAACATGGTCGAAACGCGAGCTTCGTCAGCTTCACAAGGTGCTCCTGCAGCCGCAGAAAGAGAGAAGCCGGAAGTAATGAGGAGGCAGCTTCAAGAGAAAGATGATACAATCTCCCAAATGGCAAAGAGGATGGAAGAGATGGCTATAGCCCTAGCCACTCTCCAGAGTCAAGTGCAACCCCAAAGAGAGACACCCCAGAGGTCATTCACATTGTAGACGGAGGAAAGGAGATTACGTCCTTCAACGGGGATGATCTGTTAAAGAAGGATGCGACACAAAGCATGATTCCAGAAAAGGATATCAAGAGCTTGGTGGAACAGCAGGTGCGAGAAGCCTTGGCACAATCAAAGAGTGGGACATCCATTCGGACGGGTAGACCTTACTCTGAAGAATTTGACGCTGTCCAATACCCGAAAGGCTTTGTACCACCTCTGTTCAAGACCTTTGATGGAACCGGAAACCCTCGACAACATGTTGCACACATTCGTGCCAGTTGTTGCAATGCCGGCGGAAGTGATGCCTTACTCTTCAGACAATTTGTCAGTAGCCTGTCAGGGATCGCCTTTGATTGGTATGTAGAATTACTGAATGGTTCGGTGAAGACATTCTCAGAACTAGAGAACTTCTTCATCAAGCGATTTGCCGGAGCTCAACACCAAATCACTATAGGTGATTTAGTGGTAGAGTAGCAGAAGCCGAACCAAACTTTGGTGGATTACATACTTCGATGGAGGAACCTAAGTATGAAGTGTGAACCACAACTACAAGAACAGCATGCAGTCGGCATCTTACTTAAAAGCATTCACGGCCCGATAGCACTTCTCCTCAAGGGATTTACTATTAAGACTTTCGAGAAGTTGTTAAACAAGGACGGAAGCTTACAAGAGGAGGCGAAGCAATTAAGTTTCGCCGACAAAATAGACAAACAGAAGCTCGTGAAAACTTTTGAAAAGAAGTCCGGGATCGCTGTAGCAGTCGACAAAGGCAAGCAGCCGATACAAATATCTTCCGAACGGCCGCAGCAACCTCAACAGAATTACCAGCAACCCCGACCC
This sequence comes from Papilionanthe hookeriana x Papilionanthe teres, assembly GCA_022702705.1. NCBI lineage: Eukaryota > Viridiplantae > Streptophyta > Magnoliopsida > Asparagales > Orchidaceae > Papilionanthe > Papilionanthe hookeriana x Papilionanthe teres. The sequence continues at coordinate 149,013,744 of CM040425.1, read as the reverse complement.
AGCTATCAGTCATCTCAATAATATGAACAATCGCCTCGTCCGCAGCGTACGTTAAGGTAGCTTCTAAGCAGGGAGTACCCGTTCAAGAATGAGGCAGTACCAAAAATGTTCCACAGTCTGATGAAGACTCCAGATTTCCAACTGCCAGAGCCTAAGAGACCAGAAGAAGTCAACAAGAAAGGTGATCCCAACTTTTGCCCTTACCACCGGATGCTTGGACACAAGATAGAAGATTGTATTACCTTCAAAAGTTGGCTCAACGACAATCTTCGGAAAGGGAATATAACAATCCCGAAGGAGTACATGAAGGAACCCCATAAAGGAGGTTCCGTCAATGTTGTCTCGACTGATCTCATTGTTCCGATAGATCCCTATGCGACTGATGATGGATGGACTACCGCTTGGACAAGGTCTTCAAAAAAGATTTTGGATCACATCCAAACCGCTTCCGTGCGAGCCTCAATTCAAAGTTCAAAACCTGTTAAGTCGGCACTATCACTTGCAATAGAAGAACCACCTCAATAAGAGACGATTGAAGAGAAGAAGAAAATTGATGAAGAAGAGAAGACCGAGGCTTCTAAGGCTAGACTAGGGGCTGCTTATCCTAAGATAGTTGTTTCCGATTCGGGGGAGAAATCCCTCAAACCTCTGACTCTGTATGATTATCTGCTCACTCCGGTGGGATCTTATAATGATAAGGGTTATAGCGTTGGCTACGTTTTGACTGTTTCTAACGATTATGTAACTAGCGACAATCCGGACATTGATTTCGATACCAATGACAATTCACAAAACATACACAATCTCGACGATCACAATGACGAAGAAGACATCCATCAAGGAGGCTACGAGAGTTCAACAAGCAATGAATCTATTTGCGAGTTTCGAGGAGCTCCAGTCACAATAGAGTTAGAGCCTTCAGACTCCGAGGCTAATCCAGAAGAACCTGTCATTCCGATTCAAGAGGAGACACTAGCAAACTCAACACTAGATTCAGAAGAAATTACAGAGGTTAACTTAAGAAGTGGAAGAGTTCTACCTCCGAGAATGGGTCCAAAGGAAAAAGGAAAGCAGGTGGTTGTTCAGGAAGAACCATCCCCGGCGGAAGAAATACCCATTCGGGAAGAAGCCTAGACACACGGAAATAAAGTGGAATACAATGTGCTAGCCCATCTTAGGAAACTACCGGCCAAACTGAGCATCTACGACGCTCTCATCTTATCAAAGGAGATGAGGGAAGCTCTGATCAAGGCCTTATTTGATCCAGAAATTTGCTTGGCTCAAATGGCCAGAGATTCCTTAGATGAGGTTTGCTCGTTAAAGGAACATCGAGGTGTTACCTTCACGGAAAATGACCTATTACTTGGGACAGCAGATCACAACCGACTGTTGTACATTTCAGTTACAATTGGGAAGTTTACACTCTCCAGAGTATTGGTGGATCCAGGAGCATCAATCAATATAATGAGTCTTCGAACACTAGCATATTTGGAAATTGATGCTCGCGAGCTCGAAGCCGACAAAATGTTATTAAGAGGATTCAACTAGAAAGGAGAAAGAGCCCTCGGATCAATAACACTACTAATGAAGACCGGTGACTTGGCAAAGACAACCGCAAAATTTCACATAATTGATTCAGAAACGTCGTTCAACGCTCTACTGGGGCCGACCATGGAAACATGAAAACCTGGATGGTACCATCATCTCTACATCGGTACATCAAATACTACGATGGAGGGGAACGAGTGCATCAAAGGTGACTTACAACCATTCTCTGTACATGAAATTGGAATCCATGAAGATGCAGCTTATTATGCACCTCCGAAGAAAACAATCTTCTCTAGAGATACCATAACAAATGAAGCAAAAAAGTTCGGGACAATGAAGAACCTGAAGTTCTAGTCCAACAGTCACTCATCACTCCCTTACGGCGAGATGGTGAAGGTTTCTCCACAACTCGCATCCGAGGTCGAGGCCGGGGACTAGGTCGTGGTAGAGACGTTAGGACATTTGGACAGAGGAAACCAGCCATCAATGTTGATTAGGAAGATAGTTCTGAAGAAGGAAAATAGATCAAGCAAGAAGCAGCGACAATAAGTCGGAGGAAGCCGCAATTCAAGATCTCTCTCGAAGATGAGAAGAACGAAGAATACAAATTGATGTACGAGAAGATTAACCACTATGTACATACTATGACCCTAACCCCGATCCATTCTAATAAGGTCGAGGGTATGGTGGTCAAAGAGGTACATAGCGGCGGTGCAAAGCCCATCAAATTCTACCGTGGTGCTCCTTCTTCCAAAACTGAAAATAATGTACAATTTGAAGATGTGACTTCATCAGAATTAATGGAATTACCTTTTGAGTGATACTCTCCCTGTGTTCAAAATTTAATTCAGCATGGTTTCTTACCTCGACAATGGACAAAAGGTCAATCACAACATTTTGAAAAATTATGGAATAACTCCGGTCGTCCACCCAATTCAAAGCATGGTCTCGGATTCGGCACAGTAGGATCAATTGACGATACTAAATTTTGCTTGGTTGCCACTTGCGAGTCTAATGAAAACTGCATGGAAACTACAGAAGAAATTAAAGATTTACAAATTGGAAACGCTCCACCAGAATTCGAAGAAGAGATTAAATCTACAATAGATGAGTTAACGGACGTTAACTTAGGTACTAGCGAAGAGCCTAGACCTACCTTTGTTAGCTCCTTACTCAATAAAGAAGACTCCGAAGAAATAATCAAGTTATTAATGGAATTTAAAGACTGTTTTGCTTGGAGCTATGACGAGATGCCGGGATTAGCTCCGGAGGTCGCGATCCATAAGCTAGGAGTGGATCCTACTTCGTCCGGTCGGACAAGGTCCCGGAAGAATGCGTCTAGAAATCGAACAACAAGTCATAGCTGAAGTTAAAAGCTAATAGACGCTAAATTTGTCTGAGAAGAACAATACCCGACTTGGTTAGCCAATGTAGTGCCAGTCAGAAAGAAGAATGGTCAGATCAGAATTTGTGTGGATTTCTGAGATCTAAACAAGTTATGTCCAAAAGATGAATTCCCTCTACCGATCCCAGAACAAATGATCGACATCGCTTCGACACATGAAATATTCTCATTCATGGATGGATTTTCAGGATACAACCAGATAAAAATGGCTCCAGAAGATGAAAAACTTACAGCATTCGAACGCCGATCAGAGTATATTTCTACACAGTGATGCCATTCAGACTGAAGAACGCAGGAGCAACATACCAGAGAGCAATGACAAGAATTTTTGATGATCTCATCCACAATCAAGTTGAGTGCTACGTGGATGATGTGGTCATCAAAGCAAAGTAAAGGAAGACCACCTGTATGATTTGAGAATTGTTTTCGAACGATTAAGACAATTTAACCTTAAGATGAACCCCTTAAAATGCGCCTTCGGCGTCACCTCCGGGAAATTCTTAGGATTCGTTGTCCGACATCATGGAATTGAAATCGACCCGAAAAAGATTAAAGCTATCTTAGAAATGCCACCTCCCAGAACCTTAAAACAACTACGATCTTTCCAAGGGAAGTTGGCATATCTTTGACGCTTTATCTCAAACTTGTTAGGTAGGTGTCAACCTTTCTCGGCACTAGTTAAAAAGGACGCCAAATTTATTTGGGAAGAGAAATGCCAGAAGGCTTTTGAAGACATTAAACAATATTTAATGACACCTCCTGTCTTAGCAGCCCCCGTCTCAGGTAGACCGCTGATACTTTATACCGCGGCTTTAGACGACTCTCTCGGAGCCCTGTTAGCCCAGGTCAATGATGAGGGTAAAGAAAATGCTCTTTAATACCTAAGCCGTCGTTTACTTCTGACGGAAATAAGGTATCTCGCAATTGAAAAGCATTGTTTGGCCCTGATCTTCGCCGCTCAAAAGCTCGGGCACTACATGCTTTCTCATAAGGTCAACTCGATCTCGAAATTTAATCCATTGCAATACGTGATGACTCGTCCAACGCTTTCCGGCAGACTTGCCAGATGGTCAATGATATTATTGTAATTCGATATAACTTTTGTGCCTCTTCGTGCCGTAAAGGGACAAGTCCTAGCAGACTTCCTCGCTGCACACCCTTTGCCGGCAGAATCTCCTCTCAATGATGACTCGCCAGATTAACAAATAATGAGCTTAGAGGACCCCGATGATCGACGTTGGGAATTATATTTCAACGGAGCATCTTCAGCACACAAAGAGGAAGAATCGCAAGTGATAGTTCCAGGTAAGGCAGGAATCGGACTAATCTTTATAACACCGGAGCGGGGGATGTTAAGATACTCCTATCACTTGACAGAGCCGTGTACAAACAACGAAGCGGAATACGAAGCCCTCATAACGGGACTCGTAATTAACTATTCAAATGGGGATAACGGACATCAACATCTACGGGGATTCGCGAGTTAATCATTCAACGGATCGCCGGACGAGTATAGAATTTTAAAACCAAGACTCGAGCAATACATCCGAGTATGCCATACGATATGTTGGAACGGATTCGAATGTGATAATCTACAAAATTCCCAGGAAAGAAAACGCTTTAGCAGATGCGTTAGCCCGTCTCTTAAAAGAATTTGCATGCCTGCAAGATGAGTCAGTAGAAGTGTCAGTTCACGGACGTTAGGTCCTATCACAGCTCGACATAGACACAATACACAAATCAGAAAAAGAAAAAGAATCAGTTGCAACGGTGACGGAAAACATAGAAGATTGGCGACGACCATGTAACAGACTACACTGCAAACAGGAAAACTACCGGACGATAGGTCGTTAGCTCCACCAGATCAAGAAAAGAAATCGTCCTACGCATTAATAAATAACACATTATACGGAAGGTCTTTCGATCAAATGTGGCTAAGGTGCCTAAGCGGGTCCGAGGCCCGTGAAATTGTTAAAGAGGTGCATTCGGGACTGCGTGGCGCTCACCAGTCGGGTCCGAAGATGAAAATGAAAATTAAAAGACTAGGGTACTACTGGCCCTCGATGATGACCGACTGCATGAAAATCGCCAAGAGCTGTCACCAATGCCAAATGCATGAAGTGGTTCTACACCAACCTCCAAATGTGCTACATCCGACAATTGTGTCGTGGCCATTTGAATGTTGGGGCACAGATATAGTGGGTCCAATAGAACCACCATCTTCAAAAGGACATCGCTTCATTCTTGAGGCTACAGATTACTTTTCCAAGTGGGCAGAGGCAGTTTCACTCAGAGAAGTTAAAGCACACCACGTGCTACAGTTTTTCAAGAACCGAGTTGTCTACCGTTTCGGTGTGCCGCGCAGGATCATCTCAGATAATGGGTCAGCATTCAGAAGCACACAAATCAACAATTTTGTCAGGAGACACAGAATTGATCGGAGATATTCAACGGTTTACTACCCAAGAGCAAACGGCACTGGTCGAGGCTTTTAATAAAACTCTCGTTCAAATCTTAAAGAAAACTTTGGACGATAATAAGAGAAATTGGCACGAGAAGTTATTAGAAGCCTTATGGGCCTACCGGACAACCTTCGAACTCCTACTCAAGCTACACCTTACGCTCTGGTGTATGGGTCCGAGGCAGTGTTACCCTTAGAGGTCCAACTTCCTTCGCTCAGAATTGCAGTTGCAAACAAAATCACGACAGAAGAGAATGCCAAATTACGACTGGAAGAATTGGAAAGCCTGGAAGGGAAAAGACTTGCAGCGCAGCAGAATTTAGAACTAAACTATACCAAGCTAAGATGGTTCAAGCCCATGACAAACTGGTCCGCCCAAGAACCTTTAAAGTTGGTGACTTAGTTCTCATTCTCAAGAGACCTATTCTTGCACACCGCAAGATAGGAGGAAAATTTGAACCCACTTGGGAAGGGCCGTTTGTGGTTGAGGCAGTCTACTCGGGAGGCTCCTACCAGCTAGTGAACTGCCAAGGAGAACGACATATGCTTCCGATCAACGGACGATACTTGAAAAAATATTACGCTACCTGATGTTTCGAAAGAATGAATTCTTCATCCCTAGAAGCACGGGCGAAGTAATTACTTATGACTGGGTCCGAACCCAAAAATAATAAAAATGTGCTAAAAAATATATATAATAATAAAATCATGATAATAAAGTTTTCCTTTTTTTCTCTTCCATATCAAAATCTCTTTTCTAATATTTTCCCATTTCATTCCTGTTAAGTTTGAAAATATAAAAGGAGTAATAAAAAAAACTGTCTTTAATAAACATTTTCTTAATGTTCTTGTTCTTAGTACAGCCCCTGATCCTTTTCCTTGTCTTTTCGCAGGGAAATGTCGAACGGGCGGTTGGTCCTGAACTTTAGAAATGGCGTAAGCCTTGCACTCGACAAAAAGAGGGTGAAAGATGGAGCGATAATCGAGATTGACTCAGACTTCGCACCGCGGAGCTCGCAATATGAGGAAAGTGATCGGGTCCCGGTTGACCGAGAGGAACTGCCGATCGGACAAGTAATGAAAGTGAATGGCCCAAGCCACCAATCCAAGCAAGCAAGAAAAGGAAAACAAGCACCGAAGAAGATAAGAGAATCAAGTCCGTAGTCGCTACAGCGAGAGGGCGAGCTTGTCGGCGCCGCGCCCACGGAGATTCGGGAAGTACGAAGAGCTACTCTCACAGCAACTCAACGAAGAAATAAAAATCGCCATATCCGCAAGATGTTAACTAAATTAGCGACGGACCGGCGCGACGAGGCTCGTTGCTATCGCCGGAACATACACTTCAAGGACACCGGTTCACCGTGCACTCGAAGAAAGGAGGCCAGCTCCTAGGATAACAGAAGAGACCAGGGAAATCTCAAGAAGATCAGAAGAAAGAATGCTACCACGCCACTAGATAGAGCCACCAGTAATGCATAACCTTGTTGCAGAAGCAACCCCGGAGGATGTCCCGACGGACATCATCCCCGAGGAGCCGAGGTATGCAGGAGAACGTAAAGGGATTGAGCCGTATATCCCACAATACGTCTCCAGGCCCCGCCATTTGCGGATTATTCCGGAATACGAGCTGGAAAGAATGCGGAATGTCGAAAAGAAAACTTTTGAATACTTCGAGAGAATCGTAGGCGAAAGGATCAATATACTAGAAGGCCTCGAGCTACATACAGACGTGTTCTCAGAATACGAACAACAACAAATCGTGGACTACATCCGAGATTTGAAAAGAATGGGCCGAGCGGGCCGCCTAAGAGAAAACACTTACTCGGAACCCCCGAGATGGATGCCAGGGAAAGGGAGAATTACAATACAATGCGGATGCTGCTACAACTTCGCAAAAGATAGGAAGGGAAACCCACCGGGAATACTCCATCATGGCCAGGTGGATCCAATGCCATTAGTCATCAAAAGGATGGTAAAAAGGATGATAACATGGAGGGTACTGCCGGCAGATTGCATACCCAAAAGTTGCATCATTAACATTTACAAGAAGGGTGACTGCATACCCCCGCACATAGATCACCAAGACTTTGTCAGACCTTTCTGCACGGTTTCTTTTCTGAACAAGTGTAATATCATGTTCGGATCTGACCTCCGGATAGCAAGCCCAAGTGAGTTCCGAGGGCCAGTAAAGATACCATTACCGGTAGGTTCCGTCATGATACTGAAGGGCAACGGAGCAGATGTCCCTAAACATTGCATACCATGAGTACCAGTGAAGCGGATCTCAGTTACTTTCAGAAGGATGGACGACATGAAGACACCTTACCACTTCCAGCCAGACCCGGAGCTAGAGAGCCTCTGGCATTACGAGCTGTGAGTTACATGGAAAATATCACACCTCAAACGTACATCCATACGGCATCCTAGCTAAGGATGGCTTGGAAGGTGATATTATTGACCATGTACCTCACTATTCAGACATGGATTTCTGACAGATACCTTTTAGATGGATCGACAAGGATCATACATAGTCCGTTTTGAGTCTACATGGATTGTATGAGATGTATTCCAGATCGAGTTGTATGATGTATCTTAAACATGATTGGAATGAAAGTGACCATGTCACATTTTTGGCCTTCACCTCTTTTGTGCAAGTTGACTGAGAAACGCCATTAAAGTTAAATGAACTTCGAACAAAGAACAAAAAAGAAAAAAAATTAAAAGAAAACTTTCCTTAAAAAAATGATGAACTCCAAATTCACGATAAAATAAATTTGAATCGTTAAAGGACAAACAAAATGAACACAAATCTCAATCGAATTTCAAATTCAATATTTCCAGATTCCAAATCAAATCTCAATCAAATTCAAATTCAATCTTTCCAGATTTCAAATCAAATCTCAATAGAATTTCAAATTCAATCTTTCCAGGTTTCAAATCAAATCTCAATCAAATTCAAATTCAACCTTCCAGATCTCAAATCAAATCTCAATCAAATTCAAACTCAACCTTCCAAATCTGAAATCCAATCCGTTCTACTCTCTCCCTTGTCTGGGATGGAAGCGGTTGATTCCATTGACACGGATCGAATCTGATGGCGAGGAATTGTATCCAATCCAAACCAGTAACTTCCGATCAACTCTTTTGAATGGGATATGTAGCATCTACATATTCCCTCCTAATCTATTTCCTTTCATGAAAGTCTTTTACAACTTTCATGAAATTCTCGAAACACCAAAATTCCACACTGCAAATCTTTGCAAAATCAATTACATCAAATTAAAACTTTTGGAGTTGAGGATTTTACATCCGAGACTGCATTGCTTTAGGATCCTCTCCCTATCGCAATGAAATACATCAAATTCAAACTTTTAGGGTTAAGGATTTTACATCCGAGACTGCATTGCTTTAGGATTCTTTCCCTATCGCAATGAAATACATCAAAATCAAACTTTTGGGGTTGAGGATTTTACATCCGAGAATGCATTGCTTTAGGATTCTTTCCCTATCGCAATGAAATACATCAAAATCAAACTTTTAGGGTTAAGGATTTTACATCCGAGACTGCATTGCTTTAGGATTCTTTCCCTATCGCAATGAAATACATCAAAATCAAACTTTTGTGGTTGAGGATTTTACATCCGAGACTACATTGCTTTAGGATTCTTTCCCTATCGCAATGAAATACATGAACATCAAAATCAAATTCTTGGGGTTGAGGATTTTACATCCGAGACTGCATTGCTTTAGGATTCTTTCCCTATCGCAATGAAATACATCAAAATCAAACTCTTGAAGTTAAGGATTTTACATCCAATACCGCATTGCTCTGAGATCTCTCTTCATTGTAATGATTCAATCCAATCAATTCAATTTTCTTTTGAGGTTGAAAATGTTACATCTAAAACCACAAAATTCCAATTTTCATTTCAAATCAAATCCCTTCAAATTAATCTTGACAAAACATCAATTTAAATTAAAACTCCAAACCAAAATCTAAGCTCACACATCGAAACTTAAACTGAAACAAAATAAAATCTAAATTGAAATTCCCCCAGGTCATGTGATTTGGGATTCACCTCCTTTTCCTTTCCCCAGCGAGAGTTCAGGAATCTCCAGTCTCAGAGATATACTTGACACTCCCCAGCAAAAATTCTTCTACTTCATCCTGAGTTTGTCACTTGGACATCTGTGTTGGTTTTGTTGATCTTTTCGGTCAACTCCAATACGCGCGGTGTGCTTGGTTAGCACACCACACCTATTGGGGGTCCATTTGTTGACCTTATTTTTGATGAGGTCTTCTCTTCTTCTCTTTAGTACTTAGGATCTAGCCTTAGGCTTTTCCTTTGACTATCTTAGAGGATTAGAATTGGGACCCACCACTTAGAAACTCAAACCACTTCTTAACTCCCTGCAAACTCCAAAAACTAGATTGTAGACCCCTAATCACCTAGAGGGTTGAAATCAAATGTGAAAGTTTAAAGGATGGGTTCCTATAGGACTCTTTGGCCTTAGGACCGCCCTGGGTAGCCTGGTCTGGTGAGGGCTGACTTACACATACACTACACTTATGCACTACACTTCCACACACCTCCTAAAACCACACCCATACCCAACTTGACCTCCTGACTCATGTAGGTGATTCACATGGATGGTCCTTAACCCCTAAGCCCTTGGCCAAGAGGGTTAGGAACAACAATAGGTAATTTCCCAACTACCCTATTGTTTGGCTTGGATTTAGGAAAGTCCTAATGTTTATTTAATGTTTTGATCTTGCCAATTTTAATTAATTTGGACTTACATTTGTATGATAAATTCATACAAATAGCCTTGAAGATGTGAGGGTTTATGTCGTACCAAACGACTACCTCGGAGTCCTAAGACCGGTTAGGGCTTAATTTACATGACATGATCATGCAAATGCCTAACAAAAGGTTGAGGATTTATGTTGCACTAGGCAAACTACCTCGAAATCCTATGGCTTAGTTATTTAATTCTAAGAGAGTTTTGCTGAAGTAGACTCAGGTTTTGCTGATGACGATGGTCGTGCTGCCCACCATGCTCCGAGCTCCTTGTTGTTGCAGAGTTTTAGTTTTAGAAGTCATAAATCAGGAGATGAGAAAAGTGTTTTGGTTTAGAGAAAGTCTTAATTTCCAAGTGTTTTTTATGTTTTAATTAAAACAAATCTTAAAGTTGATTATAACAACACCGGTTAAGATCCCACGGTTCCATCCTTCCGGCATCGTTATTTTTATCGGATTCACTTAGTCCAGATGAATTTGCTAAACTCAACTGAATGAGTTCCACACTTTCATTTAGACCGTTGGCAACATATAGGTTACATCATCCGAGGTATTCCCGATCATCCAGCAAGACGTTTTAATTTAGTTGTAATTGCAGTTTTGTGTTCTGTTTGTGATTAAATTTTGAGTTGTCTTATATTTTGAGATGTTGTGGCGGTGAATTTTGTCTTGCAATGACTTTTAATTTAGTTTTTGTTTCAGTTTTAGGGACTATCCTAAAGGTGTGGGTTTTCATGCAACAGTTGTTTATCATGCAAGAAAAGTAAAGTGCATTTGCAATAAAGTAAATTGCAAGAAGGTAAATTGCAATGAAATAAAAGCGTACCTTGAGGGTCTTCCCGTCATCCAAAGCTGCACTTAAACACAATTTAGAATATTTAAGCAAGTTCCTAGGTAAAGCTAAGGGAAGGGTTATTGTTTTCTACCAAGTTCCTAATCCTATAGCTAGTCATTTCCTATGACGTCTAGGTTCTTGTGTTTTGGTTTGAGGACGATTTTCTTCATCAAAGAACAATTAAGTTCAATTGTTCTTATAAATATCCTATCATATTGAGGAAGTGCTTAAGAAGAATCTTAAACATCTTTTCAATATCGATAGGATTGTTTTAAGTCCAAATGGATTTAATCAATCAGGTGAAGTAATCGTCCGAGGTTTAGTTAAGTTTTATTGTTATCTTACTCAGTGAACTAGGATATTTGAATATCCTATAAGTGAAGTGACACTTCATTTAACGTTCTGTTTAGGAGTTATGACAACAAAAAGTTTTCGAGGGCAAATTGGTGTTCAAATGGTTTGTGATTTAATTTAATTTTAGTTAACGGGTTTGAATTTGGGATGGTGTTCAAGTTGTTTTATATTTATTTTTGAATTTCTTTATGTCTTAGGTGATGTTGTTTTTAATTCAATTTAATTTAACTTTAATTCGGTTTAATTTGGTTTAGTTTTAATTTTGATTTAGTTTATTTAATTTAAATTAATTTTAATTTAATTTAATTTAATTTAATTCAATTTAATTTGATTTAATTTAGTTTAATTTAATTTGATTTAATTTAATTTAATTTAATTTGATTTAATTTAGTTTAATTTAATATGTTTTAATTTAATTTAATTTAATTAATTTAATTTTATTTTATTTTTAATCTTAATTGAAAATTTAAAAGAGTTTAATAATTTAACTTTAATTTAATGATTAAGTCATTTAACATTTTAAATTTAAAATATCATTTTAATTAAATATCATTGAGATGATTGATTTAGGGATCCTTAGATTAAAGAATAAATTTCTTCCTAATAATGTCCCTATTTTAATAATTCCAATTTTATTATTCTTCCAAATTTAATCAATTATTTAATTAAGGTTTATTTTAATTATTTTTAAATTGTTTAGTAGGTTTCTACCCTTTTGATTATTTAAATTTCAATCATCCAAATCAGATTAGGATCATATATTTTACTCTTTAATTTTATTAAGCCTAAAGTTTTAATTAAAGGTTAAAATTTTAATTACCATTTTGCCCTTCAAGCTTAATAATTTCATAACTCACTAAATTGAGCTTAAATGAACTTGAAATTTTTATGTGACTTCATTCATATGTCAATAAAGACATGAGAGGAGAAAATGTGATTTTTCTGTATTTAATTTATTTATGTAATTATTTTAGGTGGAAAATAGGGATTTTCAAGGAAAATTTAATAATATGACCAAGGGAAAGTTTCTGTCCTTAAGAAAATTATGGGACATTCCTAATGACTAGAGGACCACTTGGACCAATTTTGATGATTTTTTGAATTATATTATTTTTATTATAATTATTTTGATTTTTGGAGTATTAATTAATTTTAAAATAAAATAAAGATTGAAAAATGAATTTTATATTTTTCAAAAATCTCTCTAATATAAAGGAAATCAGAAAATTAATTTTTACAATTTTCTGATTTTTCTTTGATTTACTAGAATTATTTTAGTGGAAATGCTAAAAAAATACATTTTTTTAATTTTAAAATTAACTTAGGGCTTTAAAATTTAATATCTCATCATATAGACTTAAGAAAAATATGGGGTTTGTTCTTAAGTGATTAGAATTCAAAATATGACATTTTAGTGAATTTTTTTATTTTTATGATTTTTATTATTTTTTATTTATTAAAATATTAAAATAATGCAAAAAATTAACTTTTTTAGAAAATTGAAATTTTAATTTTCTTAAATTCCCCTGATATCAGAGAGGCTCCAAAACCAATTTGGTGAATTTTTGAAAAGTATTTTGAAAGTTATGAATTTTTAAATTTTAAATTGGCTAAATGGCTTAATCAACCCATTTAGTAGGGCTAACCAAGTCCAATTGACTTCAAATTTTTATGGTGGGTTCCTCTGATCCTAAAGGTTAGTAGAGAATTTATTTTAAGTCAATTTGATGTATGATTAGCTCTAATTAATTAAGGACCTATTTTGGGTGTTTAAGCCAATTAGGGTTATTTTAAATGAATTAATTCAAAACCTATTTTTCCTAGGGGCCTCTGGTCATAAGAAACATCGCCAAATTTTCCTAGAATTTATTTCACAACATGCTAATTATTGGATTTAAAATACTCAAAACAGTAACATGAATTTGTAAAATCAATAACTTCTCATAGGGATGGCCTCTGACTTTGGAAAATTCAAGGAATGTTCCCAAACTCAGAGGCTTCAAAAGCCCTATAGTCTCATGCCATGGTGAATTTCCTATATGCATGGAGAATTAAAACAATGCAGAGGGTAAATAAATCATTAAAAATAAAATACTTGATGAAATTAAATGATTTCTTTTGCACATTATTCTCCTCTGTTCACTGAGCAAGAGGGTATTTTTATTTTATTTTTTTGATTTTTCTACACAAAGTTATGCATTTTTGAAGTTTAGGGAATTAAATAAATAAGAAAATCCCTATTTTTCTATTTATCCGAATCGGCGCCGCGTCAACCTTAACATCTCCGAAGTGCCACGTGGCGCTCTCTGATTCGACGCCGCCATCCGACTCAGTGCTCCAGGGGCCCGCTGTATCGTTTCGTCTCCTCATCCGGCGCGATCCTGGCCGTCCGCCCGCGCGTGTATGGAATGAACGAGCATCCGTTCATCGTCCCCAAGCGTCCTCGCCCGAGAGCCGTCCACACTAAAACCACTAAGAACTCACTCATTTCTCAACGGATTTTCGTGTTCTTATGCTCTATGGATTCTTCTTGAAGAGACGAATACATCTATACGGTGATCATGCATTGAAATTAAAGCATTTGAAATGGAGAATCTCCAGAAGCTCGGGATAAAGAATTAGCTCATACCTTTGCTCAGAGAAGTGTGGCTGCAATCTGAGGGTTGTGTCACCTTCGATTGCATCCCAACAAGCTCCGAGATGAAGTCTCCCGGTCCGGCGAATTGCCTAGCTATGAAAGTGACCACGACCGATCACAAAGCTTGGAGGCTGGAACAAGCTGGGTGGCCTCGGAGATGGGGCTTTTAGTGGGAAACTTCTCCTCTTGGTCTAGTGAAGGTGTAGGACCAGTCAATTTGAAGATTGGCTCACTGTGGCAATGTGTCCTGGTTTTGGGTGAAATTTCAGTTGAGAAATTGGGTTCTATTGGTGGGGATTAGGGCAAATTGACACTGGGGATCAACTGCTCTAAGTATGGAGTAGGGCCTGGAACAATTTTGGTAGAGTTTCGGCAAGGTTTGTGCAACTCTTTTCCATGGAAGTGAGGGGGTCGGGTTTAAATAGAGGTGGATGGAGAGCCTCACAGGGATGGCCAAGGGTTGGGATTAGCTGCTTAGGTCAAGGGAAGAACAGCTGCAATGGCCACTGGGGATGGGGCAGCTCAGCAGGTGAGAATTCCAAGTTTAGGCTCACATGTGAGCTAGGCACAGTGGTTTCCGGCGGCTCGGTGGCTGGCTTCGCGGTCTCGGGTCACCATCTTGGCCGGTGGGGTCGGGGCTTGGCATTAGTGCGATCGATTGAGCATGGACATGTGTAAAGAACTTGGATCAAAATGGCATGGGGATATGGCTAATCTTGGCTAGGTTTGGTCAACCCATTTGTTTGGGCTGGGTTCACCTCCCCATGGCTAGCCTTGGGCTGAGAAAATCAGATTAGGCTAGGCTGGTCGAAAGGTGGTGATGTCCTTATCCAAGAATATTTGGATTAAATCTTGGTTAAGGGGTATCATGGGTGAGGTTAAAGACTTTTAGGAATTAAGGAAAGCTCTCTCCCCTCTTACCCAAAATGGCATGGTGACATGTAAAGAGGCTCTCATGGCTTCCATGTGGCTCATGCATGGCTTCATGGCTCATCTTTGGCTTGGGAAAAGTTGAGTCAATTTCATGGAAATGGGTTTAAGAAAATTTTGGTATTTTGATGGGAATTTGTATGGGGCTTAATTTGGAATGGCTTCATGATGAGTTTTGAAACTTAGGGATTGATTTAATTGAAAATATGGTGTAGAGCAATTGTCATATGGGTTTTGGATTGATTTTGGCCCTTTGGATTTTGGTGGAGATGGGCTTTAGGAAGGTTTCATGTAAGTGGGCTTTTAAGTTTAAGAATGAATTCATGAATGGTAATTTTATAGAATTTTGGGCCAAATAATTGTTGGGTTTGGTTTAGGGATATGTCATGAGTGATTTGAAATAAGTTTGGAGTGATTTGGGTTTGAATTGGGTTGGATTTGGGCCTCTTTGGTAAATGGGCCAATGTAGGTCAAATTGGGCTAACTTGGGCCAATGTTGGGCTAGGGTTTAAATTGATGTAAAATAAATGTTGGGAAATGTTTATGGGAGTGTTTCAAAGAGGTTTTGGCTTTGGTTGGGTTTTGATTTTGGGGTTTGGGCTTATTTGGATTAGGTTTGGGTTTAGGTCAAAATTGGGCTTTTTGGTTTTGGGTTGAATTTGAGTGGGGTTTGGGTCTAAATTTTGGGTAAATCATGTTAGTGTTTTTTTTGTAGGGATGTTAAGGAAGGTTTAGAAAAGATTTGTGGTTAATTGGAGTTGAATTGGGTGAGTTTGGATTAGGTTTGGGTCATGGGTCCAAATTGGGCTTTATGGCCAAAAGTGAAATTGGATTCAAATGTCAATCAAATTGGACTTGGATTTGGTCTAGATTGGTGTTGGGAATGTTGAATTGAAGTTTAGAATTGAATTGGACCAGAATTTGGGTCAATTGGGTAGGTTTGGCTTGACATTGGGTTCACTTCGGGTTAAAATGGGTCAAATTGGGGGTTTTGACAAAAGTGGGGTAACTTGACAAAATTGGCCCATGGTGTAGTTGAACAAAATGAAATTAGGAATATTTGGGATTTTCTGGAATTTTCTGGGAATTTTCTAAATTTTTGGATTTTTTGGCTAAGAGGGGCATTTTGGGTATTTGGAGGGTATTAGGGGGTATTTTTGGAATTTTTGGTTTTTTTGGCTATGGATGATCAATTTGAGTAATGTGGGAATTTTTGGGATTGATTTTGGGGAATTTTGGGTGATTTGGAAATTTTGGAGGATTTCAAGGGTTTTGGGTAGGCTAGGCGGGTGTAGGGTCCCGGGGGTCAAAAATTGAAAATTTGGAAAATTGAAGATTGGGTAAATGTGAATGGAATGAAATCATTTTGGTTGAGCCATGAAGCCATATCAAGCCCACATGATCCATGAAGGTACTCATTTGAGGCATCCCCCATGCTGTTCCTAACCCTCTTAGACAAGGGCTTAGGGGTTAAGGACCATCCATGTGAATCACCTACATGAGTCAGGAGGTCAAGTTGGGTATGGGTGTGGTTTTAGGAGGTGTGTGAAAGTGTAGTGTATAAGTGTAGTGTATGTGTAAGTCAGCCCTCACCGGACCGGGCCACCCGGAGGCGGTCCTAAGGCCAAAGAGTCCTATAGGAACTCATCCTTTAAACTTCCACATTTGATTTCAACCCTCTAGGTGATTAAGGGTCTACAATCAAGTTTGTGGAGTTTGCAGGGAGTCAAGAGGTGCTTTAAATTTCTAAGTGGTGGGTCCCAATTCTAATCCTCTAAGACAGTCAAAGGAAAAGCCTAAGGCTAGATCCTAAGTACTAAAGAGAGAAAAGAAGACCTCATTAAAAATGAGGTCAACAAAGACTATTGCACTTAATAAAGAACACAGTGGAATAATTCAGGAGAAGCTTCCTGAAAAGCTTAAAGATTCTAGTAGCTTCACAATTCCATGTGCATTCAGAGCCAAATTTTATGGAAAAACTTCATGTGATTTTGGTGCATGCATTAACCTTATGCCATTATGTCGGCCTCTAAATGCGTGTAAATTTTGGAAAATATACATATAATGTGTTAAATATGGTTTTGATATAAGAAAATATGTAGGTATTTATTGATTTAAAAATGACGTTTTAAATTTGAAAAAATAGAATGGACAGATCTCATTCATTTAACAGTTTAAATAAAATAGCACAATATCACAAGAAACACATCTATCCCGAGGAATTGACACACTACTTGATGATATGACTTGGTCAAATAAACTACTAAATTGATTACATCTATTCTGTTATGTGAACCTTTTATATTGACCGACAATTTCTGTATCTAATATAAAGGAATTAGATAGGGTTTATATTAATATGGGGTGTTGACCTCAATGTTGATGAGGTCTTCTCTTCTCTCTTTAGTACTTAGGATCTAGCCTTAGGCTTTTCCTTTGACTATCTTAGAGGACTAGAGATGGAACCTATCCCTTTAGAAACTCAACCACTTCTTAACTCCCTGCAAACCCGAGAAGCTTGATTGTAAACCCCTAATCACCTAGAGGGTTGAGATCAAATGTGGAGGTTTAAAGGATGAGTTCCCTGTAGGACTCTTTGGCCTTAGGATCACCCTGGGTGGCCTGATCTGGTGAGGGTTTACCTGCACACATTACACTTTCACACACATTCCAAATCCTAAAACTATTCGAGCCTAGCTTAACTTCCTGACTCATGTAGATAATTCATATGGATGGACCTTAACCCCTAGGCCCTTGGCTAAGAGGGTTAAGAACAACATAGTGAATGCCTCAAATGAGTCCTCTCATGGCTCCTATGGGCTTAACATGGCTTCATGACTCAACTAAAATGATTCCATTTCACTCACACTTGCTCAATTTTCATTTTTCCAAAATTTCAATTATTGACCCCCAGGGCCCCGGACCCACCAAACCTACTAAAAGCCCTTGAAACTACCCAAAACCACCAAAATTTTCAAATCACCCAAAAATTTTTAAAAATTAACCTTGAACATTTATCCACCAATCAAATTGATCATTTAGAGCCAAAATGCCAAAATTTCCAAAAATACCCCCAATACCCTCCAAATTACCAAAATGCCCCTCTAGACCCAAAAATCCAAAAATTCAGAAAATTCCCAGAAAATTTCAAAAAATCTTAAATATTCCCAATTTCAATTTTTTTAACTACACCATAGGCCAATTTTGTCAATTTACCACACTTTTACCAAAGCCCCCAATTTGACCCATTTTAAACCCAAGAGAACCCAATATCAAACCAAATCACCCCAATTGACCTCAATTTTGGTCCAATTAAATTCTAAACTTCAATTCAATATCCAAAATATCAATCTAGACCAAATCTAAGTCCAATTTGATTGACATTTGAGCCCAATTTCAATTTGAAGCCTATGGCCCAATTTTGGCTTATGACCCAAACTTAGCCCAAACCAACCCAATTCAACTCCAATTGACCCCCAACCTTTTCTAAACCTTCCCTAACATCTACTTAAACAAAACACCAACATAATTTTCCCAAAATTTGGACCCAAACCCCACTCAAATTCAACCCAAACCCAAAATCCCAAATTTAGCCTAAACCCAAGCTTAACCATAACTTAGCCCAAATCCCAAAATTGAACCCCAATCAAAGTTGAAAACTGTTTGTAACACACCTATAAACATTTCTCAACATTAATAAACCCAACTTTAGCCCAACCTTAGCCCAAGCTAACCCAATTTGACCCATTTTTGTCCCCTTACTAAAGAAACCCAAGTTCAACCCAATCCAACCCCAAGCCTTACCGCATTGACTTAAAATAACTCATGAAACATTCAACACTCATTGGGCCCAACCACTAAAAGGCTCCTCATCCTAAAAAAAAACCCATTTTAAAATTTGAAGCCCATTTCCCAAGCTACTTTAAAAGCCCACACAAAATAAACCCAAAAGCCTAAAGTCCACCTTAAAGCTCACATTACAATCTCATCTCATCCTCAATTAATATCACTCCCTAAGTGCTAAATCCATCATGAAAATCAAACCAAAATGGTATTATGCCGAATTCCATCAAATAACCCCAAAATTTTCAAAATTCCATGAACCCTTTTCCATGAAAGTTGACTTGACTTTTCCCAAGCCAAATGGAGCCATGAAGCCATGTATGAGCCACATGGGAGCCATGAAAGCCTTGGACACCTCACCATACCCAAAGTGGCAAGAAGAGGGGACCCTTTAATGATTCTCTTAAGAGTGATTAACCACTCCCATGATTCCCCTAAACCATGCTTAAGCCTAATTGTATTTGGATGGTGACTTCTCCCCACTAATTAAGCTGAGCCAAAAAGCTTTCTCTTCAGCCCAAGTAGGCCATGGGGAGGTGAAGCTAGCCAAAAACCATGGGTTGACCCAAACCAAGCCAAAATCACCCTTTTCCCATTCCAATTCAATTCACCACCTTTACACATGGCAACCATCAATTGAACTCACAGGAATCAAGCTCTGACCTCACTGACCCTGAGGCTGACCCATGCCTGGCCGGCGAGCCACCACAGCCGCCGGAAACTGCCATGGCCGAGAGCACCTTGAGAGCCCAACATTGAAATTCTCTCTTACTGAGCTGCCCCATGCTCAATGGCCATTGGAGCTGTTCTTCCCTTGCCCAGAGCAGCTGATCCTAGCCATTAACTCCCCCTGGAAGGCCCTCCGGCCAACTCTATTTAAACCCCACCCCTCTCGGCGAAGAAAGGAGTTGCACCAAACCATACATAAACTCTGCCAAAATTGTTCCAGACCATCCTCCACACTTAGAGCAATTGATTCCCAGTGATAATTTGCCCTAATCCCGATCCATAGAGCTCAATTTCTCAGCCAAAATTCCACCCAAAACCAGGACACATTCTAATTCTCCACCAAACTCAAATTAAACTCACCCACACCTGCACAATACCAAGAGAAGGAGTTCCCCAGTGAAAGCCCCCTCTCCAGGCCACCCATTTGCTCTAGCCTCCAAGCTTTGGAATCGGGTCTGGTCAAACTTAAGTCTAGACAATTGCCCAGGGCCAGAGACTTCATCTGGAGCTTACTTGGACTCAATCAAAGGTGACAAAATTCTCATATCGAAGCTTCACTTCTCTGAGCAAAGGTATGAGCTCTCTCTTCTTCTCGAGCTTCTGAACATTCTCTATTTTTATTGGGTTAATTTCATGCCACATAAACTGTATGGATATGTTCGTCTCTTCAAGACGAATCCATAGAGTATAAGAACATAAACATCCATTCAGAACCGAGTGAGATCTTAGGGTTTTAGTGTGGATGGTCACAGGTGCACACCAGTCGTAGACGATGACCGGGAGCCGTAGGATCGCTCGTGTATCGAGCGGAAGGCTCAGATGGCATCGGACCAGGAGATGGTACGTGAACCGCGGGCCCCGTGACAGCTGACTCAGATGGCGGCGCCGAATCAAAGCGCGCCGCGTGGCCTTTCGGAGCTGCCGAGGATTGCGTGGCGCCGCGTAGATAATTAGGAAAATAGGGTATTTTTCAATTTCTTTAATTATCATAACTTCAAAAATTCATAACTTTGTGTATAAAAATCAGAAAAATAAAATAAAAATACCGTCTTACTCAGTGAACAGAGGAGAATAATGTGGAAAAGAAATCAAGTCATTTCATTAAGTATTTTATTTTTAATGATTTATTTACTCTCCGTGGTATTTTAATTCTCCATTTGCATATGCAATTCACTATGACATGAGACCATAGGGCTTTTGAAGCCTCTAATCTAGGGAACATTCCCTGAATTTTCCAAGGTTAGAGGCCATCCCTATGAGAAGTTATTGATTTTCCAATTACTATTTTGAGTATTTTAATTACAAAAATTAGCATGTTTTGAAATAAATTCTAGGAAAATTTGGTGATGTTTGTTATGATCAGAGGAACCTAGGAAAAATAGGTTTTGAGTGCATTCACATGGAACAACTCTAATTGGCCTAAACACCCAAAATTGAACTTTAATTAATTAGGGTTAACTACACATCATTTAACTTTAAAAAAATTCTCTACTGATCTTTAGGATCAGAGGAACATCACATAAAAATTTGAAATCAATTGGAAATGTTTAACCCCACTAAATGGATTAATTAAGTCACATAACCAAAATTAAACTTTAAAAATTCATAACTCACAAAAAACTTTTCAAAAAATTACAAAAATAGTTTTGGGGCTTCTCTGACATCAGAGGAACTTAGGAAAATTAAAATTGTAATTTTCTAAAAAAGTTGATTTTTATCATTATTTTGATATTTTTAATAATTATAAAAAAATAAAAATCATAAAAATATTAAAAATCATAAAAATGTCACATTTTGATTCCTAATCACCTAGGAACAAACCAAATATTTTTTCTAAGTCTCTAGGGTAAGATATTGAATTTTAAAGGCTTAAAACAATTTTTGAATTAAAAAAAAATGATTTTCTTTAACATTTCCACTAAAATAATTCTAATAAATCAAAGAAAAATCAGAAAAATAAAAAATTTGGTTCGTTGATTTCTCTAAGGTTAGAGAGATCTTTTTAAAAATATAAAATCCATTTTTCAACTTTTATTTCTTTTTTAAATTAATTAATACTTCAAAACTCAAAATAATTCTAATAAAAATATTAATTAAACTTCTAAATTGAAGCCAAACAATAGGATAGTTTGAGAAGCTGTCAAGATTCTTGTTGGATCCTCAACTTCTCCTACTTCTCTTCCTTTGCACTCCTGAAATTAACTGTTCCAAATTTGATCCATTCCCTTTTGAAATTTCCAAAATCCTATCCTTTGAAAACCTTAAACTTTGAAATTCTTGAGAGCAAAACCACTGATCATTATCGAGAGTTTTCTCAAATGATTCCCGTTATTTAAGATGTAATTAACTATAGGGGCTTGCCCTTATAGGGAACTTTAAGAACCCAGGTAATATAAACCCTGCTTAATTCTTTTATATTAAGTAGGAGAACTTGTCGGCTTATAAAATTGGTTCGTAGACCAAACAGATGTCACAAATCTTCTAGTTTATTTAACCGAGCCCCATCATCAAACAGTGTGTCTATTCTTTGGGATAGATATACAGTTTGTGGTGCGGTGCTCGTTTATATAAACTATTCAGGATGTGAGATCAGTTTGATTTCATATCTGAAAATTTTCAAATTTAAAATTATTTTCAAAATCAAATACTACTTTTCAAATTATTTATTTAAATTAAATTAAAAATTCGCCGACAATTTCTGTTAGGCGACCCGTTTTTCTAAAGTACAACACAAACTTAAAAATATGTCGACAGTTGCACTAGGAAAACTACCTCAAAATCCTATTGCTTGGTTATTTAATGCTAAAGAATGGTTTTGCTGAAGTAGACACAAATTTTGCTGACGACGATGACCGTGCTGCCCACTTTGCTCGAAGCTCATTGTTGTTGCAGAGGTTTAGTTTTAGAAGGTGAAAATCAGGAGATGAGAGAAGTGTTTTGATTTAGAAAAGTTTTAAGGTTCAGATGTCTTAATGTTTTAATTAAAACAAATCTTAAAGTTGGTTAAACAGAACCGTTTAAGATCTCACAGTTTCGTCATCCTGACACTGTTATTTTCATCGGATTCACTTAGTACAAATTAATTTGCTAAACACAACTGAATGAGTTCCACACTTTCATTTAGACTGTGAGAAATCTCATTAGCAACACGTGGGTTACATCATTCAAGGGATTTCTGATCATCCAACGAGACATTTTAATTTTCTTGTAGTTGTAGTTTTGTTGTTCTGTTTGTGATTAAATTTTGAGTTGTTTTATATTTTGAATGTTTTGGCAGTGACTTCTATCTTTTCGTGACTTTTAATTTAGTTTTGGGTTTCAATTTTGTGGCTATCCTAAAGGTTTCAGTTTTCATGCAGGGTGACATTCATGTTTAACATTCAAGAGAAGTAAAGTACAGTGCAGGTAAATAAATCACAATAAAATAAAAGCATACCTGGAGGGTCTTCTCGTCATTCTTGGCTACACTTAAAACACATGTCAGAGCATTTATATATATCTCTAGGAAAGAACCTATGAAAAACTAAGGGAAGGTTCTGGTTATCTACCAAAATCCTAATCATATCGCTAGTCAATTCTTATGACGTCTAGGTCCTTGTGTTTTATTAAGGATGATTTTCTTCACCAAAGAACAATTAAGTTCAATTGTTCTTTTAAAACACCTCATCAAATTGAGAAAGTGTTCAGAACAAGTCCTAAACATCTTTTCAATGCTTTTAAGATTATTTCGAGTCCAAATGAATTTCGTTGTATAGGTGATTTGGTCATCCAATAATTTAGTTAAGTTTTGTTTCTTGCTCACTGAGTTAGGATGTTTGATTATCCTATGAGTGAAGTGACATTTCATCTGACACTCTATTTGAGAGTTATAAAGGTGAAAGCTTTCGGGAGCAGATTATTTCATCAATGGATTTAGCCATTCTTAATTGAAATTTGAGTTGGAGATTTAAAGTGGTTTTGATTTAGTTATAAAGTATTACTTGATTGTTCTAGGTGTTTTAAATCATTTTAAGTTGGAATAGTATTCAAATTGTTGTAAATTAATAAAATTTTATATTTTAAATGATCTTAATGTTTTAAATTAATTTTAATGTCTTAAATTGATTTAATTTATCATATTTGATGTTTTAATCATGAATTGTTCTAGGTTAATCTTTGATGTTTCAAATTATTTAAGTTAAAAGAGGTGTTTAGATTATTTAAATTCATTAAATTTTAATGATTCAAATTTGATTTAAATTACTCATAGTATTTTAGGTTAATTTTAATTGGTTTGATTTTCACTTTTTTAATTATGAGTTGTTTTGAGATTAATTATTTTTTCTTATGTTTCAAATTTATTTTAAATTTGTTTCCACGTCATTTCAAATTGATTTTAATGTTTTAAACTTATTTTATTTTGATTATTATTTCTCTTTAGTTAATGAAAAGTTGAATATTATTGAATTAATCAATTTAGAGATTTTAGATTAAAGAATTAATATCATCGTAAGTCACATCGCTAATCTTCGTAATCCAAAATTTTAATTATTCTTATAAAAGTTAAATGATTTAATTAATTAAGGTTCCATTTTGATATTTTGAAAGTGATTAATGGGTTTTTACCCCATAATTTTCCTATGTTTCAATCATCCAACAGAAAATTAAGATCAAATATTTTACCCTCCCTTTGTTAAGGCCTACAATATTAATTAGGGTTAAAATCCTTTAATCACCTTTATGCCCACTTAGGCATATTCACTTCATAAAACACTAAATTGAGATTAAATGAACTTGAAATTTTTATGTCACTTCACTCACATGTCAATTAAGACATTAGAAGAGAAAATGTGATTTTTTCATTTTTATTTTAATTTATATAATTATTTTAATAAAAAAAAGGATTTTCAATGAAAATTCAACAACATGACCAAGATAAGGTTTCTGTCTTTAAGAAAATTATGGAATGTTCGTACTGATCAGAGGACCACTTGAAACAATTTTGGTGATTTTTGAATTATATTTTATTTATTATAATTATTTCAAGTTCTAGAGTATTATTTTGAGTTTTGAGTTATTAATTAATTATAAAATAAAACTAAGGTTGAAAAATAGATTTTATAATTTTCTTAAGTCTCTCTAGCCTCAAGGAAGTTAGAGAAGTAAATTTTAAATTTTTTTGATTTTTCTTTGATTAACTAGAATTATTTTAGTGGGAAGGTTTGAAATTTTAATTTTTTAACATTAAAAATTACATTAAACTTTTAAAATTAACAATCTTAACTTAGAGACTTAGGAAAAATATTTAGTTGGTTCCTAAGTTATTAGGGAACAAAATATGAAATTTTAGTGATTTTTAATATTTTTATGATTTTTATAATTTTTTAATTATTAATATAGTAAAAGTTAGGTCAAAAATGAAAATTTTATAAAAATCCCAATTTTAATTTTCTTACACTCCCATGACATCATAGAAGCCCCAAAACCATTTTTGTGAAATTTTGAAATGTATTTTGGGTTTTATGAATATTTTAATTTTCAAAGTAACTATGTCACTTAATTTTTAGTGGGTTAAATTTATTCAAATTGACTTGAAATTTTTATGTTAGGTTCTCTATATCCTATGTGACAATGAAGAATTTATTTCATGTAATTTTGTTGTGTGGTTACTCCTAATTAATTAAAGTTTAGTTTTGAGTGTTTAGGCTAATTATGGTTATTTTTAAGGAATTAAATCAAACCATAATTTTCCTATGGTCCTCTTGTCATAAGCTACATCCCCTAATTTTTCTAGAATTTTCTAAATAACATGCAGATTTTTGGAATTAAAATACCAAAACAGACACATAAACCTGAAAAGTAGATAACTTGCCATAAGGATGGCACCTGGCCTTGGAGAATTCAGGGAATGTTCCCAAGAACAGAGGCTACAAAAGCCCTATGGTCTCATGCCATGGTGAATTGTATGCATAGGTGGAGAATTAAAATACTCAAATCAGTGAATAATTAATTAAAAATTAAATATTCATCAATATAACATAATTATCTTTCAACAATGTTCTCCTCTGTTCACTGATCAAGATGGTATTTTTAGTTTTTTTTTTATGCAAAGATATGCATTTTCAAAGTTTAGGGTAATTAAAGAAATAAAAAATACCCTATTTATCTACTTAAACTAGTCAGCGCCGTGACATCCTAGTCTGGGTCGAAAGCACATGCGGCGCAATTTGATTCGGCGCCGCCATCCAACTTAGTATCCACGCGTCCCGCGGTTCCATTCCGTGCCTCTGTCCGACGCGATCCTTGTCGTGCATCCAATACACGTGCGAATGGACGACATCCGTTCATCATCCCCAGGCGTCCTAACCCAAGAACCGTCCACCTTCTACACCTAAAATTTCACTCAGTACTCAACCAAATCATGTGTGGTTTGTCTCTATCAACGCGTCTAAACTAGATGAACATATCCATATGGCTATGATGCATTGAAATAAAGCCAAACAAAATGGAGAATTCATAGGAGCTCGGGAGGAAGAAGAGGTCAATACCTTGGCTCTGAGAAGTGAAGCTTCAATCAGAGGGGCTTGACACGTTCGTTGGAGTCCAGGGAAGGCAAGGATGAAGCCTGGAGCTGTGGTGAAATGCCTAGGTATGATTTCCACCGAACCCAATTTCAAGCTTTGGTCTCCAGCACAAATGGGTGGCCTAGTGAGGGGGTTTCCACTGAGGAACATCTTCTCTTGGTCTAGTGAAGGTTTAGGGTTGATCAATTTGAGGTTTCAGCCACTATGGTGAAGTGTCTTGTTTTGGGGTGGATTTTGGATTGAGAAATTGAGCTATGTTAATGGAGATTAGGGCAGGGTAGCAGTGGGGATTGAGTTCTCTATGCTAGGAAAAGGGTTTGGAGTGAACTGGGCAGAGTTTCACTAAGCTTGGTTTTAGCACCTTCTATGGCCGTGTGGGAGGTGAGTTTAAATAGCCATGGCTAGAGGGCTTCCTAAAGGTAATTGGCTGTTGGGATTAGTTGCCTAGGGGAGCAGAAGAAGAGCTATGGTGTCCACTTGGGTTGGGACAACTCAGCAAGCAAGTTTTAAATTTTTTTGCTCACATGGAGCTCTCGGGTGTGGTGTTTTCCAGTGACCCAGGCGGCTGGCCGGCAGGCATGGGTCACCATCTGACTCAATGAGGTCAGGGCTGGGGTTTGGTGAGTTTAATTGGCTTTGAACATGTGTAAAGGGGTTTGATTTAAATGGTATGGGGCAAGGACTCATTTTGGCTTAACTTGGTAAACTCATACAAATGGGTTTGGTTAACCTCCCGTGACCTGATTTGGGCTGAGGAAAAGTCATTTGGTTCAGCTTGATTAGTGGGGTCAAGTCACAATCCAAGTACAATTAGGATTAAGCATGGGTCAGGGGAAGCGTAGGAATGTTTAATCACTTTAAGAGAATCAAGAAAGAGGCTCCTCCTTTTGCCCAAGATGGCATGATGACATGGGGCACAATTCACATGGCTTACATGTGGCTTAAGAATGGCTTAATGGCTTCATTTGGCTTGGGAAAGGCTTGGCCAAGTTTCATGAAAATGGTTTTTGGTGATTTTTGGCATTTAGGAGTAATTTGGCATGAGGCTTGATTTGGAAGCATTTGATCATGGATTTAAAACTTAGGGGTTGATTTTGATTAAAGAGATGACAAATGAAAATGTCATGTGGGCTTTAGGATAGATTTTGGGGTTTTGAAATTGTTTTGGATGGGCTTTTGAAATGTCTAAAAGAGGTGGGCTTTTAGGGTTTTAAAATAGACTTTTGGATAAAAAATTGTTAAAAGGTTGTGCCAAATAAATGTTTCAATTGGTTTAGGAATGTGCCATGAGTGATTTGGAACATGTTCAGGGTAATTTGAAGTTGAATTGGGTTTAATTTCGGTCTTTTAGTAATAGGACCAAAGTGGATCAAATTGGGCTTACTTGGGCTAAAGTTGAGCTATTGTTGGGTTTGATGTAAAATTAATGTTGAAAAATATTTATGGGAGTGTTACAAAGAGTTTCCAATTTTGGTTGAGTCTTGATTTTGGGATTTGGGCTTATTTGGGTTCAGGGTTGGTTTAGGCCAATTTGGGGAATTTTTGTTTGAGTTAAGCTTGAGTGAAGTTTGGGTTCAAATTTTGGGTAAATTAATGTAGAGTTTGGTTTGTGAGGATTTTAGGAAGGTTTCAAAACAAATTTGGGAAAAAATGGGTGACATTTGAGTTGAATTTGGGATGGATTGGGTTTGTTGGTCATTTTGGGCCTCAAGAGCTAATTTGGGATTTTTGATCAAATTGGGTTAAATTGACAAAATTAGGGTATGTGGCAGTTAAACAAAATGCAAGTGGGAATATTTGGGATTTTTTAGAATTTTATTTTTGAATTTTTGCAATTTTTGGAATTTTTGAAATTTTTGGCCAAAAAGGGTATTGTGGGTATTTGGAGCCTATTGGGGTTATTTTTGGAAATTTTGGTATATTTGGTTATGGATAATCAATTTGAGTGGTGGGCAATGTTTAGGATTGATTTTTGAGGAATTTTGGGTAATCTAGGTAATTTTGGGAATTTTTTTGGGCAATTTCAAGGGCATTTGATAGGTTTCGTGGATTTAGGGCCCCGGGGGTCAAAAATTAAAATTTGGGAAAAATGAAGATTGATTGAATGTGAGTAAAATGAAACCATTTTGGTTGAACCATGAAGCCATCTTAAGCTCACAAGAGCCATGAGAGGACTCATTTTAGGCACTAATTATGTTGTTCCTAACCCTCTTAGCTAGGGGCTTAGGGGTTGAGGTCCATCCATTTGAGTTTCCTAAATGAGTCAGAAAGCCAAGTTGCGTATGAGTGGTTTTAGGGTTTGGAATGTGTGTGGAAGTGTGGTTTGTGCAAGTTGAACCTCACCAAGACCAGACCACCCAGGGTAATCCTAAGGCCAAAAAGTCCTATAGGAACTCATCCTTGAACCTCCACATTTGACTTTTCATCTTCCAAAGGGGCTTGGAGGTTTAAGATCATCTTGAGGTATTCAATAAGAGTTAAGAGGTGTTTGAATTTATAAGTGGCAGGTCCCATTTTTAGTTCTCTAGGATAGTCAAAGGGATAACCTATGGCTAGATCCTAAGCACTAAGTAGAGAGAGATCATACCTCACCAGAAATAAGGTTAACAAATGGACCCCCAATAGGTGTGGTGTGCTAACCAAGCACACCGCGCGTATTGGTGTTAACCGAAGAGATCAACAAAACCAACACAGACGTCTAAGTGACACACTTAGACGGAAGTTAGGTACCAAACTAGAAAAGGGTGAGAACTGGAAGTTAGGTACTAGTCTTGAAAAAGAGTCAGAAATTAGGTACCGACCACGACAAAGGGTGAGAAATGGAACTTAGGTACCAGTCTCGGAAGAGGGTCGGAAGTTAGGTACCGACCTCGAGATTTCATGAGTGCCGAAAAGTTTCTCGGATGAGTGTTAATTTGGCAGACACCAAGATCAGGATGCCTTGTCGGTCTTGTACCCCAAGTCGGAGGATTAGGATGTGGAAAAGTTTCTTAAAAAAAGTGCGAGATTAGTGGACATTGAGATTAGGTTGCCTTGTCGGTCTTATATCCAAGTCAGAGGATTAGGATGCGGAAAAGTTTCTCAAAAAGAGTGCGATATTAGTGGACACCAAGTTTAGGATGATTTGTCGGTCTTATACCGATGTCAGAGGGTTAGAATGCGGGAAAGTTTCTAGGAAGGATGCGAGGTTAGCAGACATTCAGAGAAGAGAATCGAAATTCAAGTGTCGATCTCGAAATGAGAACTGGAAGTTAGGTAGCAGCCTCAGAAGGATGGGAACTGGAAGTTAGGTACCAATCCCAAAAGTTGGTTTTTTGATTTGGTTTTTAAGATTCTGTGGAAATCATAGTTTAGTGGAAGATTGGAATGAGACATGAAAGTGTTTCATATCCCAGGAGAGCTGATCAAAGTTTGAATGTTTGGCGAAGGATATGAATCCATGCCATCATAACCAAATCAAAATATTCGTGGTTCTGTGTCAGTAGACTCAGTCGACCTTCTCAAAAGGGGAAAGTGATCACGGGGAGTCAAAAGGATTTCAAGATGACAAAGAAGTTTAGAAGTTTGAAGCTGAAGTTGAAGTCTTCTGTGGGGAATAATCAATTCAAAAGAGGGCTCAAAGGACCTTAAAATGGATTTTAGTTGAAAGATTCAAATCGACTGATTCAGTTCGGAATTAAATTTGAGATTTAGATTCGTTTCGTTTGTTTTGGTGATTCAATTTCATTTTTTTTCATTTTGAATTCGTGTTAATTTGGAGTTCATTTTGACATTCAGATTCTTAAAAAGAGTTCTTTATTCATTTTCTTTTCTTCTCATTCTTTGTTCAAAGTCCATTTAACTTAATGGTGCTTTCTAGTCAATTTGCACAAAAGAGGTGAAGGCAAAACACGACATGGTCGTTTCCATTCCAATTTGTTGATAATACATCATATAGCATGATCCAAAACATGATGATATTTTCCTTGAAAATTTAGTATCTCGTACAATCCACATAAATCCAAAACAAATTATGTAAGATTCCTACAAGTTTCTTCAAAAAGCATCTGTCAAAATCCGTGTCTGAATAGTGAGACACATGAACAATAACATCACCTTACAAGCCATCCTTGGCAAGAAATGCCATCGGATGTGCATTGGAGGTGTGCTATCTCCCATTTAGCTCACAGCTCGTAGGGCTGAAGGTTCTCTAACTCTGGATCTGGCTAAAAGTGGAAAGGAATTTTGCTGTCGTCCATCCTCCTGAAAGTGATGGAGATCCGATCAAAAGGCACGCCTGAAATGCAGTGTTTTGCTATGTCCGCTCCTTTTCCGTTTAGCACCAAGATGGAACCTACCGGTAGAGGTATCTCTACCGGCCCTTGGAAATCTCTGGGGCCTGCTATCCGAAGGTCAGATTCGAACATGATGTTTCACTGGTTGATGAAAGACACTGTGCAGAAAGGTCTGACGATGTCATGATGATCTATGTGTGGCGGTATGTAGTCACCCTCCTTGTATATGTTAATGATGCAGCTGTTGGTTATGCAATCTACAGGCAATACCCTCCATGTCACCATCCTTTTTACCATCCTCTTGAAATTTCTTTGCATGAAATCCACCACGCTATGACAGAGTATCCCTGGTGGATTTCCCTTTCTGTCCTCGGTGAAGTTGTAGCAACACCAACACTGGATTGTAACTCTTCCTTTTCCTTCAATCCATCTTCGAGGTTCTGAGTAGGTCTTTTCTCTCGAACTACCAGCTTGGCCCATCTTCTGAAGTTCGATGACCTAGTCTACAATTTGCTACTGTTCGTAGTCTGAGAACACATCTGTATGTAGCTCGAGGCCCTCCAGGATGTTGATCCTATTTCCTAGGATTCTTTCAAAATATTTGAAGGTTTTCTTTTCAACCTTCTGCATTCTTTCTAGCTCGTATTCCAGAATTATCTGCAACCGACAAGATCTGGTAACGTACTGTGGCATGTATGGTTCAACCCCAGCACGTTCTCCTGCATGTCTCGGCTCCTTGGGGATAATCTCTGTCAGGACATCCTCCGGGGTTGCTTTCGCAACAAGACTTTTCAAAACTGGTGCATCTGTCTGGTGTCGTGATGCTGACTCTATTTCTATTTTGCTTGGAATTTCTTTCATCTTTTCTACTATTTGTGAAGTTGATCTTCTCTTTTCTGGTTCCTGACGAACCAATTTCTTTGAAGTATTTGTACTGATGGTAGCAATTTCCTCTTCATGTTGATCTACTGCTAGCTTTCTCAATATCTTGCGAATGTGGTGGTTCTTGTTTCTTCGTTGGGTAGGAGTGAGAGTAGCTCTCCTTACCTCTTAAACTAATGTGGGCATGGCGTTGACAAGCCTGCCATCTGCTGTAGCAACCAAGGACTTGACTTTCTTATCTGCTCCAGTCATCTAAGCGGTGTTTACCTTCCTTTTCCTGCCAGTGGACTACTGACTCGGGCCACCCAATTTCATTACTATCTGGCTGCTAAACTCTTCCCAGTCGATCGGGGTCCAACCAGTTTCCTTGTACTGTAGCCTGGCCGGTGTGAAATCAGAGTCGATTTCAATCACAGCCCCATCTTTCATCCTCTTTCCATCGAGTGTTAGACTCATGCCATTCTTAAAGTTCAGAACCAACCGCTCGTTCAACATTTCCCTGCGAACAACAAGGAAAGGATCAGGGGCTATACTAAAAACAAGAACAACAAGAAAGATCAATTGTCAATGGAAAATTATTATTCATTTCTTTTAAATTTTAATAAGGGTAGGAAAAGATGAGGAAAGATCAAGAGTGAGCTTGACTTAAAAGGAAGGATCAAAATTTTATTATTATGATTCTACATATTTTTTTTAACAAATTTTTTTTGTTAATGATTTTTTTATCAACTATTTTTTTGTTTTGGGTTCGGACCCAGTTATAAGTGATTACTCTACCCGTGCATCTAGGAATAAGACTTCATTTTTAAAGTTCATCATTCGAAACATCAGGTTGCGTAATACTTCTTCAAATATCGTCGATTGATTGGAAGCATAGATCGTTCTCTGCAGTAATTCACAAGTTGGTAGGAATCTCCTGAGTAGACTGTCTCGACCACGAACTTCCCCTCCCAAGTCAGTTCAAATTTACCTCCTCTCATGCGGTGTGCAAGAATAGGTCTCTTGAGAACTAGAGCCAAGTCACCGACTTTGAATGCCCTTGGGCGGACTAGTTTGTCGTGGGTTTGGATCATTTTGACTTGATACAAGTAGTGACTCTACTGTGCTGAAAGTCGTTTCCCTTCCAAGCTTTCTAATTCTTCTAATCGTAGTTTGCCATTCTCTTCTGTAGTAATTTTGTTTGCAATTGTAATTCTGAGAGATGGAAACTGAACTTCCAAAGGCAAGATGGTCTCAGACCCATACACTAGAGCGTTGGGCGTAGACTGAGTAGGAGTTCTGAAAGTCATCTTGTAGGCCCATAAGGCTTCCAATAACTTCTCGTGCCAATTTCTTTTGTTGTCGTCCAAAGTTTTCTTTAGAATTTGGACGAGAGTTTTATTAAAAGCCTCGGCCAAGCCATTTGCTCTTGGGCAGTAGATTGTCGAATAGCGCCAATCAATTACGTGCCTTCTAACAAAACTATTGATCTTCATGCTTCTGAATGCGGACCCGTTTTCTGAGATAATTCTGCGCGGTACCCCGAAATGGTAGACGACTTGATTTTTAAAGAATTGCAGCACGTGATGTGTCTTCACTT
This sequence comes from Papilionanthe hookeriana x Papilionanthe teres, assembly GCA_022702705.1. NCBI lineage: Eukaryota > Viridiplantae > Streptophyta > Magnoliopsida > Asparagales > Orchidaceae > Papilionanthe > Papilionanthe hookeriana x Papilionanthe teres. The sequence goes on along the minus strand of CM040425.1, from coordinate 148,980,901 downwards.
CTCTGAGCCGTACTGCTTCTACCCTTTTGGGAAAGTAATCTGTATTTGCAAGGATATAGCGATGTCCTATTGAAGAAGGTGGTTTTATCGGACTCACAATATCTGTGCCCCAACACTCAAACGGCCATGATGCGATTGTCGGATGTACCACATTTGGAGGTTGATGTAGAACCACTCCATGCACTTGGCACTGGTGACAACTCTTGACAACTTTCATGCAATAGGTCATCATCGAGGGCCAGTAGTACCCTATTCTTTTGATCTTCATATTCATTTTCGAAACCGATTGATGAGAGCCACAAAGTCCTGAATGCACTTCTTTAACAATTTCACGAGCCTAGGACTCGCTAAGGCACCTTAGCCACATCTTTTCGAAAGATATTCTGTACAAGGTATTATTTATTAATGTGTGTGATAGAGTTCTTTTCTTAATCTGATGGCTAATGATTTATTGTCCGGTAGGTTTCCTGTTTGTAGGTAGTCTATTAATGGTCGTCGCCAATCTTCTGTAGTTTTAGCCACAGTTGCAACTGTTTCTTCTTCTTTTTCTGATTTTTCTATGGCATCCATGTCAAGCTGTGAGAGGACCTGTCGTACCTGAACTAACATTTCAACTGATTCATCTTGTAAGCAGGCAAATTCCTTTGCAAGGCGGGCTAGCGCATCTGCAAGAGCATTTTCTCCTTTGGGAATTTCGTAGATCTTTACATTCGGAATCTGCTTTAACAATTTCATCGCATACTGAAAGTATTGCTCGAGTCTTGGTTTCAGAATTTTGTACTATCCTGTGACCTATTGAATGATCAACTGAGAATCTCTGTAGGTGTTGATGTCTGTTATCCCCATCTGAATGGTTAACTCCAGTCCGGTTATAAGGGCTTCGTATTCTGCTTCATTGTTTGTACACGATTTTGTTAAAAGGTACAAATACCTTAACATCCCCCACTCCAGTGTTATAAAGATTAGTCTGATTCCTGCCTTACCGGGCACTATCATTTCCAATTCTTTGTTCATCTGTGTTGATTCCGTCGAAGTACAGTTCCCAACGTTGATCATCGGGGTCTTCTAAGCTCATTATCTTCTCATCTGGCAAGTCATCATTGAGAGGTGATTCTGCCGGCAAAGGGTGTGCTGCGAGGAAGTCTACTAGGACTTGTCCATTTACAGCATGAAGAGGATCAAAAGTTATTTCGAATTGAAATAGTATCATCGACCACCTGGCAAGTCTGCCGGAAAGCGTTGGTCGGGTCATCAAGTATTGCAATGGATTAACTCTCGAGATAAGGTTGACCTTAAGAGAAAGCATGTAATGCTCGAGCTTTTGAGTGGCGAAGATCAGGGCTAAACAATGCTTCTCAATCGGGGATACTTCATCTTTGTTGGAATTATACGGTGACTTAAGTAATAGAGAGCATTTTATTTCCCCTCGTCATTGACCGGGCTAGCAGGGCTCTGATACGCCTAAAATATATACGCTTTTTGATATATTATTTACTCATTTTTTATGATATTATACTTTAAAGGAAGGTATTTTGTATGTTTTTTTTTGTTTTAGGTACAAGAAATGGTGATTGGAGCAAAAGGAAGCAAAAACGGTGCAATTTGGAGCAAAAACTGAGCAAGAAATGAAATTCAGCTCTGACACCTTTTGATAAGTCTTTTGATGCTTAATCTTTTTTACACTTCTTGCATACTTTTGAATGAGATTACACTTTAAATAAAGGTTGTTTTTATACTTATTTTGTAGGGCTATCTTTTACGAACACAACGCAACTGAAACAGGGCGAATCAGAGCTGAAACGGAGCCAAACAGAGCAAAACGGTGGAGCTGCGCAGAGCCTGCTCGCCGACGACGGCCACGATCTTGCCGACGGTGAGATTTTCTAGAAAACACTGAAAAGTGCCCGAAAAGCTCACCGACATCAAGCTCGAATTCGTTGTTAGCACCCGAAAGGTTCTTGACCGACTTACGACGGTTTTGGGCCTAAATCCGACGTATTTGGACGCTTTTCTGAAGGAGTGCTTGAGGGAACTCATAGAAATTCATCCATACTCTTTAAAATGAAAAATTTATGTTAGAAATGAGTAGAGAAATAGTAGAAAAAAGTGGAAAAAAACTTGGAGAATGTTTAGGGATTTTAGAATAGGAGTAGAAAGGTAGATTTCTACCCTTTTAGAGAGATTGGAGAGGAGATTTTAAGAGAATTAGCAAGGGATTTCACTAGCATTGCATGGATCGCCGGGAGACTTTATGGGATAGATCTTCGTCTTTCTTTCAAAGGGAAAAATCTAAGTATTATTTTTCATTATCTTATGACTTCGTAAACACTTACCTAGTGGATTTACTTTGGTTACAAGAAGTTTCTGTTGTGTATTCTTCGTGCTTTGTGACGTATCTCTCTTACTTTTTCTTCTTCTTTGGAAATGGCGGCATGAGAAGATTATGCCATTATTTTCCTTTTACTTTTCTTTTGTAATGAGTAGAAATCATGTTTAAGATTTTGAGATGCATGGTGTAAGTAAATTTAATTATAAATGTGATGGTTTTTACTTGCACTTAATTTACATTGCAATTAAGGCCTGTTGTAATGTTAAAATTTGTTATGAAAACATACGATCCGAGAGGGTTATGCTTTCTACAACTAAGTACAAACCACATTCAAATTCTATGGATAGTGAAGTTCATGGGGATTGAATGCAAATAAATAGAGAAATAATATTAATCGGGCGTAGAATTGGAGATTTTAGAGTGACAGGCTAAAATTCTCAATTCTGTCCTATCGTTTGGGTGTTGAAGTGTAGATTGTTAGCCCTCAGGTGAGGGGAATGTGGCAGCTCCGAAGTGAGAGCCGGTATCCTCCCAGCCAAGCCACAGATTCAGTAACCAAGCATAGGATTAGTCAATATTCTTTATGCCTGGACCAAAGGGTAAAGAATAGGATTACTCCTATTTGGCACATACAATATTAAATGCATCTCATTACTATACATTATCTATTTCATTACATAAGAATAGTAGTTTTTAATATCTCAAAATTCTCCAAACCAACTCATCCAAAAAGGGTTATCTTTAGAATGATTATTTGCATTTAGTTATAGTTTCTATTACATTTAAATCTTGTATTTAGGAGTAGTAGCTAGATAAAACACAATTATAATCGACATTCCAAATTAAGGACTATTAGTAGTAGACTAGAATTTGACTAAAGACCTCTTACTTCACTTCCTCGTGGGATCGATACTGGGGTTTTTAAAGAAAACTCTATATTACTTGAAATGATACATATACTTGCGTAGTACCCCTAGTGTGTAAAATATTTTCTAATTTTTATATCATTTATGATTTTGCACTCTACCCACTATTTATAAATCGTGTCAATTTTTTGGTCATCTTTTGGAAGTTAATTTACTGCGTAATTGCAGGTCGGGTCAAGTTTTTGGCGCCGTTGCCGGGGAAGCTTCAGTAAGAACTTTAAGAGAATTTTAGTTGAAGTAATTAGGCTTAGTATTCGAAAACTATAGTATCGTAAAAACTATATTTGTGTTAAAAGTGTTTTTATATGAAAAAGTGTTGAAAACAATTTTTTTTTGTTTATATGAAAAATATGGTGTTTGTGAAAATGTTTTATAGTGTTGGATATATTTCATTTATTATTTATTTACTTATTAATGTATTGTTTATTGTGTTACGAATGCAAAACAAAGGATCTGCAGAATTTTTGCCTTATGATCTCGAGTTTGAAAAAAATAAAAAAATAAACATACAGGAAGGACTCAAAAAACTAGAAATGGAAATGAAAAACTTGCAACATAATAACTTGGAAATTCATCATAATTCTTTGTGGGATTACTTAAATACTACGACAGATAAAATTCACTCTAGTATACAAAAACATGTTGTAGAAGCTGACTCGTTTGAAATAAATCCTGAGATTATCGAACTGGTGCAGAATAATCAGTTTGGGGGAACTCCTTTGGAGGATCTCTATTTACACTTATCAAATTTACTAGAACTTTGTGCTACAGTTCGTTATAATGGCATGTCAGACGATGCTGTTAGAATAAGGTTTTTTCCTTTCTCACTAAAGGTTAAGGCTAAAATGTGGTTATACTCATTAGCACCTAGTTCTACTAAAAATTTGGATGAGTTAACTCAAAAAGTCTTAGCTAAGTATTTTTCACCTTCAAGGACTACTCAATTTAGAAATGATATTATCTCATTTTGTCAATATGAAGGAGAATCAATATACGAAGCCTAGGAAAGATTTAAGGAACTCCTAAGAAAGTGTCCAAACCATGCTCTGCCCGATTGGTTAGTCATTCAAACTTTTTATAATGGGTTAGTTGGATCCCTTAGGTCTATAATTGATGCTACCACTGGTGGATCATTAATGTCAAAATCATTTCATGAAGCATATGAATTAATTGAAGAAATTGCTACAAATGAATTTCAATGACCCTCTGCAGGGGTAAATCATAAAAATGTAGCTAGTATTCATGATACAAAAACGATTTCAATTCTTGCATCTCAGGTTGCTGCAATATCAAGGAAGTTGGACCAATTTGGAATGAACCAACCTCAATTTACTTCTGTAAGTGAGGAAAGATCGTTAGGGCATATGACTGATTCTAACTTATTATAAGAGACTTTAAATACCATAAACAACCTATATTCTAAATTTTACAACCCAAATTGGGAGAACCATCCTTAATTTAACTGGAATCATACTACTAATGGTGGAAACCTAAAATGAGAAAATAATTATGCAAATCCTAATGGAAGTTGGAATAATCAGGGGAACACAAATCATAGAACTTCATATCCACTGAACTCTAACAATGATCAACAATTTGAGGATAAGAAAATGTCTATGGAAGAAGTGGTATTGCAAATGGGAAACCAGTTGCAAAGTCAAAATGTTGTGATTAGAAACATAGAGAATCAACTTGGTCAAATTGCTAATTCACTTTGCAATGGACACCAAGGAACACTTCCTAGAAAAAATGAGATCAACCCTAAAGAGAATACTAATGAACAAATAGAAACTATTTAATTAAACATTGGAAGAGATACAGAGGATGTGGTTAGAAAAGAGAAAGATGTTGTGAGAGAAATAAAGGAAATTAAAAGAACTGAAGAACAAGTTTATAAGGATCTAGAAAAATTAATATCTCCAACTAAAATCAGTTTGGAAAAACCACCACCACCTTTTCCTCAAAGACTTAGACAACATGAGTAGGAATAAAAATTTTCAAAGTTCATGAAACTACTTAAGAAGTTAATGATAAATATTCCTTTCATTGAAGCTTTGTAATATATACCAAGTTATGCAAAGTTTATAAAGGATATATTAAACAAGAAAAGGAAATTTGGGGATTATGAGACAGTTGCACTAAGTGAGGAGTGCAGTGTCATACTTCAGAAAAATTTTCCTCAGAAACATAAAGATCCTTGTAGCTTTACAATTCCTTGTGCAATTGGAGAAAAATTATGTGGAAAAGCTTTATGTGATTTAGGAGTGAGCATTAATGTGATGCCTCTATCTATATTTAGAAGGTTAGGTTTAGTCAATATTTCTCCCACTACTGTAACCCTTCTGTTAGCTGATCGATCTATCATTTATCCAAAAGGAGTTATAGAAGATGTGCTTGTTAAAGTGGATAAATTTATCTTTCCTATGGACTTTATTTTATTAGATATGGAGGAAGATAAAGAAATTCCAATTATTTTAGGGACAGCTTTCCTTGTTACTGGACAAGCTATGATAGATGTACAAAAAGGAGAGTTGACTATGAATATTAATGACCATGAAGTCACTTTTGATGAATTAAAGACTATGAAATATCAGCTGAGAGAAAAGATGATGACTGTTTTGGATGGATGAAATTAATTATCTAAGTAAAGACCATTTCCAAGAAAGTTTTGAGAGTAAGTTAAAAGATGAGATTGAAATAGATTTTCATGATGATTCGAAAACATTACTTAAAGAAGACTGTATGTATGTTCAGGAGATGAGTGAAATGATGGACGCTACCAAAAATAGTAAAATTTTAATTCCATCTGTTGAAAAATCTCATGAACTTAAGATGGATGTACCCCATATAATTTTAAAGCCTATCTATTTAGGGAATTCATCTACACAACCATTCTTTATATCTTTAGATACGACTCAATCATAAGAAAAACCTGAATTAAATGACGAGCAAGATAAAATTATTGAACTAGGACTTGGAAGAAAATTTGATAATAAATTTAAAAAGAACTTTGAGATGAGAAAAGAAGATAAGGATATTGGAAGTCCATTGGAAGAAATTCCTAGGGAATTAGAAAAACCTATTTCCTCAACTAAGATAGATCCTCCATCATTTAATAGTTATAAAGGAGAAGAATTGGAAGATAACTTAAATCATAAGAGTGACATAGAAGAATTTTATCCTGAGTCTGAATTATCTAGAGAGAATCTAATCTAAAATTTGGGAGATATTGAAGTATCTTATAAAGATCCATTTCTTATAAATTTCAAGGATGATATTAATATGTGGATTGAAAAAATCAATAGAAGAATATTGGATCTAGAATCAAATATGAGGAATTATGATATAAATCAAACTAAAAATGAAGAACTAAATGAAAATTAAACTTTGAGGATTTTATAGGAATCCCTGGATCTAAAAATGATTGGGTGATTAATTGAGGATTATTTAATTGGAATTTTGATCCAGGTGGAATCATTTGTCGGGCTAACGACGTTAAACCAAGCATTTTATGGGAGGTAACCCATAGTTATCAGTGTGCTTGAGAGTCATGATTGTTATTGTTGTACGGTGTTTGCATTAGAGTGGATTGAATTGATTTTTATGTGTCATTATGGATTGATTAGTTTGATTGATGATTGGTAGATTTTCGGATTATTAGTAGTTTGATTTGATCTTTATGTGTCATGTGGGTGGTGATTCCTTAACTTCTTACTGTGGTTAGCTTTTATATTCTCTTGTAGTAGTTGGGTTGATGAGTTCACTACAACACGGGTCTCACCAGGACTTGAGTTTTACAAGAGATACCATGAATTTAAATTGTAACATATCTATCTCAATTTTGATACTTCTTCTCTCTAACTTTACTTTCATTACGTAGGAGTCATGAACCTATTTGATGAATACCATGTGGATGATTTTACACTATCTTTATAAATGTTAGTGTTGCTTAATTATAAGGATTAGGTGTTGCCTGAGATTGGTGCCTAGGAGCCAATATATTAGGGGTAATCTTATCCTTGGGATTATAATCTATAAAATCATTTTAAACTACCTAATTTACTAGTGTAGTGATTCCTTTAGAAATTGAAGGTAACATAGTGAGATTGGATGAGTTAAAGGATGAATTAACCTCATTTATCATATGTGTGTTTATGTTTGTGTTACAATTTTATTTAGGTCTTGAAGAACATTTTTATATTCCTTTACTGATACCTACAATGCTAGTTAGACTTTGGTTTAGTTAATTTCATTCTGGCATGATTAGTTTAGATTTACTTTCTGCTGCATATTGTTCTGTCCTAATGAATACTTGAAAATGATTTTGATAGACATTTGTGGTAGATAGAATTTCTAAATTGTTTTCTTCCTACTTAAATTTTCTGTACTCAATGCTATATATTTTAAAAATTAAGTTTGGGGGTAGGAAGAAAAATAAAATTTTAATGTGAAAATACTTTCTTTTAGTGTAATTTTATTACAGGCATGTTTTAGGTTAGCTTTACTTTCTTCTACAGTCTTTCTATCCTGATTATGCATGTATATGAATTTGATAGGATGTTGTAGTAGCAAGTAGATCCAACCTTTACTTTTTCTTCCTGCTACATTTTCTGGAATTAATTACAAAATATTTTTGAAATTTAAGTTTGGGGTTGAAGAAAAATATTAACTCTTGTTTGTTCTCAATTTTTATATTTTCAAAAATTATTAGCATAACTTCTGGCAATTGAACCTCGGTTGAGATAACTAAAACTTTTTATTTTATTAGAATATTATGGAAGGATTGGATGAATGTTTTTAGTAATAAATGTTAATTTTATTAGGATAAGATATTTGGTATAAAAGAATTTGATTATAGTTAACTATTTAAAGTAAAGAAAACTGTATTTTTGAAATGTTAAGAGACATAAAGTATTGTGTGTTAAGAAGAGATTATGACTTTATGATGAATAATAAATCTCATACCTAATTATAAAGTAAGGATGTGTTTCAAGTTTGAACTTTAGAAAGAGGAGAGTGAAGTTCAAAATCATTACAGGCTCTCCAGATATAGTAATCCTCATTAAAAAAAAGAAAGAGAAAAAGAAAAGAGAGTGAAAAAAAGGGGATTGAAAATAATCCCAAAGGAAAACAAAAATATTTATGAGGAGATGCTTAAGAAGATGTCTAATAAAAAATTGGCTTCACTTGAGTCACCCTAAATAGAGAACTTGATTTCATTTCTAAATTTATATTTAAAGTATTGGCCTACATTCTGATGAAGTTTGTATGAACTCCTTCCTTTTTCACATAATCTTTCAAGGCATTCTGAATGTAACAAATTATGGTTTATCTTGAAATAAATAGAAAACTAGAACCCTTAGACTTGGTTGCTGAATATTCTTATACTTGTAGTGTTAACCCAAGTGACTGAATTTCTTTCTAAAAGTCTAACAAATATATTCTTTTAAATGAAAAATTTTAGTGTCTTACATGTGAAAAAGTACATTGGCTTGAGTTATATTTTTATGTTGTAAAAGGGTTACTTGAGGACAAGTAACAATTATGTTGGGGGGATTTTGACACGCCTAAAATATATACAGTTTTTGGTATATCATTTACTCATATTTTATGATATTACACTTTAAAGGAAGGTATTTTCTATGTTTTTTTTTTGTTTAAGGTACAAGAAATAGTGATTGGAGCAAAAGGAAGCAAAAACTGTGCAATTTAGAGCAAAAACGAGCAAGAAATGAAATTCTGCACTGAAACCTTTCGATAAGTTTTTTGATGCCTAATCTCTTTTACACTTCTTACATATTTTTAAATGAGATTAAACTTTAAAGATAGGTTGTTTTTATGTTTATTTTTTAGGGCTATCCGTTACGAACGTAATGCAACTGAAATGGGGCGAATCGGAGCTAAAAGGAAGCCAAACGGAGCAAAACGGTGGAGTTGCGCAGAACCTGCTCGCTGACGGGGGCCACGATCTCGCCGACGGTGAGATTTTCCAGAAAACACCGAAAAGTGCCCTAAAAGCATGCCGACAGCTAGCTCGAACCCGCTGACGGTGCCCGCAGGGTTTTTGACTGACTTTTGGCTGTTTTGGGCCTAAATTCGACTTATATGGACGCTTTTTCAAAGGGGTGCTTGATGGAACTCTTAGAAATTCGTCCATACTCTTTAAAGTGACAAATTTATGTTAGAAAAGAGTAGAGAAATAGAGGAAAAAATTGTAAAAAACTTGGAGAATGTTTAGGGATTTTAGAAAATGAGTACAAATGTAGATTTCTACCCTTTTGGAGAGATTGGAGAGGATATTTAAAGAGAATTTGTAAGGGATTTCGCTAACATTGCTGGATCGCCGGGAGAATTTATGGGAGAGATCTTCGTCATTCTTTCAAAGGGAATAAGCTAAGTATTGTTCTTCATTATCTTATGATTTTGTAAACACTTACTTAGTGGATTTACTTTGGTTACATGAAGTTTCTGTTGTGTTTCCTTCGCGCTTTGTGACATATCTCTCTTACTTTTTCTTCTTCTTTGGAAATAGTGGAATGAGAAGATTATGCCATTATTTTCATTTTAATTTTGTTTTGTAATGAGTAGAAATCATGTTTAAGATTTTGTAATGCATGGTAGAAGTAAATTTAATTATAAATGTGATGGTTTTTACTTGTACTTAATTTAAATTGCAATTAACGCCTATTGTAATGTTAAAATTTGTTGTAAAAACATACGATTCGAGAGGGTTATGCTTTCTACAACTAAGTATGAACCACATTCAAATTCTATGGATGGTGAAGTTCATGGTGATTGAATGCAAATAAATAGGAAAATAATATTAATTGGGCGTAGAATTGGAGATTTTAGAGTGACAGGCTAAAATCCTCAATTCTGTCCCATCATTTGTGTGCTGAAGTGTAGATTGTTAGCCTTCAGGTGAGGGGAACGTGTGAGCTTCGATGTGAGAGCCGGTATCCTCCCAGCCTAGCCGTAGATTCAGTAACCACGCATTGTTGACCTCATTTTTGATGAGGTCTTCCTTTCTTCTTTTTAGTGCTTAGGATCTAGCCTTAGGCTTTTCCTTTGACTATCTTAGAGGACTAGAATTGGGACCCGCCTTATAGAAATTTAAACCACTTCAAAACTCCCTGCAAACTCCACAAACTTGACTATAGACCCCTAATCACCTGAGAGGGTTGAAATCAAATGTGGAAGTTTAAAGGATGAGTTCCTATGGGACTCTTTGGCCTTAGGACCGCCCCGGTGGCCTGAGTCCAGTGAAGGGGCCGACATACACTACACTTACACACTACATTTCCACACACTTCCTAAAACCACACCCATACCCAACTTGACCTCCCGACTCATGTAGGTGATTCACATGGATGGTCCTTAACCCCTAAGCCCTTGGCAAGCAGGGTTAGGAACAACATAGTGAATGCCTCAAATGAGTCCTTTCATGGCTCATATGGGCTTGAAATGGCTTCATGGCTCAACCAAAATGATTTCACCCCACTCAAATTCACCCAATCTTAAATTTCCCAAATTTTCAATTTTTGACCCCCGGGACCCTACACCTACTAAACCTACCCAAAACCCTTGAAATTACCCAAATTTTTGCAAAATTTCCAAATTACCCAAAATTTTCCAAAATCAATCCCAAACATCTCCAAATCACTCAAATTGATCATCTATATCCAAAAATACCAAAAATTCCAAGAAAACCTCCCAATACCCTCCAAATAACCCAAAATACCCTTCTTGGCCTAAAAATCCAAAAATTCAAAAAATTTCCAGAAAATTCCAGAAAATCCCAAATATTCCCAATTTCATTTTGTCCAACTACACCATGGGCCAATTTTGTCAATTTACCCTACTTTTGTCAAAACCCCCAATTTGACCCATTTTAATCCAAAGTGAACCCAATGTCAAACCAAACCTATCCAATTGACCCCAATTTTGGTCCAATTCAATTCTAAACTTCAATTCAACATTCCTAATACTAATTTAGACCAAATCCAAGTCCAATTTGATTGACATTTGGATCCAATTCCACTTTTGACCTTAAGGCCCATTTTTCGACCTAAGCCCAAACCTAACCCAAATGAACCCAAACCCCAAAAATCAAAGCCCAACCAAAGTCAAAACCTCTTTGAAACACTCCCATAAACACTTCTCAACAATAATTCTACATAAATTTCAACCCTAGCCCAACATTGGCCTAACTTGGCCCATTTGGACCTATATTGGCCCATTCACCAAAAGAATCCAAATCCAACCCAATTCAAGCCCAAACTACCCCAAATTTGCTTCAAGTTACTCATGACACATCCATGAGCTAAACCAACAATTATTTGGCCCAACCTTTTACAAAAATTTTCATCCATGAACACATTCATAAACTTAAAAGCCCATTTCCCCTAAACTTTCCTAAAAGCCCACTTCACCACATTCAAAAGCCCAAATCTACCCTAAAGCCCACATGACATCTCCATTTGTCATCCACTTAATTAAATCCATTACCTAAGTCCTAAATTCACCATCAAATTATTCCAAATCAAGTTTCATACAAATTTCCATCAAAACATCCAAAATTCTTAAAACCCATTTTCATGAAATTGACCAAACCTTTTCCCAAGCCAAATGGAGCCAAGAATGAGCCATTCACAAGCCATATGAAGCCATGAAAGTTTGGCATGTGACCATGCCATTAATGGCAAAAGGAGGAGGTCCTTTAACCATCTCCTAAAAGTCATTAGCCTTAAGCATGTCTCCCCTTAACCAAGATTTAATCCAAATATTCTTGGATAAGGACATCACCACCTCTTGACCAGCCTAGCCTAACCGATCTTCTCAGCCCAAGACCAGCCATGGGGAGGTGAACCCAACCCAAACCAATGGGTTGATCAATTTCAAGCCAAAATGGCCTCTCCCCCATTCCATTTTAATCCAAACACTTTACACATGTCCAAGCCCAATCGACTTCACCATTGCTAAGCCCCGACCTCCCCGGTCAAGATGGTGACCCATGCCTCGCCGCCACCCGCCCTGGATCGCCGGAAAACACCACACCCGAGAGCATCATGTGAGCCCAAGCTTGGAATTCTCACTCGCCGAGTTGCCCCATGCCCAATGGCCACCATGGCCGTTCTTCTCCTCACTAGAGCAGACTCGATCCCATGCCTCAACTCCCCCTGGGAGGCCCTCCACCCTCTCCTATTTAAACTCCACCTCTCTCGGCCATGGGAGGAGCTAAGCACAAACCTTGCCAAAACTCTGCCAAACTTGTTCCAGACCCTTCTCCACTCTTAGAGCACTTGATCCCCAGGTGAGATCCCCCTGCCATTTCTCCTCTCGTAAGCTCAATTTCGCAGTCGAAATTCCACCCAAAACCAGGACACTTCTCCACAATGAGCCAATTCCCAAATTGATTGGCTCTACACCTTCACTGGACCGAGGGAAGGTGTCCACCATCAAAAGCCCCATCTCCAGGCCACCCGAGTTGCTCCAGCCTCCAAGCTTTGTGATCGGGCTTGGTCGAAATCATATCCGGACAATTCACTGCACCAGGAGACTTCATCCGGAGCTTGCTAGGACCCAATCGAAGGTGCAACAACTCTCGCATTGAAGCCACACTTCTCCGAGCCAAGGTATGAGCTAACTCTTCATCCCGAGCTTCGAAGATTCTCTATTTCAAATGCCTTAGTTCCAATGCATGTTAACCGTATAGATGTGTTCGTCTCTTCGAGACGAATCCATAGAGTATAAGAACGTAAAAATCCATCGAGAATCGAGTGAGATCTTAGGGATTTAGTGTGGACGCGCTCTCGGGCGAGAACACTTGGGGACGATGAACGGATGCCGTCCATTCGATACACGCGCGCACGGACGGCCGGGATTGCGTCGGACCGAGAAACGGTGCGAGAACCGCGGGGCCCGGGCCGCCGACTCAAGTGGCGGCGTCGAATGGGAGCGCGCCGCGCGGCCTTTCGGAGTTGCCGAGGATGCGCTGGCGCCGCGTGGATAAATAGAAAATTAGGGTATTTTTTTATTTATTTAATTCCCTAAACTTCAAAAATCCATATCTTTGTGTAGAAAAATCACAAAAATAAAATAAAAATACCCTCTTGCTCAGTGAACAGAGGAGAATAATGTGAAAAGAAATCACTTAATTTCATTAAGTATTTTATTTTTTATGATTTATTTACTCTCTGCATACATTTAATTCTCCATGCATGTATACAATTCACCATGGCATGAGACCATAGGGCTTTTGAAGCCTCTGAACTTGGGAACATTCCCTGAATTTTCCAAGGTCGGAGGCCATCTCTCGTGAAAAGTTATTTATTTTTCAAATGCATGTTGTCGTTTTGAGTATTTTAATTCCAAAAATTAGCATGTTGTGAAATAAATTCTAGAAATATTTGGTGATGTTCCTTATGACCAGAGAACTCTAGGAAAAATAGGACTTGAGTTAATTCACTCGCATTAACCCTAATCGGCTTAAACACCCAAAATAGGTCTTTAATTAATTAGAGTTAACCAGGCATCAAGTTGACTTGAAATCAATTCTCCACTGACCTTTAGGATCAGAGGAATCCACCATAAAAATTTGAGGTCAATTGGACTTGGTTAACCCCACTAATTGGGTTAATTAAGCCACTTAGCCATTTTAAACTTTAAAAATTCATAACTTTTAAAATACTTTTTAAAAATTCACCAAATTGGTTTTGGAGCCTCTCTGATATCAGGGAACCTAAGAAAATTAAAATTTCAATTTTCTAAAAAAGTTGATTTTTAATAATATTTTAATATTTTTAATAATTAAAAAATAATAAAAATCACAAAAATAATAAAATTCACCAAAATGTCACATTTTGAATTTTAATCACTTAGGAACAAATCCCACATTTTTCCTAGGTCTATTTAGTGAGATATTGAATTTTAAAGCCCTAGGGTAATTTTAAAATTAAAAAAAATGTATTTTCTAGCATTTTCACTAAAATAATTATTATAAATCATAGAAAAATCAGAAAATTGCAAAATTTGATTCTCTGGTTTCCTTGATATCAGAGAGATTTTTGAAAAATATAAAATTCATTTTTCAACATTTATTTTATTTTTAAATTAATTAACACTCCAAAAATCAAAATAATTATAATAAAAATAATATAATTCAAAAAATCACCAAAATTGGTCCAAGTGCTTCTCTGGTCATTAGGAATGTCCCCTAATTTTCTTAAGGACAGAAACTTTCTTTTGGTCATGTTATCAAATTTTCCTTGAAAATCTCTATTTTCTACTAAAAATAATTATATAAATAAATTAAATACAGTAAAAATCACTTTTTCTCCTCTCATGTCTTTATTGACATATGAGTGAAGTCACATAAGAATTTCAAGTTCATTTGAATTCAATTTAGTGAGTTATGAAATTATTAAGCTTAAAGGGTAAAATAAGTAATTAAAATCTTTAATCCTTAATTAAAACTTTAGGTTTAATAAAAATTAACAAGTAAAATATTTGATCCTAATCTGATTTGGATGATTGAAATTTAAATAATTAAAGGGTAGAAACCCATTAAACAATTTCAAAATGATTAAACTTTAATTAAATAATTGATTAAATTTGGAAGAATAATAAAATTGGAATTATTAAAATAAGGGATATTTATTAGGAAGAGATTTATTCTTTAATTTAAAAATCCCTAAATTAATCATCTCATTAATATTCAACTCTTAATTAAAATGATAATTCAAATTCAAAATATTAAAAGACTTAATCATTAAACTAAAGTCAAATTATTAAACTCTTTCAAAAATTTCAATTAAAATTAAAAAATAAAGTAAATTAAAGATAAATTAAATTAAAATTAAATTAAATTTAATAATTAAATTAAACAATTAAATTAAATTAAATTAAATTAAATTAAAATTAAGTTAAATTAAATTAAACAATTAAATTAAATTAAATTAAATTAAATTAAAATTAAATTAAATTAAATTAAACAATTAAATTAAATTAAATTAAATAATTAAAATTAAATTAAATTAAATTAAACAATTAAATTAAATTAAATTAAATTAAATAATTAAATTAAATTAAATCAAATCAAATTAATTAAACACCAAATCAAATTAAATTGAACTATGTTAAACTAAATTAAAACTCAATTAAATTAAATTGAATTAAATATAACATCACCTAAAACAGAAAGAAAATAAATTTAAAAAAAAAAACAACTTGAACACTATTCCAAATTTAAACTCTTTAACTTAAACCAAATCATTTGAATACTAACTTACCCTCGAAAGCTTTAGTTATTATAGCTCCTAAATAAAACATTAAATGAAGTGTCACTTCACTCATAGGATATTCAAATGTCCTAGTTCACTCGAGCAAGTTAACAAAACTTGAAATTCTTGGACGATTAATTCATTTGTATAATTAAATTCATTTGAACTTAAAACAATCCTAGAAATATTGAAAAGATGTTTAAGATTCCTCTTAAGCACTTCCTCAATATGATAGGACATTTATAAGAACAATTGAATTTGATTATTCTTTGATGAAGAAAATCATCCTTAAACCAAAACACAAAGAACCTAGACGTCATAGGAAATGACTAGCTATAGGATTAGGAATTTGGTAGAAAACCATAACCTTTCCCTTAGCTTTACCTAGGAACTTGCTTAAATATTCTAATCGAGTTTTAAGTGCAGCTTGGAATGACGGGAAGACCCTCCGTGTACGCTTTTATTTTATTGCAATTTACTTTCTTGCAATTTACTTTATTGCAAATGCATTTATTTTTCTTGCATGATAAAACAATCGTTGCATGAAAACCCACACCTTTAGGATAGCCCCTAAAACCGAAACCAAAATTAAGTTAAAAGTCATTGCAAGATAAAATTCACCGCCACAACATTTCAAAATATAAAACAACTCAAAATTTAATCACAAACAGAACACAAAACTACAATTACAACTAAATTAAAACGTCCCGTTGGATGATCGGGAATACCTCGGATGATGTAACCTACGTGTTGCTAACGGGATTTCCCACGGTCTAAATGAAAGTGTGGAACTCATTCGATTGAGTTTAGCAAATTCATCCGGACTAAGTGAATCCGATAAAAATAATGATGCCGGAAGGATGGAACCGTGGGATCTTAACCGGTGTCGTTATAATCAACTTTAAGATTTGTTTTAAATAAAACATAAAAAACACCTGGAAATTAAGATTTTCTCTAAACCAAAACACTTTTCTCAACTCCCGATTTATGATTTCTAAAACTAAACCTCCGCAACAACAAGGAGCTCGGAGCATGGTGGGCAAGCACGACCATCGTCATCAAGAAAACCTGAGTCTACTTCAGCAAAACTTTCCTAGAATTAAAACAACCAAGCCATAGGACTTCGAGGTAGCTTGCCTAGTGCAACATAAATCCTCAACTCCTCGTTAGGCATTTGCATTGCAAATTAAGCCCTAACCGGTCTTAGGATTCCGAGGTAGTTGTCCGATACGACAATAAACCCTCACATCTTCTAGGCTATTTGTTTGATTTTATCATACAAATATAAGCCCTAATTAATTGAAATTGGCAAGATTGAAATATCAAATAAACATTAGGACTTTCCTAAATTCAAGAAAAACAATAGGACAGTCGGGAAATTATCGAAGTTCACTTCGAATCAGTGATTTCTCCTACCTCTCTTCCTTTGGATTCACAAAACAAAATGTTCCAAAATTTGATCCATTCCCTATTGAAATTCCAAAATTCAATCTTTGAAAACCTTAAACTTTGAAATTCTTGAGAGCAGAATTATTGATTATTATCGAGAGTTTTCTTAGGTGATTCCCGTCACTTAAGATGTAATTAACTATAGGGGCTTCGCCCTTATAGGGAATTTTAAAGAACCTGTGTAATATAAACCCTCGTTTCGATACTTTCATATTAAGCTAGGGAATTTGTCGGCTTATAAAATTGGTTCGCAAACCAAACGGATGTCACAAAACTTCTAGTTTATTTGATCGAGCCCCACCATCAAGCAAGTGTGTCTATCCTTAGGGATAGATATACGGCTTGTGGTGCGGTGCTCGTTTATATAAACTATTCGGGGATGTGAGATCGGTTTAATCTCATATCTTAAAACTTTCAAATTTAAAAATTATTTTCAAAATCAAATACTACTTTCTAAATTATATATATTTAAATTAAATTTAAAATAAAAATTCGCCGCACAACTTCTGTTAGGCGACCACTTTTCAAAATAAAACACACAACCCTAAAAAATAATGCCGACAATTTCTCGGCGACTCACTTGGGAGAATTCCTCTCTCCATTATAATCAAATAATTTCGCTTTCAAAAATCGGTAGTGTATCCATGTCCCTAATGGATCAAACTACTCCTTCTTTCCGTTGGAATACTATGTTCATTTCTATCTTGAACAAGTATAGCCAACATTCTCTCGGATTTAGGAGCCACTGTTTAGACACCCCTAAACGGAGAGGTTCCGAGATCCTTTTACCTCATTTCGAGGTGGGGTGGACCCCGATAGGTGTTAGTTTAGGAATGATCCTTCGAGTCGGGAAGTCTTGCTTAAGACTTTCTTTTCCCCTCTGAACCGGATTCCTTACATTCTCTACACCTTTGAACATTCCGTTCTAAATAAACAAACCCTCTAATAAGTGATTCTTTTAACAAATGATTCTTTTTTATAAATACATGAACAAAGAATGAGTTCGGACTCTTTTCAATTCCTTTTCGTCCTAAAGAAAAGAAGCATAACTTGGGACTGACAACCGAATCTACCTTGCAGAAATGGAAGCCCCGAAACTCGATTTTCTCCTTCACCAACGGACCGGACTTCGCCGTCTATAAGGATGAACCGCCCGACAATGGGGTCATCCACTTGGACAGGGATTTGAAAACACGAACGTCAAAGTCACCGACGTCTCCCTCTTTGCACTGACGAACAAGGTATCTGAAGCTAAGGAATCACTGCTTGAGTTCAACCTTAGGTCGACCCAAGAGTTTCCTCCCCTGCAAAGGGTCCCGACTAGGAGGAGTACTGCTGTCCGCAGGAGGACTGTTCTCACTACCCCCACTGGTCTAGTTGTTTCGCACCTACCCCGACTTCGCCAAATCAAAGGGGAAAGGAATCCGTAACTATGATAAACCCGTTACCGTGGAGGGTACGGATCTTCCCGTAAGACCTTCGTCTTCGAAATCGGGTCCGAGCTCGAAGATTCCTTCGCCGACAAAGACCAAAAGAAGAAATAGAAATAGAAGGATCGCCGGGGAAGCCAAAGCCGCCGAGATTGCCTTCCCGGAGGAAATTCCGTAGTTACCGTAATATACACCACTCGCTCGACTACATACCACTTTTGGGAGGAAGCAGGTTCCATCCCCTCTCCGCCGCGGAGGATGAGGAGAATGTTCGCAAGATTGCCGCCATATTACCACAGTCCCGCATACTACAACGATAGCCGCAAGAAAAGAATCGAACTACGCCGTTTCGCTCGACCGCAAACTTTGGTAGAAAAGCTAGCGAAGAAGGAAAACCGCCCCGTGTCGGAAATTCTACGAAGGATAGGGCGGGTGCCGGTCAAATCCCGTCTTGGGCCCCGAGTAGAACCCGCCGTCATGATGAAAAGCCAAGCAAGAGAATGAAGGCTAGCCCGCCCGTCGTAGTATCGGGGTTACGGATTTGGGAGGATACCACCTTCCAAAGCATTTGGCCGATGGACCATCCGGTCATAGACCTTCCGCCGCTAGAAGGATGGTGTGGCGTCCCACTACGGGGCGACTGAGACCGAAACAAGCAGCCCGAGAAAGAAAGTCTCGCCGAGAGGCCGGAATCCGAAGAAAGTGCTACTCGCGATGAAGGGGACTCGTGAAAAAGGACCCGCAACCATCGCATGACAACCACAAAGATACACAAAAAGCTCCGCTAGAAGATGCCATGGAAAAGTCGAGAACCGACATCCGACGGTTGGCAAAAGAAAGAGAAGAAAAGTTCGGAGATGAGATCGACTCATCGGAATTCATGGACAACGAATATGCGGAAATCAACATGGTCGAGACACGAGCTTCATCATCTTCTCAAGGTGCTCCTGCAACCAGCAGAAGAGAGGAGCCGGAACTGATGAAGAGACAGCTTCAGGAAAAGGACGACACGATCGCTCAAATGGCGAAGAGGATGGAAGAGATGGCCGTAGCTCTAGCCACTCTCCAGAGTCAAGTACAACCACATAGAGAGACACCCCCGTAAGTCATTCACCTCGTAGACGGAGGAAAGGAGATTACATCCGTCAATGGGGATGACCAATCGAAAAAGGATACAACACAAAGTATGATCCCCGAAAAGGATATCAAGAACTTGGTAGAACAACAGGTGCGAGAAGCCCTAGCACAATCGAAGAACGGGACATCTATTCGGACGGGCAGACCTTACCCGAAGAATTCGACGCCGTCCAATACCCAAAGGGCTTCGTACCACCTCTCGTTTAAGACCTTCGACGGAACCGGGAACCCCCGACGAGCATGTTGCACACTTTCATGCCGGCTGTTGCAATGCCGGCGGGAGCGATGCGCTACTCTTCCGACGAGCTCGTTAGCAGCTCCGTCGAGAATCGCCTTCGACCGGTATGCGAATTACCCAACGGATCCGTAAAGACATTCTCGCAGCTAGAGAGCCTCTTCATTAAGCGATTTGTCGGAGCTCAAGCACCACATCACTATAGGTGATTTAGTGGTAGAGAAACAAAGGCCGAATGAAACTCTAGTGGATTACATACTTCGATGGAGAAATTTAAGTATGAAGTGTGAACCACAACCGCAAGAACAACATGCAGTCGGCATCTTGCTTAAAAGCATTCACGGCCCGATAAGCACTTCTCCTCAAGGGATTCACTATTAAGACTTTTGAGAAGTTGTTAAGCAAGGCCGGAAGCTTGCAAGAAGAGGCGAAGCAATTAAGTTTTGCCGACAAGACTGACAAGCGTGGCCGGTGAAGACTTTCGAAAAGAAATCCGGGGTCGTTGCAGCGAGTTGACAAAGGCAAACAACCGATGCAAATACCACCGTAACGGCCGCAAAGAACCACAACAAAATTACCAAGCAACCCCGGTCCAACTATCAGTCGTCTCCGCAAGTATGAACAACCGTCTCGTCCGCAACGTACATCGAGGGAGCTTCGAGCAGAGAATATCCGTTCAAGAATGAAGCAAGTACCAAAGATGTTCCGTAGCTTAATGAAAACTCCAGATTTCCAACGCAGTAGCCCAAAAGACCGGAGGAAGTCAACAAGAAAGGTGATCCCAACTTTTGCCCCTACCATCGGATGCTTGGGCACAAGATAGAAGACTGCATTACCTTCAAAAGTTGGCTCAACGACTTCGGAAAGGAAATATAACAATCCCGAAGGAGTACATGAAGGAACCCCAGAAAGGAGGTTCCGTCAATGTTATCTCAACCGATCCCGTCATTCCGATAGATCCCTATGCAACCAACGATGGATGGACTACCGCCTCGGACGAGATCTTCGAAGAAGATTTTAGACAACATCCGAACCACTTCGGTGCGAGCTTCAATTCAGAGTTCGAGACCTGTTAAACCGGTACTATCACTTGCGATAGAAGAACCACCTCGACAGGAGACAATCGAAGAGAAGAAGAAAATTGACGAAGAAGAGGGGACCGAGACTCCTAAGGCTGGACTAGTGGGCCGCTTATCCTAGGATAGTTGTTTCCGACTCGGGGGAGAAATCCCTCGAACCTCTCGATTTTGTATGATTATCCGCTTCACTTCGGTGGGATCATATAATGATAAGGGTGATGGCGTTGGCTACGTTTTGATCGTTTCTAACGATTACGTAACTAGCGACAATCCGGCGTCGATTTCGATACCAACAACAATTCTCAAATCATACAAGATCTCGACGATCAAAATGACGAAGAAGGCATCCATCAAGGAGGCTACGAGAGTTCAACAAGCAACGGATCTATCTCGTGAGTTTCGAGGAGCTCCGATTACAATAGAGTTAGAGCCTTCGCATTTGGAAGATAATCCGGAAGAGCCGATCATTCCGATTCGAGAGGAGACACCGACAAACTCAATACTAGATTCGAAGAAATTACGAAGTCAACCTAAGAAGTGGAAAAGTTCTACCTCCAAGAATGGGTCCAAAAGACAAAGGAAAGCAGTGTGGTTGTTCAAGAAGAACCAACCGCCAGGAAGACATACCCATTCGAGAAGAAGCCGAGACACAGGAGAACAAAGTGGACTACAACGTGCTAGCCCATCTTAGGAAACTACCGCCAAACCGAGCATCTACGATGCTCTCATCTTATCAAAGGAGATGAGAGAAGCTCGATCAAGGCCTTACTTGATCCGGAAATTTGCTTAGCTCAAATGGCCGGAGATTCCTTGGATGAGGTTTGCTCGTTAAAGGAACAACGAGGTGTTACCTTCACGTACAATGACCTACTACTTGGGACGTGCAGATCACAACCGACCGTTGTACATTTCGGCTACAATTGGGAAGTTTACGCTCTCCGCAGTATTGGTGGATCCAGGAGCATCAATCAATATAATGAGTCTTCGAACACTAGCATACTTGGAAATTGATGCTCGTGAGCTCGAGGCCGACAAAATGTTATTAAGAGGATTCAACCGTGAAAGGAGAAAGAGCCCTCGGGTCAATAACGCTACCGATGAAGACCGGTGATTTAGCAAAGACAACCGCAAAATTTCATATAATCGATTCGAAACGTCGTTTAACGCTCTACTGGGCCGACCATGGATACATGAAAACAGGATGGTACCATCATCTCTGCATCGGTGCATCAAATATTACGATGGAGGGGAACGAGTGCATCAAAGGAGACTTACAACCATTCTCCGTACATGAAATTGGAATCCATGAAGATGCAGCTTATTATGCACCGCCAAAGAAAACAATCTTCTCCGAGATACCATAACAAATGAAGCAAAGAAAGTTCGGGACAACGAAGAACCCGAAGTTCTAGTCCAACAGCTCACTCACCACTCCCTTCCGGCGAGATGGTGAAGGTTTCTCCACAACTCGCATCCGAGGTCGAGGCTCGGGACGAGGCCGTGGTAGAGACACTAGGACAATTGGACGGAAGAAACCAACCATCAATGTTGATTGGGATGATAGTTCCGAAGAAGAAAAAGAAATCAAGCAAGAAGCAACGAACAATAAGTCGAAAGAAGCCGCAATACAAGATCTCCCTCGAAGATGAAAAGAACGAAGAATACAAATCAATGTACGAGAAGATTAACCACTACGTACATACTATGACCCTAACTCCGATCCATTCTAATAAGATCGAGGGTATGGAGGTCAAAGAGGTACGTAGTGACGGTGCAAAGCCGATCAAATTCTACCGTGGTGCTTCTTCCTCCAAAACTGAAAATAATGTACAATTCGAAGATGTCACTTCATCGAATTAATGGAATTACCTTTTGAGTGGTACTCTCCCCGTGTTCAAAATTTAATTCAACGTGGTTTCTTACCTCGACAATGGACAAAAGGCCAATCACAACATTTTGAAAAGTTATGGAATAACTCCGGTCGTCCACCCAATTCGAAGTATGGACTCGGATTCGGCACGATAGGGTCGAGTCGACGATACTCGAATTTTGTTTGGTTGTCACTTGCAAGTCCAATGAAAACCGCATGGAAACTACCGACGAACTCGAAGATTTACAAATCGGAGACGCTCCACCGAATTCGAAGAAGAAATCAAATCTACTAATAGATGAGTTAACTGAAGTTAACTTGGGTACTAGCGAAGAGCCTAGACCTACCTTTGTTAGCTCCTTACTCAATAAAGAAGACTCCGAAGAAATAATCAAATTGTTAATGGAATTTAAGGACTCGTTTTGCTTGGAACTACGATGAAATGCCGTGATTAGCCCCGCAGGTTGCAGTCCATAAGTTAGGAGTGGATCCTACTTCGTTCCAGCCGACAAGGTCCCGGAAGAATGCGTCCGGAAATCGAACAACAAGTCATAGCCGAAGTTAAAAAGCTAATAGACGCTAAATTTGTCCGTGAAGAACAATACCCGACTTGGCTAGCCAACGTAGTGCCGCCGAAAGAAGAATGGTCGGATCGAATTTGTGTGGACTTCGGAGATTTAAACAAGGCATGTCCAAAAGATGAATTCCCTCTACCGATTCCAGAACCGATGATCGATATTGCTTCGACACATGAAATATTCTCATTCATGGATGGATCTTCGGGATACAACCGGATAAAAATGGCTCCAGAAGATGAAAAGCTTACAAGCATTCGAACGCCGATCGGAGTATTTTGCTACACGGTGATGCCATTCGGACCGAAGAACGCAGGAGCAACTTACCAAAGAGCAATGACAAGAATTTTTGATGATCTCATCCACAATCAAGTCGAATGCTACGTGGACGATGTCGTCATCAAAAGCAAAGTAAAGGAAAACCACTCGTATGATTTGAGAATTGTTTTCGAACGATTAAGACAATTTAACCTTAAGATGAATCCCTTAAAATGCGCCTTCGGCGTCACCTCCGAGAATTCTTAGGATTCGTTGTCCGACATCGTGGAATTGAAATCGATCCGGAGAAGATTAAAGCTATCTTAGAAATGCCGCCTCCCAAAACCTTAAAACAACTACGATCTTTTCAAGGGAAGCTCGGCATATCTTCGACGCTTTATCTCAAACCTCGTCGGGTAGGTGTCGGCCTTTCTCGGCACTAGTTAAAAAGGACGCCAAATTTATTTGGGAAGAGAAATGCCGAAGGCCTTCGAAGACATTAAACAATATTTAATGACACCTCCTCGTCTTAGCGACCCCGAGTCTCGTGTAGACCGTCGATACTTTACACCGCGGCTTTAGACGACTCTCTCGAGCCCCGTTAGCCTGTGTCAATGATGAGGGTAAAGAAAATGCTCTTTACTACTTAAGCCGTCGTTTACTCCCGACGGAAGTAAGGTATCCCGCAATTGAAAAGCATTGTTTGGCCCCGATCTTCGCCGCTCAAAAGCTCGGCACTACATGCTTTCTCATAAGGTCAACTTGATTTCGAAGTTTAATCCATTGCAATACTCGATGACTCGTCCAACACTTTCCGGCGGACTTGCCGGATGGTCAATGATATTATCGCAATTCGATATAACTTTCGTGCCTCTGCGTGCCGTAAAGGGACAAGTCTTAGCAGACTTCCTCGCAAGACACCCTTCGCCGGCCGAATCTCCTCTCAATGACGATCCGCCAGATGAACAAATAATGAGCCTAGAAGACCCTGATGATCGACGTTGGGAATTGTATTTCGACGGAGCATCTTCAGCACACAAAGACGAAAAATCGCAAGTAATAGTGCCCGGTAAGGCAGGAATCGGGCTAATCTTTATAACACCGGAGCGGGGGATGTTAAGATACTCCTACCACTCGACGGAACCGTGTACAAACAACGAAGCAGTAATACGAGGCCCTCATAACGGGACCGGAATTAACTATTCAAATGGGGATAACGGACATCAACATCTACGGGGATTCACGGTTAATCATTCAACGGATCGCCGGACAATACAGGATTTTTAAACCAAGACTCGAACAATACTTCCAAGTATGCCATACAACATTGTTGAACAGATTCCAAATGTGACAATCTACAAAATTCCTAGAAAAGAGAATGCTTTAGCAGATGCTTTAGCCCGTCTCGCAAAAGAATTTGCCTGTTTGCAAGATGAATCGGTGGAAGTGTCGCTTCACGGACGTCGAGTCCTATCACAACTTGACATAGACATGATACACAAATCGAAAAAGAAAAAGAATCAATAGACAGCAGTGATGTAAAAACACGAAGATCAGCGACGACCATTGATGAACTACTCCGCAAACAGGAAAGCTACCGGACGATAGGTCGCTAGCCCATCGGATCAAGAAAAGAACTCGTCCTACGCATTAATAAACAACACATTATACGAAGGTCTTTTCGATCAAATGTGGCTAAGGTGCCTAAGCGGGTCCGAGGCCCGTGAAATTGTTAAAGAAGTGCATTCGGGACTCGTGGCGCTCACCGGTCGGGTCCAAAAATGAAGATGAAAATTAAAAGACTAGAGGTACTACCGGCCCTCGATGATGACCGACCGCATGAAAATCGCCAAGAGCCGTCACCAATGCCAAGTGCACGGAGTGGTTCTACACCAACCTCCAAATGTGCTACACCCGACAATTGCGTCGTGGCCATTTGAATGTTGGGGCACGGATATAGTGGGTCCGATAGAACCACCATCTTCAAAAGGACATCGTTTCATTCTTGCGGCTACGGATTACTTTTCCAAGTGGGCGAGCAGCTCCACTTAGAGAAGTGAAAGCACACCACGTGCTACGGTTTTTCAAGAACCAAGTTGTCTACCGTTTCGGAGTGCCGCGCGAGATCATCTCGTATAATGGGTCGGCATTCGAAGCACACAAATCAACAATTTTGTCGTGAGACACGGAATCGATCGGCGATACTCGACAATTTACTACCCAAGAGCAAACGGCCTCGCCGAGGCTTTTAATAAAACTCTCGTTCAAATCTTAAAGAAAACCTAGGACGATAATAAGAGAAATTGGCACGAGAAATTGTTAGAAGCCTTATGGGCCTACCGGACAACCTTCGTAACTCCTACTCAAGCTACACCTTACGCTCCGGTGTATGGGTCCGAGGCGATTGTTACCTTTAGAGGTTCAGCTTCCTTCACTCGAGACCGAGCTTGCAAACAAGATCACGACGAAGAAAACGCCGGATTACGACTCGAAGAATTAGAAAGCTTGGAAGGGAAAAGACTTGCAAGCACAACGGAATTTAGAACTATACCAAGCTAAGATGGTTCAAGCCCATGACAAACCGGTCCGCCCAAGAACCTTCAAAGTTGGTGACTTAGTTCTCGTTCTCAAGAGACCTATTCTTGCACACCGCAAGATAGGAGGAAAATTTGAACCCACTTGGGAAGGACCGTTTGTGGTTGAAGCAGTATACTCAGGAGGTTCCTACCGACTAGTGAATTGCCGGGGAGAACGACATATGCTTCCAATCAACGGACGATACTTGAAAAAATATTACGCTACTTGATGTTTCGAAGGAATGAATTCTTCATCCCTAAGAAACACGGGTGAAGTAATTACTTATGATTGGGTCCGAACTCAAAAATAAAATGTGCTAAAATAAATAAAATCATGATAATAAAGTTTTCCTCGTTTTCTTCTCCAAATCAAGATCTCTTTCCGGATCTTATCCTACTTCATTCCCGTTAAATTCGAAAATATAAAAAAAAATCCGAAAAATGACAAACACTAAGTTCACATGAACATTAAATAAACAACAAAATAAAATTTGAACCATTAAAAGATAAACGAAATCAACACAAATCTCAAATTCAATCTTTCCAAATTCCGAATCAAATTTCAATCTTTTCAAACTTCAAAATCAAATTCCATCCTTCCAAACTTCAAAATCAAATTCTCAATCAAATTCCAAATCCACTCTCGATCAAATTTCAAATTTGATCTTCCCAAATCTCAAATCAAATTCTCAATCAAAATCCAAATCCAATCTCGATCAAGTTTCAAACTTGATCTTTCAAATTTCAAATCAAATCTTAAATCAAGTTTCAATCGAGTTCAAACTCATCCTTCCAAATTTCCAAATTTCCGAATTCAATCTTTCCAGGCTTCAAGTCTCAATCAAATTTAAATTCAATTTCTTCCAGATCTGGAATCAAATATCAATCACATCAAAATTCAAAACTTTTGGGTCGAGGATTTTACATCCAAGACTGCACTGCTTTAGGATTCTCTTCCTATTGCACTGAAATACATCAAAATTCAAAACTTTTGGGTCGAGGATTTTACATCCAAGACCGCATCGCTTTAGGATTCTCTTCCTGTTGCACTGAAATACATCAAAATTCAAAACTTTTGGGTCGAGGATTTTACATCCAAGACTGCACTGCTTTAGGATTCTCTTCCTATTGCACTGAAATACATCAAAATTCAACTTTTGGGTCAAGGATTTTACATCCAAGACTGCACTGCTTTAGGATTCTCTTCCTATTGCACTCGAAATACATCAAAATTCAACCTTTTGGGTCGAGGATTTTACATCCAAAACTCGCATTGCTTTAGGATCATTTCCCTATCGCAATGAAATACATCAAAATCAAACTCTTGAGGTTAAGGATTTTACATCCAACACCACTTTGCTCTGAGGTATCTTCTCATTGCAACGATTCAATCTAATCAATTCAATTTTCTTTCGAGGTTGGAGATGTTACATCTAAAACCTCAAAATCCTAATTTTCATTTCAAATCAAATCCCTCAAATTAATTTTCGACAAAACTTCAATCTAAATTGAAACTCCAAACTAAAATTTAAACTCACACATCAAAATATAAATTGAAACAAAATAAAATCTAAGTCGAAATTCCCCCAGATCATGTGATTTGGGATTTACCTCCTTTTCCTTTCCCCAGCCGAGAGTTCAAGAATCTCCGGTTCCGAGAGATATACTTGACACTCCCCGGCAGAAACTCTTCTACTTCGTCCTAAGTTCGTCACTTGGACATCCGTGTTGGTTTTGTTGATCGCTTCGGTCAACACCAATACGCGCGGTGTGCTCCGTCACCACCACACCTATTGGGAGTCCATTTGTTGACCTCATTTTCGATGAGGTCTTCCTTTCTTCTTTTTAGTGCTTAGGATCTAGCCTTAGGCTTTTCCTTTGACTATCTTAGAGGACTAGAATTGGGACCCGCCTTTTAGAAATTTAAACCACTTCTAAACTCCCCGCAAACTCCACAAACTCGACTATAGACCCCTAATCACCTAGAGGGTTGAAATCAAATGTGGAAGTTTAAAGGATGAGTTCCTATAGGACTCTTTGGCCTTAGGACCGCTCACAGGTGGCCTAGTCCGGTGAAGGGGCCGACATACACTACACTTACACACTACATTTCCACACACTTCCTAAAACCACACCCATACCCAACTTGACCTCCCGACTCATGTAGGTGATTCACATGGATGGTCCTTAACCCCTAAGCCCTCGGCTAGAGGGTTAGGAACAACATAGTGAATGCCTCAAATGAGTCCTTTCATGGCTCATATGGGCTTGAAATGGCTTCATGGCTCAACCAAAATGATTTCACCCCACTCAAATTCACCCAATCTAAAATTTCCCAAATTTTCAATTTTTGACCCCGGACCCTACACCTACTAAACCTACCCAAAACCTCGAAATTACCCAAATTTTTGCAAAATTTCCAAATTACCCAAAATTTTCCAAAATCAATCCCAAACATCTCCAAATCACTCAAATTGACCATCTATATCCAAAAATACCAAAAATTCCAAGAAAACCTCCCAATACCCTCCAAATAACCCAAAATACCCTTCTTGGCCTAAAAATCCAAAAATTCAAAAAAATTCCCAGAAAATTCCAGAAAATCCCAAATATTCCCAATTTCATTTTGTCCAACTAC
The DNA here is from genome assembly GCA_022702705.1 of Papilionanthe hookeriana x Papilionanthe teres. Taxonomy (NCBI): domain Eukaryota; kingdom Viridiplantae; phylum Streptophyta; class Magnoliopsida; order Asparagales; family Orchidaceae; genus Papilionanthe; species Papilionanthe hookeriana x Papilionanthe teres. Next base: position 148,952,118 of record CM040425.1, on the reverse strand, counting down.
ACCATGGGCCAATTTTATCAATTTACCCTACTTTTGTCAAAACCCCCAATTTGACCCATTTTAATCCAAAGTGAACCCAATGTCAAACCAAACCTATCCAATTGACCCCAATTTTGGTCCAATTCAATTCTAAACTTCAATTCAACATTCCTAATACTAATTTAGACCAAATCCAAGTCCAATTTGATTGACATTTGGATCCAATTCCACTTTTGACCTTAAGGCCCATTTTTTGACCTAAGCCCAAACCTAACCCAAATGAACCCAAACCCCAAAAAATCAAAGCCCAACCAAAGTCAAAACCTCTTTGAAACACTCCCATAAACACTTCTCAACAATAATTCTACATAAATTTCAACCCTAGCCCAACATTGGCCCAACTTGGCCCATTTGGACCTATATTGGCCCATTCACCAAAAGAATCCAAATCCAACCCAATTCAAGCCCAAACTACCCCAAATTTGCTTCAAGTTACTCATGACACATCCATGAGCTAAACCAACAATTATTTGGCCCAACCTTTTACAAAAATTTTCATCCATGAACACATTCATAAACTTAAAAGCCCATTTCCCCTAAACTTTCCTAAAAGCCCACTTCACCACATTCAAAAGCCCAAATCTACCCTAAAGCCCACATGACATCTCCATTTGTCATCCACTTAATTAAATCCATTACCTAAGTCCTAAATTCACCATCAAATTATTCCAAATCAAGTTTCATACAAATTTCCATCAAAACATCCAAAATTCTTAAAACCCATTTTCATGAAATCGACCAAACCTTTTCCCAAGCCAAATGGAGCCAAGGATGAGCCATTCACAAGCCATATGAAGCCATGAAAGTTTGGCATGTGACCATGCCATTAATGGCAAAAGGAGGAGGTCCTTTAACCATCTCCTAAAAGTCATTAGCCTTAAGCATGTCTCCCCTTAACCAAGATTTAATCCAAATATTCTTGGATAAGGACATCACCACCTCTCGACCGACTAGCTCTAACCGATCTTCTCGGCCCAAGACCAGCCATGGGGAGGTGAACCCAACCCAAACCAATGGGTTGACCAATTTCAAGCCAAAATGGCCTCTCCCCCATTCCATTTTAATCCAAACACTTTACACATGTCCAAGCCCAATCGACTTCACCATTGCCAAGCCCCGACCTCCCCGGTCAAGATGGTGACCCATGCCTCGCCGGTCGCCCGCCCGGATCGCCGAAAAACACCACACCCGAGAGCATCATGTGAGCCCAAGCTTGGAATTCTCACTCGCTGAGTTGCCCCATGCCCAATGGCCACCATGGCTGTTCTTCTCCTCACCAGAGCAGCTGATCCCATGCCTCAACTCCCCCTGGGAGGCCCTCCACCCTCTCCTATTTAAACTCCACCTCTCTCGGCCATGGGAGGAGCTAAGCACAAACCTTGCCAAAACTCTGCCAAAATTGTTCCAGACCCTTCTCCACTCTTAGAGCACTTGATCCCCAGTGAGATCCCCCTGCCATTTCTCCTCTGTAAGCTCAATTTCATAGTTGAAATTCCACCCAAAACCAGGACACTTCTCCACAGTGAGCCAATTCCCAAATTGATTGGCTCTACACCTTCACCAGACCAAGGGAAGGTGTCCACCATCAAAAGCCCCATCTCCAGGCCACCCAGTTGCTCCAGCCTCCAAGCTTTGTGATCGGGCTTGGTCGAAATCATATCCAGACAATTCACCAGACCAGAAGACTTCATCTGGAGCTTGCTAGGACCCAATCGAAGGTGCAACAACTCTCGGATTGAAGCCACACTTCTCCGAGCCAAGGTATGAGCTAACTCTTCATCCCGAGCTTCCGAAGATTCTCTATTTCAAATGCCTTAGTTCCAATGCATGTTAACCGTATAGATGTGTTCGTCTCTTCGAGACGAATCCATAGAGTATAAGAACGTAAAAATCCATTGAGAATCGAGTGAGATCTTAGGGATTTAGTGTGGACGGCTCTCGGGTGAGAACACTTGGGGACGATGAACGGATGCCGTCCATTCGATACACGCGCGCACGGACGGCCGGGATTGCGTCGGACCGGGAAACGGTGCGAGAACCGCGGGGCCCGGGCCGCCGACTCAAGTGGCGGCGTCGAATGGGAGCGCGCCGCGTGGCCTTTCGGAGGCTGCCGAGGATGCGCCGGCGCCGCGTGGATAAATAGAAAATTAGGGTATTTTTTTATTTATTTAATTCCCTAAACTTCAAAAATCCATATCTTTGTGTAGAAAAATCACAAAAATAAAATAAAAATACCCTCTTGCTCGGTGAACGAGAGGAGAATAATGTGAAAAAGAAATCACTTAATTTCATTAAGTATTTTATTTTTTATGATTTATTTACTCTCTGCATACATTTAATTCTCCATGCATGTATACAATTCACCATGGCATGAGACCATAGGGCTTTTGAAGCCTCTGAACTTGGGAACATTCCCTGAATTTTCCAAGGTCAGAGGCCATCTCTGTGAAAAGTTATTTATTTTTTCAAATGCATGTTGCTGTTTTGAGTATTTTAATTCCAAAAATTAGCATGTTGTGAAATAAATTCTAGAAATATTTGGTGATGTTCCTTATGACCAGAGAACTCTAGGAAAAATAGGACTTGAGTTAATTCACTCGCATTAACCCTAATTGGCTTAAACACCCAAAATAGGTCTTTAATTAATTAGAGTTAACCAGGCATCAAATTGACTTGAAATCAATTCTCCACTGACCTTTAGGATCAGAGAAATCCACCATAAAAATTTGAGGTCAATTGGACTTGGTTAACCCCACTAATTGGGTTAATTAAGCCACTTAGCCATTTTAAACTTTAAAAATTCATAACTTTTAAAATACTTTTTAAAAATTCACCAAATTGGTTTTGGAGCCTCTCTGATATCAGGGGAACCTAAGAAAATTAAAATTTCAATTTTCTAAAAAAGTTGATTTTTAATAATATTTTAATATTTTTAATAATTAAAAAATAATAAAAATCACAAAAATAATAAAATTCACCAAAATGTCACATTTTGAATTTTAATCACTTAGGAACAAATCCCACATTTTTCCTAGGTCTATTTAGTGAGATATTGAATTTTAAAGCCCTAGGGTAATTTTAAAATTAAAAAAAATGTATTTTCTAGCATTTTCACTAAAATAATTATTATAAATCATAGAAAAATCAGAAAATTGCAAAATTTGATTCTCTGGTTTCCTTGATATCAGAGAGATTTTTGAAAAATATAAAATTCATTTTTCAACATTTATTTTATTTTTAAATTAATTAACACTCCAAAAATCAAAATAATTATAATAAAAATAATATAATTCAAAAAATCACCAAAATTGGTCCAAGTGCTTCTCTGGTCATTAGGAATGTCCCCTAATTTTCTTAAGGACAGAAACTTTCTTTTGGTCATGTTATCAAATTTTCCTTGAAAATCTCTATTTTCTACTAAAAATAATTATATAAATAAATTAAATACAGAAAAATCACTTTTTCTCCTCTCATGTCTTTATTGACATATGAGTGAAGTCACATAAAAATTTCAAGTTCATTTGAATTCAATTTAGTGAGTTATGAAATTATTAAGCTTAAAGGGTAAAATAAGTAATTAAAATCTTTAATCCTTAATTAAAACTTTAGGTTTAATAAAAATTAACAAGTAAAATATTTGATCCTAATCTGATTTGGATGATTGAAATTTAAATAATTAAAGGGTAGAAACCCATTAAACAATTTCAAAATGATTAAACTTTAATTAAATAATTGATTAAATTTGGAAGAATAATAAAATTGGAATTATTAAAATAAGGGATATTTATTAGGAAGAGATTTATTCTTTAATTTAAAAATCCCTAAATTAATCATCTCATTAATATTCAACTCTTAATTAAAATGATAATTCAAATTCAAAATATTAAAAGACTTAATCATTAAACTAAAGTCAAATTATTAAACTCTTTCAAAAATTTCAATTAAAATTAAAAAATAAAGTAAATTAAAGATAAATTAAATTAAAATTAAATTAAATTTAATAATTAAATTAAACAATTAAATTAAATTAAATTAAATTAAATTAAAATTAAGTTAAATTAAATTAAACAATTAAATTAAATTAAATTAAATTAAATTAAAATTAAATTAAATTAAATTAAACAATTAAATTAAATTAAATTAAATAATTAAAATTAAATTAAATTAAATTAAACAATTAAATTAAATTAAATTAAATTAAATAATTAAATTAAATTAAATCAAATCAAATTAATTAAACACCAAATCAAATTAAATTGAACTATGTTAAACTAAATTAAAACTCAATTAAATTAAATTGAATTAAATATAACATCACCTAAAACAGAAAGAAAATAAATTTAAAAAAAAAACAACTTGAACACTATTCCAAATTTAAACTCTTTAACTTAAACCAAATCATTTGAATACTAACTTACCCTTGAAAGCTTTAGTTATTATAGCTCCTAAATAAAACATTAAATGAAGTGTCACTTCACTCATAGGATATTCAAATGTCCTAGTTCACTCGAGCAAGTTAACAAAACTTGAAATTCTTGGACGATTAATTCATTTGTATAATTAAATTCATTTGAACTTAAAACAATCCTAGAAATATTGAAAAGATGTTTAAGATTCCTCTTAAGCACTTCCTCAATATGATAGGACATTTATAAGAACAATTGAATTTGATTATTCTTTGATGAAGAAAATCATCCTTAAACCAAAACACAAAGAACCTAGACGTCATAGGAAATGACTAGCTATAGGATTAGGAATTTGGTAGAAAACCATAACCTTTCCCTTAGCTTTACCTAGGAACTTGCTTAAATATTCTAATTGAGTTTTAAGTGCAGCTTGGAATGACGGGAAGACCCTCCAGGTACGCTTTTATTTTATTGCAATTTACTTTCTTGCAATTTACTTTATTGCAAATGCATTTATTTTTCTTGCATGATAAAACAACTGTTGCATGAAAACCCACACCTTTAGGATAGCCCCTAAAACTCGAAACCAAAATTAAGTTAAAAGTCATTGCAAGATAAAATTCACCGCCACAACATTTCAAAATATAAAACAACTCAAAATTTAATCACAAACAGAACACAAAACTACAATTACAACTAAATTAAAACGTCCCGTTGGATGATCGGGAATACCTCGGATGATGTAACCTACGTGTTGCTAACGGGATTTCCCACGGTCTAAATGAAAGTGTGGAACTCATTCAGTTGAGTTTAGCAAATTCATCCGGACTAAGTGAATCCGATAAAAATAATGATGCCGGAAGGATGGAACCGTGGGATCTTAACCGGTGTCGTTATAATCAACTTTAAGATTTGTTTTAAATAAAACATAAAAAACACCTGGAAATTAAGATTTTCTCTAAACCAAAACACTTTTCTCAACTCCCGATTTATGATTTCTAAAACTAAACCTCTCGCAACAACAAGGAGCTCGGAGCATGGTGGGCAAGCACGACCATCGTCATCAGCAAAACCTGAGTCTACTTCAGCAAAACTTTCCTAGAATTAAAACAACCAAGCCATAGGACTTCGAGGTAGCTTGCCTAGTGCAACATAAATCCTCAACTCCTCGTTAGGCATTTGCATTGCAAATTAAGCCCTAACCGGTCTTAGGATTCCGAGGTAGTCGTCCGATACGACAATAAACCCTCACATCTTCTAGAGCTATTTGTTTGATTTTATCATACAAATATAAGCCCTAATTAATTGAAATTGGCAAGATTGAAATATCAAATAAACATTAGGACTTTCCTAAATTCAAGACAAACAATAGGACAGTCGGAAATTATCGAAGTTCACTTCGAATCGGTGATTTCTCCTACCTCTCTTCCTTTGGATTCACAAAACAAAATGTTCCAAAATTTGATCCATTCCCTATTGAAATTCCAAAATTCAATCTTTGAAAACCTTAAACTTTGAAATTCTTGAGAGCGGAATTATTGATTATTATCGAGAGTTTTCTTAGGTGATTCCCGTCACTTAAGATGTAATTAACTATAGGGGCTTGCCCTTATAGGGAATTTTAAAGAACCTGAGTAATATAAACCCCGTTTGATACTTTCATATTAAGCGAGGAATTTGTCGGCTTATAAAATTGGTTCGCAAACCAAACGGATGTCACAAAACTTCTAGTTTATTTGATCGAGCCCCACCATCGAGCGGTGTGTCTATCCTTAGGGATAGATATACGGCTTGTGGTGCGGTGCTCGTTTATATAAACTATTTGGGGATGTGAGATCGGTTTAATCTCATATCTTAAAACTTTCAAATTTAAAAATTATTTTCAAAATCAAATACTACTTTCTAAATTATATATATTTAAATTAAATTTAAAATAAAAATTCGCCGCACAACTTCGTTAGGCGACCACTTTTCAAAATAAAACACACAACCCTAAAAAATAATGCCGACACGCATAGGATTAGTCAATATTCTTTATGCCTGGACCAAAGAGTAAAGAATAGGATTGCTCCTATTTGGCACATACAATATTAAATGCATATCATTCCTATACATTATTTATTTCATTACATAAGAATTGTAGTTTTTAATATCTCAAAACTCTTCAAACCAACTCATCCAAAAAGGGTTATCTTTAGAATTATTATTTGCATTTAGTTATAGTTAATATTACATTTAACTCTAGTATTTAAGAGTAGTTGCTAGATAAAACACAATTTTAATCGACATTCCAAACTAAGGACTATTAGTAGTAGACTAGAATTTGACTAAAGACCTCTTACTTCACTTCCTCGTGTGATCGATATTAGAGTTTTTAAAGAAAACTCTATATTAATTGAAACGATACGTATACTTGCGTAGTACCCCAAGTGTGTAAAATATTTTTTAATTTTTATATCATTAAGATTTTGCACACTAGCCGCTGTTTATAAATCGGGTAAAGTTTTTGGACATCTTTTGGAAGTTAATTTTCTACGTAATTGCAGGTCGGGTCAGGCTCCAAGGTAGTCATCTAAAGCCGCGGTATAAAGTATCAATGGTCTACCCGATACAGGGGCTGCTAAGACAGGATGTGTCATTAAATACTGCTTAACGTCCTCGAAGGCCCACTGGCATTTCTCTTCCCAAACAAATTTGGCATTCTTTTTAAACAATGCCGAGAATGGCTGGCACCCACCTTACCAATTCGAGATAAATCGTCGAAGATATGCCAACTTCCCTTGAAAGGATCGTAGTTGTTTCAAAGTTTTGGGAGGTGGCATTTCTAAGATAGCTTTAATCTTTTCGGATCAATTTCAATTCCGCGATGTCGGACAACAAATCCTAAGAATTTTTCAGAGGTCACACCGAAGGCACATTTCAGGGGATTCGTCTTAAGGTTAAATCATCTTAATCGCTCGAAAATAATTCTCAAATCCTATAGTGATCTTCGTTCAGTTCACTTTTGATGACCACATCATCCATGTAGCACTCGACTTGGTTATGAATGAGATCAACAAAAATCCTCGTCATTGCTCTTTGGTAAGTTGCTCCTGATTTCCTCAATCCAAAGGGCATTATTGTGTAGCAGTATGTTTTGATTGGCGTTCTAAAGGCCGTGAGCTTTTCATCTTCCGGTGCCATCTTTATCTGATTGTATACTGACGATCCATCCATGAAAGAGAATATTTCATGTGTCAAGCGATGTTGATCATCAATTCTAGAATTGGTTGTGGAAACTCGTCCTTCGGTCATGGTTTATTCAAATCTCTGGAATCCACACAAATTTTGATATGATCATTCTCTTTTTGACTGGTACCACATTAGCTAACCATGTTGGATATTGCTCTTCACGGACAAATTTAGCATCTATTAGCTTCTTAACTTCAAATATTACTTGTTGTTCAATCTCTAGACGCATTCTTCTGGGAGCTTGTCTGACTGGAACGGCAGTGTGATCTACTCCTAGCTTGTGAACTGTGACTTCTGGAGCTAATCCTGGCATTTCATCATAACTCCAAGCAAAACAGTCCTTGAATTCCATTAATAGCTTGATCATTTCTTTGGAGTCTTCTTTATTGAGTAAGGAGCTAACAAAGGTTGGCCTAGGCTCTTTGCTAGTACCTAAGTTAACTTCCATTAACTCGTGTATTGTAGATTTAATTTGTTCTTCAAATTCTGGCGGAGCATCTCCAACTGGTAGATCTTCGAGATGATTTAAAGCTTCTAAGCATTCTTCATTAGGCTCGCAAGTGACAACCAAGCAAAATCCTGTAACATGAACTGATCCTACTATGCCGAATCCAAGACCATGGTTTGAATAAGGAGGTCGACTAGCATTATTCCATAATTTTTCAAAGCGCTCTGATTGACCTTTTGACCACTATTTAGGTAAGATGCCACATTGAATTAAATTCTGAACACATGGAGTGTACCACTCAAAAGGTAATTCCATTAATTCAGATGAAGTAACATCTTTAAATTGTACATCATTTTCAACTTTGGAAGAAGAGGCACCACGGTAAAACTTGGTTGGCTTATCACCGCCACCATGCACCTCTTTGACCACCATACCCTCGACCTTATTAGGATAGATAGGGGTCAAGGTCATAGTATGTATATAATGGTTAATCTTCTCGTACATTGATTGTAATCTTCAATCTTTTCATCTTCGAGAGAGATCTTAAACAAGGGTTTCTTTTGATTTATCTTCATTGCTTCTTTCTTGGTTACATCGTCTTCAGAACTGTTCTCCCAATCAACATGGATGACTGGCTTCTTTTGTTCAACTGTTCCACCATTTCTTCCTCGACCTCGTCCCCGGCCTCGACCTTGAGTGCGAGTTCTGGAGAAACCTTCTCCATCTCGCTGTAAGGGAGTGGTGAGTAACTGTTGAACTAGAATTTCAGGTTCTTCATCGTCTTAAACTTCTTTTGTTTCATTTGGTATGGTATTTTTAGAGAAGATTGTCTTTTTTGGAGGCGCGTAGTAAGTTGCATCTTAGTGAATTCCGATTTCATGCACAGAGAACGGTTGCAAATTACCATTGATACACTGTTCTCCTCCTTCATAATATTGTATGCACTGGTGCAGAGACGACGGTACCATCCGGTTCTCATGGATCCATGGCTGTCCCAGTAGAGCGTCGAATGTTGTCTCAAAATCAATTATGTGGAATTTTGCGGTTGTCTTTGCCAAATCACTTGTCTTCATTAATAGTGTTATCGATCCAAAAGCTCTTTCTCCTTTCTGATTGAAGCCTCTTAATAACATTTTATCTGCTTCGAGGTCGCGAGCATCAACTTTCAAATATGCTAACGTCCGAAGGTTCATTATGTTGATTGATGCTCCTGGATCAACTAACACTCTGGAGAGTGTGAACATTCCGATGGAGACTGAAATGTACAATGGTCGATTGTGATCAGCTGTTCCAAGTAGCAGATCATTGTCCATGTAGGTAACACCTCGCTGTTCTTTTAACGAGCAAACCACATCTAAGGAATTACAGGCCATTTGAGCTAAGCAAATTTCTAGGTCAAGTAAGGCCTTGATCAGAGTTTCCCTCATCTCCTTTGACAGGATCAGAGCATCATAGATGCTTAGTTTGGTTGGTAGCTTCCTAAGATGGGCTAGCACGTTATAATCCACTTTATTGCCAGGTTCTTCAATTTCTTCTCGAATAGGCAGTTCTTCTGCAGGGGTTGGCTCTTCCCGAGCAACCACGTGCTTTCCTTTATCCTTTGGACCCATTCTTGGGGGTAAAACTTTTTTTCTTCTTAAATTGACTTATGTTATCTCTTTTGCATTTGGTGCTGGATCTGTTGGTGTTTCCTCTTGAATCAGAACGACTGGCTCTTCTGGAGTTTCTTCAAAATCTGATAACTCCAATCTTCTCTCAATTGGAGCTCCTCGGAATTCACAAATGGACACATTACTTGTTGACCTTTCGTAACCATCTTTGTGAACGTCTTCTCCTTCATCGTGGTCATCGATGTTTAGTATGATTTGAGAATCGTTATTTGTATCGAAATCAAAATCCGGATTAGGTTGGTTGTCGTTGTTTACGTAATCGTTAGAAACATTCAAAATGTATCCAACACTAAAACTCTTATCATTATGAGATCCCACTGGGGCGAGCAAATAATCATACAGAGTCAGAGGTCTGAGGGATTTCTCCCCCGAATCAGGAACAACCATCCTAGGAAAAGCAGCCCCTACTCTACCCTTCAAAGCCTCAGTCTTCTCTTCTTTCATGATCTTCTCCTCCTTCTGGGGCGGTTTTTTTGATCGCAAGCGATAGTGCCAGCTTAACGTGTTTCAAACTTTTAGTTGGAGCACACACTGAAGCGGTCTGGATGTGATCCAAAATTTTCTTCGAAGACTTTGTCCAGACAGTACTCCATCCATCGTTGGTTGCGAAAGGGTCTATCGAAAAAATAGGATCCATTAAAATAACATTAAAGGAATCTTCCTTTTGGGGCTCCTTCATGTATTCCTTCGGGATTGTTATGTTCCCTTTCCGGAGGTTATCCTCGAGCTAATTCTTAAAGGTGAAACAATCTTCTATCTTATGTCCGAGCATCCTGTGGTAGGGACATTAATTCAGATGATCATCCTTGTAGACTTCTTCTGGCTTTCTGGTCTTTGGTAGTTGAAAGTCAGGCGTCTTCATTAAACTGCAAAATATCTTAGCTACTGCCTCAGTCTTAAAGGGGTATTCTTTATTCAGAAGTTCCTTCAGAGCACGTAGCGAACGAAGTGGCGGTTGGTCATGCTGCCACGATTGATAGCTCGGTCGAGGCTGTTGATAGTTCTGTTGAGGTTTTTGATAAATCCTTTGCGGTGGTTGATAACTTGGTTGTGGCCGCTCTGGCTGTATTTGCACTGGCTACTTACTTTTATCCACTGCCGCCACGATCCCAGATTTCTTTTCAAATGCTTTCACAGGCTTCTGCTTATCAGTCTTGTCAACAAAACTCAGCTGTTTTGCCTCCACCTGTAAGCTCCCGGCCTTGCTAAGAAACTTCTTGAAAGTCTTAATTGTGAATCCTTTGAGGAGAAGTACTATCGGGCCATGGGTACTCTTCAGTGGGATACCGACTACATGTTGTTCCTGAAGCTGTGGTTCACACTCATACTTAAATTCCTCCATTGAAGAATGTAATCCCCTAAAGTTTCATTTGGTTTCTGTTGCTCCACCACTAGATCACAGATAGTGATGTGGTACTGAGCCCCGACAAACTGCTTAACAAAAAGATTCTCCAATTCTAAAAAGGTTTTGACTGAAACGTTCGACAATTCTCCATACCAATCAAAGGCAATCCCTGATAACCTGCTGAGGAAATGATGAAAGAGCAAAGCGTCGCTCCCACCAGAATTATAGTAACTAGCATGAAAATGTGCGAAATGTTGTAAGGGGTTTCCCGTACCATCGACAGTCTTAAACAGAGGTGGTACGAAGCCTTTCGGGTATTGAATTGCATCAAATTCTTCGTCGTAAGGTCTACCCATCTGAATAGATGCTCTGATCTTAGACTGGGCTAAGGCTTCTTGCACCTGCTGTTCCACCATGTCCTTAAAATATTTTTGGGAATCATACTTTGCACATAATCCTTCCTTGGCTGTTCATCTCCATTAACGAATGTAATTTCCTTTCCTCCATCTGCAATGTGAATGATCTCTGGGGGTGTTTCCTTTTGAAGTTGAAGCTGACTCTGGAGAGTGGCTAAGGCAGCCGCCATCTCCTCCATCCTCTTTACCATCTGAGAAATCGTGTCATCCTTTTCTTGAAGACGCGCTCTCATTGCTTCTGGTTCATCTTTTTCTGAAGTTGATGGAGCTCCCTGCAAAGCTGATGACGCTTGGGTCTGACCATGTTGACGAATCCACTTCATTTTCCAGTTCTCTTCTTTCTTTTGCCAGCCGTTGGATGTCAGTTATTAGCTTACCTATGGCATCCTCAAGTGGTTTTTTCCAAATGGTCTCATGGTTGTCAGGCGACGACTGTTAAACTTCCTTTTTAGGAGTTTCCTTTAATGTAGTAGCACTTTCCTCAGATTCAGGCTCTCTGATAAGACTCGTCTTCCCAGAAAGCTCTATTGGTATCGGTTCGGCAATAATAGGTTGCCACACCATCCTTCTTGTAGTAGAAGGCCTAGGGCCAGATGGTTTGTCGGTTGTACATCGGTAGATGGTGTCCTCCATAATATGGTGACCTGATACAACAACAAGCAAACTTCTCTCGCTAGCTCGCACTTTCTTCCAAGGCCTCTATAGGGTAGTAACAAGGTTTACTCGTGGTGCGAGGCGGGATCTAGCTGGTACTAGTCCCATTCTTCTCAGAAATTTTGACGCGGGGTAATCTTCTTTCTTAGCTAATTTCTCTCCTACTACTCACAAATGGGTTAGCGGAGTAGTCTTAATCGATTTCTTCTTACAATCAATTTATTATGCAGGTCGAGGTAACGCAGTGGCGATCCTTCGAGCATCTTCTTCATCTGATGTTGCAGAGAGAGGATCGAACCTACATCCTCCCAACAAATGTGAAATTTCAGGCAGTTCTTCTTCTTCCTCTGGAATCTCTTCCAGAAAAGCAACTTCAGTGGCCTTGGTCTTCTTGATCCTGGGGATCTTTCTGTTCTTATTTTTTCATTTGAGTCCGGGTTAAGGGTGCAACTTTCGAGCTAGAACCTATCTCGAAGATAGAATGAGCAACTCCACGGTAACAGGCTCATCATCGATTTGGACTTCTTTTACTTTTAGTTTGACAAGTGCTGAGGTAGGTGCAGTGATGACCAAACCGGTGGGGTAGAGATATCAGTTCTGGGGGTAGCAGCTAACCTCCTATGAACATCAGTATTTCTTTCAGTTGGAACCCTTTGCAAGGGAGAAACTCTAGAGCAGATTTCAGGTTGAACTCAATTATGGGCTCTTCAGTTTCCGGTATTTTTTTCATAAGTGAAAAAAGAGTAACATCGGCGAACTTAATGTCCATATTGTCGAACCCTTGTCCAAAGCAAATGATCGCAGCATTAGGCAGCTCATCCTTGTATACAACTAAGTTTATTCTGTTGGTCAAGGAGAAAATCAGCTTCGGTGCAGATATCTTCTTCAGGGTAGATTCTAGGCGTCAGTTCCAAATTATGCTTCCTTTCATCAGGACGAAAAGGAGAGGAATTTCTCCAAACGAGTCTGAAAACATTTCCATTTATCTTTTCACTTTCTTTATAAAGAATTTTGGATTCTCATTTTTATTTATTTATTTATGGTTTAACAAAAAGTTCATTTATTAAAGAATTTGTTTATTAGAAGGTTTGTTCATTAAGAACGAAACAAATTAAAAGGGAAAACGTTAAAAGAAAGGTAAGGGACCCAATCCAGAAACTGGAAAGGAAAAGAGAGTCTCACAATACTTCTCAACCTGAGGAACTGCTCCTAAACTAACACCTATTGGGGGTCCACTCCACCTCAAAGAGGTAAAATGATTCTGGAACCTCTCTATTTAGGGGTGTCTAAACTGTGGCTCCAAAGTCCAAGAGAGTTCACTATACCTGTTCAAGATAGAAATTAACGTGGTATCTCAACGGAAAGAATAATAGTTTGATCCAATAGGGATATGGACTCTCAACCAATTTATGAAAGCAAAACCATCTGATCAAAATAGAAAAAGGAACTAGTCCCCAGCATAGTCGCCAGAAATTGTCGGCAAATTTTTTGGTCAAGTGTCGTATTTTGAAAAGGGGGCGCCTATAGAAATTGTCGGCGAATTTTAAATTCTAAATTTAATTTAAATATATATAATTTGAAAGTAGTATTTGATTTTGAAAATAATTTTATGTTTGAAAATTTTAAGATATAAAATCAAACTGATCTCACATCCCAAATAGTTTATATAAACGAGCACCGCTCCACAACCTGTGTATCTATCCCGAAGAATAGACACACTGCTTGATTATGGGGCTCGATTAAAAAAACTAGAAGATTTGTGACATCTGTTTGGTATGTGAACCAATTTTATAAGCCGACAAATTCCTCTGCTTAAATTAAATGAATTATGCAGGGTTTATATTACCTGGGTTCTTAAAGTTCCCTATAAGGGCAAGCCCCTATAGCTAATTACATCTTAAATGACGGAAGTAACTTATGAAAACTCTTGATAATGATCAGTGGTTTTTCTCTCAAGAATTTCAAAGTTTAAGGTTTCAAACAATTGGATTTTGAAAATTTCAATAGGGAATAGCTCAAATTTGGAACAGTTTATTTTAAGAATCCAAAGGAAGAAAAGTAGAGGATGTCACAGACCCGAAGAGAACTTTGGTGACTTCCCGACTTTCATATTATTTGGCTTTAATTTGAGAGCTTATTTAATTTTTCAATTCTGCGAATTTTAATAAATTAGGACTTATATTTGTATAACATGATCATACGAATAGCCTCGAAGAATGAGGGTTTATGTCGTACCAAACGACTATCTCGGAGACCTAAGACCGGTTAGGACTTAATTTGCATAATATGATTATGCAAATGCCTAACGGAAAGCTGAGGATTTATGTTGCACTAGGCAAACTACCTTGAAATCCTATGGCTTGGTTATTTAACGCTAAAGAATGGTTTTTCTGAAGTAGACACATGTTTTGCTGACGACGATGGCCGTGCTGCCCACTGTGCTCCAAGCTCCTTATTGTTGCAGAGGTTTAATTTTAGAAGGTGAAAATCAGGAGATGAGAGAAGTATTTTGGTTTAGAAAAGTTTTATGTTTCAGATGTCTTAATGTTTTAATTAAAACAAATCTTAAAGTTGGTTAAACAAAACCGATTAAGATCCCATGGTTCCGTCATCCCGGCACCGTTATTTTCATCGGATTCACTTAGTCCAAATGAATTTGCTAAACTCAACTGAATGAGTTCCACACTTTCATTTAGATCGTGGGAAATCTTGTTAGCAACACGTGGGTTACATCATTCGAGGGATTCCTGATCATCCAAGGAGACGTTTTAATTTAGTTGTAGTTGTAGTTTTGTTGTTCTGTTTGTGATTAGATTTTGAGTTGTTTTATATTTTGAATGTTGTGGCGGTGAATTTAATCTTGTCGTGACTTTTAATTTAGTTTAGGGTTTTAGTTTTGTGGCTATCCTAAAGGTTTCATTTTTCATGTATGGTGACATTCTTGTTTACCATACAAAAGAAGTAAAGTACAGTGCAGTAAATAAATCGTAATAAAATAAAAGTGAACCTAAAGGGTCTTCTCGTCATTCTCGGCTGCATTTAAAACACATGTCAGAGCATTTATATATATCTCAAGGAAAGCACCTACAAAAAGCTATGGGAAGGTTCTAGTTGTATACCAAAATCCTAATCATATCGCTAGTCAATTCCTATGACGTCTAGGTCTTTGTTTTTTATTAAGGATGCTTTTCTTCACTAAAGAACAATTAAGTTCAATTGTTCTTTTAAAACACCTCATCAAATTGAGAATGTGTTCAGGACGAGTCCTGAGCATTTTTTCAATGCTTCTGAGATTATTTCGAGTCCAAATGAATTTCATTGTACACGTGATTTGGTCATCCAATAATTTAGTTAAGTTTTGTTTATTGTTCAATGAGTTAGGATGTTTGATTATCCTATGAGTGAAGTAACATTTCATTTGACACTCTATTTGAGAGTTATAAATGTGAAAGCCTTCGGGGGCAAATTAGTTAATCAAAGGATTTAGCCATTCTTAATTGAAATTTGAGTTGGAGATTTAAAGTGGTTTTGATTTAATTATAAAGTTTTATTTGATTTTTTTAGGTGTTTTAAATCATTTTAAGTTAGGATAGTATCCAGAATGTTGTAATTCAATTAAACTTTATATTTTAAATGATCTTAATGTTTTAAATTAATTTTAATGTCTTAAATTGATTTAATTTATAATTTATGATGTTTTAATCATGCATTGTTCTAGGTTAATCTTTGATGTTTCAAATTATTTAAGTTGAAATATGTGTTTAGATTATTTAAATTCATTAAATTTTAATGATTCAAATTTGATTTAAAATAATCATAGTATTTTAGTTTAATTTTAATTGGTTTGATTCTCACATTTTTAATTATGAATTGTTTTGAGATTAATTCTTTTTTTTATGTTTCAAATTTATTTTAAATTTGTTTCCAAGTGATTTCAAATTGGTTTTATTGTTTTAAACTTATTTTATTTTGATTATTATTTCTCTTTAGTTAATTAAAAGTTGAATATTATTGAATTAATCTATTTAGAGATTTTAGATTAAAGAATTGATATCTTCTTAAGCCACATCCCTAATCTTTGTAATCTAAAATTTTAATTATTCTTCTAAAATTTCAATGATTTAATTAATTAAGGTTCCATTTTGATATTTTCAAAGTGATTAATTTGTTTTTACCCCTTAATTTCCCTAAGTTTCAATCATCCAAGAGAGAATTGAGATCAAATATTTTACCCTCCCTTTGTTTAGACCTAAATATTAATTAGGATTAAAATCCCTTAATTACCTTTATGCCCACTTAGGCATATTTACTTCATAACTCATTAAATTAAGCTCAAATGAACTTAAAATTTTTATGTCACTTCACTCACTTTCAATTAAGACATTAGAGGAGAAAATGTGATTTTTCCATTTTTAATTTAATTTATATAATTATTTTAATAAAAATAAGGATTTTTAATAAAAATTTGACAACAAGTCCAAGGTAAGGTTTTCGTCCTTAGGAAAATTATGTGATTTTTTTAATTAAATTAAATTTATTATAATTATTTTGAGTTTGGGATATTAATTAATTATAAAATAGAATTAATGTTGAGAAATAGATTTTATATTTTAATTAAGTCCCTCTGGCCTCAAGGAAGTCACAGAAGTAAATTTTATATTTTTCTGATTTTTCTTTGATTTATTAGAATTATTTTAGTGGGAAGGTTTGAAAATTCCTTTTTTAACATTAAAAATGACATTAAACTTTTAAAATTCAATATCTTAATGTATAGACTTAGGAAAAATATTTGGTTGGTTCCTAAGTGATTAGAAAACAAAATATGACTTTTTTGTGATTTTTAATATTTTCATGATTTTTATAATTTTTTAATTATTAAAATAGTAAAAGTTAGGTCAAAAATGAAAATTTTATAAAAATCCCAATTTTAATTTTCTTAGACTTCCCTAACATCAGACAAGCCTCAAAACCAATTTGGTGAAATTTTGAAATGTATTTTGGGTTTTATGAATTTTTTAATTTTCAAAGTAATTATGTCCCTTAATTAAATCATTTAGTGGGTTAAATTAATTCCAATTGACTTGAAATTTTTATGTTAGTTTCTCTGTATCCTAAGTGACTGTAGAGAATTGATTTCAAGTAATTTTGATGTGTAGTTACTCATAATTAATTAAAGTTCAGTTTTGAGTGTTTAGACTAATTAGGGTTATTTTTAAGGAATTAAATCAAACCATAATTTTCCTAGGTCCTCTGGTCATAAGCTACCTCCTCTAATTTTTCTAGAATTTTCTAAACAACATGCAGATTATTGGAATTAAAATACCAAAACTGACATATAAACCTGAAAAATACATAACTTCCCATAGAGTTCTCCTCTGGCCTTAGAAAATTCAGGGAATGTTCCCAAGAATAGAGGCTACAAAAGCCATATGGTCTCATGCCATGATGAATTCTATGCATGGGTGGAGAATTAAAATACTCAAATCAGTGAATAATTAATTAAAAATTAAATATTCATCAAAATAACTTAATTATTTTTCTACAATGTTTTCCTCTGTTCACTGAGCAAGGGCGCATTTTTAGTTTATTTTTATGATTTTTCTATGCAAAGATATGCATTTTCAAAGTTTAGGGTAATTAAATAAATCAAAAATATGCTATTTATCTACTTAAACCAGCCAGCGCCGCGTCATCCTCGTCGGGGTCGAAAGCACACGCAGAGCAATTTGATTCGGCGCTACCATCTGGCTCAGTAGCCAAGCATCCTGCAGTTCCGTTCTGTGTCCCGCCCGACGCGATCCTAGCCATCCATCCAATACACTCGCAAATGGATGACATCCATTCATTGTCCCCAGGTGTCCTAACCCATCAACCGTCCACCTTCTACACCTAAGATTTCACTCAATACTCAACCAAATAATGTGTGAGTGGTCTCTATCGACGTGTCTAGACTAGACGAACATATCCATGCGGCTATGATGCATTAAAATCAAGCCAAACAAAATGGAGAATTCATAGAAGCTCGAGAGGAAGAAGAGGTCAATACCATGGCTTTGAGAACTGAAGCTTCAATCAGAGGGGCTTGACAGAGTTGTTGGAGTCCAGGGAAGTTAAGGATGAAGCCTGGAGCTGTGGTGAAATGCCTAAGAATGATTTACACCAAACCCAATTTCAAGCTTTGGTCTCCAGCACAAATGGGTGGCCTGGTGAGTAGGCTTCCACTGGGAACTTCTTCTCTTAGTCTGGTGAAGGTGTAGGGTTGATCAATTTGAGGTTTTGGCCACTGTGGTGAAGTGTCCTATTTTGGGGTGGATTTTGGATTGAGAAATTGAGCTCCGTTAATTGAGATTAAGGCAGGGAAGCAATGAGGATTGAGTTCTCTAAGCTAGGAGAAGGGTTCGGAGTGAATTGGGCAGAGTTTCACTAAGGTTGGTTTCTGCACCTTCTATGGCTGTGAGGGAGGTGAGTTTAAATAGCCATCGCTAGAGGGCTTCCCCGAGGTAATTGGATTTTGGGATCAGCTGCCTAGGGGAGGAGAAGAAGATTCATGGTGTCCACTAAGGTTGGGACAACTCAGCAAGGAAGTTTTGAATTTTTTGGTGTTTTCCGGTGACCAAGGCAGCTGGCCGGCAGACATGGATCACCATCTGACTCAGTGAGGTTAGGGCTTGCGTTTGGTGAGTTCAATTTGGTTTAAACTTGTGTAAAGGGGTTTGATTTAAATGGTATGGGGAAAGGGATAATTTTGGCTTAACTTGGTTAACTTATGCAAATGGGTTTGGTTCACCCTCCCATGACCTGATTTGGGCTGAGGGAAAGTCATTTGGTTTAGCTTGATTAGTGGGGTCAAGTCACAATCCATGTACAATTAGGCTTAAGCAAGGGTTAGAGGAAGCATGGGAATGTTTAATCACTTTAAGGGAATCAAGAAAGAGGCTCCTCCTTTTGCACAAGATGGCATGATGGCATGGGGCACAACTCACATGGCTTACATGTGGCTTAAGAATGGCTTCATGGCTTCATTTGGCTTGGGAATGGCTTGGCCAAGCTTCATGAAAATGGGTTTTAGGGATTTTTGGCATTTAGGGGTAATTTGGCATAAGGCTTGATTTGGAATCATTTGATCATGGATTGAAACCTTAGGGATTGATTTTGATTAAAGAGATATCAAATGAAAATGTCATGTGGGCTTTAGGATAGATTTTTGGCTTTTGAAATTGTTTCGGATGGGCCTTTAAAATGTGTTAAAGAGGTGGGCTTTTAGGTTTTAAAATATACTTTTAGATAAAAAATTGGTAAAAGGTTGTGCCAAATAAATGTTGCAATTGGTTTATGAATGTTCCAAGAGTGATTTGGAACAAGTTTGGGGTAATTTGGAGTTGAATTGGGTTTAATTTGGGTCTTTTAGTAATTGGACCAAAGTGGGTCAAATTGGGCTAACCTGGGCTAAAGTTGGGCTAATGTTGGGTTTGATGTAAAATTAATGTTGCAAAAGGTTTATGGGAGTGTTACAAAGAGTTTCCAATTTTGGTTGGGTCTTGACTTTGGGGTTTAGGCTTGTTTGGGTTCATGGTTGGTTTAGGCCAATTTGGAGAATTTTGGTTTGAGTTAAGCTTGAGTGAATTTTGGGTTCAAATTTTTGGTAAATTAATGTAGAGTTTGGTTTTTTAGGATTTTAAGAAGGTTTCAAAACAAATTTGGGGAAAATTGGGTGACATTTGGATTGAATTTGGGATGGATTGGGTTTGTTGGTCATTTTGGGCCTTAAGGGCTAATTTGGGATTTTTGATCAAATTGGATTAAATTGACAAAATTGGGGTATATAACAGTTGAACAAAATGAAATTGGAAATATTTGAGATTTTTTGAAATTTTTTTGAGAATTTTTGGAATTTTTGGAATTTTGGACCAAAAAGGGTATTTTGGGTATTTGGAGGGTATTGGGGGTATTTTTGTAAATTTTGGTATATTTGGTTATGGCTAATCAATTTAAGTGGTGGGGAATGTTTAGGATTGATTTTTGAGTAATTTGGGTAATTTAGGCATTTTTGGGAAATTTTTGGACAATTTCAAGGGCATTTGGTAGGTTTGGTGGATTTAGGGCCCCGGGGGTCAAAAATTAAAATTTGGAAAAAATGAAGATTGATTGAATGTGAGTAAAATGAAACCATTTTAGTTGAACCATGAAGCCATATTATGCTCATAAGAGCCATGAGAGGACTCATTTTAGGCACTCAATATATTGTTCCTAATCCTATTAGCCAGGGGCTTAGGGGTTGAGGTCCATCCATATGAGTTTCCTACATGTGTCAGAAAGCTAAGTTGGGTAAGAGTGTTTTTAGGGTTTGGAATGTGTGTGGAAGTGTGGTGTGTGTAAGTTGAACCTCACCAAGACCAGACCACCTAGGGTAATCTTAAGGCCAAAAAGTCCTATAGGAACTCATCCTTGAACCTCCACATTTGACTTTTAACCTTCCAAAGGGGCTTGGAGGTTTATGATCATCTTATGGTATTAAAGAAGAGTTAAGAGGTGTTTGAATTTCTAAGTGGTGGGTCCCATTTCTATTCCTCTAGGATAGTCAAAGGGAAAACCTATGGCTAAATCCTAAGCACTAAGGAGTGAGAGATCAGACCTCACCAGAAATGAGGTCAACACAAGAGTGTTAGTAGAAAGAGACATCACTCTCCCAGACATAGAAGGCATTTGGATCTAAACTGATGAAGATGAATTTTGGCAAGCTATTGAAGTGGAACAAAGACCTTTTTATTGTCAACATTGTAGAATGTTTGGTCATGTTAAGGATTCTTGCTATAGACTTCACCCTCCCTCTAGAAGAAAACATACAGAACCTCCCAAGGGGATAGATTCAGATATAACTCCTAAAGAAGTCATGGATACAATTCTCGAGGAGGGAGAGGTTGCTGACAATGCAGCTCCTTCTTCTAATAAGAAGAAGGATCTAGAAGATGATAATCTTGTCACCACACAAATCATTCCACTTCTTGATTTAGAAAGTGCTCCTGGCCCTCACAATAGAGGGAAGAAGGTGCAGGAATCTTCTTCAGGCCAGAGGGAAACCCAGGAAATAAATGCTCACAGCTTAACCTAACTCACTAAAGAAATGAAAGGAGAATGGCAACTACTGAAGGGCAGTAAAAGGAAGAAGAGTAGATAAGATGTTCACCTCTAATTAGATATCCAGCTTCCAGCTGACCCTCAAGATTCCACATCTCTTACCCCTTACCCTAATACTAGGGGGAAGGGGAAAACATTCTCTCTATGATTTATTTTATGTCTTGGAATATAAGGGGAGTGGAACACTCTTCTTCACTTAGTAGACTCAAAAAATTAGTTAAAACACAAGTTTTGGAGCTTTGCTCTTTTTGAACTAATGGTTACCAAAAACATTCATCACATCATCAAGAAATTCCCTCAATTCACTCAATTAGCTAATGTGAATAACAAACTTTGGTTTTGTGCATGATCAGAACTGGAATGGACACTTATTGATGATCATCCTCAATTCTTACATATTCAATATTCTATAGGGGAGCAACAAGGTTTTGCAACCTTTATTTATGCCAGATGCAATGTGCTATAACAATAAGGCCTATGGCAACATTTATTGTAGATTGCTCATTCTATTGAATCTTTTTGGTTTTTGGGTCAAGATTTCAACTGCTTGACATCTTCTACTGAGTAGAAGGATGGCAACCCTCCTATGTCTACTTCTATGACAAGATTCAACAAATTCATCTTGAATGCTCCTCTCTTTGACCTCAGTTTCAGGGTCCCAGATTTACCTGGAAGAGGGAATACATGGGAAAGGCTTGACAGAATTCTGGTAGACTTAAAATGGCTACAGAATTTTTCTTTTACTTTTAATACTCACCTTTCCATGACAGGTTCTGATCACAGAACTCTACTGTGTTCTATCAACAACACTAGGACTGCGGCAGGTAGGCCTTTTAGATTTCAGAATATGTAGTTCCATCATGTAGACTACCTTTCTGAACTAGCAAAGAATTGGCAAGCTGATGTTAGGGAAAATCCATGGGTCAACCTCTAGAACTTGTAAAAGAAGACTGCTATTCATTTTAGAGCCTGGAATTAGATAACTTTTGGTAATGTTCAGGAAAACGTTAAACAGGATAAAGAGACTGTTAATCAAGTAGAGATTGGATATCAATTGGGCACCTTCTTTGAAGCTGAACCCCATCTAGCACTTGAAAGGCTAATCACTCAAATCTAGTATCTAGAAACCTTCCTCAAACAAAAGGCTGCTGCTACTAAATTCGTTGATGGGGACATAAACTCAAGATTCTACCATGCTTGTATTAGTCATAGAACGAAATGTAATATGATTCTTACCATTACAAATTCATGTGGCTCCAAATTCTCTACTCTTGAGGCTATTGCAGAAGATGCTGTTAAGCATTTCAAGCATCTGTTTACTAACATACTTCCTCACAAACAACCTATCCAATCTTCCTTATTTCAAGATTGTCACACTTATGTTCAAAATCTGATTTTAACCCGGCTACCTCTAGAGAATGATATTAATGTTGCTTTGAATTCTATTGATGGGAACAAAGCAGCTAGCCCTGATGGTTTCACCTCTTCCTTCTATAAAGCCAACTGGTCCTTGATTCAAAAGGATGTTGTCAAAGAAGTCCATTATTTTTTTCAAGGTGTGGACCCCTCCCAAAATACTTTAATACTTCTAATATCATTTTGATACCAAAGAACAATACAAGAACAACCTAGGGAGACTTCATACCCATTAGCCTTACCACTGTCATCTCCAAATTCATCAGCGAAATCATTGTGTCCAGAATTCAATCCAATTTGCATCAAATTATTAAAGCTAATCAGGCTACCTTTATGAAAGGTAGATCAATATCTGATAATATTGTGTTAGCACAAGAATTACTACTGGACTTGTATAGAAAATGTAGAGGTCATAATGTGATCTTCAAACATGAGATCAAGAAGGCATATGATACCATCAGTTGGGATTTCATCCTGGATACTCTTGTTCCTAGAGGCTTCCAAATTAAGTTTGTCCAGCTGATTGCAAGGTAGATGCAATGCAATGCTAACTTTGTCATGGTGAATGGCAGGTTCCATGGTTTCCTCAGTACAACTAGGGGCATTAAATAAGGGAAGCCTCTTTCTTCAACTATATTCATTCTTTCCTTTGATTACATTTCTAGATTGCTGGATGATTTGTTCCTTACCTCCCCATGACTAGCTTACCATCATAGGTCCAATATGATCATCTGTCATTTATCTTATGCTGATGACTTTATCATCTTTTTTAAAGCTACTATACCTGCTGTGAAAGCTGTGAGCCAGGTTCTTAAATACTTTCAGCTTACTTCTAGGATGGACCTAAATATGTAGAATTGTAATTTCTTTGCTAGCAAAAAAGTTAGTCCTCAAATTCAGCATTGGATCTCTGAATATACAGGATTCAGTCCAGCTGCTCCTCCCATTCAGTATCTTAGTGTTCAGTTACTTAAAGGAAGAGTTAAACAAACTCAATTCTATGAGGCTATTGAGAAAATTAAAGCAAAACTACATTGCTAGACAAACTCTTTTTTGTCTAATGGGAGAAGGATTACTTTATTAAAAAGTATTCTATTATCTATCCCTTCTTATGCTCTACAGATGTTTACCATGAAGAAGAGTATTGAACAATTATTAGGAAGAATATTTAATAGATTTTTGTGGGTTAGACTTCAGAAGCAATTTCATTAGTTATCTTGGCAGAAGCTTTGCAAACGCCTCACAGCTGGTGGTCTTGGGATCTAAAACATCTCACACATGAGTTTCATTAATTTATGTAAATTATGGATCATTTATAGGGCCAAGGAATGTCTATGGGCCACTTACATGCATGGGAAATACTGTAAAAATGTGCACCCAACTGTGGTATCCCAAAAACTGGGAGACTCCAGGCTGTGGACTCATCTGCTATCCATCAGAATCCAAGTTGAAGATCTGTTTATATGGGAGCGGGGTGATGGCCAAATTAGTTTTTGGTTGGATTAGTTGATGTGGAATGGGGAGAAGCTTCTTTACACTCACTCTCAGTACCAAAACCAAGCAAATGTGTGTGATTACTGGTCTGAAACTCAATGGAATAGTAGACCTCTCGGCACCATTCTTACTCTTGACATTATACAACTAGTCCAGACTCCCGTCTGTCCTGGGAAAAAAGGTAAATTAGTTACAACAAATGGTCACTCTCAAAAGCTTACTGCCTTTATCTATTAAAAGTATTTTCATTGGAATCAAGAAGATTGGGGTCTTGCTTTTTGGGGAAAGTTATTGCCCCTGTCCCGGTCATTTTTTTTGCTGGAGACTGTGGCAATTACAACTCCCCACTGATGACATTTTAAAATTAAAGTGGTTAAGAGGACCCTCATGTTGTCAGCTCTGTCATGAAGCTGAGGAGACCTTGGAGCATCTCATCTTTGTTTTTCCATTTTCCCAAGGTGTATGGAACAATCTCATGACCTAATTAAATCTGAACACTCTTTTGTTGAGCTAATTTTCCCTTTCTAACTACTGGAGGGATTGGCAGAAAGCCAACCTGCTTGTGAACCCTTGCTTTGTGGCCTAGTTTCTTTGGATAGCCAGGAATCAATACATATTTGAGGAGAAGCCCCTCTTACTACTGAGTATTGTCCAAAATTATGTCCTACATCCATAAACTTACTAAGCGTCGTCAATTTCAAGATATGGGGAACAGCTGGAGCCCTCCAAGTCCTCTTCAAAGGGCCTGCCCTTTGATTATCTTCCGGACCCCTCCTACTCTTCCCTGGATCAAAACTAACATTGATAGCAACTACACCAAGCATTCAATAGGTATTGGTGGTTTATTTAGAGACCCTCAAGGTAAATGCTTGCTATACTTTTCCTCCCCACCAGTGTAATGGATGCACTATAAACTGAAATCATATCCATTTACTAGGCACTCTTGATAGTTCATAGATGCAAACTGGGCCCTATCTTAGTGGAATCTGACTCTCTCACCTGCATCAATTTTTTTCCAGCATATTGAAGCTCCTCCTAGGTTCATCAACAGATGGATAAGCAAGATGTCCCCTTTCTAACAATCCACTAGATGTTGTTTTTCTTACACTCCTAGAGAGGGGAATGCTCCTGCCTACTGGTTGGCATCCCAAGGGAATTTTGCTGAGTATATAGTTGTTAATACCACTACCACTTCCCTTAGATTTATTGATACATAGATACAGTTTATGTCTTCCTTATATTAGATCCTTGAAAGTGTATTGCACATATATATAGTTGTTAATACTCACAGCTCGATTTTCTTCTTCTCTTCAATCGTCTCCTGTTGAGGTGGTTCTTCTATCGCAAGTGATAGTGCGGACTTAGCGGGTTTCGAACTCGAATTGAAGCTCGCACCGAAGCGGCTTGGATCGTCGTCTAAAATCTTTTTGGAAGACCTTGTCCAAGCGGTAGTTCATCCATTGTCAGTCGTATAGGGATCTATCGGAATGATGGGATCAGTTGAGATAACATTGACGGAACCTCCTTTATGGGGTTCCTTCATGTACTCCTTCGGGATCGTTATATTCCCCTTCCGAAGGTTGTCGTTGAGCCAACTTTTGAAGGTAATGCAATCTTCTATCTTGTGCCCAAGCATCCGGTGGTAGGGGCAAAAGTTGGGATCACCTTTCTTGTTGACTTCCTCCGGTCTTTTAGGCTCCTGCGGCTAGAAATCCGGAGTCTTCATCGGACTACGGAACATTTTCGGCACTTCGCTTCATTCTTGAATGGATATTCCCCGCTCGAAGCTCCCTTAATGTACGTTGCGGACGAGGTGGTTGTTCATACTTGTGGAGATGATCGATAGCTGGGTCGGGGTTGTCGGTAATTCCGTTGAGGGTTGCTTGTGGCCGTTCGGACGATATTTGTATCGGTTGCTTGCCTTTCTCGACTGCTGCAACGATCCCAGATTTCTTTTTGAAAGTCTTCACAGGCTTTTACTTGTCCGTCTTGTCGGCGAAACTTAATTGCTTCGCCTCCTCTTGCAAGCTCCCGGCCTTGCTTAACAACTTCTTGAAAGTCTTAATAGTGAATCCTTTGAGGAGAAGTACTATCGGGTCGTGAATGCTTTTAAGTAAGATGCCCCTTGCATGTTGTTCTTGTAGTTGTGGTTCACACTTCATGCTTAAGTTCCTCCATCGAAGTATGTAATCCACCAAAGTTTCGTTCGGCTTTTGTTTCTCTACCACTAAATCACCTATAGTGATGTGGTGCCGAGACTCCGGCGAATCGCTTGATGAAGAGGTTCTCTAGTTATGAGAACGTCTTCACCGAACCATTTGGTAATTCGCATACCGGTTGAAGGCGATCCACGACGAGTCTGTCGACGAACTGTCGGAAGAGTAATGCATCGCTCCCGCCGGCATTGCAACAACTGGCACGAAAGTGTGCAACATGCTGTCCGCGGTTCCCGGTTCCATCGAAGGTCTTGAACAGAGGTGGTACGAAGCCTTTTGGGTACTGGACAGCGTCAAATTCTTCTGGGTAAGGTCTACCCGTCCGAATGGATGTCCCGCTCTTTGATTGTGCTAAGGTTTCTCGCACTGTTCGTTCCACCAAGCTCTTGATATCCTTTTCGGGGATCATACTTTGTGTTGTATCCTTTTTCAGTCGATCATCCCCGTTGATGGATGTAATCTCCTTTCCTCCGTCTACAATGTGAATGACCTCTGAGGGTGTCTCTCTTTGTGGTTGCATTTGACTCTGGAGAGTGGCTAGAGCTACAACCATCTCTTCCATCCTTTTCGCCATTTGGGCGATCGTGTCGTCTTTCTCTTGAAGTTGCCTTCTCATCAGTTCTGGCTCCTCTCTTTCTGCGGCTGCAGGAGCACCTTGTGAAGCTGATGAAGCTCGTGTTTCAACCATGTTGATTTTTGCATATTCGTTGTCCATGAACTCCGATGAATCAATCTCGTCTCCGAATTTCTCTTCTCTTTCTTTTGCTAATTGCCGGATATCAGTTCTCAACTTTTCCATGGCATCTTCTAGCGGGCTTTTTTGTGCGTCCTCGCGGTTGTCGTGCGATAGCTGCCGGGTCCCCTTCTCACGAGTCCCCTTTATCGCGGTAGCACTTTCTTCGCATTCGAGTCTCCTCGGCGAGACTTTCTTTCTCGAGTCGTTGTTTCAATCTTAGCGCCCGATGAGTGGGACGCCATACCATCCTTCTAGCGGCAAAAGGTCTAGGACCAGATGGTCTGTCAGCCAAATGTTGGAAGGTGGTATCCTCCCTAATCTGTAATCCTGAGACGATGACAGGCGGACTAGTCTTCATTCTTTTACTTGGCTTTTCTGTCATGATGGCGGGTTCTACTCGGGGTCCAAGATGGGATTTGACTGGCACCCGCCCCATCCTTCATAGAATCTCCGATACGGGGCACTTTTCCTTCTTTGCTAACTTCTCTATCAAAGTTTGCAGTCGAGCAAACGGCGTAGTTCTAGTCCTTTTCTTGAGGATATCGTTGTAATATGCGGGGTCGAGGCAATGCGGCGACGAATCTTACGAACATTTTCTTCATCCTCTGCGGCGGAGAGGGGATGGAACTCGCTTCCTCCCAAAAGTGGTATGTATTCGGGCGGCGGCGTATATTCGAGCAGCGAGTGTATATTCGGGCGGTTCTGGATTTCCTCCGGGAAAGCAATTTCGGCGGCTACGGCTTCTCTAGCGATCCTTCTACTTCGTTTCTTCTTTGGGTCCTTGTCGGTGATGGAATTCTTGAGCTAGACCCGATTTCGAAAACGGAAGGTCTCACGAGAAGATTCGTACCCTCCACGGTAACTGGTGTACCATAATTCTGGATTTCTTTCCCCTTTAATTTGGCAGAAGTCGGGGTTGGTGCAGAAATAACTAGACCAGTGGGGGTAGTAAGGACAGTCCTCCTGCGGACAGCAGTACTCCTCTCAGTCGGGATCTTTTGCAGGGGAGGAAACTCTTGAGTCGACCTAAGGTTGAACTCGATCGGCGGCTTCTTAGCTTCGGATACTTTGTTTGTCGGCGCGAAAAGGAAACGTCGGTGATCTTGACATTCGTGTTCTCGAACCCTTGTCCAAACCGGATGATCCCATTGTCGGACAGTTCATCCTTATAGACAGCGAAGTCCAGTCCATTGGTGAAGGAGAAAATCAGCTTCGGGGCTTCCATTTCAGCAGGGTAGATCCTGATTGTCTGTCTCAAGTTATGCTTCTTCTCATCAGGATGAAAAGAAAGGAATCGAAAAGAGTCCGAACACATTCTTGTTCATGTATTTATAAGAAGGAGTTATTTGTTAAAAGAGTTATTCATTAAAAGGGTTTGTTTATTTAGAACGGAATGTTTAAAGGTGTAGAGAAGGTAAGGAATCCGATTCGGAGTTGGAAAGGAAAAGAAGGTCTTATGCAAAACTTTTCATCTCAAAGGATCACTCCTAAACTAACACCTATTGGGGGTCCACCCCACCTCAGAAATGAGGTAAAAGGATCACGGAACCTCTCTGTTTATGGGTGTCTAAACAGTGGCTCCTAAATCTCAGAGAATGTTGGCTATACCTGTTCACGGTAGAAATGAACATAGTATTCCAACGGAAAGAAGGGTAGTTTGATCCATTAAGGGCATGGATGCACTACCGATTTCTGAAAGCAGAATTATCTGATTATAATGGAGAGAGGAATTGTCCCCAGCGGAGTCGCCAGAAGTTGTCAGCATATTTTAGGTTATGTGTTTTATTTTAAAAAGGGGGATTTCAGTGGGGATCAAGTGCTCTGTGTATGGGGAGTAGTCTGGAACAATTTTGGCAGATTTTCCTTAAGGTTTGTTTTCAACACCTCTCATGGCCGAGAGGGGTGGTGTTTAAATAAGAGAGGGTGGAGGGCCTCCCAGGGAGAGTTAGGGCTTGGGATCAGCGGCTCTTAGCAAGAGAAGAACGGCTACAATGGCCACTGGGGATGGGGCAGCTCAGCAAGGGAGAATTCCAAAGTTGGCTCACATGTGAGCTCTCGGCCATGGTGTTTTCCGGCGGCCTGGTGGCCGGCCGGCCAGGCATGGGTCACCCTCAAGGTCAGGTGGGTCAGGGCTGGGACTTGGTGCAAGCAATTGGCAAATGCCATGTGTAAAGAGCTTGGATTGAAGTGGAATGGGGGAAGACCATTTTGGGTTCAAATGAGTCAACCCATGGTTTTGGGCTAGGTTCACCACCCGAGGCTCGGTCTTGGGCTGAAAAGGATCACTTGGGTTAGCCAAGAGAGAATGGTGTGGTCTCCATCCATGATGAGGTGGCTAAGCATGGTTTAGTGTGTGACATGCTTAAAGTAAAAATGGGTTTAAGAAGGATTAGGAAAGGGGCCCCTCCTTTTGCCATTAATGGCTTGATCACATGTCAAGCCTTCCATGGCTTCATGTGGCTTGTCCATGGCTTGCATGGCTCACCTTTGGCTTGGGAAAAGTGGAGTCAATTTCATGGAAATAGATTTTAGGAATTTTTGGTAATTTGATGGAAATTTGTATGAAACTTGATTTGGAATAATTTGATGGTGAATTTAGGACTTAGGGAATGGCTTTTTTTAAGTGGATGGCAAGTGGAGATGTCATGTGGGCTTTAGGGTAGATTTTGGGCTTTTTAAAATGGTTTTAGATGGGCTTTTAAGATGGTTTAGGAAAGTGGGCTTTTGAATTTTAAAATGGATTTTGGGATTAAATTTTGTAAAGAGGTTGGGCCAAATAATTGTTGGGTTTAGCTCATGGATGTGTCATGAGTGACTTGAAGCAAATTGGGGGTGATTTGGGTTTGGATTGGATTGAATTTGGGTTCTTTTGGTGAATGGGCCAATATAGGTCCAAGTGGGCCAAGTTGGGCCAATGTTGGGCTAGGGTTGAAATTGATGTAAAATTAATGTTGAGAAATGTTTATGGGAGTGTTTCAAAGAGGTTTTGACTTTGGTTGAGCTTTGATTTTGGGGTTTGGGCTCATTTGGGTTAGGTTTGGGTTTAGGTCAAAATCGGGCCTTTTAGCTTTAGGTTGAATTTGAGTAGGGTTTGGGTCTAAATTTTGGGCAAATCATGTTAGTGTTTTGCTTGTGGGGATGCTAAGGAAGATTTAGAAAAGATTTGGGGTTAATTGGAGTTGAATTGGGTGAGTTTGGGTTAGGTTTGGGTCATGGGTCCAAATTGGGCTTTAAGGCCAAAAGTGAAATTGGATCCAAATGTCAATAAAATTGGACTTGGATTTGGTCTAGATTGGTGTTGGGAATGTTGAATTGAAGTTTAGAATTGAATTGGACCAGAATTTGGGTCAATTGGATAGGATTGGTTTCACATTGGGTTCACTTTGGGTTAAAATGGGTCAAATTAGGGGTTTTGATAAAAGTTGGGTAAATTGACAAAATTGGCCCATGGTGTAGTTGAACAAAATTAAATTGGAAATATTTGGGATTTTTTGGAATTTTCTGGGAATTTTCTGAATTTTTGGATTTTTGGGTCAAGGGGGGTATTTTGGGTATTTGGAGGGTATTGGGAGGTTTTCTTGGAATTTTTGATATTTTTGGGTATGGATGATCAATTTGAGTGATGTGGAAATGTTTGGGATTGATTTTGGGGAATCTTGGGTAATTTAGGTGATTTTGAAAAATTTGGGTAATTTCAAGGGCTTTGGGTAGGTTAGGCGGGTGTAGGGTCCCGGGGGTCAAAAATTGAAGATTTGGAAAATTGAAGATTTGGAAAATTGAAGATTTGGAAAATTGAAGATTTGGAAATTTGGAAAATTGAAGATTTGGAAAATTGAAGATTTGGAAAATTGAAGATTTGGAAAATTGAAGATTAGGTGAATATAAGTGAAATGAAATCATTTTGGTTGAGCCATGAAGCCATATCAAGCCCACATGAGCCATGAAGGGACTCATTTGAAGCATCCACCATGTTGTTCCTAACCCTCTTAGCCAAGGGCTTAGGGGTTAAGGACCATCCATGTGAATCACCTACATGAGTCAGGAGGTCAAGTTAGGTATAGGTGTGTGAAAGTGTAGTGTATAGGTGTAGTGTGTGTGTAAGTCGGCCCCTTCACCAGACCAGGACACCCAGTGTAGTCCTAAGGCCAAAGAGTCCTATAGGAACTCATCCTTTAAACTTCCACATTTGATTTCAACCCTCTAGGTGATTAGGGGTCTACAATCGAGTTTGTGGAGTTTGCGAGGAGTTAAGAAGTGGTTTGAATTTCTAAAAGGTGGGTCCCAATTCTAGTCCTCTAAGATAGTCAAAGGAAAAGCCTAAGGCTAGATCCTAAGTACTAAAGAGAAGAAGAGAAGACCTCATCAAAAATGAGGTCAACAAATGGACCCCCAATAGGTGTGGTGAGTCGACGGAGCACACCGCGCGTATCGGCGTTGACCGAAGCGATCAACAAAACCAACACAGATGTCCAAGTGACAAACTTAGGACGAAGTAGAAGAATTTCCGCTGGGGAGTGTCAAGCTTACCCCTGAGACTGGAGATTCCTGAACTCTCGCTGGGGAAAGGGAAAAGGAGGTGAATCCCAAATCACATGATCTTGGGGGAATTTCAATTTAGATTTTATTTTGTTTCAATTTAAGTTTCGATGTGTGAGTTTAAATTTGGAGTTTCAAATTAGATTGAAGTTTTGTTAAAATTAATTTGAAGGGATTTGATTTGAAATGAATATTGGAGTTTTGTGGTTTTAGATATAACATCTTTAACCACAAAAGAAAATTGAATTGATCGGATTGAATCATTACAATGAGGAGAGATCTCAGAGTAATACGGTATTGGATGTAAAATCCTTAACCTCAAGAGTTTGATTTTGATGTATTTCATTGCAATAGGGAAAGAATCCTAAAGCAATTCAGTCTCGGATGTAAAATCCTCAACCCCAAGAGTTTGATTTAGATGTATTTCATTGCAATAGGGAAAGAATCCTAAAGCGATGCGAGTCTCGGATGTAAAATCCTCAACCCCAAAAATTTGATTTGGATGTATTTCATTGCAATAGGGAAAGAATCCTAAAGCAATGCAGTCTCGGATGTAAAATCCTTGACACCAAGAATTTGATTTTGATGTATTTCATTGTAATAGGGAAAGAATCTTAAAGCAATGCAGTCTCAGATGTAAAATCCTCGCCCAAAAGTTTGATTTGATGTACTTCATTGCGATAGGGAAAGGATCCTAAAGCAATGCAGTCTCGGATGTAAAATCCTCAACTCCAAGAATTTGAATTTGATGTATTTCATTGCGATAGGGAAAAGATCCTAAAGAAATGCAGTCTCGGATGTAAAATCCTCGACCCAAAAGTTTGATTTGATGTACTTCATTGCGATAGGGAAAGGATCCTAAAGCAATGCAGTCTCGGATGTAAAATCCTCAACTCCAAGAATTTGAATTTGATGTATTTCATTGCGACAGGGCAAGAATCCTAAAGCAATGCAGTCTTGGATGTAAAATCCTTGACCCAAAAGTTTGATTTGATGTATTTCATTGCGATAGGGAAAGAATCCTAAAGCAATGCAGTCTCGGATGTAAAATCCTCGACCCAAAAGTTTGATTTGATGTACTTCATTGCGATAGGGAAAGGATCCTAAAGCAATGCAGTCTCGGATGTAAAATCCTCAACTCCAGGAATTTGAATTTGATGTATTTCATTGCGATAGGGAAAAGATCCTAAAGCAATGCAGTCTCGGATGTAAATTCCTCGACCCAAAAGTTTGATTTGATGTACTTCATTGCGATAGGGAAAGGATCCTAAAGCAATGCAGTCTCGGATGTAAAATCCTCAACTCCAAGAATTTGAATTTGATGTATTTCATTGCGATAGGGTAAGAATCCTAAAGCAATGCAGTCTTGGATGTAAAATCCTTGACCCAAAAGTTTGATTTGATGTATTTCATTGCGATAGGGAAAGAATCCTAAAGCAATGCAGTCTCGGATGTAAAATCCTCAACATAAAAGTTTGATTTGATGTATTTCATTGCGATAAGGAAAGGATCCTAAAACAATGCAGTCTCAGATGTAAAATCCTCAACCCCAAGAATTTGAATTTGATGTATTTCATTCGATAGGGAAAGAATCCTAAAGCAATGCAGTCTCGGATGTAAAATCCTCAACTCCAAAAAGTTTGAATTTAAATAAATAAACTATGGTGTATCATACTGTTGGAACCCATGGTCAATAAAACCCAGAACAAAATTTTGAAAAATTTCCCAGGCTGCACTTTCTATGCTAACTCCTCTAACAAAATTTGGCTCATTTGCAGAAAAGAACTTCATTGGACTCTCCAAGTAGATCACCCCCAATTGGCCCACTTTCATTTTAATTGGCAAGGTATAAAGTTGGCAGCCTCTTTTGTTTATGCAGGCTGCACCCCTAAGGACAGAATTGTTCTATGGCAAGAGCTGCTGCAAATCGCAAGACCGAGCAATCTAGTTGGATAGTTGGAGGGGACTTTAACCGTATTGCTTCTATCGATGAAAAAAGAGGAGGCGAATTCCTAATCAACACACTATGGATCTGTTTAATGAAAATATTCGAAAAGCTGGTCCGTTTGACGTTGGATATCGGTGGCACTAAATTTACTTGGAGGAGAGGAAGTATTTGGGAAAGGCCTGGATAGGTTCATGGCTAACATCAATTGGCACCAAAATTTCCTATATACAAACATAACCCACTTAAACTTTGCTGGTTCTGATCATAAAACTATACTCATCACTATTGCACCTCCCCCCAACAACTAGCAGACCCCCCCATTCAGATTTCTGAACTTCTGGGCTACCCATAGCAATTTCAAAACCATTGTTCAGAATAACTGGGTTGGAGCATTTTGCAACAATCCCTTTGATAAACTTCAAAAACTTCAAACTAAAATTGCTAAAGTGCTGAGAAGTTGGAGTTGGGGCTCTATTGGGGATATTAACGAAGGTGTTATCAGTATTGAAAGGAATATTCAAAAACTTGAAATGGAGGCTCAAATAGATGGAAGTAAAAATATTTAGTTGATGGCAACTCAAGACAAGCTTATGCAGTACATTAACTGGCAGGATCTCTTGCTTAAACAGAAAGCTTCTTGTATTAAATTCAAAGATGGTGACAGGAACACTAAGTATTACCATGCTTGCATTAATTTCGAAGAAAAAGTAATACCATCTTGTCTATCACTACTGATCAGGGAGAAATTATTAGAGACAATGCTGCCATTGCCAACAATGCTATTAATTTCTATAGAGATTTGCTTACTTTTAAGGCTGATTCCATTCCTGATATTGACAGTAGGCTGTTTGAAGATGTCAGCAACTACACACAACTGCTCCAACTAACTGAAGTTCCTTCCCAAGATGAAATCTGGACTGCTCTCAACTCTATAGATAGCTCTAAGGCTGCTGGGCCTGATGGCTATAATTCTGAATTCTACAAGAAGACTTGGGATATTTGCAAGGTGGATGTTTGCACTGCTATTCAAAGCTTTTTCCAAGGTATGGACATCCCACACTATTTCTATGCATCTACCATGGTCCTTATCCCCAAGACCCCTGACCCCAAAAACTGGAACCAGTATAGACCTCTCAGCCTTACCACTGTAATCAGTAAAATTATAAGTAAGATAATAGTTGGCAGGCTTCAACCCCATCTGGATAAGATTATCAGCCCTAACCAGTCAGCATTTGTCTTTGGTAGAACCATTGCTGATAATGTTCTTCTTGCTCAAGAAATGCTTTTAGATCTTGACAATCCTTGCAGGGGGGGCAACTTGATTTATAAGCTTGATATTAAGAAAGCATATGATACCCTGGAATGGAATTTTATACTTCAGGTTCTGCACTCTAGAGGTTTTAATGAAGATTTTTGTGTTTTGATCAAGAATTGGCTTAAGTTTAATCACCATTCCATTTTGATCAATGGTCAGAGCTGGGATAGTTTTCAAGCCACTAGGGGGCTTAAACAAGGGGACCCTCTATCCCCCTCTATCTTCATATTGGTCATGGACTATCTGTCTAGACTCATTAATTATCAGATTGCTCCTCTCCAGCATGCTAGATACCACCACAAATCCAACATTCTTATCTCTCACCTTCTTTACGCTGATGACATTATGGTGTTCTCTAGGGCCTCAAAAAATGCTGTCAAGCAAGTAATCAAATGCCTTAACCAGTTTCAACTCATTTCTGGCCTTCAGTTTAACAAAGCTAAGTGTGAAATCATTTTTCCAAAGAATATCAATGTCAATGTAACCCACTGGATCTTGCATCACACAGGTTTCTCTAAAGCTTCCCTTCCTATGAAGTATCTTGGAGTGCAACTCATTAAAGGGAGGGTCAGGCAAACTCAGTTTGATGATATTATTGGGAAGGTGAAGGCTCAAT
Organism: Papilionanthe hookeriana x Papilionanthe teres; assembly: GCA_022702705.1. Taxonomy (NCBI): domain Eukaryota; kingdom Viridiplantae; phylum Streptophyta; class Magnoliopsida; order Asparagales; family Orchidaceae; genus Papilionanthe; species Papilionanthe hookeriana x Papilionanthe teres. The sequence goes on along the minus strand of CM040425.1, from coordinate 148,916,497 downwards.
TGGAAAACTGGACAAACTCTTATTTATCTACTGGAGGTAGATTCACTCTTCTTCACAGCATTCTCACCACTTTTCCTAATTATGTCCTCCAAATGACTACAATGAAAAGAAGCACCAGGCACCATCTGGAAGGTCTATTTAATAGGTTCTTATGGACTGGAAACAGAAAGGAGATCCATTGGATGGCTTGGAATAAGCTGGCTAAACCACTAGAGACTGGGGGATTGGGTTTTAAAGGCATCCAATAGCTGCAGAAAGTTAACTATTGTAAACTCTGGATTCAATTCAGGAAGCAGAACTCTCTTTAGGCCAAGTTATTGATTGGAAAATATTGCAAAGGCTGCCATCCTTCTAAGGTTAGTATTAAGTTGGGTGCATCTAGAATCTGGAAACATATGCTGAAGAATAGGGAAATTGTTGAATCTCTGTACAGCTGGGAGCTGGGTAGTGGCCAAGTAAATTTCTGGGAAAACAATTGGTGCCCTCCCCATATGAAGGAAGCCATCCCAAACATTGATAAAACCTGTTTCACTGTTTCAAATTGTTGGGAAAGTGAGAAGTGGTCTTTACAGGAACTTCAGAAATTGGTCACTGCTGAGTCTGCTAACCAGATTGCCACCATCCCATTTGATAAAAATAATTATGATAAAATTTTTTGGAGTAATGGTACTACTCACAGCATTACTAAACAAATATACCTAAATATCCATGAGTGGCCTAAAGTTCATTGGGGAAGATTTATCTGGAACAAATACCTCACCCCTTCAATGTCTTTTCTCACCTGGAGAGTGTTTCATAAGCTTATTCCTACAGATGATATACTAAAGCTAAAGGGGATCAGAGGACCTTCAAAATGCTATCTGTGTGGAGTGGAGGAGGAGACTGTTCAACATATGTTTTTCCATTGTAATTTTTCCCAAGAGGTGTGGAAGGGGATCATTAGAGAGACTAACATAAACACCATCCTTCTGGACTGGTTGGATCTTAGCAGCTGCTGGATTTCTTGGCAGAAGTCCAAATTGGGTACCATCCCTCTCATGATTACTTGGTTTATTTGGATGCATAGAAATTCAATCAAATTTGATAATGGTATTAGCACAGCTGCTACAGTGGTGGGAAATTGTGTATCCTTTCTTACTAAACTGATCGAGCTAAAGAATTTCCCAGCCATTTTGAAGGTCCCACATAAACAACATATTACAAGATACCACATTCAAACATTCTACTGGAAGTACCCTCCCACTCCTTACATTAAGGCCAACACAAATGGTTCCTACTCGACTGAGGGGGCTGGCAGTGGTGGTTTGTTCAGGAATCATGAGGGAAGATGCCTTGCATACTTTCAATCTCCTGTTATTGTTGAAGATGTTTTGGAATCTAATCTGGCAGCAATTTGCAAGGCTCTTGAACTTGCTATGTCTTTCAACTGGAAATTCATCATTGTGGAAAACAATTCAGCTGTGGTAATTAATGTCTTAAAGCAAAATCAACAGCTAGCCTGGCCCTCTCCTAATGATTATCAATTAAAATGGCAGCATGTGTACTGGATTAACAAAATTAAGGCTTTTGCACTTCAGTCCAACATCAAGTATAGCCATATATATAAGGAAGGGAATAGACCTGCTCATTGGCTAGCTAGAAATGCAGAATCTACTCTTCAGGTGATGGTGGCTACTACCCCAACCCCTCAACTGCACTTTCTGATGGATGCTGATTGTTTAAAGGCACCATATTTCAGATTGGTGAGCCACTAATTTTTGGTGGTTCATGGTCTTTGGTTGGTGTTTCCATTTTCCAGCTGCAGCACTTCAATTTTGCTCCTTGAGTCTTTCTATGTGTTTTGTTATTTTGGGGCTAGTTTCTTATACCCAATCTTTTTTGTTTTTGGTGTAGAGTCTGTGTCTGGGCAATGTTTGTGTTATTTTCAGTTTCATACTTCAACACGTAGGGAGTCTCTTGTAGCTCCTTTACTTATGGATCAAGTTCAGACAACAAGACACCATGTGGGCTACTTATTTAAAGAACAAGTACTGCTGGAAGTCCCATCCCAATGCTGTCTTGCCCAAAATGGGGGATTCCAAACACTGGAAACATTTGCTTGAAAATAAGAGATACTCGCTAATCAGTTTTCTCATTGGGAAGTTGGAAAGGGGAAAATTAATTTCCAATATGATAACTGGACTATGGGTAACCCTTTAACCTTCACTGCTGCTTTTGACACACAACTTTCAGTTTCAGATTTCTGGATTGAAGATCAATGGAATACCAACTTACTTAGAGAGGTGATGGATGAGGAGAGTGTGCAACGAGTTACTTCATATACCAATTGATTCAACCAAAGCTGATAGGAATGTTTTGAAACAAACTACCAATCAATCATTAAACAAGATGATTTACGACTCCTTTAATTATTGGCCGGACACTAGTTGGGGAAAGAAAATCGGAAGACAGGCTATCTCCATCAATGTCCTTTTTTTGCTGGCGACTTTTTCATAAATACCTCCCTTTGGATGACATTCTGAAGCTAAAAGGGTTAAGAACTGCCTCTAGATGCTGGTTATGCAAATCCCATGAAGAATCTGTATCCCACCTTTTCATAAGCTGTGAAGTCTCTAATCGAGTTTGGAAGGCTGTACTAATGCAATTCAATTTATTTCATCTAAAATATAATCGGGTCACTCGTGGAGGCTTGTCGGGAGGATTGGAAAAATGAAAATTGGTTTCAGGGTTCCTATGGTTATCTTTTGGTTCATATGGATGGCTAGAAATAGAGTAAAGTTTGATAATAAAATTGCTTTTATCAATCAAATTGTGGCTAGTTGTTGTAGCTTCTTGAGTAAGCACTCATTGTTAGATGTCCCACCTAAATGCAAACCTGTTTTGCTGAAATGGTTCCCTCCGTCCTTGCCATGGATAAAAATCAATATTGATGGTAGCTATACTCCTTCATCCGCTGGTATTGGTGCTGTGTGTAGGAATTCCTTGGGTCAATTTTTGTGGTGCTTCATGATACCCATTATTTCGTTTCGAGCTCCGGATTCGAGATGCAAGCTGCTTATTGGGCTTTGCTAACTGTTAAAGCTCTAAATTACAAGTTTATCTCGGATTGAATCCGATTCCAAGTCATTAGTCAACATTTCACAAGGTCTTTCATCTCCTCCACGGCAGTTGGTTTACTTGTTCGGAAAAATTATCCATATCTCCAAGCAACTTAACTTTAAAATGGTCTCATATATATAGAGAAGGTAACCAACCAGCTAATTGGTTAGCCAAAAAGGCTACATCCACTAGTACCATTTCTTTTTCTGCCACACCTTTTGGGCCTCTTGAGCCTTTACTTTTTGGTGATCTCAATGATCTCCCCTACATTAGATGTATGTAACTCTCTTATTTAAATGAAATTTCCTTTTTGTGGCAAAATATATATATATATATATATATATATATATATATATATATTAAGAATAGGAGCAAACAAGGCTCCCTACATGTTAATAAGAAGGGGTGTACATGAATGTTGGTGGTCCCCAATAAAAGGGGAGCCACATACCACACCGACATCTTCCCACACAAAAATGAAAAATAGAAAAAAATACATAAATATGTATACCAATATATATATATTATGTCAATATATATATAAGTATAAGCTACAAAAGAAAAGAGCAGAAAAGCTGAAAAGATTACAAAGCCTTAAGGTAAGGCAGTCATATTCTATCTCCATATATTAATCTAGCTAGAGGAGATGAGGGGTGAGCAGCTATAGTAAGGGACTGATCCAAATTTCCCTGGGTAGCTAGCCAGTGAGCTGAAGTTTTGGCTTCCCTAGGACTGTAGACAAAATTACAGCCAGTGGAAAGGAGAAAAGGAGCCATCCGACCAATCCATCTGTGTATGTACCAAGGGGTTTTCAGTCCTTTGAATGAACTTGATACAACTTGAAGAATTAGATTCCACAATGAGGTGGCCAATGTTGCATCGGTGAGCAATCAGAAAAACCCAATAAATGGCAAAAATTTTTGCTTTCAAAGCATCTTCAGCACAGGTAGTGGAGGAGAAGAATAACAAGCAGTTTCCATGGGAGTCCTTCAATAGACCTCCAAAACTAGCAGAGGTATTGCTGTAACTGCCATCAGTATTTGCTTTGATCCATGGAGGTGTAGAAGGAGTCCAAGAAATTATAGAAACAAGTTTTCTCTGAAGAGGATAGGCAGGGCTCCAATTAGTACAAATTTTCAGAAAATTATGGTGTTGAATGAGTTTATGGATATATGATTAACAACTCTTCACAGCAAAGTAAGTCATATGAGCCTGCTCCTCAAATCTGACTCTGTTCTTGATCATCCAGATGAACCAAGCCACCATGTAAGAGATTAAAAAAAAGTTAGCCTTTGCCCATTCCTCCCAAAGAAACAGTGAAAGAGAGCCAACTTAGAATTAAAGTGTCCACCTGTAAAGTATGCAGTAGATTGTGCTAAACAGTTTGAGAGAATGGGCAAGCAAAAAAGAGGTGTTCCAGAGATTCTTCAGCAGCGTGACATAATGAACATCAAGATGGTCCTCTTAGACCTTTTTAATTTTAGGATATCATCAATAGGAAGGTTTTTATGCCATAATCTCCAACAAAAGAATGACATAGAAGGGGTCAAGAGTTTGCCCCAGAGAGGCTGACCCCAAACTACATGTGGCCAAATGTAGAATTGGTGATAAATAAATGGAGTAAGTTTTTGAGAGTGGGGGTTCTTGGTAATAAGTTTATCTTCGATGCCTAGGTTAAAGGGAGTGTTTACCACCTGCTGTGTTTTTTCTCTGGTCAGATTGCTAGTAATAAGATTGCAGTTTAACTGGTTGTCCATCCAGAATTCTTTCACCCTTATTTTGGCATTAGTCTGAGAGTGATTACCGGACAATTTTTCACCATTCCAAAGCCACTGGTCAAGCCAGAAATGGATATGCCATTCTCCTAATTCCCAAATGAAAAGATTTTCAGCTTGAGTTCTAACAGACATTCACTTAGTCCATAATCTAGAGTCACCCATCTTTGGTGTGGCAGTACATGGATGGACAAACTTAGTCCATATATATATATATATATATATATATATATATATATATATATATATTGCAGAAACCAAAAATTCATTCAAATATCAAAGTTGAGTACATCTGATAAAGGGGAGCTTTATAGTATCCCCCAAAAGTAAAAGCCTTAGAGGCTCAAAAGGCATTACAGTAAAAACTATATTCCTATGTAAAACAACATCTTTAGCTAACCAGTTGGCAGGTTAGTTAGCCTCTCTAAAAGTGTGAGTCCATTTAAGCTGGGTAAAATCTGTACAAGTAGGGAATGTTCTTAGGAAGTAAACCAGATTCCAAGGGGGGGACATAAGTCCTTTCATGATATCAACCACCTGCTGTGAGTCAGATTCAATCCATACATTTGAAAGTTTGAGTGCTTTAGCAGTTGTTAATTCCCACAAAGCTGCCCATAATTCAGATTCCAAAGCTGAAGAGGATACCACAGGTGCCTGAAAGAACCACAAAAGTTGGCCTGGGCTATTTCTGCAAAATGCACCAAGACCAGCTGAAGAATTTGTATAACTGCCATCAATATTGATCTTAACCCAAGGTTGAGGAGGAGGAGACCAATGCAGCAGTGTCACTTTGCTTTTAGGTGGGGCAAGAGAGGCTGAGATTTTCTTTACATAGCCGCAGACAATTCACCACTCGTAGACCGAACTCGGATTGGTTTTATCTTCATATTTAGCCTTGTTCCTTTCCATCCACAGGAACCAACAGATGATTAAGGGTATGTAGAATTCCTTCAACAGTCTCCAATACTCCCAGCAAACTTCAAAATTGACCCAATCATATCTGTGTTGTGGTATCTGCAGTTGATGGAGCACCTGAATCCAAACCTGTTTAGTGATAGGGCAGTGAAGGAAAACATGAGAGAAGGATTCTTCCTGGGAGTTACGAAGCCAACATCTGGAAACAATTTTGAGCCCTTTGAGCTTCAGGATATCATTAAGGGGCAACAATTTATGAACGAGTCTCCAGCAAAAAAAGGACATGGACGGGGTTATATTGTTATGCCAAATCTTCTTCCCCCAATCAGTAGCAGTCCAATCCCTATATGATTGATGAATGGCCTTTTTAAAGGACAGTTGATTATCACTTTTGAGGTGAAGTTTATCAGGTCTATTAATTTCAATGGGTATAGACATAATTCTTTGAACAATATCTTCCTCAACAAAAACTTTCAATAAGTCAAAATTCCATTGTCCCTGGGTCTAGAAATCAGAAACAAGGAGCTGGGAGTTGTAATCATTAGGGATTGGAAAGAGACCATCATGAAGCCAGTTATCAAGAAAGAAATTGACCTTTCCATCTCCAATTTCCCAAAAGAAGAGTTGGTTAGCAGTATCCCTGACCTTTAACAAGTTCTTCCAGAGTTTGGAGTCCCCCGCTTTGGCTTGAACAATATTAGCAAGGAGCTTTTTACATTATTTCTCTTTAAGGAACTGAGCCCACAAAGTATCTTGCTGCCTAAACTTAATCCACTGCTTACAATGGAAAAGATGGCTCATTTGTTTGAAACTTCTGAAGCCTAGCCCACCAGCTGTAGTAGGTTTACAAACTTTGCTCCATACTGTCCAATGAGGTTGTTTATGTTGTCCATCCCAAAGAAATTTATTAAATAGTGTTTCTAACTCAGGCGAGGGGAATGTGGGAGCTCGGAAGTGAGAGCTGGTATCCTCTTAGCCTAGCCGCAGATTCAGTAACCAAGCATAGGATTAACCAATGTTCTATATGCCTGGACCAAAGGGTAAAGAATAGGATTGCTCCTATTTGGCACATACAATATTTAATGCATCTCATTCTTATACATTATCCATTTCATTACATTAGAATAGTAGTTTTTAGTATCTCAAAATTCTCCAAACCAATTCATCCAAAAAGGGTTATCTTTAGAATTATTATTTGCACTTAGTTGTAGTTACTATCTTTACGTTTAATACTTACATTTAGTAGTAGTTTCTAGATAAAACACAACTTTAATCGACATTCCAAACTAAGGACTATTAGTAGTAGACTAGAATTTGACTAAAGACATATTATTTCACTTCCTCGTGGGATCGATACTGGGGTTTTTAAAGAAAACTCTATATTACTTGAAACAATCTGTATACTTGCGTAGTACCCCTAGTGTGTAAAATATTTTCTAATTTTTATATCATTTAAGATTTTACACACTAGCCACTATTTATATATCGGGTCAAGTTTTTGGCAATCTTTTAGAAGTTAATTTACTGCTTAATTGCGGGTCGGGTCAAAGATCAAGTAGTACTCAAGCGTACTATACAAACCCCTCAGCAAGGGCCGGCAAGAGGTTAGTCTGAGTGCCTTTGCATTTTTGTTTTCCGAACTAGTGCAGTATAATCAGACTCAAGTTGACAATATTGCTGAGTTAGAGAGAAGATTAGAAGATGCAAGCTATGCTATTGGAGCTAGAGTTCTTGAACTCTTTTTCCATAGAGAAAAGGGTAACAGAAGGGAGACACGTCTTTTGGGGATTCTGTCATTTGTGCACACCACTGTGTGGAAAGTTATCTTTGGAAAGGTTGCTGACTCTCTTGAGAAAGGGACCGAGCATGAGGATGAATATATGATTAGTGAAAAATAACTTTTGGTGAACCAATTAATATCCATAACTAAAGACATGGGAGCATTTAATTGTGGCGCATTTGTAGCTGGGATTGTATGGGGTGTTTTAGACAATGCAGGCTTTACAGCAGTGGTGACAACACATTTTGTACCCATGGAAGGTCAACAAGTACTAAGAACCACAATTTTAATAAAATTTGCTGATGAGGTACTACGCAGGGAAGCCAAGCTTGTTTAAACTTCTTGTTGTAAGGTTTTTTAAAAAACCTAACAAGAATTTATCTGTGAAAAACCACTTGATGTGCTAAAAAATTTTGGACTTGCCTGAGTTTGATTTTTCTCTCCCTTATCTGCTCAATATTTTGTAATGCAAGAATTGTTACTTATAAAAACAAAAAATTGGGCAATTTTTCTTGTTTTATGCTTGTCAACTTTATTAAGATGACAAACCCTATTGCTGCTGCATGTTGATTTTTTGGCCCTTGGATCTGCTTCGGTCTTCCCGGGCTCTTTCTTTTTTTGAATTTTGGGAGTTACTATTCCATTGCCTGGTGGAGCAGTGTTGGTTTTGTTCGGATTTCTGTTTTCTCTGGGTGGGTGGGGCCCTTTTGGCCTTCCTGGATTTGCTAAGTTGTTTTGGGTACTACTGTTTCTTTTCCTGGTTTGCTGTGAAGGGTTTGGGCTTCCTAGACTTTCTGGGTTAGTTGCTGCCTACAGGTTTCCTCTTTGGATTTTCTTCTGCCCCTAGGGTGGGGGCTTGCTACTGTCTTTGTTCTGGTTGGTTTTTTTTTTGTCATGGTACATCATTTTCCAATTGGTTCCAGTACAAATGCTTTGTGGTCCAAGGCCACATATGCAGGTGTGGTGGGTAAAGGACAAGCTCCTAACAAGACTTTTGATCATCTCGTCTTCCCCCAAGCCTTGCATGATACTGTTGCAAGGTAGGTCAACAACCCTTTTATTAATCCAGTAGTAGTTAAGGAAGGCCATCGTGCTACCCTTTTTTCTAAAAATGACATGAAGACTATATCAGATCCATTATGTTCAGTTTGATTGGAAAGTTCCAGATGGGACATCCTAAGATAGAATATGTGAGAAAATTTTCTGAGGAACTCAACTTGGTGGGCTCTTGGAAGTTGGGCTTACTTGATGAGAGATATTTGCTCATTAGGTTGTCTAATGAGGAATCATATGCCAAACTATTTGGCAAGCAATCAGTATTGATAGCTGGAACATATATGAAAATACTTAAATGGACACCTGATTTTGATCCATTAAAAGAGCACCCAATCATACCTATGTGGTTTAAATTTCCCAATTTGCCAATACAGCTTTACCATCAAAATGCATTGTACAATATCAGCCAAGTATTGGGCACCCCTCTTAAGACTGTCACCCACACTTATGATATGGCTAGGCCTGCAGCAGCTAGGGTGTTAGTGGAGAGGGACATTACCCTCCCTGATGTCCATAGAATTTGAGTTAGAACTGATGAGGACTTCCCTGAGGAGGGCTTCTGGCAGGATATTGAGGTGGAGTTCAAACCTTTGTATTGCAAACATTGTAGGATGTTTGGGCATTTACAAGAAAGCTGCTACATATTACATCCACCCCATTGAAAGAGATCAGTTGGTATTAATAAGGAGACTGGGACAGTTGTTAAAAGTACTGCTATGGTGCAGATAGATCCTCCTATGTCAGCTAGGCCTGATAAAGAAATGTCTATACCAGTTAATACTTTGCTAATATAAGTGCATGATGTTACTTTCCCATGATGTCAAAGGGGGATACTGCAATTCCTGTGCTACCTACTGGAGAATTGGCTCTAGCTTTGCCTGGTGTAGATTTGGTCCAGTTAGATGCTGAGCAAGAGCTACCTATAGAGAATATTGAAGAGCCTATTTTCACTAGCCAGTGGCTTAGAAGAAGGTTGATTAAGGTTCTGCAGGTGAACTGGATTTTTCAGATGTAAATATTGGTAAGATGGCTACTGGTCTTACCAATGAATGGCAAACGCAGAAAAACAATAAGAGAAGGATGAACAAGACAAAATTACAAGGACTGCTGGATATTCAACCTCCCGGTGATCCCCCAGACAGTCCCCATTTCAATTCTCTCCCCAAAATAAGGGGGAAAGGAAAACATCTACATTAATGATCAACTTAGTGTTGGAATATAAGGGGGGTTGCACATCCCTCTTCTCTTAGTAGAATAAAGCATTTAGTTCCTTTTCACAAACTGTGGTGCTTTGCTCTTTTGGAGCCCATGGTTAAAAAGAACACTAACCTCATCACTAAATCTTTCCCTAATTTCTCTTATCATATTAATGTAACCAATACAATTTAGGTGTTTGATAGAAAAGAGCTGTAATGGTCTGTGATTCTTGATCATAAACAGTTCATTCATTTGCAATTTTCAATTGGTGATCAGACTGGCTTTGCAACTTGCATTTATGCTAGCAGTAATTACAGGCAACAATATCTATAATGGAATGATTTGCTGCATATTGGTCATCAAATGAACTCTTTCTGAATACTGGGGGGTGATTTTAACTCACTGCTACTTCTGAAAAGAGAGGAGGCAGTCCACCCTTTACCTATTACATGTCTTCTTTTAATCAATTCATAACAGATGCTGCACTTTTTGATTTGGGCTTTCAGGGCCTTTCTTTCACCTGAAGGAGAGGTAGTACCTGGGAACGATTGGATAGGATGCTGGGGAGTTCGCTTTGGCTTCATACCTTTCCATATACCAACATCACCCACCTCTCTATGGCTGGATCTGATCACAGGCCTATTCTTTATTCCATAAGGAATGTGGAAGGAGGGAAAGGGTGAAACTTCAGATTTCAGAACATGTGGCTGATCCATCTAGACTTTTTAACTGAGTTGAAAAAATGCTGAAAGCCCCTTCTGTGGAAATCACTCTGGGGCAACCTCTGGACTTTGTACTAGCAGACTGCTAAGCATTTCACTCACTGGAATTGGAGAAAGTTTAAGGATATCCATGCTAACATCCATAAAGTTGAAGAAAAGGTTGGTCTGGTTGAAGCTGGCCTTTTGACCTCAATCCACAAACAACGTAGTAATTTATGTTCTAAAAAATATGTTATAGTCAATACTTTAACCCAAATAATATAAGCGGCTAGTGTATATAAATACAATTTTATGGAAAATATTTTACACACTAGAGGTACTACGCAAGTATATGTATCCTTTCAAGTAATATAGGGCTTTAAATAAAGACCCCAGTATCGATCCCACGAGGAGGTTTATAGATTTTTAAATATTTAAATTTTATTTTTATGTATTTCTTTTAAAGTTTTAAATTTAATATTTAATTTACTAAAAGTAAAATTAAATCAGTACTAAAATAATGAGTGATGTAAATAATACAAAGCAAACAAATTTCTTCCTTTTAATTAAACCAAGACTTTTTAGATAATATAATATTCTTGGAGAATATAAATTTATGGTATTGTGCCAAATAGAAGCAGTCCTATTTTTACCTTTGCTCGATAGTATAAAGAACATTGGCTATTCTATAGATCAGGTCTGGATGTATTGTTTAGTAGAAAGGGTTAATATAGGCTCACACTACTTGATGTCCAAGGGTGGCTATGGTTGGCCGTACTAGTGACCCGTTCCCTCTCTATAAACCAAATTACAAGAATTTAGTATGTCACTCTAATAACTTATCAATTCTACACCTGTTGAATAATATTTTCCTATTTATTTGCACTTCACCTTGAATACCCCGCACAAGGTCTTTGACTACCCAAGGATTCATGTGATATCTATTAGTTAAGAGTTCATCTCCTTCTAGGTCTTAAAACCCTTCAACAGATTTTAACAATTTAAATGGCCAATTTAAATAGTAAATTAAGATCCGGTATTAATATCATCACAATATTTAAAACATATTTTCGTTTCTAATTCTCCAATGAATTTTAGATTATCTTATTTATCTTTTCATAATTGAAAGGAGAAAGTAAAGTAAAATTTTCAAATTTAAAATTATTTTCAAAATCAAATACTATTTTTCTAAATTATATAAATATATATATATATATATATATATATAAATTTAATTTAAACTTTAAAATTCACCGACAATTTCCGTAGGCGACTTCTTTTTTAATACACAACACACAAACCTAAAAATATGCCGACAGTAGACTCAACTCGTAAGCCTCTTTATAAATCATTTTTATTTCTCCCAAGTAAGGCTTTAGTCTTAATCTGTTAACTTTAAATATTTTTCCTGTTTTGGGGTCTTTAATATCCACAGCTCCATAATGGTATACTTTCTCAATTATTCATGGTCCCATTCATTTAGATCTTAATTTTCCAGGAAAAGTCTTTAATGAGTATTAAATAATAATACTTCTTGTCGAGGCTTGAATATTTTTCCTGAAATCTTTTTATCATGTAATATCTTCATTTTATCTTTATAAATCTTTGCATTTTCATATGACTCATTTCTTATTTCATTCATCTCATTTAATTGTAATAATCATTTTTCTCCTGCAGTATTCAAAACAAAATTAAACTCCTTTATCGCCTAATAAGCTTTATGTTCTTGTTCAACAGGTAAGTGACAATGTTTACCATAAACTAACCGGTAAGGTGACATTCCGATTGGTGTCTTATAAGCTGTTATATAAGCCCATAATGCAGAATCAAGTCTATCAACCCAGTCAGTTCTTTTAGGATTAACAGTCTTCTCTAAATTTATTTTAATTTCTCTGTTTGATACTTCAGCCATTCCATATGATTGTGGGTGATAAGCAGTTGCAATTCTATGATTGATTCCAAATTTTTCCAGTAATGATTGAATTCTTATATCTCTGAAATGACTTCCACCATCTGTGAAAATTACCTTAGGCATTCCAAATCATGTAAAAATCATTTTCTTTAAAAATTTCGAAACACTTTTGGAATCATAATTAGGTAAAGCTACAGCTTCAATCCACTTTGAAACATAATCAACTGCTAATAAAATATAAATTTTTCAAGATGATGGTACAAGTGATCCCATAAATTCTAAACCCCATATATCAAAAATTTCAACTTCCAATATATAGTTTAAAGGCATTTCATCTTTCCAATATATATTTCCCATCCTTTGACATCGATCGCATGTTTTAACATAATGTCTCGCATCTTTGAACAAAGTAGTCCAATAAAATCCTGAATTTAAAATCTTAAATGCAGTTTTATCTTCTCCAATGTGTCCTCCAAATTCAGAATCAAGACATTTTTAAATAATAGCAAAAGTTTTTTCATAAGGTACACATCTTTGAATTACAAAATCTCTTCCTAATTTAAATAAATGAGGATCTTCCCAAATATAAGATTTAGCATCATTTTTAAATTTTTTAATATATTTGTTATTTAATCCATAAGGTAGAATATTGCTAACTAAATAGTTAACTATATCCGAAAACCAAAGTGTTTGGCATCCTTGAATAACATATAACTGTTCATCAGGAAACTTCTCATTTATGATTTCTTCAATAATAAAATCATTCTTAATTCTAGATAAATGATTAGTAATTTTGTTGTCAGTTCCTTTTCTATCCACTATTTTAAAATCAAATTCTTGTAGAAGTAAAACCCAACTTATCAGTTTAGGTTTAGCATCTTTCTTAACTAAATATTTAATAGAAGAATGATCAGTATGAACTATTCATTTGGTACCAAGAAGATATTTTTCAAAGGCATAGACTATAGCTAAAAGCTCTTTTTTAGTAATCGTGTAATTTCTTTGAGTTTCAGTAAGAGTTTTACTAGTATAATATAATACTTTGAAAATTTTCTCATATTTTTGTCCCAATATAGCTCCAATTGCAAAATAACTTGCATCTCACATTAATTCAAAAGGTTAATTCCAATTAGGTTCAATAATTACAGGTACATTTATTAATTTTTCTTTAATAATAATGAAAGCATTAACACATTCTTCATTAAATTCGAATTTAGCTTCTTTTTCCAATAAATGACTAAGAGGTTTAGCAATTTTAGAAAAATCCTTTATATATCTTCTATAAAATCCAGCATGACCCAGAAAACTTCTCACATCAGTAACAGTAGTAGGTGGTTGCAGTTCAGCAATAATTTTCACTTTTGCTTGATCAACTTCCATCCCTTTTTATGAGATTTTGTGACCAAGTACAATGCCTTCTGTAACCATAAATTGACATTTTTCCCAGTTAAGAACAAAGTTTGTTTCTTCACATCTTTTCAGAACTTTGGAATTATTTTCCAAACAAGATTCAAAAGATGTTCCAAAAACTGAATAATCATTCATAAATATTTCAATTCCTTTGTCAATCAAATCACAAAATATTGACATCATACATCTTTGAAAAGTTGCAGGTACATTACATAAACCGGAAGGCATTCTTCTAAACGCAAATGTTCCATAAGGACTTGTAAATGTTGTTTTCTCTTGGTCCTCAGGAGCGACATGTAATTGATGATAACCAGAATATCCATTCAGAAAACAGAAATATGAGTGTCCTGTTAATTTATGAAGCATTTGATCCAAGAAAGGTAAAGGAAAATAATCTTTTCTAGTGGCGTTATTTCATTTCCGATAATCAATGCAAATTCATCATCCAGTAACTTGTCTTGTAGGAATTAGTTCATTTTTATCATTGACAATGACAGTTACTCCTCCTTTCTTCGGAACACAATGAATAGGACTCACCCATTGGCTATCCAAAATAGGGTAAATAATTCCAGCATCTAACCATTTTAAAATTTCTTTTTTTACAACCTCTTTCATGATAGGATTTAAACTTCTTTGAGGTTCAATAGTATGTTTAAAATCTTCTTCCATTAAAATCCTATGCATACAGATGGAAGGGTTTATTCCTCTTATATCAGCAATAGTCCAACCAAAAGCTTTCTTATAATTCTTTAACACTCCTATTAATTTTTCTTCTTGATCTAAGCTTAGTTTAGAAGAAATAATAACAGGTAAAGTTAATGAATTTCCAAGAAAAGAATACGTGAAATGTGCAGGTAACATTTTTAATTCCTGTTCAAGGGCTTTTTATCGAGGGTAAAAGTATATCATTTTAAGTTATGTCCAAAATTTCCCAGTTATCTTTAATGTAATGAGATTTTTTAAATAATTCTTCTTCTTTTAGTTCTTCATTTTTGTTAGTTAATAATTCTATTTTTTCTTAAGAAATGACTACATTTTTCTTGATAATTTTTTTCAATTATATAATCAATAATATCCATTCGATAACATTTTTCTTTATCAGGGTACTTCATTGATGTAAGGACATTGAATTTATTCTCTTGATCATTAACTCTCATAGTTAATTCTCCTTTTTGCACATTAATCATAGCCCGTCCGGTAGCTCGAAAAGGTCTCCCTAAAATAATTGGTATTTCTTTATCTTCTTCCATATCAAGTACAATGAAATCCACAGGGAAAATAAATTTATCCACTTTAACAAGAACATGCTCTATAACTCCTTTAGGATAAGTGATAGATCTATCAGCTAACTGAAGGGTTACAGTGGTGGTAGTAATCTCTCCTAAATTCATCCTTCGAAAAATAGAAAATGACATGAGATTAATACTTGCTCCTAAATCACATAAAGCTTTTCCACAAAATTTTTCTTTAATAGTACAAGCTATAGTGAAACTTACAGGATCTTTAAGTTTCTGAGGTAATTTCTTTTGAATTATTACACTACATTCTTCACTTAATGCAAAATTTTCAAAAGCTTCAAATTTTCATTTATTACTTAAAATATCCTTCATTAATTTTGCTTAAGTTGGCATCTATTCCAAAGCTTCAGCAAAAGGTATGTCAATAGTAAGTTGCTTAAAAATTTCAAAGAACTTAAAAAATTGATGATCAAGCATTTGCTATTTTAATCTTTGAGGAAAAGGTGGTGGTGGTTTCTCAACTTCCACATTAACAGGAATAACAGTTTGATCTTTACTAGGAGAAGGAGTTTGTTTAGGTTTTTCAATCTCTTCAACCTCAATCTCATTTTCAATTTCATTCTGAATTCTTTCTTTTAATTCCTTTCCACTTCTAAGTTATACAGCCTTAGCATGTTCATGTTCTTTTTCAGTTTCTTTTGGATTGATTTCAACATTACTAGAAAGTGTTCTTGGAGGTCTATAATTAATTAAATTAGTGATTTGTCCCATTTGATTCTCAAAATTACGAAAAGCAGTGTTTTGATTTTTTAATTGATTACACAATTGTAAAATTAATTCTTCTGTAGATAACTTTTTCTATTGATTAATAAATCCAGGAGGTTTATAGTTTGAATTTACTTTATTGTTCCAATTTCCAGTTGGATGAAATTGATTATTACCCCATTGTTGTTATGAATTATTCCAGTTAAATTAGGGTGATTTTTCCAACCAGGATTATAAAAATTTGAATAAGGATTATTTTTATTAGCAATAACTTGTAAAGTTTCAATAGTTTGACAATCTTCGATATTAGCAGAGTTGTTATGTGATTCATTGATAACAAAATTATATAATTTCTTTGATATTGGTGCTACTTGTGAAGCTAAGATAGAAAAGGCTTCGTTATCATGAATACTTGTCATTCCTTTAGGATTAATCCTTTCAGAAGGCCATTGAAATTTATTGTTGGCCATTTCTTTAATTAAAGTATAAGCTTCTTTAAATGATTTAGCCATTAAAGAACCTCCAATGAGTAGCATCAATAAATGATTTTAGTGATCCAATAAGTCCGTTATAAAATGTTTGAATAATTAACCAATCAGGTAAAGCATAATGAGGACACTTTCTTAATAGTTCTTTAAATCTTTCCCAAGTTTCATAAATTGCCTCCCCGTCAAATTAACTAAATGAAGTAATGTCATTTCTTAATTTAGTAGTTTTGGAAGGAGGAAAATATTTAGCAACGAATTTTTGTGTCATTTCTGCCCATGTTTTAATAGAACCTATTGCTAATGAGTTCAACCAAATCTTTGCTTTATCTGTTAAAGAGAAAGGAAAGAGTCGAAATCTATTAGAATCATCAGAAATATTGTTATATTTAAAGGTAGCACAAAGTTCTAAAAAACTCGCAAGGTGTAAATTTGGATCCTCATTTGTTGTTCCCCCAAATTGATTATTTTTAACCATTTTAATAATAGATGGTTTAAGCTTGAAAGAATTAGAATCTACAGCAGGTATTTGAATACTATTATTAAGTTAATCAACTGTAGGGTTAGCATAATCCCATAATGGTTTGTAAATATTTTGCTCATTAATTTCAATTGGATTTTGTAAATTGTTATGCAAATTAGCCATCTCTTGATATTTTTGAATTTTTTTCCTTTTTTAATTCTTCTAACAGTTCTTTCTAATTTAGAGTCTAAAGGTAATGATCCTTCAGATCCAAAATTACGCATAAAAAGTAATTAAAAAGTAAAATAAAATAGCAAGAAACAAAATCTCTACTTACTTTTTTTTGGTTATTTTTGTTTTTTTTTGTTTTTATAAATGTTTTTGTATTTTATATTTGTGTATTTTGACAATAAAAGAAATTAAAAAATAAAAATAAAATAAATATTTAAAATCTAAAAATTTGCCCTCCCCGGCAACAGCGCCAAAAACATGACATCGATCTGCGGGCAACGTAGTAATTTATGCTTTCAAAAATATGTTATAGCCAATACTTTGACCCAAATAATAATAGAGGCTAGTGTATATAAATATAATTTTATGGAAAATATTTTACACACTAGAGGTACTATACAAGTATATGTATCGTTTCAAGTAATATAGGACTTTAAATAAGGGCCCCAGTATCGATCCCACGAGGAGGTTTATAGATTTTTAAATATTTTAATTTTATTTTTATGTATTTCTTTTAAAGTTATAAATTTAATATTTAATTTACTAAATGTAGAATTAAAGCAATAATAAAATAATGAGTGATGTAATAATAATAAGTAAACAAATTTCTTCCTTTCAATTAATCTAACACTTGTTAAATAATATTATATTCGTTGATAATATAAATTTATGGTATTGTGCCAAATAGAAGCATTCCTATTCTTTACCTTCGCTTGATAGTATAACGAACATTGGCTAATCTATAGATCAGGTCTGGATGTATTGTTAGTAGAATGGGTTAATCTAGGCTCACACTACTAGATGTCCAAGGGTGGTTATGGTCGACCCGACTAGTGACCCGTTCCCTCTATAGAAACCAAATTACAAGAATTTAGTCTGTCACTCTAAAAACTTATCAATTCTACGACCATTAAATAATATTTTCCTATTTATTTGCACTTCACCTTGAATAACCCGCACAAGGCCTTTGACTACCCAAGGATTCATGTGATATCTACTTGTTAAGAATTCATCTCCTTCTAGGTCTCAAAATTCTTCAACAGATTTTAACAATTTAAATTGTAAATTAAGATCTGATTTTAATATCATCAAATAATTTAAACATATTTAGTTTTTAATTCTCCAACGAATTTAATAATATCTTATTTATCTTTTCATAATTGAAAGGAGAAAGTAAAGTAACTTCTCAGAACACATTGAATTTAAATAGCAAAACATATAAACAAAAATTTGAATCAAATTACAATTACTTATCTCAAATGTTTCTTCAACTGAACCTCTGATTCCTTATGACTCCAAAGTGAAATAGACTTCAAAAGCACCAACTCTTTCAAACTCTCAATACAAATTATAAATAAAATAAACTCACTAATTTATGAAAGAGAGTAAACTACAATTGTGGCCTTATAATTATCTCTCTAATTCTCTCTCTAATTAGACGTTGGGCTTGGGCATTTTTATCTGTAGAAATGGCCTCCAATTTATAGGCTTTAAAAGTTGCCTAAAACATCTTTTCAAAATGTGTCCAAGTTCAATGAATCTTCTAGAAAGTGTGTCTGGCGCCTAGGCACCAGACATCGCGTCCAGTTCTTCACACCTCTTCACTTTGGATCACACCTCTTCGTGATCGAAACCATTTCCAAGCATCTAAATAAAAAGTATCACATGTTCTATAATCTAGGAATAACTGCCAATCTTCTAGATAATCTAGGAATAACTGCCAATCTTCTAGATGATCCAATAACCGCTCTAACCGTCAAAATATCTGCCCAAAGTAGTTACAAAAACAGTCACAGATTTGGTATCGAGCTGGCGTTTAGGAGCCGGATTCTGGCGCCTAGGCGCCAGGCCCATTATTTTGACAATTTTGCATTTTGGCTCCATTTTTGCTCCTTTCTGCTCCTTTTTCATCCTTTTTCCTTTTTGAACATTTTTGCATCACCTACATCCAAAAACACAAAAATACCTTTCATTAAAGCATAATATGCTTAAAAATTTGATAAAAATCAAGGCATAAAAACAGGTATTATTTTCATGGATCAAAATCACCCAAACTTAAACGTTACTTGTCCTCAAGTAACCCTTTTTACTATATAAAATGTATAACATTTAGAATAAAAGGTAAATATTTTAGATTCCTTGTAATTTTTTATTTTATAAAGGCTTTAGTAAATCATTAACCAAATTTCACTAACTAAGTTTAATTTTAAGAATTTAAAGAATATTTAACTACAAAATTATAAGACTGCAAAAATTTTTCATTCATTTCGAAAATAATTGTAGTTTATTATATTAAGATCACATAAATTATTGACAAGAAAAAGAACTCCATGAAAATCTTTTCTAATAAAGATGCATCTATAAGAATTAAGTAAAATATGTAATTAGTTTTCTTCTTATAAGATAATTCAAGTGAAGCCAATTTTTGATTAGGAATCTCCTCAAGCTTCTCCTCTCTTCTTTCTTTTTCTTTTTTTTTTTATTTTCACAGTGAGGATTACTGTATCTAGATAGTCTATTAATGATTTTGAACTTCACTATCCTTAACTTATATTTTCAAACTTATACATTTTCACTTAATAGATTTCAAAAAGACTTTCAATCTTTTCTTTTTAAAGATATAATTCTTGATTTCTTAATACTTCTAAAATCGAATTATCTCTACTATGAATAGAAAAAATTCGTAATCTTACTCTTGTTTAAGTTGAATAATTCTATTCTTAAAATCAATCAAAGTTATTAAAATTTTGGTTTAGTTTACAAAATTATTTATAATTTCAAAAATTTAAGTAATCTTAAATAGATTTTTCATTCCTTATGTCATGTTTATATTTTTTTTTATTAAAGAAAATATTAGAACTTAAGGACAAATAAAATTTAAATTTGCATGTATTTTCCTTTCCCCCAAACTTAAGTTTTGATATATCATGAAAAATTTTTAAGTATGAGAGATAGAAAGGCATATTTTTAAAAAGAAATTTTTATAAGTATGTAAAAACAGTCTACAAAGAAAAATTTACTTCTACACATGTTTTTATGAATATTACTGAAATAATGAAGCATATATAAAAGTAAGTAGGCTCAATTTTTATATCATTAGCTAAATTAAACGACTATACTAATCACAATAACAGAAACAAAATAACATCACTAACTATTCAAAAATATTAAACAGTAGGCTGAAACAAAAATAAAAATTTATTATAGAAAATGAGAAAAATTCATCCATATTTCAGTCTTAAACACATATCACACTATATACTCTAAAAACAGTCTCAACATAAAAAAATCCACATAAATTTACTTAAACAAATCGACACTAACTAACAACAAACTAATCAGTACTAACAAACAAGAAATAAACTAAAAACAGAATCAACTCATCTCAAGAAGTAGAACAAGCTACTAATCACAATATGTAGCCTCGTCATCATCATCACCAAAAAAAAATTTCACATCCTTTGGATCACCATACGGTGTAAATCTAGGACAGGTAAGGAACTGAACATCATGCTCACCCTTCAAGAATCTAACTAAAGACTCCGAATACTCAGCGTCATAATCACTCTTCCTTTGGGTATATTCAGATAGATGATCAATCTTCTTGTCTATAGTATCTACTCTGCAGTGAGTTAGAAATAACTCATTCTGCTACTCCAGAAATTGATCATGCATGGATTCCCAGAAACTAGATGGTGGCTCAGCAGTAGACATAGAAGGTCTAGAAGTAGAAGCTCTACCTTGAGTAGGTACAGAAGTAGAAGTAACAGTACATCTCTTCCCGCGAAGACTATCATAAATACTAACACTCTCCCGCTCAATAGGCTTTGTTGTCTTCGTCTTTTCCGCTGAAATATCAGCAATAACTTCATTGCTCATGCATAAAGAATATATCAAGGATAAGACTCCTAATCCCACTGAAGTGCTGGATCGTGCAATCGATTCCACAAAATCATTGATAATGCTGCCAACATCTATCGGCTTCCGCTCTTGAATGCAGTAATTCAGGATAACTCTATCTCTGGTAATTTCACTCAGGTGGTTGGAAGGAACTAGTTTAGTAGAAATAAAATAGTTTCAGGCCTTTGAAATACCATTTAGCTTGAAAGATTTAAAGTTTACCCGTTTCTCATTCTGGATCTTCCAAGCTCCAGTGCCGTCAGTCAGATATGCAATAATCATCTCCAGATCTTCTTCAGATAGAGATAGGCACTCAATGGTAGGAGGAAGGCTGTAGAAAATATTGATCTGTTCCAGAGTAAATCCCACTCAGACACCTCTAACGAAGACTTCATAATCTTCCGCATCCATAAAGTTGGCATAAAACTCTCGTACAACAGGAATAACAGCAACGACAGTGAAATAACAGAATCACTGTCAGTTGTGTGCAGCGATCATGTTCACGATCATCTCTCCAGGATTGTAAAAACTGCGCTCCGAGATAAATTTCTTTAATGACAAAAATTCGTGATAACGAAAGTGCGCTGCCGCAGTAGTGAACTTGCTACTGTCAAAATTTTATCGTGCTTTTCTGCGCTTAGACTTAGGTGCCATGTAAACGTGAAAGAAAACACAAATAAATTAAGGAATCAAATATCTAAACTCTTTTAAGCTTTAGAAACTTAAAATGAGTGAAGAAAATCCATGGAGAATTTCTAAAAATCAAAATTTCACTCCAAAATTTTGGTTTTTTGCAAAAATAGGAAAATCCATGGTAGAAATAAAAAATAAATAAATTAGAAGGTAGATCTGACCTTAAGATGAAGAAATCGAATGATTTCGGGCTAAAAACGTGACATTTTGACCTCAGGATGGATCTAGGGGGTGTATTTTCGTGAAAATGAGGAAGGAGATGAAGCTTAGGCATCGACCATGGCTTTTGGGGGTTTAAATCCTGATTTTCGATTAGCAGGCCAAACCGGCGCCTAGGCACCGAATTCTGGCACCTAGGCGCTGGACTCGCCTTTCACAAAAAATCATTTTAAAAATTTTATTTTCCACCAAAACTCACAAATTTAACTTCTAATTACTCATATGAGAGTATTGCTTCAGTTTCCAAATTCCAAAATATTTTCCAAAAATTTTAAAAATTAAAAATTAAATTCATCAATTAAACACAAGTTTAAGTCAAACTCTTCTAATTCCATTCATAATCTTCAATTTGGCTCAATAAAATATAGATAAGTATAATAATAAGATTGAAGTCCTAACAAAGAATAAAACAACAGAATTTCATAGTAAATACAACACACATTGAACAATAAAACAAACACACAAACAATACATTCGATTTACTAAATTGATGCAATGACACACTAGATAAAGTTTTGATCTAAGCATATTTACTATCTAATCTTCAAATTAGAAATTTCCATTCTCATCACAATGAAGATTACTTGGCCTACTTGGGAAGAACACTAACGCCCTTGGAAAATTCGTAACCATTTTCTCGTCGATCCATTTGTTCTTCGCATACATCTCCACTTGAGCAACTTGATAAGTCGCTAGATGATCGAATTGAAACTTTGTCTGCCATTCCAGATGTTCAATTTGATGATACATCTCATGGAGGTGATCTCCAATACTTTTGAATTCCACTTCAAACTTATCTAGGCGACTCGAAATTTTCTCCAAACTTACAATAATAAAACCATTAAAGAAAGGTTGAGGATCCTTAGAACACTTTTCTCTAACCTCTTCTCCATGATTTCTTCTCTCCATTTCTTCAAAATCTTCTCCAATCTCCTCAAGAATAAAGTTTAAAGGTCGTAACTATGGTTGCTTAGGGATTGAGAACGAAGATGGGGTAGTTTATAGGAGAAAATTGTGTTAAAAACTAAATATTTTTGTTTTTACATGACCCAGTAACTGGCGATTAGGCGCCAAATCTGGCGCCTAGGCTCCGGACCCATCGATACACAGTATACTTTGGCGCTTAGGCGCCGAATTTTGGCGCCTAGGCGCCGGAACCATGTTCGACTCCGTTTCACCTAATGTCAAATTTCAAAGTTTTGATCTCCAAAATAGGTAAATGATAAGATCGATATAGACTTAATATTAAAAATTTTCTCAAATAATAAACAATAATAATGAAGGTTAACTTGATCTCCTTTTTTCTCACATAGGAAATGGAGTGATCCAAAGTCTAAACTTTATATACTTCGAGATCATCTTTTGCTTAAGTCAATAAAGACTTGTTAGCATCCAATTTTCTACAGTTATATAAAATTATTCAAGACCGAGGCATAACCTTACAATAAAAATGTAAAAATACACATAAATAATTATGGGTTGCCTCCCACAAAGCACTTGGTTTAACGTCATCAGCCCGACCTAATTTTGTCTTTAATTAGGTATACTTAAGTCGTAAGCCTCTTTATAAATCATTTTTATTTCTCCAAAATAAGGCTTCAGTCTTAATCCATTAACTTTAAATATTTTTCCGGTTTTGGGGTCTTTAATATCCATAGCTCCAAAATGGTATACTTTCTCAATTACATATGGTCCCATCCATTTAGATCTTAATTTTCCAGGAAAAAGGCTTAAACGAGTATTAAATAAAAATACTTCTTGTCTAGTCTCGATTATTTTTCCTGAAATCTTTTTATCATGTAATATCTTCATTTTCTCTTTATAAATCTTTGCATTTTCGTATGACTCATTTCTTATTTCATCCATCTGATTTAATTGTAATAATTGTTTTTCTCCTACAGTAGTCAAATCAAAATTAAACTCCTTTATTGCCCAATAAGCTTTATGTTCTAGTTAAACAGGTAAGCGACAATGTTTACCATAAACTAACCGGTAAGGTGACATTCTGATTGGTGTCTTATAAGCTGTTCTATAAGCCCATAATGCAGAATCAAGTCTATCAACCCAATCAATTCTTTTAGGATTTGAAACATAATCAACTGCTAAAAAAATATAAATCTTTCCAGATGATAGTACAAATGGTCCCATAAAGTCCAAACCCCATGTATCAAAAATTTCAACTTCCAATATATAGCTTAAAGGCATTTCATCTTTCCTAGATATATTTCCCATCCTTTGACATCGATCACATGTTTTAACATAATGTCTCACATCTTTGAACTAAGTAGGCCAATAAAATCCTAAATTTAAAATTGTAAATGCAGTTTTCTCTACTCCAAAGTGTCCTCCAAATTCGGAATCAAGACATTTTTGAATAATAGAAAAAGTTTCTTCATAAGGTACACATCTTCGAATTACATAATCTCTTCCTAATTTAAATAAATGAAGATCTCCCCACATATAAGATTTAGCATCATTTTTAAATTTCTTAATATATTTGTTATTCAATCCATAAGGTAGAATATTGCTAACTAAATAGTTAAATATATCCGCATATCAAGGAGTTTGGCATCCTTGAATAACATATAACTTTTCATCAGGAAACTTATCATTTATATTTTCTTCAATAATAATATCATTATTAATTCTAGATAAATGAGCAGCAATTTGGTTGTCAATTCTTTTTCTATCCACTATTTTAAAATCAAATTCTTGCAGAAGTAAAACTCATCTTATCAGTCTAGGTTTATCATCTTTTTTTGACATTAAATATTTAATAGCGGAATGACATGTATGAACTATGCATTTGGTACCAAGAAGATAAGGTCTAAATTTATCAAAGGCATAGACTATAACTAAAAGCTTATTTTCAGTAGTCGTGTAATTTCTTTGATTTTTCAGTAAGAGTTTTACTAGCATAATATATAAATTTGAAAATTTTCTCATATTTTTGTCCTAATACAGCTCCAATTGCAAAATCACTTGCGTCGCACATTAATTCAAAACATTTAATCCAATTAGGTGCTATAATTATAGGTGCATTTATTAATTTTTTCTTTAAAAATATTTAAAGCAATAACATAATCTTCATTAAATTAAAATTTAGCTTCTTTTCCAATAAATGATTAAGAGGTTTAGCAATTTTAGAAAAATCCTTTATTTATCTTCTTTAAAATCCAGCATGACCCAGAAAACTTCTCACATCAGTAACAGTAGTAGGTGGTTGCAGTTCAGCAATAATTTTCACTTTTTCTTGATCAACTTCCATCCCTTTTTATGAAATTTTGTGACCAAGTACAATGCCTTCTGGGACCATAAATTGACATTTTTCCTAGTTAAGAACTAAGTTTGTTTCTTCACATCTTTTAAAAATTTTGGAAATATTTTCCAAACAAGATTCAAAAGAAGTTCCAAAAACTGATAAATCGTCCATAAATATTTCAATTCCTTTGTCAATCAAATCACAAAATATTGACATCATACATCTTTGAAAAGTTGCAGGTACATTACCTAAACCGAAAGGCATTCTTCTAAATGCAAATGTTCAATAAGGACTTGTAAATGTTGTTTTCCCTGGGTCCTCTGGAGCGATAGGTAATTGATGATAATCAGAATATCCATCCAGAAAATAGAAATATGAGTGTCCAACTAATTCATCAAGCATTTGATGCAAGAAAGATAAATGAAAATGATCTTTTCTAGTGGCGTTATTTAATTTCCAATGATCAATGCAAATTCGCCATCCAGTAACTTGTCTTGTAGGAATTAGTTCATTTTTATCATTGACAATGACAGTTACTCCTCCTTTCTTTGGAAAATAATGAATAGGACTCACCCATTGACTATCCGAAATAGGGTAAATAATTCCAGCATCTAACTGTTGACCTCATTTTTGATGAGGTATTCTCTTCTCTCTTTAGTACTTAGGATCTAGCCTTAGGCTTTTCCTTTGACTATCCTAGAGGATTAGAATTGGGACCCACCACTTAGAAATTCAAACCACTTCTTAACTCCCTGTAAACTCCATAAACTTGATTGTAGACCCCTAATCACCTAGAGGGTTGAGATCAAATGTGGAAGTTTAAAGGATGAGTTCCTGTAGGACTCTTTGGCCTTAGGACAGCCCTGGGTGGCCTGGTCTGGTGAGGGCTGACTTACACACACACTACACTTATACACTACACTTTTACACACCTCCTAAAACCACACCCATACCCAACTTGACCTACTGACTCATGTAGGTGATTCACATGGATGGTCCTTAACCCCTAAGCCCTTGGCTAAGAGGGTTAGGAACAACATAGTGAATGCCTCAAATGAGTCCCTTCATGGCTTATGTGGGCTTGATATGGCTTCATGGCTCAACCAAAAATGGTTCCATTCCACTTACATTTACCCAATCTTCAATTTTCCAAATTTTCAATTTTTGACCCCGGGGACCCTACACCCGCCTAGCCTACCCAAAAACCTTGAAATTACCCAAATTTTTCAAAAAAAATCTCCAAATCACCCAAAAATCCTCAAGAACAATCCCAAACATTCCCAAATTACTCAAATTGATCATCCATAGCCAAAAATACCAAAAATTCCAAAAATACCTCCCAATACCCTCCAAATACCCAAAATGCCCCTCTTGACCCAAAAATCCAAAAATTCAGAAAATTCCCAGAAAATTCTAGAAAATCTCAAATATTCCCAATTTCATTTTGTCCAACTACACCATGGGCCAATTTTGTCAATGTACCCCACTTTTGTCAAAATCCCCAATTTGACCCATTTTAACCCAAAGTGAACCCAATGTCAAACTAAACCTACCCAATTGACCCAAATTCTGGTACAATTCAATTCTAAACTTCAATTCAACATCCCCAACACAAATCTAGACCAAATCCAAGTCCACTTTGATTAGCATTTGAATCCAATTTCACTTTGGACCTTAAAGCCCAATTTGGACCCATAACCCAAACCTAACCCAAATAAGCCCAAACCCCAAAATCAAAACCCAACCAAAGTCAAAACCTCTTTGAAACACTCCCATAAATATTTCCCAAGATTAATTTTACATCAATTTCAACCCTAGCCCAACATTGGCCCAAATTAGCCCAATTTGACTTACATTGGCCCATGTACCAAATGAACCCAATTCAAGCCCTAACCACCTCAAATTTATTCCAAATCACTCATGAAACATTCCTAAACCAAACCCAACAATTATTTGGCCCAAGCCTTTACCAAACTTTCATCCTAAAGTCCATTTTAAAATCTAAAAGCCCACTTCCCTAAACCATTTTAAAAGCCCATCTTCACTAAATTTCAAAGGCCCAAAATTCATACAAAGCCCATAAGACACTCTTCTTCATCATGACTTCAATTAAAACCATCCCTAAAGTTCCAATCAAATATAAATTTATTCTAAATCAAGCTTCATGTTAACCTCTCATACATTTATAAAAAAATGCCAAAATCCATTTTCATACAAGTAAGCCAAGCTATGTGCAAGCCATAGGCAAGCCATGAAGCCATGCATGAGCCACATGGAAGCCATGAAAGCCCCTTTACATGTCACCATTCTATCTTGGGCAAATGGAGGAGGTCCTTTCCATATTCCCTTAAGATGATTAACCATTTCCATGTCTCCCCTAAACCATGTTTAATCCTAATTGTACTTGGATTGTGACTTGACCCCACTAATCAAGCTGAGCCAAATCACTTTCTCTTCGACCTAAACCAAGTCTTGGGTGGTGCACCTAGCCCAAAAGGATGGGTTGATCCAAATCAAGCCAAAATGGCCTCTCCCCCATACCATTTTAATCCAAGCCCTTTACACATGTCCATGGCCAATTGACTGCACAAACCTCCAGCCCTGACCCACCTGGACCTGAGGGTGACCCATGCCTGCCGGCCAGCCGCCTGGGTCGCCGGAAAACACCATGGTCGAGACATTGGAAGGAGCCAAGCATTTAAATTCTCCCTTACTGAGTTGCCCCATGCCCAGTGGCCATTTCAGCTGTTCTTCCCTTGCCAAGAGCAGCTGAT
This sequence comes from Papilionanthe hookeriana x Papilionanthe teres, assembly GCA_022702705.1. Lineage (NCBI taxonomy): Eukaryota > Viridiplantae > Streptophyta > Magnoliopsida > Asparagales > Orchidaceae > Papilionanthe > Papilionanthe hookeriana x Papilionanthe teres. The sequence goes on along the minus strand of CM040425.1, from coordinate 148,888,622 downwards.
CCCAGTCCCTAACTCCCCCTGGGAGGCCCTCCAGCCTCTCCTATTTAAACCCCACCTCTCTCGGCCATGGAAGAGGTGCTGAACCAACCTTAAGGAAACTCTGCCAAAATCATTCCAGACCACTCTCCACACATAGAGCATTTGATTCCCACTGGATTCCAGCCCCAATTCCCTCCGAGTCGAGCTCGATTTTGAGTTCAAATTTCAGCGATAAAAACCGGGACACTTCTTCACAGTGAGCCAATCCCCAAATTGATTGGTCCTACACCTTCACCAGACCAAGAGAAGAAGTTTACCAGCAAAAGCCCCCTCACCAGGCCAGCCATTACTTCCAGCCTCCAAGCTTTGTGATCGGGCTTGGTCGAAATCATACCTAGACAATTCACCAGGCCAAGGGACTTCATCTGGAGCTTGCTTGGACCCAATCGGAGGTGACACAACTCTCAGATCGAAGCTTCACTTCTTTGAGCAAAGGTATGGACTCACTCTTCTTCCCGAGCTTACAAAGATTCTCTATTTAATTTGAGTCAATTTCAATACATGTTTACCATGTGGATGTGTTTGTCTCCTCAAGACGAATCCATAGAGCATAAGAACACGAAAATCCGTTGAGAATCAAGCGAGAAATTAGGGTTAGAAGGTTAACGGTCACGGGTGCACACCAGTCGTAGACGATGACTGGGAGCCGACGGATCAAGCGTGTATCGAGCGGACGGTCTGGATTGCGCTGGACAGTGCGATGGTACGTGAACTGCGGGGCCCTGGAGCGCTGAGTCGGATGGCGGCGCCGAATCAGAATACTACACCCGGCGTTTCGGAGATGCCTAGGTTGAGCTGGCGCCGCATGGATAAGTAGGAAATTACGGTATTTTTTTGATTTATTTAATTCCCTAAACTTCAAAAATGCATAACTTTGTGTAGGACAATCAGAAAAATAAAATAAAAATACCCTCTTGCTCAGTGAATAGAGGAGAATAATGTGGAAAAGAAATCATTTAATTTCATTGAGTATTTGTTTTTTAATAATTTATTTACTCTCTGCACATTTTCAATTCTCCATGCATGTATACAATTCACCATGGCATGAGACCATAGGGCTTTTGAAGCCTCTGAATTTGGGAACATTCCCTGAATTTTCCAAAGTCAGAGGCCACCCCTATGAAGAGTTATTGATTTTTCAATTCTAGGTTACTATTCTGAGTATTTTAATTCTAATAATTAGTATGTTGTGAAATAAATTCTAGGAAAATTTAGTGATGTTTCTTATGACCAGAGGACCCTAGGAAAAATGGCTTTTGAGTTAACTCTCTTGTAGTAACCCTAATTGGCTTAAACACCCAAAATGGAGCTTTAATTAATTAGAGCTAATCATACATCAAATTGACTTGAAATCAATTCTCCACTGATCTTTAGGATCAGAGGAACCCACCATAAAAGTTTGAAGTCAATTGGACTTGGTTAGCTCTATCAAATGGGTTGATTAAGCCATTTAGCCAAATTTGAACTTTAAAAATTCATAACTTTCAAAATACTTCTAAAAAATTCACCAAATTGGTTTTGGAGTCTCTCTGATATCAGGGGAATTTAACAAAATTAAAATTGCAATTTTCCAAAAAAAGTTGATTTTTTTGCATTATTTTAATATTTTAATAATTAAAAAATAATAAAAATCACAAAAATAATAAAATTCACCAAAATGTCACATTTTGAATTTTAATCACTTAGGAACAAACCCCATATTTTTCTTAAGTCTCTATGATGAGATATTAAATTTTAAAGCCCTAAGGTAATTTTAAAATTAAAAAAAGGTATTTTCTAGCATTTTAAAATAATTCTAATAAATCAAAGAAAAATCAGAAAATTATAAAAATTAGTTCTCTGGTTTCCTTGATATCAGAGAGATTTTTGGAAAATATAAAATTCATTTTTCAACCTTTATTTTATTTTTAAATTAATTAATACTCCAAAACTAAAAATAATTATAATAAAAATAATATAATTCAAAAAATCACCAAAATTGGTCCAAATGGTCCTTTGGTCATTAGGAATGTCTCATAATTTTCGTAAGGACAGAAACCTTCCATTGGTCATGTTATTAAATTTTCTTTGGAAATTCTTATTTTCCACCAAAAATAATTATATAAATAAATTAAATACAGAAAAATCACATTTTCTCCTCTATTGTCTTGATTGGCATATGAGTGAAGTCACATAGAAAATTGCAAATTCATTTATGCTTAATTTAGTGAGTTATGGAATTAGTAAGCATAAAGGGCAAAATGGTAATTAAAATTTTAACCTATAATTAAAAATTTTAGGTTTAATTAAAAGGATGGGTAAAACATTTGATACTAAGTTGATTTTGGATGTTTGAAACTTAGGTAATTAAAGGGTAGAAACCTACCTAACAATTTGAAAATAATTAAAATAAACCTTAATTAAATAATTAATTAAATTTAGAAGAATAATTAAAAATTAGAATTATTAAAATAGGGATATTAATAGGATGAAATTTATTCTTTAATCTAAGAATCCCTAAATTAATCACCTCAATAATATTCAATTCCTAATTAAAATGATAATCCAAATTCAAAACTTAAAATGCTTAATCTTTAAATTAAATTAAAATTTAAACATTTAAATTAAATTCTTTTAAAATTTCAATTAAATTAATACTATAACAATTAAAATTAAATCATCCCTAAAGCATAAAAAATAAAATATTAAATTAAAATTAAAAGAAAAATAATAAAATTAAATTAAAATTTAAATTAAATTAAAATTAAAAAAATAAAACCAAATTAAAATTTAAATTAAATTAAATTAAATTAAATTAAATTAAATCACATTAAATTAAATTAAAACATATTAAATTAAATTAAATCAAATAAAAAATAAAATCAAGTTAAAATAAAATTAAAATTAAATTAAATAAATAAAATTAAATTAAAATTAAAACTAAACCAAACCAAATTAAATTAAAATTAAATTAAATTGAATATAACATCACTTAAGACATAAAGAATTCAAAAATAAATCTAAAACAACTTGAACACTATTCCAAACATAAACCCATTAATTGAAATTAAATTAACTCACAAATCACTTGAACATTAATTTGCCCTCAAAAGCTCTTGTTGTCATGACTCCTAAATGGAGTGTTAAGTGAAGTATTACTTCACTCATAGGATATTCAAATGTCCTAGTTCACTGAGCAAGATAACAGAACTTGAACTCCTGGATAATTGATTCATTGTATAATTAAATTCTCTTGGACTTAAAATAATCCTAAATGTATTGAAAAGATGTTTAAGATTCATCTTAAGCACTTCCTCAGTACGATAGGATGTTTATAAGAATAACTGAACTTAATTGTTCTTTGATGAAGAAAATCGTCCTCAAACCAAAACACAAGAACCTAGACGTCATAGGAGATGACTAGCTATAGGATTAGGAACTTGGTAGAAAACCATAACCCTTCCCTTAGCTTTTCCTAGGAACTTGCTTTAAATGCTTAAATATTCTAAATTGTGTTTAAGTGTAGCCTGGGATGACGGGAAGACCCTCCAGGTACGCTTTTATTTTATTGCAATTTACCTTCTTGCAATTTACTTTATTGCAAATGCACTTACTTTTCTTGCATGATAAGCAACTGTTGCATGAAAACCCACACCTTTAGGATTGTCCCTAAAATTGAAACCAAAACTAAAATAAAAGTCATTACAAGATAAAATTCACCACCACAACATTTCAAAATATAAAACAACTCAAAATTTAATCACAAACTGAATACAAAACTACAATTATAACTAAATTAAAACGTCTTGTTGGATTATCGGGAATACCTCGGATGATGTAACCTACGTGTTGCTAACGGGATTTTCCACGGTCTAAATGAAAGTGTGGAACTCATTTAGTTGAGTTTAGCAAATTCATCTGGACTAAGTGAATCCGATAAAATTAACGATACCGGAAGGATGGAACCGTGGGATCTAAACCGGTGTTGTTATAATCAACTTTAAGATTTGTTTTAATTAAAACATAAAAAACACTTGGACTTTAAGATTTCTAAAACCACACTCCTCTCTTTTCTTTTGATTACAATCTTCTAAAACTAAACCCTCTGCAACAACAAGAAGCTCGGAGCATGGTGGGCAGCACGGCCATTGTCATCAGCAAAACCTAAGTTTACTTCAGCAAAACTTTCTTAGAATTAAATAACCAAGCCATAGAATTTCGAGGTAGTTTGCCTAGTGCAACATAAATCCTCAACCTTTTGTTAGGCATTCGCATTGCAAATTAATCCCTAAACAGTCTTAGGATTCCAAGGTAGTTGTTCGATACGACATAAACCCTCACATCTTTGATGCTACTTGTATGATCATGTCATACAAACATAAGTCCTAATCAATTAAAATTGGCAAGATCAAAACATTAAATAAACGTTAAGACTTTTCTAAATTCAAGCCAAATAATAGGATAGTCGGGAAATTACCGAAGTTCGCTTCGAATCTGTAATTTCTCCTACCTTTCTTCCTTTGAATTCCCAAAACAAAAAATGTTCCAAACTTGATCCTTTCTCTGTTGAGACTCTAAAATTCAATCCCTTGAAAACTTAAACTTTGAGATTCTTGAGAGCAGAACTACTGATTATTATCGAGAGTTTTCTTAGGTGATTCCCGTCGCTTAAGATGTAATTAACTATAGGGGCTTGCCCTTATAGGGAATTTTAAGAACCCGAGTAATATAAACCTCGTTTAATGTTTTCATATTAGCGGGGGAACTTATCGACTTGTAAAATTGGTTTGCGGACCAAACGGATGTCACAAATCTTCTAGTTTATTTAACCGAGCCCCATCATCAAGCAGTGTGTCTACTCTTCGGGATAGATACACGGTTTGTGGTGCGGTGCTCGTTTATATAAACTATTTGGGATGTGAGATCAGTTTGATTTCATATCTTAAAATCTTCAAATTTAAAAATTATTTTCAAAATCAAATACTACTTTTCAAATTATTTATTTAAATTAAATTAAAAATTCGCCGACAATTTCTGTAGGCGACTCCCTTTTCAAAATAAAACACATAACCTAAAAATATGTCGAGAACTTCTGGCGACTCCGCTGGGGATAATTCCTCTCTCCATTTTCATCAGATAGTTCTGCTTTCAAAAATAGGTAGTGTATCCATGTCCCTAGTGGATCAAACTACCCTTCTTTCCGTTGGAATACTATGTTCATTTCTACCTTGAACAAGTATAGCCAACATTGTCTCGGATTTAGGAGCCACTGTTTAGACACCCCTAAAGAGAGAGGTTCCGAGATCCTTTTACCTCATTCCTGAGGTGGGGTGGACCCCCAGTAGGTATTAGTTTAGGAGCAGTCTGGCGCCTTTTCCAGTTCCTAATCAATTCCTTTTACCCTTCGTACAACTCTCCTTCTTTTAATAATTCTCTGCCTTAAAGAACAAATCTTTTCGAAAAACAATTATCTAAATAAATTTTCTTTTAATACCACAAATACACTAAGATAAATGTAAATGTGTTCGGACTCTTTCTTTTGTGTCATAAATTTTACGACAAAAAGAAGCACGATTCGAGGACTAACACTTGGAATCTGCCCTACAGAAATGGAAGCCCCAAAACTGATCTTCTCTTTCGTCAACGGACTGGACATGGCTGTGTTCAAGGATGAACTGCCTGATAATGGAATCATTCGATTCGGACAAGGATTCTGGGTCACCGACATCAAAATCCCCAACGTCACTCTCTTTTCACTCACAAGCAAAGTACCGGAAACTGAGAAGCCGTTGATTGAGTTTAACCTTAAGTCAACTCATGAATTCCCTCCTCTGCAAAAGATTACAACCGAGAGGAGTATCGTTGTTCGTGAAGGACTCGTTGTTGCTACCCCCACTCGGTCTAGTTGTCTCTACACCTACCCCGGCTACGCCGTACTAAAGGGAAGGAAATTCAGAACTGTGATGAACTTGTTGCCATGGAGGGTACAGATCTTCCTGTAAAACCTTCTGTTTTTGAAATCGGGTCCAGCTCGAGAATTCCATCACTGACACGGACTCAGAGGAGGAACAGAAGTAGAAGGATTGCTAGAGAAGCCAGAGCTGCTGAAGTTGCTTTCCTGGAGGAAATCCTAGAACTGCCTGTGTATACACCGCTGCCTGAATACATACCAATTTTGGGAGGAAGTAGATTCCATCCCCTCTCCGCCGCAGAGGATGAAGAAAATGTCCACAAGATTGCTTCTGCATTGTCTCAGCCCGCATATTACAACGACAGCCATAAGAAAAGGGTTAGAATTACGCCATTTGCTCGACTGCAGACTGTGATAGAAAAGTTTGCAAAGAAAGAAAAATACCCTATATCGGAAATTTTAAGAAGAATAGGGCGGGTGCCAGCCAAGTCCCATCTTGGGCGGCGAGTAGAACCTGTTATCGCTGCGGAAAAGCCAAATAAGAGAATGAAAGCTAGTCCACCTGCCATTGTTTCAGGACTACAAATTAGGGAGGATACCACCTTCTAGCATTTGGCTGACAAACCATCCGGTCCTAGACCTTCTGCTGCTAGAAGGATGGTATGGCATCCCACTACCGGACAGTTAATATTAAAACAACAACCTGAGAAGGAAAGTCTCGTCAGGAGACTTGAGTCCGAAGAAAGTGCTACCACAGTAAAGGGGACTCATGAGAAGGAAACCCGACAGCTATCGCATGACAACTGCAAGGATGTACAGAAGAGACCACTAAAAGATGCTATGGAGAAGCTAAGAACTGATATTCGGTAATTAGCAAGAGAAAGAGAAGAAAAATTCAGAGATGAAGTCGACTCGTCAGAGTTCATGAATGATGAATATGCAGAAATTAACATGGTTGAAACACGAGCTTCGTCAGCTTCACAAGGTGCTCCTGCAGCCGCAGAAAGAGAGGAGCGAGAAGTAATGAGGATGCAGCTTCAGGAGAAAGATGATACGATCGCCCAAAAGGCAAAAAGGATTGAAGAGATGGCTGCAGCCCTAGCCACTCTCCAGAGTCAGGTTCAACCTCAAAGAGAAACACCCCCAGAAGTCATTCACATTGTAGAAGGAGGAAAGGAGATTACATGCATCAACGGGGATGATCAATTTAAAAAGGATGCAACACAAAGCATGATTCCAGAAAAGGATATCAAGAGCATGGTGGAACAGCAGGTGTGAGAAGCCTTGGCACAATCATAAAGCGGGACATCCATTCGGACGGGTAGACCTTACCCTGAAGAATTCGACGTTGTCTAATATCTGAAAGGCTTCGTACCACCTCTGTTCAAGACCTTTGATGGAACCAGAAACCCTCGGCAGCATATTGCACATTTTCGTGCCAGTTGTTGCAATGCCGGCGGAAGTGATGCTTTACTCTTCCGACGGCTTGTCGACGACTCGTCGAGGATCGCCTTTGATTGGTATGCGGAATTACCGAACGGTTCGGTGAAGACATTTTCGGAATTAGTGAACCTCTTCATCAAGCGATTTGCGGAGCTCAGCACCACATCAATATAGGTGATTTAGTGGTAGAGAAGCGTAAGCGAACGAAACTTTGGTGGACTACATACTTCGATGGAGGAATCTAAGTATGAAGTGTGAGCTACGGCTACAAGAACAACATGCAGTCGGCATTTTACTGAAGAGCATTCATGGCCCGATAGCACTTCTCCTCAAGGGATTTACTATTAAGACTTTCGAGAAGTTGTTAAGCAAGGCCGGAAGCTTGCAAGAGGAGGCGAAGCAATTAAGTTTCACCGACAAAAAAGACAAATAAAAGCCCTTGAAAACTTTTGAAAAGAAGTCTGGGATCGTCGCAGCAGTCGATAAAGGCAAGCAGCCAATACAAATACCGCCAGAACGACCGCAACAAATTCAACAGAATTACCAGCAACCCTGACCCAGCTATCAGTCATCTCAACAGTATGAACAACCGCCTCGTCCACAACGTACGTTAAGGAAGCTTTTGAGCAGGGAGTGTCCGTTCAAGAATGAGGCAGTGCCAAAAATGTTCCGCAGTCTGATGAAGACTCCAGATTTCCAATCGCTGAGCCTAAGAAACCGGAAGAAGTCGACAAGAAAGGTGATCCCAACTTTTGCCCTTACCACCGGTTGCTTGGACACAAGATAGAAGACTGTATTACCTTCAAAAGTTTGCTCAACAACAATCTTCGAAAAGGGAATATAACGATCCCGAAGGAATACATGAAGGAACCCTAGAAAGGAGGTTCTGTCAATGTTATCTCGACATATCTCATTGTTTCGATAGATCCCTATGCGACTGATGATGGATGGACTACCGCTTAGACAAAGTCTTCGAAGAAGATTTTGGATCACATCCAAACCACTTCGGTGCGAGCCTCAATTCAGAGTTCGAAACCTATCAAGTCGGCATTATCACTTGCGATAGAAGAACCACCTCAACAAGAGACGATTAAAGAAAAGAAGAAAATTGATGAAGAAGAGAAGACCGAGGCTCCTGAGGCTAGACTAGGGGCTGCCTATCCTAGGATAGTTGTTTCCGATTCGGGGGAGAAATCCCTCGAACCTCAGACTCGTATGATTATCTCGCTAACTCCGGTGGGATCTTATAATGATAAGGGTTATGGCGTTGGCTACGTTTTGATCGTTTCTAACGATTACGTAACTAGCGACAACCAACCTAATCCGGACATCGATTCCGATACAAGTGACAATTCTCAAATCATACACAATCTCGAAGATCACAATGACAAAGAAGACATCCACCAAGGAGGCTATGAGAGTTCAACAAGCAATGAATCTATTTGCGAGTTTCGAGGAGCTCTAGTCACAATAGAGTTAGAGCCTTCAGACTCTGAAGCTAATCCAGAAGAACCTGTCATTCCTATTCAGGAGGAGATACCAGCAAGCTCACTACTAGATTCAGGAGAAATTACAGAAGTCAACTTAAGAAGTGGAAGAGTGCTACCTCCGAGAATGGGTCCAAAGGACAAAGGAAAGCAGGTGGTTGTTTAGGAAGAACCAACCCCGGCAGAAGAAATACCCATTCGAGAAGAAATCGAGACACATGGAAATAAAGTGGACTACAACGTGCTAGCCCATCTTAGGAAACTACGGGCCAAACTAAGCATCTACGACGCTCTCATCTTATCAAAGGAGATGAGAGAAGCACTGATCAAGGCCTTACTTGATCCAGAAAATTGCTTAGCTCAAATGACCGGAGATTCCTTGGATGAGGTTTGCTCGTTAAAGGAACATCAAGGTGTTACCTTCATGGACAATGACCTACTACTTGGGACAGCAGATCACAACCGACTGTTGTACATTTCAGTTACAATTGGGAAGTTTACACTCTCCAGAGTATTAGTGGATCCAGGAGCATCAATCAATATAATGAATCTTCGAACGCTAGCATACTTGGAAATTGTTGCTCGCGAGCTCGAAGCGGACAAAATGTTATTAAGAGGATTCAACCAGAAAGGAGAAAGAGCCCTCGGATCGATAACACTGCTAATGAAGACAGGTGACTTAGAAAAGACAACCGCGAAATTTCACATAATTGATTCAGAAACGTCATTCAACGCTCTACTGGGCCGACCATGGATACATGAGAACCGGATGGTACCATCATCTCTACATCGGTGCATCAAATACTACGATGGAGGGGAACGAGTGCATCAAAGGTGACTTACAACCATTCTCTCGTACATGAAATTGGAATCCATGAAGATGCGGCTTATTACGCACCTCCCAAGAAAACAATCTTCTCCAGAGATACCATAACCAATGAAGCAAAGGAAGTTCGGGACGACGAAGAACCTGAAGTTCTAGTCCAACAGTCACTCACCACTCCCTTACGGCGAGATGGTGAAGGTTTCTCCACAACTCGCATCCGAGGTCGAGGCCGGGGACGAGGTCGTGGCAGAGACGTTAAGACAGTTGGACAGAGGAAACCAGCCATCAATGTTGATTGGGAAGATAGTTCTGAAGAAGAAAAAGAGATCAAGCAAGAAGCAGCGACAATAAGTCGGAAGAAGCCGCAATTCAGGATCTCTCTCGAAGATGAAAAGAATGAGGAATATAAATCGATGTATGAGAAGATTAACCACTATGTACATACTATGACCCTGAACCCGATCCATTCTAATAAGATCGAGGGTATGGTGGTCAAGGAGGTACGTAGCGGCGGTGCAAAGCCCATCAAATTCTACCGTGGTGCTCCTTCCTTCAAAACTAAAAATAATGTACAATTTGAAGATGCTACTTCATCGGAATTAATGGAATTACCTTTTGAGTGGTACTCTCCCTGTGTTCAAAATTTAATTCAGCGTGGTTTCTTACCTCGACAATGGATAAAAGGCCAATCACAACATTTTGAAAATTTATGGAATAACTCCTGTCGTCCACCCAATTCAAAACATGGTCTCGGATTCGGCACAGTAGGATCAGTTGATGATACTAAATTTTGCTTGGTTGTCACTTGCGAGTCTAATGGAAACTGCATGGAAACTACAGAAGAATTTGAAGATTTACAAATTGGAAATGCTCCACCAGAGTTCAAAGAAGAGATCAAATCTACAATAGATGAGTTAATGGAAGTTAACTTATGTACTAGCGAAGAGCCTAGACCTACCTTTGTTAGCTCCTTACTCAATAAAGAAGACTCCGAAGAAATAATCAAGTTATTAATGGAATTTAAAGACTGTTTTGCTTGGAGCTACGATGAGATGCCAGGATTAGCTCTAGAGGTCGCAGTCCATAAGCTAGGAATGGATCCTACTTATGTTCCAGTCAGACAAGGTCCCAGAAGAATGCGTCAAGAAATTGAACAACAAGTCATAGCTGAAGTTAAAAAGCTAATAGACGCTAAATTTTTCTGTGAAGAACAATACCCGACTTAGTTAGCCAATGTGGTTCCAGTCAGGAAGAAGAATGGTCAGATCCGAATTTGTGTGGATTTCAGAGATTTAAACAAGGCATGTCCAAAAGATGAATTCCCTCTACCGATCCCAGAATTAATGATCAACATTGCTTCAACACATGAAATATTCTCATTCATGGATGGATCTTCAGGATACAACCAGATAAAATGGCTCCAGAAGATGAAAAACTTACAGCATTCAGAACGTTGATTGGAGTATATTGCTACATAGTGATGCCATTCAGACTGCAGAACGCAGGAGCAACATACCAGAGAGCAATGAAAAGAATTTTTTATGATCTCATCCACAATCAAGTCAAATGCTACGTGGACGATGTGGTCATTAAAAGCAAAGTAAAGGAAAACCACTTGTATGATTTGAGAATTATTTTCGAACGATTAAGACAATTTAACCTTAAGATGAATCCCTTAAAATGCGCCTTCGGCGTCACCTCAGGGAAATTCTTAGGATTCGTTGTCCGACATCGTGGAATTGAAATAGACCAGTAAAAGATTAAAGCTATCTTAGAAATGCCGCCTCCCAAAACCTTAAAACAACTACGATCTTTTCAAGGGAAGCTAGCATATCTTCGACGCTTTATCTCGAACTTGTCAGGTAGGTGTCAGCCTTTCTCGGCATTATTTAAAAAGGACGCCAAATTTATTTGGGAAGAGAAATGCCAGAAGGCCTTTGAGGACATTAAACAATATTTAATGACACCTCCTGTCTTAGCAGCCCCAGTCTCGAGTAGACCGTCGATACTTTATACCGCGGCTTTAGACGACTCACTCGGAGCCTTGTTAGCCCAGGTCAATGATGAGGGTAAAGAAAATGCTCTTTACTACCTAAGCCGTCGTTTACTTCCGACAGAAATAAAGCATCCCACAATTGAAAAGCACTGTTTGGCCCTGATCTTTGCCGCTCAAAAGCTCAGGCACTACATGCTTTCTCATAAGGTCAATCTGATCTCGAAATTTAATCCATTGCAATACTTGATGACCCGTCCAACGCTTTCTGGCAGACTTGCCAGGTGGTCAATGATATTATTGCAATTCGATATAAATTTCGTGCCTCTTTGTGCCGTAAAGGGACAAGTCCTAGCGGACTTCCTCGCAGCACACCCTTTGCCGGCAGAATCTCCTCTCAATGACGACTTGCCAGATGAACAAATAATGAGCTTAGAAGACCCGGATGATCGACGTTGGGAATTATATTTCGATGGAGCATCTTCAGCACACAAAGATGAAGAATTGCAAGTGATAGTGCCCGGTAAGGATGGAATCCGACTAATCTTTATAACACCGGAGCGGGGGATGTTAAGATACTCCTACCACTTAACAAAGCCATGTACAAACAACGAAGCAGAATACGAAGCTCTCGTAACAGGACTGGAATTAACTATTCAAATGGGGATAACAAACATCAACATCTACGGGGATTCGCAGTTAATCATTCAACAGATCGCTGGACAGTACAGAATTTTAAAGCCAAGACTCGAGCAATACTTCCAGTATGCCATACGGTTGTTGGAACGGATTCCGAATGTGACAATCTACAAAATTCCAAGAAATGAAAACGCTTTAGCAGATGCGTTAGCCCGCCTAGCAAAAGAATTTGCCTACTTGCAAGATGAATCAGTGGACGTGTCAGTTCAAGGACGACGGGTCCTATCACAGCTCGACATGGATATGATACACAAATCGGAAAAAGAAGAAGAATCAGTTGCACCAGTGACAGAAAACACAGAAGATTGGCGAGAACCATTAATAAACTACCTGAAAACAGGAAAATTACCAGACGATAGGTCGTTAGCCCATCAGATCAAGAAAAGAACTCTGTCCTACGCATTCATAAACAACACGTTATACAGAAGGTCTTTCGATCAAATGTGGCTAAGGTGCCTAAGCGGGTCCGAGGCCGGTGAAATTGTTAAAGAGGTGCATCCGGGACTCCGTGGCGCTCGACGGTCGGGTCCGAAGATGAAAATGAAAATTAAAAGACTAGGGTACTATCGGCCCTCGATGATGACGGATCGCATGAAAATCGCCAAGAGCCGTCACCAATGCCAAGTGCACGGAGTGGTTCTACACCAACCTCCAAATGTGCTACATCCGACAATTGCGTCGTGGCCATTTGAATGTTGGGGCACAGATATAGTGGGTCCAATAGAACCACCATCTTCAAAAGGACATCGCTTCATTCTTGCGGCTACAGATTACTTTTCCAAATGGGCAGAGGCAGTTCCACTCAGAGAAGTGAAAGCACACCACGTGCTACAGTTTTTCAAGAACCAAGTTTTCTACCGTTTCGGAGTGCCGCACAGGATCATTTCAGATAATGGGTCAGTATTCAGAAGCACACAAATCAACAATTTTGTCGTGAAACACGGAATCGACTGGCGGTATTCAACAGTTTACTATCCAAGAGCAGACGGCCTGTCTGAGGCTTATAATAAAACTCTCGTTCAAATTTTAAAGAAAACTTTGGACGATAATAAGAGAAATTGACACGAGAAGTTATTAGAAGCCTTATGGGCCTACCGGACAACCTTCAGAACTCCTACTCAAGCTACACCTTATGCTCTAGTGTATGGGTCCGAGGCAGTGTTACTCTTATAGGTCCAGACCTTCCTTCACTCGTAATTGCAGCTTGCAAACAAAATCACGACGAAGAGAATGTCAAATTACGACTAGAGAAATTAGAAAGCCCGGAAGGGAAAAGACTTGCAGCGCGACAGAGATTTAGAACTATACCAAGCTAAGATGGTTCAAGCCCATGACAGACTGGTCCGCCCAAGAACCTTCAAAGTTGGTGACTTAGTTCTCGTTCTCAAGAGACCTATTCTTGCACACCGCAAGATAGGAGGAAAATTTGAACCCACTTGGGAAGGACCATTTTTGGTTGAGGCAGTCTACTCAGGAGGCTCTTAGCAGCTAATGAATTGCCAAGGAGAACGACATATGCTTCCGATTAACGGACGGTACTTGAAGAAGTATTACGCTACCTGATGTTTCAAAGGAATTAATTCTTCATCCCTAGAAGCACGGGCGAAGTAATTACTTATGACTGGGTCCGAACCCAAAAATAATAAAAAATGTGTTAAAATAAATAAAATCATGATAATAAAGTCTTCCTTATTCTCTCTTCCAAATAAAAATCTTTTTTCCGATCTTTTCCCACTTCATTCCTGTTGAATTTCAAAATATAAAAGGATTAAATTAAAAAAAAGAAGAAAGAAAATTTTGTCTCTAATAAACTTTTTCTTAATGTTCTTGTTCTTAGTACAGCCCCTGATCCTTTTCCTTGTCTTTTCACAGGGAAATGTCTAACGGGCGGTTGGTCCTGAACTTTAGAAATGGCGTAAGCCTTGCACTCGATGAAAAGAGGATAAAAGATGGAGCGATAATAGAGATTGACTCAGACTTCGCACCAGCAGGCCTGCAATACGAGGAAAGTGACTGGGTCCCAGTTTACCGAAAGGAACCGCCCGGTCGGACAAGAATGAAAGTAGGTGGCCAAAGCCACCAACCCGGCGAAGCAAGAAAAGGAAAACAAACACCGAGGAGGATAAGAGAATCAAGTCCGTAGTCACTACGGCGGAGGGCGAGCTTGTCGGCGCCGCGTCCACGAAATTCGGGAAGTACGAAGAGCTACTCTCACGAGCAACTCGGCGAAGAAATAAAAATCGCCGTATCCGCAAGATGTTAACTAAACTAGCGACGGACCGATGCTACGAGGCGATCGCTACTACCAATGCATATACTTCGAGGATACCGGTTCACCGACGACTCGAAGAAAGGAGGCCGGCTACGAGGATAACGAAGAGACCGGGGAAATCTCCGGAAGATCAGAAGAAGGAAGGCTATCACGCCACCAGATAAAGCCACCAGTAATGCATGACCTTGTTGCAGAAGCAACCCCGGAGGATGTCCCGACAGAGACCATCCACGAGGAGCCGAGGTATGCAGGAGAACGCGAAGGGATTGAGCCATATATCCCACAGTACGTCACCAGGCCTCTCCATTTGCAGATTATTCCAGAATACGAGCTAGAAAGAATGCAGAATGTCGAGAAGCAAACTTTTGAATACTTCGAGAGAATTAGAGGCAGGAGGATCAATATACTAGAAGGCCTCGAGCTACATACAAACGTGTTCTCAGAATACGAACAACAACAAATCATGGACTGCATCCGGGATTTGAAAAGAATGGGTCGAGCAGGCCACCTAAGAGAAAACACTTACTCGGAACCCCGGAGATGGATGCCAGGGAAAGGAAGAATTACCATACAATGTGGATGCTGCTACAACTTCACAGAAGACAGGAAGGGAAACCCACCGGGAATACTCCGTCATGGCAAGGTAGATCCAATGCCATTGGTCATCAAAAGGATGGTAAAGAGAATGATAACATGGAGGGTACTGCCAGCGGATTGCATACCCAACAGTTGCATCATTAACATCTACAAGCGAGGCGATCGCATACCCCCGCACATAGATCACCACGACTTTGTCGGACCTTTCGCACGTTTCTTTTCGAACGAGTGTAATATCATGTTCGGATCCGACCTTCTGGATAGCGAGCCCGGTGTGAGTTCCGAGGGCCAGTAAAGATACAATTACCGGTAGGTTCCGTCATGATACTAAAGGGCAACGGAGCATATGTCGCTAAACATTGCATACCAGGAGTACCAATGAAGCAGATCTTAGTTACTTTCAGAAGGATGGATGACAGAAAAGCACCTTACCACTTCCAGCCAGACCCAGAGCTACAGAGCCTCCGGCCTTACGAGCTGTGAGTTACATGGAAAATATCACACCTCCAACGTACATCCATACGACATCCTTGCCAAGGATGGCTTGGATGGATCGACCATGCACGTCACCATTCAGACATGGATTTCTGACAGATGCCTTTTTGGATGGATCGACAAAGATCATACATAGTCCGTTTTGAGTCTACATGGATTGTATGAGATGTATTCCAGATCAAGTTGTATTATATATCTTCGACATGATTGGAATGAAAGTGACCATGTCACATTTTGGCCTTCACCTCTTTTGTGCAAATTGACTAGGAAACGACATTAAAGTTAAATGAACTTCTAACAAATAATAGAAAAGAAACAAAAAGAATAAAAGAAAACTTTCCTTAAAAATCTAAAAATAATGATGAACGCCAAATTCACATGAACATTAAATGAACGATAAGGCAAATTTGAATTGTTAAAGGACAAACAAAATGAACAAAAATTTTAAATCAAATCTCAATCAAATTTCAAATTCAATCTTCCAGATCTCAAATCAAATCTCAATCAAATTTCAAATTCAATCTTCTAGATCTCAAATCAAATCTCAATCAAATTTCAAATTCAATCTTCCAGATCTTAAATCAAATCTCAATAAAATTTCAATTTCAATCTTCCAGATCTCAAATTACATTAAAGTCAAACTTTTGGGGTTGAGGATTTTACATCTGAGACTGCATTGCTTTAGGTTCTTTCCCTATCGTAATGAAATACATCAAAGTTAAACTTTTGAGGTTGAGGATTTTACATCCGAGACTGCATTGCTTTACGATTCTTCCCCTATCGCAATGAAATACATCAAAATCAAACTTTTGGGGTTGAGGATTTTACATCCGAGACTGCATTGCTTTAGGATTCTTTCCCTATCGCAATGAAATAAATCAAAACTCAAATTCTTGGGGTTGAGAATTTTACATCCGAGACTGCATTGCTTTAGGATTCTTTCCCTATCGCAATGAAATACATCAAAGCTCAAATTCTTGGGGTTGAGGATTTTACATCCGAGACTGCATTGCTTTAGGATTCTTTCTCTATCGCAATGAAATACATCAAAACTCAAATTCTTGGGGTTGAGGATTTTACATCCGAGACTGCACTGCTTTAGGATTCTTTCCTTATCCCAATGAAATACATCAAAACTCAAATTTTTGGAGTTGAGGATTTCACATCCGAGACTGCATTGCTTTAGGATTCTTTCCCTATCGCAATGAAATACATCAAAACTCAAATTCTTGGGGTTGAGGATTTTACATCCGAGATCGCATTGCTTTAGGATTCTTTCCCTATTGCAATGAAATACATCAAAACTCAAATTCTTGGGGTTGAGGATTTTACATCCGAGACTGCATTGCTTTAGGATTCTTTCCCTATCGCAATGAAATACATCAAAACTAAAATTCTTGGGGTTGAGGATTTTACATCCGAGACTGCATTGCTTTAAGATTCTTTCCCTATCGCAATGAAATACATCAAAACTCAAATTCTTGGGGTTGAGGATTTTACATCCGAGACTGCATTGCTTTAGGATTCTTTCCCTATCGCAATGAAATACATTAAAGTCAAACTTTTGGGGTTGAGGATTTTACATCCGAGACTGCATTGCTTTAGGATTCTTTCCCTATCGCAATGAAATACATCAAAATCAAACTTTTGGGGTTGAGGATTTTACATCCAATACCGCATTGCTCTGAGATCTCTCCTCATTGCAATGATTCAATCCGATAAATTCAATTTTCTGATGAGGTTGAAGATGTCACATCTAAAACCACAAAATTCCAATTTTTCATTTCAAGTTCAAATCCCTTCAAATTAATCTTAACAAAACTTTAATCTAAATTGAAACTCAAAATGAAATCTGAATCGAAACTTAAACTGAAACAAAAACTTAAACTGAAACAAAATGAAACCTAAATCGAAATTCCCCAAGATCATGTGATTTGGGATTCACCTCCTTTCCCTTTCCCAGCGAGAGTTCAGGAATCTCCAATCTCAGAGATATACTTGACACTCCCCAGCGGAAATTCTTTAATTTCGTCCTAAGTTTGTCACTTGGATATCTGTGTTGGTTTCGTTGATCTTTTCGGTCAACGCCAATACACGCGGTGTGCTTGGTTATCACACCACACCTATTGGGGGTCCATTTGTTGACCTTATTTTTGATGAGGTCTTCTCTTCTCTCTTTAGTACTTAGGATCTAGCCTTAGGCTTTTCCTTTTACTATCCTAGAGGATTAGAATTGGGACCCACCACTTAGAAATTCAAATCACTTCTTAACTCCCTGCAAACTCCACAAACTTGATTGTAGACCCCTAATCACCTAGAGGGTTGAGATCAAATGTGGAAGTTTAAAGGATGAGTTCCTGTAGGACTCTTTGGCCTTAGGACTGCCCTGGGTGGCCTGGTCTGGTGAGGGCTGACTTACACACACACTACACTTATACACTACACTTTCACACACCTCCTAAAACCACACCCATACCCAACTTGACCTCCTGACTCATGTAGGTGATTCACATGGATGGTCCTTAACCCCTAAGCCCTTGGCTAAGAGGGTTAGGAACAACATAGTGAATGCCTCAAACGAGTCCCTTCATGGCTCATGTGGGCTTGATATGGCTTCATGGCTCAACCCAAAATTGTTCCATTCCACTTACATTTACCCAAACTTCAATTTTCCAAATTTTCAATTTTTGACCCCGGGGACCCTACACCCGCCTAGCTTACCCAAAACCCTTGAAATTAACCATATTTTTCAAAAAAAATCTCCAAACCACCCAAAATTCCTCAAGACCAATTCCAAACATTCCCACATTACTCAAATTGATCATCCATAGCCAAAAATACCAAAAATTCCAAAAATACCTCCCAATACCCTCCAAATACCCAAAATGCCCCTCTTGACCCAAAAATCCAAAAATTCATAAAATTCCCAGAAAATTTCAGAAAATCCCAAATATTCCCAATTTCATTTTGTCCAACTACACCATGGGCCAATTTTGTCAATTTACCCCACTTTTATCAAAATCCCCAATTTGACCCATTTTAACCCAAAGTGAACCCAATGTCAAACCAAACCTACCCAATTGACCCAAATTCTGGTCCAATTCAATTCTAAACTTCAATTCAACATCCCCAACACTAATATAGACCAAATCCAAGTCCAATTTGATTGGCATTTGAATCCAATTTCACTTTGGACCTTAAAGCCCAATTTGGACCCAAAACCCAAACCTAACCCAAATAAGCCCAAACCCCAAAATCAAAACCCAACCAAAGTCAAAACCTCTTTGAAACACTCCCATAAACATTTCCCAACATTAATTTTACATTAATTTCAACCCTAGCCAAACATTGGCCCAAATTAGCCCAATTTGACTTACATTGGCCCATGTACCAAATGAACCCAAATCCAACCCAATTCAAGCCCAAACCACCTCAAATTTATTCCAAATCACTCATGAAACATCCTTAAACCAAGATCAACAATTATTTGGCCCAAGACTTTACCAAACTTTCATCCTAAAGTCCATTTTAAAATCCAAAAGCCCACTTCCCTAAACCATTTTAAAAGCCCATCTTCACTAAATTTCAAAGGCCCAAAATTCATACAAAGCCCATATGACACTCTTCTTCATCATGACTTCAATTAAAACCACCCCTAAAGTTCCAATCAAATATAAATTTATTCTAAATCAAGTTTCATGTTAACCTCTCATTCATTTATCAAAAAATGCCAAAATCCATTTTCATACAAGTAAGCCAAGCTATGTGCAAGCCATGAAGCCATGAATGAGCCACATGGAAGCCATGAAAGCCCCTTTACATGTCACCAAGCTATCTTGGGCAAATGGAGGAGGTGCTTTCCATATTCCCTTAAGATGATTAACCATTTTCATGTCTCCCCTAAACCATGTTTAATCCTAATTGTACTTGGATTGTGACTTGACCCCACTAATCAAGCTGAGCCAAATCACTTTCTCTTCAGCCTAAACCAAGTCTTGGGTGGTGCACCTAGCCCAAAAGGATGGGTTGACCAAAATCAAGCCAAAATGGCCTCTCCCCATACCATTTTAATCCAAGCCCTTTACACATGTCCATGGCCAATTGACTGCACAAACCTCCAGCCCTGACCCACCTGGACCTGAGGGTGACCCATGCCTGCCGGCCGCACCGCCTGGGTCGCCGGAAAATGCCATGGCAGAGGCATTGGAAGGAGCCAAGCATTAAAATTCTCCCTTGCCAAGAGCAGCTGATCCCAGTCCCTAACTCCCCCTAGGAGGCCCTCCATCCTCTCCTATTTAAACCCCACCTCTCTCGGCCATGGCAGAGGTGCTGAACCAACCTTGAGGAAACTCTGCCAAAATCATTCCAGACCACTCTCCACACATAGAGCATTTGATTCCCACTGGATTCCAGCCCCAATTCCCTCCAGCTGAGCTCAATTTTGAGTTCAAATTTCAGCATAAAAACCAGGACACTTCTTCACAGTGAGCCAATCCCCAAATTGATTGGTCCTACACCTTCACCAGACCAAGAGAAGAAGTTTACCAGCAAAAGCCCCCTCACCGTGCCGACCATTACTTCCAGCCTCCAAGCTTTGTGATCGGGCTTGGTCGAAATCATACCTAGACAATTCACCAGGCCAAGGGACTTCATCTGGAGCTTGCTTGGACCCAATCGAAGGTGACACAACTCTCAGATCGAAGCTTCACTTCTTTGAGCAAAGGTATGGACTCACTCTTCTTCCCGAGCTTACAGAGATTCTTTATTTAATTTGAGTCAATTTCAATACATGTTTACCATATGGATGTGTTCGTCTCCTCAAGACGAATCCATAGAGCATAAGAACACGAAAATCCGTTGAGAATCGAGTGAGAAATTTGGGTTAGAAGGTTGACGGTCACTGGTGCACACCAGTCGTAGACGATGACTGGGAGCCGTCGGATCAAGCGTGCATCGAGCGGACGGTCTGGATTGAGCCGGACAGCGCGATGGTACGTGAATCGCGGGGCCCTGGAGCCCTGAGTCGGATGGCGACACCTAATCAGAAGATGACACGCGGCGTTTCGGAGATGCCTAGGTTGAGCTGGCGCCGCGTGGATAAGTAGGAAATTAGGGTATTTTTTTATTTATTTAATTCCCTAAACTTCAAAAATGCATAACTTTGTGTAGGAAAATCAGAAAAATAAAATAAAAATACCCTCTTGCTCAGTGAACAGAGGAGAATAATGTGGAAAAGAAATCATTTAATTTCATTGAGTATTTGATTTTTAATAATTTATTTACTCTTTGCACATTTTCAATTCTCCATGCATGTATACAATTCACCATGGCATGAGACCATAGGAGCTTTGAAGCCTCTGAATTTGGGAACATTCCTTGAATTTTCCAAAGTCAGAGGCCACCTCTATGAAGAGTTATTGATTTTTCAATTCTAGGTTAGTATTCTGAGTATTTTAATTCTAATAATTAGCATGTTATGAAATAAATTCTAGGAAAATTTGGTGATATTTCTTATGATCAGAGGACCCTAGGAAAAATAGTTTTTGAGTTAACTCACTTGTAGTAACCCTAATTGGCTTAAACACCCAAAATGGAGCTTTAATTAATTAGAGCTAATCATAAATCAAATTGACTTGAAATCAATTTTTCACTGATCTTTAGGATCAGAGGAACCCACCATAAAAGTTTGAAGTCAATTGGACTTGGTTAGCTCTATCAAATGGGTTGATTAAGCCATTTAGCCAAATTTGAACTTTAAAAATTCATAACTTTCAAAATCCTTTTCAAAAATTCACCAAATTGGTTTTGGAGCATCTCTGATATCAGACGAATTTAAGAAAATTAAAATTTTAGTTTTCCAAAAAAGTTGATTTTTTGCATTATTTTAATATTTTAATAATTAAAAAATAATAAAAATCACAAAAATAATAAAATTCACCAAAATGTTACATTTTGAATTTTAATCACTTAGAAACAAACCCCATATTTTTCTTAAGTCTCTATGATGAGATATTAAATTTTAAAGCCCAAAGGTAATTTTAAAATTAAAAAAATGTATTTTCTAGCATTTCCTCTAAAATAATTCTAATAAATAAAAAAAATTAGAAAATTTTAAAAATTGTTTCTCTAGTTTACTTGATATCAGAGAGATTTTTGGAAAATATAAAATTCATTTTTCAACCTTTATTTTATTTTTAAATTAATTAATACTCCAAAACTCAAAATAATTATAATAAAAATAATATAATTCAAAAAATCACCAAAATTGGTCCAAGTGGTCCTATGGTCATTAGGAATGTCCCATAATTTTCTTAAGGATAGAAACCTTCCCTTCATCATGTTATTAAATTTTCCTTCGAAATTCTTATTTTCCACCAAAAATTATTATATAAATAAATTAAATACAGAATAATCACATTTTCTCCTCTATTGTCTTGATTGACATATGAGTGAAGTCACATAAAAAATTGCAGATTCATTTAAGCTCAATTTAGTGACTTATGGAATTAGTAAGCATAAAGGGCAAAATGGTAATTAAAATTTTAACCTATAATTAAAAATTTTAGGTTTAATTAAAAGGATGGGTAAAACATTTGATACTAAGTTGATTTTGGATGTTTGAAACTTAGGTAATTAAAGGGTAGAAACCTACCTAACAATTTGAAAGTAATTAAAATAAACCTTAATTAAATAATTAATTAAATTTGGAAGAATAATGAAAAATTAGAATTATTAAAATAGGGATATTAATAGGAAGAAATTTATTCTTTAATCTAAGAATCCCTAAATTAATCACCTCAATAATATTCAATTCCTAATTAAAATGATAATCCAAATTCAAAACTTAAAATGCTTAATCATTAAATTAAATTAAAATTAAAACATTTAAATTAAATTCTTTTAAAATTTCAATTAAATTAATACTATAACAATTAAATTTAAATCATCCCTAAAGCATAAAAAATAAAATATTAAATTAAAATTAAAAGAAAAATAATAAAATTAAATTAAAATTTAAATTAAATTAAAATTAAAGAAATAAAACCAAATTTAAATTTAAATTTAAATTTAAATTAAATTAAATTAAATTAGATTAAATTAAATTAAATTAAATCACATTAAATTAAATTAAAACATATTAAATTAAATTAAATCAAATCAAAAATAAAATCAAGTTAAAATAAAATTAAAATTAAATTAAATAAATAAAATTAAATTAAAATTAAAACAAAACCAAACCAAAGTAAATTAGAATTAAATTAAATTAAATTGAATTGAATATAACATCACTTAAGACATAAAGAATTCAAAAATAAATCTAAAACAACTTGAACAATATTCCAAAATTAAACCCATTAATTGAAATTAAATTAAATCACAAATCACTTGAACATTAATTTACCCTCAAAAGCTCTTGTTGTCATGACTCCTAAATGGAGTGTTAAGTGAAGTATTACTTCACTCATAGGATATTCAAATGTCCTAGTTCACTGAGCAACATAACAGAACTTGAACTCCTGGATAATTGATTCATTGTATAATTAAATTCTCTTGGACTTAAAATAATCCTAAAAGTATTGAAAAGATGCTTAAGATTCGTCTTAAGCACTTCCTCAGTACGATAGGATGTTTATAAGAAAAATTGAACTTAATTGTTCTTTGATGAATAAAATCGTCCTCAAACCAAAACACAAGAACCTAGACGTCATAGGAGATGACTAGCTATAGGATTAGGAACTTGGTAGAAAACCATAACCCTTCCCTTAGCTTTTCCTAGGAACTTGCTTTAAATGCTTAAATATTCTAAATTGTGTTTAAGTGTAGCCTGGGATGATGGGAAGACCCTCCAGGAACGCTTTTATTTTATTGCAATTTACCTTCTTGCAATTTACTTTATTGCAAATGCACTTACTTTTCTAGCATGATAAGAAACTATTGCTTGAAAACCCACACCTTTAGGATAGTCCCTAAAACTGAAACCAAAACTAAATTAAAAGTCATTACAAGATAAAATTCTCCGCCACAACATTTCAAAATATAAAACAACACAAAATTTAATCACAAACAGAATACAAAACTACATTTATAACTAAATTAAAACGTCTTATTGGATGATCTGGAATACCTCGGATGATGTAACCTACGTGTTGCTAACGGGATTTCCCATGGTCTAAATGAAAGTGTGGAACTCATTTAGTTGAGTTTAGCAAATTCATCTAGACTAAGTGAATCTGATAAAAATAATGATACCGGAAGGATGGAACCGTGAGATCTTAACCGGTGTTGTTATAATCAACTTTAAGATTTGTTTTAAGTAAAACATAAAAAACACTTGGACTTTAAGAATTTTAAAACCAAACTCCTCCCTTTTCTTTTGATTACAATCTTCTTAAACTAAACCCTCTGCAACAACAAGAAGCTCGGAGCATGGTGGGCAGCACGACCATCGTCATCAGCAAAACCTAAGTTTACTTCAGCAAAACTTTCTTAGAATTAAATAACCAAGCCATAGGATTTCGAGGTCGTTTTCCTAGTGCAACATAAATCCTTAACCTTTTGTTAGGCATTCGCATTGCAAATTAAGCCCTAACCAGTCTTAGGATTCCGAGGTAGTTGTTCGATACGACATAAACCCTCACATCATCGAGGCTACTTGTATGATCATGTCATACGAACATAAGTCCTAATCAATTAAAATTGGCAAGATCATAACATTAAATAAATGTTAGGACTTTTCTAAATTAAAGCCAAATAGTAGGATAGTCGGCAAAATTATCGAAGTTCGCTTCGAATCTGTAATTTCTCCTACCTTTCTTCCTTTGAATTCCCAAAACAAAAATGTTCTAAACTTGATCCTTTCTCTATTGAAACTCTAAAATTCAAACCCTTGAAAACTTAAACTTTGAGATTCTTGAGAGCAGAACTACTGATTATTATCGAGAGTTTTCTTAGGTGATTACCGTCACTTAAGATGTAATTAACTATAGGGGCTTGCCCTTATAGGGAATTTTAAGAATCCAGGTAATATAAACCCTGTTTAATGTTTTCATATTAAGCAGGGGAACTTGTCGGCTTATAAAATTGGTTTGCAGACCAAACGGATGTCACAAATCTTCTAGTTTATTTAACCGAGCTCCATCATCAAGCAGTGTGTCTACTCTTTGGGATAGATACACGGTTTGTGGTGCAGTGCTCGTTTATATAAACTATTCGGGATGTGAGATCAGTTTGATTTCATATCTTAAAATCTTCAAATTTAAAAATTATTTTCAAAATCAAATACTACTTTTCAAATTATTTATTTAAATTAAATTAAAAATTCGCCGACAATTTCTGTAGGCAACCCGCTTTTCAAAATAAAACACATAACCTAAAAATATGCCAACACTAACCATTTTAAAATTTATTTTTTTACAACCTCTTTCATGATAGGATTTAATCTTCTTTGAGGTTCAATAGTAGGTTTAAAATCTTCTTCCATTAAAATCCTATGCATACAGATTGAAGGGCTTATTCCCCTTATATCGCACAATAGTCCAACCAAAAGCTTTCTTATAATTCTTTAGCACTCCTATTAATTTTTCTTCTTGATCTAAGCTTAGTTTAGAAGAAATAATAACAGGTAAAGTTAATGAATTTCCTAGAAAAGCATACTTTAAATGTGCAGGTAACATTTTTAATTCCATTTTAAGGGCTTTTTTATCGAGGGTAAAAGTATATCATTTTGAGTTATGTCCAAAATTTCCCAGTTATCTTTAATATAATGAGTTTCTTTAAATAATTATTCTTCTTTTAGTTCTTCATTTTTGTGAGTTAACAATTCAATTTTTCTTCAGAAACGACTTTACATTTTTCTTGATAATGTTTTTCAATTATATAATCAATAATATCCATTCGATAGCATTTTTCTTTTTCAGGATACTTCATTGATTTAAGGACATTGAATTTAATCTCTTGATCATTAACTCTCATTGTTAATTCTCCTCTTTGTACATCAATCATAGCCCGTCCGGTAGCTAGAAAAGGTCTCCCTAAAATAATTGTTATTTCTTTATCTTCTTCCATATCAAGTACAATGAAACCCCCAGGGAAAATAAATTTATCCACTTTAACAAGAACATCTTCTATAACTCCTTTCGAATAAGTGATAGATGTATCAGCTAACTGAAGGGTTACAATGGTGGGAGTAATCTCTCCTAAATTCAACCTTCGAAAAATAGAAAATGGCATGAGATTAATACTTGCTCCTAAATCACATAAAGCTTTTCCATAAAATTTTTCTCTAACACATAAGGTATAGTGAAACTTCCAGGATCTTTAAGCTTCTGAGGTAATTTCTTTTTAATTATTGCACTACATTCTTCACTTAATGCAGCAGTTTCAAAAGCATCAAATTTTAGTTTCTTACTTAAAATATCCTTCATAAATTTTGCATAAGTTGGCATCTGTTCCAAAGCTTCAACAAAAGGTATGTTAATAGTAAGTTTCTTAAAAATTTCAAAGAACTTAGAAAAATAATGATCAAGCTTCTGTTGTTTTAATCTTTGAGGAAAAGGTGGTGGTGGTTTTTCAACTTCCACATTAACAGGAATAATAGTCTGATCTTTACTAGGAGAAGGAGTTTCTTTAGGTTTTTCAATCACTTTAACCTCAATCTCATTTTCAATTTCATTCTAAATTCTTTCTTTTAATTCCTTTCCACTTCTAAGTTGTACAGCCTTAGCATGTTCAGGTTCTCTTCCAGTTTCTTTTGGATTGATTTCAACATTACTAGGAAGTGTTCCTCGAGGTCTGTAATTAATTAAATTAGCAATTTGTCCCATTTGATTCTCAATATTACGAATAGCAGTGTTTTGAGTTTGTAATTGATTACTCAATTGTAAAATTAATTCTTCTATAGTTAACTTTTTCTGTTGATTAATAAATCCAGGAGGTTTATAGTTTGAATTTACTTGATTGTTCCAATTTCCAGTTGGATGACATTGATTATTACCCCATTATTGTTGTGAATTATTCCAGTTAAAATTAGGGTGACTTTTCCATCCAGGATTATAATAATTTGAATAACAGTTATTTTTACTAGCAATAGCTTGTAAAGTTTCAATAGTTTGAGAATCTTCCATATTAGCAGAGTTGTAATGTGATACATTGATAGCAAAATTATCTAATTTCTTATATATTGCTGCTACTTGTGAAGCTAAGATAGAAAAGGCTTTGTTATCATTAATACTTGCCATTCTTTTAGGATTAATCCTTTTAGAAGGCCATTGAAAATTATTGTTCGCCATTTGTTCAATTAAAGTATAATCATCTTCAAATGATTTAGCCATTAAAGAACCTCCAGCAGCAGCATCAATAATTGATTTTAGTGATCTAATAAGTCTGTTATAAAATATTTGAATAATTAACCAATTAGTTAAAAGATGATGAGGACACTTTCTTAATAGTTCTTTAAATCTATCCCAAGTTTCATAAATTGTCTCCCAGTCAAATTGACTAAATGAAGTAATGACATTTCTTAATTTAGGTGTTTTAGAAGGAGGAAAATATTTAGCAAGGAATTTTTGTGCCATTTCTGCCCATGTTTTAGAAGAACCTATTGCTAATGAGTTTAACCACATCTTTGCTTTATCTCTTAAAGAGAAAGGAAAGAGTCTAAGTTTAATAACATCATCAGAAACATTGTTATATATAAAGGTAGCACAAAGTTCTAAAACACTAGCAAGGTGTAAATTTGGATCCTCATTTGGTGTTCCCCCAAATTGATTATTTTGAACCAATTGAGTAATAGACAGTTTAAGATCAAATGAATTAGCATCTACAGCAGGTATTTGAATACTATTATGAAGTTCATCAACTGTAGGGTTAACATAATCCCTTAATGGTTTGTAAACATTTTGCTCATTAATTTCAATTAGATTCTATAAATTGTTTTGTAAATTAGCCATCTATTGATATTTTTGAATTCGTTTTCCTTTTTTAATTCTTCTAACAATTCTTTCTAATTTAGAGTCTAAAGGTAATGATCCTTCAGATCCAAAATTACGCATAAAAAGTAATTAAAAAGTAAAACAAAATAGCAAGAAACAAAATTTCTACTTACTTTTTGTTGGTTATTTTTGTTTTTTTTGTTTTTATAAATGTTTTTGTATTTTATATTTGTGTATTTTGACAATAAAAGAAATTAAAAAATAAAAATAAAATAAATATTTAAAATCTAAAAATTTGCCCTCCCCGGCAACGGCGCCAAAAACATGACATCGATCTGCGGACAACATAGTAATTTATGCTTTCAAAAATATGTTATAGCCAATACTTTGACCCAAATAATAATAGCGGCTAGTGTATATAAATATAATTTTATGGAAAATATTTTACACACTGGAGGTACTACGCCAGTATACGTAGCGTTTCAAGTAATATAGGGCTTTAAATAAGGACCCCAGTATCGATCCCACGAGGAGGTTTATAGATTTTTAAATATTTTAATTTTATTTTTATCTATTTCTTTTAAAGTTATAAATTTAATATTTAATTTACTAAATGGAGAATTAAAGAAATAATAAAATAATGAGTGATGTAATAATAATAAGCAAACAACTTTCTTCTTTTCAATTAATCCAAGACTTTTTAAATAATATTATATTCGTAGAGAATATAAATTTATGGTATTATACTAAATAGAAGCATTCCTATTCTTTAACTTCATTTGATAGTATAAAGAACATTGGCTATTCTATAGATCGGGTCTAGATGTATTGTTAGTAGAATGGGTTAATCTAGGCTCACACTACTAGATGTCCAAGGGTGGTTATGGTCGGCCCTACTAGTGACCCGTTCCCTCTCTAGAAACTAAATTACAAGAATTTAGTCTGTCACTCTAAAAACTTATCAATTCTATGACTATTAAATAATATTTTCCTATTTATTTGCTCTTCACCTTGAATAACCCGCACAAGGCTTCGACTATCCAAGGATTCATGTGATATCAACTAGTTAAGAATTCATCTTCTTCTAGGTCTCAAAATTCTTCAACGGATTTTAATAATTTAAATGGTTAATTTAAATTATAAATTAAGATTCGGTATTAATATCATCAAAATATTTAAACATATTTAGTTTTTAATTCTCCAACGAATTTAATAATATCTTATTTATCTTTTCATAATTGAAAGGAGAAAGTAAAGTAACTACTAAGAACACATTGAATTTAAATAGCAAAACATATAAACAAAAATTTGAATGAAATTACAAATACATATCTCAAATGTTTCTCCAACTGAACCTCCGATTCCTTCTGACTCCAAAGCAAAATAGACTTCAAAAGCACCAACTCTTTTAAACTCTCAATACAAACTAAAAATAAAATAAACTCACTAATTTATGAAAGAAAGTAAACTACAATTGTGTCCCTTATAATTTTCTCTCTAATTCTCTCTCTAATTGGACGTTGGGCTTGGGGGTTTTTCTCTGTACAAATGGCATCCTATTTATAGGCTTCAAGGGTTGCCTAAAACATATTTTCAAAATGTGTCCAAGTTCAATGAATCTTCTAGAAAGTGTGTCTGGCGCCTAGGCGCCAGACTTCGCGTCCAGTTCTTCACACCTCTTCAGTTTGGATCGCACCTCTTCGCGATCCAAACCGTTTCCAAGCATCTAAATACAATGTATCAGATGTCCTATAATCTAGGAATAACTGCCAATCTTCTAGATGATCCAATAACCGCTCTAACCGTCAAAATAACTGCCCAAAGTAGTTACAAAACTTGTCACAGATTTGGTATCGAGCTGGCTCTTAGGCGCATCATTCTGGCGCCTAGGCGCTAGGCCAATTATTTTGACAATTTTTCATTTTGGCTCCATTTTTGCTCCTTTTTGCTCCTTCTTCATCATTTTTCCTTTTTGAACATTTTTGCATCACCTAGATCCAAAAAAACAAAAATACCTTTAATTAAAGCATAATATCCTTAAAAATTTGATAAAAATCAAGACATAAAAAGAGGTATTTTTCTTATGGATCAAAATCCCCCAAACATAAACGTTACTTTTCCTCAAGTAACCCTTTTTACTATATAAAATGTATAACACTTCGAATAAAAGGTAAATATTTAAGATTCCTTGTAATTTTTGATTTTATAAAGGCTTTAGTAAATCATTAACCAAATTTCACTAACTATGTTTAATTTTAAAAATTTAAAGAATATTTAACTAACAAATTATAGGACTGCAAAAATTTTTTCATTCATTTCAAAATAAATTGTAGTTTATTATATTAAGATCACATAAATTATTTACAAGAAAAAGATCTTCATGAAAATCTTTTCTAATAAAGATGCATGTATAAAAATTAAGTAAAATATGTAATTAGTTTTCTTCTTATAAGATAATTCAAGTGAAGCTAATTTTTTATTAGGCATCTCCTCAAGCTTCTCCTCTCTTCTTTCTCTTTTTTTTTCACAGTGAGGATTATTGTATCAAGATGGCCTGTTAATGGTTTTGAACTTCAGTATCCTTAACTTATATTTTCAAACTTATACATTTTCACTTAATAGATTTAAAAAAAACGTTCAATCTTTTCTTTTTCAAGTTATAATTCTTGATTTCTTAATGCTTCAAAAATCCAATTATCTCTACTATGAATAGAAAAAATTCTTAATCTTACTCTTCTTTAAGTTGAATAATTTTATTCTTAAAATGAATCAAAGTTATTAAAATTTTGGTTTAGTCAACTAAATTATTTATAATTTCAAAAATTTAAGTAATCTTAAATAGATTTTTCATTCCTTATGTTATGTTAATATTTTTTTTATTAAAGAAAATAATAGAACTTAAGGACAAATAAAATTTAAATTTGCATATATTTTCCCTTTATATCATGAAAAGTTTTTAACTATGACAGAAAGAAAGGCATAATTTTAAAAAGGAATTTTTATAAGTATGTAAAAACAGTCTACAAAGAAAAATTTACTTCTACACATGTTTTTTATGAATATTACTGAAATAATGAAGCATATATAAAAGTAAGCAGGCTCAATTTTTATATCATTAGCTAAATTAAATGACTATACTAATCACAATAACAGAAACAAAATAACCACTAACTATTCAAGAATACTAAACAGTAGGCTGAAACAAAAATTAAAATTTATTATAGAAAATGAGAAAAACTCATCCATATTTCAGTCTTAAACACATATCATACTATATACTCTAAAAATAGTCTCAACATAAAAAAATCCACACAAAGTTACTTAAACAAATCGAAACTAACTAACAACAACCTAATCAGTACTAACAAACAAGAAATAAACTAAAAATAGAATCAACTCATCTCAAGAAGTAAAACAAGCTACTAATCACTATATGTAGCCTCGTCATCGTCATCACCAAAAGAAAATTCCACATCCTTTGGATCAACATACGATGTAAATCTAGGACAGGTAAGGAACTGAACATCATACTCACCCTTCAAGAATCTAACTAAAGACTCCAAATACTCAACGTCATAATCACTCTTCCTTTGGGTATATTCAGATAGATGATCAATCTTCTTGTCTATAGTATCTACTTTGTAGTGAGTTAGAAATAACTCATTCTGCTGCTCCAGAAATTGATCATGCATGGATTCCTAGAAACTAGATGGTGGCTCAGTAGTAGACGTAGAAGTTCTAGAAGTAGAAGCTCTACCTGGAGTAGGTACAGAAGTAGAAGGAGCAGTAGATCTCTTCCCGCGAAGACTATCATAAATACTAACACTCTCCTGCCCAATAGGCTTTGTAGTCTTCAGCTTCTCCTTTGAAATATCAGCAATAACTATATTGCTCATGCATAAGGAATATATCAAGGATGGGAATCCTGATCCCATAGAAGTGTTGGATCGTGCAATCGATTCCACAAAATCATTGATAATGCTGCCAACATCTATCGGCTTCCTCGCCTAAATGCAGTAGTTCAGCATAACTCTATCTCTGGTAACTTCACTCAGGTGGTTGGAAGGAAGTAGTCTAACAAAATAAAATAGTGCCAGGCCTTTGAAATACTATTTAGCTTGAAAGATTTAACGTTTACCCGTTTGTCATTCCAGATCTTCCAAGCTCCACTGCCGTCAGTCAGATATGCAATAATCATCTCTACATCTCCTTTAGATAGAGATAGACCAGAATAGTAGCACTCGACGGTAGGTGGTAGGCCGTAGAAAATATTAATCTGTTCCAGAGTAAATCCCACTCCAACACCTCTAACGAAGACTTCATAGTCTTCCGCATCCATAAAGTTGGCATATAACTCTCGTACAATAGGAATAACAGCAATGACAGTGAAATAACAGAATCGCTGCCAGTTGTGTGCAACGATCGTGTTCACGATCATCTCTCAAGGATTGTAAAAACTGCGCTCCGAGATAAATTTCCTTAATGACGAAAATTCGTGATAACGAAAGTGCGCTGCCGCAGTAGCGAACTTGATGCTGTCGAAATTTTATCGTGCTTTTTTGCACTTATACTTAGGTTTCATCTAAACGTGAAAGAAAACACAAATAAACTAAGGAATCAAATATCTAAACTCTTTTAAGCTTGAGAAACTTAAAATGAGTGAAGAAAATCCATGAAGAATTTCTAAAAATCAAAATTTCTCTCCAAAATTTTAGTTTTTAGCAAAAATAGCAAAATCCATGGTAGAAATTAAAAATAAATGGATTAGAAGGTAAATCTAACCTTAAGATGAAGAAATTGAGTGATTTCGGGCTAAAAAACATGAAGTTTTGACCTCAAGATGGATCTAGGGGTGTATTTTCGTGAAAATGAGGAAGGAGAAGCTTAGGCGTCGACCATGGTTTCTAGGGGTTTAAATCTTGATTTTTGATTAGCAGGCCGAACCTACGCCTAGGCGTCGAATTCTAGCTCCTAGGCGCCGAATTCTGGCTCCTAGGCGCCAGACTCACCTTTCACAAAAAATCATTTTAAAAATTTGATTTTACACCAAAACTCACAAATTCAACTTCTAATTACTCATATGAGAGTATTGCTTCAGTTTCCAACTTCCAAGTTATTTTCCAAAGATTTTAAGAATTAAAAATTAAATTCATCAATTAAACACAAGTTTAAGTCAAACTCTTCTTATTCCATTCATAATCTTCAATTTGGCTCAATACAATATAGATAAGTATAATAATAAGATTAAAGTCATAACAAAGAATAAAACAACACAATTTCAAAGTAAATACAACACACATTGAACAATAAAACAAACACACAAACAATACATTCAATTTACTAAATCGATGCAAAGACACACTAGATAAAGTTTTGATCTAAGCATATTTACTATCTAATCTTCAAATTAGAAATTTCCATTCTCATCGCAATGAAGATTACTTGGCCTACTTGGGAAGAACACTAATGCCCTTGGAAAATCCATAGCCATTTCTCATCGATCCATTTGTTCTTCGCATACATCTCCACTTTAGAATCTTGATAGGCCACGAGATGATCAAATTGAAGCTTTGCCTGACATTCCAGATGTTCAATTTGATGATACATCCCATGGAGGCGATCTCCAATACTTTTGAATTCAGCTTCAACCTTCTCTAGGCGACTCAAAATTTTCTCCAAACTTACAGTAATAAAACCATTAAAGAAAGGTTGAGGATCCTTAGAACACTTTTCTCTAGCCTCTTCTCCATGATTTCTTCTCTCCATTTCTTCAAAATCATCTCCTATCTCCTAAAGAATGAAGTGTAAAGGTCATAACTATGGTTGCTTAGGGATTGAGAATGAAGATGGGGTAGTTTATAGGAGAAAATTGGGTGAAAAACTAAAAATTTTTTATTTTTACACGACCCAGTAACTGGCGCTTAGGCGCCAAATCTGGTGCCTAGGCTCCTGACCCATCGATACACAGTATACTTTAGCGCTTAGGCGCCGAATTTTGGCGCCTAGGCGCCGGAACCATGTTCGACTCCGTTTCGCTTAACGTCAAATATCAAAGTTTCGATCTCCAAAATAGGTAAATAATAAGATCCATATAGACTTAATAATAAAAATTATCTCAAATAATAAACAATCTTAATGAAGGTTAACTTGATCTCCTTTTTACTCACCTACGAAATGGATCATCTTTTTCTTAAGTCAATAAAGACTTGTTAGCATCCAATTTTCTACAGTTATATAAAATTATTCAAGACCGAGGCATAACTTTACAATAAAAATGTAAAAACACACAAAAATAACTATGGGTTGCCTCCCACAAAGCGCTCACTTTAACGTCGTCAGCCCGACCTAATTATGTCTTTAATCAGGTAGACTCAACTCGTAAGCCTCTTTATAAATCATTTTTATTTCTCCCAAATAAGGCTTCAGTCTTAATTCGTTAACTTTAAATATTTTTCCCATTTTGGGGTCTTTAATATCCGCAGCTCCAAAATGGCATACTTTCTCAATTATATATGGTTACATCCAATTAGATATTAATTTTCCAGGAAAAAGTCTTAAACGAGTATTAAATAAAAATACTTGTTGTCCAGGCTCGAATATTTCTCCTGCAGTATTCAAATCAAAATTAAACTCTTTTATCGCCCAATAAGCTTAATGTTCTAGTTCAACAGGTGAGTGACAATGTTTACTATAAACCAACTTGTAAGGTGACATTCCGATTGGTGTCTTATAAGCTGTTCTATAAGCCCATAATGCAGAATCAAGTCTATCAACCCAATCAGTTCTTTTAGGCTTAACAGTCTTCTCTAAAATTCTTTTAATTTCTCTATTTGAAACTTCAGCCATTCCACTTGTTTGTGGGTGATAAGCAGTTGCAATTCTGTGTTTGATTCCAAATTTTTCCAGTAGTGATTGAATTCTTATATTTCTGAAATGACTTCCACCATCTGTGATAATTACCTTAGGCATTCCAAATCTTGTAAAAATCATTTTCTTTAAAAATTTCGAAACACTTTTGGAATCACAATTAGGTAAAGCTACAGCTTCAATCCACTTTGAAACATAATCAACTGCTAATAAAATATAAATCTTTCCAGATGATGGTACAAATGGACCCATAAAGTCTAAACCCCATGTATCAAAAATTTCAACTTCCAATATATAGTTTAAAGGCGTTTCATCTTTCCTAGATATATTTCTCATCCTTTGACATCGATCACATGTTTTAAAATAATGTCTTACATCTTTGAACAAAGTAGGCCAATAAAATCCTGAATTTAAAATTTTAAATGCAGTTTTATCTATTCCAAAGTGTCCTCCAAATTCAGAATCATGACATTTTTGAATAATAGCAAAGTTTTCTTCATAAGGTACACATCTTCGAATAATAGAATATATTCCTAATTTAAATAGATGAGGATCTTCCCAAATATAATATTAGCTTCATTTTCAAATTTCTTAATATATTTGTTATTCAATCCATAAGATAGAATATTGCTAACTAAATAGTTAACTATATCCGCATACCAAGGTGTTTGGCATCCTTGAATAACATATAATTGTTCATCAGGAAACTTCTCATTTATGTTTTTTTCAATAATAATATCATTCTTAATTCTAGATAAATGATCAGCAATTTTGTTGTCAGTTCCTTTTCTATTCACTATTTGAAAATCAATTTCTTGCAGAAGTAAAACCCATCTTATCAGTCTAGGTTTAGCATCTTTTTTGACATTAAATATTTAATAGCGGAATGATCTGTATGAACAACGCATTTGGTACTGTCGGCATATTTTTAGGTTGAGTGTTGTATTTTTGAAAAGAGGTCGCCTACAGAAATTGTCGGCGAATTTTTAATTTAATTTAAATAAATAATTTGAAAAGTAGTATTTGATTTTGAAAATAATTTTAAATTTGAAAATTTTAAGATATGAAATCAAACTGATCTCACATCCCGAATAGTTTATATAAACGAGCACCGCACCACAAACTGTATATCTATCCCAGAGAGTAGACACACTGCTAGATGATGGGGCTTGGTTAAATAAACTAGAAGATTTGTGACATCTGTTTGGTCTACGAACCAATTTTATAAGCCGACAAGTTCCCCTACATAATATAAATGAATTAAGCAGGGTTTATATTACCTGGGTTTTTAAAGTTCTCTATAAAGGCACGCCCCTATAGTAAATTACATCTTAAATGACGGGAATCATCTAAGAAAACTCTCGATAATGATCAGTGGTTTTGCTCTCAAGAATTTCAAAGTTTAAGGTTTTCAAAGGATTGGATTTTTGAAATTTCAAAAGGAATTAGCTCAAATTTGGAACATTTATTTTAAGGAGTCCAAAGAAAGATAAGTAGGAGAAGCTGAGGATCCAAGAAGAATCTTGGCAACTTCCCAAACTATCCTATTGTTTGGCTCAGATTTAAGAAAATCCTAATAATATTTGATATTTCAATCTTGCCAATTTTAATTAATTTGGACTTATATTTGTATCATAAAATCATACAAATAGCCTCGAAGATGAGAGGGTTTGTGTCGTACCAAACGACTACCTCGGAGTCCTAAGACCGGTTAGGGCTTAATTTACATGACATGATCATGCAAATGCCTAACGAAGAGTTGAGGATTTATGTTGCACTCGGCAAACTACCTCAAAATCCTATGGGTTTTTTGTTTAAAACTAGGAAAGGTTTAGCTGATGTAGAGTTGTTTTGCTGACGAAGATGGCCGTGCTGCCCACCGTGCTCCAAGGTCCTTATTGTTGCAGAGGTTTAGTTTTAGAAGTCATAAATCAGGAGATGAGATAAGTGTTTCGGTTTAGAGAAAATCTTAAAATTCAAGTGTTTTTTAATATTTTAACAAATCTTAAAGTTGATTATAACAGAACCGATTAAGATCCCACGGTTCCGTCATACCGGCACCGTTATTTTCATTGAATTCACTTAGTACAGATGAATTTGCTAAACTCAACGAATGAGTTACACTCTTTTGTTTAAACCGTAGGAAATCCCTTTAGCAACACGTTGGTTACATCATCCAAGGTATTCTCGATCATTCAACAAGACGTTTTAATTTAGTTGCAATTGTAGTTTTGTTGTTCTGTTTGTGATTAAATTTTGAGTTGTTTTATATTTTGAAATGTTGTGGCAGTGAATTTTATCTTGCAGTGATTTTTAATTTAGTTTTGGTTTCAGTTTAGGGACTATCCTAAAGGTTTTGGTTCTCATGCAACTGTTGTTTATCATGCAAGAAAAGAAAGTGCAATGTGATTAATTACGAGAAGGTAAATTGCAATAAAATAAAAGCGTACCTGGAGGGTCTTCCCGACATTCCAAGCTGCACTTGAAACACAAGTTAGAGCATTTTAAGTATTTGTAGCAATTACCTAGGTAAAGCTAAGGGCAAGGTTTCTGGTTTTCTACCAAGATCCTAATCTTATAACTAGTCATTCTTATGACGTCTAGGTTTCCATTTTTTGTTTTATGGATGATTTTCCGCACCAAAGAATAATTAAGTTCAATTGTTCTTATGAAATACCTCGTCATATTGAGGAAGTGCTTAAGACGAATCTTAAACATCTTTTCAATATTGCTGGAATTATTCTAAGTCCAAACGGATTTAATTAATCAGGTGGATTAATCATCCGCGGTTTAATTATGTTTTGTTCTTTTGCTCAGTGAACTAGGATGTTTGAATATCATATGAATGAGGTGACACTTAACTAAATGCTCCACTTAGGAGTTATGCTAACAAGAGCTTTTAAGGGCAAATTGATGTTTAAGTGATTTGTGATTTAATTTAATTTTAATTAATAAGTTTAAGTTTGGAATAGTGTTCAAGTTGTTTTAGATCTATTTTGAATTCTTTATGCCTTAAGTGATGTTATATTTAATTCAATTTAATTTAATTTAATTTAATTTAATTTAATTTGGTTTTGTTTAATTTTAATTTAATTTTAATTTTATTTTAACTTGATTTTATTTTTTTATTTAATTTAATTTAATTTAATATGTTTTAATTTAATTTAATTTAATTTAATTTAATTTAATTTAATTTAATTTAATTTAATTTAATTTAAATTTTAATTTAATTTTTATTTTAATTTTAATTTAATATTTTATTTTTTATGTTTTAAAGATGATTTAATTTAATTGTTAAAGTATTAATTTAATTGAAATTTTGGAAGGATTTAAATGCTTTAATTTTAATTTAACTTAAAGATTAAGTCTTTTAGTATTTTAAATCTTGAGTTTGGATTATTATTTTAAATGGGAATTAAATATTATTGAAATGATTAATTTAGGGATTCTTAAATTAAAGAATAAATGTCTTCTTAATAATATCCCTATTTTAATAATTTCAATTTTTATTAATCTTCCAAATTTCATTAATTAGTTGATTAAGGTTTACTTTAATTAATCTTAAAAATGATTGATGGGTCTCTATCCTTTAATTATTTGAATTTCAATCATCCAAATCAGATTAGGATCAAATATTTTACTCTCTCACTTTATTAAGCCTAAAGTTTTAATTAAGAGTTAAAATTTTAATTACCATTTTGCCCTCCAAGCTTAATAATTCCATAACTCACTAAATTGAGCTTAAATGACTTTGAAATTTTTATGTGACTTCACTCACATGTCAATTAAGACTTCAAAGGAGAAAATGTGATTTTTTTGTATTTAATTTATTTATATAATTATTTTTTGTGGAAAATAGGGATTTTCAAGTAAAATTCAATAAGATGACCAAGGAAAATTTTCTATCCTTAAGAAAATTATGGGGCACTCCTAATGACCAGAGGACCATTTGGACTAATTTTGGTGATTTTTTTAAATTTTATTTTATTTATTATTATTATTTTGAGTTTTGGAGTATTAATTAATTTAAAAATAAAATAAAGGTTGAAAAATGAATTTTATATTTTTCAAAAATCTCTATGAAATCAGAGAAACCAGAAAAAAATTTTTTTATAATTTTCTGATTTTTCTTTGATTTATTAGAATTATTTTAGTGAAAAAGGTTAAAAACTCATTTTTAATATTAAAAAATTACATTAAACCTTTAAAATTCAATAACTTATCCTAGGGACTTAAGAAAAATATTTGGTTTGTTCCTAAGTGTTTAGAATTCAAAATATGATATTTTTGTGATTTTTTAATATTTTTGTGATTTTTATTATTTTTTAATTATTAAAAATATTAAAATAATGATAAAAATCAACTTTTTTAGAAAATTATAATTTTAATTTTCCTAAGTTCCTCTATTATCAGAGAAGCTCCAAAACCATTTTTGTGAATTTTTGAAAAGTATTTTCTGAGTTATGAATTTTTAAATTTTGATTTCATTGATGGGGCTTAATTAACCCATTTAGTGGGGCTAACCAAGTCTAATTGATCTCAAATTTTTATGTGGTGTTCTCCTATCCCTAGAGGACAGTGGAGGACTATTTTTAAGTTAATTTGATGAATGGTTAACCCTAATTAATTAAAGTTCAATTTTGGGTGTTTAGGCCAATTAAGGTTGTTCAAAGTGAATTACCTCAAAAATTATTTTTCCTAGGTCCCTCTGGTCATAAGAAACATCACCAAATTTTCCTAGAATTTATTTCTCAACATGCTAATTATTGGAATTAAAACACTCAAAACAGTAACATGCATTTGAAAAATTAATAACTTCTCATGTGGATGGCCTCTCGATCGTGGAAAATTCGTGGAATGTTCCCAAGTTCGGAGGCTTCAAAAGCCCTATGGTCTCATGCCATGGTGAATTTCCTATATGCATGGAGAATTGAAATAGTGCAGAGACTAAATAAATCATTAAAAATAAAATACTTAAATAAATTACTTGATTTCTTTTCCACATTATTCTCCTCTGTTCACTAAGCAAGAGGATATTTTTATTTTATTTTTAGGATTTTTCTACACAAAGTTATGAATTTTTGAAGTTCTAGGAATTAAATAAATAGAAAAATAGCTTATTTTTCTACTTATCCATGCGACGCCACGCCATCCTCGGCAGCTCCGAAAGGCCACGCGGCGCGCTCTGATTCGGTGTCGTCATCCTACTCAGCGCTCTAGGGGCCCGTGGTTCATATCCCGTTGCTCCATCCGGCGCGATCCTGGCCGTCCGCTCAATACACGCGCAATCCAACTGTTCCTAGTCATCGTCTACGACTGGTGTGAACCCGTTACCGTCAACCTTCTAACCCTAATTTCTCACTCAATTCTCAACGAATTTTTGAGTTCTTATGCTCTATGGATTCGTCTTGAAGAGACGAACACATCCATACGGTAAACATGCATTAAAATTGACCCAAACTAAATGGAGAATCTCTGGAAGCTCGGGAGGAAGAGTGATTTCATACCTTTGCTCAGAGAAGTGAAGCTTAGATCTGAGAGTTGTGTCACGTTCGATTGGGTCCAAGCAAGCTCCAGATGAAGTCCCTTGGCCTGGTGAATTGTCTAGGTATGATTTCGACCAAGCCCGATCACAAAGCTCGGAGGCCGGATGCAATGGCCGGCCCTGGTGAGGGGGTTTTGCTGGGAAACTTCTCCTCTTGTTCCGGTGAAGGTGTAGGACCAATCAATTTGTAGATCGGCTCACCGTGGTGAAGTGTCCCGGTTTGCGGCTTCGAATTTCAACTCGAAATCGAGCTCGCAGAGAGGAAATGGCAGTGGGGATTTCAGTGGGATCAAGTTCTCTATGTGTAGAGAGTGGTCCGGGATGATTTTGGCGGTGGTTTCGCAAGGTTTGGTTTAGCACCTCCCATGGCCGAGAGGAGGTGGTGTTTAAATAGAGAGGGCGGAGGGCCTCCTGTGGGGGTTTAAGGCTTCGGGATCAGCTGCTCCATGCAAGAGAAGAACAACCATGGAGTTCAATTGGGCTGGGACAAATCAGCAAGGCAGAATTGAAAAGTTTGGCTCACATGGAGCTCTCGGCCATGGTGTTTTCCGGCGGCCTAGTGGCTGGCCGGCCAGGGTCAGGTCACCATCTTGACCAGTGAGGTCAGGGCTTGGCAATGGTGAAGTCAATTGGAATTGGCCATGTGTAAAGGGCTTGAATTGAAATGGAATGGGGGAAGGCTATTTTTGTGTCTAAATGAGTCAACCCATGGTTTTGGGCTAGGTTCACCATCCAAGGCTTGCTTGGGCTGAAGAGAAAGTTATTTGGTTCAGCTTAATCAGTAGGGTCAAGTCACCATCCAAGCATAATTAGGCCTAAGCATGGTTAAGGGGAATCATGGGAGTGGTTAATGACTTTTAGGAATTATTGAAAGAGCCTCCCTCTTTTGCTCAATGTGGTATGGTCATATGTCAACAACTCACATGGCTTGCATGTGACTCAAGAATGGTTTCTTGGCTTTCCTTTGGCTTGGGAAAAAGTTTGGTCAATTTCATGAAAAAGGGTTTTAGAAATTTTGGTAATTTAGGGGTGATTTGATGGGATTTGGCATATGTCTTGATTTTTAATTATTTCATCATGGATTTAGAACTTAGGAGATGGTTTTATCAAATGGATGATGATAGAGGATTGTCATGTGGGCTTTGTCATGGACTTTGGGCTTTTAGGAAGGCTTAAGGGAATGAGCCTTTAGGTTTAAGAATGAATTCATGGATGGGAATTTTATAGAAGTTTGGGCCAAATAATTGTTTGGTTTGGTTTAGGGATGTGTCATGAGTGTTTCGAATTGAATTTGAGGTGGTTCGGGTTTGAATTGGGTTGAATTTGAGTTGATTTGGTAAATGGGCCAATGTAGGTCAAATTGGGCTAATTTGGGCCAATGTTGGGATAAGGTTGAAATTGATGTAAAATTAATGTTAGGAAATGTTTATGAGAGTGTTTCAAAGAGGTTTTAACTTTGGTTGGGTTTTGGTTTTGGGACTTGGGCTTATTTGGGTTAAGTTTGGGTTTAGGTCAAAATTGGGCTTTTTTGTTTTGGGTTGAATTTTAGTAGGATTTGGGTCCAAATTTTGGGTAAATTATGTTAGTGTTTTGTTTATGGTGATGTTAGCGAAGGTTTAGAAAAGGTTTGGGGTTAATTGGAGTTGAATTGGGTTGGTTTGGGCTAAGTTTGGGTTATGGGTCCAAATTGGGCTTTAAGCTCAAAAGTGAAATTGGACCCAAATGTCAATCAAATTGGACTTGGATTTGGTCTAGATTTATATTGTGGATATTAATTTGAAGTTGAGAATTGAATTGGACCAAAATTGGGGTCAATTGGGTAGATTTGGTTTGACATTGGGTTCATTTGGTTTAAGAATGGGCTAAATTGGGGGGTTTTGATAAAACTGGGGTAAATTAACAAAATTGGACCATGGTCTAGTTAGACAAAATGAAATTGGGAATCTTTGGGATTTTTTGGAATTTTTTGGGAATTTTCCGAATTTTTGGATTTTTAGGTCAAGAGGGGTATTTTGGGTATTTGGAGGGTATGGGGGGGTACTTTTGGAATTTTTGGTATTTTTTGCTATGGATAGTCAATTTGAGTGGAGGGAAATGTTTAGGAATGGTTTTTGGTAATTTTGGGTAATTTAGGTGATTTTGCAAATTTTGGGTAGTTCCGAGGGCATTTGGTAGGTTTGATGGGTGTAGGGTCCCCGGGTCAAAAATTGAAATTTTGGAAAAAGGAAGATTGATCAAATATGAGTGAAATGGAAGCACTTTGGTTGAGCCATGAGGCCATGTTAAGCCTATATGAGCCATGAGAGGACTCATTTGAGGCATTCACTATGTTGTTCTTATCCGGCTTAGGGGTTAAGGTCCATCCATATGAATTACCTACATGAGTCAAGGAGTCAAGTTGGGTATGGGTGTGGTTTTAGGATTTGGATTGTGTGTGAGAGTGTAGAGTATAAGTGTAGTGAGTGTGTAT
Organism: Papilionanthe hookeriana x Papilionanthe teres; assembly: GCA_022702705.1. Lineage (NCBI taxonomy): Eukaryota > Viridiplantae > Streptophyta > Magnoliopsida > Asparagales > Orchidaceae > Papilionanthe > Papilionanthe hookeriana x Papilionanthe teres. Next base: position 148,846,069 of record CM040425.1, on the reverse strand, counting down.
GTCAACCCTCACTGCGAGCAAGCCACCTGTGGTGGTCCTAAGGCCAAAGAGTCCTATAGGGAACTCATCCTTTAAACCTTCACATTTGATTTCAACCCTCTAGGTGATTACGGGTCTACAATCAAGCTTGTGGGGTTTGTAGGGAGGCAAGAAATGGTTCAAATTTCTAAGGGATGGGTCCCAATTCTAGTCCTCTAAGATATTCAAAGGAAAAGCCTAAGGCTAGATCCTAAACACTAAAGAGGGAAGAGAAGACCTCATCAAAAATGAGGTCAACAAATGGACCCCTAATAGGTGTGGTGTGCTAACCAAGCACACCGCGTGTATTGGTGTTGACTGAAGAGATCAACAAAACCAACACAGATGTCCAAGTGACAAACTTAGGACAAAGTGTAAGAAATTTCCACTGGGGAGTATCAGGTAGATCTCCAAGACTGAAGATTACAGAACTCTCACTGGGGAAAAAGGCGGTGAATTTCAGATCACAAGATTTTAAGAGATTGGATCTTAGATTTGATTCATTTTTTTTTATTTTAAGTTTTAATTTTGAGTTTGAATTTCTATTCGAGTTTCAATTTTGATTTTATGCGGAGAAAAGAGTAGGGCTAAGGCCCACTCGAATGCATTTGTATGCTGAGAAGGAAGTAAGATTGAACCTATCCTAAATGCTGAGGAAGAATAGGACAAAGCCTATCTGAAATGCAGAGTGTTTTAATTTCAATTTCTTGCTGAGAGGGTCGAATTTTGAGATTGCTGAGAATGGAGTAGGACTGTGCCTATCCCGAGTGCTGATAATTGCTGAGCAGGGAGTAGGGCGGAAGCCTATCCCGAGTGTTGAGATTGCTGAGATGGGAGTAGGGCGGAAGCCTATCCCGAATGCTGAGATTTCTGAGATGGGAGTACGGCGAAAGCCTATCCCGAATGCTGAGATTGCTGAGATGGGAGTACGGCGAAAGCCTATCCCGAATGCTGAGATTGCTGAGATGGGAGCATGGCGAAAGCCTATCATGAATGCTGAGATTGCTGAGATGGGAGTAGGGTGGAAGCCTATCCCGAATGCTGAGATTACTGAGATGGGAGTAGGGCGGAAGCCTATCCTGAATGCTGAGATTGCTGAGATGGAAGCCTATCCTGAATGCTGAGATTGCTGAGATGGGAGTACGGCGGAAGCGTATCCTTAATGCTGAGATTGCTGAGATGGGAGTAGGGCAGAAGCCTATCCCGAATGCAGAGATTGTGAAAACATATTGTAAAGTGCAGAGAATGTTTGTAGGAGTTCATGTGGATTTAAAGTTCTTTTTAATGTTTGGATTTTTATGAAAGAGAGTTTCTTATTTATTCTCCTTTTCTTTTCTGTTCTTTGTTCGAAGTTCATTTAACTTTAATGGCGTTTCCCAGTCAATTTGCATGAAAAGAGGTGAAGGCAAAATGTGACATGGTCACTTTCATTCCAATCTTGTTGAAGATACATCATACAACTCGATCTGAAATATTTCTCATACAATCCACGACTCAAAACGAACTATGTATGATTCTTGTTGATCCATCCAAAAAGTATGTGTTAGAAATCCATGTCTGAGTAATGAGATACACAGTCAATAACATCACCTTCCAAGCTATCCTTGACAGGAATGGCGCATGGATGTGCATTGTAGGTGTGCTATTTCCCGTGTAACTCACAGCTCGTAGGGCCGAACACTCTCCAATTCTAGATCTGGCTGGAAGTGGTAAGGCGCCTTTCTATCGTCCATCCTTCTAAAAGTGACGGAGATCCGCTCCACTGGTACTCCCGGTATACAATGTTTTGCGATGTCTGCTCCATTTCCTTGTAATATCATGACGGAACCTACAGGAAGTGGTATTTCCACCGGCCCTCGGAACTTACCCGGGCCTGCTATCCGGAGGTCAGATCCGAACATGATATTGCATTGGTTGACGAACGAAACTGTGCAGAAAGGTCTGACAAAGTCATGGTGGTCTATGTGTGGAGGTATGCAATCGCCCTTCTTATAAATGTTGATGATGCAACTGTTGGGTATGCAGTCTGCTGGCAGTACCCTCCACGTTATCATTCTTTTCACCATTCTTTTAATTATTCTCGGCATTATATCCACCTCACCGTGACGGAGTATCCCTAGAGGATTTCCTTTTCTGTCCTCTGGGAAGTTATAGCAACATCCGCATTGTATTGTGACTCTTCCTTTCCCTGGCATCCATTTTCAGGGTTCTGAATAAGTCTTCTCTCTCAGACGACCTGCTTGACCCATCTTCTGAAGTTCTAAAATGCAATCCACAATCTGCTGTTGCTCGTACTCTGAGAATACACTCGTGTGTAACTCGAGGCCTTCCAAAATGTTGATTCTTTTGCCTCTAATCCTCTCAAAGTATTCAAAGGTCTTCTTTTCAACATTTTGCATTCTTTCTAGTTCATATTCTGGGATGATCTGCAAGTGACGAGGCCTAGTAACGTATTGCGGGATGTATGGCTCAATGCCATCACGTTCTCTTGCATACCTTGGCTCCTCGGTGATTGTCTCTGTCGGGACATCTTCCGGGGTTGCTCTCGAAACAAGGTTTCTTACCACTGGTGGCTTTGTCTGGCGTCGTGGTAATCTCTTTGCCTCTGGTCTTCTTAGAGTTTCGTTTATCCTTTCTGTTGTTCTTGGAACTTGTTCTCTCTTTTCAGGTTCCTGATGAACCGTCATCTTTGAAATGTGTGTGTTGGCGAAGGTGGTTGTTTCCTCATGTTGATCTGCTGCTAGTTTAGTCAACATCTTGCGGATACGGTGATTTTTATTCCTTCTTTGAGTAGCAGTGAGTGTAGCTCTCCTTACTTCTTGAATTTTTGCTGGCGCGGGGCTGACGAGCCTGCCCTCTGTCGTGGCAACTACTGACTTGATTTTCTTGCTTTCCTCTGTGTTTGTCTTTCTTTTCTTGTTGCTCGATTGGTGGCTTGGGCCAGCCATCTTCATCACTATTTGCCTATGAAGCTCTTCTCGGTCCACAGGGACCCAATCATTTTCTTCATACTGTAGGTTGGCTGGTGTGAAGTCAGAATCAATTTCTATCACTGCTCCATCCTTCACCCTCTTTTCATTGAGTGCGAGACTCACACCATTTTTAAAGTTTAGGACCAACCGCCCGTTCGACATTTCCCTGCAAAGAAGACAAGGAAAGGATCAGGGGCTGTACTAAGAACATGAACATTAAGAAAGTATTTGTCACTGAAGATTCTTAATTTTTAAGGAAAGTAGTAAAAGATGAAGAAAGATCAGGAACAAGATTTAATTTGAAAGGAAGGGCAAAACCTTATTATTATGATTTTCACATATTTTATTTTTAGCATATATATTTTTTATCCATTTTTTATGTTTTTGGGTTCGGACCCTGTCACAAAGTGATTACTTTACCCGTGTTTCTAGGGATAAGTCTCTATTTTAGAGGCCACCCTTCGAAACCTCAGGTTGCGTAATACTTCTTCAAATATCATCCATTGATTGGAAGCATTTGTCGTTCTCCTTGGTAATTTACAAGTTGGTAGGCACTTCCTGAGTAGACTGCTTCGACCACAAACGACCCTTCCCAAGTCAGTTCAAATTTGCCTCCTATCTTGCGATGTGCAAGAATAGGTCTTCTGAGAACAAGAACTAAGTCACCAACTTTGAAAGTTCTCATGCGGACCAGTTTATCATGGGCTTGGATCATCTTAGCTTGGTACAGTTCCAAATTTTGTTGTGCTCGCAAGTCTTTTTCCTTCCAAGTTTTCCAGCTTCTTCCAGTCGTAATCTGGCATTTTCTTCGTAGTAATTTTATTTGCAATCGCAATCCCGAGTGATGGAAGTTGAACCTCTAAAGGTAAAGCGCCTCGGACCCGTACACCAAAGTGTAAGGTGTAGATCGAGTAGGAGTCCCGAAAGTCGTCCTGTAGGCCCATAATGCTTCTAACAACTTCTCGTGTCAATTTCTCTTGTTGTCATCCAAAGTTTTCTTTAAAATCTGAACGAGAGTTTTATTAAAAGCCTCAGTCAAGCCGTTTGCTCTTGGGTAGTAGATTGTTGAATATCGCCAATCGATTCCATGTCTTCTGACAAAATTATTGATTTTTCTGCTTTTGAATACATACCCATTATCTGAAATGATTTTGCGCGGTACTCCGAAACAGTATACAACTTGATTCTTGAAAAATTGTAGCACGTGGTGTACCTTTACTTCTCTGAGTGGAATTGCTTCTGCCCATTTAGAAAAGTAGTTTGTAGCTGCAAGGATGAAGTGATGTCCTCTTGAAGAAGGTGGTTCTATCGGACCCACTATATCTGTGCCCCAACACTCAAATGGCCACGACGCAATTGTCGGATGTAGCACGTTTGGAGGTTGGTGTAGAACCACTCCGTGCACTTGGCACTGGTGATAACTTTTGGCAATCTTCATGCAATCGATCATCATCGAGGGCCAATAATACCCTAGTATTTTAATTTTCATTTTCATTTTCGGACCCGACTGATGAGCGCCACAAAGTCCTGAATGCACTTCTTTGACAATTTCACGAGCCTCAGACCCTCTCAGGCATCTTAACCACATCTGATCAAAAGACCTTCTGTATAATGTATTGTTTATTAATGCGTAAGACAAAGTTCTTTTCTTGATTTGATGTGCTAATGACTTATCATCTGGTATTCTCCCTGTTTGCAAGTAGTCTATTAATGGTTGACGCCAATCTTCTGTGTTTTCTGTCACTGCTGCAACTGATTCCTCTGCTTTTCCTGATTTCTGTATCATATCCATGTCGAGCTGTGATAGGACCTGTCGTCCTTGAACTAACATTTCAACTGACTCATCTTGTAAGCAGGCAAATTCTTTTGCAAGGTGAGCTAGCGCATCTACGAGTGCATTTTCTCTTCTGGGGATCTTGTAGATTGTTACATTCAAAATTTGTTCCAACAATTTCATGGCATACTGAAAGTATTGCTCAAGTTTTGGTTTTAAAATTCTGTATTGTCCTGCGACCTGTTGGATAATCAACTGAGAATCTCCGTAGATGTTGATGTCTGTTATTCCCATTTGAATGGTAAGTTCTAGTCCTGTTATGAGGGCTTTGTATTCTGCCTCGTTGTTTGTGCACGGCTCTGTTAAGTGGTAGGAGTATCTTAACATCCCCCGCTCCGGTGTTATAAAGATTAGTTCGATTCCTGCCTTACCAGGCACTATCATTTGCAATTCTTTGTCTTTCTGTGCTGAGGACGCTCCGTCGAAGTATAGTTCCCAACGTCGATCATCAGTGTCTTCTAGGCTCATTATCTACTCGTCAGGCAAATCGTCGTCGAGAGGCGAATCTGCCGGTAAAGGGTGTGCTGCAAGGAAGTCAGCTAGAACTTGTCCCTTTATGGCACGAAGAGGAACGAAAGTTTTGTCGAATTGCAATAGTATCATCGACCACCTGGCAAGTCTGCCAGAAAGTGTTGGACGGGTCATCAAATATTGCAACGGATTAACTTTCGAGATAAGGTTGACCTTAGGAGAGAGCCTGTAATGCCTGAGCTTTTGAGCGGCGAAGATCAGGGCCAAACAATGCTTCTAAATTGGAGGATACTTTACTTCCATCGGAATCAAAAGACGGCTTAAGTAGTAAAGAGCATTTTCTTTTCCCTCATCATTGACCTGGGCTAGTAGGGCTCCAAGGGAGTAGTCTAGAGCCGCGGTATAAAGTATCAACGGTCTACCTGAGACTTGGGCTGCTAAGACAGGAGGTGTCATTAAGTATTGCTTAATATCCTCGAAGGCCCGTTGGCATTTCTCTTCCTAAACGAATTTTGCGTCCTTTTTAACTAATGCCGAGAAGGGCTGACACCTAACAGACATGTTCGAAATAAAGCGTCAAAGATATGCCAACTTCCCTTGAAAGGATCGTAGCTGTTTTAAGGTTTTGGGAGGCGGCATCTCTAGGATAGCTTTAATCTTTTCCGGATCAATTTCAATCCAGCGATGTCGGACAACAAATCCTAAGAATTTCCTGGAGATAACACCAAAGGCACATTTTAAGGGATTCATCTTAAGGTTGTATTGTCTTAATAGTTCGAAAACAATTCTCAAATCATACAAGTGATCTTCTTTTAGTTTGCTCTTGATGGCCTCATCATCCACATAGCACTCAACTTGGTTGTGAATGAGCTCATCAAAAATCTTTGTCATTGCTCTTTGGTATGTTGCTCCTGCGTTCTTTAGTCCGAATGGCATTACTGTGTAGCAATACACTCCGATTGGTGTTCTGAATGCTGTGAGCTTTTTTGTCTTCTGGTGCCATCTTTATCTGGTTGTATCCTGAAGATCCATCCATGAATGAAAATATTTCATGTGTTGAAGTAATGTCGATCATTAGTTCTGGGATTGGCAGTGGAAATTCATCCTTCGGACATGCTTTGTTCAAGTCTCTGAAATCAACGCAGATTCTGATCTAACCATTCTTTTTCCTGACTGGTACCACATTGGCTAGCCATGTCGGGTATTGTTCTTCATGGACAAATTTAGCGTCTATTAGCTTTTTAACTTCAGCTATTACTTGTTGTTCAATTTCTAGACGCATTCTTCTGGAAGCTTGTCTGACTGGAACGGAAGTAGGATCCACTCCTAACCTGTGAACTGCGACTTCTGGAGCTAATCCTGGCATTTCATCGTAACTCCAAGCAAAACAGTCCTTGAATTCCATTAATAGCTTGATCACTTCCTCGGAATCTTCTTTATTGAGTAAGGAGCTAACAAAGGTTGCTCTAGGCTTTTCGCTAGTACTTAAGTTAACTTCCATTAACTAATCTATTGTAGATTTGATTTCTTCTTCGAATTCTGGTGGAGCGTCTCCAATTTGTAGATCTTCAAGATCTTCTGTAGTTTCCAAACAGTCTTCATTAGGTTCGCAAGTGACAACCAAATAAATTTCCATATCGTCAACTGAACCTACTGTGCTGAATTCGAGACCATGTTTAGAATTGGGAGGTCGACCGACATTATTCCATAATTTTTTGAAGTGTTGTGATCGACCTTTTGTCCATTGTCGAGGTAATACATCACACTGAATTAAATTTTGAACACAGGGAGAGTACCACTCAAAAGGTAATTCCATTAATTCGGAAGAAGTGACATCTTCAAATTGTACATTGCTTTTAGTATTGGAAGAAGAAGTGTCACGGTAAAATTTGATTGTCTTTGCACCGCTGTTATGTACTTCTTTGACCACCATACCCTCGATTTTATCAGAATGGATCGGGGTCAGGGTCATAGTGTGTACATAGTGGTTAATCTTCTCGTACATTGATTTGTATTCTTCGTTCCTTTCATCTTCGAGAGAAATCTTGAATTGTGGTTTCTTCTGGTTTATTGTAGCTACTTCTTTCTTGACTTCTTTTTCTTCCTCAGAGCTGTTCTCCCAATCAACGTTGATCACCGGCTTTTTATGTCCAACTATCCTAGTATCTCTTCCACGACCTCATCCCCGGCCTCAACCTCGGATGCGAGTTCTGGAGAAACCTTCACCATCTCGCCGTAAGGGAGTGGTGAGTGACTGTTGGACTAGAACTTCAGGTTCTTCATCGTCTCGAACTTCTTTTGCTTCATTTGGCACGGTGTTTCTGGAGAAGATTGTTTTCTTTGGAGGTGCGTAATAAGCTGCATCTTCATGGATCCCAATCTCATGTAAGGTGAAAGGTTGCAAATCACCTTTAATGCACTGTTCTCCTCCTTCGTAGTATTTTATACACTGATGCAGAGACGATGGTACCATCCAGTTTTCATGGATCCATGGTTGGCCCAGTAGTGCATTGAACGATGTCCCAGATTCAATTATGTGGAATTTTGCGGTTGTCTTTGCTAAGTCACCTGTCTTCATCAACAGTGTTATTGATCCAAGGGCTCTCTCTCCTTTCTGGTTGAATCCTCTTAGTAACATCTTATCCGCTTCAAGCTCGCGAGAATCAATTTCTAGGTATGCTAGCGTTCGAAGATTCATTATGTTGATGGATGCTCCTGGATCTACCAATACCCTGGAGAGCGTAAATTTTCTGATTGTAACTGAAATGTACAACGGTAGGTTGTGATTGGCTGTCCCGAGTAGTAGATCACTGTCCGTGAAGGTAACACCCCGCTGTTCCTTTAACGAGCAAACCTCATCTAAGGAAACTCCGGCCATCTAAGCTAAATAAAACTCTGGATCAAGTAAGGCTATGACCAGAGCTTCCCTCGTCTCTTTTGATAAGATGAGTGCATCGTAGATGCTCAGTTTGGCTGGTAGTTTCCTAAGATGGGCTAGCGCGTTATAGTCCACTTTGTTATCATGTGTCTCAGTTTCTTCTCGAATGGGCAATTCTTCTGCTGGGTTTGATTCTTCCTGAACAACCACCTGGTTTTCTTTATCTTTTGGACCCATTCTTGGAGGTAGAACCCTTTCGCTCCTTAAGTTGACTTCTGTGATTTCTTCTGAATCTGGTACTGAGTTTACTGGTGTCTCCTTTTGAATCGGCATGACAGGTTCTTCTGGAGTTGCTTCGGAATCTGAAAGCTCTAACTTTATTGTGATTGGAGTTCCATGGAATTCACATATAGATTTATTGCTTGTTGAACTTTCATAGCCTTCTTGGTGAATGTCATCTTTGTTATCGTGATTGTCGAGGTTGTGTATGATTTGAGAATTGTTATTGGTATTAAAATCGAGATCCAGATTAGATTAGTTGTCGTTAGTTACGTAATCGTTAGAAACAGTCAAAACGTAGCCAACGTCATAACTCTTATCATTATAAGATCCCGCCGGAGCGAGCAAATAATCATACAGAGTCAGAGGTTCGAGGAATTTTTCCCCCAAATCGGAAATAACCATCCTAGGATAAGCAGCCCCTAGTCTAGCCTTAGGAGCCTCGGTCCTTTCTTCTTCTACAATCTCTTTCCTTTCTATGATCTTTCCTTCTTGGGGTGTTTCTTCAATTGCAAGAGATAGAGCTGGCTTGACAGGTTTCAAACTCTGAGTTGAAGAATGCACCGAAGCGGTTTGGATGCGATCGAAAATTTTCATGGATGACTTCGTCAAAGCGGTACTCCACCCATCATCAGTTGTGTAAGGGTCTATCGGAACAATGGGATCCGTTGAAATAACATTGACAGAACCTCCTTTCTGGGGTTCTTTCATGTATTCCTTCGGGATCGTTATGTTCCCCTTTCGGAGATTATTGTCGGGCTAACTCTTGAAGGTGATGCAATCCTCTATCTTATGTCCAAGCATCTGGTGGTAAGGGCAGTAGTTGGGATGGTCCTTCTTATTAACTTCTTCTGGCTTCTTGGGTTCTGGCAGTCGAAAATCTGAAGTCTTCATCAAGCTGCGGAACATCTTTGGCACTGCCTCATTCTTGAATGGATATTCTCTATTTATAAGCTCCTTTAACGTGCGCTGTGGGCGAGGCGGTTGCTCATATTGTTGAGTTGGCTGATAACCGGGTTGAGGTTGTTGGTAGTTCTGTTGAGGTTGTTGATAGCTGGGCTGCGGCTGCTCCGGCTGTATTTGCATTGGCTGTTTGCCCTTATCGACTGCCGCGACGATCCCGGATTTCTTTTCAAATGTCTTCATAGGCTTCTGTTTGTCTGTCTTGTCGACGAAACTTAGTTGCTTCGCTTCCTCTTGCAAGCTTCCGGCCTTACTTAACAACTTCTCGAAAGACTTAATTGTAAATCCCTTAAGGAGAAGTGATATCGGGTCGTGAATGCTTTTAAGCAAGATACTGGCTGCATGTTGTTCTTGTAGCTGTGGCTCACACTTCATGCTTAGATTTCTCCATCAAAGTATGTAGTCCACTAAAGTCTCGTTCGATTTCTGTTTCTCCACCACTAAGTCACCAATGGTGATATGGTGCTGAGCTCATGCAAACCGTTTCATGAAGAGGTTCTCTAATTCTGAAAATGTCTTTACCGAACCGTTCGGTAACTCTGCGTACCAATCAAATGCGATTCCTGACAAGCTGCTGACGAATTGTTGGAAAAGTAAGGCGTCACTTCCACCGGCGTTGCAACAACTAGCGCGAAAATGTGCAACATGCTGTCGAGGGTTTCCGGTACCATCAAAAGTCTTGAACAGAGGTGGTACAAAGCCTTTTGGGTATTGTACTGCATCAAATTCTTCGGGGTAATATGAATAACTTCTGGAGGCGTTTCTCTTGGGGGTTGAGCCTGACTCTGAAGAGTGGCTAGGGCTGCAGCCATCTCTTCCATCCTTTTTGCCATTTGAGAGATTGTATCATCTTTTTCTCAAATTTGTGCTCTTAATGCTTCCGGTTCATCTCTCTCCACAGCTGCCGGAGCACCTTGCGAAGCTGACGATGCTCGTGTCTCGACCATGTTGATCTCCACATATTCGTCATCCATGAACTCCGATGAGTCAACTTCATCTCCAAACTTTTCTTCTCTTTCTCTTGCTAATCGTTGAATGTCGGTTCTTAGCTTTTCCATAGTGTCCTCCAATGGTCTTTTTTGTATGGTTTCACAGTTATCATGCGATGGCTGTTGGATTTCTTTCTTGGGAGTCATCTTCATTGCAGTGGCGCTCTCTTCGGATTCGAGTCTCCTGATGAGACTTTCCTTTTCTGGTCATTGTTTCGGTCTTAATTGGCCAGTAGTAGGACGCCACACCATCCTTCTAGCAGCAGAAGGCCTAGGACCGGATGGTCTGTCGGCTGAATGCTGGAAGGTGGTATCCTCCCTGATCTGTAAACCTGAAACAACAATAGGTGGACTAGCTTTCATCTTCTTACTCGGCTTTTCTGTGGCGATAACGGGTTCTACTCGCGGCCCAAGATGGGACTTGGCTGGTACCCGCCGTATTCTTCTTAAAATCTTAGATACAGGACATTTCTCTTTCTTTGCTAGCTTCTCTATCACAGTCTGTAGTCGGGCAAATGGTGTAGTCCTAGCCCTTTTATTTCGGCTGTCGCTATAGTATGCGAGTTGAGGTAGTGCCGAAGCAATCTTGCGGACATTTTCCTCGTCAGCTGCGGTGGAAAGGGGATGGAATCTACTTCCTTCCAAAAGCGGTGTATACTCAGGCAATGGTATGTACTCAGGTAGTGGTGTGTACTCAGGGATTTCTTCTAAGGAAGCGACTTGACAGCCACTGGCCTTTCGCTGCAATCTTCCTACCTCTGTTTCTTCTGCGAGTCCGTGTTAGGGGTGGAACCCTTGAGCTGGACCCAATTTCAAAAATAGAAGGTCTTGCACGGAAGTCTGTACCCTCCACGGTAACATGCTCGTTACAAATTTGAACTTCCTTCCCCTTCCATTTGGCGGAAGCTGGGGTAGGTGCAGAGACGACTAGACCAGTGGGGGTAGAGATAACAGTCCTCCTATGGACAGTAGTATTCTTCTCAGCTGGAACCCTTTGCAGGAGAGGGAACTCTTGAGTTAACTTAAGGTTGAACTCGATCAAAGGTCTTTCAGTTTCAGGCACTTTGTTTGTAAGTGTAAAAAGGGTGACGTCGGCGATCTTGACATTTGTGTTGCCAAATCCTTGTCCAAAACGGATGATCCCATTGTCGGGCAGCTCATCCTTGTAAACAGCGAAGTCCAGTCCATTGGTGAAGGAGAAAATCAGCTTTGGGGCAGACATTTTCTGCAAGGTAGATTCTGATTGTCAGTCCCAAGTTATGCTTCTTCTCATCAGGACGGAAAGAAAAGAATCCAAAAGAGTCCGAACACATTTTTGTTCATGTATTTATAAAAAGGAGTTATTTGTTAAGAGAGTCATTCATTAGAGGGTTTGTTTATTAGGAATGGAATGTTCAAAGGTGTAAAGAAGGTAAGGAATCTGATTCAGAATTGGAAAGGAAGAGAAAGTCTTATGCAAGACTTCTCGACTCGAAGGACCGCTCCTAAACTAACACCTATTGGGGGTCCACCCCTCCTCGGAAAAGAGGTAAAAGGATCTCGGAACCTCTCTGTTTAGGGGTGTCTAAACGGTGGCTCCTAAATCCAAGAGGAGTTGGTTATACTCGTTCAAGACAGAAATGAACGGGATATTCCAATGGAAGAATGGTAGTTTGGTCCACTAGGGGCATGGGCTCACTACCAATTTATGAAAGCAAAACCATCTGATCAAAATGGAGAGAGGAACTAGTCCCCAGCGGAGTCGCCAGAAGTTGGCGGCATATTTTTAGGTTGAGTGTTGTATTTTTGAAAAGAGGTCGCCTACAGAAATTGTCGGCTAATTTTTAATTTAATTTATATAAATAATTTGAAAAGTTGTGTTTGATTTTGAAAATCATTTTAAATTTGAAAATTTTAAGATATGAAATGAAATTGATCTCACATCCCGAATAGTTTATATAAACGAGCACCGCACCACAAACTGTATATCTATCTGGGAGAGTAGACACACTGCTTGATGATGGGGCTCGGTTAAATAAACTAGAAGATTTGTGACATCCGTTTGGTCTACGAACCAATTTTATAAGCCGACAAGTTCCCCTGCTTAATATAAATGAATTAAGCAGGGTTTATATTACCTGGGTTATTAAAGTTCCCTATAAGGGTAAGCCCCTATAGTTAATTACATCTTAAATGACAGGAATCATCTAAGAAAACTCTCGATAATGATCAGTGGTTTTGCTCTCAAGAATTTCAAAGTTTAAGGTTTTCAAAGGATTGGATTTTTGAAATTTCAAAAGGGATTAGCTCAAATTTGGAACATTTATTTTCAGGAGTCCAAAGAAAGATAAGTAGGAGAAGCTGAGGATCCAAGAAGAATCTTGGCAACTTCCCAAACTATCCTATTGTTTGGCTCGGATTTAAGAAAATCCTAATATTATTTGATATTTCAATCTTGCCAATTTTAATTAATTTGGACTTATATTTGTATGATAAAATCATAGAAATAGCCTCGAAGATGTGAGGGTTTGTGTCGTACCAAACGACTACCTCGGAGTCCTAAGACCGGTTATTGCTTAATTTACATGACATGATCATGCAAATGCCTAACGAAGAGTTGAGGATTTATGTTGCACTAGGCAAACTACCTCGAAACCATATGGCTTTGTTGTTTAAAACTAGGAAAGGTTTAGCTGATGCAGAGTTGTTTTGCTGACGAAGAAGGCTGTGCTGCCCACCGTGCTCCAAGCTCCTTGTTGTTGCAGATGTTTAGTTTTAGAAGTCATAAATCAGGAGATTAGAGAAGTGTTTTAGTTTAGAGAAAATCTTAAAATCCAAGTGTTTTTTAATATTTTAACAAATCTTAAAGTTGATTATAATAGAACCGATTAAGATCCCACGGTTCCGTCATCCCGGCACCGTTATTTTCATTGAATTCACTTAGTCCAGATGAATTTGCTAAAATCAACTAAATGAGTTCCACAGTTTCATTTAGACCGTGGGAAATCCCGTTAGCAACACGTGGGTTACATCATCTGAGGTATTCCCGATCATTCAACGGGACGTTTTAATTTAGTTGCAATTGTAGTTTTGTTGTTCTATTTGTGATTAAATTTTGAGTTGTTTTATATTTTGAAATGTTGTGGCGGTGAATTTTATCTTGCAGTGATTTTTAATTTAGTTTTGGTTTCATTTTAGGGAGTATCCTAAAGGTTTTGGTTCTCATGTAACTGTTGTTTATCATGCAAGAAAAGAAAGTGCAATGCGATTAATTACGAGAAGGTAAATTGCAATAAAATAAAAGAGTGCCTGGAGGGTCTTCCCCTCATTCCAAGCTGCACTTGAAACACATGTTAAAGCATTTTAAGTATTTGTAGCAATTACCTAGGTAAAGCTAAGGGCAAGGTTTCTGGTTTTCTACCAAGATCCTAATCCTATAGCTAGTCATTCTTATGACGTCTATGTTTCCAATTTTGTTTTATGGATGATTTTCAGCACCAAAGAATAATTAAGTTCAATTTTTCTTATGAAATACCCCGTCATATTGAGGAAGTGCTTAAGACGAATCTTAAACATCTTTTCAATATTGCTGGAATTATTTTAAGTCCAAATGGATTTAATTAATCAGGTGGATTAATCATCCGCGGTTTAATTAAGTTTTGTTCTTTTGCTCAGTGAACTAGGATGTTTGAATATCCTATGAATGAGGTGACACTTCACTAAATGCTCCACTTAGGAGTTATGATAACAAGAGCTTTTAAGGGCAAATTGATGTTTAAGTGATTTGTGATTTAATTTACTTTTAATTAATAGGTTTAAGTTTGGAATAGTGTTCAAGTTGTTTTAGATCTATTTTGAATTCTTTATGTCTTAAGTGATGTTATATTTAATTTAATTTAATTTAATTTAATTTAATTTAATTTAATTTAATTTGGTTTAGTTTAATTTTAATTTAATTTTAATTTTATTTTAACTTGATTTTATTTTTTTATTTAATTTAATTTAATTTAATATAATATAATATAATTTAATTTAATTTAATTTAATTTAATTTTAATTTAAATTTAATTTTTATTTTAATTTTAATTTAATATTTTATTTTTTATGTTTTAAAGAGGATTTAATTTAATTGTTAAAGTATTAATTTAATTGAAATTTTGGAAGGATTTAAATGCTTTAATTTTAATTTAATTTAATGATTAAGTCTTTTAGCATTTTAAATCTTGAGTTTGGATTATCATTTTAATTGGGAATTAAATATTATTGAAATGATTAATTTAGGGATTCTTAAATTAAAGAATAAATGTCTTCTTAATAATATCCCTATTTTAATAATTTCAATTTTTATTAATCTTCCAAATTTCATTAATTAGTTGATTAAGGTTTACTTTAATTAATCTTAAAAATGATTGATAGGTCTCTATCCTTTAATTATTTGAACTTCAATCATCCAAATCAGATTAGGATCAAATATTTTACTCTCTCACTTTATTAAACCTAAAGTTTTAATTAAGGGTTAAAATTTTAGTTACCATTTTGCCCTTCAAGCTTAATAATTTCATTACTCACTAAATTGAGCTTAAATGACTTTGAAATTTTTATGTGACTTCACTCACATGTCAATTAAGACTTCAGAGGAGAAAATGTGATTTTTCTGTTTTTAATTTATTTATATAATTATTTTTTTTGTGGAAAATAGGGATTTTCAAGGAAAATTCAATAAGATGACCATGGAAAATTTTCTATCCTTAAGAAAATTATGGGGCACTCATGATGACCAGAGGACCATTTGGACTAATTTTGATGATTTTTTTGAATTTTATTTTATTTATTATAATTATTTTGAGTTTTGGAGTATTAATTAATTTAAAAATAAAATAAAGGTTGAAAAATGAATTTTATATTTTTCAAAAATCTCTCTGATATCAGAGAAACTAGAAAACTTATTTTTATAATTTTCTGATTTTTCTTTTATTTATTAGAATTATTTTAGTGAAAAATGTTAAAAACTCATTTTTAATATTAAAAATTTACATTAAACCTTTAAAATTCAATATCTTATCCTAGGGACTTAAGAAAAATATTTGGTTTGTTCCTAAGTGTTTAGTATTCAAAATATGACATTTTGGTGATTTTTTAATATTTTTGTGATTTTTATTATTTTTTAATTATTAAAATATTTAAATAATGATAAAAATCAACTTTTTTAGAAAATTATAATTTTAATTTTCCTAAGTTCCTCTGATATCAGAGAAGCTCCAAAACTATTTTTGTGAATTTTTGAAAAGTATTTTGTGAGTTATGAATTTTTAAAGTTTGATTTCATTCATGGGGATTAATTAACCCATTTGGTGGGGCTAACCAAGTCCAATTGATCTCAATTTTTTATGTGGTGTTCTCCTATCCCTAGAGGACAGTGGAGGATTGTTTTTAAGTTAATTTGATGAAAGGTTAGCCCTAATTAATTAAAGTTCAATTTTGGGTGTTTTGGCCAATTAGGGTTGTTCAAAGTGAATTAGCTCAAAAATTATTTTTCCTAGGTCCCTCTGGTCATAAGAAACATCACCAAATTTTCCTAGAATTTATTTCTCAACATGCTAATTATTGGAATTAAAACAATCAAAACAGTAACATGCACTTGAAAAATCAATAACTTCTCATAGGGATGGCCTCTGATCTTGGAAAATTTAGGGAATGTTCCCAAGTTCAGAGGCTTCAAAAGCCCTATGGTCTCATGCCATGGTGAATTTCCTATATGCATGGAGAATTGAAATAGTGCATAGAGTAAATAAATCAATAAAAATAAAATACTTAATGAAATTACTTGATTTCTTTTCCACATTATTCTCCCCTATTCACTGAGCAAGAGGATATTTTTATTTTATTTTTAGGATTTTTCTACACAAAGTTATGAATTTTTGATGTTCGGGGAATTAAATAAATAGAAAAATAGCCTATTTTTCTACTTATCCACGAGGCGCCACGCCATCCTCGGCAGCTCCGAAAGGCCACGTGGCGTGCTCTGATTCGGCACCGCCATCCGACTCAGCGCTCCAGGGGCCAGCGGTTCATGTCCCGTTGCTCCGTCCGGCGCGATCCTGGTCGTCCGCTCAATACACGGGCGATCCAACGGTTCCCAGTCATCGTCTACAACGGGTGTGAACCCGTGACCGTCAACCTTCTAACCCAAATTTCTCACTCAATTCTCAACGGATTTTTGAGTTCTTATGCTCTATGGATTCTTCTTGAAGAGACGAACACATCCATACGGTAAACATGCATTGAAATTGACCCAAACTAAATGGAGAATCTCTACAAGCTCGGGAGGAAGAGTGAGTCCATACCTTTGCTCAGAGAAGTGAAGCTTCGATCTGAGAGTTGTGTCACGATCGATT
Source organism: Papilionanthe hookeriana x Papilionanthe teres (assembly GCA_022702705.1). Classification (NCBI taxonomy): domain Eukaryota; kingdom Viridiplantae; phylum Streptophyta; class Magnoliopsida; order Asparagales; family Orchidaceae; genus Papilionanthe; species Papilionanthe hookeriana x Papilionanthe teres. Next base: position 148,829,291 of record CM040425.1, on the reverse strand, counting down.
GGGTCCAAGCAAGATCCAAATGAAGTCCCTTGGCCTGGTGAATTGTCTAGGTATGATTTCGACCAAGCCCGATCACAGAGCTTGGAGGCTGGAAGCAATGGCTGGCCTGGTGAGGGGGCTTTTACTGGGAAACTTCTCCTCTTGTTCTGGTAAAGGTGTAGGACCAATCAATTTGGAGATTGGCTCACTGTGGTGAAGTGTCCTGGTTTTGGGCTTGAATTTCAACTCGAAATTGAGCTCAGAGAGAGGAAATGGCAGGGGGATTTCAGTGGGGATCAAGTTCTCTATGTGTAGAGAGTGGTCTGGGATGATTTTGGCAGGGTTTCAGTAAGGTTTGGTTCAGCACCTCCCATGGCTGAGAGGAGGTGGTGTTTAAATAGGAGAGGGTGGAGGGCCTCCCAGGGGGGTTTAAGGCTTGGGATCAGCTGCTCCATGAAAGAGAAGAACAGCCATGGTGTTCAATTGGGCTGGGACAACTCAGCAAGGCAAAATTGACAAGTTTAGCTCAAATGGAGCTCTCGGCCATGGTGTTTTCCGGCGGCCTGGTGGCTAGCCGGCCAGGGTCAGGTCACCATCTTGACCAGTGAGGTCAAGGCTTGGCAATGGTGAAGTCAATTGGAGTAAGCCATGTGTAAAAGGCTTGAATTGAAATGGAATGGGGGAAGGCTATTTTTGGGTCTAAATTAGTCAACCCATGGTTTTGGGCTAGGTTCACCATCTAAGGCTTGCTTGGGCTGAAGAGAAAGTTATTTGGTTCAGCTTAATCAGTAGGGTCAAGTCACCATCCAAGCATAATTAGGCCTAAGCATGGTTAAGGGGAATCATGGGAGTGGTTAATGACTTTTAGGAATTATGGAAAGAGCCTCCCTCTTTTGCCCAATGTGGTATGGTCATATGTCAACAACTCACGTGGCTTGAATGTGGCTCAAGAATGGCTTCATGGCTTACCTTTGGCTTGGGAAAAAGCTTGGTCAATTTCATGAAAAAGGGTTTTAGAAATTTTGGTAATTTAGGAGTGATTTGATGGGATTTGGCATATGGCTTGATTTGGAATTATTTTATCATGGATTTAGAACTTAGGAGATGGTTTTATCAAATGGATGATGATAGAGGATTGTCATGTGGGCTTTGTCATGGACTTTGGGCTTTTAGGAAGGCTTAAGGGAATGAGCCTTTAGGTTTAAGAATGAATTCATGGATGGGAATTTTGTAGAAGTTTGGGCCAAATAATTGTTGGTTTTTGTTTAGGGATGTGTCATTAGTGATTTGAAATGAATTTGAGGTGGTTTGGGTTTGAATTGGGTTGAATTTGGGTTGATTTGGTAAATGGGCCAATGTAGGTCAAATTAGGCTAATTTGGGCCAATGTTGGGCTAAGGTTGAAATTGATGTAAAATTAATGTTGGGAAATATTTATGGGAGTGTTTCAAAGAGGTTTTAACTTTGGTTGGGTTTTGGTTTTGGGACTTGGGCTTATTTGGGCTAAGTTTGGGTTTAGGTCAAAATTAGGCTTTTTGGTTTTGGGTTGAATTTGAGTAGGGTTTGGGTCCAAATTTTGGGTAAATTATGTTAGTTTTTTGTTTGTGGGGATGTTAGGGAAGGTTTAGAAAAGGTTTGGGGTCAATTGGAGTTGAATTGGTTTGGTTTGGGCTAAGTTTGGGTTATGGGTCCAAATTGGGCTTTAAGATCAAAAGTGAAATTGGACCCAAATGTCAATCAAATTGGACTTAGATTTGGTCTAGATTGATATTGTGGATATTAATTGGAAGTTCAGAATTGAATTGGACCAAAATTGGGGTCAATTGGGTAGATTTGGTTTGACATTGGGTTTATTTGGGTTAAGAATGGGCGAAATTGGGGGTTTTGGTAAGAGTGGGGTAAATTAACAAAATTGGACCATGGTGTAGTTGGACAAAATGAAATTGGAAATATTTGGGAGTTTTTGGAATTTTCTAGGAATTTTCTGAATTTTTGGATTTTTGGGTCTAGAGGGGTAATTTGGGTATTTGGAGGGTGTTGGGGGTACGTTTGGAATTTTTGGTATTTTTGGCTATGGATGGTCAATTTGAGTGGAGGGAAATGTTTAGGAATGGTTTTGGGGAATTTTGGGTAATTTAGGTGATTTTGCAAATTTGGGTAGTTCCAAGGGCATTTGGTAGGTTTAATGGGTGTAGCGTCCCCGGGGTCAAAAATTGAAATTTTGGAAAAAGGAAGATTGATCAAATATGAGTGAAATGGAAGCACTTTGGTTGAGCCATGAAGCCATGTTAAGCCTATATGATCCATGAGAGGACTCATTTGAGGCATTCACTATGTTGTTCCTAACCCTCTTAGCTAGGGGCTTAGGGGTTAAGGTTCATCCATATGAATTACCTACATGAGTCAAGGAGTCAAGTTGGGTATGGGTGTGGTTTTAGGATTTGGATTCTGTTTGTGAGAGTGTAGAGTATAAGTGTAGTGAGTGTGTAAGTCAACCCTCACCAGACCAAGCCACCCTGGGTGGTCCTAAGGCCAAAGAGTCCTATAGGGAACTCATCCTTTAAACCTTCACATTTGATTTCAACCCTCTAGGTGATTAGGGGTCTACAATCAAGCTTGTGGGGTTTGTAGGGAGGCAAGAAGTGGTTCAAATTTCTAAGGGATGAGTCCCAATTCTAGTCCTCTAAGATAGTCAAAGGAAAAGCCTAAGGCTAGATCCTAAACACTAAAGATGGAAGAGAAGACCTCATCAAAAATGAGGTCAACAGGTACCAAGAAGATAATGTCTAAATTTATCAAAGGCGACTATAGCTAAAAGATCTTTTTTAGTAGTTGTTTAATTTCTTTAATTTTCAGTAAGAGTTTTACTAGCATAATATATAACTTTGAAAATTTTCTCATAATTTTTTCCTAATACAGCTCCAATTTCAAAATCACTTGCATCACACATTAATTCAAAAGGTTTATTCCAATTAGCTGCAAAAAATATAGGTGCATTTATTAATTTTTCTTTAAAATATTGAAAGCATTAACACAATCTTCAGTAAATTAAAATTTAGCTTCTTTTCCAATAAATGACTAAGAGTTTTAGCAATTTTTGAAAAATCCTTTATATATCTTCTATAAAATCCAGCATGACCCAGAAAACTTCTCACATCAGTAACAGTAGTAGGTGGTTGCAGTTCAGCAATAGTTTTCACTTTTGCTTGATCAACTTCCATCCCTTTTTGTGAAATTTTGTGACCAAATACAATGCCTTCCGTGACCATAAATTGACATTTTTCCCAGTTAAGAACTAAGTTTGCTTCTTCACATCTTTTCAAAATTTTGGAAATATTTTCCAAACAAGATTCAAAAGAGGTTCCAAAAAAACTGAAAAAGCGTCCATAAATATTTCAATTCCTTTGTCAATCAAATCATAAAATATTGACATCATACATCTTTGAAAAGTTGCAAGAACATTACATAAACCAAAAGGAATTCCTCTAAACTCAAATGTTTTATAAGGACTTGTAAATGTTGTTTTCTCTTGGTCTTCAGGAGCGATAGGTAATTGATGATAACTAGAATATCCATCCAAAAAATAGAAATATGAGTGTTGAGCTAATTTATCAATCATTTAATGTAAGAAAGATAAAAGAAAATGATCTTTTCTAGTGGCGTTATTTAATTTCCAATGACCAATGAAAATTCGCCATCCAATAACTTGTCTTATAGGAATTAGTTCATTTTTATCATTGACAATGACAGTTACTCCTCCTTTCTTCGGAACAAAATGAATAGGACTCACTCATTGACAATCCGAAATAGGGTAAATAATTCCAGCATCAAACCATTTTAAAATTTCTTTTTTTACAACCTCTTTCATGATAGGATTTAATCTTCTTTGAGGTTCAATAGTAGGTTTAAAATCTTCTTCCATTAAAATCCTATGCATACAGATGGAAGGGCTTATTCCTCTTATATCAGTAATAGTCTAACCAAAAGCTTTCTTATAATTTTTTAACACTCCTTTTAATTTTTCTTCTTGATCTAAGCTTAGTTTAGAAGAAAAAATAACAGGTAAAGTTAATGAATTTCCATGAAAAGCATACTTTAAATGTGCAGGTAACATTTTTAATTCCAGTTCAAGGGTTTTTTTATCGAGGGTAAAAGTATATCATTTTGAGTTATATCCAAAATTTCCCAGTTATCTTTAATATAATGAGTTTCTTTAAATAATTCTTCTTCTTTTAGTTCTTCATTTTTGTCAGTTAATAATTCAATTTTTTCTTCAAAAATGACTTTACATTTTTCTTGATAATGTTTTTCAATTATACAATCAATAATATCAATTCGATAGCATTTTTCTTTATCAGGGTACTTCATTGATTTAAGGACATTGAATTTAATCTCTTGATCATTAACTCTCATAGTTAATTCTCCTTTTTGTACATCAATCATAGCCCGTCCGGTAGCTAGAGAAGGTCTCCCTAAAATAATTGGTATTTCTTCATCTTCTTCCATATCAAGTACAATGAAACCCCCAGGGAAAATAAATTTATCCACTTTAACAAGAACATCCTCTATAACTCCTTTCGGATAAGTGATAGATCTATCAGCTAACTGAAGGGTTACAGTGGTGGAAGTAATCCTAAATTCAACCTTTGAAAAATAGAAAATGGCAAGAGATTAATACTTGCTCCTAAATCACATAAAGCTTTTCCACAAAAGATTTCTCCAATAGCACAAGGTATAGTGAAACTTCCAGGATCTTTAAGTTTCTGATGTAATTTCTTTTGAATTATTGGACTACAATCTTCACTTAATACAATAGTTTCAAAAGCTTCAAATTTTCGTTTCTTACTTAAAATATCCTTCATAAATTTTGCATAAGTTGGCATCTGTTCCAAAGCTTCAGCAAAAGGTATGTTAATAGTAAGTTTCTTAATAATTTCAAAGAACTTAGAAAAATGATGATCAAGCTTCTCTTGTTTTAATCTTTGAGGAAAAGGTGGTGGTGGTTTTTCAACTTCCACATTAACAGGAATAACAGTCTGATCTTTACTAGGAGAAGGAATTTCTTTAGGTTTTTCAATCTCTTCGACCTCGATCTCATTTTCAATTTCATTCGAATTTTTTCTTTTAATTCCTTTCCACTTCTAAGTTGTACTAACCTTTGCATGTTCATGTTCTTTTCCGAGTTTCTTTTGGATTGATTTCAACATTACTAGGAAGTGTTCCCGGAGGTCCGTAATTAATTAAATTAGTGATTTGTCCCATTTGATTCTCAATATTACGAATAACAGTGTTTTGATTTTGTAATTGATTACTCAATTGTAAAATTAATTCTTCTATAGATAACTTTTTCTGTTGATTAATAAATCCTGGAGGTTTATAGTTTGAATTTACTTAATTATTCCAGTTTCCAGTTGGATGACATTGATTATTACCCCATTGTTGTTGTGAATTATTCCAGTTAAAATTAGGGTGCTTTTTCCATCCAGGATTATAATAATTTGAATAACGGTTATTTTTTACTAGCAATGGCTTGTAAAGTTTTGATAGTTTGAGAATCTTCCATATTAGCAGAGTTGTTATGTGATACATTGATAGCAAAATTATCTAATTTCTTATATATTGCTGCTACTTGTGAAGCTAAGATAGAAAAGCTTCGTTATCATGAATACTTGCCATTCTTTTAGGATTAATCCTTTTAGAAGGCCATTGAAAATTATTATTAGCCATTTCTTCAATTAAAGTATAAGCTTCTTCAAATGAATTAGCCATTAAAGAACCTCCATAGACGAGCATCAATAATTGATTTTAGTGATCCAATAAGTCCATTATAAAATGTTTGAATAATTAGCCAATTAGGTAAAGCATGACGAGGACACTTTCTTAATAGTTCTTTAAATCTTTCCCAAGTTTCATAAATTGTCTCCCAGTCAAATTGACTAAATGAAGCAATGTCATTTCTTAATATAGCAGTTTTAGAAGGAGGAAAATATTTAGCAAGGAATTTTTGTGTCATTTCTGCCCATGTTTTAATAGAACCTGTTGCTAATGAGTTCAACCGCATCTTTGCTTTATCTCTTAAAGAGAAAGGAAAGAGTCTATGTCTAATAGCATCATCAGAAACATTGTTATATTTAAAGGTAGCACAAAGTTCTAAAACACTAGCAAGGTGTAAATTTGGATCCTCATTTGGTTTTCCCCCAAATTGATTATTTTGAACCATTTGAATAATAGACAGTTTAAGATCAAAAGAATTAGAATCTACAGCAGGTATTTTAATACTATATGAAGTTCATCAACTGTAGGGTTAGCATAATCCCTTAATGGTTTGAAAATATTTTGCTCATTAAATTCAATTGGATTCTATAAATTGTTATGTAAATTAGCCATCTGTTGATATTTTTGAATTTTTTTTCCTTTTTTAATTCTTTTAACAGTTCTTTCTAATTCAGAGTATAAAGTTAATAATCCTTCAGATCCAGAACTACGCATAAAAAGTAAATAAAAAGTAAAATAAAATAGCAAAAAATAAAATCACTACTTACTTTTTTTGTTTTTTTTGTTTTTTTTATTTTTTTTATAAATGTTTTTTGTATTTTATTTTTTTGTATTTTGAAAATAAAAAAAAAAGAAATAAAAATAAAATAAATATTTAAAATCTATAAATTTGCCCTCCCCGGCAACGCCGCCAAAAACTTGACCTCGATCCGCGGACAACGCAGTAATTTATGCTTTCAAAAATATGTTATAGACAATACTTTGACCCAAATAATAATAGCGGCTAGTGTATGTAAATATAATTTTATGGAAATTATTTTATACACTAGAGGTACTATGCAAGTATACATATCGTTTCAAGTAATATAATGCTTTAAATAAAGACCCCAGTATCGATCCCATGAGGAGGTTTATAGATTTTTAAATATTTTAATTTTATTTTTATGTATTTATTTTAAAGTTATAAATTTAATTTTTAATTTACTAAATGCAGAATTAAAGCAATAATAAAATAATGAGTGTTGTAAATAATAATAAGCAAACAACTTTCTTCCTTTCAATTAATCCAAAACTTTTTAAATAATATTTTATTCATGGAGAATATAAATTTATGGTATTGTGCCAAATAGAAGCATTCCTATTCTTTAGCTTCGCTCGATAGTATAAAGAACATTGGCTAATCTATAGATCAGGACTAGATGTATTGTTAGTAGAATGGGTTAATCTAGGCTCACACTACTAGATGTCCAAGGGTGTATATGGTCGGCCCTACTAGTGACCCGTTCCCTCTCTATAAACCAAATTACAAGAATTTACTCTGTTACTCTAAAAACTTATCAATTTTATGCCCATTAAATTATATTTTCCTATTTATTTGCACTTCACCTTGAATAACCCGCACAAGGCCTTCGACTATCCAAGGATTCATGTGATATCTACTAGTTAAGAATTCATCTCCTTCTAGGTCTCAAAACTCTTTAACAGATTTTAACAATTTAAATAGCCAATTTAAATAGTAAATTAAGATCCGATATTAATATCATCACAATATTTAAACATATTTAGTTTTTAATTCTCCAATGAATTTAATATTATCTTATTTATCTTTTCATAATTGAAAGGAGAAAGTAAAGTAATTACTCAGAACACATTGAATTTAAATAACAAAACATATAAATAAAACTTTGAATCAAATTACAAATACTTTTCTCAAATGTTTCTCCAACCGAACCTCTGATTCCTTCTGACTCCAAAGCCAAATAGACTTCAAAAGCACCAACTCTTTCAAACTCTCAATACAAACTCTAAATAAAATAAACTCATTAATTTATGAAAGAAAGTAAACTACAATTATGGCCCTTAAAATTATCTCTCCAATGCTCTCTCTAATTGGGCATTGGGCTTGGGCGTTTTTCTCGTAGAAATGGCCTCCTATTTATAGGCTTCAAGGCTTGCCTAAAGCATCTTTTCAAAATGTGTTCAAGTTCAATGAATCTTCTAGAAAGTGTGTCTGGCGCCTAGGCGCTAGACTCCATGTCCAGTTCTTTGCACCTCTTCACTTTAGATCACACCTTTTCGCGATTCAAACAGTTTCCAAGCATCTAAATACATGTATCACATGTCCTATATTCCAGGAATAACTGCCAATCTTCTAGATGATCCAATAACCGCTCTAACATTCAAAATAACCACCCAAAGTAGTTACAAAAATCGTCACAGATTTGGTATCGAGCTGGCGCTTAGGCGCCGGATTCTGGTGCCTAGGCGCCAGGCCCATTATTTTGACAATTTTGCATTTTTTGCTCCATTTTTGCTCCCTTTTGCTCCTTTTTCATCCTTTTTCCTTTTTGAACATTTTTTCATCACCTACATACAAAAACACAAAAATACCTTTCATTAAAGCATAATATCCATAAAGATTTGATAAAAATTAAGGCATAAAAATAGGTATTTTTTTCATGGATCATTGACCATAATTAACAAGGATTGACCATGGTTGAACAGGGTTGACCATGGTTGAGCAGTCCAGGTCCAGGATTGACCTAGGTGATTTAATTAACCTTATCATGCTTAATTTAATCATAGGTTCATTGATTATGGTAATGGGCCCTAGGTTTGACTAAGGTTAACCAATTGATTAAATTTGATCATTTTAATGTCTTAGATTGATCAAATAAATTAGGTTTGACCAATTTAGTGTTTAGGTTAACTTGGTGGTCAATGGGGTTGGCATTGGATCAATGTGGTGGTCATTAGGTTATGGATTCACCATTTTTGACCTAATTTAACATTTTGGGTCAAAGGTTGACCATTTTAGTTAATGTTGTGGTCATTGGGTCATAAATTGACCATTTATGACTTAATTTGACCATTTGGGTTATGGTTTGACCATTTTGGTTAATTTACTGGTCATTGGGTCATGATTTGACCATTTTTACCTAATTTGACCATTTAGGGTCAAACGTTGACCAGTTTGGACAATAAGGTAGTCATTGTGTCATGGTTTGATTGTTTTGACCTAATTTCACCATTTGGGTCAAAGGTTGACCAATTTGGTTAATGGGGAGGTCATTGGGCCATTGTGACCTACTTGAACTATTTGGGTTAAAGGCTAACCAGTTTAGTCAATATGATGGTCATTAGGTCATGAACTGACCATTTTGACCTAATTTGACCATTTGGGTTAAAATTTCACTAATTTGGTCAATGTAGTGGTCAATGGGTTATGAATTGACCATTTTAACATAATTTGACCATTTGGGTCAAGGGTTGACCAGTTTGGTCAATGTGATGATTATTAGTTCATGGGTTAACCATTTTGACTTATTTAACCATTTGGGTCAATGGTTGACCAGTTTGGTCAGTAGTTAATCAGATAAAGGTTTGTCATTGCTGATTTGTTCATTTTTGAATGATATTATGATTTAGGTTTAAAAGGCTTCATTAGGGTTTTACCTTAGATATTAGGGTTTAGTAACCATTGGTAAAATTTAGGAGGTCAATATTAGTAGACTTCCTTTTTCAAAATGAATTATAATTGATCCTCAGACAAGTGAGGTCAACAATTTATAAAGATAATTTAAGGACGGTTGACTTAAGTAAGATGTGCATTTAATTTGAAAGTTGAAAATATTCAAATTTGTGCATGGGCGCGAATGCACCAAAACTCCGCGCTTAAGCGCAATATTACCCAACTAGTAAGCGCTTAAGAGCCAAGCCAGTCGCACCTAAGCACTGGTTCATGAAAATTTGTTCGCAAATGTTTATATGTGGAAATATAAGCCAAAAAAATCCATTCTTCCCTCATTAGTCAACTTCTTCCTGAGCCATTCACAATTTTAGGCCTAGGGCTTCTCCAAAATTGAAGATAGCTTTGCTCAAGTGGGCCCAATTTGCTAGATTCCATCTTATCAAGGTGAGAGTATCAATTCTATGTTAAAATTTTTATTTTAACCTTAGATTTGTAGTACATTATGGAAAATCTAAAGATTATTATTCATGGTGAAAATTTATGAAAAGATTATGGATAATATATGGAAATGTCAGTTTAAGATTTTGGAGATTAGGTTTATTGATTTAGTTTTTGAGGTTAGAATTTATTTTGAATTTAATGTGATTTTTAGAAATGGTGCCAAAAATGAAGTGAACCAATGTGAAGGCAACTTTTTATTCGAGCAAGTTTGTGAGTTCAGAAGCTCAGGATTGATATACAGATGCAATGAATTCCAAAAAATTGACTCCTGAGCGGTGTTTCAAAAATTCGGGCGGAGAAGTAGAAGATTTGATTATCCACCGATTGTGGCAACGATTCTATTAATTTTCTACTGTTGTTGTGTTTCTTATAATTCGATATTTTTATCATAATCTCCCTGAAGCTGAGGAAGATCAAGTGATGGTAAGAGGAAAATCAGTAGAATTTTCCCCCGAGGTAATTAATTCATTTTACTAGCTGCCTTCAGATTTGATGTGTTTTTTTCAAATTATAATCCTATGAAAGAGGATTTAGATGAGATTATATCTTCATTGGCCGTGAGAAGAGAATTATGGAAATTTACAAGTGGAAGATGAGTAAATTTTCCAGCATAAAAGTTGGATGGCATGGGGAAATCGTGGAGCTATTTCATTTGTGCTCGTGTACTCCCTACGAATCATCTTATGGAAGTAATCAGAGAAAGAGCCACTTTAAAATTTTTCATTCAATCATTAAAGCCTATTGATATTGGATCTCTTATCTATCATGCCATCACCAATTCTACTAGAGCTGGCACTACTGCAGGTTTGGGATTTGCATCCTTAATCTTTTCTTTTTGTGGGATGGCTAGAGTAAAGTTTGATAGTTTGGAGGAGATTTTACACCCTATAAAGCCTATCACAAGTGTGAATGTGAAATCTTATTGATGTGAAAGAGGATAGATTTGAGTATGTTTATGGTTGTGTTTGAACTTTTTTTCATCATTGTTGTTTGGACCACTGTTTTTTTTTTTAAATTGTTGTTATGTTAGACATTATTTTATGTGTTTATGTTATGGTGAGTAGTATGTTTTGTTTATGTGGTAGTAACTGTGTTAACATTGTTATTTGAGTGTATTCTGTTGTAATGTGTTGAACTTATTTCTAGTATATTAGGAAAGTTTAGAATAGAGCAAACTTGCACTTAACAAAAAACTATGTTTTAATTTTCAATCTATTACCATGTATTTTCTTTTTGTTTTGGTTGTGAAGTTATGTTAGTTGTGTTGATTTGATTTTATGTCATCCTCCACTACATGGAAGACTTTTGAATCTCATATATATTAAAAATCAAATTAAAATTTGATCAACTTATTCTTACTATAGTTTTTAATTTTGTACTTGAATATTTAGATATGAAATTCCTTGTAAGCAGGTTATTTTGATTTTTCATTCCAGCCTACATATATGTTATGCTATGATGTTTTATTTTCTTAACATTATTTTTTTCTTTTACGGGGAGGGCGGGGGCACAGGAGGTTGGGGAGGGGGGGTGTCGGTGGATGAAGAACATTTTTCATTACCTGAAATTTATTTTTTCTTAAATGTGCTACAAATAAATTTTATTATGATTCAAAAATGATTATGTGTATGAAGTTATATTAGGGATGTAAAATCTTGACAATATAAATGATTAAGAGAATTTAGTTAAAACCTATAGTGATGATGAAAAGTTTAAAGTTTAAGAAAAAAATTCTTAGTGAATAGATGTAAAATATTGTGTAACTATTATAAGTAAGAAATGTTGTTTTTTTGAAGAATATAGATGGATTAGACTTTTATTTTCAATAGTTAAATTTCTTTAATAGTTTTCCAAACTATTATTATATTTTTAAGTAAAGGATATGTATCCAACATTAGCTTTAGGAAAGGAAGAGTGGAATTCAAAACCATTACAGGCCTATCCAGATATAGTAATCCTCTCCAATATATATATATATATATATATATATATATATATATATAATTAATTAATTAATAAAAGAGTGCTTCTATTACTCCATTAACTTACAATTCTAAGATGGGACACATTAAGAAGGTCCCCAAGTAGCAAAAAAGTGAGAGGAGGAGGAGGGGAGGATGAAACAGAAACAACTTGGGAAGACAAACCCTGCCAGGCCAGTGAGCAAGTCTATTCCCTTTTTTGAAGATAAAAGAAAAATGGACATTATGCTGGTTCAAAAGGATTTTTATTATGTTGATCGACAAATTGTGATAGCAAGCAGGCCATCATGTTCCACAAGTTGGATCAACACCATAGAGTCCACCTCAACCCAAATAAATTTCCATGAGGCCCGCAAAGAAATCTTTAGAGCCCAATATATAGCAATCAACTCAGCCTCAAGTGCATTAGTAGCCACCACTGGGGCTTGGAAAAATAGCAGACAGTTGCCTGTTTGGTTTCTAAAAACACTACCAATACTTGCTCCCCACTCAGAGAAGCTCCCATCAATGCTAACTTTGATAGTAGAAGGCTTTGGAGGTTTCCAGAAAACCGTGCTAACCAATGGGAGGACAACCTCCACAGTAGTGAAGGAGTTGATAATGTAGGGGACTTTTTTATGTTGGATCAGCTTTTGAAGGACTGCAATATGGTTCCTTAAAACTTAAGCAACAAAAATGTGGTTTACCTTCAAATTTGGCATGATTTATAGCCATCCAAATAAACCAAGCAACGATTAGAGGTATTGACCCATACTTCCCAAAGCACCAACTCTTCAAACAGGTATGGAGGAGGTCTTATTGAAAGCAGTCTCTCCCCAAGGATAAATGTTTGAAGAGGTCCTGCCACACATTCTGAGAAAAGCTGCACCAAAAAAATAGATGGGCAATGGATTCTTCCTCTTCAAAACAAAACCAGCATCTTGAAGGGCCCCTCAGACCTTTGGGTTAAAAAATGTCTGTTCAATATATCTTTAATATGTCATCAGCTGGAAGGAGCTTATGAAAGGCCCTCCAACAAAAAAAAAGACATGGAGGTTGACAAATGTCTGTTCAATATATCCCCATGTTTCAAGAGGCCAGGTGAAGGTCTTGGGATAGAATGCTTTGGTGACGCTCTGCTTTCTCTAGCCTTGCCAAATTATTTTTTTAAGCTGCTTTTGTTGAAGGGAATTCCACCAGTATGAATGGCAGAAGGTTCCTGTAAAAAAGACTTCAGGGTAGGGAGTGACCAACTGTTATCATTCCAGCATTCAATAACTTTTAGTTTAAGATTAGGAACTGCATTTTCAGGAACAAGCCACTTATTTGTGCACCAATTATCAAGTCAAAAATGGATCTCCCCTCTTCCCAAATCCCAAATATATAACTCTTCAGCAATGTGTCTGATTTGAAGTATTTTACCCACAGTTTAGAATCTCCCAATTTTTTAATAGTATGGGAAGTGTGATGATCTCTAAAATTTTTCCCTAGTAGATATTTGACCCACAGAGAAGACTGGGATCTGAATTTAATCCAAAGCTTGCATAAATTGACATGAAGAAGCTGTTGGAGTCATTTGAATTTTAAACCACCTATCGTTATAGGCTTAGCAACTTTGTGTCAGGAAACCCAATGTAATTGTTGCCTTTGTCCTAACCACAAGAACTATTGAATGCCCTTTCCAGATGAATTTGAGTATAGTTTTTTAGGTTGGTCATATGTACGATGTAGGAGGGAAAGGTTGTGACAATGTTCTTGAGAATTGTGATCGTACCACCAATTGAATGAAAGGAATGTGTACAACAATTAAGATATGAGTTAATTTTTTTAACTATATCATCAAAATGAATTTGTTTAGCCCTATCAGTAATAAGATGGACGCTAAGGTACTTGATGGAAAGCTGGGTACCTGAGAATCCAGTAAATCCCAGAACTCATTGCCTATCATGTTGAGGTAGCTTTTTAGGAAAGATCAGTCAGAACTTCTCAAGGTTAACATCATGACAGTGTTGGATTCAAAGAGTTTTAGGCAGTGGAAAACCATTCTAACATCATTTTTACAAGCACTATAAAATATCACTATATCATCAGCATACACCAGGTGGGTAATACCCACAATAGATCTATGATGATACCATAAGTAATATTAGGAGAGTAGAGTCTCATTAAGCAATCTAGATAAAAAATCCATGGAAAGAATGAAAATGGTAGGAGATAATTGATCTCCTGTTGACCTCATTTTTGATGAGGTCTTCTCTTCCCTCTTTAGTGCTTAGGATCTAGCCTTAGGCTTTTCCTTTGACTATCTTAGAGGACTAGAATTGGGACCCATCCTTTAGAAATTTAAAACCACTTCTTGTCTCCCTGCAAACCCCACAAGCTTGATTGTAGACCCCTAATCACCTAGAGGGTTGAAATCAAATGTGGAGGTTTAAAGGATGAGTGCCCTATAGGACTCTTTGGCCTTATGACCACCTTGGGTAGCTTGGTCTGGTGAAGGTTAACTTACACACTCACTACACTCATACTCTACACTCCCACACACACAATCCAAATCCTAAAACCACACCCATACCCAACTTGACTCCTTGACTCATTTAGGTAATTCATATGGATGGACCTTAACCCCTATGCCCCTGGCTAAGAGGGTTAGGAACAACATAGTGAATCCCTCAAATGAGTCCTCTCATGGCTCATATAGGCTTAACATGGCTTCATGGCTCAACCAAGGTGATTCCATTTCACTCATATTTTATCAATGTTCTTTTTTCCAAAATTTAAATTTTTGACCCCGGGGACCCTACACCTATCAAACCTACCAAAAGCCCTTAAAATTGCCCAAATACTCCAAAATTCCCAAATCACCCAAAATTCCCCAAATTTAACCTTGAAAATTTCCTCACCAATCAAATTGATCATCCATAGCCAAAAAAACCAAAGATTCCAAAAATACCACCCATACCCTTCAAATACCCAAAATACCCCTCTTAGCCAAAAAAATCCAAAAATTCAGAAAATTCCCAGAAAATTCCAAAAAATCCCAAATATTACCAATTTCATTTTGTCCAACTACACCATGGGCCAATTTTGTCAATTTACCCCACTTTGACAAAAACCCCTAATTTAGCCCATTCTCAACCTAAGTGAACCCAATGTCAAACCAAACCTACCCAATTGACCCCAATTTTGGTCCAATTCAATTCTAAACTTCAATTTAACATCCAAAATATCAATCTAGACCAAATCCAAGTCCAATTTGATTGTCATTTGAATCCAATTTCATTTTTAAGCTTAAAGCCCAATTTTGACACATGACCCAAACTTAGCCCAAACCAACCCAATTTAATCCCAATTTGACCCAAATCATTTATAAAACCTTCCTAGCATCCCCACAAACAAAAAACTAACATGATTTGCCCAAAATTTAGACCCAAACCCCACTCAAATTCAACCCAAAACTAAAAGGCCCAATTTTGACCTAAACCCAAACCTAACCCAAATAAGCCCAAACCCCAAAATCAAAACCCAACCAAAGTCAAAACCTCTTTGAAACACTCCCATAAACATTTCCCAACATTAATTTTACATCAATTTCAATCCTAGCCCAACATTGGCCCAAATTAACCCAATTTGACCTACATTGGCCCATTTACCAAATCAACTCAAATTCAACCTAATTCAAACCCAAACCACCTCAAATTCTTTTCAAATCACTCATGACACACCCCTAAACCAAACCCAACAATTATTTGACCCAAACTTCTTCAAAATTCCCATCCATGGATTCATTCTTAAACTTAAAGGGGTCATCCCCTTAAGCCCTCCTAAAAGCCCACTTCCACTAACTTCAAAAGCTCAAATTCATCCAAAGCCCACATGACACTTCCCCTCATCATCCATTTAATCAAAATCACCCCTAAGTTTCAAAATTATCATTAAACCATTCCAAATCAAGCTTCATGAAAGTTCTCCACCAAAGTACCAAAATTCCTAAATTCTACTTCCATTAAATAAAGTCAAGCCATCCTAAGCCATAGGCAAGCCATGAAGCCATGCATGAGCCACATGGAAGCCATGAGAGCCTCTTTACATGTCACCATGCCATTTTGGGCGAAAAAGGAGACTCTTTCCTTAATCTCCTAAAGTTATTAGCCTTAACCATGATTCCCCTTAACCCAAATTTAATCTAAATATTCATAGAAAGAGACCTCACCACCTTTGACCAGCTGACCTAACTTATTCTCTCAGCCTAAAACCAGGTCATGGGGAGGTGAACCCAACCCAAACACATGGGTTGACCCAAAACAAGCCAAAATGGCCTCTTCCCCATTCCATTCCAAGTCATTCCCTTTACACATGGCAAGGCCCAATTGACTGCACAAACCTCCAGCCCTGACCCACCTGGACCTGAGGGTGACCCATGCCTGCCGGCCAGCCACCTGGATCGCCGGAAAACACCACACCCGAGACCTTGGGAGGAGCCAAACTTTTCAATTCCCTCCTCTGAGCTGCCCCATGGCCAATGGCTACATGGTTGTTCTTCCCTTCACCAGAGCAGCTGATCCCAACCCCTCTCGGCCTGGGAGGCCCTCTAGACTCTCCTATTTAAACCCCACCTCCTCTCGGCCAAGAGAGGTGCTGAAACAAACCTTAAGGAAACTCTGCTAAAATTGTTCCAGGTTACTCCCCACACATAGAAAACTTGATCCCCATTGAAATCCCCTTGTCATTTCCTCTCTGTGAGCTCAATTTCAGAGTTGAAATCCAAGCCCAAAACCAGGACACTTCTCCACAGTGAGCCAATCCCCAAATTGATTGGTCCTACACCTTCACCAGACCAAGAGAAGAAGTTTACCAGCAAAAGCCCCCTCTCCAGGCCAGCCATTGCTTCCAGCCTCCAAGCTTTGTGATCGGTTGTGGTCGAAATCATACCTAGACAATTCACCAGGCCAAGGGACTTCATCTGGAGCTTGCTTGGACCCAATCGAACGTGACACAACTCTCAGATTGAAGCTTCACTTCTCTGAGCAAAGGTATGGACTCATTCTTCTTCCCAAGATTACAGAGATTCTCCATTTAATTTGAATCAATTTCAATGCATGTTTACCATATGGATGAGTTCGTCTCTTCAAGACGAATCCATAGAGCATAAGAACACAAAAATCTATCGAGAATCGAGTGAGAAATTAGGGTTAGAAGGTTGACGGTCACGGGTTCACACCAGTCGTAGACGATGACCAGGAGCCGTCAGATCGCGTGTGTATCGAGCGGACAGCCAGGATCGCTCTGGACAGAGTAATGGGACATGAACCGCGGGCCCCTAAAGTGCTGAGTCGGATGGCGGCGCCGAATTAAAACACGCCGCTTGGCCTTTCGGAGACGCCGAGGTTGAGTCAGCGCCGCGTGGATAAGTAGGAAATTAGGATTTTTCTTTTTTATTTAATTACCAAAAATTTGAAAATCCATAACTTTGTGTAGAAAAATCCTAAAAATAAAATAAAAATACCCTCTTGCTCAGTGAACAGAGGAGAATAAGGTGGAAAATAAATCATGTAATTTCATTAAGAATTTTATTTTTAATGATTTATTTACTCTCTGCATTATTTCAATTCTCCATGCATATAGGAAATTCACCATGGCATGAGACCATAGGGCTTTTGAAGCTTCTGAACTTGGGAACATTCCCTGAATTTTCCAAAGTCAGAGGCCATCCCTATGAGAAGTTATTGATTTTTCAAATTCATGTTGCTGTTTTGAGTATTTTAATTCCAATAATTAGCATGTAGAGAAATACATTCTAGGAAAATTTGGAATATTTCTTATGACCAGAAGGACCTAGGAAAAATAATTTTTGAGCTAGTTCATTCTGAACAACCCTAATTGGCCTAAACACCCAAAAGTGAACTTTAATTAATTAGGGCTAACCATTCATCAAATTAACTTAAAAACAATTCTCCACTGTCCTTTAGGGATAGGAGAATATCACATAAAAATTTGAAAACAATTGGACTTGATTAACCCCACCAAATAGGTTGATTAAGCCTCTTAAGTAATAAGGAATAAAATTAAACTTTAAAAATTTATAACTCACAAAATACTTTTCAAAAATTCACAAAATTGTTTTTGCAGCCTCTCTGATATTAGAAGAATTTAGGAAAATTAAAATTATAATTTTCTAAAAAGTTGATTTTTATCAATGTTTTAATAATTTTAATAATTAAAAAATAATGAAAATCATAAAAATATTAAAAATCACCAAAATGACATATTTTGAATTCTAAACACTTAGGAACAAACTAAATATTTTTCTTAATTCCCTAGGATAAGATATTGAATTTTAAAGATTTAATGTAATTTTTAATATTAAAAATGTATTTTTTTAACCTTTTCACTAAAATAATTCTAATAAATCAAAGAAAAATCAGAAAATTATAAATATTGGTTTCTGGTTTCTCTGATATCAGAAAGATTTTTGAAAAATATAAATTCATTTTTCAACCTTTATTTTATTTTTTAAATTAATTAATACTCCAAAACTCAAAATAATTATAGTAAATAAAATATAATTCAAAAAATTACCAAAACTTGTCCAAATGGTCCTCTGGTCATTAGGAATGCCCCAAAATTTTCTCAAGGACAGAAACATTTCCTTGGTCATGTTATTGAATTTTCCTTGAAAACCCCTATTTTCCATTAAAAATAATTACATAAATAAATTAAATACATAAAAATCACATTTTCTCCTCTAATGTCTTAATTGACATGTAAGTGAGGTCACATAAAAATTTCAAGTTCATTTGAGCTTTATTTAGTGAGTTATAGAATTATTAAGCTTGAAGGGCAAATTGGTAATTAAAATTTTCAACCTTTAATTAAAATTTTAGTATTAATCAAAAGGGAAGGGTAAAATATTTGATTTTAAACTGATTTTGGATGATTGAAACTTAAATGGTTAAGGGTAGAAACCCACCAATCATTTTAAGAATAATTAAAGTAAACCTTAATTAATTAATTAATTAAATTTGGAAGATTAATGAAAAAAATTGGAATTATTAAAGTAGGGATATTATTAAGAGGATATTTATTCTTTAATTTAAAAATCCCTAAATAAATCACTTCAATAATACTTAATTCTTAATCAAAAGATTAAAATAATAATCCAAATTAAATTAAATTAAAATTAAATTAAATTAAATTAAATTAAATTAAATTAAAATCAAATTAAATTAAATTAAATTAAACTAAATTAAAAAAATAAATTAAATTAAAACTAAATTAAATTAAATTAAATTAACTTAAACTAAATCAAATTAAATTAAATTAAATTAAATTAATTTAAAAAAATAATAATAAATTAAATTTAAATTAAATTAAATTGAAATTAAATTTAAATTAAAGTAAATAAAATTAAATTAAATTGAATTAAATTAAATTAAAATCAATTGATAACAAACCTAAATGAAATTATTAAGAATTAAACCTAAAATAACTTGAACACTATTCCAAACTTAAACTAATTTTCTATAATTAAATCAAAAATTAAAATTGAATCATTAAGTTTAAATCATCAAAATACTTAATAACTTGATTTGCCCTGTTAAAGCTCTTATTATTATAACTCTTAAATGAAACATCAAGTGAAGTATTACCTCACTTATAGGATATTCAAATGTCTTAAGTTCACTGAGCAAAAGAATAACATTTAAACTCCCGGATGATTAATTCACTTGTATAATTAAATTCACTTGGACTTAAAACGATCCTAGAAATATTGAAAAGATGTTTAAGACTCGTCTTAAGCACTTCCTCAATATGATATGATGTTTATAAGAACAATTGAACTTAATTGTTCTTTGATGAAGAAAATCGTTCATAAACCAAAACACAAGAACCTAGACGTCATAGGAGATGACTAGCTATAAGATTAGGATTTTGATAGACAACCAAAACCTTTCCCTTAGCTTTACCTAGGTACTTGTTGAAATATTTAAATGCCTTAACACATGTTTTAAGTGCAGCTTGGAATGACGAGAAGACCCTCCAGGTACGCTTTTATTTTATTGCAATTTACTTTATTGCAAAATGCACTTTACTTTTCTTGCATGATAAACAACTGTTGCATGAAAACCAAAACCTATAGGTTTGTCCCTAAAACTGAAACCAAAACTAAATTAAAAATCACTGCATGATAAAATTCACCTCCACAACATTTCAAAATATAAAACAACTCAAAATTTAATCACAAAGAGAACATAAAACTACAATTGCAACTAAAATTAAAATGTCTCGTTGAATGATCGGGAATACCTCGGATGATGTAACCCACGTGTTGCTAACGGGATTTCCCACGTCTAAATGAAAGTGTGGAACTCATTCAGTTGAGTTTAGCAAATTCATCTGGACTAAGTGAATTCAATGAAAATAACGGTGCCGGGATGACGGAACCGTGGGATCTTAATCGGTTCTGTTATAATCAAATTTAAGATTTGTTTTAATTAAAATATTAAAAACACTTGAATTTTAAGATTTCTAAACCAAAACACTTCTCTTCTCTTTTGATTACAATCTTCTAAAACTAAACCTCTGCAACAATACGGAGCTCAGAGCATGGTGGGCAGCACGACCATCGTCATAAGCAAAAACTGAGTCTACTTCAGCAAAACTTTCTTAGAATTAAATAACCAAGCCATAGGATTTCAAGGTAGTTTGCCTAGTGCAACATAAATCCTCAACTCTCCGTTAGGCATTTGCATGGTCGTGTCATGTAAATTAAGCCCTAACCGGTCTTAGGACTCCGAGGTAGTCGTTTAGTACGACATAAACCCTAATATCTTTGAGGCTATTTGTATGATTTTATCATACAAATATAAGTCCAAATTAATTAAAATTGGTAAGATTAAAATATCAGATAATATTAGGATTTTCTTAAATCTGAGCTAAACAATAGGATAGTTTGGTAAGTTGCCAAGATTCTTCTTGGATCTTCAGCTTCTCCTACTCCTCTTCCATTGGACTACTGAAAATAACTGTTCTAAATTTGATCCATTCCCTGTTGAAATTTCCAAAATCCAATCCTTTGAAATATCAGATAATGTAAACCCTGCTTAATTCCCTTATATTAACAGGGGAATTTGTCGGCTTATAAAATTGGTTCACAGACCAAACTGATGTCACAAATCTTCTAGTTTATTTAATCGAGCCCCATCGTCAAGCAGTGTGCCTATTCTTCGGGATAGATACACGGTTTGTGGTGCGATGCTTGTTTATATAAACTATTCGGGATGTGAGATCAGTTTGATTTCATATCTTAAAATTCTCAAATTTAAAATTATTTTCAAAATCAAATACTACTTTTCAAATTATATAATTAAATTAAACTAAAAATTCGCCGACAATTTCTGTTAGGTTACCCCTTTTCAAAATAAAACACATAACCCAAAAATATGCCGACATCTCCTTTTTTCATTCCTCTAGTAATAGCAAAGGATCCCCAAGTTTGCCAATTGATCAAGATGGAGTGTACATTAGATAACAACCATCTCTGGGTAATTGAGCAAAAAACGGTGTTAAAACCCCTGGCAGTAAGGACCTCAGCATAAAATCCCAATCAATGGTGTCATATGTCTTCTTGATGTCTGATACACCTAAAATATATATTATTTTTGTGCACATTTTAATAACTATTTTTGATGATATTACACTTTAATGGAAGATATTTTCATGTTTTTTTTATAGGTATGACTAGAATTAGTGATTGTGATAAAAGGAGCAAAAATGGAACAAATTTGGAGCAAAAATGAAAGATGTACAAAATTAGCCTCTGTCGCCTAAGCATCAATTGTTGGGGCATAGGAAGATCAGTTAAAAGTGACAAATTAAATCAAATTTGGTGTCATTTCTAAAGGGTGTTTGAAGCAACTTTTGGTTGAAACTTCTTTAACTTCTTTTGGGCGGCAAATTCGAATGATGTAATGCATCTTTTGGTAGATACATTGAATTTGGATATGATTTAAAGACACACCAAAGCACCTTTTAAAGAATTATTAAAATGATGACTTGAAGATCAGAAAAAGAGAAGAGTATTGAAAGGAACTATTGGTGAGAGAAGTTAGAGAAAAGCTTGAAGTGGTTGAAGGGAAAGAAGAAGAAAGAGAGTCTTCTTCTTGCCATACTTTCTTTACTTTTCCACTTTACTTTATCTTAGTTTGTGTTTGAATTTAGGTGAGTGAATCCTTCGAGTAGGGCACCAACCCTTAAGGAGTTAATTAGTGGAAAGAAAAAGTTTCAGAGGAACTTCAAGAGTCTTGTTGGGAAGAATTTCAGATAAGTTTTTATCTTTATTTTAACATTTGGATTTAAAGTAAGAATTGTTGTGTTTTCACTATAATTTATACTTTCAAATCAAATTGTCTTTGAGTTTTCTCCATGATTTCTGATTAGTTTTACTTATCTTTTTCCTTTCAAATGATGAAGTAATTAAATTATGACACCAATGCACCTTTTGGAAAAACTATAAAGAGAAGGAATTGGAGAGGCAAAAGGGAGAATTCCAGAGGAGAGAGAGATATTTCAGAGAGTAGAATTTTAGGATTTTTTTTACTTATATTCATCATTCTCATTCCTAGAGAAGGAGAAATTGATTATATAGTTCTAAGTTAGAATCCATTGTATTTTATTAGTGAAGTAGAGAGATTTAAACCCTCTAGAGTTAGGCGACTTATCTATTTTTAATGGAGAGTAAAATTAGAGGACTTTAGAGTGACCAGCTAAAGCCCCCAGTGAGTTTGATGTTTTAAATTTTGTTATGAGATGTTAGCCCCGAGTTGGAGGGAGAGACTCTAGAGTGAGAGCTAGTACCTTTCTTACCTAACCCATCTATAAGATTTTAAAACTTTAAATTAACTTGATGTTCTTTATATAGCAGTAAGGCTAAAGAATATATCTACAAGACTTACATTCTTCATACTCTTCTGTAACAAACTAATCCGTGAACCAGAAAACTCATCTCTAGAGGATAGTGTGTGAGTAAACGAGGAAGTAGAAGCATCATGGCCCAGGAGCTCACAACGGATCCTGCTCTTGAAGTAGAATGTTGACCTCACTTTTGTGAGGATCATTTCAAAATCCAATTTGAGATAAGATTATACGATAGTAACTTTCAATATCACTGATAGTCACTAAATCTTAATGACTAGGATAAAACCACAAATCCTTCTTTGACGAAAATGATTAAATCGGTAATAAATGACCCTGAATTTAATCGATTATTGACCCGATATGTCGACTTTTAACCGAAATGTCAATTTTGGTCAAAATGAATCGATTCCGACCCAACGACCAACCCATTGACCCAACATGTCAATTTTCGACCAAAAGTCAACTTAGGCAGAAATGGTCGATTTCGACCCTTTGACCCGACATGTCGAGTTATGACGAAGTCGACTTTGATCGAAATGGTGATTTCTAACCCGATGACCAACTCATTGATCAATAAAATTGACTTTTGATCTGAAACTTAACTTGATCAAAATGATCAATTTCTAACCAATGACCACTCATTGACCCGATGATCCACTTGAAAATTTAATAGCTTTTTACTATTGATTTCACATACATGTTTTTGATGATATAAAACTTTAAAGAAAGGTATTTTTTATGATTTCATGCAGTTACAAAGATTTTAGGCGTTTGGAACAAAAGAAATGAAAAGGATCAAATTTAGAAAATACAGTGCAAAAGTACATTTATTGAACTAGCGATACATGCTTTAATCTGTGTTATTTGCTGTATTTTACGATTACGACCGATTGGAGGAATAATGCACCAGTAAAGCGCCCTATCTTGCACGGACACGCCCTATCATTTTCAAACTAGATTCAATGTATTTGCTTGATTTTGGAGGGTTGCTTAAGGAAACTCTTGGGAAATCAGGTTATAGCCAAAATTAAACTTCTTTGGAGCCAATTTTAGAGAGGAGAGAGAGTTTAGGTGTAGAGATTTTAGAGAGAGTGTTTTTTCATTTTATTTAGGAAATATATGTTTTATGTTTTCTCTTCTAAGAGTAAGAGAAGAGAGGGAAAGTGAGAGATTTAAGTATTCCGTACTTATCTAAAGAGAGAATTGTACATTGTTGTGTAGTTAGAAGATGAGTCAAAATTCCTTCGAATTCGCTTGGGGAATAGTTTGAGATAAGTTGTCTTTTCTTTACTCTATTTGTATTTGCTTTTATATAGATAATCCATTTTTTCATATTTTCCTTATGAGTCTTGAATGAATTTCTTTGTCTTGACAATGAAAATATGTTGAGATTTCATGCCTATTTTATATTGATTTTGATGATATTGCTTTAAAGAAAGATACTTTTGATGTTTTATTGCAGATATGATGATTTACTGACATTGGGGCAAAAAGATGTAAGGAGCGAATTTGGAGCAAAAGGACAAAATATGAAGATTTTACCTTAAGTCTTTGACGGTGGATCTTTCCTAAGAGTTCATAAAATAAATAACAAAGAAGGTTGCCGACGGCGAGCTTGACCCCAGCGACGGTGACCTTGAGGAGAAGGACTAAAACCTAAGAGTATTGTAGAAGTCAGCCGACGGCGAGATCGAGGCTGCACCGTGAATATGTCGGTTCTCTGCGAGGTGCATCGAATGTGGATCATTTTTGAAGGGATGTGGGTAACTCTTGGAAACTCTTCTACAACTTTAAAAGAAACAATTTGAGGCCGAAAAAAGTGTGTCCACTGTGTCTATTAGTGTTGAGTGGTGCCAATAGAGTTATGGAGAGTTAGTTTAATTCTTGTTAATTGTGAGGGATTCTTTAAGAGATTGTAAGAGTGGAAGGAAAGTGAGATTTCTTCCTCTTTGCCACTTTGAAGGAGAATTACGTGTGTCGTAAAGGAATAGATTCGAGAGGAACTTCAAGGAGGTTGCTTAGAGAGGAATTCGAGATAAGTTGTATTTACTTATTATAGTTTGTATAACTTTTTATATATGAACTCAAGGGATTTTTATCGAATCTTCTCCATGAGATGCGAGTAGTTTCTCTATATTTCTCCTTGTTTGAGATTTGTGAAATGGTGATTTGAATTAGTTGTGCCAAGAAAGATGTTAAAGAATTTGTGATAATATTTTCACTTGAATCTTAATTTACTTCGAAAATGCGACGATTGATTTGTTAAAATATGGTACACAGTAAAGAAGATTACATCGAATTCGGGGGAGTCGAAGTCCTTGAAAGTAGGGTGCAATAAAATCCTCAATTTGGTCCTATCATTTTGATCTTTAGTGTAGATGTTAGTCCTCGGGAGCTGGGGAACATGGGAGCTCCGAAGTGAGAGTCGATGTATCCTCCCGACCCTAGCCGCATGTGTGCTTAAGTATAGGATTAGTCGATCTTCTTTATGCACGGACGAAAGGGTAAAGAATAGGTATCTTTATTTAGCACGACACGATTTTAAACTATTTCTAATTATCCATTCACATAAACTTCTTAACAAAGGAGAAGGATGCTTTCTTATATATTGAACCTCACTTTATTAGTAAAATTATTTATTTATTAGTAGAATTAGTTTATTAAACTTACATCTTATTTACGATTGCTTATTAGTGACAAATGAGCGATTTGAATTCTGAGTTGTGATTACGTATTGGTTTCTAAAGTCCTAGTTCGTAGCCTCTAAAATGTTCGCTTGTGGGATCGATATCAGGGACTTCGCTGAAACCCTGTATTACTTGAGCGATACATATACTTCATTTGATAAGAGTAACTCTTTGCAATTCTTTTGAATATTTTACTCGCTTTTATATCAAATTCTTACAATAATAAACTTATGCATAGTGCAGAGTGGTTCAAGTTATTGGCATCGTTGCGGGGAACGAATATAACATAATTACGGTAACAAACAATTTAGGACTATTAGAAAACTTTTTAATACAATTGCAACTTACGCATCATATTTATTCAACGGTTTTTCTGTATGTGATTACGTTTGTATGCATAAATTTGGAGCTAAAAATCTTGTACCTACGATTTGAAATTAGAATGCCTTATTGAAAATTAGAAAATTGAAAAGAACCAATCGTGATACAATGTAAAATAACGTAAACGACCAAAGAATGAAAAAGAACATCCAATCCCAGACCTTTGAGAGATTACGGCAACACGTATTAGATGAAATTCACATAACTATCCAAAGCAACCGATGTAGTTGTGTTAATTCATTTGAGCTTAAACACGGGTGTCCAAATGGTAAAAAGCAATAATTCGATTGAAACTTCTAATAGAATCCTGAATTTACATCTTGCGAGTTTTAAGAACTTTGTCTTCACTTTTAAATATGATGGGGAGTGTACGATGATCTTGTCGGACTTAGACTTTTCCGTTTTCACTAAGGGACAAGGCTAAGGCTTGGTTAAGTCGTTAGCACTAGGATACATTAGAACTTGGGGGAACTTTCACAAAAATTCTTATCGAAATATTTTCCACCATCTAAATTGTAGCTTAGAAACGATATCCAGTATTTTAGTCGGTATGAGGAGACCAGATATATGAATCTTGGGAAAGATTTAAAGATCTTCTAAGAAGATGTCCACATCATGCTTTACCAGATTGGTTAATTATTCAAACTTTTTATAATGGATTAGTAGGATCTCTTCGTCTATCATTGATCTTTAGCACATACAATGGATCGGTAATGTAAACCTTTTGAAGAAGCTTATGTTTTAATCGGAAAACGTACCAATAATTTTTGATATGATGCTGTGAAAAGATGAAATCATAAGAAAGTAGCCAGTATATGATTTAGATGCTTTAAGCATGATAGTTTCTCGGTGCTACTCTTTCGAAAGAAAATGGTCAATCTGGAATGAATCATTCTCAAACACCTCCGGTGTTAGAAGAAAATGCATTAGAGATGATGTAAATGTTCGATCTTCATATGAAACTTTAAACTTGATAAATAATAGACAAAATAACCCTTATTCAAACTACTATAATCCTAGGGTAGGAAGAATCATTCAAACTTTAATTGGAATAGCAAGTTAATGTTAATCCTGTTAATTCTCGGTGGAAACGATCTGTGAAGCATCGGAAAATGTAAACAATCGAGTAATTCCAAGTTATAGACCTTATAATCCACCAAGTTTTTATAATAATTCACAATTTAAGGAGAAGAAGCTGTACGTATGAAAGAACTAGTTTTGAATATGGGAAATAAATTACAAAATCGGAGAGAGTACAACATTAAAAACATAGAAAACCAATTGAGGCAATTGCTACGACAACGGCAAATAGACTTGTTGGAACTTTGCAGTAATTTTGAAGTAAATCCTAAAGATCAAGGAAATGAACAGATCAAGGCTATTCAATTAAGAAGTGGAAAAAGAGTTGGAAAGCAAAGGGAGCCGGAAAGAAGCTGTAGTTGAAAAGGAAAAGGTGGAAACTAAAGGAAAAAATGAAAGTATATCACGATTATCCTGCGAGCTTTATGAAAATTGCGATCGAAGAAATGCCACCACCATTTCTTCAAAGACTGAAGCAACAAGATACGGGAAAAAAATTTGCTAAATTCTTAGAAATATTTAAAAAAATTGTCGATAAATATTCCTTTTGTTGAGCTTTGGAACAGTATGGATTATGTTAAATTTATGAAGGATATTGACCCGACCACTTGATAATGCGAGAGATTTTTGCTTCCAAAGATGGGAAAAAAACTTGACCCAATTTATAAAAGCGGCTAGTGTATAAAATTAAAATGTTGTAAAATTTTTGAAAATATTTTACATGAGGGTACTACGCGAGTATACGTATCGTTTCGAAGTAATATATGATTTTTCTTTATAACACGAAGTATCGATGCGAGAGAAGCGAGATGTAAGCAATCCTTTAGGCCAGATTCCAGTCTATTTCTATAAGGCCTAATTATGCGATTTTTTGATTAAAAAGGTTTTTTAAATAACTAATTCTAAATAAAGTTCTTAAATAAAAAGATAACTTATGGATAAATTGGTTTGGAGAATTTTGAGATGTTAGAACTACCCCTTTCTCTTGCAATTACATAGATAATGTGTAGGAAAGAAATGCTTAGAGTTTTATGTAGTAGTGCCAAATAGAAGCAATCCTATTCTTTACCCATTGGTCCGGTGTAAAAAACATTGGCTAATGTATAGATTGGTTAGGGATGTTTTATTTGTAAAATGGGTTAATCGAAATTTCACATAGATGTCCCGGGTGGCTATGGTTGTCACTACCCAGTGACTGTTCCTTTCCTATAATAAATTATTAGAATTGAGTCTGTCACTCTAAAAACTAATTAATTCTATGCCATTGAATAATATTTTCTATATTTATTTGTACTTCACCTTGAATAACCCGCCTGAGGCTTTCGGCTAACACGAGGATTCATGTGATATGCTAATTAAGAATTTATTTCATACAGTTCTCAAGATTCTTTAACAAATTTTAATAATACAAGTGATCAATTTATGCAAAAGTAAATGAAGATGCGAGTATGAATATCATCACCATAATTTAATAAGAAGAGAATATCTAAGCAAATCTTAATTCCTAAACATGCATGTTTATTTTATTACGAAATAAAAGTAAATGAAAATAATGGCATAAGAAGTAAAAGTGTTGATAGAATTATGTAATAATTTAAGTGCCTTATGAAACTTATTTCATTAGTATTCTATTATATTTATGCAACTATCTGTCACCTAGAAGCATCTAATGAATAATTCTATCATAAAATGATTTTCTTACGTACCCTTTACTTCGCTTATTAAAAGAAAGAGTAAAGAAAATCACTTACGAAGCATGAATAAATCACGATAGAAAACTCGATTTAAAACAAAGAAAATTCACTAGAAAGTGTTTGCAATAATTACAAGAGAATGAAGAACACAATACTTAGCTTTTCCCTCTGAGGAAAGAAAGAAGATCTCTCCACCAAAGTCTCCCACGGTCGTACGTCGCTCGTAAATCTCATACATAAATATCTCGAAATCTCTCACCGAAATCTCTCCATAAGATATAGAAATCATCTTCATGACTCTAAAGTGACTAAAATGACTAAGGAAATAATGAGAGGGGAGAGAGAGAGAGAGGAACAAAGAGAGAGAGAGAGAGGCAAAAAGAAGAGACACTCCCTTGTTGTAAATTAGTGCTATTTATAGAGCTTGAAAATGACAAGGAGGTTGCTTTAAGCCTCTTAGTCGGTCTAGATACATTGAATCTTGAGAAACAATTCTCGCGCCTAGGAGTCAGACTCCATGCGCAAAATAATCGCACCCCTTCACTTTGGTTCACGCATCTTCATAGATTTAAACGCAAGCTCGTGTATACAGATTCATTGTATCACATGTTATATATTAAGAATAACTTCCATTCTTCTAGAAGATCTAGAAACTACTTAACAACATCAAGTAACTCCCGAAGTCATTAAAAATCCGTCCAATAACCGTTTACGGATGATTAAGTACCTAGGCCTTGATTCGCACCTGAGCACGTTTTCTCGTTGTCATTGCTTTCAGGCGCCGGGTTTGGCGCCGAGGTGCCACTCTAATGCGTAGCTCCGATTGTTTTGCTCCGTTTGGCTCCGTTTCAACTCCATTGCCCCATTTCAGTTGCGTTGCGTTCCTAACATCTTCACCTACAAGATAGAAATAAAAACGAGTCTTTCTCAAAAGTATAATTTCATCTAAAAATATGAAAGAAATATAAAAGATATTAAGCATAGAAAGACATATCAATATGTGCCACGTCGAGAATTTTCTTTTTTTAACATTTTTGGCTCAAAATGGCATGGCATCATTACTGTGATGGTAATGAATGGGCCATACTTTGGGGGATTCAAAAGAGGTTGTCTTATAAACTAAAAAATTGGAATTGGAACACTTTTGGTGATGTTTTTAAAAATGTGGAAAGGGCAGAATTAAATGTGAAGAAGATGGAGAAAAACTTGGAGGAAGGATTGATTCCTGAACACGAGTTACATAGTGCTAATGAGGTGTTGTTGACAGCCATTTCTACTCAGAAGGGTTTCCTTAAGCAGAAAGCAGTAGTGTCCAGATTTGTTGATGGAGATAGAAATAATAGATACTATCAAGCTTGTATAAAATTCAGGAGGAATAGTGATGCAAATTTTAAAATTAAAAATGCTGCTAGAAAAATTTTACAGAACTTTGATGATATTTCTGCTGATGTAGTCTTATATTTCCAAGAACTCACCCAACTAAATACTGCTAGAAGATCTATTGATGCTGGGTTGTTCAGTGTTGATTCCCCTCTTGGTAACAATTCCCTTTTGGTTCTATTTCTTTTGAAGAGGAGATATGACAAGCTCTTAAATCCATTGATAGTCATAAAACTGCTGGTCCTGATGGTTATTCTTCTTAATTTTATAAAAAAGCTTGGCATATAGTTAAGGGTGATGTCATTAGAGCTATCCAATCCTTCTTCACAGGTACTGACCCCCCAGGTATTTCAACTCTTCTACCATGGTTCTTATTCCCAAAGATCAGTCCTCTAGGAGCTGGGATGCTTTCAGGCATTAGTCTCAGTAATGTAATTAGTAAGATAATCAGCAAGATTTTACAATACATACTACAACCTTATCTTTTTATTGGGAAGATTGATTGTTGATAATGTGTTATAAGCCCAGGAACTTCTTCTTGACCTGAACAGACCATGTAGATGTGGGAACCTTATTTTCAAGTTAGATTTAAAGAAAGCCTATGACTCCATTAGATGGGATTTTATTGTACAGGTTTTGACAGCCAGTGGTTTCCCGAGTAATTTTATTACACCAATCAGGAGGTGGCTAAACAATAATGAGAACTCCATCCTAATTAATGGCAAATTCCAAGGCTTCTTCAAAGCAACCAAAGGCTTGAAACAAGGAGACCCTCTCTCTTCAACACTATTTATCCTTGTTTTTGACTATTTCTCCAGAATGTTAAATCAGAAGTTTGGGAATTTTGATCACATGCAATATAGACATAGATCCAATCTGAATGTTTCTCATCTGGCTTATGCAGATGATATTACAATCTTCTCTAGAGCATCTAAAATTGTTGTTAAAGCTCTATTTAAATGTCTGCAAGATTTCGAGGAGACCTCAGGAATGCTCTTTAATCAGAATAATTGCTTCTTGTTGTTCACTAAAAATGTTAAAATTCACCTCAGACAGTGGATCATCAATTTTACCCACTTCAAGAGTTCTTCTCTACCTATTAGTTATTTGAGAGCTCAACTAATCAAAGGGAGGATTAAACAATCATAGTTTGATGGTATTTTGTCCAAAATCCAATCACAACTTACTGGTTGGACTTCTTCCTTCTTTTCCAATGGGGTAAGAATTACTTTACTCAAATAATCCTAACCTCGTTCCCCTCATACCTGACACAAATGGCTGTTATGAAAAAAAGAACACAACTGTTATTGGAAAGGGTTTTTAATAGGTTTCTTTGGTCTAGTCAAAGGAATCAAGTCAATTGGCAAAATTGGCAGAAGGTTTGTAAACCAATTGCGGCTGGAGGTTTAGGTTTTAAGGGGCTTAACCATATATGTCAAGTGAACTTATGTAAGCGTTGGATAAGATTCAGACAACAAGAGTCCCTGTGGGCTAAATTATTGATGGGGAAATATTGCAGGATTTCTCATCCATTCTTGGTTACCAGGAAATTGGGTGACTCCAAACTCTGGGTGAACCTACTGAAAGTTAGAGCCTCTGCAGAAGATCTCTTTATTTGGCAACTAGGGAATGGAAAAATTAATTTATGGTTGGACACTTGGCTTGACAAGGGAAGGATTTTCAGGGATGGTTAAACTGGGATCAATACTGATTTGGTGGTGGCTGATTGTTGGAGTGATTTTACTTGGAATGCATCATTGATTCCTGTTGTTGTTGATCCTGATCTTATTACTGATATTTTGAGAACTCCCATTGGTTTTCTTGATAAAGACTCAACACACCTGAAGAAAGTTAAGTCACATACCACTTCAGCCTTTATCTTCCAATCTCTTTTCAAGTGGACTACTACTATTTGGAGAGCCACTTGGTGGAATAAATTCCTCACTCCTTCTATGTCATTCTTCCTATTGAGATTGTTCCACAAAGCCCTACCAACTAATGATATCCTTAAACTAAATGGGTTATGGGGTCCTTCCTGGTGTAGTTTATGTTGTAAAGAAGAGGAATATTTAGATCATCTTTTCTTCAAATGTTCTTTCTCCCAGCAAGTCTGGACTTCTCTTCCTAGTCAGGTGTCATTCTCAAATTTTCAACTCACTTGGGAAACTTTCTATAGTACCTGGATTGAATGGTATTCTTCAAATCTTTTCAGTGTTTTGGGAACTATGGCATGGTTTATATGGATGGCAAGAAACCAGTGCAAGTATGAACAACTTTCTCAGCATTACTATTTGGTACCTAGCCGCTGCATAAGCTTCCTCAGGTGCTTAATCAAACTGGAAAGGTTCCCTGATATATTTAATCTACCTGAGCAATCAACTTCTCCTCCTCCTGCTTCTTTGGTGTCTTGGGTTAGACTTGTTTCCCCTTGGATAAAGGCTAATACAAATGCTAGTTTTTCCAACAGACTTGTTGGCATTGATGGAGTCTTTAGAGCACCATTGGGTAAATGTATCCTTTATTTTCAGTCCTCTGTAGAAGCTCGGGATGCCTTGGAAATAGAGCTAATTGCAGTTTTTGGGCCCTCAAGATAGCCATCCAATGAAAAATCAAGTTCCTGATTATTGAATCAGATTCTGAAGTACTTATCAATCTCCTTTGTGGTAGGGGATCTCTTCTGTGGTACACTCTTCACTGGATCCTTAAGATTAGGAGGATTTCCTTTTAACTTACTCCAAGTTTCTCTTATTTAGCCAGAGAGGGAAACAAACCAGCTAATTGGCTGTCTAGGCATAGTAGATGTAACTAGCTTATTTCTTTAAATAGAAGCCACCCCCCTCTTCTTTCTCTTTTTCTTCATGGGGACAGTTTTTGTATCCCCTACATTAAAATTTGTAATAACATTCTTCAAATTTATGATACTGCTACCAAGATACTGCCTTTTTGGGTACCAGAGGTAGTTTTTGGCCAATATATATACATACATACATACATACATATATATATATATATATATATATATATATATATATATATATATATATATATATTTAAAAGGAAAGGCAAGGATGCCCCTACATGTTGAAAAAACAAAAAATAGGAACAAAAATAGGTAGGAGGGCTTGCAGAACTAACAAAAAACAAAAGCTAATGGCAGCCCCTACCAAGACAAAACCACCGGGAGAGGGTAACACAATAGTAAAACAAGGTCAAACAGAGTACAAGTGACGAAGCTGAAAAAAAGAGGAGCCGAGACAAGACCGAGCGAGCAAGGCAAAGTTAGTTATTCGGCCTCGAGATGAGGGATAGTCAGCGGATCTCCGAGCAATTAGGCTGTCCGAGCATTGGAGAAGGAGTGGTGGAAAGAGCAAAATTGGAGGTGAGAATTCCCATGTTAGCAATCCGATCGAGTCGGCTTGTTCCCCTCCACGAAAATGAACTGAAATTGAACTTGCACCTTAGTAGTGAGAATTTTGATCTTATGAGCCCGAAATTAGTCTGTCCAGTTGAGGGCATGCACGTTATGTGTAGCATATGTTGAAACAAGAGTTATCGGATCCATAGAGTCACATTCCGGAATGAGGGGAGACCGAGTTAAGGTGGACGACCACCTTTAATGCCCGATAGACGACTTGAAGCTCGGCATCTAATGCATCACCGACAACAATAGGGGCCATAAAATAAAGTAAACAATTACCCTTGTGATTTACGAAAATACCTCAATGCCACCCCGAGCAAGTTTGTAGCGACCATCGGTGTTGACCTTGATCCGAGTTTTGGGTCAGGGGAAACCAAGTTACTTTAGTGATCCTGAGGGAGGCGAGTTTTAGGAGAGGAGTTTTGGGAGCAAATGTTGGGGAAGTTCTTAAGTTTGATTAGCTTAAGCACATATGCTAAACAATGGCTAGTGACAGTTTTAGCATCTTGGGGGATGTTATCAAAAGTAGTCTTGTTTCTAGCCATCCAAATGAACCATGCAATGAGTAAAGGGTTAGCAGTAATCCCAGCTTTCTGCCAATCTTGCCGAGCAAGTAACCGGATGATTCCACTATAATCGAATAGTATTTAAATTAGTGTCTTGGAGGAGCCGAGTCCAAACCTGCTGGGAGAAACTGTAAGCATAGAACAGGTGGTTGATTGATTCTTCCTCCAAATGACATAACCTGCAGCAAGAAGGGCCTCTCAATCCTTTGAGTTTAAGGATATCATCAGTGGGAAGGAGATTCCTAAACAGTCTCCAACAGAATAATGCCATAGAAGGGGATAAGAACTTGTTCCAGCAGATCTCACCCCAGGGTACACTCTCCCAGTGTACAAGTTTATCATAAATCTCCTTGGAGAAACTTTGGCTTTTGTTAGTTCTACAAATAGTGTCATGCTTGGATCTGTCAAATGGTATGGTGTTAACCTTGTTAGCTGAGGAAACAGTGAGAATGGAGTGGAGGAAAGGGATAGACCAGTGGTCCTCCTCCCGACGAATCGGCAACCAAGAGATTAAATTCTCTAGTAGGAGTGTGTGGTTGGAGCCGGTCATGGGGGAACCACCTGGTCCAACCAAAAGTTGATCTTTCCTTTGCCTAGTCGCCATAAATATAGGTTCTCGGCTTCCTGCTTAATTTTCAACATGGCTTTCCAAATTCTAGAATCACCCATTCTAGCGAGTAGCCAATGAGGGGTGAATGTGTACTGCAATATTTACCATTAAGATATAAAGCCCAAAGAGAGGTTTGAGCCTTGAAATTAATCCAAAGTTTGCAATGGTTAATTTTGAGAAGATGGCTTAGACACTTGAAGCATAATCCCTGACCCACGATGGTTTAGCCAGTTTCCTCCAAGCAGCCCAATGAATCTTCTTACTGTACCGGCCTATAAAAAATGGTTGAAAGTCTGTTTCCAACCGGGTCCAGGTGCTCTTTTTCATAGTAGTCATTTGCATGAGGTAATTTGGTAAAGTAGTTAGAATGCTTTTAAGCAAGGTAATCCTCCCTCCAGATAGATAGGTATAGGTGAGTCCAGTTAGATAAGTAGTTACAAATCCTTTGCTTGGACCTCATCAAAACGGTTTTGCTTGCTTCCGCCGGTGCTTAGATGGACCCCAAGGTACTTGATAGGAAGGTTGGTCGCTGGAGAACCTCGTGTGATTTAGAATCCGAGTGTTTTGCTTCCGGGACACCCTTTTGGAAAAAAGGATCCGACATTTAGCTTTATTAAACTTTAGCCCAGATTGATTTTGAAACATTTGGATGCGAGTTTTGAATATATTTAACAGCCTTCTTGGATGCATTGGAGAAAATCATGAGGTCGTCTCGCATAAATCGGATGAGAAATAATGATATTTGAGCTGTGGTGAAAATTTACCGGGGGTGATGCTTGTATACTTGGTTGATCATAGAAGAAAAATAATCCATTGCAATAATAAAGAGAGTTGGGGAGAGGGGGTCCCCTTGCTTCGGACCCCTGGTAGCAGTGAAGGGTCCCCAGACTGAACCATTAATCAGAATGGAATGGGAGTTATTGTGAAACCATCTATGGATCAGGATGCAAAAGTTGGGGTTGAAACCTTTGGCTGCTAAGACATCCAAAATGAAGTCCCAATTGATTGTGTCATAAGCCTTTTGGATATCAAGCTTGTAGATTAAGTTTCCCCCCTGCATTTGTTGTTGATGTCCAATAACATCTCATGAGCTAACGAACATTATCGGAAATAGACCTACCTTTAATGAAGGCGATCGATTTAGGTTAATGATCTTGTTTAGGTGAGGTTGAATCCCTAGGACCGGGATTTTCGTTGAGCACTTTATCGATCACGAAGTCGGGTTTATAGGCTCGAAGCGATCCTAGGTGTTCAATTCATTGTGTTTAGGAATCGGCACAATGGTTGAAGAATTAAAATAATAAATCATATCTTTGCCGAGGAAGAAGCCGGTAATGGCATTGGTAATTTCAGATTTGATAATGGGCCAAGCTTTCTTGTAAAAATCTGCGGTAAAGCCATCCGGCCCTGCAGATTTCTTCGTTATCAATACTCTTAATAGCCTCCCGGATTTCAGCCTCGGTAGGGGCTCGGCTAAGAGGCAGTGCATTAATAAACTGGTAGTGTTCATCAAGAATGTTGGTGGAAATATTATCTCTATCGGGGTTGTTAGAAGAAAGAAGTTGCTTGAAAGTGTACGAGAGCACTTCTGCCAATGGCCATAGTGTCAGTTAGCCAATTTCCCTCATCATCCCTAATGCTATGAATGATGTTACAACTCCTTTTGTATTTGATATAAGCATGGAAGTATTTTGTATTTTTGTCCCCCTCTGAGAAATGTTTTGCTGAAGCTTTTTGTTTCAAGTACATATCTTGTGTGTCAATGACATTGGATAAATGAGCCTGAGCAGCCACTA
The DNA here is from genome assembly GCA_022702705.1 of Papilionanthe hookeriana x Papilionanthe teres. Lineage (NCBI taxonomy): Eukaryota > Viridiplantae > Streptophyta > Magnoliopsida > Asparagales > Orchidaceae > Papilionanthe > Papilionanthe hookeriana x Papilionanthe teres. The sequence goes on along the minus strand of CM040425.1, from coordinate 148,792,856 downwards.
AAAGATCAGAATCTGCACCTCTTAAGACTTGTTGTTCCATTCTAATTACCTCCTTTTCAGCATCCATCACAGTGGAGAAGACATCCCCAAATTCAGACCAACACCAATGCTTTAGAGCCTTGCTGGTCTTCGGATGTAACAACCCCGGTTTAGTCCGAGGATCGGGATGAACCTCCCCACCTTGCTTGTTGGTAAATCGGATTAAGAAACTTGGGGTGGGTGGACCAAAAGTTTTGGTATCCGAAAGGGGGGTGGAGAATGCGTGGGGGCGAGCAGAGATGGTGAGTAAAAGTGGTCTATGATCGGAACAAAGAAAAGGGAGATGGGTAATGGAAGTGAGGAGGAAATTGGAGTGCCAAGCTTCATTAACCAGGAACCTATCTAGCCTTTCCCGATTTGGCCTCTCTTCCGGGTAAAAGGATGTCCCTTATAGCCTAGGTCAAAGAGGCCGTAAAGGTGAATGTTATCCTTAAAAGAGTATATATATATATATATATATATATATATATATATATATATATATATATATATATATATATATATATATATATATATAAAAAGATGTTGGCGGCAAGGTGTGCTCTGCTAGGGTTTCTAGCATGACTCTGCCGGCGGCGGCCTGGAGGGTGGTGGTGCAGGTAAGTCTAGTGAGTGCTGGTCTGGAGGTGAAGTGTTCTCGGGCTCCTTTGTTGCTCTTCTGGCAGCTTCTTGTGGTTCCCGGGTCTTTTGTTTTTCAAATTTTACTGTTCCATTGTGCTCTTCTTGGGGTGGTTTTTTCTTGCTCTAAGGCTGTGGGTGTACCCACTCAGGGTTGTGCTCACTCTTGTTTGCTTACTGCTTCCTTATTTTTTTGTCTGTGTGCATCTTCCATTTTCACGGTTCGTCGTTGTTTGGGTCCACTGTTCCATTGGTAGCCTGTTGGTGGTGTTGGGTGGTCTGATGGCTCACCCCATTGATCTTACCACCAACATTGAGTGGGCAAAAGCCACTTATGCTGGTGTTGTAGGATCTGCTCCTTCCATCACAGATCCTTCCAGACTTTTTTTCCCACAGAGATTGCATGATGCAGCAGCTGGAAGAATTTCTTGCCCTTTTATCAGACCTCTGGAAGAAAAGGATGGCCATCCTGCTGTGATTTTCACTGATCAGGAATTGGCCGTGCTTGATGATGAAGTGAAACTCACTTTGATTGGGAAATTTAGTTTGGGACATCCCAAGATGGAGCTAGTGAGGAAATACTTTGAATCATTGAATTTTCAAGGGAATTGGAAGCTAGGACTGCTGGATGGAAGACACCTGCTTATCAACTTCACTGTTGAGGAGGATTATGCTATGTTATTTGCTAAACATTTGGTGACTATTGCTGGAGTGGAGATGAAAATAATCAAATGGACAGCAGATTTTGATCCTAGCAAGGACCCTCCAATTGTGCCAATCTGGTTTAAACTACCCAATCTTCCATACAGATTTTTTAATCAGGATGCTCTTTTCCAAATTGGGAGGTCTATTGGAACTCCTTTAAGACTGGATGCTGCTACAATTAATAAAGCTAAACCTGAAATGGCTAGGATCCAGATTGAGAGGGATATTTCACTGCCTGAGGTAAAAAAAATTTGGATTGGATCAGCTAAGGAAGGACAGTGGCAAGAAGTTATAATGCAGCAAAAACCTTATTATTGCTCTCATTGCAAAATGTTTGGACATACAATGGAAAAGTGCTACAGAATTCATCCCCCATCTAGAAGATCCATAACAAAGGAAACTCAACACAAGCAATGCGTTGATACTTGTTTTAGTGCAACAGGGCTCGGGAGAAAGGAGAGAATTTGTGAACTCGGTCTCTCAAACTTGCTTTACCCCTCCGAGTCGAGGTGGGGAGAACACCGGTATGTCAAATCCCCCTTCGTTGGGGAGATGATCGTTGAACCCACGATCCATATGGATAATGGCACCCCTACTGAGTTCACTCGGAGTTATCGAAATGTTTCGATGATATTTCGAGTACGCTTTTGGGGGAAGATCCCCACATAGTTACGAAGGGAGGAAGAGGAAGTCGAATAGTCACACCAACTCAATCTATTGAACGGCAAGTGGATACCCGGTTTCCCTCCAATGCTGGAATCGGTGTTATGCGAGAAGAGATGGAAGGCAAATGGCACACCCAAACCTCCGGGAAAAAGAAGAAGAATAATCTCGGTGAAGTACAAAAACTTGGAACTCCTCTTTACGTGGGGAGTTAGCTGGAATTTACGTTACAAGGGGAGATCTAGATCTAGATCTCAATCCTCTTTTAATCCCCATCCCATTTAATGATAAATTTCCTCTGTTGGAATATTAGGGGTATTGCTAATCCCCTATCTTTTAAAAGATTGCTACATTTAAACAAAAAATATAAATTATGGTGCATTACCATCACGGAACCTTTGGTTAATAAATATCCTCGAGAAAACCATCGGCAAGCTACAAGGCTACAACCACTATGCTAACTCGCAATAATAAAATTTGGATTTTTTGTAGAAAAGAGGTGAACCGGTCTATCCTTATTGACAACAAGCAATTTATACATTCTTCCTTTCAGATTAATGGCAGGGATGGTTTAATAACCTTTGTTTATGCTGGATGTAAAAAGGAAGATAAAGTTATCCTGTGGAGTCAGCTACAGGACATCAGTGTCCAAGTACACTCACCCTGGATTGTTGGGGGTGATTTTAACAGTGTGGGGTCTTCAAATGAAAAAATTGGGGGTAGACCTCCCAAGCTCTCTGATATGACCATTTTCAATGATAATATTCATGCAGCCAATCTTTATGACCTTGGATTTAGAGGACCCGCTTTTACATGGAAGAGAGGGATTATCCGGGAGAGGCTTGATAGGATGTTGGTTAACAACCTTTGGCTCTCTAATTGGCTTCTTACTTATGTTACTCACCCGAGTCTTGCTGGTTCCGATCATAGACCTCTCCTTCTATCTATTACCTCCCCCACTCGCTCTAATACTCCCCCTCCTTTCGGATATCCGAATGTTTGGTCCTCCTATGTTGAGTTCCACAAGATTGTTCGGGAAAACCGGCACTCTGTATTGATCACCCGGACCCTCTCATCGGATTAAGCGAGACTACATATAAATCTCGAGTAAAGCTCTTAGGAAATGGAATTGGAACTTTATAGGAAACCTCCATGAAGGCGTCCAGTGGCCGAGAAAGAGCTCAATCAAATTGAGTCTAAAATCCAAGTCAGCATCGCTACGGATGAACATTACTTCACTGCACAAAATAATTTACTCGTTGGCTACTTGATAAGCTGGAGCAATATCTAAAACAAAAAGCTCGCTTTGAACCATTTTATTCATGGGGATAGGAACACTCAGTTTTACCATGCCTGTATAAAATATAGAAGGAAATGTAATATTATTCACTCTATCCACACAGCTGATGGCAGGAAACTTATGGAGGACACTGAGATTGGTTTGGATGCTATTACACATTTTGACAGGCTACTTAATCCTCCTCCCGGAACCGCATTGCCTATTGATAGATCTCTTTTCCAGGACAACTTGCATTACACCAATGTACTTGAGTTAACTACCATCCCAACCGAGCAAGAAATCCGGAATGCTATAAAATCAATTGATAGTTCTAAAGCTGCAGGACCGGATGGTTACACAGAGATTTCTATCGAAGGAGTGAAATTTGGTTGGTGGTGATGTGGTGGCAGCTATCCAAAGTTTCTTCCTTGGAAATGATCTTCCCGGCTATTTTTGTGCTTCAAACATTGTGTTGATTCCCAAAAATAATCTTATGCATAACTCGGGATCATTTTAGACCCATCTCTTTGGCATCCGTAATCGATAAGGTTATCGGCAAAATAATTGTGGGGCGACTTCAACCTCATCTTGATAGGTTAATATGCATGAATCAATCGGCTTTTGTGAAGGGCAGGTCAATCTCCGATAATGTGCTACTTGCCCGGGAACTTTTACTTGATTTAGATAAAGTTCATAGGGAGGTAATCTTATATACAAGTTGGATATACAAAAAGCCTATGATACCATTAGTCGGGAGTTTATTCAAGATGTTTTGATTGCTAGAGGTTTTCGGCAACGGTTCGCAATCTCATCTCCGGGTGGCTCCATTCAAATGAACATTCTATCTTATTGAATGGGACCGCCGGAGGCAAATTCCATGCCACCGAGAGGATTAAAGCGAGGAGATCCACTTTCTCCTCTCATCTTCATATTAGCTGCGATTACTTCTCAAGGATGATTAATCGAGACCATTCCGAATAAAAGCTATGCCAGGTACCATCATAAATCAAACATTGTTATTTCTCACCTCCTTTATGCGAGATGACATCATGGTTTTCTCCAAGTGCACACAAAGCTGCTTGTGAAAAAGTTAAAACATTGTTTTGACTCTTTCCAACAACAATGCTGAATGCTTTTCAATCCCGAGAAGTGCCAATTGGTATTCTCCAAGCCGACACCTATCCGGATCAAGCAATGGATTCTGGAGTACACTTTGGATTTCAATGCGGTACCCCTCCTTTTAAATACCCAGGTGTCCTTCTCACTTTGGGCGGAACCAAACAAATTCAATTTGAGGAGATTCTCACCAAAGTCGGTTCTCAATTGAGTCGTTGGACTAATTCTTTCTTATCAAATGGTGGTAGAATCACACTCCTCAAAAGTATCCTCACAACCTTCCCCTCCTATCTTCTTCAAATGATTGCTATGAAGAAAAGCACCCAATTACGATTGGAAAGGGCCTTTAATAGATTTTTATGGGTCGAGTCGAGAGAACCCGAAGCATTGGACTTCTTGGCAAAAGGTCACAAAACCGAGTGGCTGCTGGTGGCCTTGGATTCAAAAGCTTTCCTCAAATTCGGCGGATTAATATGTGCAAATTATGGATTAATTTCAGAGCCCAAATCTCATTGTGGGCTAAATTTATGATGGGTAAATACTGCAGGTTCTCCCATCCCACTCAAGTGGTCAGGAAATTAGGTGACTCCAGAATCTGGGTCAATCTACTTAAGGTGAGAAGTTCTGTCGAAAATCTCTTTATCCGGGAGTCAGGGAGAGGTGATGTGAATTTTTGGTTGGATAACCGGTGTCCCAAGGATTAGTTAGTTGCTAAAGATAATCCTACCGATTCAACTACAAAGGTCTCGTGAGTTTTGGGATGGGAGCAATTGGTCTCTTCCACGACTCAAGGCCATTTCTACTGGATCATTCGGCAAGTGCGATTTCTACCATCAAGTTTGATCAAAGTAGTCCAGATAAAGTTTGTTGGAGTAATCACCACAATCAAAATATAACTAAAACTATTTATAGGAGTCTTTTCAATTGGCCTTCGTTCCCACAGGGAAACTCCATTTGGAATAAATTTTTGTCCCCTTCCATGTCCTTTTTGTCTTGGAGAACCTTCCATGGCATCATCCCAACCGATGATATTCTAAAACTAAAAGGTCTTAGGGAGCCCTCTAAATGTGTTCTCTGCCATCAACATGATGAATCCATCCCTCATCTATATTTTAATCGCTCCTTTTCCAGTAACTGTATGGCCGCATCTAACCAATGGCTGGAAGAACCATACTTATTGCTGGGAAGATATTCATACACTTTGGATGAATAGGGAAAATCAGAAGGTTAATACTCTACACTGCATTGTGATGTGGTTTCTGTGGATGGCCAGAAACTGTGCCAAATTTGATGGGAGAGCTGCTACTGTGGATAAAGTAGCCAATAACTGTAAAACATATCTACACAAAATCATTAAACACAAGGGTTTCATCAATGCGTTGCAAGCCGAGCTCCTACCTAATGTTGGAAAAAAGTTAAGGCTGGTTAGATGGCTTCCCCCTACTAACCCAACCATCAAAATTAATACTGATGGCAGTTTCTCTAAGGATAATGCGGGAGTGGGAGGAATTTTCGAAACTCTTATGGTAACTCGCCTACTTTTCTTCTATGCACTCGTGAAAGCTAGAGATGCATTGGAGACTGAATTTATTGCTTTGTGGAGTATGCTATGCATATTGCCAAAATTGCTAATCGGTCGAATATTTGGCTAGAAGTTGATTCCACTCGTTCTACTTAACATTCTTCGACAAAAGCCGGTCTACAACTCTGGATGCAAGACTATTGGAGAAAACAAATTAATCAGGCTATACCCACCCATTTTACCTCTTCTTCAATTCCTAGGGAGGGTAACAAAGTGGCCCATTGGTTAGGCTGTTAGGGGGCCAGATCCCAGCAGGTTTTAGTTGCCTCAACCCCCCCTTTTGATCTTAAAATTTTAATTAATGGAGATAAGCTTCAGCTCCCACATATCAGATTGGAGACACCCCCTGTGTTCTGATGGAATTTCTTGGGTGCTGTGGGGTTTTTTTGTACCAAACCACTTTTTTAACTTACTTTATAATTATACATATTTACATATGTATACATATATTTTCACTCACCCAAGCTTTTAGTTTTATTATTTTTTTGTGGTCTTTAGGGAATGGCCTCCATTAGGTTTTTTGTTAGTTGGGAGCATTTCCATCAATGATTTTGTACTCTCCTTTTATTAGTAACATGTAGGGAGCCCTATGTGTTGCTCCTTTTTTTTTAAAAAAAAATATATATGTATTTATATATATATTTTTTGACATGGTGGCTGGGCTTGCTCTGCTAGGGTTTGGGGGTCAGGGATGACCCCCTCTGGCGGTGCTGGTGTCTGGTAAGGTGTCGCTGTTGAAGGAGGTGCTCTCAGGTGTACTGTGGCCCTCCTGCTTGGCCTTTTTTCCTCTTATTCCTTCTTCCCGAGTTTTTTATTTTTCAAATTTCTATTGTTCCATTGCTGGTTTCCTGCTTGCCTCTGGCCTGGACCTTGCCCTTGACTTTCTATTTCTGGCCTTTCTTTCCTTTTGCTTCTGGTGCTTTCTAGGCTGTTTTGTTTTCCTCCTGGTGGGCTCAGGCTGCTCTTTTGACTGTTGCCTTTATTTGGACCTCCTGCATGCTGTATTGGGGTCTATTTTCCTGCATGGCTAACCCGGTAGAACCTTCTACTAGACTGGATTGGGCCAAAGCTTCTTATGCTGGGGTGGTGGGTAATGGCCCCACCCCCTTACAAAACACGAATTAGTTGGTTTTCCCACAGGTTTTCCATGAAGCTGCTGCTGGAAAGGCCTCATGTCCTTATATTCATCCTATTGGTGAGAAGGAAGCATGCCCGACACTTTTCTTTTCTGATGATGAACTAGAAGCTTTAAATGAAGAAGTTAAACTAACACTTATTGGAAAATTCACACTTGGTCACCCCAAAATGGAGCTTGTTAGAGCCTACTTTGATTCTTTAGCATTTATTAGGAGTTGGAGAATGGGGCTCCTAGATGGAAGGCATCTCCTTATTCACCTCTCTACTGAGGAGGATTATGCTAGGCTTTTTGCTAAGCAAATGGTAACCATAGTTAGAATGGAAATGAAACTCCTTAAGTGGACACCAGATTTTGATCCAAGTAAAGAACCCCCTATTGTACCAATCTTGTTTAAGTTCCCTAATCTCCCATATAGATTTTTCAATCATAACACATTATTCCAAATTGCTAGAGCCATTGGTACCCCCCTCAGGATGGATACTGCAACCTTTAATAGAGGTCTGCCTGATGCTGCAAGGATACAAATTGAAAGAGACATTTCATAGCCTGAGATTAATAGAATCTGGGTAGGGTCAGCTTCTGATGGCTACTGGCTGGATGTTATAATGCAATAAAAACCATATTATTGTACTCATTGCAAAATTTTTGGGCATACCATTGGAAAATGCTTTAGACTCTAGCCTCCCTTAAAGAAACCTAATCCCAGAGCTGTTGTTGGGTCTGTCACCCCTGCCAACAGGGATATTGATCTACCTTCTGCTCTTGCTACTGCTTCCAATTCCCAGTTGACCCCCCTCCCCCTTCTGTTGATATTGTCTTATCTACCAACCTTATCCAGGCTCTTTCTCCTAAACTCATCCCTTCCCACTCTGGCCTTGGCTACCCTCACCAGATTGCTCCCATCTCTCCTGGTTTTGTAAACCCCCCACCTGACACATTATCACCCAGTGTATCACCTGCACCTATTCCCCCACCTATTATCCCTTCTTCTTCACCCACTAAGCCTGTCTCTTTTGATCCTCCCCTGGCTGGTCCTCCTGATACTTCACAGGCTCTCCCCACTGAGGTATCTCAGGACTGCATGGAGAATGCTTAGGAAATCCAGACTGCTAGGAAAAAGAGAAGAAACAAAGCTGACCTTCTTTGTGGTACCAATCCCCTCTCAAAGCAACTACATGGATCTCCCCCCCTTCTACTAGGGGTAGAACCAGATCAAAATCTCACCCACCCACCTTCCCCCCTTTTACCTCATGACAAATCTCCTATGTTGGAATATTAGAGGTGTGGCTCATCCCCCATCTCTTAAAAGACTTATTTACCTTACAAAAAAACACTCTATTTGGTGCTTTGCTATCCTTGAGCCCCAAGTACATCATTACCCTTCTAAAATCTTTAACAAATTCCCTGGTTTCTCCCACTTTGCCAATTCAAACAACAAAATCTGGAACTTCTGCAGGAAGGAGATTACCTGGACTGCACTGCTGGACCACCCACAACTTGTCCATCTGTCCATTCAATTTGCTGGCCATCATGCTCTTGCTTCCTTTCTTTATGCTGGTTGTAGAAGTATTGATAGAACCCTCCTCTGTAATCAAATTCATTCCATCAGCACCAACAATAACTCCCCTTGGATTGGGGGAGGTGATTTTAACTGGATTGTGGTATCAAGCCTAATGTTAAAACTATGCTGAGTTTCAGAGACAACATTCTTGCTGCTGGGCTATATGACTTGGGATATAAGGGCCCCATGTTTACAAGGAAAAGGAACTTGATTAGGGAAAGACTTGACAAATTCCTGTCAAATGAACTGTGGCAGTCTCATTTCCTCCATACTCAAATTACCCACCTTGCCCTTGCCTGTTCTGACCACAGGCCCCTCCTTATTTCTCTTACTGTTCCACCTGATCCCCTAACTAAACCCCCCTTCAGGTATCAAAATTTTTTGTCTTCCCATCCTGAATTCCTGCTGTTCATTAAAAACCATTGGAGGGTTTCTCACTATCTGGACCCCTGGATCAAGCATTTTTATCTACACCATAACTTGAGCCATCATCTGAAAAAATGAGGCTGGCAGCAGTTTGGTAATGTGTTCTCTATTTTGGAGAAGGTTGAACAAGATGTTTTGGCTCTGGAGTCTGCTACTCAGGAGAACAGTGACCTTAATCCCCTACTTGTTGATGCTGAAGCAAAATTAATGCAATCCCTTGACATACAGAAAATGTATCTTAAGCAAAAGGCATCTATTAATCATTTTGCTAAGGGGGACATGAATACTGCCTACTTCCAAGCCTATCTCCAATATATAAGAAAATGCAACTATATTCATCACATTAGAAGGAGTCTGGGGAATGGATCTCTCAACATTTGGAGATTGGTAGGAATGCCACTCAACATTTTATTAAACTGTTGCAGCAGCCTAATGAGGAAAGAACCCCAATTAATGATGATCTTTTAAAGGAGCATTATCAGTATCTTAATGAACTGAACCTCAGCACCCCTCCTTCTGAAACTAAAATCTGGCATGCTCTCTCTTCTATTGATTGTTCTAAAACTGCTGGCCCTGATGGCTTTACCTCTGATTTTTATAAGAAATCTTGGGATGTTATCAAATCTGATGTCATTGAAGCCATAACCAATTTCTTTCAGGGTGGGGATATTCCCTAGTACTTCCATGCTTCTAATTTTGTCCTAATCCCTAAAGGCAACACACAGTCTAGCTGGGAGCATTTTAGACCAGTCTGCCTTACATCTGTTATCGGTAAACTCATCAGTAAAGTCATTGTTACCCGGCTTCAACCTTTGTTGGACAAACTCATCAGCCCCAACCAAACAGCATTTGTCAAAGGCAGATCAATTGCTGACAATATCCTATTGGCTCAAGAGTTGCTGTTGGACCTGAATAGACAGTGAAGGAGTGGCAACCTAATTTATAAATTGGACATTAAGAAGGCTTATGAAACTATAGACTGGGATTTCCTCCTTGAGACTCTTGCTGCTATGGGCTTTCAACACACTTTCTGCAGTCTCACTAAAAGGTGGCTTAAGGACAATGCTCATTCCATTCTCCTTAATGGCTCTTGTTGGGGCTATTTTTCTGCTACCAGGGGTCTAAAACAAGGGGAACCCCTATCCCCTACATTATTTATCATGGCCATGGACTACTTCTCTAAGCTCATCAACCACACTGTTACCACTCATTGCTCCATCAGGTACCATCACAAATCTAATATCCTTACTTCTCACCTAATCTATGCAGATGATGTTATGATCTTCTCAAATGCTTCCAAAAATGCTGTAAAGCAAATTATGAAATGTCTGCATTCCCTCCAACTTTGTTCTGGAATGGATTTCAATCCCACCAAAAGCCACCTTCTCTTCCTCCAGAAGCTATCTGCTGAGATGAAACATTGGATTACTGACTTCACTGGGTTCTCTAGCACTGCCTTGCCTTTGAATTATCTTACGGTTCAACTCATTATGGGCAAAACCAAGCAAAGACAATTTGATGATATCCTCAACAAGATAAGCTCTTATCTGGCTAACTGGACACATAACTATCTATCTAATGGAGGCAGAATTACCATCCTTAGGAGTATACTTACAACCCTACCTTCTTATGTGCTTCCAACGACTACTATGAACAAAAGTACCCAATTTCTCTTTGAAAGAGCTTTTAATCAATTCCTTTGGGCTGTCCAAAGGATGCAAATCCACTGGACCACTTGGCTTAAAGTGGCTAAACCCATCTGGGCTGGTGGGATGGGATTTAAGAATCTTCAACAAATTATCCAAGTTAATCTATGCAAACTATGGATCAAATTTAGATTCCAGAATTCTCTCTTAGCCAAATTTATTACTGGCATGCATTGCAGGCATTCACATCCATCCCTGGTCACCTGCAGAATGGGTGATTCTAAAACTTGGAAAGCAATGTTGAAAGTCAGAAACCTAGCTAAAAACACGTACATTTGGAACCTGGGCAAGGGGAATTATCTTTTTGGCTGGATCTCTGGTGCCCCCTGATTGGCTCACTCCGGGGTCTACCATTTAGGATCTAAACTTAAAAGTGGTTGATTGTTGGTCTGGGGAAAACTGGTCTGTTCCTTCCCTCCTGGCTGTTTTGATCAAAGCTTCTGCTGAACAAGTGGCTACCATCAAATTTGATAGGCATAAGAAAGACCATATTAATTGGCAGACTGGTACCCACCTCAGCCTGTCCAAGTTTATCTACACTAAACTTTACCACTGGGAGATTGTTCAATGGGGAGAAGTTCCCTGGAATAAATCCCTTTCCCCTTCTATGATTTTTTTCTCATGGAGAACTTTCTTTAAGCTGCTTCCTACTGATGATATACTTAAGCTGAAGAGAATTAGAGGTCCTTCATGCTGCATGCTTTGCTGGAGGGAGGAAGAATCTATTCCTCATCTATTTTTCAGATGTAGTTTTTCCCAACTTGTTTGGAGCAATCTTATTAATCATATACATATCAACACCCAAAACCTGGAGTGGGCCCTGCTGGGCTGGTCTTGGCATTGGAGCTATTACCCTTATTTCTAATTGGTTTATCTGGATGGAAAGAAAAAAAAAGCAACATTTGAAGAAACCATACCTAGTGTGCATACTGTTACCAAGAACTGTCTATCCTATATTCAAAAGTTGATAAAATACACCAAATTCCCTAACATTTACTGTATTGAGACTTCCCATTGCTAACCATCTTTCAGGATTGGTTTGGTGGCCTGGCACCCCTGCCCCCTACCTCAAAGTCAACTATGATGGAAGTTACAGGGCTGGTAATGCTTGAATTGGTGTCCTGTTTAGGAACAGTGAGGGGAAATGCAGGTTATTTTTCCATGCTCCTGTGGAGGCTGTAGATTCTATGGAAGCTGAATTAATTACTATATACTGGGCTATGAAAATAGCTAATAACTTTAGGTGGAACTACATAGAGATTGAAGGAGATTCTGAATTGGTTATTCAACTGATCAAGCTAAATGAGCTCAATGTTCCCCTCCCTTGGCATCATCTTCATTGGGTATGCAGGATTTAGAACTTAAAGTGCCAGCTTAATACCAAGTTCTCTTTTATTCATAGGGAAGGTAATCAGCCGGCTGATTGGTTAGCCAAATTAGGATGTAACTCTGATCTTGTGGTCATTTCTTCTACCCCCCCCCAACACACACATCTTGCCACCCTGATTGGATGAGACAACCTCCTTGCTCCTCATATTAGAATTGTGCACTAAATTTTCCTGTTATGGTGCCCGGTTGTCCTCCAAATATTTTGCTGCTGCTGGATTTGGATGGCCATGTTTGGCCTTTTTCTCTCTATCCTAATTCTCTTATGGGTATACTTATACATATGGCTACTGTTATATATATATACTGAGTTAATTGTCTTTAGTTTGGAGGATACTGATGTTTTATTTTGTTTGGTTAGGTGGTGTAATCTCCTTGTGTTGGAGATTCCCTTACCTAATTTTGTACCCTCCCTTTTTTGATCTCAACAAAGTTATATGTTTCTAAAAAGAAATGTATATATATATATATGATATAATATAATATAATATAAAAAATGGAAGCGACTAAGAATCCCTGGGCTCTGCTAGGGTTTTCATGAGGTGGTGATAGTTCTGTTGGAGGCGTAGTCCCCTGGGTGGAGGAAGGAAGCAGGTTGGTGAAAGGAAGTTGGTTCTTCCATCAAGGTTACTAGTTTTGGCTTGGGAAGGGTTTCTAGACCTTCCTAGGAATTTTCTTTTTGAATTTTTTGGGTGGTTTACTGTTCCATTTGCACAATGGCTACTGATCTCACTAAGGCTCATCCTAACTTTATGGGGTGAGAAACTTTTGTTAAAGTTACAGTTAGAAAGGAGGGTGGAACTACACTTGGAGATAAACTGGTCTTTCCTCAAATCTTCCATGATGCCATTGAAGGCAAGGCAAACTGTGAATTCATTAGGAGGTGTACTAAAAAGGCTGGTAAGCTAGCTTTGATTTTCACTGAGGAGGAGCTAGCTAAACTATCTGAACCTTACAGATTCACTTTGGTTAGAAAATTTCAGTTTGGATATCCCAAAATTGATATTTTAAGGAAAGCTGCGGATGATTTCAAATTATTGGGTAGTTGGCAGATAGGGGTTTTTGACAGCAGGCATATCATGTTGCAGCTATCTTTGGAGGAGGATTATGCTCAATTTTATTCTAAAAAGGCTATAATAGATGGTAAACTATTGAATTTGTTGAAATGGACATTAGATTTTGATCCTTCCAAGGAACCACCAATTTTCCCTGTGTGGTTCAGTCTACCCAACCTTAAGCTCCCTTTTAACAATCACAAGATCATTTATGACATTGTTGATTCAATGGGCAGGCCACTCAAGTTAGATATGCCATCGCTAACGTCACAAGATTTTATAAGTCAAGGTTTCTAGTGGAAAGGGACAATACTCTACCTTACCTTGATGGAGTTCTTTTAGGCACTGCTAATAATGGGTATTGGAAGCCTATAGTGATGGAGTATCAACGATTATATTGCAAACACTGCCACATATTTGGTCACACTATGGATCAATGTTTCAATTTACATCTAGAACTCAAGCCTTATAATGTTGCTAATAAGGGAACCAAGATTGCTGATCAACTAAATCGTCCAACTTCCCATGTTATTCCACAAGCCCCAGATTTGCTCAGGTAGCACCAAATTTTATTTCCAACCCAACAGGAGTTCTGGTTGAACCTAGTCAGGCAGGACAAATATTACCACAGACAGAAAAGGTACAGAATTCAGTACACCCTAGAGATGTGCTGGGAACTTTGCTGCTGGGACCTTTTATGACCAAGTAATTGAAATTAGGGATCCTCCTGGAGAAGAAGAATAGATCCAACAACCTCAATTATATGTTAGCGACTCTTCTGAGGGGGAAGCTGTACCTTATAACTCTGAAGCTGGTGATACTTTCATAACACCACAAGATCCCATTGATAGTGATTCAACTCATCTTATTTTAACAGGGCTTACTAATAAAATGGAGGAAGTTTGGTCTCAAAAAAAATAGGAGAAGGAGAAAAGATGCTTTAGAACTACAAAACTTATCTCAATCCAATATAATTGGTATGGAAAGCTCTTCATCCCCTCCCCATAGGTTAAGTAGGGCTGGTAAGGCTATTCATCATGATTAACTTCCTTTGTTGGAATGTTAGGGGTGTGGCTAGTCCTGACACCCTTAATAGACTCCTATAATTAAACAAGACTTATAATCTTTGGCTTTTTGCTTTGTTGGAACCTATGGTGCATAAAAATTTCTCCAAAATCACTAAAAAATTCCCTGGCTTTCCTTTTCAATCTAATTGTAACAACAAGATCTAGGTTTTTAGCAGGAAGGAAATGAGCTGCAAAATTGTAATTGATAATTATCAATTTTTACATCTCCAGTTTGGTTTGGAGTAGTTTACTCGCTTCTCTACATTTTTTTATGCTGGCTGTACTAATTCTGATAGGATTTCATTATGGGCTGATTTGCTTAGTATCAGCACCAACACTCATACCAATTGGATTGTTGGTGGAGACTTTAATTATATTAGGGATCCTAGTGAGAAACTAGGTGGTAGGACTCCTGATCTATAATCAATGCTTCAATTCTCACAAAATATTACAAGAGCAGGTTTATATGATATGGGTTTTATTGGTTCACCTTTCACTTGGCAAAAGGGAAATCCCTTGGAGAGAATTGATAGATTTTTGGCTAATGACTCTTGTTTGAAGACTTTTTTTATTAATCAAGTCCATCATCTATGATCACTGAAAATTTTATTAAGAAATTCATACCTATTTTTGATGAAATTGCACTTTAAAGAAGGGTATTTTCTTTATTTTGTTGCAGGAATGGAGAATTTAGGTGATAAAAGCAAAAATCATAAAAAGGAGCGGATTTGGAGCAAAAAGGAAGAAAATAATGCAATTTGTGCTGAGTAGCTGACGGCGAGATCGAGCCCTCCGACGGCGAGGTTACGAGAAGAAAATTCTGAAGGATTTATAACTGTCTCACTGAAAGCGAGCCCGAGCCCGCCGACAGCGAGATAGCGCAGTTTGAAGATCATCTAGAAGCCTCGCCAACAGTGAGGTAGTTCGTCGCCGACGGCGAGCTAGTTCAAATGGCGTAGATACATTGAACCTGGACACCTTTTGAAGAGATGCTTACACACCTCTTGGTCCTTTGCTCACCTCTGTATATAGAGGCCGAAATTAGGTGTCTTAGTGTGTGTGTGTGCAGTTTTTGTGTGTTAATTTGTTCTAAGTTAAAATTTTATATAAGTGTATTAGTTGTGTGCAGTTTTTAGGGAGTCTTTAGTGAGTTAGTGAGTTAGTAAGTTAGTGAGTTTTTAGTGAGTCTTGCTGTACTGGAAGGAAGAGTCAAAGGAACTGCTAGGAGTCTGCTTGGGGATAAATTGAGATAAGTATTTGTATTTATTGTTTTTAACCTTAAATGAAATCCATGCTTAGTTTAGTCAACATGCATTCTGAGTAGTTTATTAGTCTTTCTCCCTGTTATGAAATTAAGTGAATTGATGAACTAAAAATAGAAGTATGTTTATATATATTAATAAATTGTGATAATTTTTATTTAAAACTTAATTTACTTTCAAACTGGCCATTTGATTTGTTAAAATATGTTGATTATCAACCATAGTAAAAATTACATCTGATATTCGGGGAATTCAAAAGCCTTGGAAGGAAGGTGCAAATAAATAGGGAAATAATATCACTGGGCGTAGAATTGAGCATTTTAGTGTGACAGACTAAAATATTCAATTCAGTCCTATTGTTTGAGAGCTGAAGTGTAGATGTTAGCCCTCAGGTAAGGGGAACGTGGGAGCTCTGAAGTGGCAGTCGGTATCCTCCCGACCTAGCACGCAGATTCGGTAATCAAACATAGGATTAGTCAATATTCTTTACACCTGGACCAAAGGGTAAAGAATAGGAATGCTCCTATTCGTCACAATACCTTAAAATTATCTATTTAAATTCATCAATCACTTAAATTTCTAAACAAGGGGAAAGATACTTTTTCTGAATAGTTAAGACTTATTTGACACTTAGTTTAATTTCCTGCACTTTCAATACGTATTAATTTTCTACTTAGTTAAGTTACCTAATTTGAAATACTTAGTTTACTTTATTGCGTTTAAATTCAGAATTCCAAATTTTCGTATATTATTATTATTATTATTATTATTATTATTATAAAATTAGCTGTTATTTAATTTTCTCTTTCCCCGTGAGATCGATAACCAGGACTCCACTAGAGCCCTGTATTACTTGACACGATACGTATACTTGCGTAGCATCCACAACATAAACAATTACAATTCTATACATATAATATAGCGGGGTCAAGTTTTTGGCATCGTTGCCGGGGACAGTAAGAAAAATTTACTAGAGTAACAGACTATTTTAAAATAATCATAAATAAATTTAATATCTATTCTAAAATTGTATGTGCAAATTTGGAAACGAAAATTTAATACCCTACGATTCTGAATTAGAGCGTACAATTAAAAGAATTAGAAAACAAAAGAAACAAATTATAAATTTAACACAAATGGCGAATATTCCTGAAATTCAAAATATGAACCAACAAAGACCATTAAGAGATTATGCCAACCCTACATCGGATGAAATTCATTTAACTATTCAAAACCCCGATGTAGCTGCTAATTCATTTGAACTTAAACTCGCAATTATCCAAATGGTACAAAATAATCAATTTAGTGGTTCACCTACCGAAGATCCTAACTTACATCTTGCTAGTTTTCTAGAACTTTGTGCTACTTTTAAATATCAAGGAGTATCCGACGATGCTATAAGACTTATAATTTTTCCTTTTTCATTAAGGGATAAGGCTAAAATGTGGTTGAATTCGTTAAGACTCGGATCTATTAAAACTTGGGGAGAATTATCACAAAAATTTCTATCCAAATATTTTCCACCATCTAAAACTCGCTAAGTTTAGAAATGATATAACTTCTTTTTGTCGATAGATGGAGAATCAATATATGAATCTTGGGAGAGATTTAAGGAACTTCTTAGGAAATGCCCACATCATGCGCTACCGTATCGGTCGATTATTCAAACCTTTTATAATGGATTAAGTAGGATCTTTAAGATCAATCATCGATGCTCGCTGCTGGAGGTTCATTAATGTCTAAACCATTTGATGAAGCTTATGCACTAATCGAAGAAATGGCAACAAATAATTTCCAATGGCCTGCTGATAGAGTAAATCCGAAAAAATAGCCAGCATTTATGAAAACGATGCAATATCTATGTTAGCTTCTCAAATTGCTCGCTATATCTAAGAAATTAGATCATTTTGGAATGAACTACTCTCCTACTTTAGAAGAAAACTCATCTGGACAAATCATAGAATCTCAATCTAATTATGAAACTTTAAATGCTATTAACAATAGAACTTATAACCCTTATTCAAACTATTATAATCCTGGTTGGAAAACTCATCCAAATTTTAATTGGAATAACACATCTAATCAACAATGGATGAATCAACCTAATCAAGCAAATCCAAACTATAAACCTAATTACCCACCTGGATTTAATAACAATAACCCTCAATTCAAAGATAAGAAATTATCTATGGATGAATTAATTTTGAATATGGGTCATCAATTACAAAATCAAGGAAATCAACTACAAATTCAAGGAAATCAATTACAAATTCAAGGAACATCTATTAAGAATATCGAAACTCAACTTGGACATAATGCTACTGCGTTAAATAATAGAATACCTGGAACTTTTCCTAGTAATGTGGAAATAAATCCTAAAGATCAAGGAAAATAACAAATTAAAGCAATACAACTAATGAGTGGAAAAGAATTAGAACCTCAATTTCAAAAAGAACTTAAAAGCCAAAAAGAGGAAGTGGAAATGGAAAAGGAAACAATTCAACAAGATTCAAACTTGGAACATCCTTTAATACCTATGAAAATTTCTGTTGAAAATCCTCCACCACTATTTCCTCAACGACTAGCTCAACATAAAAAAGATAAACAATTTGCTAAATTCCTTGAAATATTAAAGAAATTAACAATCAATATACCTTTTGTCGAAGCTTTAGATCAAATGCCAAATTATGTAAAATTTATGAAAGATATTCTAAATAAAAAAAGAAAATTCACTGATAATGTAACGGTCGCACTTAGTGAAGAGTGTAGTGCTATTATTCGAAGAAGCTTCCCGAAAAATTGAAAGATCCCGGTAGTTTCACTATACCCCGCGCTATAGGAGAAAAATTCTATGGAAAAGCTTTGTGCGACTTAGGAGCAAGCATCAATCTAATGCCTCTATCGATTTTTAAGAGATTAGGATTAGGAAAAATTACACCTACTTCAGTAACCCTTCAATTAGCCGATCGTTCGCTTACTCTATCCTTAGGGAGTTATTGAAGATGTGTTAGTAAAAGTAGATAAATTTATCTTCCCAAGTAGATTTTATTGTTTTAGATATGGAGGAAGATAAAGAAATTCCTATCATTTTAGGAAGACCATTTTTAGCTACCGGAAAAGCTATGATTGATGTTCGTAAAGGAGAATTAACTATGAGAGTAAATGACCAAAAAGTTACCTTTAATATTGCAAAATCAATGAAATATCCTGCACTAGAAAAAGATGATGAATGTTTTCGGATGGAAATGCTTGAACATTTACAACAAGAACATTTTAAGGAATATTACGAAGATAAATTAGAAAAAGAAAATACTGAATTAATTGAAGATAATAATGAAGAACTAGATTATATTCAGGAAAGATTTGAATTTTTTGATAATACTGAAAACACAGACAAGAATATAGTTCCATCAATTATTAAACCTCCCGAACTCGAGCTAAAAATATTACCCGATCATTTGAAATATGCTTATTTAGGTAATTCTTCAACTTTTCCGGTTATTATTTCATCCGCATTAAACGAATCTCAAGAACAAAAACGTTTAGAAACTTTAAAAAAATATAAGAAAACTTTTGGTTGGACTTTAGCGGATATTAAAGGAATTAGTCCTTCAATCCGTATGCATAGAATTATTTTAGATGATGAACATAAACCTAAAGCAGATCCCCAAAGGAGATTAAACCCGATAATGAAAGAAGTAGTTAAGAAAGAAATTTTAAAATGGTTAGATAATGGTATTATATATTCTATTTCGACGAGTGCTTGGGTAAGCCCAATTCACTGTGTTCCTAAGAAGGGATGAGTGACCGTCACTGCCAATGAAAATAACGATCTTATTCCTATAAGACAAGTTACTGGTTGGCTTATATGTATTGATTATAGGAAATTAAATACCGCCACAAGGAAAGATCACTTCCCTTTACCATTTCTAGACCAGATGTTAGATAGATTAGCCGGACATAAGTATTTTTGTTATCTAGATGGATACACTGGTTATCATCAAATACAAATTGCTCCTAAGGATTGAGAGAAAACTACATTTACTAGTCCTTATGGAACTTTCACTTTTCGAAGAATGCCTTTTGGATTATGTAGCAACATTCCAGAGATGTATGATGTCTATATTTTGTAAGTTAATTGACAATGGAATAGAAGTATTTATGGATGATTTCTCTGTATTTGGAACATCATTTGACACATGCTTAACTCATCTTGAAAAAGTATTAGAAGTATGTGAGAAAACAAATTTAGTTCTAAATTGGGAGAAATGTCAATTTATGGTTGTCGGCGGCATTGTATTAGGGCATAAAATTTCAGAAAAAGGCATGGAAGTGGACCCTGCAAAATTTCAAGTTATAGCTAAATTACCACATCCAACTACGGTAAAAGGGGTAACAAGTTTTCTTGGACATGCTGGATTCTATAGACGCTATATAAAATATTTTTCAAAAATTACTAAACCCCTATGCCAACTTCTCGAAAAGGACAAGAAATTTGAATTTACAATCGAATGCCTGAATGCTTTTGAACTCTTAAAATAAAAATTAATTACAGCACCTATAATAGTTTCACCTAACTTGGACAAACCATTTGAACTTATGTGTGATGCTAGTGATTATGTTGTAGGAGCAGTTCTTGGGCAAAGATATGAAAAGATTTTTAAAGTTATATACTATGCTAGTAAAACTCTTAATGATGCTGAAATAAATTATACGATTACGTAAAGAGAATTATTAGCGGTAGTATATGGTTTTAATAAATTTAGACCTTATCCGATTGGAACAAAATGTATCGTGCATACCGATCATTCTGCTATCAAATATTTAATGCAAAAGAAAGATTCCAAACCAAGATTAATTAGATGGATGCTATTAATGCAAGAATTCGATTTTGAGATCGTTAATAAGAAAGGAACCGATAATCAAATTGCGGATCATTTATCAAGATTAGAAAATCATAAATTATCCGATATTGAAAATGAAATTATAGACATGCTTTTCCGATGAACAACTACATAATATCAATGAGTGGAAAATACCATGGTATGCCGATATAGTAAACTATATAGTTAGTAATATTTTACCACCTATGCTAACTTTGCAACAATGTAAAAAATTCATCCATGATACGAAAACCTATTTTTGGGATGAACCATATTTATATAAGCAATGTAAGGATTTAATTATTAGAAGATGTGTACCTTATGAAGAAATCGAACCAATTATTCAAAAATGTCATGATTCCGATTTTGGAGGACATTTTGGGACTGATAAAACTGCTTATAAGATTCTACAATCTGGATTTTACTAGCCTACTCTATTTAGAGATGTATATAGATATATTAAAACTTGCGATAAATTCCAAAGAGTAGGAAATATATCTAGAAGAAACGAAATGCCTCTAATTTTATATTAGAAGTTGAAATTTTTGATGTTTGGGGATTAGATTTTATGAGACCTTTTATTCCTTCATTTGGAAACTCATATATATTAGTAGTTGTTGATTATGTTTCCAAATGGATTGAGGCACAAGCTTTACCTAGGTGTGAGGCTAAGAGTGTTTCAAAATTTCTGAAGAAAAATATTTTTACTAGATTTGGAATGCCGAGAGTGATTATCACTGACGGAGGAACTCATTTTAGAAATAAATACATTCACAAACTAGTAGAAAAATACAATATTACTCATAAGATATCCACTGCTTATCATCCACGGTACTAGCGGATTAGCTGAAGTATCTAATCGTGAGATTAAGCGTATTTTAGAAAAGTCTGTAAATCCTAATAGATCAGACTGGTCTATAAGACTAGACACTCGCATTATGGGCTTATAGGACTGCTTATAAAAACTCGATTGGAATGACTCCTTACAGGCTTATATATGGAAAAACATGTCACTTACCAGTTGAATTAGAACATAAAGCATATTGGGCGATTAAAGAATTTAATTATAATATGAAGGAAGCTGGTGAGAAAAGATTGCTGCAATTAAATGAATTAGAAGAATTAAGAAATGAATCATATGATAATGATCGGATTTATAAAGAAAAGATGAAATTATGGCATGATCGGAAGATTAATCAGAGAAATTTTGAACCAGGACAGGAAGTTTTGCTATATAATACTAGATTGAAATTATTTCCTGGAAAATTGAAGTCTCGATGGTTAGGACCTTTCACCATAACTCAAATATTTTCATACGGAACTATAGAGATCGAAGATCCAAAAACTGGACATAAATTTAAAGTTAATGGACATAGATTAAAACCATATTTCAAAGGTATAAGACCTAACTATAAAGAGGTTTTAATGCTTAGTCGACCTGATTAATAATTGAAATTAGGTCGGGCTGACGACGTTAAACCAAGCGCTTTATGGGAGGCAACCCATATTAGTTATCTATTTTTATTGTATCTTAATAGTTAGTTTATATTATTGAAACTTTACTACTCAATTATTATTAAGAATCATCACATATTCGAACCATTATGATGAGAAAAGAAATTATTCGATTTAGAGCGAAATTGGACATTAATCTGAAATCTCACCGACGGCGAGGTCGATACTCGCCGACAGCGAGGTTCGCGCCTAAATTAATATCAGTTTATTTATCGAGCTCGCTGACAGCGAGAAACGTCCCGACAACAGCGAGAACCTGAAAGACAGTTTTTATAACTGAGTCGCCGACGGCGAGAAACTTCTCGCCGACAGCGAGGAAGTTATAAAGATGAGTTATTTATACTTTGAATGCCGATTTGGACGGTTTCAACACCAATTCCTTTGTGAAAACCCATCCTTAAACCATTCTAGATCTGCCATCTCCACTAGAATTCATTCCATTCACCATAATGGCCTCAAAATTCTTAGATTCCTCTAAATCTGGAGTATTTAACCGGAGGAAATTTGTGAGTGCGGAAGCACAGCGGATCTTCAACATGGTTTTGGTAAAGAAAAGAGTTATCAAGGAACGGGGATTTGTCAATCGAGGATTAAAGAATTCCACTACGAAGATAGAAGAAATGATCGCACAGCGGCTCTGGGAGGTATTTTGTTACACTACGTCTGCTGTTGTTATTCCAGTTGTGAAAGAGTTCTACTCTAACTTACATGTGATCAACAATGGGAATATCTACGTCCGAGGAAGATGGGTAACATTTACTCCATCAAGAGTAAATGAATTATTCTCGATAGAAAACACCCCGGTATGTCACTATTCAAATTTTGTGCCTTCTCGATATAATATGAATGAGATATTTCGATATCTGACTGATGAACCAGAAGATTGGGAAATGCCTGAAGACGGGTACGTTAGTTTCTCTACATCACTTTTGAATCCTGTCTAGAAGCACTGGCACTTTTTCATCTCATCTAAATTGTTACCTACTATGAGGGTAAACAAGGTTTCAAAGGAATGCGCTATATTGAATTATTGCATTCAAATTGGATTGCCTATTGATGTTGGATCAATAATTGTTAAGTCTGCATCGGGTTTAATTGTGCATGGGTCGGCTCACGGACTAGGACACCCATCTACTATTTTTGCATTATGCGATCGAGTACCGAGTTTCTTATAAAGCTTGGGAAAAGGTTCCGTTACCTTGGAAGCCGCTTGATCCTACGGATATGTTCCCTACTTAGGACAATAATGAAGACATTACATTCATCTTCGATAGAGCTTCACGGAATAATCCTATAGCAAGGCCTATTTCGGATAAAACGGAGTTACTTATGAAGAAAATTAAAGGAATGGAGAAATAATCGTGAGAATGTGAGAGATTTAATCGACAATATGTCCGATTTATTTGATCACATTGACTCGGAGTATGAAGGAACACTTTGATCATTCCGGACATCCGGAAGCTAGCTTTCTTCATTTACCGAGACGAAGGGTTGGATCACCGAAGAATCCGCTCGGAGTTTCCCTTCGGGCCTTTCCATAACTTATTTGTACATCATCGTCATATCGGAAATATCAGAGAGGATGAAGATTCTGACCTTGAAGAGTAGTAGTAAAGATTTCCATAGTATGTTTGTATTTATGTTATTTGATTTGATTTAGATGTTATTATGTGTGGAGTGATGATTTGAATAACTCAAACTTAATTGAGATATGCGTCATAGTTTTGTATCAGCATTTAGTGTGTCGTGGATTGGTTTGCGATGCTAATTAGTAGTAAGGATTGAAGTTTGAAGTTTGATTATAGAGTTTAAAATTATGTTAGTTTGTACATCTCATGGATTTCTATATTAAAGTTAATTTGTTGTGTTGAGTGAATTTATTTTTGTATAAGTAGCTAATCTTCATATTAAATTAATAAATGATGTGATCGGAAATATAATATAAGACAAATTAAATATGAAAATGAGTGACGAATTTCAGAAATTTAAAATTTTTTTGGAATCTCGCCGACGGTGAGAAAAATCCTGCCTACAGCGAGATCGATCTAGCTGACAGCGAAGAATTTGTCGCTAACAGCGGATTTTTCCCGAGAGTTTTTTGTTCTGAAAAATATTAGCTCGCCGACGGCGAGAAAAATCTCGCTGACAGCGAGGTCGGAAAAAACATATATTTTGACCGGTCAAAAACACTATTCATCATCCCCAACCTCTCATTTTCGCAAAAACCGACCTAGGGCTTGAGAGATCTTGGATTTGAAGCAATTTCAATACTTTTTGACACCGGATTTCATCTTCCCTTGGTAAGAGCTTCACTCCTATGCAAAAATTTTTCATTTTCACCATGTATTTTCACCATATTACAAATTTTGGGAAAAATCAAAATGTGGAAGAAATAATCGGTGGAAATCCATGAAATTTGATTTAAATTGCTTATAAATATTGTACGAAGCCTTCTTAGTATTATTTTTAAGTTTAGTGAAAATTTTCATGATTTTCACAGATCGATCGTATGGCTCGAAGACAAAAACGTCGAGTAGAATTCGACGAAAACCGATTCATCAATGCACGAGCACAGGCTAAATATTTTGAAAACATACAAGGAAGAAAGTAAATTACGGATCGGGTTTTCAGAAATCCAGGAGGAGAAGTAGAGCTGATTATTAAGGAACGAGGTTGGGAGAATTTTTGTTACGTTCAATATAGAGCAGCTGTAGAAGTGGTTAAAGAATTTTATGCCAATTTGACTGCCGCTGAAGATGCACCAGTAAAGGTACGAGGGTTTTTTGTAGATTTCAATGCTGCAAGAATTAACGCGTTCTATGAAGTTCATGACTCGCACATTAGCAAGTATAAAACTTTTAGAATGATGGAAGGACCACTGGAGGAAGTCATTAGCTTTCTCACTGATGGAACCGGAGTTTGGAAAATTAAGCAGCAGGAAAGAGTGAATTTTCCTCTTTCTAAATTAAATGCAGTCTCCAAAGCCTGGCATTACTTTATTTATTCTCCTCTGTTACCCACATATCACCACAGTGAGGTAACACGAGATAGAGTAATTCTGAATTTCTGTATTAAGAAAAACAGAAGCATCAACATTGGGAGAGTTATTTATCAAAACATCCTGGCCACTCCTCGAAATGAGAGTGGAGCTGGATTGGGACACCCTGGATTAATTTTTACACTCTGCCAACTCTCTGGAGTTGAGGCTATAGATGATGAAGAATGGGTGAAACCTATGAAACCACTCACAGTCGCCAACATTAAGAAGTATGAATCTCATGAAGGGTGGAGATTAGGAGTGAGAAGTTATTTCACTCGCTCGAGTAGAGATATACCCTCTACTAGCTATGAACCTCCCGAGCCTACCACCCCTACCCTACAAGATCCGATGAATGAATTGACCCAGCATAGGAGGAGTTTTGAGCAGTTTGGAGAGACCATGGGGAGAAGATTTGATCATTTTGATCAAAGGATTGATAATCTGGAGAGGAGACATGATTATGATAGTGAGTACCTCCAGCGACATTCGGAATACAAAATTGCATACTATGAAGCTGAACGTCATTATAGGAGTGGAGATTTAGATGTTGTCTTTCCAGATTGCCCCAGGTATACTCAGCATCATCCTGCTCGGTCTTCTCGGCAGCTCTGACGATCAAGGAGGGGATGATAATATAGTTTGGGACTTTGATGCTGAAGATTAGGACTTTATTTATTTTGTTTGTTTGATGATAAATTATTTTTGAGGACTTTATATGTTTGTAATATTCAATACTTTATTTTTTTGAGACATTGGATTTTAGTTAGATTAATTTGCTTGAATTGTGATAGTAGTTTAGTTTTTGTTTTTGTGTTAGTTAATTGCATTTGTTTTTATGTTAATTAGGATGTTAGTTTTCTTTAGTATTTTTATTTTATTTTATTTTATTTTTATTTTATTTTGTATTGTTTTAAGTTTTTAAAATTGTTAATATGTTAGTTAAATTATTTTAATATGTTAGTAATTCATATGTGTAGTGTAAAGTTATTTTAATTGTTGTGTTTAATACTTATCTTAGATTTTATCCCTGCATTTTCTTTAAATTGTTATATATATATGGAGAATACTAACAGTATAGGTTCAATGAAAAATGAAAAAGCCTGCAAAAATTTCAAAGAAAAAAGAGAGAAATACCTAAACTTCAAAGGTATGATATATTTACTTTCCTTCTTTTTTTCATTATTTAGAATAGATATAAAAATTTAAGTTTGGGGGGGGAGAGTAAAATACAAATTTAGTTATTAACTTGTTCTCAATTTCTATTTTCAAATTATTATAAAATAATTTTTATAGCAAATTTTTCAATTTAATTTAATATGAATTATTTTATTTAATTATTATAAAAGGTTAAATGAAATATTTCTAGTGCTTTAATTAAATAAATAGAATAAAGTATTTTGTTAAAAGGAATAAGAATATTGTAAACTATTTTTAGTAAGGAAAACTATATTCTAAAAATTAAAATTCTTAAGTATTCAAGTGAAAAAGAAAAGATTGAAAAACAATGAAGTAAAAACTATGAAGTATATATAAGCTAAGAAATATTCCTAAGTTTCAAATTTAGGAAGATGAAAATGAAGTTCAAAATTATTAACGAGCTCTCCGGATACGATAATCCTCTTTAGAAAAAAAAAATGAGGAGAAGCTTGAGGAGATGCCTTATCAAAAATTGGCTTCATTTGAATTAACCTATAGGGAAAAAACTTAGATATTTCTAAACTTATGTTTATGGACTAGAATTTTACCTAATAGTAGTTTCTTGAATTTCTTATCATATGAATATCTTAAGTAGTTATTCTTTTAAATATAGTCATTCCTGAAATGAATAGTAAGCTAGAAATCTTAGACCTGATAACTAAATAATTTATTTCTATAAGATTAATTAAATTACATGAATTATTTTTATTTAACTTTATTATGATATTAATTAATCTAATTCATAGTTATTTAAATTAAAAAATCTTATTATAAAACTCATTATTTTTATGTAGTACTAAAATTACTTGAGGACAAGTAATAAATAAGTTTGGGGGATTTTGATCACTGAAAATTTTATTAAGAAATTCATACCTATTTTTGATGAAATTGCACTTTAAAGAAGGGTATTTTCTTTATTTTTTTGCAGGAATGGAGAATTTAGGTGATAAAAGCAAAAATCATAAAAAGGAGCGGATTTGGAGCAAAAAGGAAGAAAATAATGCAATTTGTGCTGAGTCACCGACGGCGAGATCGAGCCCGCCGACGGCGAGGTTACGAGAAGAAAATTCTGAAGGATTTATAACTGTCTCGCTGACAGCGAGCCCGAGCCCACCGACAGCCAGATAGCGCGGTTTGAAGATCTTCTTGAAGCCTCGCCGACAGCGAGGTAGTTCGTTGCCGACGGCGAGCTAGTTCAAATGGCGCAGATACATTGAACCTAGACACCTTTTGAAGAGATGCTTACACACCTCTTAGTCCTTTGCTCACCTCTATATATAGAGGCCGAAATTAGGTGTCTTAGTGTGTGTGTGTGCAGTTTTTGTGTGTTAATTTGTTCTAAGTTAAAATTTAATATAAGTGTATTAGTTGTGTGCAGTTTTTAGGGAGTTTTTAGTGAGTTAGTGAGTTAGTGAGTTAGTGAGTTTTTAGTGAGTCTTGCTGTACTGGAAGGAAGAGTCAAAGGAACTGCTAGGAGTCTGCTTGGGGATAAATTGAGATAAGTATTTGTATTTATTGTTTTTAACTTTAAATGAAATCCATGCTTAGTTTAGTCAACATGCATTCTGAGTAGTTTATTAGTCTTTCTCCCTGTTATGAAATTAAGTGACTTGATGAACTAAAAATAGAAGTATTTTTATATATATTAATAAATTATGATAATTTTTACTTAAAACTTAATTTACTTTCAAACTGGCCATTTGGTTTGTTAAAATATGTTGATTATCAACCATAGTAAAAATTACATCTGATATTCGGGGAATTCAAAAGCCTTGGAAGGAAGGTGCAAATAAATAGGGAAATAATATCATCTGGCGTAGAATCGAGCATTTTAGTGTGACGAACTAAAATATTCAATTCGGTCCAATTGTTTTGAGAGCTGAAGTGTAGATGTTAGCCCTCGATGTGAGGGGAACGTGGGAGCTCTGAAGTGGCGATCGGTATCCTCCTAGCCTAGCCGCAGATTCAGTAATCAAACATAGGATTAGTCAATATTCTTTACACCTGGACCAAAGGATAAAGAATAGGAATGCTCCTATTTGTCACAATACCTTAAAATTATCTATTTAAATTCATCAATAACTTAAATTTCTAAACAAGGGGAAAGATACTTTTTCTGAATAGTTAAGACTTATTTAGCACTTAGTTTAATTTCCTGCACTTTCAATACGTATTAATTTTCTACTTAGTTAAGTTACCTAATTTGAAATACTTAGTTTACTTTATTGTGTTTAAATTCAAAATTCCAAATTTTTCGTATATTATTATTATTATTATTATTATTATTTTAAAATTAGCCGTTATTTAATTTTCTCTTTCCCTGTGGGATCGATAACCGGGACTCCACTAGAGCCCTGTATTACTTCGATACGATACGTATACTTGCGTAGCATCCACAACATAAACAATTACAATTCTATACATATAATATAGCGGGGTCAAGTTTTTGGCGTCGTTACAATTAAATTAAAAATATCATAATATAAAATTGTGGGTCAATCTACACGGAACTACATCTGATCATTCCCCCCTTTTAATTCAAATTTCTTTCTTTCCCAGTGTTGGTTTTTCCCCTTTCGCATTCTTGAATGTGTGGACTGAAAATGCCAACTTTTTAGAGGTGGTGAAGAAAGCTTAGACTGTTCCATCCTTTCATGTCATCAATCCCATTGCTATGCTATGAAAATTACAGAACAATGTGGCTTCTTAATTAAGGCTTTGGAACAAACACAGTTTTGGCAATGTATTCCAACAGGTCAAAGATGCTGATTATAAAGTTCAATTGCTGGAAGCCACCTAAGATTAGGGAGGGGCTAACACTTAAGTGTTGATCAATGCACAAACTCAACTATTACAAGCTTTGGAAAAGGAAAAATGTTTCTTAAAACAAAAAGCTGTTGTCAATAAGCATTTATATGGTGATAGGAATAATAAGTTTTTCCATGCAGTTATTAAATACAAGAGGCAGATTAATGCCATTCTCATAATTAAAGAACCTGATGGAAGTTGGGTTACTGAACCTCATTTAATTTCCCAAAGTCCTGTGAACTATTTTCAATCACATTTAGCAGCTTAACCCACATCCCCTTCTTCATTTATATCTGAAGTGTTTAATGATGATTATGCATATGTACATCAGCTCACGTTAACTTTATTGTCTGAGGAAGCTGAAATTCTACAAGCCCTGAAAAGAGTTGATGGAAATAAGACTGCAGGACCAGATGGCTTCACTTCAACTTTTTATATCAAAGCTTGGGATATTGTGGGCACTGATCTTATAAATAATGTTCAATCCTTTTTCTATGGAACTAATCTCCTAAAGTATTTTGCTGCTACCAGCATTGCTCTAATCCCCAAAGATAATCAAAAATCCAGCTAGACAGATTTCATACCTACAAGTCTTACCAACACATTCACTAAAATTTTTAGCAAGAAATTTGTTGGTAGGCTTCAACCTCATCTTTATCACCTTATTAGTCCTAACCAATCTGCTTTTGAGCAGGGTAGAAACATTACAGATAACTGCTTGCTTGCTCAGGAATTATTGCTTGATCTTGACAAATATTGTAGGGGACATAACATCATCTTCAAGTTCGATCTTAAGAAGGCTTATGATTCTATCAGCTGGCAATTTATTGAGCAGGTTCTAAAAGCCAGAGGTTTGAACCCTTCCTTCTACAATTTAATTCAATGATGGCTTTCAAGTGCCTTTTATAGTGTATTGGTGAATGGTGTTAGCAATGGCCTCTTCACTGCTAGAAGGAGCTTAAAACAAGGAGACACGTTGTCTCCTACCATTTTTATATTAGCCTTTGATTATTTTTCCAGAGTTCTTAATGCTGCTCATAGCAAATATCTTTATCTCGGTTATAAGCAAAGCTCTTCTCGGATTATCCTTCATCTGGCTTATGCAGATGATGAAATTCTTTTTACAAATGGTAGCAAACAGGTTATAAGGAAAACCTTACAAATCTTGGATCATCTTTCCCATGTGGCTGAACTTAAGCTAAATAAGTGGAAATGTCAGTTTTTGGCAGAGAAACATTACAAACATCACAATTGGCTGAAAGAATTGACTGGTTTTGTTGTAGCTGAGATGCCTTTAAATTATTTCGGAGTGCAGTTGATTAAGGGCAGGAAAAAAAAATCCCAATTTGATGAAGTGGTAAACAAGATATCCTCCTCCGTAAACTGCTAGACAAATAGTTTCATTTCTAATGGAGGTAGAGTGACTTTGCTGAAAAGCATTTTATCCACTTTTCCTCTCTATACAATGCAAATGGTGAAAATAAAAAGAAGCACTCAAATAATGTTAGAAGCTAGCTTTAATTAATTCCTTTGGGATGGTCAATACAAACAACCTAATTGGACAATGTGGAATAAACTGTGTAAACTTATTAAAGCTGGGGGTTTGGGCTTCAAAAGTTTCCAACAGATGAGTCATCTCTATAACTGTAAACAGTGGATAAAATTCAGGCAGGATACTAAATTGGTAGATTCTATGTGGGCTAGGTACTTAAAAGAGAAATAATGTAAGAAATTACATCTTAATGCAGTTCATCCTAAATTGGTAGATTCTAAACACTAGAAAAGTTTACTGAAGGTTAGAGAGTCTGCTAATCAGCTATTCTGCTGGGAGGTAGGAACTGGAAATATTCACTTCTATATGGATAATTGGCTGCCTGATGGTCCCCTTCCTTCTTCCCATGATTATAATCCTCATCTCACTATCTCCAATTTCTGGATTCAGGCTTAGTGGGATGTGGATTCTTTGAGAAGTGTGCTAGATGAGGATACTATGCAACATATCATATCCGTCCCCATTAATCCTACTAGACTAGATAAAATTCTGTTAAAGCATTCCACTTATTAATCTATGAACAGTTTTATACATCAATACTTTACTCATTGGCCTGATACTAACTGGGGTGAAAAGATTTGGCACAGGAATTTATCTCCATCAATGACCTTCCTTAGTTAGAGATTATTTAATAAATTTCTTCCTCTAGATGATATACTAAAGTTGAAAGGACTAAGGACTGCTTCTAGATGCTGGCTTTGCCATTCCCATGAGGAAACTTACTCTCATCTTTTCCTTCATTACTCTATTATTGAACAGGTGTGGACTGATGTTCTTCAGAAACTGAAGCTATCTCAACATAGACACCATTGGCTAACCTGTGAGGCTTGCTGGGAAGTTTGACAGGAGCAGAATTGTTCTTATATTCCTTTAGTCATCAGTTGGTTCATATGGATGGCTAGAAATCTGGCTAAATATGAAAGTAAATTTTGCTTGACCAAATCTGTTATTCTAAATTGTTGTAGCTATATCAACAAAAATTCTGAGTTGCTTACCTCAACTAAAAGAAAATCTGTATTGCTGCATTCGTTACTACCTCCCCAGCCATGGATTAAAATCAACATTGATGGTAGTTTCACTCCCTCTTCTTCTTGTATTGGTATTGTTTGCAGGAATCATCTTGGACAACTCTTCTGGTACTTTTAGGCACCTTTTATCTATTCCTCAGCCTTGGAATCAGAACTCCTTGCTGTACATTAGGCCTTAAGAACTGCTAAAGCTTTCAATTTTCAATATATATGGCTTCAGTCTGATTCTCAGCAGGTTATCAATATTATACAGGGTACCTCTCCTCCTCCTTGGAACATGGTTTACTTATATAGAACCATTACATCTGTTTCTGGATTTTTTCAACTCAAATGGTCCCATATTTACAGAGAAGGTAACAAACCTGCCAATTGGTTGGCCAAAACTGCTGCCTTAAATAGTAATGTAATGTTTTTTGTTACACCTTTTGAGCCTTTAAGGCTTTTACTTTTGGGGGACTCTACAAAACTCCCCTTCCTGAGATGTACTTTACTTTTCAACTTGAATGAAGTTTCCTTTTTTGCTGGAAAATAGATATATATATATATCTCTTCTAGGCTTACTAGAAGTGGAAAGCTTGCCCTTCATGATTAAGTTCATATGCTGGAATATTAGGGGAGTGGCCAATCCTGGCTCCCTTAATAGAATTCGAGTCTAAACAGGATTCATAAGTTTTGGGTGATCGTGATTTTGGAACCTTTGGTGAAATCCAATTTTGATAAATACATCGGTAAATTTCCTGGATTTTCTTTTTTACCAAATTGTTCTAATAAGATTTGGCTGCTCTATAGAAAGGAATTATTGGTGAATGTTCTTCTTGATCATCCCAGCATTTTACATTTTCATTTTCGGCTAGATCATTTTCGGGGTTTTGCATCCTTTGTGTATGTCGCTTCTCTTCCCAATGACAGTATTGGAGCTTTGGAATAAAATTAGTGAGATTAGTTTAACAATGTCGAAAGTTGGATGGTGGGTGGAGATTTCAATTGCATTGCTCATCCTAGTGAGAAGAAAGGAGGCGGGAATCCCGCTTAATAGAGATGCTCGAAATTTACTAATGATATACATTCTGCCAAGCTTCGTTGATATTGGCTTTCAAGGTTCTCCTTTTACTTGGAAGAGAGGATCTTTATATGAAAGGCTTGATAGAATATTAGTTAATCAATCTTGGATTAACATGTTCCCTATTTCCAAAGTTAAACATTTGGCTAGAATGGGTTCCGATCATTCTCCTTTGCTTGTCTGTTCGTGCTCCTTTTTCGTGGTGAAATCTAATTCATTCGAGTATCTAAATGTTTGGTCCGATCACCCTAATTTCGAGTAAAGTAATCGAGAGGAATTGGTGTGCTCCTATCACTGGTTTTACAAATCCTATTATCAAATTATGGCTTTTACATAAAAGACTAGCTAAGGAACTTAAAGTATGGAACTGGAATGTATTTGGTAATATACATCAAAAGGTCTCGTTCACTGAAGTTTTTGTGTCCGTCGTGGAAAAAGATGTTGAAGCCGGGAGTGCTTCGAACAACAATTAGCTGTCGCTTATGCCAATTTAAATTCTGCTATTCATCAAGAAGAGTTATTTCTACAGCAGAAAGCCGCCGCAAATTGGTTCCATCATGGAGACAAAATTCTAAATTTTTTCATGCTCTTATTAAATATAAAAGATCAGTCAACACTATCCTCCAAATTAAGACAATTGACAACGAGATATCTATTAAATACTAAGGATATTGCTGAGAATGCTCGTCTCTTATTTTACCGAGTTGTTTGTTGCCTGTACCACTAAATCTAATATGTTTTCCGCCTCCATATTTTCTTCTTCCGGATTCATTAATCAATCATTGGATTTAGCCGTCGCTCCTAATGAACATGAGATTTCTATTGCCATTAACTCCATGGAAAGTGATAAGGTCAGCAGGACCGGATGGGTTCACACCTGATTTTTATAAAAAATTTTGGCATATTATCAAATCCGATATTATCGTCGCTGTACAAAGTTACTTCCATGGTAATCAATTGTCTAAATATTTTGCTTCTTCAACTATTATTCTGATTCCTAAGAATACAATGAAGGCTTCTTGGTCCGATTTTAGACCTATTAGCTTAACTTCAACTTTTTCCAAGATCATAAGCAAGATTCGGTGGCCGATTACAACCATTGCCGGAAGATTTAATTTCGAAAATCAAACCGCTTTCTTAAAAGGGAGAAGTATTAGTGATAATGTGCTTTTGGCTCAAGAACTTTTAACCGATCTGGATAGAAAGTGTAGAGGCTCCAACATTATTTTTAAATTGGATTTGGCCAAAGATTTTGATACAATAAGTTGGAAATTCATTATTGATGTATTAGAGGCAAGGGGGTTCAAAGCTGATTTCTGTAATTTGATTGTTAGATGGCTTACCAATAATCATTATAGTGTTATGATCAATGGCAAGTGTCATGGTTTTTTCTCTTCTGGTAGAGGTATCAAACAAGGTGATCCATTATCACCTTACATTTTCATTCTATCTTTTGATTATCTATCCAAGATGTTAAATCAAATTCAGTAGCCTCATCCATATACTCAATTTCAAGCATAGATCTTCACAACTAATTTCCCACCTTGCCTATGCCGATGATGTCATTGTATTCTCTAATGGAAGTAAGCAATCCATTAAATGTTTAATGAAAACTTTGGCTATATTTGAAAGTGTTTCTGGTATGCTCTTCAACAAACCTAAATGTCAATTCCTAGCAGGATCTAAAATCAAGCATATCTATTAAAAATTGGATTGCTGATTTCACTGGCTTTAAAGAGGCTCATTTTCCTTTGCTGTATTTGGGGTTTCCACTGATTAAGGGAAGAAGGAAGTTATGCCATTTTGATGATATTGTAGCTAAGATATCTTCACAACTTAACTGCTGGTCTAACAAGTTCTTATCTAATGGGGGAAGAATTACTCTTCTTAAAAGTGTTCTAACATCTTTTCCCCTTTACATTCTTCAAATGATCGAATGAAGAAGAGTACTCGGAAATTAATTTCTCGTTATGTTCAACAAATTCTTATGGGAAGGTAATCACAAACAAATGCACCTGGACAAATTGGGATAAATTGTGCAAGCTCGTTGATTGTGGTGGTCTTGGGTTTAAAAGCTTTCATCACCTAAGCTTTTCCTTCTATTAGTAAATGAGTGGCTCAAATTCGTAGCTAATGATTCTCTTTGGTCTAAATTTATGCATGGTAAATATTGTTATATTACTCATCCTACTCAAGTTCAATATAAAGTGGGTGATTCTAGAACTTGGAAGGAGTTGCTTAAAATTAGATCGAAGGTCGAAGATCTCTTTACTTGGGATATTGGAAATGGCCAAATTAATTTTTGGTTTGATAAGTGGTTGTATGATGAATCCTTATCAAATCATTATAATTCCTCTTCTAATATTAAGATTGTTGCTGATTGCTGGAAAGAGCATAAATGGAATTCGAAATGCTTCAACATCATCTTAATCCCTGAAATTATTAACAGGATTTTATCAATTCCTATTCGTATGTATTGGAAAAGATAGATTAATACCTAAGAATTCATCTACTCGGAGTTTTTCTAAATTTGTTTATCACTCTTGCTTCAACTCGGCATAAAAATGACTCGGGGTACTAAATTATGGAATAAATTTATCACTCCATCTATGTCCTTCTTTTGTTGGAAATTATTTAAGAAGCTACTCCCAACTCGATGATATTTTGAAGCTTAAAGGTATTAGAGGTCCTTCTATTTGTCCTTTTTGTCATCTTGATGAGGAATCTTTATTCCATATTTTC
Source organism: Papilionanthe hookeriana x Papilionanthe teres (assembly GCA_022702705.1). Classification (NCBI taxonomy): domain Eukaryota; kingdom Viridiplantae; phylum Streptophyta; class Magnoliopsida; order Asparagales; family Orchidaceae; genus Papilionanthe; species Papilionanthe hookeriana x Papilionanthe teres. The sequence goes on along the minus strand of CM040425.1, from coordinate 148,757,428 downwards.
CTTAATTGCAATAGAATTCAACGACATCCGGAAGGAGATTCTATCCAGATTAAATCGAATGGAAAATTTTTTGTGTGGTCTTCTATCGAGGCTTGTTGGCGGGATTGGAAAGATGGTTCTTACTACTACACTCCCTCGATTATCTTCCGGTTCATCCGGTTGGCTCGAAATGATGTTAAACATCTTAATATCTCTTTCTCTTCTCAATCTATTATTCGGAATTGCTGGTCTTATTTTAACAAACTCGCAGAATTTTATTACTCCTTCTCGTACTCTTAAGAAAAGGCAAATTGTTTTAGTACAATGGAAGGCTCCTATGCATCCTTGGTTGAAAATTAATACGGATGGCAGTCTTAAAGCTAATTCTGCCGGTATTGGAGGACTTTGCGGGGATTTTAGAGGAAAATGTCTTTGGTTCTTCGCTGCCCCTGTCATGGCTTGTTCTGCACTAGAATCCGAAATAATTGTCTGTTTTTGGGGTTTGAAAATTGTCGAAAAAATGAACTTAAATTTTCTCGCATTTTGAACTTGATTCATTGCTTCTCTTACGTATTCCGACACGTAATCCGCTATACCATGGTTCCTTCATATATGGTTTAAAAAGATCAAGGTTATTGCTTCTTCCAAGCATATTATTTGGTCTCATATCTACAGAGAAGGGAATCAGCTCGCAAATTGGCTTGCTTCTACTGCATCTTCTTCCTTTAATATAGTTTGTAGTTCTGATGTCTCATCCTTTCCTTTTTTTAGTTCTCTATTACATGGGGATTTAATTATGATCCCTCATGTTAGATGTATCAACTCTTCTATTTAATATATTTTTGCTTCAAAAAAAATATATATATATATATTTTATAGGAAAAAAAATATATATATATATATATATATATATATATCTATATATATTTTTTAAAAGAGGAGCTACTTTTGGCTCCCTACATGTTGATTCAAAAGAGTGAAGTTACATAAATCTCCCAATGGGAACAACCCAACCCAATACAACTCCACTCCAAAAGAAAAAGTAACTAACTAATTGTAAATAAACCTATCCCAAAATGTGCCCAATAAAAACTTAATCCAACAATAATAGACACCAAAACTACATTTTGTTGAGACACTCCCAAAGAAGCTAAAGAGCTGATTGTATATGTATGTATGTATGTATATATATATATATATATATATATATATATATATATATCTCCAATAATTTGGCCAGCACCTCCACCAACAGCTAAAAAACCAGTCCATGTTGTGGTTTAGTAATTCTGAGATAGGGAAAAGGCATTTGATCACCAGCAAGTAGAAAGGAGAGAGGGGGAGGGGGAGAGTTAGAAATCCTGTTGGAACATGTAATCCTGGCTTCCCTAGCTAACCAGTTAGCTGGAAGATTGCCCTCTCTGTAAATGAACTGAAAATGGTAATTACAATTTCTTTTCAAGTCTGAAATTTTATCCAGCCACAGTTGGATATGCCAAGGGAGGGAGTCAGCATTCCCCAAGGATTGAAACAGATTAGCAGAATCCACCTCCACAATCAGGGAGGACCATTTAAAGTGAGCAGCTACCTTGAAAGCCCAGTAAACAGCAATCACTTCAGCCTTAAAGGCATCAACAGCACTGACAGGGATCTGGAAGAAAATTAAGCACTTGCCTCTACAGTTCCTGAACACACCCCCCACCCCAGTTCCATGAGGGGAGAAACTGCCATCAGTATTTACATTGATATAGGGGTAAATTGGGTTTGTCCACTCCACACAGGTGATGGTAGGAAGCACCCTCCTAGTAGCTGAAGGGAAAGAGCATAAATTAGGATAACCTTTCCAATGGATTAACTTGGCAATGTAAGAGAGACTATTCCTAGACACTCTCCTGGCACAAGGGGTAGCATTATCAAAGGTGGAGTTATTCTTGCTCATCCATATAAACCAGGAAAGAATATAAGGGACATCCCCAAAATTTTCTTTCTTCTACTCAACCCAGCAAGAAGAGAGACACATCCAGGAGTGACTGACAAGATTCAGCTTAAATAACTGTGTACAGTAAGCCCAGACCTGTTGAGATAAAGGACATTCAAAGAAAAGATGGGTAGAGGATTCCTCATCCTTCATACACAATCTGGAGCAAGAGGGTCCCCTCAAACCATTTAACTTGAGGAGGTCATCAGAGGGAAGGACATTATGGAGCAGCTTCCAGCAAAAAAAGTACATGGAGGGAGTTTGATATTTATTCCATATGGCACTGTCCCTAGGAGAAGCCCCTACCGGAACAACTTAGAATAAATTGCTTTAGATAGACTTTGTGATTTATAAGCAGCCCAGCTAATTCTGTCAGGTCTGGAGGGTTGTAGAGGTTTAGTAGCCACAAGCTTAGCAGAATCTGGTTGAAGAAGAGAATTGAGCATGGGAAGAGACCATTCACCATTGCTCCAGCAGTCAGCAACTTTCAGCAGGGGGGCTTTGGTGACATTAGGGGCTGGCAGGAGCCAATCCTCAGGGCACCATCTATCCAACCAAAAGGAGATTTGGCCAAAACCTAGCTCCCATGGGAACATATTACAAGCCTTGGGTCTAACCTTAAGCATGTTGGTCCACACTCTAGAATCTCCCAACCTCCTGGATACCAAAGCTGGGTGAGTATCTCTACAGTACTTGCCCTTCATGAATTTAACCCAAAGAGAATTCCGAGATTGAAATCGATCCACAACTTGCAAGTGGTTGATCCGGGAGATTTGATGCGGACTTTTAACACCAATACCCCCTATATATATATATATATATATATATATATATATATATATTTTCAAAAAACTTGCTACAATGAGCAAGAAGTATATTAATCACCATCTTATGTTCTTACAATAGGAAGACCTATCCTATCACCATGCAACAAAGCCGCAAGGGAAGGTGGAGGTGTAGTTTCTACCAAAATTTCCCTTTTACAATAACCCCGAGATGCAAGCCGAGTGTGCGGGAGCATTACCCTCCCTAGGTATATATGAAAAAATTACATTTATACTCTCAACCTCTCCCTTCACTCTATTCAACCATCTCTCGAATGTACCATGGAGCAACTTCGGTCCCTTGCAGGAAGCTAATGCAATTAGAAGAGTCCGATTCTACCATTAGGAATCTCACATCACGTATTCCGGCAATTTTAATTGCCCAAAAGATGGCCACCATTTCAGCCTCAAGTGCATCACGGACCTCAACAGGAGAGTAGAAGAACAATAAGAAATGCCCCACCCCATTTCTAAAGATGCCACCAATCCCCGCTCGCTGAATTTTGAAGCTTCCATCGGTATTAACTTTGATCCAATAGGAAGAGGGAGGGGACCACCCAGGCAACCGGAGAAAGGGGGAGGAATGTTCGGAACCTACTTGGCGGATATCGGTGAATTTGTGATATTTAGTAAGTTTCTTAAGGTAAGTTAAGCAATGAGCAAGCAACAAGGAGGCAGGGACGAACACCCCTCAAATCTAACCTTATTTCTGCCCATCCAGATAAACCAGGCCACAACACAAGGAACCACCAGGAGATTCACCTTATGCCAGTCCCCCCAACACATCAATAGGTCCAGCCAACTTAATTGCAAAGTATCTACCTGAATCCTACTTATCACATGCATCCAGACCTCTTGAGAGAAGGCACACCTGAAGAACAAATGATCCCTGTATTCTTCCTCCCGCATACATAATAGACAAGCAGGAAGGCCCTCTAATCCCCTTTAATTTGAGGATATCATCGGTAGGAAGAAGTAAATGTCTTAATCTCGAACAAAAGAAGGACATGGAAGGAGACAAGCAGTTGCTCCACAGCTCGAGTCCCCACCGATATGGTCCCGGGAATAGAATTTCGAAAGATAAAGGTCCCCGACTTTTGATGAAGTTGTTGTTTGGTGATAATCTTATCTCTTTTTTCAGGATGAAAGGGAGTCAAGAGTACCTGCTGTAGCCGGTCGGGATTTAGGATGTTTTCCAGAATTCATAGCTCCATTGGTTTTCGGACCAAAAGGTATTAACATATCATTTAGATATAGAAGGTCCATCAACATTTTGTGGGCAAGTGAGTTTCTCCCCTCCCCACACCCAATTATCAAGCCAAAAATTGATATGACCCTCTCCCAGCCTCCCGGATAAAGGTCTCGTTCAGCCTTATCTTTGACCTTCGGTAATTCCTTCCATAATCTAGAGTCCCCAGCCTTAGGCACCACCGGAGATGGGTGATCCTTTCTACGGTATTTACCATGCATATAATGAGCCCAAATGGTATCATTAGCCCTGAATCTAATCCACAATTTACATAAATTTATGAAGCTCGAGTCGTTCAAAGCTTCTAAACCCCGGACTCCTGACTCGAAGGGGTTTACAAAGTTGCTTCCAGGATGACCAATGGATCCGCTTATGCCGACTGTACCCAAAGAAATTTGTTGAAAATTCCGCCAATGCTTGTTTGTGTACTCTTTTTCATGATAAACATCCGTAGAGCATAGGAGGGAGGGCGATTAAAACGCTCTTCGAGTAAAGTTAGCCTCCCCCATTAGACAAAAAGGAATTAGACCACCCGTAAATTTGTGTTTTGATTTTCTCGCAGATTTCTTGAAAATGAGTTTGTCTTGATCTTCCCTTAATCAAATGGACTCCCGTGTAATCGATAGGCAAAGTAAGCGGATCGAAAGCCGTGTAATCAAGCAATCCAGGTTTTCATCATCAGCCGACATTAGAACTAGAGGTAGAAATGGCATTTCCGAAGATTAAGCTCCAAACCGTAAACCTCCTCGAAATGAGCTAGTGTTTTCATTACCTTTTTAATAGCCACTTTAGAAGCCTTAGAGAAGATAATGATATCATCGGCATAAGATAAATGACTTACAATTAAATTGGACCTGTGATGGTAAGCCGAACTTGGTGTTTGGGTGAAGACAAAATCTAATAATCTGGATAAGTAGTCAAAAGCAAGGATAAAAATGGTAGGGGAGAGAGGATCACCTTGCTCGATACCTCTCGGAAGCTCTAAAGAACCCATGGCATTTCCCATTCACCATAACGAATGAGCATTATTGCATAGCCACCTATGGATGAGCTGAACAAAACTCAGTCGAAAACCCCTAAGCATATAAAGTTTGGGTGATAAACCCCCAATCGATGGAATCATATGCTTTTATTATATCCAACTTGAGTATCACATTGTTGCCTCTACATTTCTTATCTAAATCCAACACCAATTCCCGAGCCAGCAAGATATTATCCGAAATTGATCCGCCCTTCACAAATGCAACTCGACCGGGGCAAATCGAAGATTCGGATGTGGTCGCAGCCTTGCCATGATGATTTTACCGATAATTTTGGACATTACGAAGTAAGGCTAATTGGTCGATAATCTCCCCATGATTTTCTCAATTTGTTTTTTGGGATTAAAACAATTGTAGAGGCAGAAAAATACCTGGGAAGATCCATACCCTGGAAGAAGTCTTGTACAGCTTGGATAATCTCCTTCCCAACAACTGTCCAACCAGTTTTATAAAAGTTGGAAGAGAAGCCATCAGGTCCTGCAGCTTTAGCATCATCTAGGGAGTCTAATGCATCTTTTATCTCCTCCTCCCCAGGGATTTCCACTAAGTTAAGATTCTGAACATACATATTCCGGGTCCGTAGCAAATTCTCATAAATAGGGGTAGGACAAATATTGGGTCGGGTAAACATTCGAGCAAAGTGGTTAACAAGCATCCAAAGCTATATCTTCCGCATTATGAAGCACAATCCCAGCTTCATCGGTGATGGAAAGAATCATGTTACACTTCCTCTTATACTTAATGAATGCATGATAATACTTAGTGTTTCTATCCCCTTCAATAAATCGGCAAAGAATAGCTTTTCGTTTATAAAACTCCTCCTGGTATGTGAACTGGACCAGCAACTGATCTTGTGCATTATAAAGAGCTGCTTCACTGCCCACACCATTAATAAAACCAGCTTCAGCAGCAGCCACATCCTCTTCAGCCTTCTTAAGATTATCCTGTACATTCCCAAAAACTGTCCAATTCCAGTTTCTGAAATGCTGAGCAGTGATTTTGTGCAAATTCCATAGGTTACCCCAAGAGGAGCCTCCCATGGGGGAAACCCATACCTTCCCTAGTTCAGCCAGAAAATCTGGGTGCTTAGTCCACATGTTTTGAAATCTGAACATACCACCATTACCAGTTAACGGTGTTGTTAATAGAGATGAGCAAAGGTCCGTGATCCGAGCCGGCCATGGATAAATGAGTCACAATGGTATAGGGAAATTGCTGAAGCCAAGAGGAATTCCCCGACGATTCCGTCAAGTCTCTCCCGTGTTCTACCCCTTCTCCGTGTGTAGCTGGACCACAAAAACCCGGATCAAAGATTGCCGCATCAGCAATAAATTGATTGAACCTATTCATGGAAGCCCAACTAGGAGAAGCACCACCCTTCTTTTCAAGCAGAGAAGAAAGGCAATTAAAATCTCCACCAACAAGCCAAAATGAATTGATGCTCGGGAGCAATGTTAACCAAAGTTATTCCAAAGATTCTCACTGAAGAACAGGAGCCGAGCTAGCATAAATGAAAGTGACAAATCCAACAAAATCACCAATAGAAACTTGAATATGCATAAATTGTTGATGGTCTACCAAAATAGAACAATTTAACTCCTTTCTAGCAAAAACCCGCATCTTATTACTCACATTAATCCAACATTGGAAGTTAGGGAATTTTTTAATGATGCATCGAGAATTTTTATTAACCATGGGTTCAAGTAAAGCAAAACACCATAGCTTGTAATATTTAACCATATATTTAACTCTGCTAAGAGAGGAGGGATGAGCAGCCCCTCTTATATTCCAACATATGAAAATTTATCATATTAGAAGAGTTTCCCTTTTCCCTAGTCCTGAGGGCGAGAGGGGCTATCGGGAGGATCACATAAAGGCCGGGATTCCGATAGACTTTGTATCTCCGATTTGCTTTTCTTCCTTTTACTCGTTTTTCCGAATTTGCCATCCGGACTTCGGCTCCTCATTCACCACTTGAATCTTTCCCCCAGTCAATTCCATTCTATTTTCCACTTCCCCGATAATCCTGTGGAGGGGATTCACTTCTATAATCTTCATGGTTTCACCCCCTCCACCACACCTTGCTCGCTCCTTCACATTCCGCACATCCTCTTTTTCCCCTTCACAATCCGTACTTCCTCTTTCGAGTCCTTGGAGGGTCAAGAATAACCACATCCCCGGAGACAAGCTTCAGCATTCGACCCCGCACATCCCCGTGAGCCAAGTTAACCTTCTCGCTTACTAAAAGGTTTCTTTTTGCCGGGAGGATGAAGTCCGTAGCAATTTTCCAACTCATGACCAAACATTCTATAGTGCTTGCAGTAAAAAGGTTTAAATTCTACTTCCACCTCCTGCCAGAAACCCTCATCAGGTAAATCCTCATCTGTTCTCACCCACACTCTATGGATATCAGGGAGAGTAATATCCCTTTCCACTAAAACCCTTCGTTGCCGCTGGTCTAGCTAGATCAAAAGTATGAGTGTCTCGTTTTTAAAGGGGTTCCCGAGTGCTCGACTTATGTTAAATAGAGCATTGTGATCATATAATTGGATAGGTAAATTAGGTAGTTTATACCACATGGGGATGATAGGTGGCTCCTTTAGTGGATCAAATTCAGGGGTCCACTTTAATAACTTCATATATGTTCCAGCAATTAGGATAGATTGTTTGCCAAAAATTTTTGCATAGTCTTCCTCATTAGAAAGCCTAATGAGCAAATGCCTACCATCCAAGCGACTCAAGCTTCCAGTCTTCCAAGAAGGTTTAAATCCTCAAAACTCTTCCTTACATATTCCATCTTTGGATGTCCCATCCGAAACTTCCCAATCAAACAAAACTTAATAGAATCATTAAGACATTTCATGTCTTTTTGGAGAACAACACAAGAGAGCGAGCCATCCTTGTTACCAACAGGATTAATGAAAGGGGCATTACCCCTACCAAGAGCGAAGTATCATGCAATGCTTCGGGAAAAACCAAATGGTCAAAGGATTTGTGGGCGAGTTCCCCATACCCACTACCCCAACGATAAGAAGCTTTAGCCCACAGAGCATTAGTAGCAGGCATCAATAGGATATGGCCGAGCGGGGTTAGCCATAGAACAGCAGGAAGCCCTCCCCCACACCAAACCAGCCAATGCAACGAAGAAAATTTGAAAATCTTCCAACCCGGAAAGACAAAACCCTTCCAAACAACCAAAAAACCCAAGAGGAAGTCTCTCCAAGAAGAAGAAACAGGAGAAAGAACCTACCAGCTCCATCCAAACCGCCAGCCGCCAAAAGCAAACCCTACAGAAAGCACCCCCTATATATATATATATATATATATATATATATATATATATATATTTGAAAAAAGGGGGCACAATCGACACCCTATTAGTTACTAAATGGGAAGTACAAAACACGAGTGGAGAGAGACCCCTCTAAAGTCTCCTAAGATAATTGAAATAGCTAAGCTAATCGAAGTGAGGGGCCTCGAATAAGTCTCGCTTCAATCGAGAAATCCAGCTGAGGAGGAAGGGATGCAGAAACAACCACTTCCATATTATCGATCCCTCTTTTAGCTAGCCAATTTGCTGGCCGGTTACCTTCTCTATGAATGAAAGAAAAGTGGATTGTACAAAGAGTAGCTAGGTTCTGAATTTTACCCACCCATTGAGAGTGATGCCAAGGAGGGGGAGGCCCACAACCGTGTAATTGATTAAGGTTTGGCAATCCACCTCCACCTGCAGATGGGTCCACTTCCATAAATTAGCTAATGAGATCGCCGTAAAACGAACCATGAGTTCAGCCTTCTATTGGATCGACAGAAATAGTTAGGGCGAAAAAGACTTAAACACCGCCCATTGGAGTCTCCCGAATAATCCTCCAATACCGGCCCCATAATCCGAGAAAGCACCATCGAGTGTTAACTTTAATAAAGGGGAAGATGGGGGCTTCCACCGCATTTGCGAATTTTTGCCTTCAATGGAAGATGGTCGTGAGAAGTGGTGTTAAGAATGTTGGGGAACTTTTTAAACCCGATAAGCTTCGGAGATATAGGAGAGACAATTACCCACCACAATCCGAACACAAGGTGGCTTAAGCATCAAATTTTATATTGTTTCTATGCATCCATGAAACCAGTGTCACAATGAAAGGAATACTCGCTAACTTTAGTTGGGTGCCAGGATTTCCAACAGGAGTTGAAATCTGTCCAGTCCAGTTGGATAGTGTTGATGTTAAAAAACTTGGTAAATTCATTCCAGACTTGATTAGAAAACTTACACCTGAAGAATAGGTGTGGTATGGATTCCTCATTGGAGCAACAAAGTAAGCATTTTGAAGGTCCCCTCAGTCCCTTTAACTTGAGGATGTCATCTGTTGGGATGCAGTAATGAAAGGTTCTCCAATTGAGCAAAGACATGGAGGGAGTGAGGAACTTACTCCAGATCAAGTTACCCCAATCTATTTTAGTCCATTGATGAATATTGAGGTAAATATGCTTTGTTAAGCTGTGAAAGTGAGTATTGTGCCAATTGATAAGATCTGGTTTTGCCCTGCTGAAATGGATTTTAGAGATTTGGGTCACGTAACTCTGTTGAGTAACCGCTCTGACTCGGGAATAGACCAGAGTCCCCATCCCGAGCAATCTGAGACAGGAAAGGAACTAATAGGGATATTTGGTAGTGGAATAAGCATATCAGCAGGACACCATTTGTCTTACCAAAATAGAATATCACCTTTACCCAGATCCCACTTGAACAAATTTTCTGCCAGACTTCTGCATTTTACCATCTGTTTCCACACTCTTGAAGAGCCTTTTGTTTCCTGGACTTCAGTTGGGTAATGATCCCTGCATGTTACCCAAGAAAATTTGGCCCGGAGGGATTGTTGTTGTATGAAATTGATCCGAGCTTGCAAGAATTGGTTTGTTGCAGTTGGATCGGGCCTTCGAATCCCAAACCTCCAGCTTCAATAGGTCTTGCCGCTTTTTGCCAGTCTAATGGAGCCGCTTTCTCCTGACCCACGTAAAGCGATTGAAGCTCCTTTCCAATTGAATTCTGGTACTTTTCTTAAGACAGGTCATTTGAAGTATGTAAGAGGGGAAAGAAGTAAGGATGCTTTTGAGAATAGTGATCCTCGCCCTCGAAGAGAGAAACGAATGCACCCAGTTGGCCAGCTGAGCTTTGATTTTATGGATGATATCATCAAACTGCACTTGCTTCATTCTACCTTTAATTAAAGGGATACCCAGGAACTTCAAAGGTAGAGAGGCTCTAGAAAAACCAGTGTACTGAAGGATCCAATGGATAGATGAGGAAGAGCAATTTTTGGGGAAAAGGATGGTGCTTTTATGAGAACTAAACTGAAGGCCAGAAACTTGTTGAAACTTCTTGAGGCAATGGAAGGTTTTCTTCACTGCACTCTTACTAGCTCTAGAGAAAAGGATTACATCATCTGCATAAATTAGATGGGTGATCTGTATATTATACCTATGATGATAATTGGCATAGTGGTGGGGGGATAAATGAAGCTCCAAAAGCCTGGAGAGATAATCCATCCCAATAATGAAAATAGTAGGAGACAAGGGGTCTCCTTGTTTGAGGCCCCTGGTAGCAGTAAAACCTCCCCGACCAGTTACCATTAATCGGGATGGAGTGATGATTATGTTTCAACCATCTTTTCGATGATCCAAGCAGAACTCGGAATGGAAGCCCCGGCTTCGCAAAATGTCTAGGATAAAGTTCCAATCAATGGTATCATAAGCCTTCATGACATCCAATTTGTAGATGAGATTACCACTTCGCAGGGCCTGTCCCGCATCCGAAGCATTTCCTGAGCAAGAAGAGCATTATCAGTGATGGCCTTCCATGGATGAAAGCTGCTTGGTTGGGGGCAATAAAGTGTGTCAGATGGGGTTGCAATCTACCCACCAGAATCTTGCTAATCACTTTACTGATGACTGAAGTCAAACTGATGGGTCTGTACTGATTCCAGTCCTTTGAGGTTGTGGATTTTGGAATAAGGACAATATTGGAGGAGTGAAAGTGCTGAGGAAGCTCCCATCCCCTGAAAAATCCTTGAATTGCAAGGGTAACCTCACCTTTGCAAATAGCCCAGGTCTTCTTATAGAATTCAGCTTTTAACCCATCTGGGCCTGCAGCTTTGGATCCATCCATGGAGTTGATTACTGTCCATATTTCTTCCTCTGAAGGTATAGAAGTCAGCTGGAGGGAGCCAATGTACCTTTGTTCAGCATTAAACGAGCTGGGCTCTATGGGAAGGCTGGGGCAGTTGTCATGAGATAACAACTTCCTGAAGAAATTCACAAGCATCGCAGGCAATTTCCTTCCCATCATGCAAGGTTTCCCCATGCTCATTTCTGATGGAATGGATAGCATTGCACTTTCTTTTATATTTTATATAAGCATGGTAAAACTTAGTGTTCCTATCCCCATGGTTAAATTTATTAATAGCAGCTTTTTGACTGAGGAATTGTTTTTGCAGTACCACAGCAAGAAGTAATCTTTCCTAGCTAGCAATCAACTCTGAATATCTGTCTTGATTGGAAATGCACTCCAATTCCATAGCAGCCACCTCCTTCTCAGCCATTTCCACATTTTTAAATATGTCCCCAATCTTATTCCAACTCCAAGCTTTGAGGGCCTTCCCAACTTTGATTTGTAAAAGCTGCAGTTGGATAAATGGGTTAATGTGATGACACCCATTCCAGTGAGAATTAATAACTTCCAAGAAACCGGGTTGGGTAGTCCAACAGTTTAAGAATCTGAAGGGAGGGGGGCTGCTGGTAGCATCACCGCCGTAACAGTGATGAGAAGTGGTCTGTGATCCGACCCTGCAAAATTTAAGTGGGATACATAGGTATGCAGAAAATTATGATGCCAAAGGTCGTTAGCAAGGAATCTGTCCAGCCTTTCCCAGGTTTTCCCCTCCTCCAAGTGAATGGGGGCCCAATAAAACCCAAATCAAACGGACCAGATAGCTAGAATATGATCATTAAATTCGAGTGATAGTAGAAAGAGCAGGAGGCCTTCCTCCGACCTTTTCGATAGAAGAACCCAAACAATTGAAATCTCCACCTACTATCCAAGCTAGAAGTGATAGTCAAGTTGATATGGTGCGGCTCGACCCGCAGATCAGCCCCGGACATCCCGGTACAACCCGCATACACAAAAGTGGTGGCAAGCTCATGACCATAAAATTTGAGAGACGGATGGACAAATTGAGGATGATCCCTCAATATAGTCCATTTGATCTCCTTTCTGAGAACAATCCAGATTTTATTGGATATATTAATGTAATTAGAGCAACCAGAGAACTTGGAAAGATATTTTTGGGGGTTTTTGTTAACCATGGGTTCAAGAATAGCTAAACACCAAAGCTGGTGTTTCTTAAAAAGGTAGGTGATTCTTTTAAAGGAAGAGGGTGGGCAATCCCCCTGATGTTCCAACAAAGGAAGTTAAACATCAGGGGGTCTGGGGGGGGAGGGGGAGGGGGTGGGGAGAGGGGTGGAGAGGAGTGATTTGGATCTGGTTCTAGTCCTGCTGTTACTAGTGGGAGGTGTAGGAGAGGGATTACTATGCTGATGAGGGGGAACTGCAGATTGGATAAAAGTTAAGGAATTTTTCTTTTTAGCTTTCTGAATTTGCCATTCTTGCTCCATTTTATCCTTTCCCAGGTTCAGAAGATCCTGAGTTGGAGCCTCTACCTGAGCCAATTCTATAATGGTGTCAACCACCTTCTTGCCAGTTTCTGCAGGGGGGGTCTCCCCAAGGGTGGAATCTTTTCGTAACTGCGTACACCTTCTGCTGCTTTTTTCTCCATATTAGGAACAATTATGGGCTCCACATCCTCTTCCCCTATACCGTGGGTACCAGGGGGCCTGGGTGCAGCCAAAATCTCCCCAGGGGCCTGAGATGGCAACCTTGCCCTAGTAGGTTTCTTGATGAAAGGCCTTAGTCTGCAACATTTCTGTTTATCATGACCAAACATCCTACAGTGTGGGCAGAACAAAGGCTTATGCTCCAATACCACCTGTTGCCAGAAGCCCTCTCCTTCATCAATTGTGATAATCCAAACCTTGTCTAGGTCTGGAAGGGTTACATCCCTCTCTACCAGCACTCTAGCAGCCCCAGCATTGCCCATATCATGGGTGGGAGGGTCCACCTTGAGAGGGGTACCTAAAGCTCTGCTGATTTGAGAAAGGGTATTGGTATGATATAAATGAATGGGAAGCTGAGGGAAATTAAACCATAGAGGTTTAATCAAGGGCTCCTAGTTAGGATCAAAGTCAGGTGTCCACTTAAACACCTTCATGAAGGTTCCAGCTATCACCATAGCCTGCTGACCCATAATAGTGGCATAATCCTCCTCCCTTGTGAGCCTGATTAGGAGGTGTCTCCCATCCATCAAGCCCAGCTTCCACTGACCCACCAAGTTCAAATCAACAAAGCTCTTCCTAACCAATTCCATTTTAGGGTGTCCATATTTAAATTAACCCACTAGGGTGAATTTCACAGACTTCGCTAAAGAGAGCATTTCCCGAGTAGTAAACTTGATAGCAGAGCTTTCCCTCCTTGATGCCTAACGGCTCGATGAAAGGAGCTTCACTCCTACCAACCGCAAGCATCATGCGAGGACCGAGGGAAAACTAAGTGTTCAAAATTTCTGGAGTTAACAATACCACTAGTAACTGCCTTGGCATAAGAACCAAAAGCAGAAATGAAGAGATTCCCAGGGACGGCTGAAGAGTTGCTAGCCATAGAAATCAGCCCACCACTCCAGCAGAACGGCAGGGGCCAACCAATGGAACAGTAACAATTCGAAAAAGCAAGCCCGGGAAAGCAAAACAAGTCACAGCAGTCCGGCCCAAAGCTCCGGCCAACCAAGCCAGTCAAACAGCAGCAGTCCTCACCCAATGGAACAGAAACTCAATTGAAACACTGGAGCCCGGAACACCCGAAGAGTGCCCAAATCTTCCGTAAGCCACCACAATGCCAAGAGGAGGAAGAAACAAACTTTCCGACCACCTACTCCGACCAGCCACCCAAATCCCGACTCCACGTGCCACAGGGAGCTCCATCAAAACCCTAGCAGAGCACTTCCCTCCACACCCATGGCAAGATTATATATATATATATATATATATATATATATATTTTAAAAAAAAGGAGCAACACAGAGGGCTCCCTACATGTTACTAATAAAAGGAGAGTACAAAATCATTGTTGGAAATGCTCCCAACTAAGATGATCCCACACATAGGAGGATCCCCCTATCCCAATAAAAGCTAAGAAAAGTGCACCCTCCATTACAAGTATTCCAAAACAAAAAGGAAAATCTGTGAAGAAAAGGAAGGGAGAGAAAGCTAGCTTCTAACAAAAGGAATGCCCAAATTACCACCATGAATCAACAGCTTGAGAGGGGGGGTGGTGGTGACATCAACCTTAATAGTCTCATTGCAGCAGCCCTGTGTGGCTAGCCAATGGGCAGAGTATTGCCTTCCCCGGGGATGAAAGCAAAATTCACCACCATGTTATCCATATAGCTAGTCATGCTCTTTATCCATCTCTTAATATTCCAAGGAGCGAGTTCGGATCCGACAAGATAGTTGATGCAAATAATAGAGTCCGATTCCACCATAAGTCGGTAATTTTACACTTCTTAGCAATTTTTATAGCCCAAAAGATGGCTATCATCTCTGCTTCCAAAGCATCCTCAGCATAAGTAGGGGAATAGAAGTACAGCAAGCACTGCCCACTACAATCTCTATAAATCCCACCAATGCCAGCATCAGAATTAATAAAACTGCCATCAGTATTAACTTTAATCCACATGGGAGGGGGGGTTCCATCCAACAACAGCAATCTTCCTAGCAGCCTTCAGCCCCACATAGCAAATATCTCTAAATTGGTGGAATTTTATCAGCTTCAGAATATAATTGATGCATTGAACAACAACCTGAAGAGGGGAGGAAAACCTTCCTTCAAATTTGGCTTTATTCCTACTCATCCAGAGGAACCAAGCAACCAGACATGGTATTTCCAACAATTTTTTCTTCTGCCAATCCTCCCAGCAGGTGTCTAGACATTCCCAGCTCAGGCTTAGAGTATCAATGTTAAGCCTGCAAACAAGATTCTTCCAAACATCTTGAGAAAAAGGACACTTGAAGAAAATGTGGTTAACTGATTCCTCATCCTGTGTATATATATATATATATATTTTGGGGGGGGGGGGAAGGAGCAGCAAGGCTCCCAGCATGTTAATCAAAATATAAAGTTACACCATAAAAACAGGGTGAGGGGGTCCCCATCTAAACTATGAGGTCCCAAACTCAAGACCCAAAAGAAAGTAAACTAACTAAGTCCACTACACCAAATACAGTTAGTTACATGTAAGACTCTTAATGCTAGACGTTTTTCCCAGAATTTTTGTCAACTTATTAGTAGATGGCTTCACCACAACCACCACTCTCTTCTCATCAATGGTACCTGTTGGGGTGGGTTTCAGTCAACCAGGGGTCTTAAACAAGGAGACCTCCTATCTCCTACCATCTTTATCTTAATTATGGACTATTTTTCTCGAATGTTGGAAGCTCAAGTTTCACCTTACCACTATGCCAACTACCATCATAGATCTAACATTACCATCTCCCACTTGATGTATGCAGATGATATTATGTTATTTTCCAGGGCTAACAAACCTGTTGTTAAAAAAGTTCTTAGATGTATTCATCAATTCCAGCAAAGCTCAGGCCTGCAATTCAACCATGCCAAATGTGAGTTAGTTTTCCCTAACCACATTGCTACTAGTGTATCTCACTGGATATCTCAGACCACAGGCTTTTCTAAGGCTAACCTTCCCCTGAAGTATTTGGGAGTACCTCTGATAAAAGGAAGAATCAAACAGGTTCATTTTGATGAGATCATTGGTAAGATTCATACCAAGCTCTTAAGCTGGGCTCATTCTTTTTTATCAAATGGTGAGAGGATTACTGTCCTTAATAGTATCCTTACATCCTTCCCTTCTTACATCCTTCAAATGTCTTGTATGAAGAAAAGCACTGTAATCACAAATTGAAAGAATTTTCAATAGATTCCTGTGGTCTGGGAATAGGAAGCAAATGCCTTGGGCTAGCTGGCAGAAGGTTGTTAAACCCTGTGGGGCTGGTGGTTTGGGTTTCAAAGGGCTGAAGCAGCTTCAACAGGTGAACTTTTGCAAGCTTTGGATCCACTTCAGGCAACAGAAATCCCTGTGTGCTAAGTACATGAATGGTAAATACTGTAAAGGCACTCACCCGACTTTAGCCCAGATCAAACCTGGGGCTTCTAGAATCTGGAAGCACATGATCAAGAATAGAGAGCTGGCTGACTCTATGTACCATTGGGAGTTGGGAAGAGGGGACATCTTATTCTGGCAGGATCATTGGTGCCCTCAAGATATGCTCACTGGCTTACCCTACATGATTAAAAGTCAGTTCCCAGTGTCTGACTGCTGGAAAGAGGATCAATGGGAAACTCCTGCTCTTCACCTAATTCTCCAGGATCATTCAGTACAGCAAATTATCAATATTCCTTTTGATAGATCAAAGCCTGAAAAAATTACATGGCAAGATGAGAATCTTAACAGCCTCACCAAAACCCTCTACCTGAAAATGAACAACAGGAATTCTACTGGCTGGGGATCTAAGCTTTGGAACAAATTTCTCACCCCATCTATGTCCTTTCTAAACTGGAGGATCTTCCACCATTGCCTCCCAACTGAAGATATTCTTATGCTTAAAGGGATTAGAGGACCTTCTAAATGTTCTCTTTGTGGCCTGCAAGCTGAATCACTTCAACATTTATTTTTATTTTGTCCTTTCTCCCAGCAGGTTTGGACCTTGCTTGCTGATCTGTTTAACATCAACACTATAACCTTGGACTGGCAGAATTTTTTCAGCTGCTGGCAGTCTTGGCAGAAGATTAAGCTGGGAGTTATCCCTTATATTGTGGCTTGGTTTATATGGATGCATAGGAATGGGGTGAGATTTAATGATCTTCCCTGTAAAGTTACCACTGTTCTGGGAAACTGCCACTCCTACATTTCTAAGCTTATCAGATTTCAAAAGTTCCCCAAAGATCCTTAAAATTCACCCCCAAGACTCAATTAAAAATTTTAGGATTCTCAAAATCAATTGGAATGCTCCTACTTATCAATATATCAAAGTCAAAATAGATTGAGCTTTCTCTGAGGATGGGGCTGGCTGTGGTGGAGTTTTCAGGAACCATATTGGCAAATGTGTTTGCTACTTCTATTCCCTCACTCATGTGGCTGAACCCCTGGAGGCCGAGTCAGTCCGTCGTTTACCGGCGCTTTTCGATGTCCTTAATAACTGGAACTATTTAATAGTGGAGGGGGACTCCAGTATGCTCATAAATTACATGCATGATAGTTGTCACGCACCTTGGCACCGCCTAGTTTGGAAACAAAAAATCAAAGATCTAACCCATAACAACTCTATAACTTTTTCTTTCATCTATAGGGAGGGAAACAGACCGGCCAACTGGTTAGCAAGGAATGCACTCAGGTCTCAGGACATTATGGTCTCCACAAAGCCTCCTCCTCAATTACATTTTCTGTTGGAAGCTGATGTTTTCCAGGCTCCACATTTCAGGATTGTGGATTAGTTTTGGTTTGGATCTCTGATCGCTTTATGCTGTTGCACCTCCTGCCAACAATTTCTGCTCTTCATGGGCACTGTTTTTCAGCTCGTCTTGGAATTAGTTTTTGTGTCATTTGCTTTATGTTCTCTCTCTCTCTCTCTCTCTATATATATATATATATATATATATATATATATATATATATATATATATATATATATATATATGATGTTGGCGGCAAGGAGTGCTCCGCTAGGGTTTGGGGGTCGTGGATGACCCCTCGGCGGCGCCGGTCTCCTCCCTCGTCCGGTAAACTGTTTTCCACCTGGAGGTTGCTCACTGGTGTGGTGTGGTTCCCTTGTTTGGCCCATGTTCTTGCTGGTTTCTTTTGCTTTGCTAGTACTTCAGAAGTATAATTCCCTAGGCCTATTTTTTGGCTTCCTCCTACTCTCTGTGTAAGCCTTCTTGATTTAAGTCCCGGTGTTTCTTTCAAGCTTTGTTCTCGCATCCTGTCTGCTGTGCTGGGGAGCTTTTATAGCTCCATGGACTGTCCTGTTGAGCTCTCCACTAGAATTGAATGGGCCAAAGCCTCTTATGCTGGAGTGGTGGGTAAAGGACCATCACCCCTAAAAGACACTAATCAACTGGTTTTCCACAGGTATTTCATGATGCAGCTGTAGGGAAGGGCTCCTGCCCTTTTATTAATCCAATTGGTGTTAAAGAAGGCTGCGAAGCAGTCTTCTTCTCTAATGCTGAACTAGATGCCCTCAACGAAGAAGTCAAACTTACAATCATTGGTAAATTTACACTTGGCCACCCCAAGATGGAGCTTGTAATAGCATTTTTTGATTCTTTGGCATTTATTGGTAATTGGAGAATGGGACTTTTGGATGGGAGGCACCTTCTCATTCATCTCACCACTGAGGAAGATTATGCTCGACTGTTTGCTAAGCAAATGGTCACTATTGCTGGAATGGAAATGAAGCTCTTTAAATGGACACCAGACTTTGATCCGAGTAAAGAACCTGTCATTGTACCAATCTGGTTTAAATTTCCTAATCTCCCATATAGATTCTTTAATCATAACACCTTATTTCAAATTGGTAAAGCTATTGGGACTCCTTTAAGGATGGATGCAGCCACATTTAATAGAGGGCAGCCTGAGGTAGCCCAGATTACATATTGAAAGGGATATATCTCTACCTAAAATTAAGAAAATCTAGGTAGGGTCTTCCTTTGATGGCTGCTGGCAGGAAGTCATTATGCAGCAGAAGCCCTATTACTGTACAAAGTGCAAAATGTTTGGTTATACCATAGAGAAATTTTAGAGGCTGCACCCACCTACAAAGAAACCTAGCACTAGACCTACTGATGGTACTGTTCTCAATCCAGTCAACAAGAAACATACTCTGATACCCCCAAGCTTAGACACTGCAATTGCTATCAGTACCCCTTTGCTGCACCCCCCCCCACATCTTCAGCTGCTAAGACTACCTCTACCAATAATGTCCAGGCTCTGACCCCCCCTCCTGCTTTTAATACAGTTACTTCCACCTCTAGGTTGACTCTTATCCCACCATCCTTTGACAATGGACACCCTCCCCCTCCACAGCCTATCAAACCTCCCACTCCAAAGTCTGGGAACCCCCTCCTGGCCTCAAACACATAATTAATTCTGCTTCACCATCCACTTCCTCAATCCTCCCACCACCAATCACTCTAGCCTCACTCATTGAGCCTTTCCTTACTGTTCCCCCCTTAGCCGATGATACTGGTAATTCTCAGGCACTCCCTACTGAGGAATTACAAGACTCTATAGGGAATGCTTGGGAAATCCAGACAGCAAAAAAGAAAGGAATAAATAAAGCTGAATTTCAAAAAAATACCGACTTCACTCCTAAGCAGACAACTGGACCTTCCCCTCCCTTCACTTGGGGCAGAACCAGATCAAGATCTCATCCACCCTCCTCCCCACCAAATACCCCATGATAAACTTCCTATGCTGGAATATTAGAGGAGTGGCTAATCCCCCTTCTCTCAAAAGACTCCTTTATCTCACAAAAAAACACTCACTTTGGTGCTTTGTTATACTTGAACCCCTGGTACACCAATACCCCAATAGAATCATCAATAAATTTTCTGGTTTCTCCCATTTTGCTAACTCCAAAAACAAGATCAAGATATTTTATAGGAAGGAAGTCAGCTGGTCTGTGCTGCTGGACCACCCACTAATGGTCCATCTTTCCATCCAATTTGTTGGTCACTGTGCCCTTGCTTCCTTTATTTATGCTGGCTGTAGAAGTACTGATAGAATCCACCTCTTGGAACAAATCCATCTTATGAGCAATAATATTAACTCTCCCTGGATAGTGCGGGTGACTTTAATTGCATCTCCACTCCAGCTGAGAAGTTTGTTGGTAATAGCCCCAAAGTGAAGAGCATGACTACTTTTAGTGATAATATTCTTGTTGCTGGGCTCTATGATTTGGGGTACAGGGGCCCCCCTTTCACTTGGAAAAGGAAATCTACCAGGGAAAGACTAGACAGATTTCTGGTAAATGAACTATGGCAGTCTCAGTTTCTCCACACTCAAGTTACTCACCTTGCTCTTGCCTGCTCTGACTACAGGCCCCTCCTTTTTACTCTCACTGCCCCTCCTAATACATTATCCAGCCCTCCCTTCAGATATCAGAATTTCTGAACCACTCATCCTAACTTTCATCAGTTTGTGAAAGAACACTGGAGGGATGTTCACCATCAGGACCCCTGGGTTAAACTATGTACCCTCCACTTGAAAATCAGTAAAAATTTAAAATATTGGGGCTGGTATCAGTTTGGAAATGTGTTTTCTGTTGTGGAGGAGGCTAAGAAAGATGTCTTGGCTTTTGAAGAGAAATCTCAGGCAAACAATGATTTTAACCCCCAGTTTATAGCTGCTGAAGCCAAACTGATGCAGTCCATTGAAATTCAGGACATGTTCCTTAAACAGAAGGCTTCCATCAATTATTTTGCTGATGGTGATCGGAATATTGCCTATTTCCATGCTTATCTTAGATAAAGAAGGAAAAGTAACTACATCCACAGCATTAGAAAGGATAATGGGGAGTGGACTTCACAACATTTGGAGATTGGCAGAAGTGCCACTCATTACTTTAGAAACATAATGCAACAAACTAATGTGTAAAGAACCCATATTATCCCTGAATTGTTACAGGAGCATTATCAGTATCTCAAGGGGTTGGACCTTAGCTCCCCTCTTTCTAAAACTGAAATCTGGCAAGCTATCTCCTCCATTGACAGCTCTAAAACAGCTAGTCCTGATGCGTTCACCTCTGACTTCTATAAGAAAGCCTGGGATGTCATCAAATCTGATGTTATTGAGGCTATTACAAATTTCTTTCTGGGGGGACATCCCACAATTCTTCCACTCCAACTTTGTCCTAATCCTTAAAGACAACATGCATTCTAGCTAGGACCAGTTCCGACCCATCTGTCTTACATCAGTCATCAGTAAAACTATTAGCAAAGTTATTGTCAATAGACTCCAACCCCAATTAGACAAGATTATTAGCCCTAACAAAATAACATTTGTTCAAGGTCGTTCCATTACTGATAACATTCTCTTTGCACAAGAAATGCTGCTGGACCTGAATAGACAGTGTAGGAGTGGAAATCTGATTTACAAACTAGACATTAAAAAGGCTTATGATACTATCAATTGGGAGTTTCTTCTTGAGACCCTCTCTGTCAGGGGTTTCCACAACAATTTTTGCAATCTCATCAAAAGATGGATAATTGCTAATGCTTACTCTGTCCTCCTTAATGGAACCTGCTGGGGTTAATTTTCTGCCACCAGGTGTCTTAAACAAGGAGACCACTTATCCCCCACATTGTTCATCCTAGTTATGGATTATTTTTCTAAACTCCTTAACCACACTGCTTCCTCCCACAGCTCCATTAGGTATCACCACAAGACTAATATCCTTGTTTCTCACCTAATTTATGCAGATGATGCCATGATCTTCTCTAATGCCTCAAAAAATGCTGTCAAGCACATTAGTAAATGTCTGCATTCTTTCCAACAACATTCTGGAATGGCTTTCAACCCTAGAAAAAGCCAACTCCTTTTTCCCCATAAGATACCAGCTGAGGTGAAGCACTGGATTATTGCTTTTACTAGCTTCTCAAGCACTCAATAACCTTTGAAATATTTAGGAGTTCATCTCAATACGAGCAGAACCAAACAAAGACATTTTGATGAAATTCTTAACAAGATTAGCTCCTATCTAGCTAAATGGACTCACACATATTTGTCTAATGGAGGCAAAATCACCATCCTTAGGAGTATTCTTACTTCCTTGCCTGCTTATGTGCTGAAAATGACTACTAAGAATAAAAGTACCCAAACTCTATTTGAAAGAGCCTTTAATCAATTCCTTTGGGATGGTCAGAGGAAACAAATTCACTAGGCTTCTTGAATTAAAGTGGACAAACCCATCTGGGCTGGGGGTCTGGGTTTCAAAAGCCTACATCAGATTATCCAGGTCAACCTCTGCAAGCTATAGATTAAATTCACATCCCAAGACTCTCTTTGGGCCAAATTCATCACTGACATGTACTGCAGGCACTTACATCCTTCTTAGATCACTAGAAAGATTGGAGATTCCAAACTCTGGGGAGCTATGTTGAAAGTCAGACTTCAGTCTGAACATATGTACATATGGAACCTGGGTCATGGGGAGTTATCTTTCTAGCTAGACCATTGGTCCCCTCCTGATTGGCTCCTCCCAAGCTCTGTCATCCCCAATCTGAAATTAAAGGTTGCTGATTGTTGGACTGTGGATAACTGGTCTCTCTCTATCCTCCATGTTGTATTGAATCATAATTCTGCCATGCAGGTTTCCACTATTAAGTTTGACATGCAGAGAAAAGATTATATTGGATGGCAATCTAGTGCTCATCAAAGCCTTTCCAAAACCATTTATACGAAACTGTACCACTGGGGGACTGTCCAGTGGGGTGAGCTTCATTGGAACAAATCCCTGTCCCCCTCTATGAGCTTTTTCTTCTGAAGAACCCTCCACAAGCTCCTCCCCGCTGATGATATTCTAAAACTGAAAGGAGTTAGAGGCCCTTTCTACTGCAGGCTTTGCTGGATGGAGGAGGAATCAGCCCCACATCTTTTCTTTAGGTGCAGTTTTTCTCAGCTAGTTTGGAACAGTCTGTTGAAGCACATCAATATCAGTATTCTGAAACTAGACTGGGACTGTATTTTCTCCTGCTGGGCTAGCTAGGATACAATGAGCCTTAGTGATGTCCCCTTCATTTCTGCCTGGTTTATTTGGATGGCAAGTAACAATGCTATTTTTGAAGACATCTTACCCAGTGAGCAGTTTGTTACCATGAATTGCTTATCTTACATCCAAAAAATAATCAGGTGCACCAGATTTCCTAACATCTACTGTTTTGAGTCAATTCACACCAGACCATCTCCGGGGATTGGCCTGGTGACCTGGCACCCTCCCCCCCATTACCTCAAAGTCAATTGTGATGGAATTTTCTAGGATGGTATTGCTGGGATTTGTGGCCTCTTCAGGAACCATGTGGGGACCTGCCTGCTATTTTTCCATGCTCATGTGGCTGTTGTTGATGCTTTGGAGGTTGAACTCATTGCTGTGTACTGGGCTCTGTTGATTGCCCTAAAAATTAAGTGGAACTACATTGAGGTGGAAGGGGACTCCCAGCTGGTCCTCCATCAGTTTAATCTTATTGGGACTCCTGTTAACCTCTCTTGGCATCATAATTTGTGTGTTAAAAGGATCCAAAGCTTTCTACCCCAACTCCATGTTAGCTAAACGTGGCTCCTCCTCTGACTTTGTGGTAGTCTCTGCTGTTCCCCCTCCTAAGTTAGCCACCCTCATTGAAGGAGATAACCTTCCTGCTCCTTACATTAGAGTTTAGCTCTAATGATGCCTACTAGTACTCTTGATGGCTGGAGACCTCCCTGTTGCCCCACTCTTCCGAACTAATCTAGGCCAATGTCTGTCTGCTGCTGCTGGATTTGAAATGTTTTTTATGTTTTATTTCCCTTTTGGTATACTTATATATACCTGTCATATATATATATATATATATATATATATATATATATATATATATATATATATATATATATATATATATATATATATATATATATATATATATATATATATATATATATACAATCCTAGTATGTTAAAGTTGATCATTCACAGTTGGTCCATTTCCATTTCAACCTAAATGGGAACAGTTTTGCTGCCACTTTCGTGTATGCTGGCTGCACCAAAGTTTATAGAAGATCACTTTGGAATGAGATTATTCAAATCAGCAAGGTAGAGCATCTCAACTAGACTGTTGGAGGAGACTTTAACAGTATTGCTTCTGCCAGTGAAAAATTTGGAGGAAGAATCCCAAACCAGTCTAAAACCACAGAATTCAATGACTATATTAATTTAGCAGGGTTATTTGACCTGGGTTTCCAGGGGAACCAATTCACTTCGAGGAGAGGGGCCATCTGGGAGAGACATGATCTTTTTTTAGCTAATGATTCATGGTACCAAAATTATTTACACACTACCATTTCTCACCTCAATTTTGCTGGTTCTGATCATAAACCCCTCCTTCTCACCATCTCTAAACCCCAGACCCATTTATCTACCCATCCTTTTAGATATTTGAATTTTTGGTCTAGTCACCCAGAGTTTAGCACTATCATGCAGAAACACTGGAATGGGTTCTCCTCTTCTAATCCTTTCAATAATCTTCACAACCTCCAACTTAAAATTACTAGAGCTTTTAGAAATTGGAGCTGGGAGTCTATTGGAGATGTTTTCCAGGGGGCCATCAAGGCTGAAGGGGAAGTCACCAAGGCTGAAGCTGCTGCTCAATCAGATGAGAATAAGTTTAAAGAGTTCGTGACTGCACAGAAGAAGCTGCTGACTTACCTTGATTGGCAAGATCAAATTCTTAGATAGAAAGCTTCCATCAATAAGTTTAAGGAAGGGGACAGGAACAACAAATATTATCATGCCTGTATTAAGTTTAAAAGGAAGTGCAATGCTATTCTGTCCATTATGACTGATAAAGGGACAATTCATAAGGATGGGACTGAAATTGCTAACAATGCTGTCTCATTCTTTCAAAAGCTTCTGACTTTAAAACAGTGCACCAGTATCCTTATTGATAGCAGCTTGTTCAATGATGTACATCACTACAATAAATCTCTCAACCTCACTGAGATTCCCTCTCTGGAAGAAATTTGGGTGGCTTTACAATCCATTGATGGCTCTAAAGCTGCAGGCCCTGATGGTTTTAATGGAGATTTCTACAAGAAAGCCTGGAATTTCTGTAAGAATGAGGTATTAGCTGCTGTGCAAGGTTTCTTTAATGGTATTGATTCCACCCAGTACTTCTATTCTTCCACTACTGTGCTTATCCTCAAAACCACTGCACCAAAGAATTGGAACCATTATAGACCAATAAGTCTCGCCACTGTTATTAGCAAAATTATCAGCAAGGTCATTGTAGGGAGATTGCAGCCTCATCTGGATAGGATTATCAAACCCCAACAGTCAGCATTTGGTAAAGGGAGATCTATATCAGATAATGTACTTCCTTCTAATGAGTTATTACTTGATCTTGATAAAACCTGCAGGGGAGGAAATCTCATATATAAGCTTGATATTAAGAAAGCATATGATACTCTGGATTGGAACTTCATCCTTCAAGTGCTACATGCTCGGGGTTTTTCTCTTGAGTTCTGCCAGCTGATTAAGAGATGGCTGAAGTTCAACCAGCATTCTATTCTTATCAATGGCCAGTGCTAGGGAAATTTCAAAGCAACTAGAGAGCTTAAGCAAGGAGATCCTCTATCCCCTTCTATTTTCATAATTGTCATGGACTACCTATCCAGGCTAATTGAAGCTCAAATCTCTCCATTTCATTCAGCCAGATATCATCATAAATCTAATGTGATCATTTCCCACTTGTTATATGCAAATGATTTAATGTTTTTTTCCAGAGCTTCCAAGATGGCTGTGAAAAGAGTTACTAATTGTCTCCTTCATTTCCAAAGGGTGTCAGGTCTCCAATTTAATAGATCCAAGTGTGAGCTGATTCTTCCCAGAACTATTACTACTGAGTTGTCTCTTTGGATAACTAACTACACTGGTTTCTCTCTGGCAAATCTTCCACTGAAGTATTTAGGTGTCCTTCTCATCAAGGGAAAATCAAATATGCTCCACTTTGAGGAGGTTATTGGCAAACTTAATGCCCAGTTATCCTACTGGACAAATTCTTTCTTATCCACAGGAGGCAGAATCACCCTCCTCCATAGTATCCTCACTACCTTCCCAAATTATGTTCTCCAAATGACCTACATTAAGAAAAGATCTAGAATCCAAATTTAAAGAATTTTCAACAGGTTTTTATGGTCAGGTCAAAGAAAACAGATGCATTGGGCAAGTTGATAGAAGTTAACAAAACCCAAATGGGCTGGTGGGTTGGGTTTCAAAGGTTTACAACACCTTCAAAAAGTCAATTTCTACAAGCTATGGATTCATTTCAGACACCAAAACTCGCTGTGGGCCATCTTTCATGAAAGGTAAATATTGTAAAGACAGCCACCCAAATTTGGCCCAAATCAAACCTGGAATTTCTAGGATCTGGAAGCAAATTTTACTTAATAGAGACCTTGCTGAATCCTTATTCTGCTGGGAACTTGGACAAGGAAATGTAATGTTCTGGCATGACACTTGGTGCCCACCTGAGATGATGATTGCTCTTCCTCATATCACTAAACAGCTCTTCCCAGTTGCTAACTGCTGGGACAACAACAATTGGTCTTACTCTAAGCTTCAGGAAATTCTTACTGAACCTGCTGCTCAGCAGGTAGCTGCTATTCCTTTTAATAGAACCATTCCTGACAAGATTATTTGGCAAAATGGTAAATCTCATAGCCTTACCAAGCACATTTATCTCCAAATCAAAAATTGATTTGGCATTACTTGGGGTAAGCTGATTTGGAATAAATATATTACTGCCTCTATGTCTTTCTTTATCTGAAGGATTTTTCACAATCTCCTTCCAACTGATGATATACTCAAACTCAAGGGGATTAGAGGACCTTCTATGTGTTATTTGTGTGGGAATAATGCTGAAACCCTACATCATTTATTCTTCAATTGTATCTTCTCTCAGGAAGTCTGGAAGGGGATTACCAACCTTTTCAACCTCAACACTCTTCTCCTGGAGTAGAAGGATTGGTCTACCTGCTGGCAGTCCTGGCACAAAGCTACTTTGGGGGTTGTTCCTTTTATTATTGCTTGGTTTATTTGGATGCACAGGAACACTGTGAAATATGAGGAGAAAAGGAGCAAAGACTTAATGGTGGTGGGAAACTTCCAGGCCTTCTTGACTAAACTCATACATTGGAAAAAATTCCCTAACATTCTCAACACTCCAATGTAAGCATATCCTAAGAAGTATAAGATATTGCTGGTGAATTGGAAAGCTCCAACCCACCCTTTCATCAAAGTTAACACTGATGGAGCCATTTCTGAATTTGGAGCTGGATGTGGTGGAATTTTTAGGGACCTTCATGGCATGTGCGTCTGCTTCTTCCAAACTCCTATCATTGCGGCTGATGCACTGGAAGCTGAGTTGGCTGATGTATTTTGGGCTCCAAAACTGGCCATCTCCTTTCACTGGTTCAATGTTACTGTGGAGAGTGACTCTGCCACTCTCCTGCAATATTTGCAAAATAGCCTTCATCCTCCTTGCCACCATTCCAGCTGGATTAATGGAATCAAATCCCTTGCCCAACAAATCAACATGTAGTTCACTTTCATATTCAGAGAGGGAAATAGACCGGCAAACTGGCTAGCCAGATTGGAGTTGATCGGTTGTATGCTCTCATCCCAACAAGTTCAAGTCTCATCTGTCCCACCTCCACATTTGTGCTACCTGATTGAAGTTGATCGGTTGTAAGCTCCCCATTTTAGAGTTGTGGAGAATTCTGGCCTGGGCTCTTGATCTTTGCCCTACTGCTCTCCTAGTTTTTTTGCATGGGTTTTTGTTATATTCTTTTGATTGGGGTATACATGAGTATAGATAGTTTGGTGCAGGTTCATAGATGTATTATGGCCATTCTTTCCTGTGAGCTTTTTGGAAGCTTTCTAACCTTCTCACTTTTCAATTTTTAACATGTTGGGAGCTAGTCTAGCTCCTTTCTTTTTTTTAATATATATATACACATACACAATCTTGTAGTTTAGTTAGGGCTTCCCTAGAAGTTTTTGCCCATTTGGAAATGAACTCCTTAGGTCTGATGTTAGATGGAGGCTTTCCTTTAATAGTTTTGTACTCTCCACCTGCTTTTAACTTGTAAGGAGCTCAAGTTTGCTCCCTTTTGTATATATATATATATATATATAAAATGGCTGGACTGAAACTTGCTCTGCTAGGGTTTCCATGGAGCTGAGGTGGTGGCTGGCGGCTGCTCTCTTCTGGTGCTTGCTGAAGGTGGCCTGGGTGTTCTCTACATTCTTCCTCCTTCTTTCTTCACTTGAGAAGTGGTTTTACCTTTCCCGGGTTCTTTTTATTTCAAATTTGTGGATGTGTTTACTGTTCCATTGGTGGCATGGCGACTGAGTTAACAAAGGCTGACCCAAACTTTGTGGGAAGAGGTACGTTTGCTGAAGTCACTGTTCGGAAAGAGGGAGGCACTACCATTGGAGACAAACTGGTTTTCCCCCAAATTTATCATGATGCTATTGAGGGTAAGGCTGAATGTGAGTTCATCCGGCGTTGCACTAAGAAAGCAGGCAAGTTAGCTTTAATCTTCACTGAAGAGGAGATGACAAAATTATCTGAACCTTACAAATTCACCTTAGTAGGCAAATTTCGGCTTGGACACCCCAAACTAGATATACTCGTGAAGGCTGTGGATGATTTTAGATTGGTTGGGAGTTGGAAGATTGGGGTATTTGACAGTAGGCATATCATGTTACAGCTTACCTTAGAAGAAGACTATGCACAGATTTTCTCTAAAAAAGTTATCATGATTGATGGCAAGCCCATGAAATTACTTAAATGGACTCTGGATTTCGACCCATCCAAAGAGCCCCCAATTGTTCCAGTTTAGTTTAGTCTCCTTAACCTCAAACTCCCTTTTAATAATCATAGAATTATCTATGATATTGCTGATTCTATTGGTAGGCCTCTTAAACTTGACATTCCTTCTGCAAATGTGACCAGAATTTCCAATGCTAGGTTCTTAGTGGAAAGGGACATCACCCAGCCTCATCTTGATGGTGTTTGGCTGGGTACTGCAAACAATGGGTATTGACAGCCTATTGTGCTGGAATACCAACCACTCTACTGCAAATATTGTCATATTTTTGGACATACTATGGATAAATGCTTTAGATTGCACCCTGATCTCGTACCTTACAATGTTGCAAGCAAGGAGAAGACTAATTCGATCGACCGTTTCACTCCCTACCCGTAAATCAATTCCGTATTGGTCACCGAATTGCCTTCAAATGTTCGGATTTGCAGTGGTAGCCGATGTGGAACGAATGTTCCCTTACTCCCTTCCCATATACAACCAGAAATCCCCCTGGTATCAGTGCACCCTCAGAGAAATGTTTTCAGAGAATCAGATAACTCTGAGCCTTACAGCTCTGAAGCTGTTGACACTCCTCTGGATCCTCTTATTCTTGTCAATACTGCTCCTGCTGATGATGAATCTCACAGACTCAAGGATGGCCCTACTGGGGGGGGTAAATATTCCACTCAGTTCTGAGATTTGTGGTACCTTTATTACTCTACAGGATCAGTTGTTGGATGTACCTACTCATATTGTTCTGGAGGGAATGGCAAATAAGGTTGATGAAGTTTGGTCCCAGCAGAAGAGTAGAAGAAGGAAAAAGGATTTACTGGAACTGCAGAATTTGTCCCCTACAAATATAATTGGGTTAGAAAGCTCAACAACACCTAGGCTCACTAGGGCTGGTAAAGCTATTCACCATGATTAACCTACTTTGTTGGAATGTTAGGGGCGTAGCAGTTCCTGGCACCCTTAACAGATTGCTTCACCTAAATAGGACTCATAAACTGTGGCTTATTGCAATTTTGGAACCAATGGTAAGGAACAATATTCAACACTACATTAAACAGTTCCCAAGATTTCAGTTTCATTCTAACTGTACTAACAATATTTGGCTGCTGAGTAGGAAGGAGTTAAATTGCCAAATTGTTATTGATAACACTCAATTTTTACACCTCTCTTTTGAACTGGATCAGTTTGTTGGGAATTGTACTTTTGTTTATGCTGGAAGTAAACCTAGTGACAAATTTACCTTA
The DNA here is from genome assembly GCA_022702705.1 of Papilionanthe hookeriana x Papilionanthe teres. NCBI lineage: Eukaryota > Viridiplantae > Streptophyta > Magnoliopsida > Asparagales > Orchidaceae > Papilionanthe > Papilionanthe hookeriana x Papilionanthe teres. The sequence goes on along the minus strand of CM040425.1, from coordinate 148,727,301 downwards.
TCGAATGATTTGCTGAGTATTAGTAATAGCATCTCTATTAACTAGTTAGTGGGAGGGAACTTTAACAAGTATCGTAGACCCAAGTGAAAAGTCAGGGGCGAACACCCGATCTCAATTCCATGCTCACTTTCTCCCATAACATCTCTAGTGCTGGCCTATTTGATGCGAGCTTCTTTGGCACTCCTTTTACTTGCGAGAGGGGGCTCTTTTGGAAAGGATTGATAGAATTCTTTTAAATGATTGTTGGCTAAATACCTTCCCCATTACTCGTGTGCACCATTTACATAGAACAACTTCTGACCACTCCCCTCTTCTCATCCAAATTTCCTTCAATCATAGTCCCCACCCTTCCACCTTCAGATTTCTGAATGTTTGGTCCTTACACCCCACTTTTCTTGCTGCTGTTAAACTTGCTTGGTCTACTCATGCTGAACTTCACTCCAACCCTATGGTCAAACTTTGGAGACCGGCAGAAGCCGTGGCACTCGCAGCTGAGACAGTGGAATAAACAATGCTTTGGTAATGTTCATCAAAGGGTCAAAGATGCAGACGAGAAAGTCAAGATGATTGAAGCTTTACACGATCAGGAAGGGGGTCATACTCAAGCCATGCTGGATGCCCAAAGCCATCTGCTCAACTCTTTGGAGGAGGAAGAATTATTACTTAAACAGAAAGCTGCTGTTAACAAACATCTTTTTGGGGACAGGAATACTAAATTCTTCCATGCAGTAATTAAGTATAGAAGACAAATCAATGCTATTCTTAAAATCAAGAATGAAGAGGGCAATTGGATATCTGAACCTGCCTTAATCTCCCAAAGTGCTGTTAGTTTTTTTCAATCCCTTTTGGCAGCTCAACATTCTGCCAATGATTCTTTCCAACCAGAGGTGTTTAGTGAAGATCTATCTTATGTACAACAATTGAATCTCACCATGCTGCCTGATGCTGATGAGATCCTTAAGGCTTTAAAGAGCATTGATGGTAATAAAACTGCAGGACCTGATGGTTTCACCTCTACCTTTTATTTGTCTGCTTGGGATGTGGTGGGCTCTGACCTCATCCAGGCAGTCCAGTCCTTTTTCTCTGGTGCTGAAATACCAAAGTACTTTACTGCAACAGCCATTACTCTAATTCCCAAAGATAAGCATAAAGCCACTTGGTCTGACTTTAGACCCATCTGCCTTACTAGTACCTTCTCCAAGATTATCAAGCAAAATCATTGTTGGAAGGCTTCAACCTCATCTCAACAAACTCATTAGTGCCAATCAATCTACCTTTGTACAGGGCAGGAATATTACTGATAACTGCTTGTTAGCTCAGGAGCTTTTGCTTGATATTGATAAGGTTTGTAGAGGACATAATCTCATTTTTAAACTTGACCTCCACAAGGCTTATGATTCGTCAACTGGAGTTTTATCGATCAAGTCCTTAAGGCTAGGGGTTTTCATCCTTCCTTCTGTAATTTAATCGAGAAGTGGCTCTCGTGTGCTTGGTACAAGTGTTTTCCGAATGGTAGCAGCCATGGTTTTTTTAATGCTCGGGAGAGGGCTGAAACAAGGAGACCCTTTGTCTCCAACCATCTTCATTCTGATTTTCGATTATTTCTCTAGAGTGCTCAATGCTACCTATAAGAAGTACCCTTACCTTAACTATAATCACAGCTCCTCCCAATTGATCAGCCATTTGGCTTATGCTGATGATGCAATTATTTTCTCTAATGGTAGTAAGCAAGGTGTCAAAAGAATTATGCAGGTGCTGGAACATGTTACTAAAGTTGCTGGACTGAAGCTCAATGTCAAGAAGTGTCAATTTCTGGTGGGAAATAACTATAAGCAGACCTGCTGGGTGAAGGAACAGACTGGTTTCACTGCTGCTGATTTGCCACTAAAATATTTAGGGGTGCAACTTATCAAAGGCAAGAAGAAGCAGACCCAATATGATGAGATTGTCAACAAGATTTCTTCGGCTATAACTTGCTGGACCAATAAATTCCTCTCCAATGGTGGCAGTATCGACCTTGTTGAAGAGTATTTTATCTACTTTCCCTTTATATACCATGCAGATGGTTCACATGAAACTAAGCACACAAAAAATGATGGAGACTACTTTCAACAAATTCCTTTGGGATGGCCAATATAAACAACCTCATTGGGTTGTTTGGAACAAGGTCTGCAAGCCTACCAAGGCAGGAGGATTGGGGTTTAAAAGCTTCAAACAGATGAGCCATCTCTTCCATTGTAAACAAGTGGATTAAATTTGTTAAACAAGACACCATGTGGGCAATTTACCTAAAGGAGAAATACTGCAAGAAAGTTCATGTCAATGAAGTGAAAGCTAAGATGGGGGATTCCAAGCACCGGAAAAATTTGCTTAAAGTTAGGAGACCGCCAACCAACTCGCTGTTTTGGGAGATGGGGGATGGACAGCATTCATTTCTTTTTGGATACCTGGCTACTCGATGGCCCCATCTCTCGCCCTTCAAACTGCTCACCTAAGCTGAAGGTGTCTGACTTCTGGACCCAAGGGAAGTGGAATTCTGAGATGCTGGGTAATTATGTGGATGCAGATACTATGCAGAAAATACTTTCTATCCCTACTAATCCCAATAGTCCTGATAAATTATTGATCAAACAGGCCACTACTTCCTCTCTTAATGGAGTTATTCACCAAATTTACAAAAGTTGGCCTCAATATAGTTGGGGAAAAAAGATTTGGAATAGAAATTTGTCCCCATCTATGTCTTTTTTCAGGTGGAGGCTCTTCCACAAACTGTTACCTCTTGATGACATTTTAAAATTAAAAGGTCTTAGAGTTGCTTCCAGATGTTGGCTCTGTCACTCCCATGAAGAAACACTCTCTCATGTGTTCCTTACATGTGCTTTTTCTCAGCAGGTTTGGACTGAGGTAATTCAACGAATCGCATTTATCTCAACACGTATATGACCGGAAATACTTTAAGGCTTGTCGGGAGGATTGGAGGAACCTACACTCGTACTACATCCCTTTAATAATCTGTTGGTTTATCTGGATGACCATGAACCAAGTTAAATTTGAAAGTCTCAGCTGTATGGTCCACTCCACTGTGATTAAATGTTGTAGCTTCATCAACAAGAATGCTAATTTAGTTCCCTCAGCACCTAACAAGTGGTAGTGCTCGCCGCATCGGTCCCTCGCCCTCTTATCCTTGGGTGAAGATTAACATTGATGGAAGCTTTACTTCATCCTCTCGTTGGTATTGGTGCGATCCGTAGAAATAATCTGGGCAGCTCCTTTGGTTTTTCCAATCACCTACTTTTGCTTCTTCCGCACTAGTAGGCCGAATCGTGGGCTGCCTTCTCGGGCTTTATCTACGCCTAAAGCTCTCCACATCCCTTATGTTTGGCTGGAATCCGACTCTATGCAAGTAGTGAATATTATGCAAGGCACTACTCCTCCACCCCGGAACCCGACTTATTTTTGAGAACCTTCCCTTCTCCATCTGAATTTCTACAAATCAAATGGACCCACACTTTTAGAGAAGGCAATCAACCAGCCAACTGGCTTGCTAAAAAGGCTGCAACAGATAGTAATATTGTCTTTTCTGTAACTCCTTCTGAGCCATTAAGGCTGTTACTTTTTGGGGACTCTCTAAAGCTCCCTTTCATTAGATGTACTAAACCTCTTTAATGAATGAAGTTTCTTTGTTTTTGCTAAATATATATATATATATATATTTATTTATTTATTTATTTATTTATTTTAAAAGGAAGGAGCAACATATGGCTCCTTACATGTTACTATAGGCAAAAGATACAAAAAAGAGGGGAGAGGGTCCCACCTACTAAAAAAAAAAGTATACCTATGGGGTTCCTCTTCCACAAAACAATTCCACCAAATAAAAATAGAAGAAAGAAAAGTGAGCCAAAACTCAGACCAGTCCTCTTTACTAAATTCAGTTTTTGCTAAATTCAGTACATGTGACAAACTGATCAAAATGAGGAGCTGAGACAAGACCAGGCAAAGAAGGCAAAATTAGTTGTTCAACTCGAGATGAGGGATATTCAGCAGATCTCCAAGAATTAAGTAGTCCGAGAATTGGAGATGGAGTGGTGGAAAGAGTAAGGTTGGACGTGAGAACTCCCATATTAGCAATCCAATCAGCTGGCTTGTTCCCTTCCCTAAAAATGAACTGAAACTGAACATGCACCATAGTAGTGAGAAGTTTGATCTTATGTGCCCAGAAGTTAGCTATCCAGTTGATGGCATGCCTGTTATGTGTAGTTTAGGTAGAAACAAGAGTTATCAGATCCATAGAGTCACATTCCATAATGAGAGGAGACCAGTTAAGGTGGACAGCCACCTTTAATGCCCAATAGACAGCTTGAAGTTCTGCATCTAAGGCATCACAGGCAACAATAGGGGCCATAAAATAGAGTAAACATTTTCCCTTGTGATTTCTGAATATGCCTCCAATGCCACCCTGAGCAAGTTTATAGCAGCCATCAATGTTGACCTTTATCCAGTTTTGGGCTGGGGGAAACCAAAATACTTTAGTAATCCTGGGGGAGGCAGTTTGAGGAGAGGAGTTTTGGGAGCAAATGTTGGGGAAGTGTTTAAATTTGATTAGCTTAAGCACATAAGCGAGACAATGACTAGTAACAGTTTTAGCATCTTGAGGGATGTTATCAAAAGTAGCCTTGTTTCTAGCCATCCAAATGAACCATGCAATGAGTAGTGGGATAGCAGTAATCCCAGCTTTCTGCCAATCTTGCCAGCAAGTAGCCAGATGATTCCACTGTAACTGTATAGTATTTAAATTAGTGTGCTGGATGAACAGAGTCCAAACCTGCTGGGAGAAACTACAAGCATAGAAAAGGTGGTTGATTGATTCTTCCTCCATATGACATAATCTGCAGCAGAAGGGCCTCTCAATCCCTCGAGTTTTAGGATATCATCAGTGGGAAGGAGGTTCCCGAACAGCCTCCAACGTAAAAATGCCATAGAAGGGGATAAGAACTTATTCCAACAGATCTCACCCCAGGGTACACTCTCCCAGTGTAGAAGTTTATCATAAATCTCCTTGGAGAAACTTTGATTTTTGTTAGTTCTGTAAATAGTGTCATGCTTGGATCTGTCAAATGGTATGGTGTTAACCTTGTTAGCTGAGGAAACAGTGAGGATGGAGTGGAGGAATGGGATAGACCAGTGGTCCTCCTCCCAGCAATCAGCAACCAAGAGGTTTATGTCCCTAGCAGGAGTGTGTGGTTGGAGCCAGTCATGGGGACACCACTGGTCCAACCAAAAATTGATCTTGTCTTTGCCTAGCTACCATAAATATAGGTTCTCGCCTTCCTGCTTAATTTTCAACTTGGCTTTCCAGATTCTAGAATCACCCAGTCTAGCAGAAGCCAATGAGGGGTGAATGCGTCTGCAGTATTTACCATTAAGATATAAAGCCCAGAGAGAGGTTTGAGCCCTGAAATTAATCCAAAGTTTACAATGGTTAATTTTGAGAAGGTGACTTAGACACTCAAGCCTAATCCCCCAGCCCAAAAAGGTTTTGCCAGTTTCCTCCAAGCAGCCCAATGAATCTGTTTGCCTTTACCAGCCCATAAAAAGTGGTTGAAAGCTGTTTCCAACTGGGTTTGAGTACTCTTTTTCATAGTAGTCATTTGCATGAGGTAATTTGGCAAAGTAGTTAGGATGCTTTTGAGTAAGGTAATCCTCCCTCCAGTAGATAGGTATAGGTGAGTCCAGTTAGATAAGTAGTTACAAATCCTTTGTTGGACCTCATCAAAGTGGTTTTGCTTGCTTCTGCCAGTGCTTAGATGGACCCCAAGGTACTTGATAGGAAGGTTGGTGCTGGTGAACCCTGTGTGATTTAGAATCCAGTGTTTAGCCTCCTGGGACACCCTTTTGGAAAAAAGGATCTGACATTTAGCTCTATTAAACTTGAGCCCAAATTGATTTTGAAACATTTGAATGCAGTTCTAATATATTTAACAGACTTTCTTGGATGCATTGGAGAAAATCATGAGGTCATCTGCATAAATCAGATGAGAAATAATGATATTTGAACTGTGGTGAAAGTTTACCAGGGGTTGATGCTTGTATACTTGGTTGATCATGGAAGAGAAATAATCCATTGCAATAATAAATAGTGTTGGGGAGAGGGGGTCCCCTTGCTTCAGACCCCTGGTAGCAGTGAAGGGTCCCCAAACTGATCCATTAACCAGAATGGAATGGGAGTTATTGTGAAGCCATCTATGAATCAGGTTGCAAAAGCTAGGGTTAAAGCATTTAGCTGCTAACACATCCAAAATGAAATCCCAATTGATTGTGTCATAAGCCTTTTGGATATCAAGCTTGTAGATTAAGTTTCCCCCCCTGCATTTTTTGTTGATGTCCAATAATATCTCATGAGCTAACAGAACATTATCAGAAATAAATCTACCTTTAATGAAGGCAGTCTGATTTAGGTTGATGATCTTATTTAGGTGAGGTTGAATCCTTAGGACTAGGATTTTGCTGATCTCTTTGCTTATCACGAAGTCGTGTTGATGGGCTCGAATCGATCCTGTGTATTCAATTCATTGTGTTTAGAAACAAGACAATGGTTGAATAATTAAAATGATAAATCATATCTTTGCCAAGGAAGAAGCTGGTAATGGCATTGGTAATTTCAGATTTGATAATCGGCCAAGCTTTCTTGTAGAAATTTGCAAGAAAACCATCCGGCCCCGCTCGATTTGCTCGTCAATGCTCTTAATAGCCTCCCGTATTTCAACCTCGCAGGGGGCTCACTAAGGGCAGTGCATTAATATACCGGTAGTGTTCAAGCAAGAATGTTGGTGGAGATGTTATCTCCGTCGTGTTATTAAAAGAAAGAAGTTGCCGAAAATGTCCGAGAGCACTTCGCCAATGGCCATTGTGTCAGTTAGCCAATTTCCCTCATCATCCTTAATTCTATGAATGATGTTACAACTCCTTTTATATTTGATATAAGAATGGAAGTATTTTGTATTTCTGTCCCCCTCTGAGAAATGTTTTGCTGAAGCTTTTTGTTTCAGGTACATATCTTGTATGTCAATGGCATTGGACAAATGAGCCTGAGCAGCCACTAAAAGTTCAGAATCTGCACCCCTTAAGACTTGCTGTTCCATTCTAATCACCTCCTTTTCAGCATCCATCACAGTGGAAAAGACATCTCCAAATTCAGTCCATCCCCAATGCTTGAGAGCCTCGCTGGTCTTCAGATATAATAGCCCCAGCATTAGTCCAAGGATCAGGATGAACTTCCCCTCGCCATCGTTGGTAAATCGGATTAAGAAACTTGGGGTGGGTGGACCAAAAGTTTTGGTATCTGAAAGGGGGCGTGGAGAATCTGTGGGGGGCAGCAGAGATGGTGAGTAAATGTGGTCTATGATCAGAACAAAGAAATGGGAGATGGGTAATGGAAGTGAGGAGGAAGTTGGAGTGCCAAGCTTCATTAACCCGGAACCTATCTAACCTTTCCCGCATTTGGCCTCTCTTCCGTGTAAAAGGATGTCCCTTATAGCCTAGATCAAAGAGGCCAGAGAGGTGAATGTTATCCTTAAAAGAGTTTAGCTGGCTAAGAATGGGAGGCCTTCCCCCAGATTTTTCAGCTGGGGTGGCAATGGAGTTAAAATCACCCCCCACCAACCAAGGGTGATCAATAGAGCTACTGAAGGTGATGAGGTGGTTCCACAAGTCAATTTTATCTTGTTTCTTACAACCGGCATAGATGAAGGTGGCACATATTTTGTGATTTGCAAATTGGAGAGATAGATGGAGAAATTGGTAGTTGTCCATGAGTACAGACCAAGTGACCTCAGATCTGCAAAGAAGCCAGATCTTATTATTTATATTGGAGTGTAAGGTAAAGCTTGGGAATTTTTTTAAAATTTTTGATGGGTTTTGATGAACCATGGGTTCCAAAATAACAATACACCAAGGGGTGTGTTTTTTGTTTAGGTTAATAAGTCTTTTTAGGGATTGGGGGCTGGCTACCCCCCTAATGTTCCAACAAAGGAGGTTTATCATGAGAATTAGGGAGGGGGGAGGGGAAGAAGATCTATGGGAACAAGATCTAGTTCTTCCCCAAGTAAGAGGGGGTAGGAGAAAAATCCCCGAAGGCCGAGTTCGAGGGTATCGAGATTTTTTGTAATTCAAATTTATTCTTTTTCTTTTTTTTGGGAAAATAAATCTCCCATTCTTCCTACATAGAATCATTAGTAGCCTTAAGCTTATTGGGGGAGGGGGGGAGAAAGGTGGAGGTAGGATTGTGGGAAGGGGCTATGTGTGGGGTGATTTTAGGTGGGGGTAAACTCGGGGGCAAGCAGTATGGTCTGGGGATGCGGGGAAGCCCAATGGGGTGGCATTGGGAACAATCGGCGGGGTGGGGGATCTGCAGTACCCAGGGAACCCTGGTGTGGAAGGGGTAGGAGATCAGTTATACCCACATTAAACTGGGAGCTAGAGTCACTCCCGAGCCGAGCAAGAGATCTCCCGATAGTGGATGCGGCTGAAACATTTATCGTTGGTATGGCCAAACATTCTGCAGTGTGTGCAATAGTAGGGTCTTTGTTGCATGATGACCTCCCGCGATGTCCCTCTTCAGCAGAACCCACCCGCATTTTGTGAACTTCGTGGAGGGTTATATCCCTCTCAATTTGTATCCTTGCATATTCAGGTTTAGTCCTATGTAGAGATGTTGGGTCCAATCTTAGAGGGGTCCCAATGGCCCTCCCAATCCGAAAAGAGCCGCTCGATTGAAATATCCGTAAGGAAGGGCAGGGAGTTTAAACCAAATGGGGACTATGGGGGCTCTTTACTAGGATCAAAATCTGGGTCCATTTTAGAAGCTTCATTTCCATTCCTGCTATGGTGACAACTTGTTTAGCAAATAATTTGGCATAGTTTTCCTCTGAATTTAGGTTTATAAGAAGGTGTCTCCCATCTAATAATCCAAGCTTCCAAGTACTACTGAAATTAAGTGATTCAAAGAAGTTTTTGACTAACTCCATCTTAGGATGGCCTAAAGCAAATTTTCCTATCAAAGTAAGTTTCACTTTCTCATTAAGAGATTCCAGCTCTTGGGGGGTGAAGAAAACAGCAGGGAAACCATCTTTAACACCAAGTGATTTGATGAAAGGGCAGGTTCCCTTCCCAGCAGCAGCATCATGCATGGATTGAGGGAAAACCAAAGAAGCAGAATCAAAGGTAGCAAAGCCACGACCAACAGCCCCAAAGATAAGAGTTTTTGACCCAATCCAGATTAGTTTGGATATCAATAGGGGTTGTCATGGGAGTCAAAACTCACCTAACCAGCAGCAGTAACTTGAAAAAGACCAGAACCCACAACCACCAGTACCAGAAAGATGTCACAGGAGAGCAAAACACAGGTCCAGAAAACCAATGTAACAGTAAATTTAAACAAAGAAAAACCCGGGAAGATGGAAAAAGATCCAGTAGGCACAGCCTCAAAATCACACAAGCCAGGAAACCTTCACAGTAGCAAAGAGACCCCCTAAAGGGCAGGTACAATAACATTACCAATATATATATTCAAAAAATATACCTACCTAAAGGGCAGGTACAATAACATTACCAAAGTAACATCCTTAGCTTCTTACATATAGGAGTTTTAACATATCTCCATGTATCAAAAAGGAAAGAGGGGTGGGGGTGAGAGCTGACATTAACCGACTCCCTATACCAGCCCTAGGAGGCAAGCCAGTGGGCTGGGGAATTACCCTCCCTAGCAATAAAATTAAAAATTACATCCATTCCTATGGTGAACCTTGTCATTCTCTGTATCCATCTATTAATGTACCATGGAGCAGATGTCATAGTTTTTGATGTATTGGATGCAACTGTTGAGTCGCATTCAACTTGAAGCTTTGTAATGTGACATGTGTGTGCATTCTTAATAGCCCAAAAGATGGCAGCCATCTCAGCTTCTAAGGCATCCATTGCAGCAGTGGGGGAGTGGAAGAATAAAATACATTTTCCCCTACAGTCTCTGAAAATACCACCATTTCCAGCAATTAGTTGGTGATAGCTCCAATCAGTGTTGACCTTCACCCAATGACCAAGAAGGGGATTCCAGTTAACAGTAGTAAACTTCTTCCTGGGGGCTGGCAGATTCTCATTGTAGATATCCTTAAAATTGTGGAATTTGATTTGCTTTTGGATATATGTTAAACAGTGAGCAGCCACCTGTAGTACAAATAAATGGTTTCAATTGAACTTAGCTTTATTCCTGTTCATCCAAATGAATCAAACCACTACACATGGAATCACAAAGAGATTTGCATTGTTCCAGTCCTTCCAGCATTGAAATAATTATAACTAACTTAAGTTAAAAGTATCCAGGTTCAGTCTACAAATCAGTGCATTCCAAATTGCCTGGGAAAAGGGACAATGGAAGAAAAGATGATTGATCGACTCTTCAGCAGTTCTACATAATAGGCAACAGGAAGGGCCCCTAAGGCCTTTGAGTTTGAGAATGTCTTCAGTGGGAATTAAAAGATGTCTAACTCTCTAACAAAGAAATGACATTGAGGGAGAAATAGCTTACCCCACAGTTCCGAACCCCAATAAATGTTACCTGGTGGGTACAGTTGCTGATAAATAAAAGAGGACACTTTTTGAGAGCTATGGTTCTTGACAATCAATTTGTCCTTTTGCTCAGGATGAATTCTGGTAAGCATAAACTGCTGGAGCTGATTAGAAGAGAACAAGTTCCTAAGCAGTCTGTAGTTCTATTGATTTTCAATCCAGAAAGTATTTACACAGCTATTAGGCATTGGTGTGGGGGTACCAGTAGCCAACTTCTTACCTTCCCAAGTCCATTGATCCAGCCAAAAGTTTAGCTGACCTTCACCCAGCTCCCAAATAAACATTTGTTCAGCCTTATCTTTAACTTTCAGCATAGCTTTCCATAGTCTAGAATCCCCCAATTTAGGCAAAACTACAGTTGGGTGCTCAGCCTTACGATATTTTCCATGTAGGAATTTAGCCCATAGAAAACTTTTGCCTCTGAATCTTATCCATAGCTTGCATAGGTTGATGAGGCCAAAGTGATCAAAACTCTTGAAGCCAATACCCCCTGCCTGGAGGGGTTTACAAACCTGCTGCCAAGGAAGCCAGTGAATTTTCTTATGTTGACCTGACCACAAGATTCTATTAAACATCCTGCTAATTAGTTGTTTAGTGCTTTTCTTCATAGTGAATATCTGCAGTGCATAAGAGGGGAGGGAAGTTAAGTGGCTTTTGAGAAGTGTAATCCTTCCACCATTAGAAAGGAAAGAGTTTGACCAGTTGGAAATCTGGGCGTAGATTTTCTCAATGCACTCCTGGAATTGAGTTTGTTTACATCTGCCTTTAATAAGTTGAACACCAAGATAGTGAATGGGACAAGAAGCTGAGTGGAAGCTTGTGTAATCAGAGATACACCATTTGAGACTGCAACTAAGATGTTTACTAGGAAAGAATTGGCATTTTTGGAGGATTAATTCCATCCCAGAGACCTTAGTGAAATGCTGTAAGATTTTGTGTACAGTCTTAACAGTAGCCTTAGAGGCCCTAGAGAAGATGATAAAGTCATCAGCATAAGCAAGGTGACTTACTCTGATGCTGGACTTATGGTGATAGTTGATGTGAGGAGCTTGTAAGAAAGCTTGCTCCAGAAGTCTAGAGAGATAGTCAATGGCTAGGATGAATATAGTGGGAGATAGTGGGTCACCTTGTTTAATGCCCCTAGTTGCACTGAAGAAGCCATGTCCCTCCCCATTCACTAATACTGAGTGAACATTACTTTTAAGCCATCTGTGAATGAGCTGAATGAAGTTTGGTTGAAAGCCCCTGGCACTTAAGACTTTAAGGATGAAATCCCAGCTAATAGAGTCATATGCCTTCTTAATATCAAGTTTGAAAATTATAATATATCCTCTGCATTTTCTATCCAATTCCAGCATTAGCTCTTGGGCAAAGGGTATATTATCTGAAATGGTTCTATTCTTAACAAATGCTACTTGGTTATCCACAATTAGAGTGTTCAGGTAGGGTTGAAGTCTAGTAACAAGAATTTTACTCAGCAATTTAGACATAACAGTGGTTAAAACCATAGGCCTGTAGTCACCCCAAGTCTTCCTAAACATATTTTTGTGCAGGAGGACAATAGTGGATGCTAAAAAGTATTTTGGAGGATCAAATCCTTGGAAGAAAGATTGAACAACATGTATGACATCCATCCGAACTTTGGCCCAGCTGCATTTGTAGAAAGTAGATGTGAAACCATCAGGACTAGCAACTTTTTTGACATCAATGGAATTTAGAGGAGCTTTAATTTTAGAATCATCGGGGATATCAGTTAAATTTAGCTCTTGCACAAAATGGAATTGATCCAGAAATAAATCGTTTTTAATGGGAGTAGTAGAAGTGTGAACCTGATTAAAGAGATTTTTGAAGTGGTTCACAGCATCTCTGGCAATGTCATTAGCTGCAGTAAGGGTGACTCCATCAGCATTAGTAATACTTAGAATCATATTGCACTTCTTTCTGAAATTGATAAAAGCTTGGTAGTATGTAGTATTTCTGTCCCCATCAATAAATTTAGCTGAACTGGCCTTTTGCATGTAAAATTCCTCCTGGTATTTAACCTGTGTGAGAAGCTGTTCAGAAGCAGAGAATAACTCAGATTCATTGTATTCCCCATTAGAGAAACCCTCCTCAATTGTAGCCACATTAGCTTCAGCTTGTTGAAGATTCACATGAATATTCCCAAATGTATCACAGTTCCACTTTTTAAAGTGCTTGGCAGTCTGTTTTTGGAGAGTCCAAAGATTGCCCCAAGGGGTATGGACCATAATAGGGTGCCACACCTTCTCCAGCTCAGTCAAAAAATCAGGGTGAGATGTCCACATGTTTTGGAATCTAAAGTGACCACCAGCCTTGCCATCAGAGTTTCTAATAGAGATTAGGAGTGGTTTATGATCAGAGAAGACCGTAGACAAATGTTTGACAAAGGTAAATGGAAATGTTTGTAGCCATAGAGAGTTAACCATGACTCTATCCAGTCTCTCCCAAGTGTTACCTCTCCTCCATGTGAATCAAGGACCATTGAAGCCCAAATCAAAGACACTTGCCTTATCAATAAATTGGTTGAACCTGTCCATGAAAATCCTGTTAGGAGCAATGCCCCCTTTCTTTTCAGCCGCTGTGGTAATGCAGTTAAAATCACCTCCAAATAACCAACATGAATTCATACTAGTAGCAATGGTGTTGAGATCATTCCACAAATTCTGCTGCTGAATGAAATTGCAGCTGGCATAGATAAAAGTTACAAATCCTACCTGGTTACCTACATAGAATCTCTTGAAAGGCTTGATAATTTTATCAATATTTTTGTGAACCAAAGGTTCCAAAAGAGCAAAACACCACAAATTATGAAACTTAACAAGATGTTTAATTCTATTAAGGGAGGTTGGATGAGCAGCCCCCTAATATTCCAAAGACATAAAATTCATCCTTGAGAAGAAGTTTTTCCTTTCCCCCTAGTTCTAGGGAGAGGAGAGGATGTAGATTTATCTGGTGGATCCCCTGAGACCTGAGCATCAATTAGCCCATGTAATTCAGATTTACCCTTTTTTCTCTTGTTACTTTTTTGTGTCTGCCATTCTTCAGTCATATCTTCAGTCACAACTTGGATTGTTAAAGCAAAAATATCTAGCCCTTAAACTGAATCAGGAATAGACTGAATTGGTTTTAACTTACCAGCTTCATCAGCAAGGTGAGCTCCATCCCCAATAGTTTCCAGAAGCTCATCCTAAATTTCAGTCAGATTTGTATCAGCAACTTCATTCAACATATGATTACTCTGAGGTACCAGATGGATTTCTGCTTCAGAATGTAATTACAAATTGATCTACTCCACTTCAGGAATTGGTGGGGGATTGTTTATCCCCTTATTTGGCCCAGAATATTTCTTTCTGGATGGGGGGTGCAGCCTATAGCATTGCTCCATGAGGTGTCCAAACATTCTGCAGTGTTTGCAATAGTGAGGTTTAAATTCAACTTCAATAGCTTGCCAGAAGCCTTCATCGGTGATATCTTCATCGCTCCGATCCATATTTTCTCGCACATCGTGTAATGTTATATCCCTTTCTACCAACACCTCGGCAAGCACTCGGTCTAGCCATATCAAAGGTGTGGGCATCTCGTCTTTAAAGGTAATCCCAAGGCTTGGCTGATATTGTATAGAGCATTGTTGTTATATAGATGTATAGGCAATTCAGGGAACTTGAACCACATGGGGATAATTGGGGGCTCCTTTAGGGGATCAAAATCTGGGGTCCATTTCAATATCTTCATGGATGTACCAACAATAAAGATTGTTTGCTTTCCAAAAAATTTTGCATAATCTTCTTCATTGGAGAGTTGAATAATCAAATGCCTCCCATCCATCAAGCCTAATTTCCAGCTTCCCACCAACTTAAGATCTTCAAAACATTTCCCAACATACTCCATTTTTGGGTGTCCCAATTGGAACTTTCCAATAAGACAATACTTGACTGCCTCATTCAAAGATTTCATATCCTTATTAGAAAAAAAACAGCAGGTTAGCCATCTTTGCTGCATACAGGTCCAATGTAAGGGCAGTTCCCTTTGCCTAAAGCAGTGTCATGCATTGCTTGTGGGAACACAAGGTGATCAATGTTTTTATGAGAAGGTTGGCCCTTTCCCACCACACCAGCATATGTGGCCTTAGCCCACATAACATTAGTGTTGGGGTCAATAGGGAAGGATTTGGCAGCAGGAGAGTCCATAACACCTCACCTCCAAATCCAGGAGAGAAGTCAGAAATACAAACCAAGGAACAAAGCAAACAAAACAGACCAGAACAAAAGTGAACTGGTCAGCAGCAGAAGCAGGAAACACCAGAAGTAAAAACCAAGATAAAGCCCAAAGGAGCAGCACAATGGAACAGTCTCCACGAGAAATTTGAAAAAACACCAGCTCGAGAAAACCAAAAAGGAAGGGAAAGACACCAAAGGGCCTAGAAGCCAGGCCACACCTGAGAACAAACCTTGAGGCCACCAGAAAAAGAGCCACCAGCGTCTTCCAACCTCACAGCTGCCATAACCAGCGGCCAAACCCTAGCAAAGCACCTCCCTCCTTAGCCGCCATATATATATATATATATATATATATATATATATATATATATATACTGGGAAAGGAGCTACTTTAGGCTCCCTACATGTTGATTCAAAAAAGTGAAGTTACAAAATATCCCAAATGGGAACAAACATGACTCAGTTCAACTTCACACCAAAAGAAAAAGTAACTAAACTAAGTGTAAAATAAACCTATCCCAAAAAATGTGCCCAATAAACACTTAATCCAAAGAAAAGAGAAAGAGATGAATATATATATATATATATATATATATATATATATATATATATTTGAGGGAAGGAGCTACTTATGGCTCCCTACATGTTAATAAAAAAGATGGTACAAAATAGAGGTGGGACAATGGATCCCCATCTAAATAAAAAATAACAACTGACTTAGAAGACTTAAGGGGTTCCAATACCACCATACAACTCCACCTAAAGTAAAAAAAGATACTAAGAAAAGAAAACTAGTTACAAGAGACCAGTAACCAAAAAAACCAAAAAGGAGTGAAAATCCTAAAATCCAAATAAGAAGAAACAGAAGAGCAGCATATCCTCCAAGGAGAATCAGGGAGGAGGTTGAGCAGTTCTGATATAGAAATAAGAGGGGAGGGGGAGTTGAGATGGAGACCTGAGTAAGAGCTGAGGTTCTAGCCATCCTGGCTAGCCAGTTGGCTTATCAATTGCCTTCTCTGAGGGTAAACATGAACCTAGTGAGTAGGGAAGTTCTTAAGCTGTTAATTCTGTTTATCCAAGGAGAGTGGTGCCAAGGGGACTGGGTTGCTAAGTCCAACTGATCCAGTAGAATGGAGGAATCTACTTCAATAATCAAGGAAGGCCACCTTTTAAACTCAGCCAGTTTTGAGGCCCAAAAGACAACCATCAATTCTGCCTCCAAAGCATCAAGAGCAAAAATATGGCCCTAAAAAAAGAGAATACATTTACCTTTGTAATTCCTGAAAACTCCTCCAATCCCTACACTAAGAGATGAGTAACTGTCATCTGTATTAACATTCAGATGAGGTGGGTATGAGGGCTTCAACTTAACAATAATCACTTGGGGGGGTGGTTTGTTTTTTGCCTGGGAGGTTAACGTTGAGGGAGAGATCTTTAATATTTACCAGCTTTGACAGGTAAGATAAACAATTTCTGGCAATAAAGTCATGCCTTGGAGGGTGGTTCTCAAATGTGGCTTGGTTTCTACATTACCAGAGGAACCAGGCAATAATAAATGGGAGAAACCCCAATTTTGCAACCTTCCACTCTTTCTAATGAGTGAAAATATTCATCCAAGAAAGGAACAGAAGGTTAATGTTAAGATGTTTGATATAATGATTCCAAACCTTTTGGGAGAAAATGCAATAAAAGAAGAGGTGAGGAGAGTTTTCTTCATTCTTTTTACAAAGTCTGCAGCAGGATGACCCTCTTAGTCCCTTAAGTTTAAGAAGGTCATCAGTAGGAATGAGATTGTGAAGTACTTTACAGCAGAAGAAAGACATGGAGGGGGACAGATATTTATTCTAGATATAATTGCCCCAAGGAACGTCCTCCCATTAAAAAATCTAAGCTGAGATTGCTTTGGAGAGGCTTTAGGATTTGAATGAGTCCCAAGAAATTCTATCAGACTTGCAGAGATTAATGGGGATGGTAGAAATGGGTAAAGCAGAAGATTCCATCAGTAGAGAGCTTAAAGTGGGCATACACCAGGAACCATTTTCCCAACAGTCAGAAACCTTAAGATTGGGGGAAAGGGGAGTGTCATAGACTGGCTGTAACCAGTCTTTTGGGCACCATTTATCTAACCAGAAAGATACATCACCTTTGCCAATTTCCCAAGGGAACATTTTATCTGCTAAAGGAGGGCTTTTAACATACCAGACTAGATTCTGGAATCTCCTGGCTTTTTTGTAGCTTGGGAAGGATGAGAACTTCTGCAATATTTGCCCTTCAAGATTTTGGCCCAAAGAGAGGTTTGGGATTTAAAATTGAGCCATAGTTTGAAAAAGTTGACTAGTGGCATTTGTTTCAGTCCCTGAAAGCCCAACCCACTAGCTCAAATTGGTTTGGCCACCTTCTGCCATGATGTCCAGTGAATCTGTCTCCTGCTACCTGACCACAAAAACTTATTGAATATTCTCTCCATTCGTAGCTGGGTACTTTTTTCATGGAAGTCATATACAGGAAATATGAGGGGAAGGTGGTAAGAATACTTTTCAAAAGGGTGATTCTCCCCCCATTAGACAGGAAAGAGTGTGACCAGCTCGATAGTTGGCTCTGGATTTTGAGGAGGATGGAATCAAAGTGTGTTTTTTTCACTCTACCTTTAAGGATGGGGACCCCTAGGTAGACAAGAGGACTAGAGGGGAAAGAGAATTCAGAGTGGTCTAGGATCCACAATTTGTTTCTTAAGGATATCTTATTACTATAAATGATGTGGCATTTAACTTTGTTGAATGTCATGCCTGAGATATTCTGGAACTGTTTGAGACAATTCAGAAAACCTTTTATTGAGTTTTTTTGAGCATTAGAGAAGACCATGATATCATCTGCATAGCTGAGGAGTGTGATGAGAATGTTTGATATGTGATGATTTCTGGAATGATTTTTGGCAAAGTTATTGTCATTGAGAAGGCTGGAGAGGTAGCCAAAAGCTAAAATGAATAGGGTAAGAGAAAGGGGATCACCTTGCTTCAGACCCCTCAAAGCAGGAAAATTACCCCAAGTGGCCCCATTTAGAAGAATAGAATGCCCATTAGCTGCCAACCATCTCTGAATCAGAATACAGAAAGTAGAAGAGAAACCCTTAGCAGAAAGCACCTCCATTAGAAAGTCCCAATTGATAGTGTCATAGGCTTTCCTAATATCAAGCTTGTAAATGAGGTTTCCCCCTCTACAGGTTTTATCAAGATCAAGAAGGAGTTCCTGGGCCAGCAGAATGTTGTCACTAATGGATCTGTTAGTAATAAAGGCTAAATGATTAGGACTTATGATTTCATCAATTAGAGGTTTAATTCTTGAGACCAGTATTTTACTAATGATCTTTCTGATGACAAAAGTTAAGCATATTGGTTTTTAATGGTTCCAGTAATGAGCATATGGGGATTTGGGTATGAGCACAAAATTGGAGTGGCTAAAATAATTGGGGATAGTGTTGCCATTGAAGAAAGATTGGATATCCAGTGTCACTTCCCCTTTCATGATTTTCCAAGCCTTTTTATAAAATTCTGCTGTAAAGCCATCTGGCCCAACAGACTTATTGCTGTCAATGGTGCTAAGAGTCTTCCGTACTTCATCTTCAGTAGGGGGTTCAGTGAGATTCTGATTACTGATGTAGTGGACTTCCTGCAAAAAAATGGAGTGATCACAAGGGATTCTATTCATGCTAGCCTACCTGAGGAGGTCTTTAAAGAAGGAGATTGCATGATTGGATATATCTGTAGCATCTGTCATAATGGTTCTAGTAGCTGATTTAATAGTATGGATGGTGTTACATTTTCTTTTGTAATTTATATAGGCATGGAAAAATTTGGTGTTCCTGTCTCCCTGAGTGAATATGTTGATAGCTGGTTTCTGTTTGAGGAGTTGGTCTTGGTTGTCTACTGCTTGCAAAAGTTCCTCTTGTGCCTGACAAAGAAGATTTTCCTTAGTGTTGTCTTTAGTAACTTCCCCCTCAAGGAAAGCAACCTTCTCTTCAGCTACCTTAACAGCACTGAAGACATCACCAAATGATTTCGACACCCAGCTTTTGAGGCCCTTGCTTACCTTTTGGTGAAGTAAACACAAGTCAGTCCATGGGTCTGGATGCAACTCAACATTCCAAAGAGAATTCACCAAAGTGAAAAACTCAGCATGGGAAGACCAGAAGTTTAGATATTTGAAAGGAGCTTGCTGGTCAGGCTTAGAAGGAGCAGTGATAGTTAAAAGATGTAGTCTATGATCAGAACAGCAATGGGGAGGTGGGTTACATAAGTGAGAAGGATTTTTGAGAGCCAGCTATCATTATTCAGAAATCTATCAAGCCTTTCCCACAGTTTCCCTCTTCTCCAGGTGAAATCTGGACCAGCATAACCCAAATAATAGAGTCCAGCCTGGGAGATGTTGTTGCAAAAAGTGTTCATGTTAGATAAGCTAGGAGGCCTACCTCCTAATTTTTCAGCAGAAGAGGAGATACAGTTGAAGTCCCCTTCCACCAGCCAAGGGTAATTCATATTACTGCCAATGGAGTTAATACACTGCCAGAGATCTTTTCTGTCAATTTGTGAACACCGAGCATAAATGAAAAAAGCAAATCCAGACTGTCTTTCCAGCTGGAAGGATAGGTGGACAAACTGATTATGGTCTATAATCACTGACCAATTGACTTCTTTTCTACAGAGAATCCATATATTGTTAATGAGGTTGGCAAAGTAGGAGAAACCTGGGAACTTCCTGATGATCTTATCAGGGAATTTGTGGACCGTAAGTTATAAGAGGACAATGCCCCAAAATTTATACTTTCTATTTAAATGTATGACTCTTTTGAGAGAAAGGGGGTGAACCACACCCCTTATGTTCCAGCAAAGGAAGTTAAACATAGGTTGGTTTGGGGGGGGGTGGGGATGGTAACTAAAAAAGACTTGGATCAAGTTGTTCCTCTATTGATCTGAGAGGTGGCAACAACTTGAAGGTTCCCCACCTCTAAAGGGGAAAGGGCATCTAGCAGTTTTTGAATTTTAGTTAGGTTCTTTTTCTTTTTTCTCTTAACATTCTGAACTTGATAATTTCTTTGCATGAGATTCTTCATGGAAGAAAGCTCATCCCAAGAAGAGGGAGAGGGGCTTAAAGGCCCTTCAACCAAAGCGAGTGGAAGGTGGGTAGGGGGGTGAGGAGAGTTTGAGGGGGGGAGGAGGGGGTGGAACAAAAGGTTCTTAAGGGGCGAAGTTGGGGAAAATAATAGGAGTGGCGAGGAGGGGCGTAGGGGAGAAGGGGGGAGGTCTGGTGGGGGAGAAGGGGGTTCAAATTAGAGGGTGTGGCTAAGGGGGGAGGCCTAGGAAGTCTTTTGGAAGGGGGTGGACTCTGTAACATCTGTTGAGGGTATGTCCAAACATTCTACAGTGAGTGAAATAATATGGCTATTGTTTCATGATCACTTCTTGCTAATAAGCTTCATCTGCAGACCCAATCCATAACCCGTTAATGGTGGGGAGAGTAACATCTCTCTCTACTTGAACCCTTGCTGCTACTGGTCTGGATTTGTTCTTAGTTGGGGCATCAATTCTCAAAGGAGTGCCAAGGGCCTTGGCACTATTAAAAAGAGCATTCTTATTATAGAATCTGATGGGGAGCCCAGGGAATTTAAACGAAATGTGGACAACTGGGGGCTCCTTCTTTGGATCAAAATCTTGGTTCCATTTTAGTAGCATCATTTCTGAACCAACAATTAGGATGGATTGTTTTGCAAAAAGCCTTGCATAATCCTCATAAGTGGACAATTGTATTAGGAGATGCCTTCCATCCAAAGAAACCTAGCTGACAGGTGCCTATGAATTGGATGGACTCAAAGAAGTTTCTTACTGCATCCATCTTAGGATGACCCAAAGAAAACTTGCTTATGTGGGTGAATTGCACTTCAACATTCTGTTGGGTTAGTTCCTGATCAGTAAATATTACAGTACGTTCTCCATCTTTAGAACCTGTTGGATGAATGAAAGGGCAGTTGGCCCTACCTGTTACTGCATCATGCAGTATTTGAGGGAAAACCAGAGAGTCGGAAGAGAAAGCCACAGGTTTAGAGTCGCCAACCACACCAACATAAGTTGGTTTGGTCCATTGGATGTTGGTGTCCAAGTCTATGGGGGTAGCTATAGCACAACAGAAACCATAACAGATAAGTTAACACAATAAACGGGCCAATCATAAAGGCCAGCCAAGAAGCAAAAGGGTGCAAGAACCACAGTATGAAAACCCAGCCAGAGAGACTTAGCCAAACTTCCACCCAGCAGAAGGCACCGATGGAACAGTAATTAGAAAAGGAGAAGCCCGAGAAAGACCAAAAGCTCCAAGAAGAGCACTGAGGACACCACCACTACAAACTTACCTCCTACTGAGCACCACCGACCAGGGAAGAAGATAGAGCCACAACCACCGCCAGGAGTCATCCTGGGAGCCCTAGTAGAGCCCAGCTAGCCACCTTCACCATTATATATATATATATAAATATAAATATATATATATATATATATATATATATATATATTAAAAAGAAGCAACTCAGACTTCCTACATGCTGATGCTAAGATAATGTTTACAAACATGCCCTTGGGTAAGCAAACCACCCAAAGGACCAAAAATAAAAACATAACTAAAGATATTCAAGATACCTATACATTGGACTAAGCATAAAAATATAACACCAAAGGAAATGGACCACCATACAAAACAGAAAACCCAAGAGAGACTTCCAGAATCTAGTTAGAAGAGGGAAGTTGTGGTAGCAGAAGGAACACTGATTTCAGGTAATGTGTTATGCTCAATTCTGAAATGGGGGGAGCTTAAATTGTCCCCATTGATTAAGTAGGTGAGTTCCCAGGAGGGGTGATTTGAAACAAGAACAATAGGTGATTCTGCACCTTTTCTAGCCAACCAGTGAGCTGGTTTATTTGCATCCCTGTCGTTAAAGGAAAATTTGGTCTGTGAATACTTCAGGGGTTGGATAAGTTGTATCCAGTAGTTATGATGCCAGGTAGTGTGGAAACCACTATTAACACTAAGGATCAGTTCATTAGAGTCCACCTCTAACCAAATATTTGACCAGCCAGCTTTCCCGGCTAACTGAATTGCCCACAGCACAGCAATAAGCTCAGTCTCAAAGGCATCCTTGGCAGCAATAGGACCACGAAAAAATAATAGACAATTGCCTTTAGCGTTTCGAAAGATACCCCTCACACCAGCACAGCCCTTGGAGTAACTACCATCAGTATTGACTTTTATGGTGTTGCTAGGAGGTGGAAGCCATCTGACAATTCTAATGAAAGGTTGGGATTCAGTGGGTGATAAGGTCATCTTTAGAATATTTGGGAACTTCTTATGTGTAATAATTTTGTTAACGTATGGTCTGCAATTCCTCACCACATTAGTTACAACAGCTGGAGTGTTATCAAATTTAGATTGGTTTCTGGCCATCCAAATAAACCACATGACTATAAAGTGAATGGAGTTGAAATAATGGTTGTTCCTCACCTGCCAGCAATTATGGAACTGATCCCAGTGAAGAACACAACCCTTACTCAAGTAAGAGCTAAGTTTGTTCCACACATTCTGGGAAAAAGTACATCTGAAAAATAAATGAGTTAGAGTCTCCTCCTGTTGGTGGCACAAAGCACATTTGGATGGCCCTCTCAGCCCTTTTAATTTAAGTATGTCATCTGTTGGAATAATACTGTGCAGAGCTCTCGAGGATAGGAAAGACATGGAAGGGGACAAAAACTTATTCCAAATGGCCTTTCCCCAAGGTACAGAGGGCCATTAGAAAGTTTTCCTATAAATGGCTTGAGTAATACTTTGATACTTATGGTTTTCCAGCATTTTGTTGTCAGGACTCCCTCTAGTAAACTTAACAGTAGAAATTTGGATGGCTGAGTGGTCTTATAGAATAGCTCTGAGGTGAGGAAGAGACCAGTTAAAGCCATCCCAGAAGTCAGCCACCTTTAAAGTGTGATCAACCTTGGGCACTTTTGGGATTAACCAATCCTTGGGGCACCAATTGTCAAGCCAGAAGTGAATCTCCCCATTTCCCAAATTCCAGATGAAGTGGTTTTCAGCCTCTTTTCTAGCTTTTAACACTCTCACCCAAATTTTTGAGTCCCCCATTCTTCTAACAGCAAGGGAAGGATGGATGTGCCTGCATTATTTCCCTTGCAAGAATTTCACCCACAGAGAATTTTTTGCTCTGAAGTGAATCCACAATTTGTAGAAGTTAATCTTCTGTAGCTGATTAAGCCCTTTGAAACCCAAGCCACCAGCCTCAGTGGGTTTAGTAGCTTTCTGCCAGGAAGTCCAATGTAGCTGATGTCTCTGACCAGACCAAAGGAACCTATTGAAAGCTCTTTCAATTTGCAGCTGAGTGCTCTTTTTCAGTGGGGTGACTTGTAGCAAATAAGATGGAAAAGATGTGAGTATGCTCTTTAATAAGGTTATTCTGCCACCATTAGATAAGAAAGAGTTAGTCCAACAATTTAATCTAGAATTAATCTTTTCCAAAATCTCATCAAATTGAATTTGCTTAGACCTTCCTAAAATAAGAAAAACTCCCAAGTATTTGATAGGAAGTGAAGTAGAAGAGAATCTAGTAAACTCCAATATCCAGTGCTTGATGTTGGCTGGGACATGTTTAGAAAAAACCATTTGGCATTTGCCAGGGTTAAAGGACAGACCTGACTGACCTTGGATGGAATCCAGACAATGTTTTAACTTCTTTACAACAGTCTTATGAGCCTTGGAGTAGATCATTATATCATTTGCAAACATAAGGTGCGAAATAGCAATATTGGATCTATAATGATACCTGGTATATTTTTTATGAAGAGTATCTCTATCAAGCATTCTTAAGAGGTAATCCAATGAAAGGATAAAAATTGTGGGTGATAAGGGGTCTCCTTGTTTGAGCCCCCTAGAAGCTTTGAAGTGGCCCCAGGCTTGGCCATTAATCAGAATAGAGTGCTCATTTGGCTTTAACCATCTTTTGATAAGATTGCAAAACTATGAATTAAAGCCTCTAGCAGTGAGGACTTCCATAATGAAATCCCAATTAATAGTGTCATAGACCTTTTGAAGGTCCAGTTTGTAAATAACATTGCCCCCCCTTTGCACCTTATCCATGTCCTGGAGGAGTTCTTGTGCCAGTAAAATGTTATCATTGATGTATCTTACTTTGATAAAAACAGACTGATTTGGGCTGATTAGTCTATCAAGGAGAGGTTGGAGCCTACCCACAATAATTTTGCTAATAGTCTTGCTGATCACGGAAGTGAGACAGATAAGCCTATACTTGTTCCAGTTCTGAGGGTTATTATTCTTGGGTATCAAAACAAAGTTAGAGGCACTAAAATAGCTAGGAAGAGGGTGGCCCTGTAAAAAGCTTTGAATAGCATTAACCACATCCCCTTTCACAATTTCCTAGGCTTTGTGATAGAAATCTGATGTATACCCATCTGGCCCAACTGTTTTGGAGCTGTCCACAGAACTGATTGCCTTCCAGATTTCCTGCTCAGTGGGAATACCAGTCAGATCCAGACTATTGGTGTAATGAACAACATTTAGGAAGAGAGAACTATCAATAGGAGATCTGGTGTTGTGGCTGTGAGTAAGAAGCTTTCCAAAGTATTTAACTGCATCCTGGGCAATAGCAGCAAGGTCCCCCAGCATAATACCTTCTGCAAAATTTATACTGTTGATGTTATTACATTTCCTTCTAAATCTGATATAAGCTTGGTAGTATTAGGTGTTCCTATCACCAAGGTTAAAATGGCTTACTGCAGCTTTTTGTTTCAGAAAAAGGTCCTGTCTTTCAGAAACTAACAGAAGGTTAGCTTGAGCAGCTATAAGTTGATCTTCACTAGCAGTACCAGCTTGGACTTTAGCTTCCAGGTGACCAACTTCTTTCTCAGCCTCACTAACAGCTTTGAAAACATCACCAAAAGTTTGCCAACTCCATTGTCTAAGGGTTTTACTGAGCTTTAGCTGAAGAAGGTTTAATTTGATAAGAGGGGAAGAGTGATTCACATTCACTCAGCTACTGTGAACAATGCTAAGGAAATCATCCTGTGTGGACCACACATTCAAATACCTGAAGGGGGGAGGAGAGTTAGAGGGTTTTGGGGAGGTTATAGTAATCAGGAGTGGTCTATGATCAGATACAGTAAAACTCAGGTGGGTCACAAAGATGAGGAGCCAATGGGAGATCCAACTGCTGTTAACCAGAATTCTTTCCAACCTTTCCCAAGTGTTGCCTCTTTTCCAGGTATAAGAAGGTCCTCTCGAAACCAATATCAAAAAGATTTGCGTGCACTGTATGTTGTCATTGAACTTTGTCATTGATGCTAAATTAGGAGGTCTACCTCCCAGCTTTTCAGCAGAAGAGCTAATGCAGTTGAAGTCTCCTCCCACAAGCCATGGGGAAGAGATGCTAGCACCAATACTATGAATCTTATTCCTTAAATTATATCTTTCTTTAGTTCTGCACCCATGATAAACAAAAGTAGCAAAACCACTTTGACCATTGATGCTGAAGGTAGAATGAATGAATTGTTGGTTGTCAATGAGGGGGTCCAAAGTATTTCCTTCCTACAAAGGATCCATATCTTGTTATTGCAATTAGCAAAATGACTGATGCCATGGAATTTATTAATAATTTTGCTGGGGTATTTTTGCACCATAGGTTCAAGGATAGCAATACACCAAAGCTGGTGTTTTTTAGTGAGGTGAAAAATTCTTTTCAGGGATAAAGGGTTACCAATAGCCCTAATATTCCAGCAAAGAAAATTGATCATGAGGTGGGGGGGTGGGGGTGGAGGGCTGGGATTTAGATCTAGTCTTGATAGATCCTGCCAGTTCCCCCACAGTGAGAGGAGTTCCTAATTTCTGGGCTTCAAATCATGTCTTTTTCTTCTTCCTTGAAAGTTCTGCATGCCATTTCCCTTCTAAATCCATTTGCATTTCAGAAATAACATTGGTAGGTAAAGTTTCTGCCCAGGTCTCAGAGGTTGGAGATGGGGAGATGATTTTGATCTCTTCCATTTCTCTTCTGCACCAGTTGGCCTTTTCTTCAAGAGGGGATCCTAGCACCGGAGTAGACTCACATGTGGAAATGTCCAACTTCTGAGGGGAGTCAGTACTGAGACCCTTATCTGGGACTAGGTTCAAAATGTCCTTTGGGGCAACCTTCTGAGATCCAGCAGTACCAGGTGTAGGTCTCACAGCAGGCACCTTTGCTGTAATATTGTTATCCACCTGGACACCAGCATGACTAGATGCAGCTCTCTGAATAGAAACCTTAAATACAGGATTAATATCCATGTGGACATCAGCAATAGGGGCCTCCACAGCAGAAGAAGTGATTTCTTGAGGATGAGGAACTCTTTTCTTTGGGGGATGGATTCTATAGCATCTATCATTGGTGTGACCAAAAATCTTACAATAAGTGCAAAAGTAAGGTTTTTGCTGCATAATAACCTCTTGCCATTGGCCCTCCTCTTTAAATCCAATCCATATTTTCTTGATTTCAGGCAGGGAGACATCTCTTTCAACCAGAATTCTAACTAATTCAGGTTTTTCTTTGTTGATAGTAGCTGCATCACACCTGAGGGGAGTCCCAAGTGCTCTACCAATTTGAAATAAAGCATTTTGGTTGAAATATCTATATGGAAGATTGGGTAGTTTGAACCAAAGAGGAACAATGGGAGGGTCTTTGCTAGGTCAAAATCAGTAGTCTACTTGATGATTTTCATGTCCGCTCCTGCAATGCTAATCATTTATTTAGCAAATAACAAAGCATAGTTCTCTTCATTAGTGAAGTTAATTAACAAGTGCCTTCCATCCTAGAGTCCAATCTTCCAGCTCCCTTTGAAGTTGAGTGATTCAAAAAATTTCCTCACAAGCTCCATCTTAGGATGTCCCAACATGAATTTGCCAACCAGAGTTAATTTAACTTCTTCATCCAATTCCTCCAGCTCCTCAGCAGTGAAAATTACAGCTGGGCAGCCATCCCTTTCATCAATAGGTCTAATGAAGGGGCAAGAGGACCTACCAACTGCAGCATCATGAAGCCTTTGGGGGAAGATGAGTTTAGAAGGGTATGAAGTGGAAGGAGCATTTCCCACCACACCAAAGATAAGTAGCTTTGGCCCAGGCTAAGTTTGTTTCCAAGTCGATGGGGAAAGCCATAGAAAGAAAACCAAACCTCAACCAGAACCAGCAGCAAACCCAAATAAAAATTCCCGATCAAAAACTCCAAAAACAAAAGAGGGAGCCAGAGCACAAGGGGCCAAAAACCCAATGAAACAGTAGAATTTTGAAAAAGGAGCAGCCCGGGAAAGACAAATCACCAGCAAACAAACACAAAACCTCTACCACACTCCACAAAAAACCAAAATACAGAGGCACCAACAGACCCACTCACCTTTCCCACCACCAGAAGGCCAGCCGCCGGCAAGATCATGGCTGAAACCCTAGCAGATCTGTAAACCCTAGCAGATTCTTGTTGGTCTTTGGGTTAAGTTCTTTTCTTGATCTTTTTCTGGATTGAATTCAATCTGTTTTTTGAATTCATTCTTCATTTTCTACTTGGTTGGTGTTTTTCTTGAATTCGGAGAGAGAAGCTCCGAATTTTAAGCTTCGTTTGATATCTCGGGTTCTTGAAATTCGGCTCTCGAATTTCATATTTTTACTTGTCATGGCCGATTCCTCTTCTTTTGCTATTCCCGGCAAGACTTCTTTTGTGGATGTGGTTAATGCTACTGTAGATTTGACTCGATAAGTTGGTTTTTCCCCATTGTTATCATGAGACTGCTGCGGGTAGGGGTAATTGCCCTTTTATCAAACAAGTTAGCAAGAAGGGAGGTAAACCTGCCTTGATTTTCACTGAATCTGAACTTGCTTCTTTGGTGGATGTTCATCAATTTACTCTTGTGGGGAAGTTTCAATATGGACACCCTAAGATGGAGAGAATAAGGAAATGTTTTGAAGATTTGAAGTTAGCCGGCTCATGGAAAGTTGGGTTGTTTGATGGAAGACACATAATGATAAAGCTTTCTAAAGAAGATGACTATGCCAATTTGTTCTCTAAAAATTCTCGATGTTGGATGGTAAATATATGAAAATCTTGAAATGGTCTCCTGATTTTGATTCTAATCAAGAAGCTCCTATTATTCCAGTTTGGTATAGAATTCCTAATCCGAAATTACAATTTTTCAATCACCAAGTGATATATGCTATTGGTACTGCATCGTGGAAACCTCTTAAATTGGATATCTCTACTTTCAATTTGTCTAGACCTTCTTTAGCAAGGATCCTTGTTGAAAGGGACATTACTCTTCCCGATGTTCGAGGAAATTTGGCTTGGATCCCCTCATAATGGTTATCGGCAGCAATTAGTTATAGAACAAAGGCCCGCATATTGTGGTAATTGCAAGATGTTTGGTCATAATAAGGATAACCGTTATAGGATTCATCCTAATCTTAGGCCTATTGCCAAAATGAACAATTCTACCGAAGGCAAAATTATATCCGATGTAGTTCTTGCTGTACCTCGCTGAATTACATATTGATGCTCCCGCCGTTGAAATGGGTCCTAAGGCTTCTGCAGATATGAATACTCGGATTAACCGCTATCAATCCTCCCGCTCGTTGTAATGGGGGCTATGGATTCCGCCGTTGATGTTCCTACCGTTACTAGCAGCTTTTTCTCAATTCCTAATGTGGTTTCTAATTTTAACCTATCTATATCCGATTCTCGTAATTACCAATACATCCTTGTCAAGGATTCCTCGAAGAAGATGTTCTCACTGATAATGAACCTGTTACAAACATTCCTGTTTTGGAAGTGTTAGATCCTGTTGATAATTCAGGTTTACTTATGCAGAAAGCTCTTATCCAATCTGAGAATTCTTCTGACTTGGATAATGGAAGTACAGTTATGGATCCTGTTGGAAGTAATGTGAAACATTCAAATAATATACAATATAATTCAGTTTTAACTACCCCCATGCCTGTTGATTATCCTATATTTCAGAATGCTTCCCAAAATGAGTTAACAAACTCTCCTTTGATAATCTTGATTCAAGTCGTTAATGAACTCAAGGATGATTGGTTGATCCAAAAGTCTAAAAAGAAAAAGAAAACTGCCGATTTATTAGCCTTATCCGAATCCAACATTATCCCTTCTTCTTCTAGGCTTACTAGAAGTGGAAGAATTACTTCATGATTAAGTTCATATGCCGGAATATTAGGGAGTGGCCAATCCTGGCTCCCTTAATAGAATTCCGAGTTTAAACAGATTCACAAGTTCTGGTGATTGTGATTTTGGAACCCTTGGTGAAATCAAATTTTGGTAGATTCACCGAAAGTTTCCCGGTTTTTCTTTCTTATCTAATTGTTCTAATAAGATCTGGATATTATATAGAAAAGAATTATTACCGAATGTTCTTCCGGATCATCCTCGGATTTTACATTTCCATTTTCGGATTGATCATTTTCAAGGTTTTACATCATTTGTATATGCTCGCTTCTCTTCCAAATGACAGATTGGACCTTTGGGATAAAATTCAAAAGATTAGTTCTACAATGTCTCGAAGGTTGGATGGTGGGTGGAGATTTCAATTGCATTGCTCACCCTAGTGAGAAAAAAGGTGGCAGGAATCCCAATCTAAATGACATGTTAAAATTTACTCGAGACATTTATACCGCCAAGCTTATTGACATTGGTTTTGAAGGTTCTCCTTTCACTTGGAAGAGAGGTTCCTTATATGAAAGGCTTGATAGAATACTTGTTAATCAATCTTGGATTAACATGTTCCCTATCTCTAAAGTTAAACATCCGGCTAGAATGGGTTCCGATCATTCTCCATTGCTCATTTGTCGTGCTCCTTTTTCTCGTGGTTAAAGTTAACTCTTTCGTATATCTCAATGTATGGTCTCGAACACCTCGATTTCAGTAGAACTAATTGAGAGAAATTGGTGTGCTCCTCTAAATGGGTTTCCAAATCCTATTGTTAAATTGTGGCTTTTACGTAAAAGACTAGCTAAGGAACTTAAATCTTGGAACCGGACTCGTTTTTGGTAATATTCAACAAAAAGTCATTTCGCCGAGGCTATGGTTTCTGCTGTGGAGAAAGAGGTACAGAATGGGAGGGTTTCTGAACAACAATTAACTCGTTGCAATGGCCAACCTTAAAGCCGCTATTCATCAAGAGGAAGTTTTTCCGCAAATGTAAATCTGCTCGCAAAATGGTTCCACCATGGGGACGTAAACTCCAAATTTTTTCATGCTATTATCAAACACGAAGAGCTCGTTAATACCATTCTTCAAATTAAGACATTGGATAATAGATGTCCGTTAAGTACTAAGGATATTGCAGAGAATACTCGTTTCCCATTTCAAAGAATTATTTGTCGCCTGTGCCACCAAATCTAATCTTTTTTCTGCAGCTATTTTTTCTGATTCTGGGAACATCTCTCAATCTCTGGATTTAGCTGCTTCTCCTAATGACCATGAGATTTTTATTGCCATTAACTCTATGGAAAGTGATAAGATTGCTGGACCAGATGGGTTCACACCTGATTTTTATAAAAAATTCTGGTATATTATTAAATCGTATATTACCGCGTCGTGAAAAGTTTCTTCCATGGTATTCAATCGACTAAATATTTTGCTTCTTCTACTATAATTCCGATACCTAAGAATACTATGAAAGCTTCTTGGTCTGATTTTAGGCCAATTAGTTTAACTTCCACTTTTTCTAAGATCATAAGTAAGGTTATTGTGGCCGATTACAACCATTGCTCAATGATTTAATTTCGTAAAATCAAGCCGCATTCTTAAAAGGGAGAAGTATTAGTGAGAATGTACTTTTGGCTCAAGAGCTTTTAAATGACTCGGACAGAAATTGTAGAGGCTCTAACATTATTTTTAAATTAGATTTGGCCAAGGCTTTTGATACAATTAGTTGGAAATTCATTATCGAGGTATCGGAGGCAAGGGGTTTCAAAGCCGATTTCTGCAATTTGATTTTTAAATGGCTTACCAACAATTACTATAGTTGTTATGATAAATGGGGAATGCCATGGTTTTTTCTCTTCCGGTAGAGGTATTAAACAAGGTGATCCTTTGTCACCTTACATTTTCATCCTTACTTTTGATTATTTATCAAGGATGTTAAATCAAATTCAACTTATCTCATACATATACTCAATTTCAACATAGATCTTCACAACTAATCTCTCATCTTGCATATGCTGATGATGTTATTGTGTTCTCTAATGGAAGCAAGCAATCCATCAAATGTTTAATGAAAACCTTGGCTATGTTTGAAAGTGTTTCTGGTATGCTCTTCAACAAACCAAAATGTCAATTTTTGAGTGTGCTCTAAAATCAAGTATACCTAGTAAAAACCGGATCGTTGACTTTACTGGTTTTAAGGAAGCTCATTTTCCTTTGTCAGTATTTGGGGTTTCCTTTCGATTAAAGGAAGAAGGAAGTTAAGCCATTATGATGATATTGTTACCAAGATCTCTTCTCAAATTAATTGTTGGTCTAACATTTTTTTATCCAATGGAGTGCGTAATAACCCTTCTTAAGAGTATACTATCATCTTTTCCTCTTTACATTCTCCAAATGGTAAGAATGAAGAAGAGTACCTGTAAGTTAATTTCAGTCATGTTCAATAAATTTTTATGGGAAGGTAATCACAAACAACTACATTGGACAAATTGGGAAAAATTGTGTAAGCCTCGTTGATCGTGGTGGTCTTGGGTTTAAAAGCTTTCAACATCTTAGCTTTTCTTTCTATTGCAAACAGTGGCTTAGATTTAGAGCTAAAGATTCTCTTTGGTCTAAATTCATGCATAGCAAATACTGTTATAATACTCATCCTACTCAAGTGCAATACAAAGTGGGTGACTCTAGAACTTGGAAGGAATTGCTGAAAGTGAGAATGGAAGCTGAAGATCTCTTTACTTGGGAGATTGGTAATGGCCAAATTAATTTTTGGTTTGATAAGTGGTTGTATGATGATTCCTTAGCTCATCTTTTTAATTCTTCTTCAAATATTAAAACTGTTGCTGATTGTCTGGAAAGAGCATAAATGGAATACCGATATGCTTCAAACTCATCTACGACTCGAAATTATTAACAAAATTTTATCCATTCCTATTCAAACTCGATAAGCAAGGATAAATTAATTCCCAAAAATCCCTGCTAACCGGAGCTTATCTAAATTTTTTTATCAATCTTGTTTCAGCTGCAGTAAGAATGATTGGGGAAATAAATTATGGAATAAATATATCACTCCATCCATGTCCTTCTTTTGTTGGAAGTTATTCAAGAAACTACTTCCTACCGATGATATTTTGAAGCTTAAAGCTCTTAGAGGACCTTCTATTTGTCCTTTTTGTCTTATCGAGGAGGAATCTTTATTCCATATCTTTCTTAATTGCAATCGGATTCAACAAATCTGGAAGGAGATTATGTCCTTATTAGGAAAAAATGGAAACTTTTTTAAGTGGTCATCTATTGATGCTTGTTGGCGTGGATTGGAAGGATTTGTCTTATTACTACATTCCTTTGGCTATTTTCTCGGTTCATTTGGTTAGCTCGAAATGAAATCGACATCTTAATGTCATGTTTTCTGCTAAATCTATTATTTTAAATTGTTGGACCTATCTCAGTAAAGTGCAGAATTTAATTGCTCCTTCTCAGTCTCAGAAGAAAAGGAAATTTGTTTTAGTACAATGGAAGACTCCTATGCATCCTTGGTTGAAGATTAATACAGATGGCAGCTTCAAATCTTCCTCTGCTGGAATTGGAGGTCTTTGCAGGGATCTTAAAGGAAAATGTCTATGGTTCTTTGCTGCCCCTATCTTGGCTTGTTCTGCACTTGAAGCTGAAATTATTGCTATCTTTTGGGGTTTAAAGATTGCTGAAAAACTGAAGTTAAAATTTCTTCATTTTGAATTTGATTCCATGCTTTTGTTACAGATTTTGACACGTAAATCAGCAATACCTTGGTTCCTTCATATTTGGATAAAAAAGATCAAGGCTATCACTAATTCAATGCACATTATTTGGTCTCACATTTATAGAGAAGGAAATCGGCCTGCAAATTGGCTTGCATCTACTGCCTCTACTTCCTTTAATGTAATTTGTAGTTCGATATTTCTTGCTTTCCTTTATTTAGTTCTCTTGTACATGGGGACTTAATGAAGATTCCTCATGTTAGATGTACCAACTCTTCATCTTAATATAATATTATTATTGGTGCAAAAATATATATATATATATATATATATATATATATATATATATATATATATATATATTATGGGAAAGAGCACTTGTGGCTCCCTACGTGTTAATATAGAAACATTAGGTACAAAAAGGGAGGGATGGTGGATCCCTAATCTAAATAATACAAAAATAAATAATTTAACTCACCCATAGTGGTTCCACTAGCCACATTACAATTCACACCGAAAAATCTCCAAAAAAATACAAGTATAAAAGAAATATACAAGTATACTAAAATGAAAAAAAACCCTTAGTGAGAGGATGTTCAAACAAAAGAGCCAGAGTCCATCAGCCATGCATCTAGCAAAACCTCAGTAGTAGCAGAAAGCCTCAGATAGTAAAGCATGAAGATAAAGCTCCCAAGCAGATAAGAGAGGAAACTAAGACTAAAAACCTGCACTAGATAGGGACCAGCAAAAGACAAAAAAAGCCTCATAGAGAGGCACACAAGACAACATAAGATCCAGCAGACAGGAAAGAAAGCTCCCAGTCATCAAACCTGCAACCTCACCCTGCAGCTATAGCAGGTGGATCCAAAAACCAGAGCTGGCATTACAGCAAAAGGAACGTTAAAATAACCAGAAAAAGGAAACAGCCAGTTGTGACAGCTCCAGGAAACATGAAACCATGCATATCAGAACTCCATGAAACCAAATGCAACATCCAGGTAGTGCAAAACCAAGCAAAAAGGGGACTATGGAAGAAGAAGAAGAAAAACAAAAAGCCAAAAATCAAGTGAAATAATCAGGATAAAAAAACATTTGCAATCAACAACATTAAGGTCGAATGTAAGGGGCCTCCATAAAATCTCCATTTAAGTAAGCTTTCAATACGGGGGAGGTTTCCTACTAATAAGTATATGATAATTTTGTTTAGAAAGCCAGTCAGCAGGATTATTTCCTTCCCTTAGAATGAAGGAAATTTGAATATGTAAATTATTATCAACCACTAAGCCATAAAATCTTCTCATTAAGCATTGTAAAAACTATGGTGGAGTGGAGGTTTTTGTAAAACTATTAAAAAGTAGCTGATAATCCATCCCAATAATCAGAAAAGAAAAGTTACAGGTTATGAAAATCTACAGGGATAATAAAAGAGCCCAAGCCTTAGCTTCAAGAGGAGTAGAAGTCACAACATGTGAGGCAATGAACAAAGTACAAGTGACCATTGAATTTCTAAAGACGGCAAAGACTGTAAGCAACAACTATATTCCAACTCCCAGCAATGTTGGCTGTCATCCAATCAATAGGAGGGGGAAGCCATTTGACTAGTGTGGCTTTAGGAGAACAATGGCACCCCTCAAGAAAAGCCTTAAAACCTTTCTTAAAATTAGCTAAGATGAAGGAAATACTAGCAAGAGGGGAAGGGATGAATAATTAAACTTATAACAATTCCTAGTAGACCATATGTACTAAAGGAAAATTAAAGGAAAGTAATTTAACCTAGAAGGGAGGTGTGAAGCTTCCTGCCAACATGATAAAAAACCCTTCAATCAGAAATTCCTTAGCTAAGATACACCAAAGCGATAACCCAATGTGTGTCAAATCTCCTTTCCAAAGTAACAACCATAAAAAAGATGAGATATGGATTCAACATCCCTTTTACATATGTAATAGCAAGAAGCTATTTTTAACCCCTTCAATTTTAAAATATCATCCAATGGTAAAAGAGAGTGCAGAAATCTCTAGTGGAATAAGGAAATAGAGGGAGAGATGAGACTGTGCTAAATATACTTACTCGAATGCCATTTATGAAAAATATAGGTATTGGCATATAGAGCTTTAGTGATATTATGAGTGGACTGAAATTTCCAGAAATGTTTGTCCGTCATATTTACCTTTATGGGAGTTTGAGAATTCAATGGAGCAATATCACCCACAAGTTCTCTAGGCTTAATAATACTCCAGCTGCCATTGTCCCAGAGATCAGAGACCAAAAGATTAGTGACATTAGAGGAGTGAGGGAGGTTGAGAGTGTTAGAAGTGCCCCAGTGATCATGCCATAGTGAAATTTGTCCATCTCCCACTTCCTAATAATTGAAATTGGAAGCAATTTGCCGAGCTTGGAGTATTATTTTCCAAAGCCTGGAATCTTCAATTTTCCATTGAACAGTAGAAGGGTGAGAAGAATAACAATATTTAAAATGCATGAATTGGGCCCATAAGGAATTCCCAGATCTGGATTTGTACCTCAGTTTCAACATACATAAATCCATAATCTGCTGCAAAGTTTGAAAACTCAAACCTTTTGAAAATTTAGGCATACAAAGCCTTGTCCAATTAGACCATAACTTACCAGTACCACTTCTCACCCAAAGAAATTGGTTAAAAAACAACTCAATAGATCTTTGAGAGCTATTTTTAGGTCAACTACATTGTGTAAAGAGGGAAGCTGTAAAGAACACTTTTAAGGAGGGTAAGTTTACCCCCATTAGAAAGAAATATGTTGCGCCAGTCATTGATCCTGGCCTTGATTTTATGAACCACTTCATCCATCTGAATTTGTTTCTTCCTGCCTCTAAGGATGTTCACCCCAAAATACTTGATAGGCAGCATAGGTGCTTTACAACTAGTAAAATCAGAAGCCCAATTAATTATTTATTGAGAAACAAATTTGCTAAAGTAAAAAAAAAGCATTAGTTCTTATTGAAGGTTAGACTAGAGGTGCTTTGAAAATCATCTAAGGTATGCATTAGAGTTTTGATAGAAAGCTTACTATCATTAAAGAAGATAATTGCATCATCAGCATATGCTAGGTGGGTCACCAAAATTTTTTATTTATGTGAATAGTGAAGATGGGGATGCTGAATATGGCACCTATTAAGAAGTCGTGATTGGTAATCAAAAGCTAAGATAAAGATGATGGGGGACAAAGGGTCCCCATGTATAATGCCTCTGGTAGCAAAGAAAAATCCATAACTGCTCACATTAATAAGCACTGAGTAATAATTAGCAGTAAGCCATCTTTTAATAAGCATGCAAAAATCATCCTGAAAACCTCTAACAGTAAGAAAAATATGAATGAAGTCTCAGGAAATGGTGTCAAAAGCATTCCTTAGATCAAGTTTAGAAATCATATTTCCCTGTCTAAGTCTTCCACCAATTCCTATGTTAATAAAATGTTATTAGTAATATCCCTACCTTTATTAAAGGTAGACTGATGTGGGGAAATAAGCTTAGTGAGGTGGTTAAAGTGTAGAAACAATAATCTTACTGATGACTTTGGACATGGCAGTTATGAGAGAGATTGGCTTGAAATCTTCCTAGGTAAGTTTATCATTGTTCTTAGGTATAAGAAAAATTAGTGAAGTTGTGTAATACTTACCAGGGTTTTCCCTAAGAAAGAAAGACTTAACAACAGTTATGACTTCCAATTTGATAATATCCCAACAATGTGTATAAAAGGAAGAGGAAAACCCTTCAGGGCATGAAGCTCTGTTTTGGTTAATAGCTTTCAAAACAATATATATCTCCTGCTCATCAGGCACTACATCTAAAGATAATGTGTTTAAGTATGCAATGTGGTCCTGAAAAAGAGTTTAATCAACACAGGGGTTTTGTATAGAGGAGTGATAGAGAGAAGTAAAGTAATGAATAG
Organism: Papilionanthe hookeriana x Papilionanthe teres; assembly: GCA_022702705.1. Taxonomy (NCBI): domain Eukaryota; kingdom Viridiplantae; phylum Streptophyta; class Magnoliopsida; order Asparagales; family Orchidaceae; genus Papilionanthe; species Papilionanthe hookeriana x Papilionanthe teres. The sequence goes on along the minus strand of CM040425.1, from coordinate 148,690,482 downwards.
CACTATTGCCAATATCATCAAAATCAATCAAAATGTTTCTCTGTGCATTTTAAATTTTCAGAATGCAATTGATATTCCTTCTATGCTTGATGGTGGCATGCAAGTACTTAGTGTTTCGATCCCCAGCAAAAAAATAATTATGATTGGCTTCCTGTTGTTGAAGCTACTCTTCTAAATTTATAGCTTACAAAGGTGCCTGATGAGCAGTAGAAAGATTATCCATCCAAGAAGGGGTTAAAACAGGTAGTGCCTAATGCCATATATTTATTCTTATGTTTTTTATACTTAATATTTCCTTTCAATTATATCTCTTTCTTGGCAACGAAGCCAAAAACTTAATCCCACGCTCGAATATATGCGCTAACGATTTAGATATCAATTATAATTTTATAATATGGGATACTACACAAGTATACTTATCGTTTATCAAGTAATATAGGACTTTTTGATTAAGCCCCAAATATTGAACCCACAGAGAAATGTAAAAACTTTTTAAAGAAATAAGAAAATTATATTTTAACTTTTTAAATGACTTTTAAGATTATGTTTTGATTTGTAAAGTTTGAAAGTTGTTTTTGGTATTTTTGATAAAAAGCTAAGCAGGAAATGAAAATTATTAAAACTTTAAATCATGATATAAAACTCTAGAAAATGAAATATCTTTTTTATTCTTCGATAAAGTAGTAATAATTATGAAAGTATTATTGTGGAAGTATTTCAATGTATTGTGACAAATAGGAGCAAATTTATTTTTTATCCTTACTTGGTTCTATAAAGAACATTGGTTAATTTCAAAATTTTAAAATTTTGAAAATAGTAAGGCAGGGAAGATACCATCTCTCACTCTAGAGTTCCCTCGATTCCCTCCACCTGGGGGCTAACTTCTCATAACAAAATTTAAAATATCAAACTAAATTTGGCGGCTTTAGCCTATCACTCTAAAGTTCTCTAATTTTACTCCCCATTAAAAACATATCTCTTAAAATATTTGCATTCAATTATATGGACTACAATTCTCACCCATAAAATTGCATGTGATTTTTACCAATTGTTGTTTGAGACAATAGCGCATTGGATCTTACATAATCTCGCAACAAATTTTAACATCTTAACTGGCCAAACTAAGAAGTAAATTAAGTTCATGGAATTAAATCTTCACAATTTATTCCAACTTTAAACACTTATACATTCCACAACAATGCTACATAATTTAATTACTTCTTCATTTAAGAAAGAAAAAGATAAAGAAAACTACGCAGAACTCATGGAGAAAACACAAGCACACATTGATTTGAAAATAGAAATCATAATGAAAACACAACAAGTTTTAATTAAAAACTAATTATAAAAATAGAAGAAAACACTTATCTAAAAATCCTCTCCACAAGACTCTAGAAGTTCCTTTGAAACTTGACTTCCCAAAGGACAACACTACAGAGATTGGCGCCCAACTTCGTTGACTCCAACTCTGACTTTAGACTTCAATTAAAACTAGATAAATGGATGAAAGAAAATTTATGGAAAGAAGGTTTCACACCAAACCTTTCTCCTTTGAAACTAAACTAACTAACTCTAAAGAACTCTAAAAACTATAAACAATAAATAACAAAGTAAAACTAGAAGAGGACTCTTTGAAACTAAAAGAGGACTCCTTGAAACTAAAAGAGGACTCTTTGTATAATTTTCCAAATGGTGCCTTTTTCTCTCTTCAAATCTTGTCTAGATTCAATGTATCCACCAAAAGATGCATCCCTTCATTCAAATTTGCTGCCCAAGGGAAGTTAAGGAAGTTACCACCAAAAGTTGCTTCAAACACCATAGAAATTTGAGCCAAAAATGAAGAAATTTTGATTTTTAATTGTAACGCCTAAGCGTCGACCAGGCGGCGCTTAGCCGCTGACCTGATATAAATATATGTGTACTAAAATCTTCTTCCCTGACAATGGTGCCAAAAACTTGACCCGAGGTCCTCTGAAGATCAACGTACTGATTAATGCTTTCAAAAATATATGTTATAAATAATAATAGCGACTAGTATATAAAAATATAATTTCATGGAAAATACTTTACACACTTGGGGTACTACGCAAGTATACGTATCATTTCAAGTAATATAGGGCTTTGAAACAAAGACCCCAGTATCGATCCCACGAGGAGAGAGTTATAGATTTATAATATTTTATTTTAAAGTATTTCTTTTATAATCTTTAATTTATAAGATGCAATAATAAAGCACGAATAAAATAATTGATGTAAATAGCAATAAGAAAGCAACATTCTCCCTTTCAAATAATCCAAGATTTTCTAAGACAATGATAATATTCGTGGAGAATATAAATTTATCGTATTGTGCCAAATAGAAGCATTCATATTCTTTACCCTTTGATCCAGGTGCAAAGAACATTGGCTAGCCTATAGATCAGGTCCGAATGTATTGTTAGTAGAATGGGTTAATCTAGGCTCACACTACTAGATGTCCAAGGGTGGCTATGGTCAGCCCTACTAGTGACCCTTGCCTTTTCTATAAACCAAATCATAAGAATTTAGTATGTCACTCTAAAAACTTATCAATTCTACGCCCATTATATAATATCTTCCTATTTATTTGCACTTCACCTTGAATAACCCGCACAAGGCCTTCGACTACCTAAGGATTCATGTGATATCTACAAGTTAAGAATTCATCTCCTTCTAGGTCTCAAAACTCTTCAAAAGGTTTTAATAATTTAAATGACCAATTTAAATAGTAAATTAAGAACTGGTATTAATATCATCACAATGTTATGAAAATGTATGATTTTTAATTCTCCGACGAATTTTGTATTATCCTATTTATCTTTTCATAATTGAGTGGAGAAAGTAAAGTAACTACTCAGAAAACATTGAAATTAAATAACAAAACATAATAAATAAACATTGAATCAAATTAAAAATACTTATCTTAGATGTTTCTTCTACTGAACTTCTGATTCCTACTGACTCCACAGCGTAATGAACTACAGATGCACCAACTCTTTCGAACTCTGAATACAAACTCTAAAATAAACTCACTAATTTATGAAGGAAAGTAAAAAGGTGGCCCTAATATGATCTCTCTAATTCTCTCTCTATATAGGACTCTAGATAGGGAAGGGTAGATTGGGCATTTTTCTCTGAAGGAATACCCTGCAATTTATAGGCTTAAGGTTGCCTCAAGGAACCTCTTCAAAATGTGTCCATATTCAATTAATCTTCTAGAAGGTGTGTCTGGCGCCTAAGCACAGGAACTTGGCGCCTAGTCGTCGGACACCGCTTCCAGTTCTTCGTACCTCTTCAGTTTGGATTGCATCTCTTCGCGATTAAAACTGTTTTGAAGTGTCCAAATACATTGGATCACATGTCCTATAAAAGAGGAACAACTGTCAGTCTTCTAAAAGGTTCAATAACCACTCACACCATCAAAATAACTGCCCAAAAGTCATCAAAAACTTAACAGTTTTCTGTATCGAGCTGGCGCTTAGGCGCTGGACTCTAGCGCCTAGGCGTCAGGCCAATAATTTCAAAAATTTTGCATTTTGGCTCTATTTTTGCTCCTTTTTGCTCCTTTTTTATCATTTTTCTTATTTTTCTCCTTCTTCAACATTTTTGTATCACCTACATCCAAAAACATTTGTTTCTCCATATTTGATCCAATTTTGCTCCTTTAATCATAATCACTCATTTTCATCATACCTGCAAGAAAAACACAAAATACCATTCATTAAAGTGCAATATCATCAAAAATATGTAAAAAGAAGTGCATAAAAAAACTATATATTTTATGTGTATCAGTGCCTTAAGGTGATCAACTAATTTTTGAGCTTCCTCAATCTTAGTATGCACATTACCAAAAACATTATAATTCCATACCTTCAAGTGAGCACTGATCTTCTTGTGCAGCTGCCAGAGGTTGTACCAAGGAGAACAAAAAAATTGTAAAGTCCAAGCCTGTTGAACAAGGCTAAGAAAAGACTCATGAGAAGTCCATACAATAAGGAATTTAAAAGGAGATATAACAAGTTTACTGTGAAATTCCGGTGAAAGTAATATAGGTGAATGGTTAGAAGAGGCATCATTGAGGTGTTGAACATGAACAATAGGAAAGCTGTTAAGGAAACAACCATTAACAAGGTAACAATCAGACCTTTGAAAAAGTAAACCTCTACGCCAAGTGAAAAGAGTGCCAGAATAGCCCAAATCAAACAAACCAGCTGTACCAATTGCATCACAAAACTTATTGATTACGTATAAGTCACACCTGGCACTGTGTTTTTTCTTAAAAGAGCTTTTAATCATATTGAAGTCTCCTCCAATGAACAAGTTTTCTATGATAGCACCACCCATAAGAGTAGTTTTATTCCACAAAGAGAGTTTATCTTGGAGAAGATAACTTGCATAAAAAAATGTGGCAAAGCTAAGAAAGACATCCATCTTGAAATGTGTTTAAAGAAACTGGTCATCATTCTCAATAATAGATAAAGTAATGTTTGCTTTCCAAAAAACACAAATTTTGTTGTTGCCATTGGAGTAGAAATTATACTTTTTGAAGTGATTTAAAATTCTCTCCTTATTAACATGCATATTGGGTTCCAAAATAGCCAAAATGGAAACTCTATTGACCCTACAAATATGTTTTAACATATTAAGTGAGGAAGGGTCAGCCACTCCCCTAATGTTCCAAATTAGGATGTCAAACATGATGGCATGAGTTGGTCCTTCAAGCAGAAGTAGAAGGATTAACCTCATTTTCATCATCAAAAATGTGCACACCTTCTTGAATTATATTATTAACATTTAACTAGGCTAACTCCCTTTTTATTTTTCTTCCTAGAGTGCTTCTGAATTTGTCACTCAATTTCAATTGAAGTATGGGCAGAGTGAAGTAATTTTGATGTGGGTAAGGAAATGGTGGTAGGGGGAAAGCCAGAAAACTCATCAGCATTTTCCAAATGTAGTGTAGTATTAGTAGGACGTTGGGTAACAGGGTTGGTTGGGATAATAGAAGATTTGGCACCAGGATCCATATGAGGAAGATTATATAAACCACCATCAACTCCAGATGATAATGGGGGTGTGTGGGAAACTAGTGTTAGATTCAGGGGGTGCTCAGTATGAAAGATGGGTTTAAGGGGCAATGACATAAGAGGATCCCATATTCCTCTATCAACTGCAGTTGGTAAAGTGTGTGTGTGGGATGCTTGTAAGAGGCGGTGCTCGGAAGGAATGATGGGTTCACGGGCTATTGACAAATTAGTGAAGTTTTGGAGTGGTGGTTCAGAGGGAGAGAGTGATGAAGGAGTGGAAGAGGGGTTTAATGGGATGGAAGGATCAATTGGCACAATTGTAGGTTGGGCAGGGGTATATCTGGTCTCATCAGTAACAGAGTGGATAGTGGGTTTTAGGTGTGTGTGAAGCCGATGGCAAACAGAAGAAGAATGGCCAAACATAGAATAGTGAGTGCAATAGGGGGGATGTAGATCAACAATAGATTTTTGTCAATAACTGCGATGTGAGGAACCATTCCAAATCTCATCTGGATAAGTTTTTATTTTATCACATTCTATTGAAAAACATGCTTCAAAAGGCTTGTTTCCATCAAGTGTAGGTGTGTCTATACGAAGAGTTTTACTAAAAACCTGAGCAAGATTATAAAGAATCTCATAATTTAAAAGGTGCCATTTTAATTCGAGTAGTCTAACCCATACAGGGATTATAGGGGTTCGAACTTAGGATCGAAGTTAACAGTCCATTTTAGGAGTTTCAAAAATCTATTGTCAATTTTGATAACTCTCTTATAAAAAACAAACGTATAGTCTGTTTCATTACTCAAATGCATTAAAATATGTCTTCCATTTAGCAAACCAATCTTCCAACTACCAGATATTTTTAGAGAATCAAAATATTGCCTAATGAGTTCCAGCTTAGGATGTTCATACTAAAACTTCCCAACCAAAGCAAAACAACAAGCAGAAGCTATGATGTTAGTTTCGACATCAGACGAAAAAAGTGCAAATTTGTCATTTTTCTTTCCTAACATCCTTAGGAAAGTGTATTCACCACTACCCGAAGCCACGACATCTTAGAAAGCTTAAGGGAAAAAACAAGGATGTCGGGTAGAGCTAGTAAGAGAATCACCAGAAACTGCAGTGGCATAACTATGAGCCATTAGAAGATGGAGGGGGGGGGAAAGAAACATACAGAGCCAGAAGGAGTCACCAGGTCTAAGAGAAGCAATGAATCACCCCAAAATCGCCAGAGCAAAACCTTAGAGCCACCTCCATTGATCCCCTACATATATATATATATTGCAAAAAACTTGCCTAATAGGCAAGTGATATATTAATTTCCATAATCAATATAACTATCTTCTTACAAAAAGGAAGGCCTAATCTATCCCCATGCATCAAAAAAGCCAGGGGAGGAGGAGGTGTAGTATCTACCAAAATTTCACCATTACAACATCCCTGAGAGGCAAGCCAATGTGCAGGAGCATTCCCCTCCCTAGGTATATAAGAAAATATTACATTTGTACTTTCAACCAAACCTTTCACTCTATTCAGCCATCTCTGAATGTACCATGGAGCAGTTTCAGTATCATGCAGGAAGCTTATGCATATGGAAGAGTCAGATTCCACAATCAGTAGCCTCACATCACAGATCCTGGCAATTTTAAGGGCCCAATAGATGGCAATCATTTCAGCTTCAAGAGCATCACAAGCATCAATGGGAGAGTAGAAGAATAATAGACATTGCCCCACCCCATTTCGAAAATACCACCAATCCCGACTCGCCGATTTTTAAAGCTTCCATCTGTGTTTACTTTGATCCAATTGGAATGGGGAGGGGACCAATCAACCACCAGAGAGGATGAGGAAGAAATCCCAGAACCTACCTGACAAATATCTCTGAATTTGTGGTATTTAGTGAGTTTTTGAAAGTATGTTAAACAATGAGCAGCAACAAGGGAAGCAGGGACAGAACACCCCTCAAACCTAACTTTATTTCTGCCCATCCAGATAAATCAGGCCACAACACAAGGAACCACCAGGAGATTCACCTTATGCCAATCCCACCAGCACATCAAAAGATCTAACCAACTTAAATTCAAAGTATCCACCTGAATTCTGCTAATGATATGAGTCCAGACCTCTTGAGAGAAAGAGCACCTGAAGAATAAATGATCCCCAGATTCTTCCTCATGCATACATAAATGACAGCAGGAAGGCCCTCTAATTCCCTTTAATTTAAGGATGTCATCAGTGGGCAACAGCAAATGCCTAGCTCTCCAGCAAAAGAAAGACATGGAAGGTGACAGCAGCTTGTTCCACAGCTCAGGTCCCCACCTAATGTGATCCCAAGAATAGAATTTTTGAAAAATAAAGGACCCCAGCTTTTGTAGGTGTTATCAAGCCAGAAATTAACTTGGCCCTCTCCCAACTCCCAAATAAAGGTTTATTCAGCCTTATCTTTGACCTTCATCAATGCTTTCCATAGTCTAGAATCTCCCAGTTTGGGCACCACCAGAGAAGGATGATCCTTTCTGCAGTACTTACCATGCATGTATTGTGACCAAATGGTGTCATTAGCTCTGAATCTAATCCACAGTTTACATAAATTGATGAAGCTAAGCTGTTCAAAGCTTTTAAACCCCAACCCCCCAGCCTGTAGGGGTCTACATAGCTGTTTCCAGGATAACCAATGTATCTGCCTATGTTGACCTGCCCACAGAAATTTATTAAACATTCTTCCAATGCTAGTTTGTGTGCTCTTTTTCATGATAACCATCTGTAGAGCATAAGATGGGAGGGCAGTTAAAATGCTCTTCAATAATGTTAGCCTCCCCCCATTTGATAGAAAGGAATTAGACCACCCAGAAGTTTAAGCTTTGATTTTTTCAGTAATTTCTTGAAATTGAGTTTGTTTAGATCTTCCCTTAATCAAATGAACACCCAGGTAACAGATAGGCAAACTAGCAGACTGAAAACCTGTATAATCTGCAATCTAGGTTCTCATCATAAGGCTAACATTAGAGCTGGGGTAGAATGACATTTATGAAGATTAATCTCCAAACCAGGAACCTCCTTGAAGTGTGCTAATGTTTTAATTACAGTTTTAATAGCAGCCTTAGAAGCTTTAGAAAAGATAATAATCTCATCTGCATAAGATAAATGGCTGACAATAATATTGGACCTGTGATGATAGGCTAGGTTGGGTGTTTGAGTAACAACCAAATCCAAAATTCTAGATAAGTAATAAAATGCAAGGATAAAAATGGTAGGGGAGAGAGGGTCTCCTTGCCTGATACCTCTAGATGCACTGAAGAATCCATGTCTTCTACCATTCACCATAACAGAATGAGCATTATTACTTAGCCACCTATGGATGAGCTGAACAAAACTAGGCTGAAAACCCCTAGCACATAGGGTTTGAGTGATGAACTCCCAACTGATGGTATCATATGCTTTCCTTATATCAAGTTTGAAGATAACATTGTTGCCTCTACATTTCTTATCTAAATCCAACACCATCTCTTGGGCCAGCAAGATATTGTCTGAAATTGATTTGCCTTTCACAAATGCAGCCTGACTGGAGCTAATGAGAATATTCAAATGTGGCTGCAATCTTGTCATAATGATTTTACTGATAATTTTGGACATAACAGATGTAAGGCTAATAGGTCTGTAGTCACCCCAAGCTTTTCTCAACTTATTTTTGGGGATTAACACAATAGTAGAGGCAGAAAAATACTTTGGAATATCAATACCCTAGAAGAAATCCTGAACAGCTTGAATTACCTCCTTCCCAACTACTGTCCATCCAGCTTTATAAAAATTGGAAGAGAAGCCATCAGGTCCTGCAGCTTTAGCACCATCAATGGAGTCTAATGCATTTTTGATTTCATCTTCCTCAGGGCTGTCAACTAAATTAAGATTTTGTACATAAATAAACTGGTCCTGTAGCAAATTATCATAAATGGAGGTAGAACATCTAATGGGTTGAGTCAAGATTTGAGCAAAGTGATTAACTGCATCCAATGCAATATCCTCAGCATTTTGGAGCAAAGTTCCAGCCTCAACAGTGATGGAAAGAATCATGTTACACTTTCTCCTATACTTTATGAATGCATGGTAGTAGTTAGTGTTTCTATCCCCTTCTATAAATTTGGCAGCAGCTGCTTTCTGTTTATAAAAGTCTTCCTGATACTTGACCTAAACTAGCAACTGATCATGAGCACTGTAAAGAGCAGCTTCACTACCCTCCCCCTCAAGAAAACTAGCTTCAGCAGCAGCCACATCCTCTTCAGCCTTCTTAATATTTTCCTGGAGATTCCCAAATATTGTCCAATTCCATCTCCTAAAATGCTTAGCATTGATTTTATGTAATTCCCAAAGATTACCCCAAGAGGAGCCTCCCATGGGAGAGACCCAAACCTTCTCAAGTTTAGCCAGGAAATCTGGGTTCTTAGTCCACATATTTTGAAATCTGAACATACCTCCTGTAATATTATCAGTGTTATTAATAGAGATGAGTAATGGTCTGTGATCAGAACCTGCCATGGGTAGATGAGTAACAATAGTATAGGGAAATTGTTGAAGCCAAGAAGTATTTCCCAGCATTATTTCTAGTCTCTCCCAGGTGCTACCCCTTCTCCAGGTGTAAGATGGACCACAAAAGCCTAGATCAAAAATAGCAGCATCAGCAAGAAATTGATTAAACCTATTCATGGAAGCCAAGCTAGGAGAAGCACCACCTTTCTTCTCAGCAGTAGAAGAAATGCAATTAAAATCCCCTCCAACAAGCCAAAATGACTTAATGTTGGGTGCAATGTTAACCAAGGTAGACCAATGGTTCTGCTGGTGAACAGGAGCTGAGCTAGCATAAATAAATGTGACAAAACCAAAATGGTCTCCAATAGAAACCTGAATGTGCATAAATTGTTGATGAACCACCAAAATGGAACATTGTAGCTCCTTTCTAGCAAATACCCATATCTTATTACTCTAATTAATCCAACAGTGGAAATTAAGAAACTTTTTAATAATTCTGTGAGTATTTTTATGAACCATGGGTTCAAGTAGAGCAAAACACCATAGCTTGTAATATTTAACCATGTATTTAATTCTACTGAGAGAGGAATGATGAGCAACTTCTCTTATATTCCAACACATAAAATTAATCATAATAAAAGATTTTTCCCTTTTCCCCTAGTCCTAGGAGCAGAAGAGGGGCTGTCAGGAGGATCACTTGAGGGCTGGGATTCCAGCAAACTTTGTATCTCTGATTTGCTTTTCTTTCTTTTACTATTTTTCTGGATTTGCCATCCAGACTTCATTTCATCATTCACCACTTGAATCTTCCCCCCAGATAAATCCATCCTATTTTCCACTGCACTGATTTCTCCAGGGAGAGGAGCAATGTCTATATTATTAATAACTTGGGTAGTGACAACACCCTCAACAGCACCTTCCTGCACTTCCTGCTCCTTCACAGTTTGCACTTCCTCCATCTCCCCCATTCTGTCAGGATGGTCAAGATTAACAACTTCCCTTGTTACAGTTTCAGCAATCAGGTTTTCCTGCTCAACTCTGGTGGCTGGGGCCAGGTTAACCTTCTGCTGACCAACATTTTTCTTTCTGCTAGGAGGATGGAGCCTATAGCAATTTTCCATCTCATGTCTAAACATTCTACAATGCTTGCAGTAAAAAGGTTTAAATTCAACTTCCACCTCCTGCCAGAAACCTTCTTCTAGTATGTCCTCATCTGTTCTCACCCACACTTTATGTATATCTGGGAGTGTAATGTCCCTTTCCACCAAGACTCTTGCTGAAGCTGGTCTTGCCAAATCAAAGGTGTGTGTATCTGTTTTTAATGGGGTTCCCAGGGCTTGACTTAGGTTAAAAAGAGCATTATGATCATAAAGTTGTATAGGTAGATTAGGGAATTTATACCACATGGGAATAATAGGTGGCTCCTTTAGTGGATCAAATTCAGGAGTCCATTTTAATAGCTTCATGTAAGTACCAGCAATTAGGATAGATTGTTTGCCAAAAACCTTGGCATAGTCTTCCTCATTAGAAAGTCTAATGAGCAAGTGCCTTCCATCCAGTAACCCAAGCTTCCAGCTGCCAGCAAGATTTAACTCCTCAAAGCATTTCCTTACATATTCCATTTTTAGGTGTCCCATCTGAAACTTCCCAATCAAGCAGTACTTAATGGCATCATTCAGACACCTCATATCATTTTTGGAGAACAAAACAGCAGGCAAGCCATCCTTGTTACCAACAGGATTAATAAAAGGAGCATTGCCCCTACCAGCAGCAGTGTCATGCAGTGCTTGGGGAAAAACTAGATGATCAAAGGTCTTGTGTGCAGAGTTCCCCATCCCTACAACCCCTGCATAAGAGGCTATAGCCCACATAGCATTAGTTGCTGCATCAATGGGATATGGCCGAGCAGTGCTAGCCATAAACTCAGAACCTCGGGACCAGCCCCCAGAAACAAAGACAAGAGGAGAGTCCAGAGGAAACAAAACCAGAAGAATCCAACAGAAGAAATCCACAGCAGAAGAGAATCAAACCACCACACCAAACCAACCCAATGTAACAGTAAAATTTGAAAACTTCCAGCCCGAGAAGAAACAAACCCAGCCAAACAGCCAAAGAACCCAAGGGGAAGCCAAACCAAGATGCAGAACCAGGAGAAGTACCTACCAGCTCCATCCAAAACTCCAGCCGCCAAGTGCAAACTCTAAAAGAGCACCTCCCTCTAAATCGGCCGCCATTTTATATATATATATATATATATATATATATTTAGAGAAAAGGAGCCAACATAGGCTCCCTGCATGTTGATTAGTAAATAAAAAGGGGTTACAAAAGTTGAAGTAGAGGGGGTCCCCACCAAACGAGTAACAAAATACATTTTGAAGCCCTATGGGGATCCCCAATCACAAAACAGAATCGGCTTAAAATAAAAACAACTCTATTAGATACAAGGAAATCTATAAATTACCGAAACTAACCCTCACGATAAGGAGATCATGAGAACCTTCGACCACGGATAGTGTGCCCAAGTGGGATAGCAAAGAAACATGAGACCTCATGGAGCAAATATAGCCAACAAAAAAGAACCCAATGAGCAACGAGCCCCAACAACCAAAACCATCACGAGTCAATGCCGATATAACAAAGAGTGGCCATTGTCAATCCTTAAGTGGGGAACGAGATAAGAGATCACCGGCCTCCGAGCATTCCGAGATGAGCGGGGGAATAGTTGAGAGGGTCACTCTAGTGGAAAGGGATCCAGCTCTTGCATGCCGGTCAGCTCGGCTTATTTCCCTCTCTGAAAATAAAAGTGAAGGTGGCCTTTAGTTGACTAGTGAGGGAAAGAATTTTTTGGATCCAAAGTGAGTGGGTCCAAGTGGTTAAAGTTCCAGTATCAATCAAATTAATCATCTCCTGAGAATCCCCCTCAATGATTAGATTCCTCCGATTGAAGATCAAAGCTAATTTCGAGCCCAGTAGGCGGCTATAAGTTTGGTTTCAAGAGCATCGGCAGCGGTAATGGGGGCATGGAAGTTCAGCGAGCGAGGCCCCTTGTGGTTCTCGAAGAGACCACCCACACCTGCAGCATCGGTGGTGTAGCAGCCATCGGTGTTTGCTTTAACATAGTTGCTTGGGTGGAGGAGACCGAGTGACGAGTGAGAATTTTAGGGAGCTGGTTGTTCAAGGGTTGGCTAGCTTTAAAAATATTTGGAAACTTCTTGTGGCTAATAAGTTTATGGAGATAAGATATGCGGTTTCGGCAACAAGTATTAGCACCGGTGGCGGGTCCCTCAAAGATAGCCTTGTTTCTTGCCATCCAAATGAACCATGCAATGAGTAGGGGTAAAGCTCCGGTTCCCTGCCGATGCCATTCGATCCAACGAGTGAGAAGATGATGCCGATGCAAATGGAGGGTATTCAATTTAAATTGAGGGATTAGCTGAGTCCAGACCTCCTTAGAAAACTTGCATTCAAAGAAAAGATGATTGATAGTTTCTTCCTCCATATGACACAAACTACAGCAAGAAGGGCCCCTAAGTCCCTTTAACTTAAGGATGTTGTCAGTGGGGAGAAGATTTTTGAAAAGTCTCCAGCTGAAGAGGTTCATAGAGGGGGAGAGGTACTTGTTCCAGATCAGATCACTCCAAGGAATAGCTTCCCACTGATAGAGTTGAGTGTAAATAGCCTTTGAGAAGCTTTGGTTGTGAAGGGCCTTCCTAACAGGAGAATCCAGATTGGATCTGTTGAAAGGAATAGTGGCAACTTTCTGGGCAGAAGGAGCTTCCGGGATGTTGTGGAGAAATGGCAAGGACCAGCTGTCCCCATTCCAGCGAATCGACAACTTTCGGATTAAGGTTGGTGGGTGGAGTGAGAGGTTGTAGCCAATCCGGAGGGCACCAATGATCAAGCCAAAAGCGAGATTTCCACGACCCGGGTTCCAAAGGTACTGCTTGTTCGACCGGGGTTCTCGTTCTTTATAAGAGCTCTCCAAAGTTTGGAGTCACCGGTCTTGGAGGGGACCCGGGAAGGGTGAGTGTGTCCGCAATACTTTCCAAGAAGGTAGTGTGCCCACAAAGAGTCTTGAGTTCTGAATTTGATCCACGACCGGCAAAGATTAACAGTGATAATCTGCCGGATCCCTTTGAAGCCCGGACCACTCGCCCGGGTGGGTTTGGCCATCCTTTGCCAAGAAGCCCGAGTGAGTTTGATTTCCGTTCCCTGCCCGCAGAAAATGGTTAAATGCTCTTTCAAACTCGGTTCCGAGTACTCTTTTTCATAGTGGTCACCTGCATAACATAGGAGGGTAGAGTGGTTAGGATGCTCTTAAGCAATGTCAATCTTCCACCATTTGAAAGATAGATGTGGGTCCGATTAGAAAGGTAAGTGCTGATCTTATGCTCGGATTTCATCAAAGTGGGTCCGTTTGACTCTTCCTATATTAAGTTGTACTCCCAAATGCTTGATAGGTAGCCGTGTGCTAGAAAAAGCAATGTAGGTGAGAATCCAATTTTTTATTTCAGGTGAGATCTTCTGGGGAAAAAGAATCTGACATTTAGAAGGGTTGAAAATGAGTCCTGATTGCTGTTGAAAATGTTGGATGCACTTGAAGGTGTGTTTAACAGCTCCCTTGGAGGCATTAGAAAAAATTATCACATCATCAGCATATATGAGGTGGGAAACCATTATGTTAGATTTATGGTGATATCTGGTATGTTTGTGAGTGGTTTGGAGATTATTCAGCATATGGGAAAAGTAATCCATAGCTAGAATAAATAGGGTTGGGGATAGGGGGTCCCCTTGTTTAAGCCCCCTGGTTGTAGTGAAAGTGTTCCAGCTAGTGCCATTTATGAGGATAGAGTGGGAATTGTTTCTAAGCCATCTTTGAACCATGCAACAGAAAACTTCAGAAAAGCCCCTAGCTGAGAGAACCTCATTGATGAACTCCCGACTGATGGAATCATAGGCTTTTCTAATGTCCAATTTATAAATTAGATTTCCCCCCCTACATTTTTTATTGAGATCATAGAGCATCTCCTGGGCCAATAACACATTATCTGAAATTGTCCTCCCCTTCACAAAAGCAGATTGGTTCATACAAATGATTTTACTGAGATGGGGTTGGAGCCTTGCCACTATAATCTTGCTAATGACCTTGTTTATAACCGATGTGAGGCTTATGGGTCCGAAGTGGTCCCGGTTGGACTGCAGAGTGTGTTCTTAGGGATCGGGACAATAGTGGATGAGCTGAAAAATTGTGGGGGGTCCCTTCCCAAGAAGAAACTAGCAATGGCTGCAATAATATCAGGGCTGATGACAGGCCAGGCTTTCTTGTAGAAGTCAGCAGTGAACCCATCTGGTCCAGCTGATTTAGAGTTATCAATGGAGTTAACAGCCTGCCAAACCTCATGCTCATTGGGGGGGTGTGTAAGTGAAAGAGAGTTGGTGTAATGGTAGCTTCCCTGGAAACATAAAGGGTTTAGGAGTTCTCTAATCCTGGAAGGAAAGGAAAGGAGCTTTTGAAAGTAGCTGGTAGCACTTCTGCCAATAGCTTGATTGTTCCTGAGCCAAGTGCCATTCTCATCCTGGATACTGTGAATGGTGTTGCAATGTCTTCTGTATTTGATAAAGGAATGGTAGAATTTTGTGTTTCTGTCCCCCTCAGTGAATATATGCATAGAAGACTTCTGTCTGAGAAACTGTTCCTGAATTTCAATGGAGTTAGAGAGATTTACCTGGGCCGCAGTCAGTAGGTGGTCAGGAACAACTCCCATCTGAACCTTCTGCTCCAAGTCAAGTACTTCCTTCTCAGCTTCAGCAACAAGCAGTGTGAACATTTCCAAATTCTCTCCAACTCCACTTCTTAAGCTCTTTACTGATTTTCTGATGGAGGTGTTCTAGCCTAAGCCAGGGATCATTATTGGGAGCACCATTCCAGAGAGACTGGATGAGGGGTAAGAACTGGGGTGTGAAGACAAGAAATTTAGGAATGCGAAAGGAGAGATGGTGTGATTTGGGGGAGGGGCGAAATAGTTAAAAGGAGAGGTCCGTGGTCGAACGGACAAGGGGAAGGTGAGTGACAACGGTGTGGAGAAATTGAGAGTGCCAAAGTTCATTGGATAAGAATCTATCCGAGCCTCTCCCAAGTGTGGCTCCTTCTCCAGGTGTAAGGAGGGCCTTTGAAGCCCAAATCAAAAAGTCCGGCATTGTGGATATTGTCCCCGAATTGGTTCATTTTGCTTAGGATTGGAGTTCCGCCTCCCAACTTCTCGACAGACTAATAATACAATTGAAATCCCCCCAACAATCCATGGGAGGGTAATGGAGTGATTGATTTGGTGCGGCTGATCCTACGTACTAATTCTGTCATGCTTGCCGCATCCAGCATAGATAAAGGTAGCTAGGACATTTTTACCAGCAAAATTTAAAGAGAGGTGAACAAGCCGAGGGTTATCAATGAGAATGGTCCAACCCAGCTCTCTCCTACACAGAACCCAAATTTTGTTATTGATGTTTGTGTGAAGAGAAAAGCCAGGTAGTTTTTTGAGGATTTTGTTTGAGTGAAGCTGAGTCATTAGTTCTAATAAAGCTATACACCAAGGGGTGTGTTTTTTATTGAGGTAAGTGAGTCTTTTAAGAGAGTGTGGACTAGCCACACCTCTAATGTTCCAGCATAGTAGGTTGATCATTGGGGGTTAAAGGTGGGGGAGCTGGATTTGTGAGATCTTGACCTTGTTCTACTTCTTCCGAGTGGAGGGGAGTCCTCTCTCGCACCAGGGGCTGAGGGGATAGTCAATTTCTCCGGTTCGGACTTATTTTTCTTCTTCTTATTTTTTGAGTAAATTACCCATTCTTCTTCCATGGAATCCACTCGCATCGGCAACGGCACACGGCGAGTGGGGGGTAGGGAGGGGGGCTAGGTGTGAATGGAGGAGGTGGGAGATTTTAGGAGGGTGGGGGATGGGTTTGTGGGAGGGGTCAAGGCTGGAAAGGGGGCTAGTTCATGATTCACCTCAGAAGGCTGAGCTGGGGGGATGGTGGGCGCTTCTGGCCTACTTTTGCTCAGAACGGAGGATTTTCTAGGAGGAGGATGGAGCCTGAAACACCTTTCAGCTGTGTGGCCAAACATTTTACAGTGGGAGCAATAATATGGCTTTTGTTGCATGATTACCTCCTGCCAATGCCCATCAGCTTTAGATCCCACCCATATTCTCTTAACATCATGGAGGGATATATCAACTTCTATTTGAATCCTGGCAAATTCAGGTTTTGCTTTGTGGAGTGTAGCTGCATCCAGTCTGAGTGGGGTGCCAATTGCCCTTCCAATATGGAAAAGGGCAGTCTGATTAAAATACCTATATGGCAAATTGGGTAGCTTGAACCAAATGGGGATGATAGGGGGTTCTTTGTTGGGATCAAAATCAGGGGTCCATTTTAAGATTTTCATATCCATACCAAGAATGGTGACCTCGTCGCTTAGCAAATATCTTAAGCATAATCTTCATCCGAGGTGAGATTAATAAGTAGATGTCTCCCATCTATTAATCCAAGCCTCCATTCTCCTGTTAGATTGAGTGATTCAAAAAGCTTCTTACCATTTCCATCTTTGGGTGTCCCAAAGTAAATTTCCCAATTAGAGTTAGCCTCACTTCCTCATTTAGCATTTCTAGTTCATCATCAGAGAAGTATGCAGCTGGGCATCCCTCCTTTTCTTCAATAGGCTTGATGAAAGGGCAATGACCCTTTCCTGCTGCAGCATCATGCAGTTTTTGGGGGAACACTAGTTCAGATGAATCCTTGAAAGTAGGGCCTTTTCCCACCACCCCAGCATAGGTGGCCTTGGCCCAATCTAAATTGGTATGGAGATCAATTGGGCAAGCCATAAATGCAGATAATGCACCTACAGCCCCCAGTCAGCAGAACTAAAAACTAAAATCAGAGTGAGCAGCAAGTACTGTAAGAGCCTGGAACCCCTTCTGTAACACAGCAAGTCCCAGAAAAACACCCACTTCAGCCGGGCAACACAACTAATCCCAAGCAATGAAACAGATGAAAATTTGAATGGACACCACCCGGAAAGGTAGCAGCTCTCGGAGAAAAGGCGAAACCTTCTCAGCCTTGCCAAAGCCTTGCACACTGTAGACACCACTTACCTGAGAGACCACCAGAGCCACCAAGGACGGCGCCGCCGCCAGCACCATCTCAAAACCCTAGCAGAGCTCCAGAAACACCAACAGTAGCCATTTCTTAATATATATATATATATATATATATATATATATATATATATATTATTTTAAAGAAGCAGCTCAAGCTTCCTACATGTTGAAACAAAAAAGCTGATTACAGGAAAGCCATTGGGTAGGAAATCCCCCAAAATGACAAAAGAAAACCATAACTGGAGGCTTATAGAATACAACAACAACAAAGCCTTAATCCCACTAAGTGGGGTCGGCTACATGAATCCTTTTTCTCCATTGTGTCCGATTTAGTGTCAAATTTTCGTTCAATTCTAATAAATTAAGATCATTTTTTATGCAATAAGCCCAAGTTTTCCTAGGTCTCGCCTCTCGCCTTTCTTAACATAAGTTGTATTTAAAACATCTACTCTCCTAATCGGATCATCGGGTGGTCGACGTTTAATGTGACCAAACCATCTAAGGCGACTCTCTCTAATTTTATCCGTCACTCGGTGCAACTCCAACCCTTTTACGGATATATTCATTTCGCATTTTGTCTCTAAGAGTAAAGCCACTCATCCACCTAATCATTCTCATCTCGGCAACACTTAACTTAACATTATGCTTCTCTTTTAAAGGCCAACATTCGGCACCATAGAGCATCGAAGGTCTCACCACCATCTTGTAAAATTTTCCTTTCAGTCTAAGTGGTACTTTCTTATCACACAATAGGCCAGACACATTCCTCCACTTCAACCAACCAACCTGAATTCTACTATTCACATCCC
The DNA here is from genome assembly GCA_022702705.1 of Papilionanthe hookeriana x Papilionanthe teres. NCBI lineage: Eukaryota > Viridiplantae > Streptophyta > Magnoliopsida > Asparagales > Orchidaceae > Papilionanthe > Papilionanthe hookeriana x Papilionanthe teres. Next base: position 148,671,954 of record CM040425.1, on the reverse strand, counting down.
CATCTATATCACCATCGCTTTGAACTTTTGCTAAATGTAAGCATAGAGGTAAGTGACAGGAAACAAAAATAGTGAAACTGCTCATAAGACAATGGCAGCAGCAGCAGCAGGAGATGTACTGACTTCCAGGGAGGAGTTGTGCTCAATTCTAAAATGAGGGGAGCAGAGGTTGTCCCCATTGATTATAAAATTGAGGTCCCAGGAGGGGGTATTGGAAACCAGAACATTGGGTGAAACTGCACCTTTTCTGGCCAGCTAGTGATCTGGTTTGTTAGCCTCCCTGTAGTTGAAGGAAATTTTGATCTGTGGTTGCATCATTGTTTGGATGAGTTGGATCCAGTAGTTATGGTGTCAGATGGTATGAGAGCCACTAGTAAGACTTGAGATTAGATCATTAGAATCCACCTCTAAACAAATATCGGTCCGAATGACTTTCTCGGCCAATCGTAAACCCCACAGCACAGCAATGAGCTCTGCCTCAAAGGCATCTTGTGCTGCCACAGGGCCATGGAAAAATAGCAGACATTGTCCTTTAGTGTTCCTAAAAATACCCCCACACCAGAACAATTCTTGAAGAAGCTACCATCAGTGTTGATTTTGTACCATATATATATATATATATATATATATATATATATATATATATATATATATATATATTAAAAAAAAGGAGCAACACGAGAGGGCTCCCTACATGTTACTAATAAAAGGAGAGTACAAAATCATTGATGGAAATGCTCCCAACTAACAAAAAACCTAATGGAGACCATTCCCTAAAGACCTCAAAACAAGAAAACTAAAAGATTGGGTGAGTGAATATATATGTATACATATGTAAATATGTATAAATATAAAGTAAGTTTAAAAAGTGGTTTGGTGCAAAAACCCCACAAGACCCAAGAAATTCCATCGAACACGAGGGGTGTCTCCAATCTGATATGTGGGAGCTGAAGCTTATCTCCATTAATTAAAATTTTGAGATCAAAAGGGGGGTTGAGGCAACAAAAACCCGCTGGGATCCGGCCCCCTAACTCGCTAACCAATGAGCCACTTTGTTACCCTCCCTAGGAATTGAAGAAGAGGTAAAATGGGTGGGTTTAGCCCGATTAATTTGTTTTCTCCAATAGTCTTGCATCCAGGTTGTAGACCGGTTTTGCTGAAGAATGTTAAGTAGAACAGATGGAATCCACTTCTAGCCAAATATTCGACCGATTAGCAATTTTGGCAATATGCATAGCATACTCCACAAGAATAAATTCAGATCTCCAGTGCATCTCTAGCTTTCACAGTGCATAAAAGAAAAGTAGGCAAGTTACTATAAGAGTTTCGAAAATTCCTCTCACTCCCGCATTATCCTTAGAGAAACCGCCATCGGTATTAATTTTGATGGTCAGGTTAGAAGGGGAAGCCATCTAACCAGACTTAACTTTTTTACCAACAGTAGGTAGGAGCTCAGTGTGCAACAGTTTGGTGAAACCCTTGTGTTTAATGATTTTGTGTATATATGTTTTACAGTTATTGGCTACTTTGTCCACAGTAGCAGCTATCCCATCAAATTTGGCACTCGTTTCCGGCCATCCACGTAAACCACATCACAATGCAATGTAGAGTATTAACCTTCGATTTTCCTTATTCATCCAAAGTGTATGAAGATCTTCCCAAGCAATAAGTTTGGTTCTTCCAGCCATTGGTTAGTTGCGACCATACGGTTCGGAAAAGGAGCAGGTTAAAATATAGATGAGGGATGGATTCATCATGTTGATGGCAGAGAACACATTTAGAGGGCCCCCTAAGACCTTTCGGCTTAAGAATATCATCGGCTGGGATGATGCCATGGAAGGTTCTCCAGGCACGTAAAGGACATGGAAGGGGACAAAAATTTATTCCAAATGGAGTTTCCCCGTGGGAACGGAAGGCCGATTGAAAAGACTCCTGTAAATATTTTTAGTTATATTTTGATTGTGGTGATTACTCCAACAAACTTTATCTGGACTATTTTGATCAAAATTGATGGTAGAAATCTGCCTTGTTGAATGATCCTGTAAAATGGCTTTGATCTGTCGAAGAGACCAATTGCTCCCATCCCAAAACTCACAAACCTTTGTAGTTGAATCAGTAAGATTATCTTTAGCAACTAACCAATCCTTGGGACACCAGTTATCCAACCAAAAATTCACTTCACCCCTCCCTAGCCTCCCGGATAAAAAGATTTTCAGCAGAACTTCTCACCTTAAGTAGATTGACCCGCATTCTAGAGTCACCTAATTTCCCGACCACTTGAGTGGGATGGGAGAACCTGCAGTATTTACCCATCATAAATTTAGCCCACAGTGAGTTTTGGGCTCGAAGTTAATCCATAATTTGCACATATTAACCTGCTCGAATTCGAGGAAAGCTTTTGAATCCAAGGCCACCAGCAGCCATCTGGTTTTGTGACCTTTTGCCAAGAAGTCCAATGCTTTTGGGTTCTCTCGACCAGCCCATAAAAATCTATTAAAAGCCCTTTCCAACTGTAATTGGGTGCTTTTCTTCAAAGCAATCATTTGAAGAAGATAAGAGGGGAAGGTTGTGAGGATACTTTTAAGGAGTGTGATTCTACCACCATTTGATAAGAAAGAATTAGTCCAGTAGCTCAATTGAGAGCTGACTTTGGTGAGAATCTCCTCAAATTGAATTTGTTTGGTTCTGCCCAAAGTGAGAAGGACACCCGGATATTTAAAAGGAGGGGTACCGCATTTAAATCCGAGTGTACTCCGAATCCATTGCTTGATCCGAATAGGTGTCGGCTTGGAGAATACCAATTGACACTTCTCGGGATTGAAAAGCATTCCGGATTGTTGTTGGAAGGAGTCTAAACGGTGTTTTAACTTTTTCACGAGCAGCTTTGTGTGCACCTGGAGAAAACCATGATGTCATCTCGCATAAAGGAGGTGAGAAATAACAATGTTCGACTTATGATGGTACCTGACATAGCTTTTATTCAGAATGGTCCGATTAGCCATCCTTGAGAAATAATCAGCAGACTAATATGAAGATGAGAGGAGAAAGTGGATCTCCTCGCTTTAATCCTCCGGTGGCATGGAATTTGCCTCCGGCGGTCCCATTCAATAAGATAGAGTGTTCATTTGAATGAAGCCACCCGGAGATGAGATTGCGGAACCGTTGCTGGAAACCTCTAGCAATCAAAACATCTTCAATAAACTCCCGACTAATGGTATCATAGGCTTTTTGTATATCCAACTTGTATATGAGATTACCTCCCCTATGAACTTTATCCAAATCAAGCAAAAGTTCCCGGGCAAGTAGCACATTATCGGAGATCGACTCGCCCTTCACAAAAGCTGATTGATTCATGCATATTAACCTATCAAGATGAGGTTGAAGTCTCCCCACAATTATTTTGCTGATAACCTTACTGATTACAGATGCCAAAGAGATGGGTCTAAAATGATCCCAGTTATGCATAAGATTATTTTTGGGAATCAACACAATGTTTGAAGCACAAAAATAACGGGAAGATCATTTCCAAGGAAGAAACTTTGGATAAGCTGCCACCACATCACCACCAACCAAATTCCACTCCTTCGATAGAAATGCTGTGTAACCATCCGGTCCTGCAGCTTTAGAACTATCAATTGATTTTATAGCATTCCGCATTTCTTGCTCGGTTGGGATGGTAGTTAACTCAAGTACATTGGTGTACTGCAAGTTGTCTCGGAAAAGAGATCTATCAATAGGCAATCCGGTTCCGGGAGGAGGATTAAGTAGCCCGTCAAAATGTGTAATAGCATCCAAACCAATCTCGAGTGTCCTCCATGAGTTTCCTGCCATCGACCTGTGTGGATAGAGTGAATAAGTATTACATTTCCTTCTATATTTTATACAGGCATGGTAAAACCGAGTGTTCCTATCCCCATGAATAAAATGGTTCAAAGCGAGCTTTTTGTTTTAGATATTGTCTCCAGCTTATCGATAGCTAACGATAAATTATTTTGTGCGGTGAAGTAATGTTCATCCGTAGCAAGTGCCGACTTGGATTTTAGACTCAATTTGATTGAGCTCTTTCTCAGCCACTTGGACTGCTTCATGGAGGTTTCCTATAAAGTTCCAATTCCATTTCCTAAGAGTTTTACTGAGAGTTATCTGTAGTCTGCTTAATCTGATGAGAGGGTCTGGGTGATCAATACAGTGCCAGTTTTCCTGGACAATCTTGTGGAACTCAACATAGGAGGACCAAACGTTCGGATATCCGAAAGGAGGGGAGTATTAGAGCAGAGTGGGGGAGGTAATAGATATAAGGAGGGGTCTATGATCGGAACCAGCAAGACTCGGGTGAGTAACATAGGTAAGAAGCCAATTAGAGAGCCAAAGGTTGTTAACCAACATCCTATCAAGCCTCTCCCGGATAATCCCTCTCTTCCATGTAAAAGCGAGTCCTCTAAATCCAAGGTCATAAAGATTGGTCGCATGAATATTATCATTGAAAATGGTCATATCGGAGAGCTTGGGAGGTCTACCCCCAATTTTTTCATTTGAAGACCCCACACTCGTTAAAATCACCCCCAACAATCCGGGGTGAGTGTACTTGGACACCGATGTCCCGTAGCCGACTCCACAGGATAACTTTATCTTCCTTTTTACATCCAAGCATAAACAAAGGTTATTAAACCATCCCCGCCATTAATCCGAAAGGAAGAATGTATAAATTGCTTGTTGTCAATAAGGATAGACCAGCTCACCTCTTTTCTACAAAAAATCCAAATTTTATTATTGCGAGTTGGCATAGTGGTTGTAGCCTTGTAGCTTGCCGATGATTTTCCGAGGATATTTATTAACCAAAGGTTCCGGGATGGTAATGCACCATAATTTATATTTTTTGTTTAAATGTAGCAGTCTTTTAAAAGATAGGGGATTAGCAATACCCCTAATATTCCAACAGAGGAAATTTATCATTAAATGGGATGGGGATTAAAAGAGGATTGAGATCTAGATCTAGATCTCCCCCTGGTAACAGAAATTCCAGAAATTCCAGCTAACTCCCCCACAGAAAGAGGAGTTCCAAGTTTTTGTACTTCACTGAGATTATTCTTCTTCTTTTTCCTGGAGGTTTGGGTGTGCCATTTGCCTTCCATCTCTTCCTGCATAACACTGATTCCAGCATTGGAGGGAAACTGGGTATCCACTTGTCGTTCAATAGATTGAGTTGGTGTGATTATTCCGACTTCCTCTTCCTCCCTTCTGTAACTATGTGGGGATCTTCCCCCAAGAGCGTACTCGAAATATCATCGAAACATTTCGATAACTCCGGAGTGAACTAGAGGGGTGCAATTATCCACATTGATCGTGGGTTCAATCATCTCCCCAACGAAGGGGGATTTGATAAATTGGTGTTCTCCCCACCTCAGCTCGGAGGGGTAAAGCAAGTTTGAGAGACCGAGTTCACAAAGTCTCTCCTTTCTCCCGAGCCCCGTTGCACTAAAACGATATCAACGGATTGCTTGTGTTGAGTTTCCTTTGTTATGGATCTTCTAGATGGGGGATGAATTCCGTAGCATTTTTCAATTGTATGTCCAAACATTTTGCAATGAGAGCAATAATAAGATTTTTGCTGCATTATAACTTCTTGCCATTGTCCTTCCTTAGCCGATCCAATCCAAATTTTTTTTACCTCGAGCGGTGAAATATCCCTCTCAATCCGGATCCTAGCCATTTCGGGTTTAGCTTTATTAATTGTAGCAGCATCCAGTCTTAAAGGAGTTCCAATAGACCTCCCAATTTGGAAAAGAGCATCCTGATTAAAAAATCTGTATGGAAGATTGGGTAGTTTAAACCAGATTGGCACAATTGGAGGTTGCTAGGATCAAAATCTGCTGTCCATTTGATTATTTTCATCTCCACTCCAGCAATAGTCACCAAATGTTTAGCAAATAACATAGCATAATCCTCTTCAACGAGTGAAGTTGATAAGAAGGTGTCTTCCATCCAGCGAGTCCTAGCTTCCAATTCCTTGAAAATTTAGTGATTCAAAGTATTTCCTCACTAGCTCCATCTTGGGATGTCCCAAACTAAATTTCCCAATCAAAGTGAGTTTCACTTCATCATCAAGCACGACCAATTCCCGATCGGTGAAAATCACGAGCGGGATGGCCATCCTTTTCTTCCGGAGGTCCGATAAATGGGCAAGAAATTCTTCCAACTGCCGCATCATGCAATCTCCGTGGGAAAAATAATCTGGAAGGATCTGTGATGGAAGGGGCAGATCCTACAACACCAGCATAGGTGGCTTTTGCCCACTCAATGTTGGTGGTAAGATCAATGGGGTGAGCCATCAGACCACCCAACACCACCAACAGGCCACCAATGGAACGAGTGTACCCAAACAGATGGGAAAAGGAAGAAATGCACACAGACCAAGAGCAAGGAGCCAGTAATCAACCAAAAGTGAGCACAACCCTGAGTGGGTACACCCACAGACCAAAGAGCAAGAAAAACCACCCCAAAAAGAGCACAATGGAACAGTAAAAATTTGAAAAACAAAGAACCCGGGAACAACAAAAAGCTGCCAGAAGAGCAACCAAGGAGCCCGAGAACACTTCACCTCCAGACCAGCACACACCAAGCTTACCTGCACCACCACCCTCCAAGCTGCCGCCGGCAGGGTCATGCTAGAAACCCTAGTAGAGCACACTTTGCCTCCAACATTCTTTTTTATATATTACCATATATATATATATATATATATATATATATATTTCCAAAAAAAGAAAAAAAGTCAGCCCAGAAGAAAACACCCAAAAAGAAAATAACCAAGTAAAAAAAAACAAAAAATGCTCCTACGAGTAACTATAAACAGCTTTTAGCAGGTGTAGGGAGAGTAACTAATGCTGGGACATCACTCCAAAATTCTGAAATGAGGAGCTTAGAAAGAGTCAGCCTGGATGAGATGATGAAGCTGGGGAGGTAGAGTAGAAGAGTCCATTATCTCTTGGGAAGATAAAGCTTTTTTAGCAATCCAATTAGCAGGTCTGTTACCTTCTCTGAAAATAAAGTTAAATTGAGCAGTAAGCTGGGAAAGAAAAGATCTGATTTTGTAAACCCAAGTGGAATGGTGCCAAGGAGGGAGAAGGTCATTCTGAAAGTACTGTAATAAGGTAGAAGAGTCTCCCTCCACAATGATTGAAGACCACTGAAAGAGTGTAGCAATGTGAAGAGCCCAAAAGACGAGCGACCAATTCGGCTTCCAATGGATCGACTGCGATGAGTGGGAGCACTGGAAGAAGAGCAAACCTTTCCCAGTATGGTCTCCGAAAATGCCTCCAATGCCGAAAAGCCGATTATTGAAAGCACCATCAGTATTGACTTTAATAAAAGGAGGGCTAGGAGCTTTCCAAGAGATCTTAATGACTTTGTGAAGCATAGGTCTATTGGCAGACAAGGAAGAATGTAGGATGTTAGGAAAATTTTTAACATAAATCAATTTTGAGATAAAAGTGAGGCGGTGGGTAACAACCCTGGCAGCTTTATGAAGCACCCCATCATATTTAACCCCATTTCTGTGCATCCAAATGAACCAAGCCACTATACAAGGGATCTCCCCAGGTTTAGCTTTCTGCCAGGAATTCCAGGAAGCATTAAAATCTTGCCATTCTAACAGAAGCTGATTAATTTTCAATTTGCTGATCAGACCTGACCAAACCTCTTGGGAGAAGGGGCATTTAAAGAAGAGATGATTCAGAGTTTCTGAATTAACAGCACAGAGAAGGCATTTAGAAGGGCCTCTCAAACCTTTGAGTTTTAGAATATCATCAGTTGGGAGGAGCCCATGGAAGATTCTACAAATGAGGAAGGACATGGAGGGGGTAAGATATTTGTTCCATATGTTATTGCCCCAAGTGACTCGATTCCAAGAGTTGATAGTAGAATAAATATGCTTGGTAATGCTCGCTATTTTTACAATTAATCCATCTGAGTTTATCAGGTTGATACCTATCAAAGGGGATTTGAGCCACCTGATCCACAACAAAATCAGCCAGTAAAAGTTTCAGTTTAGGAATGGACCAATTCAAGTTGTCCCAATAGCAGGAAATAGGGAAGTGGTCTTTGTTAATATTAGGTAGGGGAACCAATAGTTCCCTTTGACACCAATTGTCTTACCAAAACGAGGATGTCACCCTTGCCCAACTCCCGGTAAATAAGAGATTCGAGCAGTTTCTTTGTTAATGAGCATATGTTTCCAGATTCTAGAAATACCTGTTTTGATTTGAGAGGATAAGGGATGAGTGTTTCTACAATATTTCCCTTTCATGTATTGAGCCCAAAGAGAATTCTGCTCCATGAAATGAATCCATAGCTTACAGAAATTAACTTGATGTAGATGTTTCAAGCCTTTAAAACCTAAACCACTAGCAACTTTAGGCAAGGCTACTCTTTGCCAGCTAGCCCAATGAAATTGTTTTCTTTGACCAGACCAAAGAAATCTGTTAAAGATTCTTTCGATCCGAATCTCGGAACTTTTCTTTAAGCAAGCCATCTGTAAGATATAAGAAGGGAAAGAGGTTAATATGCTATTCAGAATTGTAATTCTGCCACCAGATGAGAGGAAGGAATTGGACCAATTTGAGAGTTGAGTATTCGGCTTGGCAATGATCTCCTCAAAATGAGTTTGTTTAGATCTGCCTTTGATAAGAAGAACCCCCAAGTACTTTTTGGGAAGGCTAGTTTTGACAAAGCCAGTGAATTCAGTGGTCCAATGGATAATGTTAGGATGGATGTTGTTGGGGAATAACAATTCACACTTATTTTTGTTGAAATGAAGGCCAGAAATCTGTTGAAACTTGTTGAGGCAGTACATCACCTTATTGACAGTAGCTTTAGAAGCTCTGGAAAATATCATTAAGTCATCAGCATATAAAAGGTGAGAGATGTTAATATCCGACCTATGGTGGAATTGAGCATAAGGGTGGTTAGAGACTTGAGTATCCAGGCAGCCTTGAGAGATAGTCCATAACAATGATGAAAATGGTGGGAGAGAGTGGATCACCTTGTTTAAGCCCTCTAGTAGCTCTGAAATCACCCCAGCATTTGCCATTAATTAGGATAGAGTGGTTATTATTCTGAAGCCATCTCTTTATGAGTAAACAGAAGGCATTAGAAAAACCTCTAGCATGAAGCACCTGAAGAATAAAGTTCCAATCAATAGTATCATAAGCCTTTTTGATGTCAAGTTTGTAAATCAAATTACCACCCCTACAAGGTCTGTCCAAATCCAACAAAAGTTCTTGAGCAAGGAGGGCATTATCGGCAATGGATCTGCCTTTAACAAAAGCTGATTGGTTGGGGCTGATAATTTGAGCAAGATGAGGTTGCAATCTGCCTACCAAGATTTTACTGATCACCTTACTGATAATAGTGGTTAGGCTAATTGGTCTATATTGGTTCCAGCACTTGGGGGCATTGGTCTTAAGCACAAGAACAATAGTAGATGCATGGAAGTATTGGGGAATGTCCCTTCCAGAAAAGAAGCTTTGGATAGCAGTGGTAACCTCAGCTTTGCAAGTGTTCCAGGTTTTTCAATAAAAGTCAGCACTGTACCCTTCTGGTCCTGCTGTTTTAGAGCTGTCAATAGAGTTAATTGCCACCCAAATTTCCTCAAGTGAGGGAATATCAGCTAATTGGAGAGACTGAGTGTAATTATATTCTTTATTAAACAGGCTAACATGAATAGGAGATCTGCTGCCAGGCTTAAAAGTAAGAAGTTCCTGGTAATACTTGACAGCATCATTGGCAATAGCAATTTCCTCATGCAGTAGAAGACCTTGATCATTTAAGATGGAATGAATAGCATTACATTTCCTTCTGAATTTTATCCATGCATGAAAGAATTTAGTGTTCCTATCTCCATCTTTGAATTTAGTAGTAGCAGCTTTTTGTCTAAGGAATTGGGTCCCGCCAGATCAATAAGAGTAAGTAGATGTTCTTGAGCGAGTGACCATCCGGCGGTATTTAGTATCATCGGTAAGGGCGAGCAACTTCCAAAGAAGAGAGATCCTTCTCTGTCCGTACAATGTTTTGAGTGATGTCACCAATAGTCTCCCAACTCCAGGTGAGAGAGGACAAGAACCAATTTCGGTTGAAGATTCTGAAGTCTGATAAAAGGATTGGAGTGGGGACAACCAGTCCACTGCTTAGAGATAATAGATAGAAATTGAGGGTGGGAAGACCATAAATTCAGGAATCTGAAATGGGGAGAGCTGGTTAGATTGGGGGGAGTAGAAATGGAAATAAGTAATGGTCTGTGATCAGACCCAGCAAAATTAAGATGTGAAATGGTAGTATGGAGAAAAGTATGGTGCCAAGAGTTATTAGCCAGGAATCTATCTAATCTCTCCCAAATTTTACCCCTCCTCCAAGTAAAAGGGTTCCCTTGAAACCTCAAATCAAAAAGATTTTCTCTCTGGATGTTATCATTAAACTCAGTAAGTTGGTTGAGATTAGGAGGCCTGCCACCAGATTTTTCTATAGTAGAAGAAATGTTGTTGAAATCTCCACCCACAATCCAGCTAAGAGTCTCCCTTGAGCTGAGTAGATGGATTTCTTGCCGAGTTCTCTTCTTGCAGCTTTAGTGCGAACTTCGCATATACAAAAGTTGTAGCAAAAGTAATACCATTAATCGTACAATGTAAATGAATCAATTGAGGATGGTCCACAATAACTTTGCAATGAAGTTCTTGCTCGCTGAGAACCCAGATTTTATTTGAGGCGTTAGTAAAAATGGAACAGCCAGCAAACCTGGAAAACAGTTTGGATTTGTGTTTGTGTACCAATGGTTCAAGAAGCACAATTCCCCAAAGTTGGTGTTTCTTAAAGAGATGCAATAGCCTTTTAAGAGATGAGGGGTGGGCCACACCCCTAATATTCCAACATAAAAAGTTAAACATCTAGAGGTTTAGGCTGGGGTGGGGAGTGAGCCGGGGCAGATCTGGATCTAGATCTAGTTCTGCCACTTCTATTATCAGGGGGGTAGTGACACTTTCCCCACCTTGGGTCAGTTTCTGAAGTTCAGACAACACCTTTTTCTTCTTTTTTGCCTTTTGTTCCTGCCAGGCAGCTTGAATATTGTTCTGGGATGTAGATATAATATCTATGGAGGGTATAATGTCCTGTTCAATGATATCTAGACTGTGTGAGTCTTTTGGAGCTTTAATTGGGAGTTCAGGGGGTAATGTAGAGGTGTCTTCTTGAGCAAGATTTATCTGATCCTCTGGGATATTCTCTGGGTTCACTTCTCTGTGCAATCTGGAGTCATCAACCAGAGAGTCTAGAGCAATAGGTTCTTCTAATGAGTTCCCTTTAACAGTATCTTTAGTCTGTTGCACTAAAGGTTGGGGTCTGACTAGCTTTTTGAAAGGGAGTTTTAATCACGTAACGATTCTCCATTAAATGACCAAACATTCTACGAGTGTTTGCAAAACACTCGGTTTAGTTTCCATTTGGACTTCTTGCCGAAACCCTCACCACTCGTCCGAGGTGGTAATCCACAATTTATCTAACTCGGGGAGAGAGACATCTCTCTCAATCAAGCACTCTAGCTCCATGAATGTTCCCCAAATCAGAAGTGGAGGGGTCAACTTTTAGGGGAGTCCCTAATGCTCTACTAATCTGAAATAGAGCATTAGTGTGAAACAGTTCAATAGGTAGATTAGGAAATTTAAACCACATAGGTTTAAGTGGAGGTTCTTTTGCTGGATCAAAACCAGGGTACCATTTGATGAGTTTCATCTGGGTGTTAGCTATTTGCAAAATCTGCATTCCAATTAATCTTGCATAGTCTTCTTCCCTTGATAATCTGATAAGGAGATGTCTTCCATCCATCACTCCAAGTTTCCATTGACCCACAAAGGGGATCTGCTCAAAACAATTCCTGACTGCTTCCATCTTAGGGTGGCCATATTGGAATTGACCCACAATGGAGAACTTAATTGCTTCAGCAAGAGATTCCATTTCCTTAGTAGTGAAAATAATGGGTGGTCTGCCCTCCTTAGAGCCAAGAGGTCTAATGAAAGGGCAATCAGATTTCCCAGCTGCTGCATCATGTAAATTTTGGGGGAAGAGTAATTTTTCTGCAACTTTAGTAGTAGGCAGGCCTTTACTTAGTGCAGATGCATAAGAGGTGGAGATATTAATCCCAGCCATGATAGCAGAATGTCAGAGCTAAAGTAACATCAGAGAACACAAAAAAGGAAGAAGACACTGGGAGGAAATGACAGCAAGCAGCTGAACCCAACCAATGGAACAGTAAAAATTCAAAAACTTTGCCTGGGAAAGATCAAAACCCCTTGAAAGAGCCTTACCAGCCACCTACCACCACCAGAGAAGGCAAACTTGAAAACCAAACAGCACCCCCAGCCTTGGAGAATCAGCCAAAGTGCCCAGTCGCCACCCAGGGAAGCCATCACTAGCCAAACCCTAGCAGAGCAAAGGAGCCAGCCGCCATTTTTCTATATATATATATATATATATATATATATATATATATTTATTTATTTTATTTTATTTATTTTTTTTTATTTTTTATTTTTTATTTTTTAAAGAGAAGGAGCTACAAGAGACTCCCTACATGTTGAAATTTGAAAATGAAGAATTACAAAACATTGCCCAGTCACAAACTCTACACCAAACAAAACAAAAGCTAAGTGATTGGAAATAAGAACTAGCCCCAAAGTAACATAACCAAGAATAAATGTAGGGGGTAACATAGAAAGACTCAGGGAGCAAAATTAAGGTGCTGCAGATGGAAAGTGAAACCGCCAGCCAGAGACAATGGGACAAATAATCAGTTGCCCACAATTCCGAAATAAGGTGCCTTTAAGCAATCGAATCCATCGGAAAATTCAGTCGAGGGGTAGGGGCAGTAGACACCATCACTCGATGAGTAGACTCCGCATTTACGGCTAGCCATTGAGCGAGTATGTTCCCTTCTTTATAGATATGGCTATACTTGATGTTGGATTGATGTGCAAAAGCTTTGATTTTATTAATCCAGTACACATGCTGCCATTTTAATTGATATTCATTAGGAGAAAACCGAGCAAGTCGTTGATTTTGCTTTAAGACATTGATTACAACAGCGGAATTATTTTCCACAATGATGAATTTCCAGTTGAAAGCCATAGCAAGTTCAAGAGCCTTTCAAATTGCAGCCAGATTAGATTCCAAAGCATCTTCAACAATAACAGGAGATTGAAAGTATACAAGGCATCTTCCCTCATGATTCCTGAACAAACCACCACTGCCAGCCCCCTCAGCCGAGGAGGAACCATTAGTGTTGGCCTTGATGTAAGGGGTGGGTGGGTACTTCCAGCAGAAAGTTTGAATGTGATATCTTGTAATGTGTTTTTTATGTGAGACCTTCAAAATGGCTGGGAAATTCTTTAGCCGGATCGGCTTTGTAAGAAAGGATACACAATTTCCCACCACAGTAGCTACTGTGCTTTTACAATTGTCAAATTTGATGGAATTTCTATGCACCCAAATAAACCAAGTAATCATGAGAGGAATGGTACCCAATTTGGACTTCTGCCAAGAGGTCTAGCAGCTGCAGAGATCCAACCAGTCCAGAAGAATGGTGTTTATGTTAATCTCTCTAATGATCCCCTTCAACACCTCTTGGGAAAAATTGCAATGGAAGAACATGTGTTGAACAGACTCCTCCTCAACCCCACACAGATAGCATTTTGAAGGTCCTCTAATCCCCTTTATCTTTAGAATGTCATCAGTTGGAATAAGCTTGTGAAACACTCTCCAGGTGAAAATAGACATTGAAGGGGTGAGGTATTTGTTCCAGATATTTCTGCCCCAATGAACTTTAGGCCACTCATGGATCTTTAAATACATTTGTTTAGTAATGCTGTGAGTAGTACCATTACTCCAAATAATTTTATCATGGTTGTTTCTATCAAATGGGATGGTGGCAATCTGGTTAGCACGACTCAGCAGTTGACAAATTTCGAAGTTCTCGTAAAGACCACTTCTCATTTTCCCAAGCAATTTGAAACAGTGAAACGAGTTTTATCAATGTTTGGGATGGCTTCCTTCATATGGGGAGGGCACCAATTGTCTTCCCGTAAACTTACTTGGCCATTACCCGGCTCCCGGCTATAAAGAGATACAGTAATTTCCCTATTCTTCAGCATATGTTTCCAGACTCTAGAAGCACCCAACTTTATAATAACCTTAGAAGGATGGCAGCCTTTACAATATTTTCCAATCAAGAACTTAGCCCAAAGAGAGTTCTGCTTCCTGAACTGAATCCAGAGTTTGCAATAGTTAACTTTCTGCAGCTATTGGATGCCTTTAAAACCTAAACCCCCAGCCTCAAATGGTTTAGCCAGCTTATTCTAAGCCAACCAGTGGATCTCCTTTTTGTTTCCAGTCCATAAGAACCTATTAAATAGACCTTCCAGTTGGTACCTGGTGCTTCTTTTCATTGTAGTCATTTGGAGAACATAATTAGGAAAAGTGGTGAGAATGCTGTGAAGGAGAGTGAATCTACCTCCGGTAGATAAATAAGAGTTTATCCCAGTTTTCCAATTGAGCCTTCACCTTCCCAATAATATCATCAAACTGAGTCTGCCTGACCCTCCCTTTAATGAGTTGCACTCCAAGATATTTCATAGGAAGGGAAGCTTTAGAGAAACCTGTGTGATGCAAAATCCAGTGAGTTACATTGGCATTGATATTCTTAGGAAAAATGATCTCACACTTAGCTTTGTTGAACTGAAGGCCAGAAATGAGTTGAAACTGGTTTAGACATTTGATCACTTGCTTGACAGCATTTTTTGAGGCCCTAGAGAACACCATGATGTCATCAGCATAAAGAAGGTGAGAGATAACAATGTTGGATTTGTGGTGGTATCTAGCATGTCGAAGAGGAGCAATCCGATAATTAATGAGTCTAGAACGGATAGTCCATGACCAAAATGAAGATAGAGGGGGATAGAGGGTCCCCTTGTTTAAGCCCCCTAGTGGCTTGAAAACCATCCCGGCTCCGACCATTGATCAAAATGGAATGATGATTAAACTTAAGCCAATTCTTGATCAAAACACAGAAATCTTCATTAAAACTTCTAGAGTGCAGAACCTGAAGTATAAAATTCCATTCCAGAGTATCATATGCTTTCTTAATGTTAAGCTTATAAATCAAGTTGCCCCCCCTGCAAGGGTTGTCAAGATCTAAAAGCATTTCTTGAGCGAGAAGGACATTATCGGCAATGGTTCTACCAAGGACAAAAGCCGATCGGTTAGGGCTGATAATCTTATCCAGATGGGGTTAAAGCCTGCCAACAATGATCTTACTTATTATCTTACTGATAACAGTGGTAAGGCTGAGAGGTCTATACTGGTTCCAGTTTTTGGGATCAGGGGTCTTGGGGATAAGAACCATGGTAGATGCATAAAAATAGTGTGGGATGTCCATACCTTGTAAAAAGCTTTGAATCGCAGTACAAACTTCCAACTTGCAAATATCCCAAGTCTTCTTGTAGAATTCAGAATTGTAGCCATCAGGCCCAGCAGCCTTAGATCTATCAATAGAGTTGAGAGCAGTCCAGATTTCATCTTGAGAAGGAACTTCAGTTAGTTGTAGTAGATGTGTGTAGTTGCTGACATCTTCAAACAGTCCCATCGTCAATATCAGGAATGGAATCAGCCTTAAAAGTAAGCAAATCTCTATAAAATTAATAGCATTGTTGGCAATGGCAGCATTGTCTCTAATAATTTCTCCCTGATCAGTAGTAATAGACAGGATGGTATTACTTTTCCTTCTAAATTTAATGCAAGCATGGTAATAATTAGTGTTCCTGTCACCATCTTTGAATTTAATACAAGAAGCTTTCGTTTAAGCATAATATCCCGCCGACTAATGTACTGCATAAGCTTGTCTTGAGTTGCCATCAACTCAATATTCTTACTTCCATCTACCTGAGCCTCCATTTCCAGTTTTTGAATATTCCTTTCAATACTGATAACACCTTTGTTAATATCCCCAATAGATCCCCAGCTCCAACTTCTCAGCACTCTAGCAATTTTAATTTGAAGTTTTTGAAGTTTATCAAAAGGGTTGTTACAAATTGCTCCAACCCAGTTATTCTGAACAATGGTTTTGAAATTACTATGGGTAGCCCAGAAGTTCAGAAATCTGAAAGGGGGTCTGCTGGTTGTTGGGGGGAGGAGCAATAGTGATGAGGATAGGTTTATGATCAGAACCAGCAAAGTTTAAGTGAGTTATGTTGGTATATAAGAAATTTTGATGCCAAGTGATGTTAGCCATGAACCTATCCAGCCTTTCCCAAATACTTCCTCTCCTCCAAGTAAATTTAGTGCCCTGATATCCAAGGTCAAACAGACCAGCATTCTGAATATTTTCATTAAACAGATCCATAGTGTGTTGATTAGGAATTCTGCCTCCTCTTTTTTCATCAATAGAAGCAATGCAGTTAAAATCCCCACCAACTATCCAGCTAAGATGCTCAGTCTTACTGATTTGCAGCAGCTCTTGCCAAAGTACTATTCTGTCTTTAGGGGTGCAACCAGCATAAACAAAAGAGGCTGCCAACTTTATACCTTGCCAATTAAAATGAAAATGAGCCAATTGGGGGTGATCCACTTGGAGAGTCCAATGGAGTTCTTTTCTACAAATGAGCCAAATTTTATTAGAGGAGTTAGCATAAAAAGTGCAGCCTGGGAAATTTTTCAAAATTTTGTTTTGGGTTTTATTGACCATGGGTTCCAAAAGAATGATACACCATAGTTTGTGTTTCTTGTATAAGTAGATAAGCCTTTTGAGGGATAAGGGGTGGGCAACCCCTCTAATGTTCCAGTAAAGGTAGCTAAACATCTGGGGGTTTTGAGGTTGGCGATGAATGGTTTATATTAGTTCTGGATCTAGATCTGGTCCTGCCCCTTGGGGAGTCAAAAGGATAGCCCAAATCTTTGGTTATTCTTTGATTATCATTATTTGGATGTTCCAGTTTTTGTATCTCTGATGTATGTTTCTTCTTCTTTTTGGACAGCTGGATTTGCCAGGAGGCCTCCAATCTCTTTTGTTCTCCATCCATCAATAATTGGGGAGGGGGTAGAACTTCTGTATGCTGAGAAGTTGCCTCCACTTCAAAGCCCATCTGATCCAAACTTTCCTTATGTAGCCCACTGCCAACCTGAATTAGCTGATCTTTGTCCCCTTCAGCTAACAAAGGAGACTGTTGAAGAACTTCAGGGGGATTATCTCCCACTAAGGTTTCTGTTGGTACATTGTGGTCCTCCAGGGCTGCATGATTGTCTTCCAAGATGATCACTAGATCTTTCACTTCTACAGTTTTCCATTTCCCCATATTTTTTAGTGTGGGTTTCAGTCTATAGCATTTTTCTTTAAGGTGCCCAAACATTCTGCAGTGGGAACAAAAGGTTGGTTTATTTTCCAAAACCACCTCTTGCCAAAAACCTTCTCCTTCATCTGAAATTGTGATCCAAATCTTGTCTAGCTCAGGTAGAGACACATCTCTTTCAATAAGGACTTTAGCTGCTGCTGGATTGCCCAGTTCATGGGTTGGAGTGTCAACCCTGAGAGGTGTTCCCAAAGCTCTACTGATTTGAAAGATGGCATTAGTATGGTATAGCTGTATAGGAAGATTGGGGAAAGAATACCATAAAGGTTTAAGTGGGGGTTCTTTAGCTGGGTCAAAACCCGGATACCACTTCATCAATTTCATTCTTGAGTTTGCTATGGTCGAAACTCCATGCCTAACACTTTAGCATAGTCTTCCTCCCATGTAAGCCTGATCAGTAGATGTCTACCATCTAGAACACCTATCTTCCAATTACCCATAAACTGAAAGTTTTCAAAATAACTCCTCACCAATTCCATTTTGGGGTGACCAAACTGGAATTGGCCCACAATGGAGAATTTGATAGCCTCTGCCATGGTGTTCATCTCTTGAGAAGTAAAAAATATAGCAGGTCTACCTTCCTTAGAGCCAAGTGGTCTCACAACGGGGCAAACAGCTTTACCTGCTGTTGCATCATGTAAGTGCTGAGGGAAAGTTAACCGTTCAACTCCACTGGTGTTATTACCTCTACTAACAACAGAAGCATAAGAAATTCGCAAAGAAGAAACGTTGGAACTGCCCATTTCCAATGGAACAGTAACTCAGTTTGAATCCAACTAAACCCGGGAAAACTCACTTTGGCTATCAGCACCCCACCAGCAGACAGCCTTCACAAAAAGCTCCCTTAACGAGAATGGGAGGACCCACTTACCACTCCAGCCACCACCGAGAGACACCAGCCGTCGTAGAAAGGAAGCCATCACTGCCAAAACCCTAGCAGAGCCCCAGCCGCCACCTCCATTTTATATATTATATATATATATATATATATATATATATATATATATATATATATTATTTTATTTTTTATATTTTTTTTTGGGGGGGGAAGGAGCAGAAAAGGCTCCCTGCATGTTAATCAAAATATTCTGTTACACAATAAAGAGAGAGGGGGTCCCCATCTAAAAAGAAAACAAAAAAACAAACTTAAGTTCCTATGGGGTCCCAAAATCTCATGATACACCACCCAAAGAAAGCAAAATAACTAAGGCCACTACTAAAATTGAAGTTAGTTACATGTAAACTCGTATACCAAAATGTTGTAGAAAACAATGTAGTAGACACCAAAAAAAAATTCCATGACAGGACACAACACATAGACCATGGAGAGCAGAGATGTAGTGGCAGATGGTGTAGCAAGTAGTTCAGTGAGTAACCATTCAGAGTTCAGAGATCCAAACAGAACTAGTCCACAATTCTGAAGTGTGGAGCCTGGAAAACATCAGCTTCCAACAGAAATTGTAATTGAGGAGGAGGCTTTGTGGAAACAAGAATGTTATGAGAACTGAGTGCATTCTTGGCTAACCAGTTGGCCGGTCTATTTCCCTCCCTAAAGATAAAAGAAAATTTTATAGGATAGTTCTGGATTAGGTCCTTGATTCTGTGTTTCTAAACTAGGTGGTGTCAAGGTGGGGGACAATTATCATTCATATAATGAATGATCATAATAGAATCCACTGTCGACATATTTTTTAGGTTGTAAATTTAATTTAAGTATATATATACAATTTGGAAAGTAGCGTTTGATTTTGAAAATATTTTTTTTGAGTTTGAAAATTTTAAGATGTAAAATCAAACTGATCCCACATCCCAAATAGTTTATATAAACGAGCACCACACCACAAACTGTGTATCTATCCCGAGGAATAGTCACACTACTTGATGATGGGGCTCGATTAAATAAACTAAATAATTTGTGACATCCGTTTGGTCTACGAACAAATTTTATAAGCCGACATGTTCCCCTACTTAATATAAAGGAATTAAACAGGATTTATATTACCTGGGTTCTTAAAGTTCCCTACAAGGGCAAGCCCCTATAGTAATCCTAAATGACGGGAATCATTTAAGAAAACTATCGATAATGATCAGTGGTTTTGCTCTCAAGAATTTCTAAGTTTAAGGTTTTCAAAGGATTGAATTTTGGAATTTCAATAGGGAATGGATCGAGTTTGGAACAGTTTATTTTAAGAGTAAAAAGGAAGAGAAGTAGAAGAAGCTGAGGATCCAAGAAGAATCTTGGAAACTTCCCAAACTATCCTATTGTTTAGCTTCAATTTGGGAGTTCATTCAATGTTTCATCTTGCCTGTTTTAATTAATTAGGACTTATATTTGTATGACGCAATCACACAAATAGCCTTGAAGATGTGAGGGCATATGTCGTACCAAACGACTACCTCAGTGTCCTAAGACAGGTTAGGGCTTAATTTGCATAAGACAACTATGCAAATGCCTAATGAAAAGTTGAGGATTTATGTTGCACTAGGCAAACTACCTCGAAATCTTATGACTAGTTGTTTATTTATAAGAAAAGAGAGTTGCTGTTGAAGATCCGTTGTTTGCTCTTTTGAACATGTCCTTCCACATCCTTGATCATGCTGGCCTTCGATGTATTGCCTCGAGCTCCTTGTTGTTGCAGAGGTTTAGTTTTAGAAAGTGAAAATCAGGAGATGAGTGAAGTTTAGGTGTTGTTTTGATTTGGATTGGTGGCAAGTGATAATTTTATTTGGACTTATGGGAGTGCTATCTTGAGTTTGTGATTTTATTTGTGGAAGATTTGCTTGAGTTTGTGCTTGGATTTGATTTTTTTTTATGTTTGGGTTTGGCTTTGGTTTATGTTTTGATCATTTATATTAAGTTATTATTTATTAAAAAATATTATTTACACATATATTTACATTTAGATTATTTTAAAGAGGCATGGTATTTTTATTTGCTTATTTTTATTATTTTTTATCTATTTATAAAGCTTTTTTAATATTCTCCCTCTTAAATTATCCTTTCATTTATTTTAAATTGTTATCCTTTAATTAAAGCTATTAGAATTATTATTTAATTATATTATTTTTAAAAAGAATGACATTTTTATTTACTTATTTTTTATATTTACAGATATTATTTTATTATTATTATCCTTTTCTTATATTTTCATTATCTTTTATGTTTATAATCATTTATTTTATTCTTATCACATTACTTTTTATTATCTACATATTGTTATTATTCATTTACATACATCTATATATATATATATATATATATATATATATATATATATATATATATATATGTATATATATTACGAAAAACCAAAAAGTTCATTCAAATATCAAAGTTGAGTACATCTGATAAAGGGGAACTTTAAAGAATCCCCCAAAAGTAAACGCCTTAGAGGCTCAAAAGGTTTTACAGTAAAAACTATATTCTTATGTAAAGCAACATCTTTAGCTAACCAGTTAGCAGATTGGTTAGCCTCTCTAAAAATGTGAGTCCATTTAAGCTGGGTAAAATCAGTACAGGTACGGAATGTTCTTAGGAAGTAACCCAAATTCCAAGGGGGAACATAAATCCTTTCATGATATCAACCACCTGCTGTGAGTCAGATTCAAGCCATACATGTGAAAGTTTGAGTGCTTTAGCAGTTGTCAAGGCCCACAAAGCTACCCATAATTCAGATTCTAAAGTCGAAGAGGATTCCACGAGTGCTCGAAAGAACCACGAAGTTAGCCTAAGTCAGTTTCGCAACCGCACCAATACTAGATGAAGAATTTGTAAAGCTTCCATCAGTATTGATCTTAACCCAAGGTTAAGGAGGAGGAGACCAATGCAGCAGTGTCACTTTTCTTTTAGGTGGGGCAAAAGTGGCTGAAATTTTCTTTACATAGCTGCAGCAATTCACCACTGTAGACTGAATTGGACTGGTTCTATCCTCATATTTAGCCTTGTTCCTTGACATCCACAGGAACCAACAAATGATTAAACGTATGTAGAACTCCTTCAACAGTCTCCAATCCTCCCAGCAAGCTTCAAAATTGACCCAATCATATCTGTGTTGTGGTATCTGCAGTTGATGGAGCACTTCTTTCTAAACTTGTTTAGTAATAGAGCAGTGGAGGAAAACATGAGAGAAGGTTTCTTCCTGAGAATTTCAAAGCCAGCATCTGGAAGCGATTTTAAGCCCTTTGAGCTTCAGAATATCATCAAGGGGTAGCAGTTTATGAAAAAGTCTCCAACAGAAAAAAGACATGGAGGGGGTTATATTATTGTGCCAAATCTTCTTCCCCTAATCAGTAACAGTCCAATCCCTATATGATTGATGAATGGCATTTTTAAAGGAGAGATGATTATCACATTTGAGGTGAAATTTATCAGGTCTATTAATGTCAATGGGTATAGACATAATTCTTTAAGCAGTATCTTCCTCAACAAAATCTTTCAATAAAACTGAATTCCATTGTCCCTGGGTCTAGAAATCAGAAACATTGAGCTGGGAGTTGTAATGAGTAGGGATTGGAAAGAGACCATCAGGAAGCCAGTTATCAAGAAAGAAATTGACCTTTCCATCTCCAATTTCCCAAAAAATGAATTTGTTAGCAGTGTCTGTGACCTTTAGCAAATTCTTCCAAGGTGTTTGGAGTCCCCACTTTGGCTTCGAACAATATTAGCATGGAGCTTCTTACAATATTTCTCTTTAAGGAACTGAGCCCACATTGTATCTTGCTTCCTGAGCTTAATCCACTGCTTACAATGGAAAAGATTACTCATTTGTTTGAAACTTTTGAAGCCTAGCCCACCAGCTGTAGTAGGTTTACAAACTTTGTTCCATACAGTCCAATGAGGTTGTTTATGTTGTCCATCCAAAAGAAATTTGTTAAAGAGTGTTTCTAACAATTTCTGTGTGCTCCTTTTCATGTTGACCATTTACAGTGAATAAAGAGGGAAAGTAGATAAGATGCTTTTGAGTAAAGTTAGTCTCCCATCATTGGATAAGAAGTTGTTTGTCCAGCAAGTGATAGCTGATGTGACCCTATTGATAACCTCATCATATTAAGATTGTCATCTTCTGCCTTTGCTCAGTTGGACCCCCAAGTATTTAATAGGGAGATTTGCAGCAGTGAAACCAGTAAGCTCTTTTAACTATTTACTATGTTTATAGTGCTTGCCTGCCAAAAACTGGCATTTCTGTTCATTTAATTTCAGACCAGAAACCTTGGACATATGCTCCAGAATAAGTAAAGTTCTCCTGACTGCTTGTTTACTTCCATTAGTAAAAAGAATTGCATCATCAGCATAAGCTAGGTGGCTTATAATTTGGGAAGCACTATGTTTATAGGGAAGATATAGGTAAGTATGGTGGGCAGCATTCAACAATCTGGAGAAGTAATCAAACACCAGAATAAAGATTGTGGGGGATAAAGGATCCCCTTGTTTCAATCCTCTCCTAGCAGTGAAGAAACCATTACTATTGCCATTTACCAGAACACTATACCAAGCTCCAGTAAGCCATCTCTGGATTAAGTTACAAAAGGAAGGTTGGAAGCCTCTAGCCTTGAGAACCTGATCAACAAATGTCTAGCTGATTGAGTCATATGCCATTTTCAAATCCAATTTCAGTATGAGGTTGTGTCCTCTACAACCCCTATCAAGATCCAACAATAGTTCCTGAGCCAGCAAGCAGTTGTCAGTGATATTTCTTCCCTGCACAAAAGCTGATTAGTTAGGGCAAATAAGCTGATTAAGGTAAGGTTGAATCCTTCCCACCATGATCTTGCTAATAAGTTTGGTAAAGGTGCTAGTGAGGCTTATGGGTCTGAAATCACCCCAAGTTGATTTCTGTGTATCTTTGGGTATCAAAATAAGACTTGTTGCTGCAAAGTACTTAGGGATTTTAGCTCTAAAGAAGAAGGACTGAACAACATTGATTACATCAGTGCCCACTATTTCCCAAGCTGTTAAATAGAAGGTAAAGTGAAGCTATCAGGGCCAGCTATTTTATTTCCATCTATACTTTTGAGAGAATTAAGAATTTAAGCTTCATTACGTAGCATTGTCAGATTTAGTTGTTGAACTAACTGGACATCATCACAGAACACCTCAGCCTTGAAAGAATATGGGGAGGAAGGTTGAGCAGCTAGATTAGAGTTGAAATATCTCACAGCACTTTGGGAGATTAGCTGTGGGTCAGAGATCTGTTGGCGTATTTTTTTTAGGGATTTTAAATTTAATTTAGGTATATATATGTAATTTGGAAAGTAGCATTTGATTTTTGAAAATAATTTTAAATTTGAAATTTTTAAGATGTGAAATCAAACCGATCTCACATCCCAAATAGTTTATATAAACGAGCATCACACTACATACCGTGTATCTATCCCAAAGAATAGGCACACTGCTTGATGATGGGGCTCGATTAAATAAACAAGAAGATTTGTGACATCCGTTTGGCCTGCGAACCAATTTTATAAGCCGACAGGTTCCCCTGCTTAATATAAAGGAATTAAGCAGGGTTTATATTACCGGGGTTCTTAAAGTTCTCTATAAGGGCAAGCCCCTATAGTTAATTACATCTCAAAATGTCCGAAGACACTTAAGAAAACTCTACATAATGATCAGTCGTTTTGCTCTCAAGAATTTCAAATTTTAGGGTTTTCGAAGGATTAAATTTTAGAATTTCAATATGGAATGGATCGAGTTTGGAACAGTTTATTTTAAGAGTCCAATAGAAGCGAAGTAGGGGAAGATGGAGATCCAAGAAGAATCTTGGCAACTTCCCAAACTATCCTATTGTTTGGTTTCGATTTGGGAGTTTATTTAATGTTTGATCCTGCCTGTTTTAATTAATTAGGACTTATATTTGTATGACACAATCATACAAACAGCCTCGAAGATGTGAGGGTTTAAGTCGTACCTCACAGCTACCTCGGAATCCTAAGACCGGATAAGGCTAAATCTGCATAAGACAACTATGCAAATACCTAACAAAAAGTTGAGGATTTATGTTGCACTAAGAAAACCACCTCGAAGTCCTATGGCTTTGTTTTTTAATTCTAAGAAAAGAGAGTTGATGTTGAAGATCCGCTGTTTGCTCTCTTGAACATGTCCTTCTGCATCCTTGATCGTGCTGCCCTTCGGTGTATTGCCTCGAGCTCCTTATTGTTGCAGAGGTTTAGTTTTAGAAATCATAAATCAGGAGATGAGAGAAGTGTTTTGGTTTAGAAAAGTCTTAGAATCCAAATATTTTAGTGTTTTAATTAACACAAATCTCAAAGTTTATTAAACATAACTGATTAAGATCCCACGGTTCCGTCATCCCGGCACCGTTATTTTCATCTGATTCACTTAGTCCAGATGAATTTGCTAAACTCAACTGAATGAGTTCCACACTTTCATTTAGACCGTGGGAAATCCCGTTAGCAACACGTGGGTTACATCATCCGAGGTATTCCCGATCATCCAACGAGACGTTTTAATTTAGTCAAAGTTGTAATTTTTGTTGTTATGTTTGTGATTAAATTTTGAGTTGTCTTATATTTTGAAATATTGTGGCGGTGAATTTTATCTTGTATGAATTTTAATTTAGTTTTGGGTTTCAGTTTTGTGGCTATCCTAAAGGTTTCAGTTTTCATGCAACAATCTTATTTATCATGCAAGAAAAGTAAAACGCAGTGCAGGTAAATTAATTGCAATAAGGTAAATTGCAATAAAGTAAAAGTGTACCTGGAGGGTCTTCTTGTCATTCCCAGCTGAAACTTTAGTATTGCATTGTATATATGTGTTTATAATTTTGCAGAAATTAAAGCATGCCAGAAAACAGGAAGAAGTAAGACTAACACGCAGTAACTACTCAATCATATGATGTCTATGTTAAGATCCTGGTTGTCTTCCAAGTCCTATGATGTCTATGCGAACTTTTATGTTGTGTTTCAATGAACTTTGTTAATTTAATTGAGGATGGTTTCGTTAAGCAGACATATTAAGTTTAATAGACCTCAGAGGTATCCAAACAGTCAAAGAAGGATGCAGGTCCATGCTTCCCTCTCATATCCTGATGAAAAGTCCCGGGCTCATTTAAACTTATTATGTTGTTTAAGAACTCATCCTACCTATACCCTTATGCTTAATGAACACAGGTGTTCGGGGTAGGTGGGTTTAGGTGTAGTTTGGATTTGGATCGGTGGCAAATGGTAGTTTGATTTGGACTTATGGGAGTGCTGTGAAGATTTGTTTGAGTTTATGTTTAGTTTAGGGATTTTGGGCTTTAAATTTGGTTTGTATTTGGATTTGGTTTGTGTTTGGTTTGGTTTGGTTTTAGGTTTAGGTTTAATTTTGGTTTGATTTCGGTTTTGGTTTATGTTTGGGTTTGAAATGTGCATTGGGAAGTTTGTGTGGATATCGGGTAAAATTTGGGTTACTCCATGCATTAACTAAGCATAAGGATATCTTTATTATGTTGTGATTTCCTAGGGGTCTTTATAAAGGGAAAAATAAACCATGCCTCAGGAGGCCTATCCTAGGGTTGATTGTTATCGTGTTGGAATTGTATTATGGTCGGGATT
This sequence comes from Papilionanthe hookeriana x Papilionanthe teres, assembly GCA_022702705.1. NCBI lineage: Eukaryota > Viridiplantae > Streptophyta > Magnoliopsida > Asparagales > Orchidaceae > Papilionanthe > Papilionanthe hookeriana x Papilionanthe teres. The sequence goes on along the minus strand of CM040425.1, from coordinate 148,645,957 downwards.
GTTGTTGTGTGTTGTGATTGTTGTTGTTGTTGTGATTGTTGTGATGATTGTGGTATGTTATTGTTGTATTTTGCTTATATGTTATATCATTTTTGTATGTTATTTTATTCTTATGATGTTATGTTATTTAAAATTATTATCTTTTATGTGTGATTAAAATTATTATTATCTTTATGGTTTATTTAATTTATTATTTATTATCTTATGTGATTTATTTACTTTATCATTATTTATTTAATTAATTGTTATTTATTTATTTTATTTTACTTTAGCTTGATATTTATTTATTATTATTTTTGTTTTAATTTATTTTATTATTTAATTTAATTAATTTAATTTAATTAATTTAATTCAATTTATTAGCATTTACAATTATAATTTAATTTAATTTGATTTAACTTTATTTAATTTGTTTTATTTTAATTTATCATTTATTTTTAATTTAATTTAATTTAGTTAATATATTATTTATAATTACTATTTAATTTAATTTAATTTAATTTAGTTTAATTCATTTTAATTTATCATTTATTTGCATTATTATTTAATTTAGTTTAATTTAATTAATCTAATTTATTATTTAATTTAGTTTAATTTATTTAATTTAATTTATTATTTATTTAATTTAATTTAATTTAACTTAATTTTATTTATTTATTTAATTTAATTTATTTTATTTAATTAATTTTATTTAATTTCATTTATTATTTACATCATTATTTAATTTAATTTAATTTAACTTTATTTAATTTAATTTAATTTATTTATTTAATTTTAATTTAATTTTAAATTATTTATTTATTTACATCATCATTTAATTTAATATAATTTTGATTTATTTAATTTAATTAATTTATTTAATTTATTTAATTTAATTTAAACTATTATTTATTTAATTGTTTTTTGGTTTACTTAATTAATTGTAATTTATTTAATTTAATTATTATTTAATTTAATTTATTTAATTTATTTAATTAGATATTATTTAATTTTAATTTAATTCATTATTCATTTATATTATTTAAATTATTTTCAATTTATATATCTATGTATTATTTATTTTATTATTCCTTATAAGTTATTTTATTTTTAATTAATTATACGTACATTTTTATTACATAAATATTATTGATTTATTATTATTAATTTATGTTATTAATTTACATTAATTATTATTATCATTTTTATTATTATTTATTTATTTATAAGACTTTTCACTTTCTCTCTCTTAAATTATTCTTTTCTTTATTTTAAATTATTATCCTTTATATTAATTTATTATTTCTTAAAATTATTATTTACATGTGTATTTTCATTTATTAAAAAGAATGATTCTTTTATTTACCCCTTTTTATTATTTATTTATCTATTTATAAAGCTTTTCATTTTTTTTCTCTCTCCTAAATTATCCTTTTCTTTATTTTAAATTATTATCCATTATTTAAAGCTATTAGAATTATTATTTATTCATATAATTACACTTATATTATTTTAAAAAGAATGACATTTTTATTTACTTATTTTTGTTATTTATTTATATTTACAATTATTATTTTAGTTATTATCATTATTATCATCTTATATCTTCATTGTCTTTTTTAAGTTTATAATTATTTATTTTATTCATAACACATCATTTTTACTATTTACTTATTAATTTACATATATACATTATTCATTTAGATCTTTATATTTTAGTAGTATTTATTTAAATTTATTATGGTGGATTTCTAAAATGTAGTGTAACCCCTTTTTTTTTATTTTTAAATTTAGTATGATAATTATTATTATTATTATTATTTTTAATAGTTTAAATGTAATATAGTTATTTTAAATTGATATAGTTTATTTTATTTAAAATTTAGTAAAGTTATTATTTAATTTATTTAATCTTACAATTTTTATATATCTTATATTTTTACATTTGTTATTTCTTAATTATTTACATTGTAATAGATTTTTTTTATTTCATTTTCTTCTTTTTATCATTATTTTTTTTTTCTCTTTATGTTTTTTCTCTTTTCTTTTACTTTTATTTTCATTACGTTGAATTAAAAATTTTAAAATTCATTCTTTTAAGGTAATAAAAACTAGGTGACGTATTTTTGTAAATGAGCCAAAATAGTTACATAACTTTGCATAAAAGAAAAGGATTCCTAAACCTATGCATGAATAAAATTTACATAGCATGGAGGATAAAGAACCTACATAGTTTATTTTTAGAAAATATACGCGGAAGTTTGCATGAAAAGAAGAGAAAATAAAAAATAATACCTAAGGCTAAACATGGAAAAGGTTTGAACATGTACATGAAAAAAAAACTTTATACATCTAAAAGAAAAAAGTTATAAAGTTTGCATGAAAGGAAAAAGAAAATTTTAGAGCTAAACATGAAGATGGTAAATAATTTTTTTTTCTTTTTGAAGCTTAAGTATTTCACAAAATAAAGAGTAGGGGGAGGAAATTACCTTAGCTTGGAGGATCTTTCTTGAAGCTCACGGCTAGGAGGTGTTAGGGTGGATGATGAAGTGAGTGTGTAGTGTAAGTGAGTGTAAGTGTGTAAGTATGTGTGTAAGGGAGAGTTAAAATGGGATGAGTGGGGATTTTAAGGGGAAGGCTCACGGTTTTTTTGGAGTAAGGAGGGAGTGAGGATGAGGTGAGGGAGAAGTGAGGTGGAGGTGAGGGAGAAGTGAGGTGGATGTGAGGGGAGAGGTGAGGTGGCGGGTAGGGTGAGGGAGAGGTGAGGGAGGGGTGAGGGAGAGGTAAGGGAAAGGCATGGAAGAGAGATACGAAGGAGGTAAGATTTTTTAAAATTTTTTTTTCTTTTTTTTTGTTTTTTTTTGCCGTGAGATGTAAGAGGGGGAGAGTGTGGGGTGGGTGTGTGTGTGAGTGTATTTTAGTTTGGTGAGTTTTGGATTTTTGGGTCCATTTTAAGAACATTGGGCTAACTAGAATTTATATTGGGCTAGAGCTCGAATGAAGCCCAAGTGTCTTGATCAATATTGTCCATATGATTGTAATGAAGATCTTTCATGAAGACACCAAATGGTTTTGAGCTCATTTGGAGGTTCAATTTTGGCATGGATTGGATTTTTGATTATTTTGGACCATGTTGGGTTCGGGTCAAATTAGATTGGGTTTGAGTGGTAATGGGGTTCCAACAGAAATAATGTAGATATAGTTGTCTCGAAGAACTTTCATGAAGACATAAAATGGTTTTGACAAGGTTTAGGGGGTCAATTTGGTGGATTCAGAACATGTGTCCAGCTTAGGTCAAAATGGGAAGGTTTTCGTCCAAAATGGATTTTGGGTTATGGGCAATTGATGATCCAATTAAGTTTAAGGAGGCGTTATAAAGAGTTTTGAATTGAAATTTTGGAGGAATTGATTGACATTGGCTCACTTTAAGAGTTTTGGGTTATTTAGACCAATTTGGGGATTTTTGATTTCAAGTGGAATTGGATTCAAATGAGCGTCACATTGGGCTTTAATTTGGTCTAAGTTGATATTGGGGATGTTTAATTTTGGTTAGAATTGAATTTGATGAAAATCGGGATCAATTGGGTAAAGATTGGGTTTGGTTTAGGCACCTTTAGGTTAAATGGGTCAAGTTGGGATTATTGATTGAAAGTGTATTAATTTGGCAAGATTGACCTATAGTGTAGTTGAACAAAATGAAATTGGGGATTTTTAGGATTTTTTGGAATTTTTTTGAGAATTTTTTTGGAATTTTTTGAATTTTTGGGGAAAAAGAGTATTTTGGGTATTTTGAGGGTATTGGGGGGTATTTTTGGAAATTTTGGAATTTTTGTTCATGGATGGTCAATTTGAGTGGTAAGAAATATATTGGAATGACTTTTTGGGAACTTTGGTGAATTTGAAGAATTTTGGGTTATTTAGGGAATTTTGGGAGGCGGGGCCAGAAATTGAAACTTTGGGGATTTGATGATGGCTTCAAAGTGAGCATGATGTAATGGTTTAAATTGAGTTATAGATGAAGGGTCACTTACATTTGGTCCTCTATGTGTTTGTCCCTACCACTTAGTCATAGACTTAGAGCTGGGTTACCCACATGAGTTTCCCAAAGAGTTCAGGGTTGAAATTAGGATGTGCAGTGTGTGTATGTTCTGAATGTGAAGTGTATGAGTGGTGAGCTCCAGACCTCCTTCAGGGCAAATCCTAAGGTCTGACCACCTATAGGAGACTTCCCCTAGGATTCCTTATGCTTGCCTTTTTCCTACCAAAATGTGGAGGTGAGGCCTTAAGCATATGAAAACACCCTAGTGAAGCAAGAAGAGTTTTGAATTTCTATGGGGAGGGTTCCATGACTAGTCCTCTAAGAAAGTCACCAGGAGAGTCCTATGGCTAGACCCTAGGCTATTCTAAAGAGAGACTAGACCTTAGCTAAAAGTGAGGTCAACAAATGGACCCCCAATAGGTGTGGTGTGCTGGGCAGGCACACTGCACGTATTGGTGTTGACCGACGAGATCAACAAGACCAACACAACTGTCTGAGTGAAAACTCAAGACAGAGCAAAGAGTTTAGAAAGTGAGTTTCTGCTAGGGATTGTTTGGTTGAAAACCATCAAATCCTAGGACTCTTGCTGGGGAAAGAATAATGGAATACCTTTCAGCTGGAGCTGTGAATTTCAAGCTCCCAAAATCTTAAGGAATCCAAACTGAATTGATTTGAAGAGGAGAATTTTAAATTTGATTTCAAGTTTCTTGTTTGAATTTGGTTTGAATTTTCATTTTGAATTTGAAATTTGGAATTTTGTTTTTGAATTTATTTTTAGGATTTGAATGTGGGAATTTGAAATTTTAAGTGAAATCGGAATTTCAGTATCGCTCGCAGGAGGAGAATCAGAATTTAGGTACTGACTCGGAAATTCAAGGAAAATTTTTCTTTTTTTTTTGGAAATCAGACGACTAAGCTCCGACCCCAGAATATCAGGGAAGGCGGAAAAATATCATGGAAGGAAGATGGAAATTTAGGTAATTTTTGGGAAATCAGACGACAAAGTTCTGACCCAAGAATATCATGGAATGCGGAAAAATATCTCGGAAGGAAGATGGAAATTTAGGTAATTTTTGGGAAATCGGACGACTAAGCTCCGATCCCAGAATATCGTGGAAGGCGGAAAAATATCTTGGAAGGAAGATGGAAATTTAGGAAATTTTTGGGAAATCGGACGACTAAGCTCCGAACCCAGAATATCGTGGAATGTGAAAAAATATCTCGGAAGGAAGATAGAAATTTAGGGAATTTTTGGGAAATCGGACGACTAAGCTCCGATCCCAGAATATCGTGGAAAGGAGAAAAATATCTCAGATGGAAGATGGAAATTTAGGTAATTTTTGGGAAATCGGACGACTAAGCTCCGAACCCAGAATATCGTTGAATGCGGAAAAATATCTCGGAAGGAAGATGGAAATTTAGGGAATTTTTTGGAAATCAGACGACTAAACACCGATCCCAAAATATTGTGGAATGCGGAAAAATATCTCGGAAGGAGGATGAAAATTTTGGGATTTTTTGGGAAATCGGACGACTAAGCTCCTATCCCAGAATATCGTGGAAGGCGAAAAAAATATCTCCGAAGGAAGATGGAAATTTTGGGAATTTTTGGGAAATCGGACGACTAAGCTCCGATCCCAGAATATCGTGGAATGCGGAAAAATATCTCAGCAGGAAGATGGAAATTTAGGAAATTTTTAGGAATTTGGACGACGTGGAATGCCGAAAAATATCTCGGAAGGAAGATGAAAATTTAGGGAATTATTGGGAAATCGGACGACTAAGCTCCGATCCCAAAATATTGTGGAATGCGGAAAAATATCTCGGAAGGAGGATGGAAATTTTGGGATTTTATGGGAAATCGGACGACTAAGCTCCGATCCCAGAATATCGTGGAAGGCAAAAAAAATATCTCCGAAGGAAGATGAAAATTTTGGGAATTTTTGGGAAATCGGACGACTGAGCTCCGATCCCAGAATATCGTGGAATGCGGAAAAATATCTCAGCAGGAAGATGGAAATTTAGGAAATTTTTGGGAAATCGGACGACGTGGAATGCGGAAAAATATCTCGGAAGGAAGATGAAAATTTAGGGAATTTTTGGGAAATCGGACGACTAAGCTCCGATCCCAGAATATCGTGGAAGGCGGAAAAAATATCTCGTAAGGAAGATGAAAATTTAGGGAATTTTTGGGAAATCAGACGACTAAGCTCCGATCCCAGAATATCGTGGAATGCTGAAAATTATCTCGGAAGGAAGATGGAAATTTAGGGAATTTTTGTTTTCTTGGGAAAGAGATGATATTATTAACCTGTCTGTTTCTGTTTTCATATCGTTTCATTTTATTTAATTATGATTTTGCTTCATTTGGGTTCATTTCTTTTCATTTTGATTTAACTTAATTTGACTTGATTTAAATTTTATTTTTAATTTTCACTTTTTTTTAATTTCATTTGGTTTAAATTTCATTTTGTTTTCTTTTTTATTCTTAAATTTGGAACTAACGAGTGGTCCAACGGCTTTCGACCATTGCATTGAATGAAACATTTCTAAAAAGGGAAATCTTCATTGATTCATTTGAAAAGAAGTACAACTGATCGGACATTAACAAGCATCCAAAACTGATCATGTGTACAAGACTGGACAAAACAGCTCGCATGTACAAAACTGAACAAAACTGGTGTATCATGTCATCTGGTTGCTGCGGAAGTAGTAACAACAACTGCTGCAAGGCTGCTGTGGGGGACGGGCCAACCTGCCAAGGTTACGCTCCGGAACAAAAGTCCCCTCACGGACACCCGGAGGTACGGCCTATCCATGGTAGTGGTCTGTAACTTTCTAGTTTAGGGTCATGTTCATAGTAGAATGGCGCCTTGTCCTCATCCATCCTTCTAAACGTGACTTAAATTCTTTTCCCTCGAACTCCTGGGATGCAATGCTTCGCCAGGTCCGCTCAATTTCCTTTAAGCACTAAGACCGATCCCACCGGTAAAGTGATTCTTGCTGTACCTCGAAATTCTCCATCCCCGTCGATTTGTATCTCTCGCCCGAATAGGATGTCACTTTCACCTACAAATGAGATAATGCAAAAGGGCCTCAAGAAGTCATGGTAGTCGATGTGCGGCGGTATGCAATCCCAATCCTTGTAGATGTTAATGATGCAGCTGTTTGGGATGCATGTTGGTGGCAATATATGTCATTCAACCATCCTTTTTATCATCTTTTTGATCTCTGGTGTTGTAGGATCACTGGAGGATTACCTTGCTTGTCTCTGGAGAAGTTATAACAACAACCACATTGTATAGTAATTCATCCCTTACCTCTCATCCACTTTGTCGGTGTTGTGTATGTCCTTGGCCTCAGATGGCCTCTCTTGCCCAAAGTCTTGAGAGCTTTTATAACATGTAAAATTTTCTCTTCATCGGTCGGTGAAAATTCATTGGTGTATAATTTAAGGCCTTCCAAAATGTTGACAGCTTTACCCTGGATGATGTCGTAGCTTTCGAAGTCGTCTTTCTTTTGAATCTGTCTTATCCTTGCCATAATGTAATCCGGTATCGGTGGCGGCGGTGGTAGCTTGATAAATTCAGGGATGTATGGCTCAACACCGTGCCGTTCTCCAAGTTGCATGTTTAATGACGCAGTTGCATATGCTTCGAAGGTTCCGTATTCTTCTAACTGGAGTACATTGCAGTCTGGGCATATCGAGAATGCCCCTGAAGAGGAAGGAAGCCTAGGTATGTCCGAGTTGCACGTCGGGCATCCCGTGAAGATCTCCTGTAACATGTCTATCGGTGCGGGCCCTTCAGGAAGGTTTGGCTCTGGTTCTGTATCGGTCCTTGGCGGACTGTCGTCTGTCTCTTTCATGTCGGGTCGGTAGAACTGTCCAGGCACTAGTGCAAGTCCGGCGGCTGCCTCCCGAGCCTGTCGCCTCTCCATCCTTTCCAGGAAGCGGCGCTTACGGTGGTTTCTGTTTCTTCTGCTCGTATTCGCTGATGGAGCGTCCGGAATTCTACCGGCTGAAGCGGCAACCAAATCACCTTGTGGAGTGGTGACCACGGATGGGACATGAGTACGTCGCACAGTAAGGAGGTGTGAGTCAACAAAACCTCTGGTGCCCCCATGTCCTGAGTTTTGTCCTACCTCCCTGCGGCTGAATTTCTTCATTGGCTTCATTTTCCGTGTTTGCTTCAGTATACATTTCTAGATGCAAGGTTGAAGCCATACCAAAGAGCAAATACCGAATCGAAGCTTGACACTTCCTACACAAGTAAACAAGGGGAAATGTCAGCGAGTGGTGTTGTGCACAAACAAAAGCAAATTATCATTTACTTTAAACAAGTTTTAGCAATTAACTTGATGTCATTATTTTATTTAATATGTTTTTATAAAATTTAGATTTAGAGTTTGGCAAACATGTTTTCATTTTGTGGGAAGAATTTTTTTTTATTTTATTTTTATGGAGTTTTTTTATTACAAAATTTTGGACCGATTCACAGACACTAGCCCTACAGCTATATTGGAACGAATATCATTTTTTTTGGTCTTTTCATGTCGCGTAATATTTCTTTAAATATCGTCCATTGATGGGCAACATGGGTCTATCCCCTTGAGAATCCACCAACTGGTAAGATCCTCCTGTGTAGACCTTCTCCACCACGAATGGTCCTTCCCAGGTCGGTTTGAATTTTCCACCTATTTTGCGGTGTGCAAGAATAGGTCTTCTAAGAATGAGCACGAGGTCACCAATTTTGAACGACCTCGGGCGGACCAATTTATCGTGGGCTTGAATCATCTTCGCTTGGTAGAGTTCCAAGTTCTGTTGTGCGAGCAATCTTTTTCCTTCAAGGTTTTCCAATTCTGCAAGTCGTAACTTGGTATTCTCTTCTGCTGTAATTTGATTGGCAACGACAACCCAAAGCGACGGTAGCTAAACTTCTAGCGGAAGAACTGCCTCAGACCCATACACGAGAGCGTACGACGTAGACTGTGTCGGCGTTCTAACTGTCGTCCTGTATGCCCACAAGGCCTCTAGCAGTTTCTCGTACCACTATCGCTTGTTATCTTCAAATGTCTTCTTCAAAATCTGTACCAAAGTCTTGTTGAATGCTTCCGCTAAGCCATTTGCCCTTGGGTAATAGATTGTAGAGTATCTCCAATTTATCCCGTGTAGTTTGATGAAATTGTTGATCTTCGTGCTCTTAAAAGCGGACCCGTTATCGGAGATGATTGTGCTCGGTACACCGAAACGGTAGAAGATTTGATTCTTGAAGAAACGTAAAACTTGCTGCGCTGTGACTTCCCGTAGTGGAACTGCTTCTGCCCACTTGGAAAAGTAGTCTGTAGTGGCGAGTATAAACCTATGTCCTTTTGAGGAAGGAGGGTCTATCGGACCCACTATGTCCGTACCCCAGCACTCGAATGGCCACGAGGCAATCGTTGGGTGTAGAACATTCGGAGGCTGGTGCAAGACCACTCCATGGACCTGACATTGATGGCATCTCTTAGCTACGTCCATGCAATCTGTCATCATTGCTGGCCAGTAGTATCCGAGTCTTTTGATTTTCATCTTCATTTTCGGCCCTGACTGGTGAGCACCACACAATCTAGCATGTACTTCTTTGACAATTTTCTGCTCTTCTGCTCTGTTCAGACATCTCAACCACATCTGGTCGAAGGATCTCCTATACAGAACATTGTCGATCAGGGCATACAACAAAGCCCTCTTCTGAATCTGGTGTGCTACTAACTTATCTTCTGGTAGCTTTTTGGTTTGCAAATATTTTATTAATGGCTGACGCCAATCTTCTGTATCTTCTGCCACTGCAGCAACTGTCTTTTCTTTTTCAATTTTATGTAGACTGTCGAGGTCGATCTGAGACAACACCTGACGTCCTTGTACTGTAATATCTATAGAATCTTCGGGTGGATAAGCCAATTCTTTAGTGTGTTTTGCTAAAGCGTCTGCATGGGCATTGTCTGCTCGAGCAATCCTATAAAATATCACATTCGGAATTTGCTCGAGTAACTTCATCGTATACCGGTGGTATTCTTCTAATCTCGTCTTTAGAATTTTGTACTGTCCTGCCACTTGCTGGATAACGAGCTGTGAGTCGCCATAAATGGCAATGTCTGTTATATCCATTAGTATTACTAATTCCAAGCAGGTGATTAGGGCTTCATATTCTGCTTCATTGTTGGAATACAGCTCTGTCAAGTGATAAGAAAACCTCAGCATGGCTCTATCTGGTGTCACAAAGATTAAACCAATTTCTGCTTTGCCGGGTATGACTGTTCCTGATCCTTCTTCTTTTCGAGCTGATGACGCTCCATCAAAATACATTTCCCAACTTTGAACATTGGGATCTTCTATATGTAGTATCTTCTCATCTGGTAACTCATCATTGAGCAAGGATCCAGCTAGCAGTGGGTGCACTGCGAGAAAATCTGCGAGAATCTGCCCTTTGATAGCGTGAAGGGGCACAAAGGTTATATTGAATTGAAATAATAACATTCACCACCTTGCTAAGCATCCGAAAAGCGTTGGTCGGGTCATAAAATTTTGCAAAGGATTAACCTTCAAAATTAGGTTAACTTTATGAGACATGTAATGTCTGAGCTTTTGAGTGGAAAAAACCAAAGCTAGATAAAGTTTCTCGATAGGAGGATACTTTACCTCCGCAGGTATTAAATGTCGACTCAAGTAGTAGAGTGCATTCTCTTTACCCTCATCATTGACTTGGGAAAGTAGAGCTCTGAGGGACTCATCTAACGCTGCAGTATAAAGTATCAACGGTCTACCTGGGATAGGGGCTGCTAAAATAGGAGGTGTCGTTAGATATCGTTTAATATCTTCGAAAGCCTCGTCGGCACTTATCTTCCCAAATAAATTTGGCATCCTTTTTAATTAATGCCGAGAAAGGCTGACACCTACCCGACAGATTAGTTATAAAGTGCCTCAGATATGCCAGTTTTCCTTGTAATGAACGTAGTTGTTTCAAGGTTTTCGGGGGAGGCATTTCTAAGATGGCTTTAATCTTCTCTGGGTCGATTTCGATTCCCCTATGACAGACAATGAATCCGAGAAATTTCCCAGAGGTAACGTCGAAAGCGCATTTTAAGGGACTCATCTTCAGATTATATTGTCGTAATCGTTCAAATACGATCCTCAAATCATATAGGTGATTTCCTCTTATCTTGCTCTTGACGACCAAATCATCCACATAGCATTCCACTTGGTTGTGAATGAGGTCATCGAAGATCCTCGTCATTGCTCTTTGGAATGTAGCTCCTGCGTTCTTCAGTCCAAACGGCATCACGGTGTAGCAGTAAATCCCGATCGGAGTTCTGAAAGCTGTGAGGGCTGCGTCTTCTGGTGCCATCTTGATATGATTGTAACATAAAGACCCATCCACAAAGGAGAAAGTTTCATGTGTCGACGTGATGTCCACAATTAGTTCTGGTATCGGTAACGGGAATTCATTCTTGGACATGCTTTGTTTAAGTCCATGAAGTCGACACACACTCGAATTTGTCCATTTTTCTTTTTCACTGGCACAACATTAGCTAACCATGTCGGTTACTATTCTTCTCGGACAAAATTAGCGTCTATTAATTTCTTGATTTATGCTGTAACTTGCTGTTCTATCTCGAGGCGCATCCTTCTGGGAGCTTGCTTTACTGGCATCACATTCTTATCCACTTCGAGGTGGTGAACTGTGACTGCCGGAGATAGTCCTGACAATTCGTCATAGCTCCAAGCGAAGCAATCTTTAGATTCTGATAGTAACCTGACCAAGTCTGCAACGTCTTCTTCGTTGAGTAACGAACTTATGAAAGTCGGTCGGGGCTGCTCCTCAGTCCCGAGATTGATTTCTCTTAATTCATCGACTGCTGATTTGATTTCTTATTCGAATTCTGGCGGAACATCGCCTAATGGCTGATCTTCATATTCATCTTGAATGTCCAGGAAATCTTCTTTTGACTAACTAGTAACAACCATGCAAAATTCTGAGTCATCGACGGGTCCGAGCGTACCAAACCCAAGACCTTCTTTCGAATTAAGTTTCTTTCCTTTTACATTCCATAATTTTTTGAACAATTGTAACTTATCCTTTGGCATTTTATTTGACACATATCCTTTTTGAATTAACTTTTGTACACACGGAGAAAAGTAGCCAAAAGGTAATTCCATTAATTCATTTGAGTCATTTTCTTCAAGAATTACACAAGGTTCAAAAGTGGAAGGGGAAGCTTTGTAAAACTAGATTGGTTTAAAACCATCGTTATGAACTTCCTTGACCTCTACACCCTCTACCTTTTGAGATTGGATTGGAGTAAGGGTCATGGCATGAACATAGCGGTTAATCCGATCGTACATTGATTCATATTCATCCTTTGCTTCATCATCCAGAGAGATCTCAAACTGAGGCTTCTTCTGACTTATCATCATTGTTTCTTTATCTTCTTTGGAGCTTTCTTCCATGTCGATGTTGATTGTTGGCTTCGCCTGTTCAACAATTTGGGAAATTCTTTCTCGACCACGTCCCCGGCCTCGACCTCAGATTCTTGGGCTAAAAGAACTTTTACCAACTCGTTAAGAAGGAGAGGTATGAGATTGTTGAACTGGAGTCATACAGTCTCGTCCTTGTAGTTCCTTTGAGTCTTCAATTTTACTTATTATAATGTCTCTTGAAAATACTGTTTTCTTCAGAGGAGCATAGTAAGTGGCGTCTTCATGGATGCCCACTTCATGTATTGAAATTGGTTGTAGATCCCCTTTAATGCAATGTTCTTATCCATCTTTGTAGTATTTGATGCACTAGTGAAGTGACGACGGGACCATATTGTACTCATGGAGCCACGGTCGACCAAGCAGGGTATTGAACGAAGTATCCGCATCGATGACATGGAATTTTGCAGTTGTTACTAGATTTGCGACTTTCATTTGTAGCTTTGTAGATCATTTTATCCATTGAAACCTCTTAACATCATTTTATCCATTGAAAGCTCTCGGGCGTCGATGTCCAAGTAAGCTAACGTCCGTAGACTTATTATATTGAGTGACACTTCAGGATCTACTAAGACTCTGGATAGCATGAATCTGTCGATGATGACAGAAATGTAGAGTGGACAACTGTGATCGGCTGTACCGAGTAGCAAATCTTCGTCGGTGAAAGTCACGCCAAGCTGTTCCTTTATGGTGCAAACTCCATCTGAGGATGTGCTAGCCAATTGCGCTAAGCAAATGTCGGGGATCAAGTAGAGCCTTGATCAAACTTTCTCTCATTTCCTTTGATAGGATCAGAGCATCGTAAATACTTAGTTTGGCTGGAAACTTTCTGAGATGAGCTAGCACGTTGTAATCCACTTTATTTGGGTTTTCAACTTCATTTCAAACTTGTATTTCTTCAGTAGCTCGAGTTAATTCTTCTTGAGTGACTATCTGCTTTCCTTTGTCCACCGGAGTTGTTCTCAGAGGTAGCACCTTGCCACTTCTTAAATGCACTTCTGTTATTTCTTCTTCTTCTGGACCCAGAGGTCCTTCTATATCTGAGAAGTCCGAATTGATGACAAGTGGAGCTCCTTTGAACTCGAGGACTGGCTCCTCACTTCTCGTACTGTAGTAGCTGGTGTTGTCAATTTCATCTTTATCTTTAGTGGAAGTAAATATGATTTGAGGATCATTTTGGGAATTGAAATTGGGGTTAGATAGGTTGTGATTAGTTACGTCATCACTAGAGACAGTAAGAACGTAGCCAACATCATTTATATCATTATTACGAGACCCTGGAGGGGTACAAAGATAATGATACAAAGTCAGGGGTTCGAGGAATTTCATCCCTGAATCCGAGAGAACCAGTCTAACGGGAACAACCCCTATCCTATCCTCCGCGCTATCATCTTTAATCTCAATCGCGATCTCTTTCTTCCTCCACTCTTGTCAAGGTGGCTTCCTTGGTGAAGCTTTTATCTTGGCCTGTGCTGATGGCGGACTCCGGACAGTGGCTTTCTTTGGAGCAGACTGAATCTGATCCAGGACCTTCTTGAGTTCATTCCAAATTGCACTCCATCCACCCTTACCGGCATATGGGTCAAGCGGAGAGATTGGCTCGGCTGAAATTACATTTATAGAACCTTTTTCAGGCTCCTTCAGATATTCCTTCGGTATCGTTATATTTCCTTCTTTGTAATTCCGCTCAAGCCAATCCTTGAAACTGAAGCAGTTCTCTATGGTATGTCCAAGCATCCGGTGATAGGGACAGAAGTTGGGTTGATCTTTCTTATTCACCTCTTCTGGTTTCATTAGCTCAGACAACTTGAACTCGGGCTTCTTCAGCAGATTCTTGAGCATCTTTGAAAGAGTAGTTTCTGCGTAGTCGTTCTAATATTGTAGGAACTGGTCTCCCATCTGTCCTGTACAGTCTCTGCTGCTGCTGACCGGGCTGATTATTCTGCGGTGGACGAGACTGTCCGTAGTGTTGAGGCTGACTGTACTGCTGAGGTGACTACTCGGTCTGAATCATCATCGGTTGCTTTCCTTTATCGACCGTGGCTACTACGCCAGATCTCTTCTCATAAGCCTTTGCTGGTTTCATTTTCTATGTCTTTTCTGCAGGCTCCGTGTGCTTGATTTCTTCTTGTAAACTGCTGGCCTTGCTGAGCAGTTTCTCGAAGGACTTGATCGTGAGACCCTTAAGCATGAAAGCTACCAGACCGTGAATGCTCTTGAGTAGTATATCGATCACGTGCTGTTCTTGTAGCTGGGGTTCGCATTTCATGTTTAAGTTTCTCCACCTCAAGATGTAGTCAACCAAAGTCTCGTTGGGCTTTTGACGTTCTACCACGAGATCTCCTATGGAGACATGATGCTGAGCACTGGCAAATCTCTTTACGAACATGCTTTCCATTTCTGCGAAAGTCTTTACCGATCCATTAGGAATTTCAGCATACCAATCAAAAGCTATTCCTGATAGGCTGCTGACAAACTGACGGAACAATAGCGCTTCACTTCCTCTTGTATTGTAGCAGCTGGCTCTGAAGTGCGCTATATGCTGCCGAGGGTTTCCTGTTCCGTCGAACATTTTGAAGGTCGGTGGAACGAAGCCTTTGGGGTAAGGTACAACATCAAATTCCTCCGGGTAGGGTCTACCCTTTGAAACTGATGCTCCGCCTTTGGACTGGGCCAAGGCCTCCCGAACTTGTTGTTCGATGATTTGCTTAAGATCCTTTTCTGGTAGATTCGGGGTTGAATCCTTCTTTGGAAGCTCATTCTCGTTGGCAGAGGAGGCCTCTCTTCTTTCATCGGTGATGTGTATTATTTCAGGTTGATTGATTTCTGGAGATGCTATCAGATGTGACTGAGATTGTCCATGCAATGTGGCCATGGTAGTCATAGCGGCGGACATCTCCTCCACTCTTTTTTCCAATCGACTGATCACTTCGTCTCTAGTGGACATGGCTCTTTGAAGCTCTTCTATTGCATCCTCCTCACGAGAAGCTTCACGTGCAGACGCTGTGGCCCTGGTATCGACCATGTTGATTTCCATGAATTCATTATCCAAGTAATCTGACAGGTAGAAATCATCGTCATCAACTTCCAATCCTTGCTCCTTAGTTAATTCAAAAATTTCTTCACGGAGTTTCTGAATTCTATCCTCCATCAACCCTTCTTCTGCCACTGACTCTGAAGCAATAGGGTTGGTGGCAATAGGAGTGTCGGGCTTATAATCTGCTTGATGATTTGTAGACTTCTCGAAGCGGACAGGTGCAGCGACTTTAGGTAACCACACTCTCTTCTCGAGAATTGATGCCTCGGGACGGAATGTCTCAATAGGGACATCAGAATCAAGAGAGGAAGTGTGCTCCCTAGAGTGCAGACCATGTACAGAGGAAAGTAATCCTCTCTTCCTTCTCAGAAGTTCTTTGGGTGGCATTCTTGGACCTAGCCGAGACTTGACTGTTCTTCGTATCATGGGTGTCGAATCGGTGGTAGTTGTCTCAACATGATTTCCTAAACGGTACTTGACAGAAACTCTACTAGGCTTTTCCATTTTCAAAATTTCCTCTTTCACTTATGGGGATATTGCACATCCCATCCTTTTAAGAAGTTTGGCGACCGAACATCCTTCTAATTCGGCCAATCTCCGTAGAAGAGTATAAGCTCGAGTGATGGGTGTGGACTTCTTTCCTTCCTCCTCACGACTGTGCGGTGTTGGAAGTGCAGCAACAATCCTATGAAGACTTTCATTTCTAGTAGTACCAGCTAACGGGTGGAACCTACTACCTCGGAGTAGAGGAGAGGTATTCGGTAAACCGAGTTCCTCCTGCTGAGGAATCTCATCAAACACTGGCAAAGTTGCAGCTTGTGCATTGACAGCCTTACGAAGCTTCCGGTTGCAGTTCCTCTTTAGGGATTTTGTCAGCAGGGGAACCTTGGAACTAGAACCAATCTCAAAGGTAGACAACAGAGCAGGGAATGCTTTGTCAGATTCCTCCTCATGCAAAATTTCTTTCCCTTTGGCAGACGGGGAAGTAGGTACTGTAATGGCGAAGCTGGAAGCAGTAGAGGTGAAGACTCTCCTTGTCACGGAGTCAACTGGTTTGACGGGGACAGTAGTCATCTTCACCTTCTTAGCAGAACGGAAGTCTTCATGGGAGTTCAGGTCGAACTCAGCAGATAGTTCTTGTACTTTGGAGGCGGCAATTTTCAGGACCACGAACGGGGCTTTTTCAAGCACGACTTCAAACTCACTGAAGCCGGCTCCAAACTGAATTAACGGTGCTACGAGACGAGCCTCACGGGAAGAGGGCAAGTCGCATGATAAAGTCAGCGAAGGGGTTGACATTTCGACTGTCAAAATAAACGTTCCAAAATTTAGGAAGGACCAAAGACCTTGTCATCATAGTATGAACACTATGAAAAAGATCGTTTTGTGAACTGGGTAAAATTTTTTATTTCATTTAATATATTATTATTTTCTCTCATCATATTTTGTACTTCTTTTTCTTTTATTTTATTTTATATTTTCATGTGTTTGTTTTAAATGATATTTAAAATTTTAAAGGTGGATTAACTTACTGAAGGTAGAAAGTTAAATTCAAGAGGCAGAAGAAGAAGGTGAAGCAAAGGACCCTGCTGAGGATCCCTTTTCACAACGCACATTGCCCAAGTGGAATTAATCCACTAACACACCTATTGGGGGTCCGACCCCACCTCTTAAGAGAGGTAACAAAAGGAGGATTTCAGAACCTCTCTGTTTAGGGGAGTCTAAACAGTGGCTCCAAAATCCGAAAAGTGTTGAACATACTTGTTCAAGACAGAAATGAACAACATATGTCAACGAAAGAATGGTAAGCAAATATCGTTACTATAAGATATCTGGAGATATGATTTCAATTTTTGGCAAATATCCTTACAGATATGTTAACTGAGATAATGATATTTTCTATGAGCAGCATTAAGAACTCTGGAGAAGTAATCAAATGCCAAAATAAAGATAGTAGGAGACAAGGGGTCTCCTAGTTTTATGTCCCTACCAACAGTGAAGAAGCCATTGCTCCCACCATTCACTATAACACTATAAAAAGCACTTGAAGGCCATCTCTGGATTAAATTGCAAAAGGAAGAGTGGAAACCTTTTGATTTTAGAACCTGCTCAATAAAATGCCAACTGATAGAAACTTAAGCTTTCTTGAGATCCAACTTGAAGATGATGTTTTGCCCCCTACAACATTTAGCAATCTCAAGCAACAATTTCTGAGCAAGCAAACAATTATCTGTAATATTTCTATCCTGCACAAAAGCAGATTGGCTAGGACTAATAAGGTGATGGAGATGTGGTTGAAGCCTTCCAACAATTATCTTGCTAATGATTTTAGTGAAAGTGCCAATAAGACTTATAGGTCTAAAATCTGTCCAACTAGATTTTTGAGTGTCTTTAGGTATTAAAATAATGGTGGTGGCAACAAAATAGTTTGGTAAATTAAAACCAGAGAAAAAGGATTGAACATTATTTATAAGATCAGTGCCCACAATATCCTAAGTTGTGATATAAAAGGTTGAAGTTAAGCCATTTGGTCCTACTGTCTTATTACCATCAATACTTTTCAGGGCTTGTAGAATTTCAGATTCATCAGGCAACGTAGTTAAATTGAGCTGTTGTACATAAGCATAATAATCATTAAACACTTCCAATTGAAAAGAGGAAGGGGTAATTGTGATTTAAAATATTTTACAGCACTTTGGGAAATTAATTAAGGATCAGTAACCCAGCTACCATCAGGTTCTTTAATTCTGAGAATTGCATTAATCTGCCTCTTGTATTTAATCATTGTAGGGAAGAACTTAGTGTTCCTATCACCAAATAAATGTTTATTGATAGCAGCCTTTTTTTTTCAAGAATAATTCTTCCCTTTCCAAAGCTTGTAATAGATGAGTTTGTGCATTAATCAACTCCTGAGTGTGATCCCATCCCTGATCCTGAATGGCTTCCAGCAACTGAACTTTCTCATTAGCATCTTTAACCTATTGAAACACATTGCCAAAACCGTATTTATTCCACAACCTTAATTGATAAGCCACACTTTTCTGTAATCTCCATAATTTGACCATAGGATTGATAATAGAAAAAGATGGAGTAGTCCAAGCTGTCTTTACCACCACTGAGAAGTTGGAATGCTCGGCCCACACATTAAAGAATCTGAAAGGGGAAAAACTAACATTGGGAAAGAAAGAGATCTAAATTAAGAGGGGAGAGTGATCTGATGTAGTTCTGTGGAGATGATGAACTTGTCTAATAGGAAAGGTATTTAATCAAGAGTCATTAGCCATAATTCTGTCAATTCTCTCCAAGAGTAAACCCTTTTGCCATGTGAAAGGTGAACCAATAAAGCCCATATCAAATAAACATGCTCTTGTAATATTCTATAAAAATTAAAGCATTGATTGTATATTAGGAGTCCTAACACAAAATTTTTCAAAAGGATCCCTAATACAATTGAAATCTCCACCAACAACCCAATTGGTATGAGTATTAGCACTGATAATTATCAAATTAGTCCATAAGGAAATTTTATCAATATTGGTACAACCAGCATAGACAAATGTAGAAAAACCAGTAAACTGCTCCAAACTAAACTGGAGATGCAAAAATTGATAATTATCACTAACAATATTACAACTCAGTTCCTTTCTATTGAATACCCAGATTTTGTTGTTACAGTTAGAGTGAAAATGAGAGCCAGGAAATTTTTTAGTGATTTTGGAGATATTTTTAAGCACCATAGGTTCCAACAAAGCAAAAAGCCACAACTTATGAGTCCTGTTAAGATGTAAGTTTCTATTAAGAGTTCCAGGACTAGCCAGACCCCTAACATTCTAACAAAGTAAGTTTATCATGATGAATAGCCTTACAATCCCTAGTTAATCTAGGGGGAGGGGCTGAAGAGCTTTCCATTCCAATTATATTTGACTGAGATAATTTTTTTAATTATAAAGTATCTTTCTTCTTCTCCTACTTTTTTACTAAGACCAAACCTCTTCCTTTTCATTTCGTTAGCCCTATTAAAACAGGATGATCAGTATCTTCATTAATGTGATCTTGTGGAGTTATGAAAGTATTACGAGCTTCAGAGCTAAAAGGTATAGCTTCCCCTTCAAGAGAATCACTGATATATAATTGAGGTTGTTGGATCTATTCATCTTCACCAGGGGGATCCCTGATTTCAATTACCTGGTCAGGAAATGACTCAGCAACATAGTTCCCAATAGTAGCTCTAGGTTGTACAGAAATTTGTTCATTTCCTTTCTATGGTGAGATCTTTTCTTTCTGGATAGGTTCAACTAGAGCTCAATTTGGTTTTGAAACAAAAATTGGAGCCCCCTGAGCAGGGCCTGGGTCTTGTGTAATAGCCTGATGAGTTGGATGACTTAGTTGATCAGCAGTCTTGGTTCCATTATTAGCAGGATTATAAGGCCTGAGTTCAGGATGCAATTTGAAGCATTGATCCATTGTGTGGCCAAATAAGTGGCAGTGTTTGCAAGATAGTGGTTGATACTCCATCACTATAGGCTGCCAATACCCACTTTTAACAGTACCCAACCAAACTCCATCAAGTTAAGGTAGAGTAATATCCCTTTCCATTTGGAACCTAGCATTGGAAATTCTGGTTACATTAGTAGATGGCATATCTAGCTTGAGTGGCCTCCCCATTGAGTTAGCAATGTCATAAATTATCCTATGATTGTTAAAAAGTAGCTTGAGGTTTGGTAGGCGGAACCACACAGGGACAATTGGTGGTTCCTTGGAAGGATCAAAATCCAAAGCCCATTTAAGCAATTTCATTGGTTTACCATCTATCATTATGACCTTCTTAGAAAAAATCTAGGCATAATCCTCCTCCAAAGATAGCTACAACATGATATGTCTGCTGTCAAAAACCCCTAACTTCCAACTACCTAATAACTTCAAATCATCCACAGCCTTCCTTAAAACATTAAGTTTGGAATGTCCAAACTGAAATATTCCAACCAAAGTGAATCTATGAGGCTCGGATGGTTTAGCTAGCTCCTCCTTAGTGAAAATCAAGGCAAGTTTACAAGCCTTCTTAGTGCAGCATCTAATGAATTCACAATCTGCCTTGTCTTCAATGGCATCACGAAAAATATGGGGAAAGACCAGTTTATCTCCAAGGGTAGTTCCTCCCTCCTTTCTAATAGTAACTTCAGCAAAAGTGCCTCTCCCCAAAAATTTTGGGTCAGCTTTAGTGAGATCAGTAGCCATGACACCAATGAAATAGTAAAACCACTCCCAAAATTCAAAAATAAAAAAGCCCTGAAAGGTCTAAAACCCCTTCCCAAGCCAAAGCCAGTAACCTTGATGAAAGAGCAACTTGTCTTCCACCAACCTGCTTCCTTCCGCCCCCAAGCATACTGTGCCACCAACAGGACAATCACCACCTCCATGGAAACCCTAGCAGAACCCATGAAACCTTAGCCACCTCCATCTTTTATTATTATTATTATTCTTATTATATATATATATATATATATATATTTGTGGGAAGGAGCTACTCTTGGCTCCCTATATGTTGATTTAAAAGAGTGAAGTTACAAAAAGAGAACCCACTGGGAAGAACTAACCCAATACTACTCCACACCAAAATAAGAAAAAAGACTAACTAAGAAAAAATAAAATAAAAGGCCTCTCCCAAAATCAGCCCAGAAAAAACCTAAAAAGAAAACAACCAATCAAACAGAACAGTAAAGGCACCAACAGTAACTATAAACAGCTTATAGCAGATGCTGGGAGAGTAACAAAAGCAGGGTCATTACTCCAAAATTCTGAAATGGGGAGCTTGGAAAGAGTCAGCCTAGATGAGATGATATAATTGGGAAGGTAGAGAAGAAGACACCATTATCTCCTGGGAAGATAGGGCTCTTTTAGCAATCCAATTAGCAGGTCTGTTACCTTCCCTGAAAATAAAATTGAACTGCACGGTAAGCTGGGGCAGCAAAGTTCAGATTTTATAAACCCAAGTGGAATGGTACTAAGGAGGGGGAAGGTCATTCTGAAAGTACTGTAATAAGGTCGATGAGTCTCCCTCCACAATGATAGATGACCATTGAAAGAGAGTAGCAATGGATCAGCTGCTGTAGTTGGAGCCTGGAAGAAAAGCAAACCTTTCCCAGTATGGTCCCTAAAAATTCCACCAAAACCAGCAATCTGATTAGTGAAAGCTCCATCAGTATCGACTTTAATAAAAGGAGGGCTGGGAGCTTTCCAAAAAATCTGAATGACTCTGTGAAGAATAGGTCTATCAGCAGACAAAGATGGCTGTAGGATGTTTGGAAATTTTTTAACAGAAATTAACTTTGAGATAAAAGAGAGGCAGTGGGTAACTACCTATATTTTAACTGCTCCTTTTCCAGAACTGTATGGCTGCAACTAACCAATGGCTGGAAGAACCAAACTTATTGCTGGGAAGATCTTCATACACTTTGGATGAATAAGGAAAATCGAAGGTTAATACTCTACACTCTGCATTATGATGTGGTTTCCGTGGATGGCCGAAACGAGTGCCAAATTTGATGGGATAGCCGCTACTCGTGGACAAAGTAGCCAATAACCGTAAAACATATATACACAAAATCATTAAACACAAGGGTTTCACCAATCGTTGCACACCGAGCTCCTACCTACTCGTTGGTAAAAAGTTAAGTCGGTTAGATGGCTTCCCCTTCTAACCCAACCATCAAAATTAATACCGATGGCAGTTTCTCTAAGGATAATGCGGGAGTGGGAGGAATTTTCGAAACTCTTATGGTAACCGCCTACTTTTCTTTTATGCACCTGTGAAAGCTAGAGATGCACTGGAGACTGAATTTATTGCTGTGGAGTATGCTATGCATATTGCCAAAATTGCTAACTGGTCGAATATTTGGCTAGAAGTGGATTCCACTGTTCTACTTAACATTCTTCAGCAAAACTGGTCTACAACCCGGATGCAAGACTATTGGAGAAAACAAATTAATCGAAGCTAAACCCACCCATTTTACCTCTTCTTCAATTCCTAGGGAGGGTAACAAAGTGGCTCATTGGTTAGCGAGTTAAGGGGCCGGATCCCAGCAGGTTTTAGTTGCCTCAACCCCCCTTTTGATCTCAAAATTTTAATTAATGGAGATAAGCTTCAGCTCCCACATATCGGATTGGAGACACCCCTGTGTTCGATGGAATTTCTTGGGTCTCTGTGGGGTTTTTTGCACCAAACCACTTTTTAAACTTACTTTATATTTATACATATTTACATATGTATACATATATATTCACTCACCCAATCTTTTAGTTTTCTTGTTTTGTGGTCTTTAGGGAATGGTCTCCATTAGGTTTTTTGTTAGTTGGGAGCATTTCCATCAATGATTTTGTACTCTCCTTTTATTAGTAACATGTAGGGAGCCCTCTGTGTTGCTCCTTTTTAAAAAAAAAAAAATATATATTTGAAAGAAAAAGAGCAACATTGGCTCCTTACATGTTATAATATAAAGGTAGTACAAAAGGGAAAGGAGAACCACCTAATGCCCCTATGGTTCTCAGCCAAATACAATAAAGCCCATACAGGAAAATACAAAAGGGTAAACACTGATTACAGGGAAGATGGAGGGCTCAGGATGTAAAAAGACTTCCTCCAGGAAGCAGCCTAAGGCCAAATAATCTGAGAGCTGGCCCAACAGGTAAGGCCAGAAAGGTCAGTCCATCAGATGGGCTAAAGAGAAGTGAAATTTACCAGTCTAAGATGGAGAAGGCTCAGCTTGTCCTCAGCAATGATCAGGTTTAACTCATATGTGGGGGTAGTAGACACCCTCACCTGCTGAGAAGATGCACCCTTACTTGCCAACCAGTGGGCAGCTTTATTAAATTGAAGAGAATGTAGTCTGGGGGGGATGAGATCTGATCAATCTGATAAATCCAGTAGTTGTGCCTCCAAGAGGAACCACTCTCCTGATGTAAGATGTGAACAAGAGCAGTAGAGTCAACTTCAATCCAGAGGTTAGACCAATGAACAGAATGTGCAAGCTGCGTGGCATATAGGATCGCAATGTATTCGGCTTCCGGAGCATCCATAGCTAGTACAGGAGCATGGAAATAGAGAAGACATTGACCATGATAATTTCTGAAAATGCCCCCAACACCTACTCTCTCATTTGAGAAACTGCCATCAGTGTTAATTTTGATTATTGGTCTAATGGAGGGAAGCCATCTTACCAATAAGACCTTGGGGGCAGGAGTACTGGTAGTAGGTAAATCAATGTTTAAAAGATTGGTGAATCCTTTGTGACTAATGATTTTGTGTAGATAAGCTTTGCAGTATTTTACCACCTTGGTAGTAGAGGCAACAATACCATTAAACTTAGCTTTGTTCCTGGCCATCCACAGAAACCAGATGACAATGAGATGGAATATTTGAATATGCTGGTTGTTCCCCTCTAACCAGAGATTACTAAAAACTTCACAGTGACAATTCTTAATTTTCCTACTATCGGATAACTGCTGCCAAACAGATCTAGAGAAGGGGCAATTAAAGTACAGATGGGGGATGGATTCCTCCTGAGAGTTGCATAAAACACATTTGGAAGGGCCTCTAAGCCCTTTAAGCTTCAGAATGTCATCAGTGGGAATTAATCTATGGAGGGTTCTCCAACAAAGGAAGGCCATAGAGGGGGACAAAAATTGATTCCATACAGCAAGATGCCAAGGCACAGGAGTCCACTGGTATAAGGTGTTATAGAGGACTTTAGAGATGCTCTGATGTTGATGGTTGGGCCTACAAATGGAGTCGAGAACTGCTCTAGTAAATTTGATTGTAGAGATGAGTGAGGCTGATTGATCTTGAAGAATGGCTTTGAGGTGGGGAAGAGACCAATTGTGCCCATCCCAGAAATCAGAGACTTTGGAGGAGTGCTCAATGTGTGGGCCTCTAGCAACCAACCAAACTTTGGGACACCAATTATCAAGCCAGAAGTTGATTTCTCCCCTTCCCAGATTCCAGATATATAAATCCTCAGCTGTCTTTCTAACATTGAGAAGTTTGACCCAGGTTCTGGAATCCCCCAATTTTCTTTCCACCTAGGAGGGGTGTGAAGATCTGCAGTATTTCCCCATCATGAACATTGCCCATAATGAGGTTTGAGCTCTGAAATGTATCCAGAGTTTACAAAAGTTAACTTGCTGGATGTGTGGGAGACCTTTCGATCCGGAGCCACTGCAACGAGTTGGTTTGGCAACGGTTGCTAAGAGGTCCGGTGGGGTTGCTTAGTCTGGCCAGACCAAACAAACCTGTTAAATGCCCTCTCCATCTGTAGTTGGGTACTTTTCTTCATGGTGACCATTTGGAGTAAGTATGAAGGGAAGGTGGTCAGGATACTCTTGAGAAGAGTGATCCTACCTCCATTGGATAAAAAGGAGATGGTCCAGCTGCTAAGTTAGGAGTTAATCTTGGCTATAATATCATCAAATTGTATCTGTTTGGATCTGCCCAGAGTGAGGAAAGCCCCAAGGTATTTCAGAGGAGCAGAAACACATTTGAAGCCAGTGTAGTTCAAAATCCAGTGCTTGATTGGGCTAGTTGTCAAGTTTGAGAAAATCAATTGACATTTATCAGTATTGAACACCATGCCTGATTGTTGTTGAAAGGAATCTAAACATTTTTTGACCTTCTTAACAGCTGATTTGTGAGCACTGGAAAACAGCATGATATCATCAGCATAAATCAGGTGGGTAAAGGAGATATTGGATCTGTGGTGGAACCTTGCATAAGGTTTGTTCAGCTACTCATGATCAACCATCTTGGAGAAATAGTCCACTGCAAGGATGAAAATAGTGGGAGATAATGGGTCTCCTTGCTGTAAACCTCTAGTGGCTTTGAACTTGCCTCTAGCAGTACCATTAATTAAGATGGAATGCTCATTGGAATGAAGCCACCTTGAGATAAAGTTGCAGAAGTGGTGATTAAATCCTCTAGCAATCAATACTTCAATGATAAAATCCCAATTTATAGTATCATATGCTTTTTGTATATCAAGCTTATAAATCAGGTTACCCCCCTATGGGATTTGTTTAAATCCAGTAGGAGTTCTTGTGCTAGCAAAACATTATCAGTAATGAATCTGCCTTTGACAAAGGCAGATTGATTCAAACTGATAATTTTATCCAAATGAGGTTGGAGTCTCCCCACCATAATTTTGCTAATTACTTTGCTAATCATAGAAGTAAGGCTGATGGGTCTATAATGTTCCCACCTTAGCAAAGTAGAGCTTTTTGGAATCAGTACCATGCTAGAGGCACAAAAATAACTAGGCAGAGATTGTCCTTGGAAGAAACTTTGGACTGCAGCAACAACATCAGCCCCCACCAGACTCCACTCCTTGTAGAAATCAGCAGTGTAACCATATGGGCCTGCAGTTTTAGATGGGTCAATTGAATTTAAAGCCATCCAAATCTCCTGAGCTGAGGGTATAGCAGTGAGGCGCAGATTGTTGGTGTATTGGAAATTCTCTTGGAACAAAGAACCATCAATGGGTTTCCTACACAGGGGGTTCTGATTAAGGAGCCCTTCAAAGTATGAGACAGCATCCAGACCAATCTCATAGTCATCAAGGAGCTTTCTCCAATCAGGGGATAAAATGGAGTGAATGGTGTTGCATTTTCTTCTATATTTGATACAAGCATGGTAGAATTGGGTATTTCTATCCCCATGAAGTAAATGGTTAAATACAGCTTTTCGTATAAGATACCGATCCAGCTTCTCCGTGGTCGTAAGGAGATTCGGTTGTGCGTAATAAAAAGGTCTTCGAAGTTAAAGTCCATTATATATATATATATATATATATATATATATATATATATATATATATATATATATATATATATATATATATATATATATGTATATAATGATGGGGGATGAGAGAGAAGCTCCGGATTTGTAGGAGGGATTCTTGAAGTTTGCTACGATTTCTTCAAGTTTCTTCAGGTTTTGGATTGTTCTTCCATTGGTGTTCTCTGATTAGGATTCAAAAGGGTCTGGATTTTCTTCCCAGGCTTGTTTTGGGTCTGGTTTTCTTCTTCCCGGGCATTTGTTTTTCAAATCCTGGATTTGGTTTTTCGGCTTCATCATTTCCTGAGTTGCTGAATTCTTGATTCCTGGTTTTCTGTCTTTGTTGTGGAGGGTCTCCTGATTTCTTGATGGCTGAATTGATTAATGGCAAGGCTACTTTTCTTGAAATTGCTTGGTAAAGGAATTTCGACCAGCAAGATAAACTCACTTTTCCTCAATGTTACCATGACACGACTGCTGGGAAAGGTGATTGTCAATTCATCAAACAAGTAGGTAAAAAGGGAGGGAAACCAGCCCTTATTTTCTCCGATGCCGAATTGATATCTTTGGTGGATGTTCATAAATTCACACTAATTGGTAAGTTTCAATATGGTCATCCAAAAATGGAAAATATTAGAAGGATCTTTGATGAGCTGAAATTGATAGGGGCTTGGAAAGTTGGTTTATTTGATGGTAGGCATATTATGATTCATCTTTCTAAAGAAGAAGATTATGCTAATCTTTTTTCTAGAAAATTTATCTTGATGGAAGGTAGATATATGAAAATCTTGAAATGGTCCCCTAACTTTGATCCAAATCAAGAAGCCCCTATTATTCCTATTTGGTATAGGCTTCCCAATTTAAAACTTCATTTTTTCAATCATCAAGTGATTTATGCTATTGGACTGCTTATAGGGAGACCATTAAAATTGGATATGTCCACTTTTAATCTTTCTAGGCCTTCCTTAGCCGAATTCTTGTAGAAAGAGACATTACTCTACCCGATATTGATGAAATTTGGCTTGGCTCTCCTCATAATGGGTATTGGCAACCTATAGTTGTGGAACAAAAGCCTACATATTGCTACCATTGTAGAATGTTTGGTCATTCTAAAGAAAGTCAGTTTTAGATTGAAACCGTAACTTAAACTCGTTAATATTAAAAATATTAATTCTTCCGCTTTGGTTAAGGATGGATCTTTACTCGAAGGGTCTTTAACGACTTGGAATACAGCATTCCAAAAACTACCGGTATTATAAGTTCTCAGACTATTGATACTGTTAATGCCACTGTTTCTGGTCATCAAACTTCAATACCTGTTATGGAAGTTGCTGTTGGTTCTCTAGATCCTTTTATTATTCAGAATTCTGAGTCTACCATATTGATAGAAAGTTCTATTATGAATTCCAATATTTACGAGATTCCATCGGATTTACCTGCTGCTGTTCAATCAGAGTTGCCAGCTGCTGTTCCTATTTTGCCTGCTGCTATTTCTTCTGTTGATCTGACAATGGCTTCTGGTAGAGATGTTATTTCTGATATTGATATAGTAAATAAGGGTTCCACCTCTCATTTTGATATTAATTTGATTACTAATGCTCAGGGATTGGAATCAAATTTAGCCAATGAAAATTATGTTGAAGATGATAGAAATAATTACTTATCTAAAGAAGTGATACCTCCAGCAATGCTATATCCAGTTTTTAATATTAAACCACAAGAGATTCCTGATATTCCTGCTAATATGGCTATTGTCAATAATGAACTCGAATGAGGATTGGGTAGTGAAAAGAAGCAAGAAGAAAAAATCGTTGATCATATTTCGCTGAAAATATTATTCCTTCCGATCCTATCCGCATCTTCCTTCTCTAGATTGACTAGGGGAGGAAGATCTACCCATCATGCTTAATTTTCTCTCGTTGGAATATTAGGGGAGTGGCAAACCTTGGCTCCCTTAATAGATTGCCGAGAATAAACAGGGGTTAATAAGTGTTGGATGGTGGTTCTTCTTGAGCCAATGGTTAAATCTAATTATGACAAATTTACTAAAAAGTTCCCAGGATACAACTTTATTTACAATTCCTCCAATAAAATTTGGGTTCTTTATAGGAAAGAATTAAAGATTGATATTCTGGTAGATCATTCTCGGCTTCGCATGTTCATTTTGAGATTGACTCTTTTAAAGGTTATGCTTCTTTTGTACTATGTTGCTTCAAATAAAGTGGATAGAGAGGATCTCTGGTCCCATCTGATTATGATTGGTCAAACTATCAAAGAGGGCTGGATGGTTGGAGGTGATTTCAACTGTATAGCTCATCCTAGTGAGAAGAAGGGAGGCAGAAATCCTAATCTGAATGACTTGCTATTTTTTTCTGATTCTATTAAAAATGCTGGGCTGTTTGACATTGGTTTTGAAGGTTCTTCTTTTACTTGGAGGAGGGGTAATATTTATGAAAGATTAGATAGAGTCCTTGTTAATAAGCCATGGTTTGATTTATTTCCTATCTCTAAAGTTCAAGCACCTTGTTAGACCGGGGTCCGATCATTCTCCTCTCCTTATTAAGCTTGCTGTTGCAAATATTGTCCATAAAACCTGCTTCAGATATTTGAATGTATGGTCTTCTCATCCTAATTGCAGGCAGATTATTGAGTCTAACTGGAATATTCCTATGGATTTCTTAAATGCTAATCCTCTAATTCAGCTTTGGCAGGCTCAGAAAAAGCTTTCTAAGGCTTTAACTAAATGGAATTGGAGTGATTTTGGCAATATTAATTCCAATATAAAAGCTGCTGAAGAATTAGTTTCCAAAACTGAACAAGTCGTTGAAAATGGCTCCTGTTCGATCATGACTTATTCATTGCCAATGGAAAATTAAATACTCGCCATTCTTCGGGAGGAACTCGTTTCTCCAACAAAAAGCTTCGACCAACCATTTTCTTCATGGAGATAGAAATTCTAGATTTTTTCATGTTGTAATTAAATATAGAAGATCTATTAATTCTATCTTAAAGATTAATTCTTCTACTAAAGGATGGATTTATGACTCACAAGTCATTGCTCGAAGATGCTCGTTCTCCATTTCCTGAACTTGTTTTCACGCTCACCCGCTTACCTCTTCATCTATTTCGTTCGCTTATTGCAAGGTAACATGTTTAAAGGTGATGCTACTCGGTTAACAAATCCTCCTACAGTAAAATGAAGTTTTTTCTATTATTAATTCTCTGGATAGCAACAAAACAAACAGGGCTCGATGGATATTCTTCTGACTTCTATAAAAAGTTTTGGTGTATTATTAAGCATATGGTGATGGTCGCTATCATTGCTTTCTTTCAGGGTTCGATTTGCCTAAATATTTTGCTTCCTCTACTATCATCCTTATCCCTAAAGATAAATTTAAAAACAATTTGGAAGGATTTTAGGCCCATATGTATTACTTCCACCTTTTCTAAGATCATTAGTAAGGTTCTAGTGGATAAGCTGCAACCTTATCTATTAGATTTAATCTCTCGAAAACCAATCTGCATTCATTAAAGGGAGATGTATTAGTGACAATATTCTTCTTGCTCAGGAGTTGCTTGCTGATATTGATAAGCCTTGTAGAGGTTCCAATATTATTCTTAAGCTAGATCTCTCCAAAGCTTTTGACTCAATCAATTGGTCTTTCATCATTGATGTACTAGCTGCTAGAGGTTTCAACTCTGATTTTTGCTCTTTAATCTCTAGATGGCTGGAGAACAATTATTATAGTGTTCTGATCAATGGATGTACTTATGGTTTCTTTCAAGTCGGCGGGGAATTAAACAAGGAGATCCATTATCTCCTTATATTTTCATCTTGGCTTTTGACTACTTCTCTAAATTACCGAATCAAGTTCGGTTGGCTAATCCTTATGTCCAATATCAGCATAGATCTAACATTTTGGTTAGTCACCCGGCTTATGCGGATGATGTAATTGTCTTTTGCAATGGGAGTAAACAATCTATTAAATGCATTATGAGATCTCTTTCCAGTTTTGAATCTGTTTCTGGAATGGAATTTAATAAAGCCAAATGTTCTTTTCTAGCTAGTTCTTTGATGAAGGCACATATAAAAAATTGGATATTGGATTATACTGGTTTTAAAGAGGCTGTTTATCCTCTTGTTTATTTGGGCTTTCCTTTGTCCAAAGGAAGAAGAAGATTATGTCATTTTGATGATGTGATTACCAAAATTGGTTCTAAAATTCAATGCTCGGTCTAATTCTTTTCTTTCTAATGGTGGTAGAATTACTCTTTTGAAGAGTATACTAACTTCTTTCCCTTTGTATATTCTCCAAATGGTTAATATGAAGAGAAGCTCTCAAAAGCTGCTTTCAGTTATTTTCAACAAATTCTTATGGGAAGGCCAAGCATAAACAAATGCATTGGACAAGTCGGGATAAATTATGTAAACCATTTGCCTGTGGTGGTCTTGGATTTAAAAGCTTCAAACATCTTAGTTTCTCATTCTTTTGTAAACAATGGATCCATTTCGGATCAAAGTCTTCACTTTGGTCTCTATTTCTTCATGGGAAATATTGTAGAATATCCCATCCCTCTCGGAGTTCAAGCTAAATTAGGAGATTCCAAAAACTCGGAAAAGACTTTTAAAAGTAAGAGAATTTGTCTGAGCAGCTCTTTATTTGGGATATTGGTGATGGTCAAGTGGATTTTTGGCTTGATAATTGGTTATTTAATGATCACTCGTATAAGCAAGGTGTTACTTTTTCTAATCGAAAGTTTCGATTTCGAGTCTAACTCCAATTGGGATGAAGATAAACCGAAAGCTGCTCGTTAATATTGACTTGGTGAATAAAATTAAGTCTATACCTTTACAATCTAATGTTAAGGACAGATCGATTACCAAGAATCCATCTACTCAAAGTCTCTCCAAGTTCATTTACCTTTCTAGTAATAATTGGATCTGCTAATGATTGGGGCAAGAAAATATGGAATAAATACATAACTCCTTCTATGTCATTTTTCTGTTGGAAGCTTTTCGGAAGTTTTTGCCAACTGATGATATTCTGAAATTAAAGGGTATTCGGGTACCTTCTATGTGTCCTTTTTGTCTCTCTAGTGAAGAATCCATTTCTCATTTATTTATCGGCTTGCAATGCTATACGGGAGGTATGGAAGACTGTCCTTAATCAAAGGGGATTGTCTCATAGATATTGTTGTTGGACCAACCTTGTTGATTGCTGGCAAGATTGGAAGATGACAGCTGAATTCTATATCCCCCTAATTATATTTTGGTTCACTTGGATGGTTAGAAATGAGATTATGCATAATAATATGGTTTTTTCAACCAAAGTTATCATAAAAAACTGCTTGAATTTTCTTCTTAAGATGACAGACTTCCTTAAATTTAATGAATAAGCCTTCGGTAATCAAATTCCAATTGATTATTTGGAGAACTCCTAAATACCCTTGGGTTAAAATCAATACTGATGGAAGTTATATACATTCCATCGTTGTTAATAGTTCTAATGCTTGGTATTGGGGCCTTATGCGGAAACTACAAGGGGTCTTGCTTATGGGTTATCTCTGCTCCAATTTCTGCCATTAATGCATTAGAATCTGAAGCTATAGCTGTTTTCTGGAGTCTAAAGATAGCTATTCTGAATCATAAAGGCCCAATTCATGTGGAGATGGATTCATTAGTTTTACTAAATATTCTTCTACATAAATCAGCTACTCCTTGGTATCTTCAAATTTGGATCAATAAAATTTCATTATTGGTATATAATCTAACTATAGTTTGGAGTCACATCCATAGAGAGGGAAATCAGCCAGCTAATTGGCTTGCTTCTAGAGGCAGTTCTTCTAAGGACATTTTATGCTTTTCTTCTTTGGATCTTAATTCTTCTATTTTTAAGGAGTTTAAAATTTTATTGCATGGGGATCTACTTTCCTTTCCTCATATCAGATGTACTAGATCTTCATGATTAAAATATATATATATATATATATATTTTGCCACAAAAAGGAAATTTCATTTAAATAAGAGAGTTACATACATCTAATGTAGGGGAGATCATTGAGATCACCAAAAGTAAAGGCTCAAGAGGCCCAAAAGGTGTGGCGAAAAAGAAATGGTACTAGTGGATGTAGCCTTTTTGGCAACCAATTAGTTGGTTAGTTACCTTCTCTATATATATGAGACCATTTTAAAGTTAAGTTGCTGGAGATATGGATAATTTTTCGAACAAGTAAACCAACCGCCAGGGAGGAGATGAAAGACCTTGTGAAATGTTGACTAATGACTTGGAATCGGATTCAATCCAGATAAACTTGTAATTTAGAGCTTTAACGAGTTAGCAAAGCCCAATAAGCAGCTTGCATCTCAGAATCCAGAGATGAAACAGAAATAATGGGTATCATGAAGCACCACAAAAATTGACCCAAGGAATTCCTACACACAGCACCAATACCAGCGGATGAAGGAGTATAGCTACCATCAATAATGATTTTTATCCATGGCAAGGACGGAGGGAACCATTTCAGCAAAACAGGTTTGCATTTAGGTGGGACATCTAACAATGAGTGCTTACTCAAGAAGCTACAACGACTAGCCACAATTTGATTGATAAAAGCAAGTTTATTATCAAACTTTACTCTATTTCTAGCCATCCATATGAACCAAAAGATAACCATAGGAACCTGAAACCAATTTTCATTTTTCCAATCCTCCCAGCAAGCCTCCACAGTGACCCAGTTATATTTTAGATGAAATAAATTGAATTGCATTAGTATGACCTTCCAAACCCGATTAGAGACTTCACAGACTTATGAAAAGGTGGGATACGGATTCTTCATGGGATTTGCATAACCAGCATCTAGAGGCGAGTTCTTAACCCTTTTAGCTTCAGAATGTCATCCAAGGGAGGTATTTATGAAAAAGTCGCCGACGAAAAAAGGACATTGATGGAGATAGCACTGTCTGTCCAGATTTTCTTTCCCCAACTAGTGTCCGGCCAATAATTAAAGGAGTCGTAAATCATCTTGTTTAATGATTGATTGGTAGTTTGTTTCAAAACAATCCTATCGGCTTTGGTTGAATCAATTGGTATATGAAGTAACCGCTCGCACACTCTCCTCATCCATCACCTCTCTAAGTAAGTTGGTATTCCATTGATCTTCAATCCAGAAATCTGAATCGAAAGTTGTGTGTCAAAAGCGACGATGAAGGTTAAAGGGTTACCCATAGTCCAGCTTATCATATTGGAAATTAATTTTCCCCTTTCCAACTTCCATGCAGAAAAACCGATTAGCAGTATCTCTTATTTTCAGCAAATGTTTTCAGTGTTTGGAATCCCCTATTTTGGGCAAGACAGCATTGGGATGGGACTTCCAGCAGTACTTGTTCTTTAAATAAGTAGCCCACATGGTGTCTTGTTGTCTGAACTTGATCCATTGTTTGCAGTAAAACAGTTTGGCTCATTTGTTGAAAGCATTTGAATCCCGACCACCAGCCTTGATAGGTTTGCAAACTTTATTCCACACAGGTCCAATGGGGTTGCTTGTATTGGCCCTCCCAAAGGAATTTGTTAAAAATTGTTTCAATCATCTTCGGTGCTTCTCTTCATCCTTATCATTTGCAAATTATAAAGAGGAAAAGTTGCAAGGATACTTTTTAGCAAGGTTAGCCTACCCCCATTAGACAAGAAAGTATTGGTCCAACAGCTTTAAAGTTGAGGTAATTTTCTGTACCACCCCATCATACTGTGACTGTTTTCTCCTTCCTTTCATTAACTGTATACCTAGGTACTTCAGAGGGAGATCAGCTGCAGAGAAGCCAGTTACATCCTTCATCCACTGTTGATGTTTAAAGCCTTTACCAGCCTAAAAATTGACATTTCTTGTGATTAAGCTCCAACCTACAGAACCATGGCTAAGTGATTAGTTAATAACAATGTTTTCCTTAAAGCTTGCTTACACCCATCGCTGAAGATGATAATATCATCAGCATAGAGCCAAATGGTCGATGCATTGAGAGGCTCCATTTTTGAAGTTGAGATAAGGGTAATGGAGATGTGCGGCATTTAGAATTTTAGAGAAATAGTCAAAAGCCAAAGTGAATATAGTAGGGGAAAGTGGATCCCCTTGCTTTAATCCCTTCCGCTTGAAAAAACCACAACTGTTACCATTTAGAAGAATACTATAATAAGCATTAGCTAACCATCTCTCGTATTAAATGACAAGGAAGGATTAAAACCATGAGCTTTAAGTACCATATCAATAATCGCCACTGATAGTATCATAAGCTTTTTAAGGTCCAGCTTTAAGATTAAATTCGTCCCCTACATTTCGTTATCAAGATCGAGTAATAACTCTTGTGCAAGTAAGCAATTGTCAACAATGGATCTACCATGTACAAAAGCAGTATTGGTTAGGGCTAATTAATTGATTGAGATGTGGTTGTAATCTTCCAACAATAATTTTGTTGATTAGTTTAGAGAAAGTGGAGGTTAGGCGATAGGTCCGAAATCGGCCAGCTCGGCTTTATGATTATCTTTGGGGATCGCACAATACTAGTGGCGCAAAGTATTTAGGTAAATCGTCCCAAGAAGTAAGATTGAACAGCCTTTATGATGTCTTGTCCCACAATATCCCAAGCTTTGAGGTAAAAATTGGAGGTGAAGCCATCAGGACCAGCTGTCCTGTTACCATCAATATTCTTTAAAGCATTCTGAATTTCCAAGGCATCAGGAATGAAAGTCAGATTAAGCTGATTGGCATAGTTAAAATTATCAGAGAAAACTTCTCCATATAGACACTGGGAGGTGTTAGGTTGTGAA
Source organism: Papilionanthe hookeriana x Papilionanthe teres (assembly GCA_022702705.1). NCBI lineage: Eukaryota > Viridiplantae > Streptophyta > Magnoliopsida > Asparagales > Orchidaceae > Papilionanthe > Papilionanthe hookeriana x Papilionanthe teres. Next base: position 148,610,746 of record CM040425.1, on the reverse strand, counting down.
GCAAATAGTAGTTGAAAGTGCTGAATAGCACTATTAGAGATGAGAGTGGGGTCTGTAACCCAATTACCGCTTGAATCTTTATTCGAGAATAGCATTTATCTTCCTCCTGTGTTTGATCATAGCATGGAAATACTTAGTGTTTCTATCCCCAAAAGAGACCTTGTGGTAGCAGATTTTTGTTGCGTGAAAACTCTCTTCTCTATCTAAAGCTTGTGCAAGTTGAGAATGAGCAATCAACGATTCCTGCTCCTCGAATCTCTCCCAAAATCGTTGAGCCTCCAATAGTTGGACTTTTATTTCAAAGATCCCCGACTTGTTGGAACACATTGCCAAATGTGTGCTTATTCCAATACTCGAAATGAAATGCCGATTCTTATGCGATCTCCAAAGTCCGATAATTGGATTGATATTATGACAATCAGGTACTTTCCAAGAGTGCTTGACCTCTTCCGGAAAGGTGGGATGATCACACCGCATGTTTAGAAATCGAAGGGAGAGTGTCCTGTATGAGATCGAAGGAGATCCGAATCAATAATGGAGAATGATCAGAAGTGGCTCTATGCGGATGAAGTACTTGGGTGATGGGAAAAGTGTTCAACCGAGAATCATTTACTAGCACTCTATCCAGTCTCTCCATTAGTTTGCCTCTCTCGCCAGTGAAGGGGGATCCAGTGAATCCCAAATCAAAAGCCCTGCAGAGGTTATATTGTGAGAGAATTGCATCATAGTTTGGAGATCGTGGGTTTTGCCTCCCTTTTTTCACTAGGGTCTCTAATACAATTAAAGTCCCCACCCACTAACCAATTAGAGGGATTAGAAGCATCGATGCTCGCAAATTTCAGCCCAAAGATTAGATTCGTCAATGGAAGAACAGCCAGCATATAAGAAAGTGGCATGGCCATGGAATCGATCTAACCCAATTGAATGTGTAACGGTTGATAGTTATCAATAAGAGTAGTACAATGCAATTCTTCTGGTAAAGACCCAAATCTTATTATTACAGTTTGATTGGAAGTGAAAACCCGGGAATTTTTTGTAATTTTAGTAATATTAGTGTGAACCAAAGGCTCTAAGAGAGCAAAATCCAAAGGTTATAAGTCTTGTTCAAATGTAGCGACTCGTTGAGGGTGCGGGACCTACAACACCCTAACATTCCAGCGAGAAGATTAATCATGATGGAGTGCCTTACTGACCTCTAGTAAGCCTAGGGGAGTGGCTGAAGATTGACCATACCAATGATGTTATCTTGTGATAAATTTTGTAGTTCCATAAGATCTTTCCTCCTTCTTCTACTCTTTTGCATAGACCATGCTCCTTCTGCTTCATTATTCAATTCAGAGAGTAAAATTTGGGCTGACTCACCTGTTATAGGTTCAGAAGGGGGAAGTAACACTGTATTTATTGTAGGCTCTATGGGAGTAGCAACGTACCACTGCGGCAGAACCGTTAGGTAGTTCTGCACCAAGTAGTAGGGGGTTCTTCAGCATTAACCCGGAGTGAGGGACTTTTATCGGGGGGTCGCTTATCTCGACAGCTTGATCAACATATTTCCGCAGTACTGAGAGGTCAAAACCGGTGCAGCCCCATCCTTCCTGGGTCTGCATACGCGTCGTAGTTATAACTCCGAGCAGGAATAAAAGGAAGAATTGGAGTGTGGTGATTGTGTATTACTTGAATAGTGGAAGTATTCTCCATATTTTTTGTGCCTTTCTTCTCAACATTATATGGTCTGAGTTCAGGATGTAGTTTGAAGCACTGCTCCATTGTATGGCCAAAAAGATGACAGTGTTTACAATATAATGGTTGGTATTCCATAACAATAGGTTGCCAGTACCCATTGTTGGCTGTACCAAGCCAAACCCCATCAATGTATGGTTGAGTTATATCCCTTTCCACTAAAAATCTTGCATTTGAAATTCTTGTAGCATTAGCTGATGGTATATCAAGTTTTAATGGTCTGCCCATAGAGTCAGCAATGTCATAGATGATCCTATGATTGTTGAAAGGAAGTTTCAGGTTGGGTAAGCTGAACCAAACAGGAACAATTGGAGGTTCTTTTGTTGGATCAAAATCTAAAGTCCATTTCGAGTAGTTTCATAGGCTTCCCATCTATCATGATTACCTTTTGAGAAAACTCGAGCATAGTCCTCTTCCAGCTAGCTGTAACATGATATGGCGATCGTCGAAGACCCCGATCTTCCAGCCTACCCACCAATTTGAAGTCATTAACGGCTTTCCTAAGAATGTCGAGTTTGGGATGTCCAACTGGAATTTTCCCACCGGTGTGAATCTGTATGGTTCGGATAACTTTAACATCTCCTCTTCGATAAAGATAAGAGCAAAGCTGCCGACCTTTTAGTACACTTTCTAATAAATTCACACTCTACCTTACCTTCCATTGCATCATGAAACAGTTGTAGGAAAAACTAACTTGTCTCCAATGGTGGTACCTCCTTCTTTCTAACTATCACTTCAACGAAACGTGCCCCTTCCAACAAAATGTGGATCAACACTAGTAAGTGCTTGTAGCCATCACCAATGAAACAAGAAAGCACAAGAAAAATTCAAATAAGCAAACACCGCGGAAGGGAGAAAACTAATTTCCTTCCAAAACCGGAGAAAGACCACAAAGGAGCCTTCTTCTTGCACCCGGCTACTCTCCTCCTCACTAGCAAAGCGGCGCCGCCACCACCTACGTGTATTAGCTCCATAGAACCCTAGCAGGAGCACCTACGGCCGCCACAACCATCGTAAAGATATTATATATATATATATATATATATATATATATATATGTTGAAATGGTGGTGGCGGCTATAGAGCTCTGCTAGGGTTTCAATGGAGCTAATTACTGAGGTGGTGGCGTGTCGCTTTGCTTGTGAGGAGGAAGGTAGTCGGGTGCAAGAAGAAGGCTTTCCTTTGTGGTCTTTCTCACTGGTTTTGGAAGGAAATTAGTTTTCTCCCTTCCCGGTGATTGTTTATTTGAATTTTCTTGTGAGTTACTCGTTTCATTGTGGATGGCTACAGCACTTACTAGTGCCGATCCAAATTTTGTTGGAAGGGGCACGTTTGCTCGAAGTGATAGTAAGAAAAGAAGGAGGTACCACCATCGGAGACAAGTTAGTTTTTCCTCGACTTTTTCATGATGCAATGAGGGTAAGGTAGAGTGTGAATTTATTAGGAAATGTACCAAAAAGGCCGGCAAGCTTGCTCTTATTTTTACCGAGGAGGAGATGTCAAAGTTATCTAAACCATACGGATTCACACCGGTGGGAAAGTTTCAGCTTGGACATCCCAAACTCGACATTCTTAGAAAGCTCGTTAATGACTTTAAATTGGTAGGCAGCTGGAAGATTGGGGTCTTTGACGATCGCCATATCATGTTACAAATAGCATTGGAAGAGGACTATGCTCGTATTTTCTCAAAAAAGGTAATCATGATAGATGGGAAGCCTATGAAACTACCGAAATGGACTTTAGACTTTGATCCAACTAAAGAACTTCCAATCGTTCCTGTTTGGTTCTAGCTTACCCAATCCGAAACTTCCTTTCAACAATCATAGGATCATCTATGACATTGCCGACTCTATGGGCAGTACCATTAAAACTTGATATACCATCGCAGAATTCTACAAGAATTTCAAATGCAAGATTTTTAGTGGAAAGGGATATAACTCAACCATACATTGATGGGGTTTGGCTTGGTACAGCTAACAATGGGTACTGGCAACCCATTGTAATGGAATACCAACCTTTGTATTGCAAACACTGTCACTTTTTTGGCCATACAATGGAGCAGTGCTTCAAACTCCATCCCGAACTCAGACCATATAATGTTGAGAAGAAAGGCACAAAAAATACGGAGAACACTTCCACTACTCAAGTTATACACAATCACCACACTCCAGCTCTTTCTTTTAATCCTGCTCAGGTTAAAACTGCAGCTGTGTCTGAACCTGGGAAGGATGGGACTGCAACTGGTTTTGATCTCTCACTCGCCGGGAGATATGCCGATCAAGCTATTGAAATAAGAGACCCCCCGATAAAAGTCCTTCACTCCGCATTTTCGTCGAAGAACCCCTACTACTTTTGTACAGGAACTACTCGACAGGTTCACTGCTGGTGGTACCTTTGCTACTCCCACAGAGCCTACAACAAATACAATGTTAATTCCCCCTCCGAACCTATAACAAGTGAGTCAGCCCAAATTATACTCTCGGATTGAATATTGAAGGCAAGGAGCATGGTCTATGCAAAAGAGTAGGAGAAGGAGGAAAGATCTTATGGAACTACAAAATTTATCACAAGATAACATCATTGGTATGGATCGCTTCACCACTCCCTAAGCTTACTAGGATCGGTAAGGCACTCCATCATGATTAATCTTCTCTGCTGGATTGTTAGGGGTTTTGCAGGTCCTGGCACCCTCAACAGGCTGCTACATTTGAACAGGACTTATAAACTATGGATTTTTGCTCTCTTAGAACCAATGGTTCACACTAATATTACTAAAATTACAAAAAGATTCCCTGGTTTTCACTTCCAATCAAATTGTAATAATAAGATTTGGGTTTTTACCGAAAAGAATTGCATTGTACTACTCTTATTGATAACGATCAATTGTTACACATTCAATTTGGGTTAGATCAATTCCATGGCTGTGCCACTTTCTTATATGCTGGCTGTTCTTCCACTTACAGATCTAATCTTTAGGCTGAAATTTGCAGCATCAGTGCTTCTAATCCCTCTAACTAGTTAGAGGGTGGGGACTTTAATTGTATTAGAGACCCTAGTGAAAAAAAGGGAGGTAGAACCCCAGATCTCCAATCTATGATGCATTTCTCTCATAATATCACCACTGCTGGGCTTTTTGATTTGGGATTCATTGGATCCCCCTTCACTTGGCAGAGAGGCAAACTAATGGAGAGGCTGGATAGAGTACTAGTAAATGATTCCTGGTTGAACACTTTTCCTATCACCCAAGTACTTCATCTGCATAGAGCTACTTCGATCATTCTCCATTATCGATTCGGATCTCCTTCAAGCACTCATACAGGACACTCCCCTTTAGATTCCTAAACATTTGGTGTGCTCATCCCAACTTTCCGGAAGAAGTCAAGAACTCTCGGAAAGTCCCCGATTGTCATAATAGCAATCCAATTATCGACTTTGGAGACTTCATAAGAATCCGGCTTTTCATTTCGGTATTGGAATAAGCACACATTTGGCAATGTGTTCCAACATGTCGTGATGCTGAAACAAAAGTCCAATTATTGGAGGCTCAACAGGATTTGGGAGAGATTCAGGAGTAGGAATTGTTGATTGCTCAGTCTCAACTTGCACAAGCTTTAGATAGAGAAGAGAGTTTTCTGCAACAAAAAGCTGCTACCACAAGGTATCTTTTAGGGGATAGAAACACTAAGTATTTCCATGCTATGATCAAACACAAGAGGAAAATAAATGCCATTCTCAGAATAAGGGATTCTACTGGTAATTGGGTTACAGACCCCACTCACATTTCTAATAGTGCTCTTCAGCACTTTCAGCTACTATTTGCTTCACAACCTAACCCCTCCCAGTGTCTATTTGAAGAAGTTTTCTCTGAAAATTATAACTATGTCAATAAGCTTAATCTGACTTCTATTCCTGATGCCAAGGAAATTCAGAATGCTTTAAAGAATATTGATGGTAACAGGACAGCTGGTCCTGATGGCTTCACTTCCAATTTTTACCTCAAAGCTTGGGATATTGTGGGACAAGACATCATTAAGGCTGTTCAGTCTTACTTCTTAGGGACTGAATTACCTAAATACTTTGCTGCTACTAGTATTGTGCTGATCCCCAAGGATAATCATAAAACCAGCTGGGCTGATTTCAGACCTATCAGCCTAACCTCCACATTCTCTAAACTAATCAGCAAAATTATTGTTGGAAGATTACAACCACATCTCAATCATTTAATTAGCCCTAACCAATCTGGTTTTGTACAAGGTAGATCCATTGTTGACAATTGCTTGCTTGCACAGGAGTTATTACTTGATCTTGATAAAAGGTGTAGGGGACAGAAGTTAATCTTAAAACTGGATCTTAAAAAAGCTTATGATACAATTAGCTGGCAGTTTATTGATATGGTACTTAAAGCTCATGGTTTTAATCCTTCTTTCTGTCATTTAGTACAGAGATGGTTAGCTAATGCTTATTATAGTATTCTACTAAATTGTAACAGTTGTGGTTTTTTTCAAGCAGGAAGGGGATTAAAGCAAGGGGATCCACTTTCCCCTACTATTTTCATTTTAGCATTTGACTATTTCTCCAAAATTCTAAATGCTACACATCTCCATTACCCTTATCTCAACTTCAAACATGGATCCTCTCAATGCATCAGCCATTTGGCCTATGCTGATGATATTATCATCTTCACTAATGGGTGTAAACAGGCTTTAAGGAAAACATTGCAATTAACTAATCACTTAGCCATGGTAGCTAGGCTGGAGCTTAATCACAAGAAAAGTCAATTCTTAGCTGGTAAAGGCTTTAGACATCTACAATGGATGAAGGAGGTAACTGGCTTTTCTGCAGCTGATCTTCCTCTGAAGTATCTAGGAATGCAATTAATGAAAGGAAGGAGAAAAATGTCACAATATGATGGTGTGGTCCAGAAAATTACTTCAACTTTAAATTGTTGGACCAATACATTCTTGTCTAATGGGGGTAGGCTAACCTTGCTGAAGAGCATTCTTGCAACTTTCCCTCTTTATAATTTGCAAATGATAAGGATGAAGAGAAGCACCCAGAAAATGATTGAAACAATTTTCAACAAATTCCTTTGGGAGGGCTAATACAAACAACCCCATTGGACTGTGTGGAATAAAGTTTGCAAACCTATCAAGGCTGGTGGGCTGAGATTCAAATGCTTTCAACAAATGAGCCAATTGTTTTACTGCAAAAAATGGATTAAGTTTAGTAAACAAGACACTATGTGGGCTACTTATTTAAAGAACAAGTACTGCTGGAAGTCCCATCCAAATGTTGTCTTGCCCAAATTAGGGGATTCCAAACACTGGAAACAATTGCTGAAAATTAGAGACACAGCTAATCAGTTTTTTTGCTGGGAAGTTGGCAAGGGGAAAATTAATTTTCAATATGATAACTGGACTATGGGTAACCCTTTAACCTTTACTGCTACTTTTGACACACAACTAATAGTCTCTGATTTCTGGATTGAAGACCAATGGAATACAAACTTACTTAGAGAGGTGATGGATGAGGAGAGTGTGCAGTAGATACTTCAAATTCCAATTGATTCAACCAAAGCAGATAGGATTTTTTTGAAACAATCTACCAATCAATCCTTAAACAAGATGATTTACAGCTCCTTTAATCATTGGCCTGACACTAGTTGGGGAAAGAAAATATGGACAATCAGGCTATCTCCATCAATGTCTTATTTTTGTTGACGACTATTTCATAAATACCTCCCATTGGATGATATTCTGAAGCTAAAAGGGTTAAGAACTGCCTCTAGATGCTGGTTATGCAAATCTCATGAAGAATCTATCTCCCACCTTTTCTTAAGTTGTGAAGTTTCTAATCAGGTTTGGAAGGCTGTACTTATGCATCTCAAGTTATCTCATCTCAAATATAACTGGGTCACTATGGAGGCTTGCTGGGAGGATTGGAAAAAAGAAATTTGGTTTGATGTTCCTATGGTTATCTTTTGGTTCATATGGATGGCAAGAAATAGAGTAAAGTTTGATAGCAAACCTGCTTTTATCAATCAAATTGTGGCTAGCTGTTGTTGCTTCTTGAGTAAGCACTCAATGTTAGAAGTCCCACCTAAAAGCAAACCTGTTTTGCTGAAATGGTTCCCTCCTTCCTTGCCATGGATAAAAATCAATATTGATGGTAGCTATACCCCTTCATCTGCCGGTATTGGAGCCGTGTGTAGGAATTCTTTGGGTCAATTTTTGTGGTGCTTCATGATTCCCTTTATTTCGTTTTCAATTCTGGATTCCGAGATGCAAGCCGCTTATCAGGCATTGCTAACTCGTTAAAGCACTTAATTACAAGTTTATCCGGATTGAATCCGATTCAAAGTCATTAGTTAACATTTCACAAGGTCTTTCATCTCCTCCCTGGCAGTTGGTTTACTTGTTCAGAAAAATTCTCCATATCTCCTGCAACTTTACTTTAAAATGGTCTCACATATATAGAAAAGGTAACCAACTAGCTAATTGGTTGGCCAAAAATGCTACATCCACTAGTAATTTTTCTTTTTCTGCCACACCTTTTGGGCCTCTTGTGCCTTTACTTTTTGGTGATCTCAATGTTCTCCCCTACATTAGATGTATGTAACTCTCTTATTTAAATGAAATTTTCTTTTTTGTGGTAATATATATATATATATATATATATGTATGTATGTATGTATGTATGTATGTATATATTTAAGAGAAGGAGCAGCTCATGGCTCCCTACATGTAAGAGTAAGTCGGAAAGTACATAAAATGTGGAGGAGGGCCCCAAACTAACAAAGAATCCTTGTGGGTCACAACCAAAAACCACTCCACCCAAAAACCATTGCAAATACAAAATTTAGTATAGATATATATTCATGTGATATATATGTATACAAAGAACAAAAATAAATCTGCAGCAAACAAATAACAAACCCTAACCAACTTCTGACAGCATCAACATTGATTAATTCTCAGGTGGGAGGCTTCTTGGAGGTCTCCATCAATCAGTAACTTAAGTTGGGGAGGGGGAGGTAGAAAGAGTCACCCAAGAGGAGAGGGCACCAGCTCTTTCTAGCTAATCTGCAGGTTTGTTACCTTCTCTAAAAATGAATTGAAAACTGACCTTGAGTTGTGTTTTGAGGCGTTAAATCCTGTGTAGCCAATAAGAATGATGTCAGGTGGTGGTGATGTTAGCTTAAATCATGCGAATCATCTCTTGGGAGTCCCCCTCTACAATCAGGTAAGTCCACTGAAAAAGCACAGCCAGTTTCATAGCCCAATAAACAGCAAGTAGTTCAGTTTCTAAAGCATCTGTCGCCACAAGGGGGGCATTGAAAAACAACAGGCAATTCCCCAGGTGATTTTTGAAAATACCTCCCATACCAGCAGCCCCAACTTTGTAGCTTCCATCAGTGTTCACTTTGAATGAACTGTAATTGGGGGGGGAGCCAAAAAACCATAAGAATTTTAGGGGGCTGAATTCTCTGGGAGATAGAACTGGAGCAAATGTTAGGAAAGTTTTTATATCTCATGAGCTTATGCAGGTAAGAGAGACAGTGTCTAGCCACAGTTTTTGCCTCAGTTAACGCACCCTCAAAGATTACGTTGTTTTTGGCCATCCAAATGAACCAAGTAGTAAGTAGAGGTAGTGCAGCAGTACCTAGTTGATGCCAATCAGTCCAACAAGTGATGAGGTTGTCCCATTATAGATGGAGAGTTTTAAGGTTAGTCTGTTGTAGCAGTTCATTCCAGAACTGTTGGGAGTAACTACAAGTAAGGAACAGGTGTGAAATAGATTCCTCCTCCTTATGGCATAATCTGCAGCAAGAAGGCCCTCTAAGCCCTTTCAACTTAAGAATGTCATCAGTTGTTAGGAAGTGTTTGAATACTCTCCAGCAAAAAAGTGCCATAGAGGGGGAGAGATAGTTATCCTAGAAGATATCTCCTCAGGGACTTTTTCCCATTGATAAAGTTGAGCATAAATTGCCTTGGAAAAACTTTCATTCTTAAGAGCTTTCCACACAAGAATATCAGGTCTGGATATGTTAAAAGGCACAGTAATGATTTTCTGGACAGAAGGGGCTTGTAGTATGGCTGGCAGCAAAGAGAAGGACCAATTGCCACCCTCCCAACAGTCAGCTACCTGAAGGTTCAAGTTGATATTGAGTGTGCAAGGTTGTAACCAATCTTGGGTACACTAGTGATCTAATAAAAAGTTAAGACTCCCTTTTCCAATATGCCAGATATATAGTTGTCCAGCCATATACCTATTTTTTATCATTGATCTCCATAATTTAGAGTCCCCTAATTTTAGGACTACCAAGGAAGGGTGGGTATGTTTACAGTATTTTCCAAACAGAAACTTAGCATAGAGAGAGTATTGAGTTTTCAATTTGATCCATAGTTTGCAGAGATTCACCTGAATTATTTGATGAAACCCTTTAAAACCTAGCCCACCAGCCCACACAGGTTTAGCCAGCTTTTTCCAAGAAGCCCAGTGAATCTGATTTCTTTTACCAGCCCAGAGAAAGTGATTGAAGGCCCTTTCAAATTGCACTTGGGTACTCTTTTCATAGTGGTCATCTGCATTACATAAGAAGGAAGGGTAGTTAGAATGCTTCTAAGTAAGGTTAGTCTCCCTCCAGAAGATAAGTAGATGTGAGTCCAGTTGGAAAGGTATGTACTGATCTTATTTTGGATCTCATCAAAGTGATTTTGTTTGGTTCTACCAATGTTCAGCTGGAACCCCAGATATTTTATTGGCAAGTGGGTGCTGGAAAAACCAGTGTAGTTAAGTATCCAGTGTCTGACAGCCTGAGTAGTCTTGTTAGGGAATAGGATTTGGCATTTGGCTGTATTGAAGCTTAGACCAGAGTGATTCTAAAATAGCTGAATGCACTGATGAATATATTTCACAACCCTCCTAGATGCATTAGAGAAGATCATTACATCATCAGCATAGATGAGGTGGGAAATAAGAATGTTAGATCTGTGATGGTACCTGACTTGCTGATATGAAGTGAACAAATTATTTAGCATAGATGAAAAATAATCCATAGCAAGAATAAAGAGAGTGGGGGGAATGATGATACCCTTGCTTGAGACCCCTAGAAGCAGAAAATGGTCCCCAGCTGGAACCATTGATAAGAATGGAGTGTGAATTGTTCCTGAGCCATCTTTGAATTAAAGTGCAGAAGCTGTTATTGAACCCCCTGGCAGATAGAACCTCTAAGATGAATTCCCAGCTTATAGTTTCTTAGGGTTTTCTAATGTCCAATTTATAAATTTAATTTCCCCCTCTACATTTCTTGTTTAATTCCAGGAGCTTCTCTTGTGCTAACAAAACATTGTCTGAAATGGACCTGCCCTTAACAAAGGAAGATTGATTCAAATTAATCATTCTATTCAAATGAGGTTGAAGCCTTGTGACAATAACCTTGCTAATGATTTTGCTGATAACAGAAGTAAGACTAATAGGTCTGAATTGGTTCCAAATAATTAGCTCAGAATTTTTTAGGATAAGGACAATATCGGAAGAACTGAAGTAGTGAGGTGTATCCTTATCATGAAAAAAACTAATAATTGCATCTGTAACTTCAATTTTGATAACAGGCCAAGCTTTCTTATAGAATTCAGCTGTGAAATCATCTGGTCAAGCTGATTTAGAGCTATTTATGTTGCTGAGAGCCTGCTAGATTTCTTCCTCAGAAGGAGAATCAGTAAGGGACACAAAATTAGTATATTGATAATGATCTTGTAACCAGGTGGGATTGAACTAAGCCCTTTCGACAAGGGGATGGGACACCAGATTGTGAAAATAGCTGATTGCACTTCTGCCAATCACCTGATTATTCTTAAGCCAGGTTCCAGCCTCAGCCTTAATGCTATGTATGGTGTTACAGCTTCTTTTATATTTGATGTGGGCATGAAAAAATTTGGTGTTTCTATCCCCTTCAGGAAATCTTTTGAGAGTTGCCTTCTGCTTCAGGAACATATCTTGAATATCAATGAAGGTAGACAATTTAGCTTAAGCAGCTAAAAGATTGTGATTAGTGGTCTCCCCCCTCAAGACCAACTACTCTAATAGAGACACCTCCTCTTCAGCTTCAGTAACAGCAGTAAGAACATTACCAAACTCCCTCCAACCTCACTTTTTATGTTCTTTACAAGTTTTAATGTTGAGCGGTCCTAACTTAATCCAAGGGTCAGTGTCAGCCACCCCTTGCCACAAGGACTGAATGAGAGGAACAAATTGGGGATGGGTAGACAAAAAATTCTGGTATCTGAAGGAGGGGTTGGATATTCTAGGTGGAGGAGCAGAGATGGAAAGAAGAAGAGGTCTATCGTCAGAACATGTGAGGGGAGGATGGGCAATTGAAGTGTATAAAAACTGGGAGTACCAAAGCTCATTAACCAGGAATCTGTCCAACCTCTCCCAACAATTGCTTCTTCTCCAGGTAAAAGGAGGAACTCTGAATCCCAGATCAAAAAGGCCTGCAGTGTGATTATTATCACTGAAATTATTCATGGTGTTGAGGATTGGTGTCCTACCTCCCTTTTTTTCAGCAGAGTTGACAATACAATTGAAATCTCCCCCAACCATCCAAGGAATATTCATTGAGAGGCTGATATGATGTAGTTGCTCCTAGAGATTTAATCTGTCATGTTTTCTTCCTCCTGCATAGATCAAAGTAGCACAAATATTGTAGCCAGCAAATTTTAAGGAGAGGTGAACAAATTGTTGATGGTCAATGAGGATGGACCAACTAAGCTCTTTTCTACAAAGTATCCAAATCTTGTTGTTGATGTTAGCATGGTGAGAGTAACCTGGAAAATTTCTGAGAATTTTAATAGAATTTATATGAACCATGGGTTCCAAAAGTACAATGCACCAAGGGGTGTGTTCTTTATTGAGATATCTAAGTCTTCTTAGAGAGTGTGGATGGCCACCCCTCTAATGTTCTAGCATAGGAGGTTTATCATTAGGGATTGATGGTGGGGAGTTGACCTGACCGCAAGTAACGCAGTAATATATGCTTCCAAAAGATGGCCAAAGCTTGACCCAATTTATAATAAGCGGCTAGTGTATAAATCAAAATATTGTAAATTTTAGAAATTACTTTACACACTAGGGGTACTACGCAAGTATACGTATCGTTTCTAGTAATATAGGGTTTTCTATTATAACCCAAGTATCGATCCTACGGGAAAAAATTATAGAAATAAATTTTCTAAATATTATATTTTAAAAATATCTTTTTATCCTTTAAATTAACTATAAGTTATTATTAATTTACTAAATGCAATTAAAGAAAACATACTAAGAGAATGATTTATTAAAACTATATAAAATAGCAACTTTCTTTCCTTCAATTAATCCAAGATTTTTAAGATAATTTAATATCTGTTGGAGAATTTGATTTATGGTATTGTGCCAAATAGAAGCATTCCTATTTTTTACCCTTTGATCCAGGCGCAAAGAATATTGGCTAACTTACAGATCAGGTCCGGATGTATTGTTAGTAGTAATGGGTTAATCTAGACTCTCACTACTAGATGTCCAAGGGTGGCAATGGTCGGCCCTACTAGTGACCCATTCCTGATCTATAAATCAAATTATAAGAATTTAGCCTGTCACTCTAAAAGCTTATCAATTCTACGCCCGTTAAATCTTATCTTCTTATTTATTTGCACTTCACCTTAAATAGCCCGCACATGGCCTTCGACTACCGAAGGATTCATGTGACATTTACAAGTTAAGTGTTCTTCTCCTTCAAGGTTTCAAAATTCTTCAACAGGTTTTAACAATTTAATTTGCCATTTTAAAAAGTAATGTAAGATCAGGTATTAATGTCATCACAATGTTTTTGAAAATGTTTTGAATTTTAATTCTCCATCTAATGTTTATATTATCTTATCTATCTCTTCATGATTTAAGGAAGAAAGTAAACTAACTACTCATAACACATTGAAAATAAATAGCATAACATAATAAATAAACTTTAAATCAAATATAAAAATACTTATCTTAAATATTCCTTCTACAGATATTCTGATTCCTACTGACTCCACAGTGTAATGAACTCCAGATGCTACAACTTGAAAGTAAACTCACTAAATTAAACAAAAGTGGCCCTAAATTTCTCTCTCTAATTCTCTAGACTCTCTCTCTCTAATGAGATTTCTCTCTCTAAGGAGGCTAGAGGGGGTGGGGCGAATGGGGGGCCAATTTTCTCTGAAGGAGTGGACTCCTATTTATAGGCTCCAAGGGTTTCCTTGAGGCACCACTTCAAAACATGTCAAAAGTCAATGAATTTTCTAGAAGGTCGGTCTGGCGCCTAGGTGCCGGAATCTGGCGCCTAGGCGCTGGACACCCCGTCCAGTTCTTCGCACCTCTTCGCGTTTAAAACCATTTTAGAGCATCCAAATGCAATGTATCACATGTCCTATTATCAAGGAACAACTGCCAATCTTCTAGAATATCCAATAACTACTCACTCCGTCAAAATAACCGTTCAAAAGTCGTCAAAAACTTGACAGTTTCTTCGAGTCTGGCGCTTAGGCGCCAGTTTCTGGCGCCTAGGAGCCAGGCCATATTTTTTTCTTCTTTTTGTATTTTGCTCCATTTTTGTTCCTTTTTGTTCCTTTTCCTTTTCTAGACCTTTTTACATCACTTACATCCAAAAACACAAAAATACCTTTCATTAAAGCATAATATCCTTAGAAATTGATAAAAATCAAGGCATAAAATATGTATTTTTCTTCATGGATCAAAATCCCCCAAACATAAATGTTACTTGTCCTCAAGTAACTATTTTTACTATATAAAATATAACCTTTGGAATAAAAGATAAATATTTAAGATTCCTTATAATTTTTTATTTTATAAAGTCTTTAGTAAATTATTAACCTAATTTCACTAAGTAGGTTTAATTTTAAGAATTTAAAGAATATTCAACTACTAAATCATAAGATTTCAAACTTTTCATTAATTTTGAAAATAATAGAAGCTTATTATATTAAGATCTCATAGATTATTTACAAGAAAAAGATTTTCTTGAAAAATCATTTTTAAATGAATATTCATGTATAAAAATTAAGTAAGATATGTAACTAGTTTTCTTCCTATAAGATAATTCAAGTGAAGCCAATTTTTTACTAGGCATTTCCTCAAGTTTCTCCTCTCACTCTCTTTATATATATATATATATATATATATATATATATATTATCTTTGAGGGAGCTGCCACTCGGAGCTAGTACTTGTTGCGTAAACTGCATATCTTATCTCCATAAACTTATTAGCCACAAGAAGTTTCCAAATATTTTTAAAGCTAGCCAACCCTCGAACAACCAGACTCCTTAAAATTCTCACCGTCACCTCGGTCTCCTCCACCCAAGCAACTATGTTAAAGCAAACATCGATGGCCGCTACACCATGGATGCCTGTAGGTGTGGGTGGTCTCTTCAGGAACCACAAGGGGGCTCGCCTCGCTGATCTTCCATGCCCCCATTACCGCTCGCCGATGCTCTTGAAACCAAACTTATAGCCGCCTATCGGGCTCGAAATTAGCTTTGATCTTCAATTGGAGGAATCTAATCATTGAGGGGATTCTCGGGAGATGATTAATTTGATTGATAATGGAACTTTAACCACTTGGACCCACTCACTTTGGATCCAAAAAATTCTTTCCCTCACTAGTCAACTAAAGGCCACCTTCACTTTTATTTTCGTAGAGGGAAATAAGCCGACTGATCGGCTTGCAAGAACTGGATCCCTTTCCACTAGAGTGACCCTCTCAACTATTCCCCTGCTCATCTCGGAATGTCGGAGGCTGGTGATCTCTTATCCGTTCCCCACTTAAGGATTGACAATGGCCACTCTTTGTTATAACAAGCATTGATCGTGATGGTTTTGGTTGTTGGGGCCGTTGCTCATCGGGTTCTTTTTTGTTGGCTATATTTGCTCCATGAGGTCTCATGTTTCTTTGTTATCCCACTCGGGCACACAATCCGTGGTCGAAGGTTCTCATGATCTCCTTACTGTGAGGGTTAGTTTCGGTAATTTATAGATTTCCTTGTATCTAATAGAGTTGTTTTTATTTTAAGCTGATTCTCGTTTTGTGATTGGGGATCCCCATAGGGCTTCAAAATGTATTTTGTTACCTGTTTGGTGGGGACCCCCTCTACTTCAACTTTTGTAACCCCCTTTTTTTATTTACTAATCAACATGCGAGGAGCCTATGTTGGCTCCTTTTCTCTCAAAAAAAAAATAAATAAATAAAAAAATAAAAATAAAATAAAAATAAAAAATATATATATATATATATATATATATATATAGAGGATTACTATATCTGGATAGCCTGTTAATGGTTTTGAACTTCAATATCCTTAACTTATATTTTTAAAACTTATACATTTTCACTTTATTATTATAACATAAATAAGAATTCAAAAAGATTTCAAATCTTTTATTTTTCAAGTGATAATTTTTTATTACATAATATTTCTAAATTCTATCATCTCTATCATGAATAGAAAAATTCTTTAATCTTATTCTTCCTTAAGTTAAATAATTCTATTCTTAAAATCAATCAAAGTTAGTAAAACATTAGTTAATTTCACTAAAGTGTTTATAATTTCAAAAATAAAAGTGTTCTCAAATAAATTATTTATTCCTTAAGTTATGTTAAAACGTTTTTATTTTTATGAAAATATTAGCTCTTTAAGGACAAATAAAATTTAAATTAGAATGTATTTCCCTTCACCCAAACTTAAGTTTTGGTACACTATGAAAATTTTGAAAGTATGAGAGAAAGAAGATCATAAGAATTTTTATATGTAAAAACAATCTTAAAAAGAAAAATTAACTTTCTAAACATGATTTTATGAATAATTAAGATAAAATTGAAGCATGTATAAAAAAGTAAGCAGGCTAATTTTTTATTATACTAATTTTGAAACAAAATTAAAGCATAGCAAAATTACTAAGTTCTAAACAGTAGACTAAAACAAACATATAAATTAACTCTAACATCCGTCTCAACACAATATACTAAAAATGTTTTAACCACAGAATCCATCCACACAAGTACATAAACTAAACAACATAGATCAAACATAAAACTAACAAACAATCCAAACAAAACAAACTAACAACAGAGTAGCACTACATAAAGATCTCACTACTACTAATCACTAGCTGTCACCTCATCGTCATCATCATCACTAAAGGAAAACTCAACGTCCTTAGGATCAATAAATGGTGTAAAGCTAGGAAAAGTAGGGAAACTCACATCATGTTCACCCTTCAGAAATCTGACTAGGGCTTCATCGTACTCTGCATCGTAACTACTCTTCCTCTGGGTAAAGTCAGAAAGATGATCTAGTTTCTTGTCAATAGTATCTATCCTGCAGTGAGTCTGAAACAACTCCTGCTGCTCCTCTAAAAACTGATCATGCATGGACTCCCAGAAACTAGATGGTGGCTCAGCAGAAGTAGAGGGGCGAGAAGTAGAAGGTCTACCTGGAGTATATGCAGAAGTAGAAGGAGCGATCAATCTCTTCCCTCGAAGACGATCATAGATACTAACACTCTCCTACCCAATTGGCTTGGTAGTCTTTAACTTCTCCTCGAAATATCGCACCGACTCCATCATTAACACATAACGAATAAATCAAAGAAGGAAATCCCAATCCAACGAAGTGCTTGGATCTCGCAATAGAATCCACAGATTCATAAATAATACTGCCAACGTCTATAGGCTTCCTCTCCTGAATGCAGTAGTTCAAGATAGCTCGATCTTTAGTTACTTCACTCAGATGATTGGAAGGTAACAATCTCGCATAAATGAAATAGTGCCATGCTTTTGAATTACCATTTAGCTTGGAAGATTTGAAATTTACCTTTTTATCGTTCCTGATCTTCCAAGATCCAGTACCGTCAGTCAAATAGGCAATAATCATATCCAAATCACCCTCAAATGGTGACAATCCAAAATAATAGCACTCAATCGTCGGTGATAGGCCATAGAATATGTTGATTCTTTCTGGAGTAAATCCTACACCGATTCCTCTAATAAAGACTTCAGAATCCTCAGCATCAAGAAAATTTGCATAAAATTGTCGAACAACCAGGATAACAACAATAGCAGTGAAGTAACAAAATCTTTGCCAGTTGTGCGCAACAATAGTGTTTTCGATCATCTCCCCGGGATGATAGAAACTTCGTTTCGAGATGAACTTTCTCGACGACGCAAGTTCATGGAAGCAAAAATGCGCAGCCGCAGTTGGAAATTTGCTGCTATCATAATTTTCTCGTCCCTTCCCGCGCTTAGATTTTGGGGCCATCTAAACGTGAAAGAAAACAAGAACAAATTTAGGAATCAAAGATTTAAACACTTTTTAAGTTTATTAAACTTAAAATAAGTTTAAAAATCCAAAGAAATCACTAAAAATCAAATTTTTTTTTCAAAATTTTGGTTCTTAGCAAAAACTAGGAAAATCTATGGTAAAAATCAAAAATAAATGGTTTAAAGTGTAGATCTGACCATGAGACGAAGAAATCGAGTGATTTCGCGCTCAAATCCTTAATGTATTGACCTCAAAATGGATCCGAAGGGTGTATTTTTGTGAAAATGGGGAAGAAGATAAAGCTTAGGCATCAAAAATGGCTTTTGGGGGTTTAAATGGTCATTTTCGGTTAGCAGGCCGAACTGGTGCTTAGGCGCCTAATTCTGGCGCCTAGGCGCCAGACTCGCCTTTCACAAAAATTATTTTTAATTTTAATTTTCCACCAAAATTCATAAATTCAACTTCCAATTACTCATATTAGAGTAGGGCTTCAGTTTCTAACTTCCAAAACATTTTCCAAAAATTTTAAAAATTAAATATTAAATCCGCCAATCAAACACTATGTTTACATCAAACTCACTAAATTCCATTCATAATCTTCAATATTGACTAAATACATTCCAGATAAGTATTATACTTGATTCAAGTTCCTAATACACACTCAAATACAACAAATTCTAAGCAAAAAACAACACACATTGAACATGGAAGCAAATACACAAACAAACACAATCGATTCTTTAAATCGATACAACGACTCAACAAACCATATAATAACTAAATAGAGTGATCTAATTTTTAAATTTACATACTTTAAAATAATTTTCAGCTTAAGTGAATAAAGACTTATAAGCATCACATTTTTCTAAAGTAATATAAAATTAATCAAGATCGAGACATAACCTTACATTAAAACACAAAAACACTCAATAAAAAAGAAAAATATGGGTTGCCTCCCACAAAGCGCTTAGTTTAAAGTCGTCAGCCCGACTTAAGTAAATCTTTAATCAGGTTGACTTAATTTATAAGCCTCTTTATAAATCTTTTTAATGTCTCCCAAATAAGGCTTCAATCTTAATCCATTTACTTTAAATTTTTTTCCTGTTTTGGGATCTTTAATATCCACAGCTCCATAATGGTATACTTTCTCAACTATATAGGATCCAATCCATTTAGATCTTAATTTTCCAGGAAAAAGTTTTAAACGAGAATTAAACAGTAATACTTCTTGTCCAGGTTCAAAAACTTTTCCTGAAATTTTCTTGTCATGTAACAACTTCATTTTCTCTTTATAAATCCTCGCATTTTCATATGCTTCATTTCTTATTTCTTCCATCTCATTTAATTGCAACAATCGCTTTTCTCCTGCTTTATTCAAACTAAAATTAAACTCCTTTATCACCCAATAAGCTTTATGCTCAAGTTCTACAGGTAAGTGACAATATTTACCATAAATTAACCGGTAAGGTGACATTCCAATTGGTGTCTTATAAGCTGTTCTATAAGTTCATAATGCAGAATCAAGTCTATCAACCCAATCAGTTCTTTTAGGATTAACAGTCTTCTCTAGAATTCTTTTAATTTCTTTTTTTTGATACTTCAGCCATTCCACTTGTTTGTGGGTGATAAACAGTTGTTATTCTATGCATGATTCCAAATTTTTGTAGTAATGATTGAATTCTTATATTCCTATAATGACTTCCACCATCCGTGATAATTACCTTAGGCATTCCAAATCTTGAAAATATCATTTTCTTTAAAAATTTAGAAACACTTTTGGAATCACAGTTTAATAAAGCAACAGCTTCAATCCACTTTGAAACATAATCAACTGCTAATAAAATATAAATTTTTCCAAATGATGGAACAAATGGTCCTATAAAGTCTAAACCCCATATATCAAAAATTTCAACTTCCAATACATAGTTTAAAGGCATTTCATTCTTCCTAGATATATTTCCCATCCTTTGACATTGATCACCTGTTTTCACAAAATGTCTCACATCATTAAATAAGGAAGGCCAATAAAATCTAGAATTTAAAATTTTAAATGCAGTTTTATCTATGCCAAAGTGTCCTCCAAAATAGGAATCATGACATTTTTGAATAATAGCAAAAGTTTCTTCATAAGGTACACATCTTCGAATCATAGAATATTTTCCAATTTTAAATAAATGAGGTTCTTTCCAGATATAAGATTTAGCATCATATTTAAATTTCTTAATAAATTTGTTATCCAAGTCATTAGGCAAAATATTGCTAACTAAATAATTAACAATATTAGCATACCAAGTTGTTTTATATTCTTGAATAACATATAAAGATTCATCAAGAACTTTCTCATTTATATTTTCTTCCGAATTAATATTATTTTTAATTCCAGACAAATGATCAGCAATTTGGTTTTCAGTTCCTTTTCTATCTACTATTTGAAAATCAAATTCTTGTAGAAGTAAAACCCATCTTATCAGTCTAGGTTTAGAATCCTTCTTAGATAATAGATATTTAATAGCAGAATGATCAGTATGAACTATGCATTTAGTACCAAGAAGATAAGGTCTAACTTTATCAAAGGCATATACTATAGCTAGAAGCTCTTTCTCAGTGGTAGTGTAATTTCTTTGTGTTTCAGTGAAAGTTTTACTAGCATAATAAAAAACTTTGAAAGTTTTCTCATATTTTTATCCTAATACAGCTCCAATTGGAAAATCACTTGCGTCACACATTAATTCAAAAGATTTCTCCCAATTAGGTGCAACAATGATAGGTGCAGATATTAATTTTTCTTTAAGAATATTAAAAGAATTAATACGTTCTTTATTAAATTCAAATTTTTCATCTTTTTCTAATAAATGACAAAAAGGTTTAGAAATTTTAGAAAAATCCTTTATGTATCTTCTATAAAATCCAGCATGACCTAGAAAACATCTTACATTAGTAACAGTAGTAGGTGGTTGCAATTCAGCAATAATTTTTACTTTTGCTTGATCAACTTCCATCCCTTTTTGTGATACTTTGTTACCAAGTAAAATGCCTTCTGTAACCTTGAATTGACATTTTTCCCAGTTAAGAACTAAATTTGTTCCTTCTCATCTTTTCAGAACTTTGGAAATGTTTTCCAAACAAGACTAAAAAATCATCCATGAATATTTCAATTCCATTGTCAATCAAATCACAAAATATTGACATCATACATCTTTGAAAAGTTGCAGGTGCATTACATAAACCAAAAGGCATTCTTCTAAAAGCAATTGTTCCATAAGGACTTGTAAATTTTGTTTTTTCTTGGTCCTCAAGAGCAATAAGTAATTGATGATAACCAGAATATCCATCCGGGAAACAGAAATATGAGTGTCCAGCTAATTTATCAAGCATTTGATCCAAGAAAGGTAAAAGAAAATGATCCTTTCTAGTAGCTTTATTTAATTTCCTATAGTCAATACAGATTCGCCATCTAGTAACTTGTCTTGTAGGAATAAGTTCATTTTTATCATTAACAATGACAGTTACTCCTCCTTTCTTCGGAACACAATGAATAGGACTTACCCATTGACTATCCGAAATAGGATAAATAATACCAGGATCTAACCATTTAATAATTTCTTTTTTAACAACCTCTTTCATGATAGGATTTAATCGTCTTTACGATTCTATAGTTGGTTTAAAATTTTCTTCCATTAAAATTCTATGCATGCAAATGGAAGGGCTTACTCCTCTTATATCAGCAATAGTCCAACCAAAAGCTTTCTTATAATTCTTTAACATACCTATTAGTTTTTTTTCTTGATCTTTACTAAGTTCAGAAGAAATAATAACGGGTAAAGTTAACGAATTTCCAAGAAACGCATATTTTAAATGAGAAGGTAACATTTTTAATTCCAGTTCAGGGGCTTTTTCTATTGATGGTAAAAATATATCATTTTGAGTTATGTCTAAAGTTTCCCAATTATTTTTTATAAAATAAGTATCTTCTTCTTCCACAACTTCATCTTCATCAGTTAAAAATTTAAATTTTTATTCAGGAATGACTTTACATTTTTCTTGATATTGTTTTTCAATTAAATAATCAATTATATACATTCGATAATATTTCTCTTTATCAGGGTACTTTATTGATTTAAGAACATTGAATTTAATTTCTTGATCATTAACTCTCATGGTTAGTTCTCCTTTTTGTACATTAATCATAGCTCATCCGGTAGCTAGAAAAGCTCTCCCTAAAATAATAGGTATCTCTTTATCTTCTTCCATATCAAGTACTATGAAATCTACAGGGAAGATAAATTTATCCACTTTAACAAGTACATCCTCTATAACTCCTTTAGGATAAGTGATAGATCTATCAGCTAACGGAAGGGTTACAGTGGTGGGAGTAATATCTCCTAAACCTAATCTTCGAAAGATAGAAAATGGCATGAGATTAATACTTGCTCCTAAATCACAAAAAGTTTTTCTACAAAATTTTTCTCCAATAACACAGGGTATAGTGAAACTTCCAGGATTCTTAAGCTTTTTAGGTAATTGCTTTTGAATCATTCCACTGCATTCTTCACTTAGAGCAACAGTTTCAAAAGCTTCAAATTTTCATTTTTTGCTTAAAATATCCTTCATAAATTTTGTGTAAGTTGGCATTTGTTCCAAAGCTTCAAGCAAAAGGTATATTAATAGTAAGTTTCTTAAAAAATTCAAAGAACTTAGAAAATTGATGATCAAGTTTCTGCTGTTTAAGTCTTTGAGGAAAAGGTGGTTGTGGTTTTTCAACTTCCACATTAACAGGTATAACAGTCTGATCTTGACTAAGAGAGAGAGTTTCTTAAGGTTTTTCAATCTCTTTAACCTCAATCTCCTTTTTAATTTCATTATGCATTCTTTCTTTTAATTCCTTTCCACTTCTAAGTTGTACAGCTTTACCTTGTTCATGTTCTTTTCCAGTTTCCTTTGGATTAATTTCAACATTACTAGGAAGTGTTCCTACATGTCTGTTATTAATTAAAGTAGCAATTTGCCCCATTTGATTTTTAATATTACGAATAGCAATATTTTGATTTTGTAATTGATTATTCATTTGTAATATTAATTCCTCTATTGATAACTTTTTCGGTTGATTATTAAATCCAGGAGGTTTAAAATTTGGATTAAATTAATTATTCCAATTTCCAGTGGGATGAGATTGATTATTTCCCCATTGTTGTTGTGAATTATTCCAATTAAAATTAGGATGATTTTTCCACCCAGGATTATAATAATTTGAATAAGGATTATTTTTACTTGCAATAGCTTGTAAAGTTTCAATAGTTTGAGAATCTTCAATATTAGCAGAGTTATTTTGCGAAATATTAATTGCAAAACTATCTATTTTCTTAGACATTGCTGCTACTTGTGAAGCTAAAATAGAAAAGACTTCATTATCGTGATAACTTGCCATCTTCTTAGGATTAATCCTTTCGGAAGGCCATTGAAAATTGTTATTAGCCATTTCTTCAATTAAAGTGTAAGCTTCTTCAAATGATTTAGACATTAAAGAACCTCCAAGAAGAAGATCAATAATTGATTTTAAAGATCCAATTACTCCATTATAAAATGTTTGAATAATTAACCAATCAGGTAAAGCATGATGAGGACATTTTCTTAATAGTTCTTTAAATCATTCCCAAGTTTCATATATTGTCTCCCCGTCAAATTGACTAAATGAAGTAATATCGTTTCTTAATTTAGTAGTTTAGAAGGAGGAAAATATTTAGCAAGAAAGTTTTGTGTCATTTCAGCCCATGTTTTAATAGAACTAGTCGCTAATGAGTTAACCACATCTTTGCTTTATCTCTTAAAAAAAGGAAAGAGTCTAAGTCTAATAGCATCATCAGAAACATTGTTATATTTAAGGGTAGCACAAAGTTCTAAAAAACTAACAAGATGTAAATTTGGATCCTCATTTGGTGTTCCACCAAATTGATTGTTTTGCACCATTTGAATAATAGACGGTTTAAGTTCAAAAGAATTAGCATCTACAGTTGGTATTTGAATACTACTATGAAGTTCATCAACTGTAGGGTTAGCATAATCTCTTAATGGTTTATAAACATTTTGATCATTAAGTTCAATTGGATTTTGTAAAGTAGCCATTTCTAGAAATTTTTGAATTTGTTTTCCCTTTTTTATTTTTCTAATTGTTCTTTCTAATTCAGAATTTAAAGGTATTAATCCTTCAGAACCAAATCTTCGCATAAAACAAGGAATAAAATACAATTTTTAATATTTATATACTTTATATTTTAAAAAAAAAATTATATTTTTATATTTTTAGAAATATAATATTTTTTTACAGAAATTTATAACTATTTTGTTTCTTTCCCCGGCAACGGCGCCAAAAACTTGACCCGACCACAAGTAACGCAATAATATATGCTTCCAAAAGATGGCCAAAGCTTGACCCAATTTATAATAAGCTGCTAGTGTATAAATCAAAATATTGTAAATTTTAGAAATTACTTTACACAAGTATACGTATCGTTTCAAGTAATATAGGGCTTTCTATTATAACCCAAGTATCGATCCCACGGGAAAAAATTATAGAAATAAATTTTCTAAATATTATATTTTAAAAATATCTTTTTATCCTTTAAATTAACTATAAATTACTATTAATTTACTAGATGCAATTAAAGAAAACAATACTAAGAGAATGATTTATTAAAACTATATAAAATAATAACTTTCTTTCCTTCAATTAATCTAAGATTTTTAAGATAATTTAATATTCGTTGGATAATTTGATTTATGGCATTGTGCCAAATAGAAGCATTCCTATTCTTTACCCTTT
The DNA here is from genome assembly GCA_022702705.1 of Papilionanthe hookeriana x Papilionanthe teres. NCBI lineage: Eukaryota > Viridiplantae > Streptophyta > Magnoliopsida > Asparagales > Orchidaceae > Papilionanthe > Papilionanthe hookeriana x Papilionanthe teres. The sequence goes on along the minus strand of CM040425.1, from coordinate 148,585,834 downwards.
GATCCAGACGCAAAGAACATTGGCTAACTTACAGATCAGGTCCGGATGTATTATTAGTAGTAATGGGTTAATCTAGACTCTCACTACTAGATGTCCAAGGGTGGCTATGGTCGGCCCTACTTGTGACCCATTCCTGATCTATAAATCAAATTACAAGAATTTAGCCTGTCACTCTAAAAACTTATCAATTCTATGCCCTTTAAATCTTATCTTCCTATTTATTTGCACTTCACCTTGAATAGCACATACATGGCCTTCGACTACCCAAGGATTCACGTGACATTTACAAGTTAAGAGTTCTTCTCCTTCAAAGTTTCAAAACTCTTCAATAGGTTTTAACAATTTAAATGGCCATTTTAAAAAGTAAAGTAGGATCGAGTATTAATGTCATCACAATGTTTTTGAAAATGTTTTGAATTTGAATTCTCCATCGAATCTTTATATTATCTTATCTATCTCTTCATGATCAAGGAAGAAGGTAAACTAACTACTCGTAACACATTGAAAATAAATAGCAAAACATAATAAATAAACTTTGAATCAAATATAAAAATACTTATCTCAAATATTCCTTCTACAGATCTTCTAATTCCTACTGACTCCACAGTGTAATGAACTTCAGATGCTACAACTTGAAAGTAAACTCACTAAACTAAACAAAAGTGGCCCTAAATTTCTCTCTCTAATTCTCCAGACTCTCTCTCCAATGAGATTTCTCTCTTTAGGGAGGCTAGAGGAGGTGGGGCGAATGGGGGCCAATTTTCTCTGAAGGAGTGGACTCCTATTTATAGGCTCCAAGGGTTGCCTTGAGGCACCTCTTCAAAACATGTCCAAATTCAATGAATCTTCTAGAAGGTCGGTTAGGCGCCAGAATCTGGCGCCCAGGCACCGGACACCACGTCCTGTTCATCGCACCTCTTCGCTTTGGCTTGCACCTCTTCGCGTTTAAAACCATTTTGGAGCGTCCAAATGCAATGTATCACATGTCCTATTATCAAGGAACAACTGCCAATCTTCTAGAATGTCCAATAGCTGTTCACTCCATCAAAATAACCATCCAAAAGTCATCAAAAACTTGACAATTTCTATATCGAGTCTGGCGCGTAGGCGCCAGTTTCTGGCGCCTAGGCGCCAGGCCATACTTTTTTCTTCTTTTTGTATTTTGCTCCATTTTTACTCCCTTTTGCTCCTTTTCCTCTTCTAGACCTTTTTACATCACCTACATCCACAAACACAAAAATACCTTTCATTAAAGCATAATATCCTTGGAAATTGATAAAAATCAAGGCATCAAAATATGTATTTTTCTTCATGGATCAGGAGTGTGATTTGTGGGATCAGGATCTGGTTCTACCTCTAGTGAGGTGGGGGGGATTCCTCCCTAGTCATGGAAGCTGAGGGTTTGACAAGTTTTTAAAGTTCACTTTTGTTCTTCTTCTTCTTTTTGGAAGTGTAAATTTCCCACTCCTCCTCCATAGAATCAAGAGTATTCCCCAGTCTTGTAGGAGAAGAGGGAAGAAAGATCTGAGGGGGAGTGGTGGATTCAGAGAGTGTAATTGGTTGGGTAGATTTTGGATGAGGTAAAGAGGGGGGATTGAGTGGGGGTGAGGAGTTGAGAATAAATTCAATTGGAGTAGTGTTTTCCTTAGAATTTGGAAGAGGTAATTGGGAGCTGAATCTGTCTGGGAGTTGGCTCCACCAGCCTAGGTGTGCTGATCACTTTAGCAGTGGCTGAAGATTAATTAAGGGGGTTCTAGATACATCACTATTAGGATCATTTCTAGCTTGGACTGGAGCTCTCCTAGGGGGTGGGTGGAGTCTGAAACATCTATTTGAAGTGTACCCAAACATCTTACAGTGAGAGCAATAATAAGGCTTTTGCTGCATAATAACTTCCTGTCATTGCCCATCTGCCTCTGAGCCAATCCAGATTCTTTTCACTTCTGGGATGGTGATATCCCTTTCAATTTGAATTCTGGCATATTCTGGCTTGGTCTTATGGAGGGTAGTAGCATCTAGCTTGAGAGGAGTGCCAATGGCCCTCCCAATTTGAAATAAAGCAGTTTGGTTAAAAAATCTGTATGGTAGGCTGGGAAGCTTAAACCAAATGGGGACAATGGGGGGTCCTTGCTTGGATCAAAATCTGGGGTCCACTTGATTAACTTCATCTCCATGCCTGCTATACTTACCATCTGTTTTGCAAAAAGCCTTGCATAGTCTTCCTCTGATGTTAGGTTAATGAGAAGGTGCCTTCCATCAAGAAGGCCAATTTTCCAGTTACTTATTAAATTAAGGGAATCAAAGTAATTCTTTACTAGTTCCATCTTTGGATGACCCAAGACAAATTTGACTATCAGAGTTAGTTTAACCTCCTCATTCAAAATCTCCAGCTTTTGCTCAGTAAAGAAGGCTGCAGGGCAGCCTTTCTTGACACCAGTGGGAAGAGACATCGGGCATGCTCTAGGGAAACACAAGTGAAGTAGGATCATTAAAAGAGGGGCCCTTTCCAACCACCCCAGCATAAGTGGCTTTGGCCCACTCTATATTTGTATTCAGATCAACTGGACAAGCCATGGCAAAGATACAATTACTGCAGTCAGAACAGATGCCAGTAAAACAGTCGCAGCAAACCAAAGCTCAAAAGTTTGCAGTGCCACTCCCACTTGAAGAGACAAGAACTCAGAGAACAGCAACAAGTAAAATCCAGCAAGAAACCCACCACAGCAGGGAGGCCAAAACGGTTGGAACAGTAACAAAATTTGAAAAAAGGGGACCCGGGAAGAGACTTCCACCCAGAAAGGGATCCCAAATGCACCACCTCCTCCCAAAACCACCCAAGAGAGGAGCACCACCTACCTGACCACCCTACAAGAACCACCAAATCTGTAGCCGCCGCCAGGTTCATCCTTCAAACCCTATCAGAGACCCTCTCATCTTTTATTATATATATATATATATATATATATATATATATATATATATCTCAGGAAGAATCCATCCCCCACTTGTATTTCAACTGCTCTTTTTCCAGTTCAGTTTGGCATCAGTTATCTGATAGCAGGCAGATTAAGAATTGTCACTGGGAAGAATTCAATAATATCTGGTTAGAGGGGATTAGCCAGCATATTCAAACTATCCATCTCATTGTCATCTGGTTTCTGTGGATGGCCAGGAACAATGCCAAATTTAATGGTATTGCTGCCTCTTCTACCAAAGTGGCCAAAAACTGCAAAGCCTATCTACACAAAATCATCTGTCATAAAGGCTTCACCAACCTGTTAAACATTGATTTACATACTACCTCTACTCCTGCCCCTAAGGTCTTATTGGTGAGTTGGCTTCCCCCCATTAGACCAACTATTAAAATTAACACTGATGGCAGGTTCTCAAATGGGAGAGCTAGTGTTGGGGGCATTTACAGAAACCACTATGGTCAGCTGTCTTCTTTATTTCTATGCTCCTGTACTAGCTTTGGATGCACTGGAAGCTGAATACATTGTAGTCCTTTATGCCCTGCAGCTAGCACAATCTGTTCACTGGTCTAACCTCTGGATTGAAGTTGATTCCACTGCTCTTGTTCAAAATTTACATCTGGAGTGTGGTTCTTCTTGGAGGCACAACTACTGGATCCACCAGATTCAACAACTCTCATCCCCTCAGACTACCTTCTCTGTAATTTTTAGGGAAGGAAACAAAGTTGCCCACTGGCTGGCAAGTAAGGGTGCTTCCTCTCAGCAGGTGAGGGTATCCACTACCCCAACTTATGAGTTAAACCTGCTCATTGCTGGGGACAATCTGAGCCTCCCCCAACTTAGACTGGGGAGGAAATAATTTAGCATGGTTGGTATTTTGGCCTTCTGTTTTTTCTCCTGGTTGTAGTTCTCTAGCTGGCTGGATGTTGGTACTCTCCTACAATCAGCCCATTACTCCTTGGGGAGTGTCTTTGGATTAAATATATATATATATATATATATATATATATATATATATATATATATATATTTATATATTAATACTCCTTTAAATGATTTTATAATGTAGATACTAAGCAATATTACATATTGTTTATCAAGTATTATAGAACTTTCTAATTAAGCACCATAATATTAAACCCACAGAGAAAGTGATAAATAAAGAAAATATCTTGTGATTTAGAAAAGGAAAATTAGCTTTTTACTTTTAGAAATGATTTTACTCAAACTAAAGATAATATTTTAGGAAATATAATTTGATCCTTTTTGTATTTTTATAATTTGAAATGAAAGTAAGAACATGCTTTAACTAAAATTTTGTAAGATGAAAACTTATGCAAAAAAAAATCTTTTTCCTTTTTATGAATCAGTAACAAGTTGTAGAGAATATTTTTTATGGAATTATCTAGAATGTGTTGTGCCAAATAGGAGCAATTATATTGTTTACATATACAAAAGATTCTATAAAGAACATAGGTTAATTCACTGTTTTCAAAATCTTAAAGACGGGTTAGGCATGATGATACTAGATTTCACTCTAGAGTTTCCTCGATTCTCTCTACTTGGGGGCTAACATATTGTATCAAAACAATAAACAATAAATTAAATTGGGTGCTTCAGCCTGTCACTATAAATTCCTCTAATTCGAAACCCATCAAAGCATATGTCCCTATTTATTTGCACTCATCCATAAGAATTACATTCTCACCAACACATTCTCATGTGATTCTTTCCAATTATTGACTGAGACAATACCGCTTTGGATCTTACATGTTCTCACAACAAATTTTAACATTTTAATTGGTTAAATCAAGAAGTAAATAAAGTGCAAGGTTTTGAATCAACACAACTTCTTCCAACATTAAAATCCTATACTTCACACAACATACATCCATAACTTAATCACTTCATCACTTAAGGAAAAAGATAAAAAAGGCTACTCATAATTAATGGAGGAAATGCAATCACAACATAGTTTAAAATTAGAACTCATAGTGAAAACAAAAGAAGTATTATTTAAAAACCAAATGCAATACAGACTCTTGAAGTTCATTTTAAAACCTTGCTTTTCCTTACAATACTCTTTAGAGTTTGGCGCCCAACTCCGTGGTCTCCAAATCTCAATTCAACTTCAAATACAAATTTTATAAAATTAAGTAAAGATTGTTAAGTAGAGAGGTGTGTTATAAGATAACTTAGTAACATAAACCTCACTCTTAAACACTAACCACACACTCCAACAATAACCATATTTCTGATCTTCAAGTCCTCTTTTTATATTTTTCCAAAAGGTATCTTCGTGCCTCTTCAAATTGTGTCTTGATTCAACGTATCTTCCAAGATATGCATCAATTCAAAAGTATTTTGAATTAAATTTTGCACCAAAAGGAAGTTACCCACATTCTCACCAAGGGGTGCTTCGAAAACTTCTTCAAAATGGCACCTTAATTAAAATAACTCCTTTTTCTTAATTATCGCGCGTAAGTACGATGTACCAGTTCTTAGTCGAGAGCCTGCTGGCACGTAAGCTCCAAATCTGCATGCATAGCCGCGTGACCTTGGCGTGTAAGTGCGGGTTCTAGCACTTAACTGCCACACATCAATTTTTCAATTTTATTCATTATTGCTCTAAATTGGACCCTTTTTCACTCTTTTCATCAAAATCATCCATTTAATTATACCTGTACGAAAAACAAACAAAATATAATCCATTAAAGTGCAATATCATAAAAAATAGGTATAAAAATGTGTATAAAAATACTATATATTTTAGGTGTATCAGCGACCAGTTCTAAGAGAAAGGAAGAGATTCAAAGGAACTTTAGAGTTTGGTGGAGAGGATTTTGAGATAAATTTCTATCATTATGACTACATTTGGTTTTAATTTAGACTTCTAGTGATTCTACCTGATTTCTACTTTTAAAATTAATTATTGTTGCATTTTTTCCATGAATTATGAGTAGTTTTCTTTCTCATTTTCCTTAAAATGAAATGTAATTAAGAAAAAAGCTATGATGATTTAGTCCTTGTATTTCATTTACTTCTTTATTTAGCCAATTAAGATGTTAACATTTTTATGAGAACATGTAAGATTTGTAATGGTATAGTCTCAGTCAACTATTGGTAAAAATCCCATGAAACTGTATGGACGAAAATGTAATTCATATAATTGAGTGCAAATATATAGGGAAATACACTTTAAAGAGTATATAATTAGAGGGATTTAGGGTGACAGACTAAAGCTCCATATTTGGTTTATTGTTTTAGATTTTGATATGAGATGTTAGCCCTCAGGTGGAGGGAAAAAAGGGAACTCTAGAGTGAGAGATAATATCTTCTCTACCTAATCTGTCTTCAAGACTACTCAAACTTCAGACTAGCCAATGTTCTTTATAACATCTCTAGTAAGGGTAAAGAATAATATTGCTCCAATTTCATAAAACACACTTTAAATACTTTCACAACAGAACTCCTATACTTATTACTCATTCATAATAAGGAAAAATATATTTTATTTATACTTTTTTTATCTTATGAAAATCTCACTAAAATAAGTCAACTGTCTATTTATTTCAAAATATCAAAAATTACCAAAAAGAATCTAACTTTCATTTCTACGATAATTTTTATAGTTTAAGTAAGACTATTTTTCTAAGCAGATATTTTGGGGCTTAATCAAAAAGTTCTATATTACTTGATAATGAAATGTATACTTGCGTAGAATCCCAAAATTTTTATATAACAATTGAACTCTTATTTGCATTGGAGTCACGTTTTTTGGCACCGTTACAAAGAAAGAAATATAATTAAAGAATAATAGAAAGATAAAATTAACTTTCTACTTTTTAAATTGATTTTGTAAATTATGTTTTAAAATAAATAATTTGAAAATTATTTTTGATGTTTTTTCTTTTAATAAAAACTAAGCAAGCAACTAAAATTAATAAAACTACTAAATGATAAGAAAGCGATGAGAATAAAATATCTTTTTCCTCTTTTAATGAATAATAGTAATTATGGAATTTCATTTTAAATGTAATTAAATGTGCTGTGTCAAATAGGAGCAATTATGATCTTTACCCTTACTTGGTTATATAAAGAAAATTTGTTAAATTGAAGCTTTGAAATTATGTAGATGGGTTAGGCAGGGAAGATACTAGCTCTCACTCTAGAGTTCCATCTATTCCCTCCACCTGGGGGCTAACATATTGTAACAAAATTTTTCACCTCAAACCAAATTATGAGGCTTTAGCTTGTCACTCTAAAGACCTTTAATTTTACTCCCCATTAAAAACATATCTCCCTATTTATTTGCATTCAATTATATAGACTACAATTCTCATCCATAAAATTGCAAGTGTTCCTTTCCAATTGTTGATTTAGACAATACCGCAATAGTTCTTACATAATCACACAACAAAATTTTAACATCTTAATTGGTCAAATCAAGATGTAAATTAAGTGCAAGGAAATAAATCATCACAACTTCTTCCAACGTTAAACTTGTATACTTCATACAACTTCCTTCCATAATTTAATTACTTCATCATTTAAAAGAAGAAAGATAAAGAAAAATACTCAGAACTCATGGATAAAACACAAACACAACTTGATCTAGAAGTAGAAATCATAGTGAAAACACAATAAGTATTACTTAAAAACTAAATGTGAAAATAATGATAAACACTTATCTAAAAATCCTGTCCACAAAGCTCTGGAAGTTCCTCTGAAATTTTACGTTCCACTAAAAGACTCAAAAGAGATTGGCGCCCAACTCTGTTGACTCTAATTCTGACTTTAGACTCCAATATAAACTAGATAAATGGATGAAAGAAAATTGGTGAGAAGAAGGATTCACAACAACCCCTTTCTCTTATAAAATCTCTTAAACTATGAAGACTTAACTAACTGACTCTAAACAATAAAAAGAAGACTCTAAAAAGACTAAGAAGGACTCTCTTCTGATTATAAGACTTTATTCTTATAATTCTTCAAAAGGTGCTTTGATGTCTCTTCAAAATATGTCCAGATTCAATGTATCCACTAAAGAATGCATATTTTCATTCAAATCTACCGCCCAAAGGAGGTTAAGGAAATTACCACCAAAATTTACTTCAAACATCCCTTAAAAATGGTGCCAAATTTGATTTAATTCGTATTTTTAAAATGCTACGCCTATGTGCCAACCATGCGGTGCTTAGCTGCCACAGGTCAAATTTCATAATAGCCTATTTTTGCTCTAAATTTGATCCCCTTTTGCTACTTATTATCATAATCTGTCATTTTAATCATACCTGCGAGAAAAACATAAAAATACAATCTGTTAAGATGTAATATCATCAAAATTAGGTATAAAATGTGCATAAAAATACTATATTTTTTAGGTATATCAAAATCCTCCAAACTTAAAATGTTACTTGTCCTCAAGTGACTCTCAATCACATAGAAAATTTTAACATGCAAATTAGGTAAATGAGTTTCTAAGGAAGGTTTTGAAATTTTGTTCTAGATATAAAATAGTCCAATTTAGAAAAAATTTTAGTAAATAAGACCAAATTAATGTTTAGAAAGTTCTTAAGTAAATGATAATCAAAATATAAGTTTCTATCTAATTCAGAAATATTTGTAGATTCTTCAAAATATAGGATTCAAACATCTTATTTTTCTTACATAAAAATTTTATTTAAAAACAATTTTTATCACTATATTTTAATCTTAAGCTTTAGATTTTCACAAAACTTAAATTTTAAACTTTATGTATGGTACCAATTTTTGATTAGGCCCTTAAATCCTCAAGCTTCTCTTCCCTTTTCTTTTCTTTTTTTTTTCTCCTTTTTTTTGTATATGAGGCAAGGATTACTATATCTGGATAGACCTTTAATGATTTTGAATTCCTCCCCTCCATTTAAAATAAGGGTTTGATATATATCTTTCACTTAAAAGTCATAATAATAGTGTTGAAAATTATTTTTCGATAAATAAAAGTCAAATCTTCTATTTTTACAAAAATACAATATTTCTTACTAAATATAGCTTAACTATATTTATCTTTTTCTTACTAAACAAATTTTAACTTTAATTTTTTCATTTTTACTATAAATTTTTACTAAATTCTCTGACACATTTCGATATTCAAAATTTTGTTTCCCTAATATAACTTCATATACATAATTATTTTCAATCAAAAATCAAATTTCATTATAAGTACACTTGCGAACAAACAAAATTTTAGTTTTTGAAAATTTGTTTTTAAAATTTCCCCCAAACTTCAAATTTTTAGTTATGATTCAACATTTAAGCATAAAAAATATGATACATGAGTAAGAATTAAAAACTAAAATACCTTGCTGGCAAGAATTTTTATATCCTTAATATGCAAGTGAAACAATTTAAAAACATGAAGTAAGAAAGAAATCAAAATCATTTTAACATTTATTTATTCTTAAAATAAAAATTTCAAAAGACTTCTACAGTAGTGGAGGTTTTCAAAGATAATACACACCAACTTTAAAATGACTAAAATCACAACAACATTAAATAATATATGGTAGCAGATTTTTAAAAGTTTAAATATTCAATTTAAATAGGGCTTTCTAATAGCGTTCTAAATTTTCCTAACAGTTTTGGAATTAATTATTTACTACTAAAAACTCAAACACTAGATACACATTTAAAACATCTACTACAACAAACTTATCACAAACATACAACATAAAACATCAATTTATGATATAAACATCTGAATGTGTATAAAAGAAATAGTCAAACTACAGTCTACAATATATCAGAGTTATTACCAAAATACATCACATAAAAATTTAATCAACACATCATAGATGAGAACATCAAATAAAAACATCACAACACATAAGAAATTCACATTACAACATCACAATCTTAACATAACAGACCTAATCATCTATCTCATCATCATCTTCTTCATTCCAATCTCTGGATGGCACATAAGTTATATAAAAAGGATTATGGGCAATCTCAGCACTGTGATCAACTCTAATAACTCTGTCAATATACTGCTGATAATTCTCCTTATACTCATCATGTTTCACAATACACCTTTCAATAGTTTCTATCTTACCATCCATATCTCTAACATGTTCTCTGGTAAGACTCACTTTCTTAAAAAAATTCTTAACAATCCAGTTTGTGAATCTCTTGAAGATGATGCATGTGAAGTAGAAGCTCAAGAAGTAAAAGTAGCAGAAACAAAAGCAATGGAAGTCTAGCAGATCCTCCTTTCCAGCCAATTTCTGAATGCACAGTGTAATTGTACATTTACACTGGTATTGGGTTTAAGTGGATGAAGAACTTGTTCTCATGTTTCAAACTTCACTCAATACTGCTCACAAACAGAATGAATCAGAGAAGGAAATCCCATACCTGTAGCAGTAGTAACTCTGTCACAGTTGTGAATATAATAAAAAATAATAGCCCCTATGCTTATAGGCTTTCCTTGCTTAATACAAAGGTTCAGGACAGCTCTTTCTCTCGTAACTTCACTAATATGACTTAAAGTCAACAGCTTTGATGAGATTAAGTAATGTCATGCCTTTGAGGTGGTATTCAACTTAGAGGCCTAAAAATTTACTCTACTTTCATTTATTATGTTTCATAAAACTCTTCCATCAATAAGGAAGACATTATCTCATCTAGCTCTCCCTTAGAAGGATGATAGTTGGCATAAAACAAAACATCTTAGGAAGTAAATGGTAAAAGACATTAATTACTAATGACTTCTGTATATGCCAGATTTTATGATCTTATATTTATATATTTATAATAATTTCATAAAGTCACAATTTCAAACTCAAGTATACGTATCATTCAAGTAATACAAGGCTCTATTGGAGTCCTAATTATGGATCCCATAGGGAAGATTAATTAGAAGAAATAGATTTTCAAATTAAAAGTAATTATAACATTTATTTCTTTTTAAAATTCAGATTTTGAATTTAATTAAACTTATACTAGATGTAACTATGGAGCAGTAAAGTAAAGCTTAATGCAAGTATACATAAAATAACTTTCTCCTTTTCAACAAATTCAAGATGTTTCATAATAATTATCATTTGTGGAGAACTTGAGATTCTGGTATTGTGCAAAATAGAAGCAATCCTATTCTTTACCTTCGCTTGATAGTATAAAGAACATTGGCTATTCTATAGATCGGTTCATATGTATTATTAGTAGAATGGGTTAATCTAGGCTCACCTTCTAGATGTCCAAGGGTGGTTATGGTCGGCCCTACTATTGACCCGTTCCCTTTCTATAAACCAAATTATTTGAATTTAGTCTGTCACTCTAAAAACTAATTAATTCTACGCTCAATAAATAATATCTCCCTATTTATTTGCACTTCACCATGAATAACCCATCAAGGCCTTCGATTACCCAAGGATTCATGTGATATCTACTAGTTAAGAACTCATCTCCGGATAGGTCTCAAATATCTTCAACAGGTTTTAAAAAATTAAATGGCCAGTATAAAAAGTAAATTAAGATCATGTATGAATATCATCGCAATAATTTTAAAATTAAGTTAAGTTCTCCAACGAAATCAAATTATCTTATTATCTTTTTATAGTTGAAAGGATAAAGAAAAGTAACTACTCAGAACACATTGAATTCACACAACAAAAAATATTTATAAAACTTTAAACCAAGTTACAAATACTTATCTGGAATGTTCCTTCATGTGATCCTTTGACTCCTACTGACTCCAATGCAAAGTACAAGACTCCAACAGCACCAACACTTATTAACTCTCACTTAATAGTCAAGGAATTGAGTAGTAACACTAAAAATAACTAAAATAAACTCACTAAATACTTAAGAAGAAAATACGATGGCTCTCTAAAACTATCTCCTAATGCTAAAGTTCTAGGGGGCATATTCTCTGTAGAAATGTCTCATATTTATAAAGCTTCAAAAATGACCAGGGGTTGCTTAAGTCACCTGTTCAAAATTCATCCAAATTCAATGAATCTTCTAGAAAGTAACTGTGGCACCTAGGCGCCAGGATTGGGCGCCAAGGCGCCGACTCCGTGACCAAGTTTTCGCACCCCTTCACTTTGGATCACACCTCTTCATGATTAAGACTATCTTCCTGTGTCCAGATGCATTGTATCACATGTCCAATGTATCAGGAGTAACTTCTAGTCTTCTAGAAGGTCTGATAACTGCTTAACATCGTCAAAATAACTTCCCAAAGTTGTCAAAAATCTTATTTGCTTTAGTATCGAACTGGCGCTTAGGCGCTGGATTCTGACGCCTAGGCGCCAGACCTATAATTTTGGCAATTTACTTTTTAGCTCTATTTTTTCTCCTTTTTGCTCATTTTTCCTTTTTGAGCTCTTTTTTTATCACCAATATAACAAAAAATAAAAATACTAATATCCTTAAAAATTGAATCATAAAAAAGGCATAAAAATAGGTATTTTTTAAGTGGATCAAATTTCCCCAAACATAAATGTTACTTGTCCTCAAGTAACCCTTTCTATTACTTAAAATGTATGCATCTGGAATAAAGTTTAAATATATAAGATTCCTTGTAATTTTTTGTTTTATAAATGCTTTAGCAAATCATTAACCAAATTTCATTAATTAAGGTTAATTTTAAGAATTTAAAGAATATTTTACTACCAAATCGTAAGAGTTTAAATTTTTTGTTTATTTCAATAGTAACTATAATTTATCATATTAAGGTCACATAGATAATTTACAAGAATAAGTCTTTCATGAAAACTTTTTTAGTAAAGATGCTTGTACATAAAAATTAAGTTAAATATGTAATTAGTTTCTTCCTATAAGAGAATTCAAGTGAAGCCAATTTTTTATTAGGCATCTCCTCAAGCTTATCCTCACATTTCTTTTTTTTTTTTTGCTCTTTTCTTCTTTTTTTCTTTTTTTTCTTTTTAAGGATATTTTTCAATCCCATTTTTCACAATTTGTGAGGATTACTATATCTGGATAGCCTGTTAATGGTTTTGAACTTCACTATCCTTAACTTATATTAAAAACTTATACAATTTTAGTTAATACATATGACATTCTTAATAAGTATTTTTCAAAAATTATTTCAATCATTTCTTTTTCAAGTAATAATCTTGAATCCTTAGTATTTCAAAAATATAACTCTCTTTACTATAAATAGAAGAATTTTTACTCTTATTATTTCTTAAGTTAAATAATTCTATTCTTTAAATCAATCAAAATTATGAAATTTTAGTTAAGTTTACTAAATTATATATAAATTAAAAAAATTTAAGTAATCATAAATAAATTTTTCATTCCTTATGTTATGTTAATCTTTTTAAAAGAAAATATTAGTACATTAAGGACAAATAATATTTAAATTTCAAAGAATTTTTTCTTACCCAAACTTCAGTTTCGGTATAAACTTGAATCATGAAAATTTCTAAAGTAATGGATCCCTATGGTTGATTTTCGTGAAAAATGGAAGAAGAAGGGAGCTTAGGTGTTGTTAATGGCGTCGATGGGTTTAAAAACCAAACTTTTGGGTGCAGGCCGAACCGGCGCTTAGGCGCTGAATTCTGTCGCGGCTCCAGACTCGCCTTACAAAAAATTCAATTTGAAAATTGTATTTTCAACCAAAACTTAGCAAATTTGACTTCTAAATACTCACATGAGAGTATTACTCCAATTTCTAACTTCCAAACATCTCCATAAATAATTAAAATGATAAATTAGATCCAACATTCAAACACAAGATATAATCAAACTCTTCAATTTCCATTTCACATTTTTCCATTCCAATCTCAAGAAATTCCAGAAAAATACTATAACAAGGTTCATCGCTTTCTAAACAATACAAACATTACAAATTCAAAGAAAACTCACAATCAATCTATACACTTTTAACAATGAACGCAAACACATAAACTAAATATTTGACTCACTAAAGCGTGACACAATCACACCTAGAACACATCAATGATCAATTCATCTCTTAACCTTGAATTTTCATCCCTCTTGCAATGAAGTTTGCTAGGCCCACATGGATAGAAAACCAACGCCCTTGGAAACTCCAAAGCCATTTTCTCATCAATTTATTTGTTCTTCGCATACATCACTACCTCAGAATCTTGAAAAGCCACCATATGATTGACTTGATGCTTTGTCTGCCATTCCAAGTGCTCGATTTAGTGATACATCTCATGCAAATGATTTCCAACGCTTAGCAATTCTGCCTCAATTTTATCTAGACGACTGAATAATTTCTCCAAAACTTACAGCAATAAATCCATTGAAATAAGGTTGAGGATCTTTAGAAGACTTATCTCTTATCGCATTGTCAAGATATCCTTTCTTCATTGCTTCCAAACTTCTCTTTTCTCCTCCAAAATGAATTGTTCTGAATGAAATTAGGGTTTCTTAGGGATTGGGGACAAAGATAGGGCAATTTTTAGGAAGACTTTGTGTGAAAAATTGAAGATTTTTAGTTTTTGCATGAACTGTAACTGGGCCGCTTAGGGGCTGAAATCTGCTGCCTCAGTGCCGGACCTTCAAAAAACATGGGTTATGCTGGCGCTTAGGCACCAAGTTTAGGCGCATTGGCACCGGAACCACATTCGACTCTGTTTCACCTATCGTCAAATTTACAAAGCTTCGGTCTTAAAATAGGTCCATTAAAATGGTGTGATCAACACACACACGTATCAATTAAGATAAATTCAAATCACTAATAATCACAATGATAATATATGGGTTGCCTCCCACAAAGTGCTTGGTTTAACGTCGTCAGACGATCTAATTAGTTATATTAATCGTGTAGACTCAGTTCGTAAGTCTCCTAGTAAATAGGTTTCATTTCTCCCATATAAGGGTTCAGTCTTAATTCGTTAACTTTAAATATTTTTCCAGTCTTGGGATCTTTAATATCCACGGCTCCATAAGGGTATACCTTCTCAATTATAAATGGTCCCATCCATTTAGATGTTAATTTTCCTGGAAAAAGTCTTAAACGAGTATTAAACAATAATACTTCTTGTCCAAACTCAAATATTTTTTCCTGAAATCTTTTTATCATGCAATTTCTTCATTCTTTCCTTATAAATCTTTGCATTTTCATAGGACTCATTTCTAATCTCTTCCATTTCATTAAGTTGTAACAATAGTTTCTCTCCTATAACATTCAAATCGTAATTGAAGTCCTTTATCACCCAGTAAAAGCTTTAGTATTACCATAAACTAACTGATAAGGTGACATTCTTGATAGGTGTCTTATAAGCTGTTCTATAAGCCCATAATGCAGAATCAAGTCTATCAAGCCACTCAGTTCTTTTAGGATTAACAGTCTTCTCTAATATTCTTTTAATTTCTCTGTTTGATACTTCAGCCATTCCACTTGTTTCTGTGTGATAAGTAGTTGCAATTCTATGTTTAATTCCAAATTTTTCTAGTAATGATTGAATTCTTACATTTCTGAAATGACTTCCCCCATCAGTGATAATTACCCTTGGCATTCCAAATCTTGTAAAAATCATTTTCTTTAAAAATTTTGAAACACTTCAGAATCACAGTTAGGTAAAGCTACAACTTCAATCCACATTGAAACATAATCAACAATTAATAAAATATAAAACTTTCTATATGATGGTATAAAAGGTCCCATAAAGTTTTAATCCCATACATAAAAAATCTCCATTTCTAATATATAGCTTAGATGTATTTCATCTTTTATGAATATATTCTCCATTCTTGGACATCGATCATAAGTTTTCACATAATGTCTGACATCTTTGAATAATGTAGGCCAATAAAATCCAGAATTCAAAATTTTAAATGCAGTTTTATCCACTCCAAAGTGTCCTCCAAATTCAGAATCATGACATTTTTGAATAATTGCAAAATTTTCTTTATAAGGTACACATCTTCGAATCACAGAATCTCTGCCTATTTTCAATAAATGAGGATCTTCCCAAATATATGATTTAGAATCATTCTTGTATTTCATAATATATTTGTTATTCAATCCATACGGTAAAATATTGCTAACCAAATTGTTAACTATAGTTGCATACCAGATATTTGTAATCCTTGAATAACATATAACTGTTCATCAGGGAATTTCTCATTTATGATTTATTCACTAATCTTCTCACTTTTATTTTTAATTCTTGATAAATGATCAGCAATTTGGTTGTCAACTCCTTTTTTGTCCACTATTTGAAAATCAAATTCATGTAAAAGTAGAACCCATCTTATCAATCTAGGTTTTGCATCCTTTTTAGACAATAAATACTTGATAGCGGAATAATCTGTATGTACGATACATTTGGTCCCAAGAAAATAAAGTCTAAATTTATCAAAGGCATATATTATTGCTAAGAGCTCTTTCTCAGTAGTAGTGTAATTTATTTGAGTTTCATTAAGAGTTTAGCTAGCAAAATATATAACTTTAAAATTTTTCTCATATTTTTGTCCTAATACTGCTCCAATTGCATAATCACTTGCATCACACATTAATTAAAAAGGTTTACTCCAATCAGGTGCAACAATGACAGGTGCAATGATTAATTTTTCTTTTAGAATAATGAAAGACTTCAAATAATCTTCATTAAATTCAAACATAGCTTCTTTTTCTAATAAATGACAAAGAGGTTTAGCAATCTAAGAAAATCTCTTATATATATTATCTATAAAATCCAACATGACCCAGAAAACTTCTCACATCAGTAACAGTAGTAGGTGGTTGAAGCTCAGCAATAATTTTAACGTTTGTCAGATCAACTTCCATCCCTATTTGTGAAATTTTATGTCCAAGTACAATTCCTTCTGTGACCATAAACTGACATTTTCACCATATTAGAACCAAATTTGTTTCTTCACATCTTTTTAGAAATTTTGTTATATTTTCCAAGCAAGACTCAAAAGAAGTTCCAAATACTGAAAAATCATCCATAAATACTTCAATTCCTTTTTCAATTAAATCACAGAATATTGACATCATACATATATGAAAAGTTGCAGGTGCATTACATAAAGCAAAAGACATTCTTCTAAAAGCAAATGTTCCATAAGAACTTATAAATGTTATTTTCTTTTGGTCCTCAGGAGCAACGGGTAATTGATGAGAACCAGAATATCCATCCAAAAAATAGAAATATGAGTGTCCAGCTAATTTACCCAGCATCTGATCCAAGAAAGGTAAAATAAAATGATCGTTTCTAGTGGCGTTGTTTAATTTTCAATAATCAATACAAATTTACCATCCAGTAACTTGTCTTGTAGGGATTAATTCATTTTTATCATTAATAATCACAGTTACTCCTCCTTTCTTTGGAACATAATGAATACGACTTACCCATTGACTATCCGAAATAGGATAAATAATTCCAGCATCAAACCATTTTAAAATCTCTTTTTTAACAACCTCTTTCATAATTGGATTCAATCTTCTTTGATGTTCAATAGTAGGTTTATAATTTTCTTCCATTAAAATCCTATGCATACAGATTGAAGGGCTTATTCCTCTTAAATCTGTAATAGTCCAACCAAAATCTTTATTATAGTTCTTCAGAACTCCTATTAATTTTTCTTCTTGATCTTTGCTTACTTCGGAAGATATAATCACAGGTAAAATTAAGGAATTTCCAAAAAACGGATATTTGAAATGTGCATGTAACATTTTTTAATTCCAGTTCGGGGGCTTTTTCAACTGAGGGTAAAAGTATATCATTTTTAGTCGTGTCTAAAATTCCCAATTATCATGAATATAATGAGTTTCTTCAAATAAATTTTCTTCATAAACTTTTTCAATTTCTTCAGTTAATGACTCATTGTACAACATAGATTCATTATTCATTCTTCAAAAATGTCTTTACATTTATCTTAATAATGCTTTTCAGTTATATAATCAAAAATATCCATTGAACCGCGTACGACTTTACACTCTCTGTATATACAAGAACTTATGAATTTACATTTAAATAATTTTGTAAATTCTCGATTTCAAACGCAAGTATACGTATAGTCTAAAGTAATACAGGGCTCTATTGGAGTCCTGATTATCGATCCCACAGGGAAGATTTAATTAAGATTAATTAAAGAAATTTAATAGATTTTTAAATTAAAAGTATTTATATTTTTATTTCTTTTTGAAGATCAAATTTTAAGTTTAATGAAATTTCTACTAAATATAAGTAAGCAGCAATAAAGAAAAGGTTAATGCAAGTATAAATAAAACAACTTTCTCCTTTTCAACTAATCCAAGATTTTTCAGAATAATTATCATTCGTGGAGAACTTAGATTATGGTATTGCGCCAAATAGAAGCATTCCTATTCTTTACCTTCGCTCGATAGTATAAAGAACATTGGCTAATCTATAGATCGGTTCAGATTTATTATTAGTAGAATGGGTTAATCTAGGCTCACGTTCTAGATGTTCAAGGGTGGTTATGGTCGGCCCTACTAGTGACCCGTTCCCTTTCTATAAACCAAATTATTATAATTTAGTCTGTCACTCTAAAAACTAATTAATTCTACGCCCAATAAATAATATCTCCCTATTTATTTGCACTTCACCTTAAATAACCGGCTCAAGGCCTTCGATTACCCAAGTATTCATGTGATATCTAATAGTTAAGAATACATCTCCGGATAGGTCTCAGAATTCTTCAACAGGTTTTAACAAATCAAATGGTCAGTTAAAAAGTAAATTAAGATTAGGTATTAATATCATCACAATTATTATAAAATTTAAGTTTAAGCTCTCCAACGAATTAAATTATCTTTATTATCTTTTCATGGTTGAAAGGAGAAAGAAAAGTAACTACTCAGAAAACATTCAATTCACACAACAAAACATATTTATAAAACTTTGAACCAAGTTACAAATACTTGTCTGGAGTGTTCCTTCAAGTGATATACTGACTCCTACTGACTCCAATGCAAAATCAAAGACTTCAACAGCAACAACAATTATAAACTCACACTTACTACTCAAGGAATTGAGTAGTAACACTCAAAATAACTAAAATAGACTTACTAATTACTTAAAATGGTGGCTCCCTAAAAGTATTTCAAGCGTGAGAGAACTCTAGGGTGCTTGATGACACTTTTCTTTATAGAAACGACTCCTACTTATAAAGTTTCAAAAATGACCAGGGGTTACTTAAGGCACCTCTTCAAAATTCATCCAAATACAATGTATCTTCTAGAAAGTAACTGTGGCGCCTAAGCGCTGGGATATGGCTCCTAGGCGCTGGAGTCCGTGACCAAGTCTTTGCACCTCTTCACTTTGGATTGTACCTCTTCGAGATTAAAACCTTTTTCCCGTGTCCAGATGCATTGTATCACATGTCCTATGTATTAGGAGTAACTTCCAGTCTTTTAGAAGGTTTGATAATTGCTTAACACTATAAAAATAACTGACCAAAGTTGTCAAAAATCTTATCTTCTTTAGTATCGAACTGGCGCTTAGGCACCAGATTCTGACGCCTAGGCGCTAGACCTATAATTTCGGCAACTTTGCATTTAAGCTTTATTTTTGCTCCTTTTTCCTCATTTCTCCTTCTTGAACACTTTTTTTTATCACCTACATCCAAGAAAAAAAAATACATTTCATTAAAGCATATTATCCTTATAAATTCAATCATAAATAAGGCATAAAAATAGGTACCTTTTTAGTGGATCATCCATCCGATAACATTTTTCTTTGTCAGGAAACCTCATTGATTTGAGAAGATTAAATGTTATCTCTTGATGATTAACTCTCATTGTTAATTCTCCTTTTTGTACATCGATCATAGCAGGTCTGGTAGCTAGAAAAGGTTTCCCTAAAATAATAGGTATTTCTTTATCTTCTTCCATATTTAGTACAATGAAATCTATAGGGAGGATAAATTTATCCACTTTAACAAGAACATCCTCTATAACTCCTTTAGGATAAGTAATAGATCGATCAGCTAACTGAAGGGTTATAGTGATGGGCGAAATCTCTTCAAAATATAACCTCCGAAAGATAGAAAATGGCTTTAAATTAATACTTGCTCCTAAATCACATAAGGCTTTTCCACAAAATTTTTCTCCAATAGCACAAGGTATAGTGAAACTTCGAGGATCTTTAAGCTTCTGAGGAAATTTCTTTTGAATTATTGCACTATATTCTTCACTTAATGCAACAGTTTCATAAGCTTCAAATTTCTGTTTCTTTCTTAAAATATCCTTCATAAATTTTGCATAACTCGACATTTGTTCTAAAGCATCAGCAAAAGGAATGTTGATGGTAAGTTTCTTAAAAATCTCAAAGAATTTAGAAAATTGATGGTCAAGCTTCTGTTGTTTTGTCTTTGAGGAAAATGTGGTGGTGGTCTTTCAACTTCCACTTCAATAGGAATTACAGTTTGATCTTTACTTGGAGAAAGAGTTTCTTTAGGTTTTTCAATCTCTTCAACCTCTCTCTCTCTTTTAATGTCATTCTGAATTTTCTCTTTTAATTCATTTCCACTTCTAAGTTGTACAGCTTTTGCTTGTTCATGGTTTTTTTAATTTCTTTTGAATTATTTTTGACATTGGTAGGAAGTGTTCCTTGAGGTCTATAATTAATTAAATTAGCAATTTGTCCCATCTAATTCTTAATATTTTGAATAGCAATATTTTTACTTTGTAACTGATTACCTAGTTACAAGATTAATTCTTCTAAAGATAACTTTTTTTGTTGATTATTAAAACCAGGAGGATAAGTTGGTCTAAAATTTGAATTTCCTTGATTGTCCCAATTCCCAGATGGATTAACTTGATTATTACTCCATTGTTATGTCCATTATTCCAATTAAAATTAGGGTGAATTTTCCAACCTGAATTATAATAATTCGAATAAAGATTTATTAGTTTTACTAGCAATAGCTTACAATGTCTCTATCATTTGTGAATCATCAATATTTGCAGAATTATCATTAATTGCATGTGATACATTTATAGCAAAATTATCCAATTTCTTAGATATCGCAGCCACTTGTTAAGCTAAAATAGAAAATGCTTCATTACCTTGAGTACTTGCCACTCTTTTAGGATTAACCCTTTTAGAAGGCCATTGAAAATTATTGTTAGTCATTTCCTCAATTAAGGTATAAGCTTCATCAAATGTCTTAGCCCTTAAAGAACCACCAGCAACATCATCTATAATTGATCTAAGTGATCGAATAAGTCCATTATAAAATTTTGGAATAATTAACCAATCTGGTAAAGCATGATGAGGACATTTTCTTAATAGTTCTTTAAATCTTTCATATGTTTCATAAATTGTCTCTCCATCAAATTGCATAAATGAAGTAATATCATTTCTTTATTTAGCAGTTTTAGAAAGAGAAAAATATTTAGCAAGTAATTTTTGTGCCATATCTGCCCATGTTTTAATAGAACCAGTTGCTAATGAGTTAAGCCACATCTTTGATTTATCTTTTAAGAAAAAAGGAAAGAGTCTAAGCCTAATAGCATCATCAGAAACATTATTATATCTAAAGGTAGCACAAAGTTCTAAGAAACTAGCAAGATGTAAATTTGGATCCTCATTTGGTGTTCCTCCAAATTAATTATTTTGAACCATTTGAATAATAGAAGGTTTAAGCTCATAAAAATTAGCATCTACAACAGACATTTGAATACTAATATGAAGTTCATCAGCTATAAGGTTTGCATAATCCCTTAATGATTTATAAACATTTTGTTCATTAATTTCTGTTGGATTTTGATTATTGTTATGTAAGTTAGCCATTTGCTGATATTTTTGAATTTTTTTTCCTTTTCTAATTCTTTTAATAGTTCTTTCAAATTCAGAATCAAAAGATAATAATCCTTCAGATCCAGAACTACGCATAAAAATTAAATAAAAGACATGAAAATAAAATAAAATCTTTTTGGAATTTTCTTTTTTTGTTTTTGTAATTTTTTTTTGTATTTTTAAAGAAATAAATTTGTATATAAAATATTTTTTATTTGAGAAATCTAAAATTTGTATAAAATTTTTTTTTGTATTTTTTCCTTCCTTCCTTCCCCGGCAACGGCGGCAAAAACTTGGTGATGACTTCTGTATTTGCCAGAATTTATGAACTTATATCAATATATTTATAATAATTTTGTAAAGTCACAATTTCAAATGCAAGTATACATATCGTTCAAGTAATACAGGGCCCTATTGGAGTCCAGGTTATGGATCCCACAGGGAAGATTAATTGGAAGAAATAGATTTTCAAATAAAAAGTAATTATAACTTTTTATTTCTTTTCAAAATTCAGATTTTGAATTTAATGAAACTTCTACTAGATGTAACTAACCAGCAGTAAAGTAAAGGTTAATGCAAGTTTAAATAAAATAACTTTCTCCTTTTCAACTAATCCAAGATTTTTCAGAATAGTTATCATTTGTGGAGAACTTGAGATTCTGGTATTGCGCCAAATATAAGCAATCATATTCTTTACCTTCGCTCGATTGTACAAAGAACATTGGCTAATCTATAGATTAGTTCAGGATGTATTATTAGTAGAATGGGTTAATCTAGGCTCACACTTCTAGATTTCCAAGGGTGACCCGTTCCCTTTCTATAAACCAAATTATTATAATTTACTCTGTCACTCTAAAAAACTAATTAATTCTACGCCCAATAAAAAAATCTCCTTATTTATTTGCACTTCACCATGAATAAACCGCTCAAGGCCTTCGATTATCCAAGGATTCATGTGATATCTTCTAATAAAGAACTAATCTCCGAATAAGTCTGAGAATTCTTCAACAGGTTTTAACAATTTAAATAGCCAGTTTAAAAAGTAAATTAAGATCAGCTATGAATATCATCACACTAATTTTAAAATTAAGTTAAGTTCACCAACCAAATCAAATTATCTTATTATCTTTTCATCGTTGAAAGGAGAAAGAAAAGTAACTACTCATAACACATTGAATTCAAATAACAAAACATAATTATAAAAATTTTAACTAAGTTACAAATACTTATCTGGAATGTTCCTTTAAGTGATCCTTTGACTCCTAATGACTCCAATGTAAAGTACAATACTCCAACAGCCCTAACACTTACTAACTCTCACTTACTACTCAAGGAATTGAGTAGTAACACTCAAAATAACTAAAATAAACTCACTAAATACTTAAGAAGAAAATATGATGGCTCTATAAAACTATCTCCGAATGCTGGAGTTCTATGGGGGCCACGTTCTATGTAGAAATGTCTCCTATTTATTGAGCTTCAAAAATGACCAGGGGTTGCTTAAGGCACCTCTTCAAAATTCGTCCACATTCAATAAATCTTCTAGAAATTACTGTGGCACCTGGCACCGAGATTTAGCGCCTAGGTGTCGGACTCCGTGACCAAGTCTTCACACTCCTTCACTTTGGATCACACCTCTTCGCGATTAAAACTATTTTCCTGTGTTCAGATGCATTGTATCACATGTCCTATGTATCAGGAGTAACTTTCAGTCTTCTAGAAGGTCTAATTACCACTTAACATCATCAAAATAACTGCCCATAGTTGTCAAAAATCTTATCTGCTTTAGTATCGAACTGGCGCGTAGGCGCCAGATTCTGGCGCCTAGGCGCCAGACCTATAATTTTGGCAACTTTGCTTTATAGCCTTAATTTTGCTCCTTTTTGCTCCATTTTCCTTCTTGAACTCTTTTTTTATCACATATATCAAAAAACATTGAAATACCTTTCATTAAAGCATAATATCCTTAAAAATTGAATCATAAATAAAGCATAAAAATAGGTACATTTTAGTGGATCAATTACCGCAGGTGAAAAATGCACTCGTTGACCTCGAGCCATCACCATATTTTCTTCTGTTGCTGGCAAGTTTGGATAAAACTCTCTAACAACAGAAACAACATCAACAGCAAAGAAGCAACATTAATTTTTCTAATTTCTTTAAAAAATCATTTCTTCAATCTTTCCCCCTGGTTTACTAAAAACTTGTTAAGGAATCAATTTACACGTCAAAGGTGCGTCGACGTATCTATCCTCTGCACTAGAACTGACAAATTTGTTTTAATAAAATCTCACCTTCTCTCTCAGATACTTTGAATTTGGAGCCAACTCTAAAAATTCACAAAAAATTCACCATAAATTTCAAAGTCAAACTAAACTTAGTAATTTAACTTCCAAAGGTAATTTCGACTAAATCTAATCAATTTCTCATGCTTTTCTCAAATTTTCACCATTAATAGTGATTTTCATATTTTTCAATAATTTACACAAAATATATGGTGAAAATAAATAATTTTTACTTAGGAGAAGTGCTCATAGCTTAAGGAACTCAAATCTAAAAAATTTTAGCGAAATCATCTCTTAAATGGTCCAACTTGTGTGATACCTATGCTTCTATTTCGTGAAACCGAGAGGTTGAAGATGATGGGGCTTGAAATGGCAAAATTTTGGGTTTTTAATTATAGAAAGCCAATTTTTCACGAACCGGGGTCTATGCGCTAAGCATACAGCTCATAGCCGCAAGAGTTGGCGCTTAAGTGTCGCCTGTTTGGCGCTTAGCCGCCAAAGCCCAAATTTTGAAAATTAATTTTAATGGCACAAAATCACTTAGTTAATCTACCTTAATCACTTTTAATAATTATTTCTCCCCCATAAACTTTTCTAATACTCTAAAATTACACTAAAATTTTCATTTGATTCCAAATAAATTTCACACAAACACTGACTTATACCTCATTAAAAACAAACCACACTTAATACAAACTAAAAATTTCTATCCAAACATTTTGGATGAAATTCCCTAATACACAAAATCATAACACATTTCATAAACACAAACTTACATCATTAAGATGTAACAAACATCAAAATAAAGTGCAACAAAACACAAACTTAAATAGCAAACACAAATCACTTAACACAGAATACCAAATCACAAGACTACACTTAATTTAATTCCAATCTCCTGCAGGTGGATTATATCCAGAACCACCATTAGTTCCATTTGAACCATCTAGAATATAAAGCTGATAAAACTGGCGATGATTAAAAACTCTTACATCTTCTTCTTCTAATAATTTGTTCTTCAGATACATCGCTCAATTTGCTTCTTCCACATGACTTGTATGACTGGATTGCATTTTGAGTTGCCATCCATTATGCGCTAAAAGAGTGTTAGTTTCATTTACCTTTGCTTTAATTGATTCCACATCGGCTTCAATCTTTGCAATCATTTCTACAATTCCTTGAATACTAACTAGTAGGAATCCGTTGAATAACTCTTGCGCACTTTCTCTAATATACTACTTCTTGTTTGCTTCCTTCTTCTTAACTTCACTCTCCCAAGAAGATATTTTTGCACTCAAAATACTCTTCCTTAGACTCAAGAACGAAAATAAGAACTGGGGAAAGTATTTCTATAATTTAGGGCCTTTTTATAGACTTGGGAAGACTTAAAACTGACCCTAAAAGTGTTAAAACTCCCAAATAACTCCCAAATTTAATTCCCGATGACTTAGGCATCTAGAAACCATTTTTTCATGTTTTTTGTAACTCTGCGCATAAGCGCCAATTTACGGCACATAGCCGCCAGTGCTCATTTTAGCATAGGTTTGGTAAACGTCCAAATCTTCATTCTGACTCCTTTAAGTCATCAAATAAGGTCTGAATATCACCACTATAACATAAAATCTTCAAACTACTACCACATAATAATAAAAAAAACCAAAACAAACACACACATCAAACATAAAGTAAAGTACACCGATAACAATAAGTTGCCTCCAACAAAGATTTTGGTTTAACGTCTTCAGCCTAACATACCCAAAGCTTATTCTGAGTGATCTAACATCAAATTATTATCAGGTTTAAGTTGATAGACTAAAAAATATGGTCTAAGCCTATTACCATTAACATTAAATATTTTTCCAGTCTTAAGAACTTGAATATCCATAGCTTAGTAGGAATAAACTTTTATCACAATAAATGGGCTCGTCCACCTAGACTTAATTTTTTCAGCAAATATTTTCAATTTAGCATTATACAACAAAAAATTTTATCCTGGGTCAAGATTTTTAGTAAGAATTTTCCGGTCAAGCCACAACTTCATCTTTTCTTTATAAATCTTAACATTTTCATAAGATTCATTCCTAATCTCTTTAAGCTCATTCAACTGCAACAATCACTTTTCTCTAGCATCTTTCAAATTATAATTGAACTCTTTAATAGCCCGTTATGCTTTATGCTCAAGTTCAACTGTTAAATGACAAGCTTTTCCAAAAATTAGCCTATATGGGGACATTCCTATAGGAGTCCTGCAAGCAGTCTATAGGCCCACAAAGCATAATCTAGTTTAATTGATTAATCCTTTATGCTTGGATTAACAGTCTTTTCAAATATTCTTCTAATTTCACGATTGGATAATTCAACCAATCCACTTGTCTCCGGATGATAAGCAGTAGCAATGTGATGATTTTTTTTATTAGCTTTTTCATAATAGTATTTCGAAAATGACTTCCCCTATCTGTTATGATTACTCTTGGTATTCCAAATCTGTAAAATATATTCTTTCATAAAAACTTTGCAACAATTGGAGCATCACATTAAGGTAAAGCAAAAGCTTCTATCCATTTGAATACTTAGTCTACTGATATCAAAATGTATATATTTCTAAAAGATGGTATAAGTGGTCCCATGAAATCTAATCTCCAAACATCAAATATCTCTACTTCTAGCATATAATTGAGAGGCATCTCATTTCTTCAAGAAATATTACCAACACGTTGACATCTATAATAATTTTTATTATAAGCCTTAACATCTTTAAAAAAATTATGTCAATAAAATCCTGATTGTAAGATTTTATATGTAGTTTTATGAACTCTAAAATGTCCCCCATAATCTGAATTATGACATTTTTGAATAATTTCATAGTTACTTCTAATGGCACTCATCTTCGAATGATTAGATCATTTCCTTATTTATAAAAAAAATGAGTCATCACAAAAATAAGTCTTAGCTTCAAATACAAATTTCTTCCTCTCCTGGAATGTCAAATCGTAGGGTAAAATATCACTAACAATAAAGTTTAGAATGTCGACATACCATGGAACATGCCATTCATTAACAGTGAACAAATTTTCATCACGAAAACTTTCATTAATTTCTTCAGTACCACAGAGAGCTTTTTCAGTTTCAAGCCTTAACAGATGATCATCAATTTAATTATCAGCATCCTTCCTATCTACTATCTCAAAATCAATTTCTTGCAAAAGAAAAATCCATCTTGTCAGTCTTGATTTAGCGTCCTTCTTCATTAAATACTTAATAACAGAATGATCAGTACACACAACACATTTAGTTCTAATTAAATATGATCTGATTTATAAAAAGTAAATACAGTAGGTAAAGTAATGGTATTATTAATTTCAGCTTCATTAATAGTTCTACAAGCATAGTAAATTATTTTGATAATTTTATCATATTTCTGACCTAAAATAGCTCCAATAGCATAATCACGAGTATAGTAGATTACTTTAATTCAAAAGGTTATTCTCAGTTAGGTGATACTATAACACTTGCATTGATTAATTTTTCTTTTAATGTTTCAAATCATCATCAAAATTAAAAATTACATCTTTTCCTAGTAAACGACATAAATGATTTGATATTTTTGAAAAGTCTTTAATATACCGCCTATAGAATCCAGCGTGTCATAAGAAACTTCTAATTCCCCTTACATTGGTTGGGCAAGATAAATTAGAGATCTCTTCAGTTTTTGTTGGATCTACCTCCATAACATTTTCTGATATATGATGTCCTAAAACTATTTTTCCTGCTGCTATAAATTGGCATTTTTCCCAGTTAAGAATCAAATTAGTTACTTCACTGTGTTTTAGAACTTTAGACAGATGTTCTAAACATGATTCGAATGAAATTCCAAACACTGAAAAGTCATCCATAAAAAATTCAATTCCTTTTTCAATTAAATCACAACATATTTACATCATACATATCTGAAATGTAGCAGGGGTATTACATAAACCAAAGGGCATTCTTCTAAAAGTAAATTTACCTCAGAAGCAATCTGTATTTGATGGCAACCACTATATCCTTCCAGAAAATAGAGATATTTATGCCCAGCTAGTCTATCCAACATCTAATCTAGAAAAGAAAGTGGAAAATGTTCTTTCCTTGTAGCAAGGTTTAATTTTCTATAACCAGTACATATTCTCCATCCTGTAACCTATCTTGTTGGTATAATCTCATTCTTTTCATTAATAGTCACAATAACTCCTCCTCTCATAGGAACACAGTGAATGAACTAACCTACGCACTATCTGAAATAGGGTAGATAATTCCAGCATCCAACCACTTTAAAAGTTTTTTTAACAACTTTTTTCATGATAGGGCTTAATCTCCTTTGAGGATCAGCCTGAGGTTTGCAGTTATCCTCCATAAGGATTCTATGCATACAAATTGAATGACGAATTCCTTTAATATCTAATATTTTCCATCTAAAGGCGTTCTTATATTTCTTTAAAATTACAAGTAAACTCTCTTCTTCTTCTTTCTAAGTCAATTGAGAGGAAATTATAAATGTCAAAGTTGAGGAATCACCTAAAAAGACATACTTCAAATGGTTAGGAAGCAACTTTAAATTAAGTTCAGGAGTTTTTCATTTGATGGACCAAAAGATTCATCTTTTTTAGTTATGTCCAACAATTTAAAATTTTCATGAACATAATTTAAATCTTCCTCATGAAAAATTTCAGAATGTTGTAATTCCTTTTCTTAATCGTGTTCCAATTCTTCACTTTTAGATTTTTCTTCATTATCTGATTTGAAAAGACATTAACATAAATATCTGATAGCATCCATCCTGTAGCTTTCATCATCTTTACCTCTTGTAGGATATTTCATTGATTTTGAAATATTGAATGTAACGGTTCGATCATTGACTGTCATTGTTAATTCCTCTTGTTGCTCATCTAACATTGCTCTTCCTGTAGCTAGGAAAGTTCTCTCTAAAATTATGGGTATCTCTTTATCTTCCTCCATATCTAGTATGATGAAATCAACAGGAAAGCTACATTGATCCACTTTCACCAAAACATCCTCTATAACTCCATTAGGATATGTGATCGAGTGATCTGCTAATTACAGAGTTATAGTAGTAGGGGTTATTTCACCTAATATCAGTCATTTGAATATTGATAATGAGATAAGTTTAATGCTTGCACCCAGAACAAACAAATCTTTTCCACAAAATCTGT
The DNA here is from genome assembly GCA_022702705.1 of Papilionanthe hookeriana x Papilionanthe teres. NCBI lineage: Eukaryota > Viridiplantae > Streptophyta > Magnoliopsida > Asparagales > Orchidaceae > Papilionanthe > Papilionanthe hookeriana x Papilionanthe teres. The sequence goes on along the minus strand of CM040425.1, from coordinate 148,556,609 downwards.
CTCCAATCGCACATGGAATTGTGAAATTAACAGGATCTTTGAGCTTTTTAAGAAGCATTTTCTGAATTATTGCACTACACTCTTCAATGAGTGCAACAGTTTCATTATCTTCAAACTTGTTTTTTTTTGTTAAGAATATCCTTCATAAATTTCACATAGCTTAACGTTTGATCTAAGGCTCCAGCAAAGAGAATGTTGATTGTAAGCTTCTTAAATATCTCCAAAAAATTTAAAAATTGATTATCTAACTTTTATTGATGAAGTCTTTGAGGAAATGGAGGTGGTGGCTTTTCTAAATCAATTTCAAGTGGAAAAACAGGTCTTTCCAAACCTTTTGTAGTGTTCTCTTTTGGTTTTTCAATCTCTTCTTTCTCTACATCAATTTCTTTTTGAATTCTACCTTCCAATTCTCTTCCACTTCTCAATTGAATTACTTTTACAAGCTCTTTATTCTTATCTCTTAAATTTACTTTAGTATTACTAGGAATCATTCCTTGGGGATCTTTTACTTAATGAACTAGGAATTTGCCCCAATTAATTCTCAATATTTCTGATTGTAGCCCCTTGGCTTTGCCATTGATATCCCATTTGTAACACCACTTCTTTAATAGACAACTTATTCTCATTAAATTGTGAAGTATTGTTAAATCTTGGAGGATAGGTTGGTCTATAATTATTATTCCCTTGGTTCTTTAAGTTCTCAAATGGGTTTACTTGGTTGTTCCCTCATTGTTGATAACTACCACCCTGATTACTATTATTCCAGTTAAAGTTTGGATGATTTTTCTGACCTGAGTTATAATAATTAAAATATGGGTTATTAGGCTTACTTATAGCATTCAAAGCTTCTGGTGAAGTTTTAAAATTAACCATTTGGCCTATGAATTTTTTTCAATCATAGAAATTGGCTGAGAAAAACTCATTCTAAATTGGTTTATCTTTCTTGAAATTGCAACAACTTGATTTGCAAGCAATGTAAAAGCATCATTATCATGAATATTGGCTACCTTTGTAGGATTTAACTTTTCAGAATGCTATTAATAATTACTAGTTGTCATTTCTTCAATTAAAGCATAAGCATCAGCAAAGTGTATAGACATTAAAGAACCACCAGTAGCGGCATCGATAATAGATCTAAGAGATCCAGCTAATCCATTATAAAAAATCTAAATTATTAACCAATATGGTATCGAATGATGTGGACACTTTCTTAAGAGATCTTTAAATCGTTCACATGCTTCATATATAGATTCACCTTCAAACTGACAAAAAGATGTGATATCATTTCTAAGCTTCACAGTCTTTGATGGTGGAAAATATTTAGCAAGGAATTTTTGTGCTAAATCACTCCAAGTTCTGATAGATCCAAGTGCTAATGAATTTAACCATATCTTAGTCTTATCCCTTAGTTAAAAAGGAAATAGTCTAAATCTAATAGCATCATCGAAAAGTCCATCATATTTAAAAGTAGCACACAATACTAGGATCTTCAGTTGGTGCTCCCCTAAACTGATTATTCGACACCATTTGGATAATAGCAGGTTTAAGTTTAAATGAATTAGCAACTACATTAGGGTGTTGAATGCTACCATGAAGTTCATCCACTATAGGTTTAAAATAATCCCTAAAAGGTCTAAATTCTTGATGGATGTTAACATTTTATTTTTCTTGATTCGCAATGTCTTGAATATTTTTATTATTTTCAGTATTTTATATTTTTTTGATTTTTCTGATTGTTCCCTCTAATTCAGAATCGTAATGTAACAGCCCTTCAGAACCTGAACTACACATGCAAAAAAAAACACACTAACTAAAGGAAACAAAAGTAAAAGTTTTGATTTTTCTTAATCTTATATGAATATTTAATTAATTTCCCCGACAACAGCGACAAAAACTTGATCCCTGAATTTTTATGCTTATTTTTTTTCGTTATATTTCTTTTCAACGATAATATCTCTTTCTTTGCAACATAATCAAAAACTTAAATCTGAAGCAAATAAGAAAAATATTTTAATGGATCTATATTATGGGATTTTATGCAAATATACGTATCGTTTATCAAGTAATATAGGACATTCTGATTAATCCCCGAGATATCGAACCCTAGGGAAATGTCTAAAAATACAAAGAAATAAGAAAATTCACTTTCTAATCGTTAAATTGATTTTGTAAATTCTGTTTTAAAATAGATAATTTGAAAATTGTTTTTTATGTTTTTTTAATAAAAGGTAAGTAAGCAAAAAATTAACAAGACTACTAAATGATATGAAAGCAATGAGAAAAAAATATCTATTTTCTCTTTTAATGAATCAGTAATTATTATGGAATTTCGTTTTGGAAGTATTTAAATGTTTTGTGCCAAATATGAGCAATTATATTCTTTACCCTTACTTGGTTCTGTAAAGAAAATTGGTTAATTTGAAGCTTTCAAATTTTGTAGATGGGTTAGGCAGGGAAGATACCAGATCTCACTCTAGAGTTCCCTCTATTCCCTCCACCTAGGGGCTAACTTCTCATAACAAAATTTTTCACCTCAAACCAAATTAGGGGGTTTTACTCTGTCACTCTAAAGACCTCTAATTTTACTCCCCATTAAAAACATATCTATCAATTTATTTGCATTCAATTATATGGACTACAACTCTCATCCATACAATTGCATGTGATCATTTCCAATTATTGATTGAGACAATACCGCATTGGTTCTTACATAATCTCACAATAAATTTTAACATCTTAATTGGCCAAATCAAGAAGTAAATTAAGTGCAAGGAAATAAATCATCACAACTTCTTCCAGCATTAAACATGTATACTTCACACAATTTCCTTCCGTAATTTAAATACTTCATCAGTTAAAAGGAAAAAAGATAAACAAAACTACTCATAACTCATGGAGAAAACACAAAGACAAGTTGATTTGAAAGTAGAAATCATAGTGAAAACACAACAAGATTTACATAAAATCAAAGGTAAAAACAAAGATAAAAACTTATCCAAAAGTCATCTCCGTAAGACTCTGAAAGTTCCTCTGAAATTGTACTTTCCACTAAAAGACTCCACAGATGTTGGCGCCCAACTCTGTTACTCCAACTCTGACTCTAGACTCCAATATAAACTAGATAAATGGATGAAAGAAAATTAGTGAGAAGAAGGCTTCACTCCAACCCCGTTCTCCTTTAAACACTCTTAAACTAAAAAGACTTAACTAACAGACACTAAACAGTAAAAAGAAGACTCTAAAAAGACTAAGGACTCTAAGAAAACTAAGAAGGACACTCTTCTGATTATAAGACTTTATTCTTTTAATTTTTCAGAAGGTCTTTCGGTGTCTCTTCAAAATATTTCTAGATTTAATGTATCCAACAAAGAATGCATCTCTTTGTTCAAATCTGTCGCCCAAAAGAAGTTAAGGAAATTACCACAAAAAATGATTCAAACACACCTTGAAAATGGCGCAAAATTTGATTTAATTCGTATTTTTAAACTGCCGTGCCTATACTTCAAGTTTTCACATAGCCTATTTTTGCTCCAAATTTGATCCTTTTTTGCTCATTTTTATCATAATCAGTCATTTTAATCACACCTACAAGAAAAACACAAAATTACCTTCTATTAAAGTGCAATATCATCAAAAATAGGTATAAAAATGTGCATAATACTACTATATATTTTAGGTATATCAGCGGCCTGATATTTCGGCCAACTATTTTCGTTTGGTCTTCTGTTGAACTCGCAATGATAGTATAGCGAGTTGACTAATCCTGCAAAGTCTGGAGGACAGTACTGACAAGAGTGAATATCGTTGATAGACTCAAGCCTTGAGAGGTCCTTAGCCGCTTCAGGTGCTCGGCTTTTGCTACAATGAAATTTTGTCTCTGGGGCCCTCCGACTACCTGAGTCACCTCGCTTTGGGTTGATGGTTGGTTGCTCGGCTTTCATGTGAGTCAATTTTCTGGTGAGTCTCATCATGCCGCATCACAACTTTTGAGTCCATTGCATTCTTTTGAGATTCGTGGTGACACTTTTTCTGTGTACAATAAGTATGTAATGTACAAATACAATTATTATTTCGAAGCAAAAAGCAAGGTATTTATTTTCTCCTTATCATTCTAAAAAGTTATAAATAGACATACCACCCAAAAAAATTGCATTCTATAAAATCTAGCACATATTTAATATTTTTGAACTACTAAACTGATATATTTATGTGTGCTACGGTCAAATCATTGAGAATTTGATAAAAATTAGGAATTGAGATTTATGATCAATTTTGATATTTGTGATAAAATTTGAACAATGGATTGAAAGGGGTGCTAGATTTGTAGATGCCAATTATTTGAGTGCTATGTATGTAAACTGTCCGTGAATAAAATGTTTCATAACAATAATTTACATTTAATGGCAGTTTACTTACATACAACACCAATCTTATATATTTAAAAAAAGTAATAGCCAAAGTTAAATATTTATAATTATAATATTTTGATCTATAAATGTATGCACAAGAGGATGTATTTCCCTTAAAAAAATAAAAACTATGTTATTATTTAAACAGTGATACAAAATAAAATGGCGATTTTATTAAACGTGGTCGTTTTGCTTGCCACCTGCAACCCATATGTAGACACGAGCCCATGTCTTCCGGTCATCAGTGCTCCTTCAGCTTTACCTCCTTAATACCTCAATAAAAGCTCAATCCAGTAGGGAACCCTGCTATTCACCTCATCTTTCGTGACTGTACGGATAAGGAAGCGAGTGGCAAACCAAAAAGCGGTGGAGTCAAAAAAAGCGAAGTTTTATCTCGGCTGTTTCAACGCTTGTTGAAAGTTTGACCGCCAAGACAACAAAGAAACTCGGAAATGGTTAAATACATGCCATCGTTGGTCTTGCTTGAACTTCATGCAAAGCCCTCTCGGTAATTTAATCATAAGCAATCCCTTACTAAATGAAAAGTGAGAGAGAAAGAGTGGGATAGAACGATATCTGTCTTTTCTTTATTTCGGATGCATATATCTCATATATTAAGTTAAGAAGATATTTAAAACTAATATAAAATATATGCATATATAATTGATATTACATATGCTTGCTTATTAGAATAGTGAGGGTTACTTTAGTATCTTACGTGTTTGATAATTCGATTTAGGCATGCCCCCACAGTGGGTTTTTTCTGGTAGTAGCCGACTTCCGATCGATATGTCTTTGGTTAGACCAAACGATTTAGTCCTTTTAAGGAACAGGAAACGAAAGCACGAATGAACTCTTTGATCGCCGGTTTGGTTGACGGAACTCTTCAATGGTGTTCGGGTGGATGATAGCCGGTCGACAAAGCCTTATGTCCGTCGCTACTGTGTTACTCTTCAGTTTTATAAAGATTCTGCCAACAAATTTTTTGTATACATATTTATTTCAACAATTTTTTCGCTTCTTCAAAATCATGTTAGAAAATCTTTTCATAACTTAAAGATACAAAAAGATGTATCTAATTTTTTATGACACAATTGCTTAAGAATGACTTCCGTAAATTTTAGTGTTGAGGGCTGTTATAAAAAGACCTCAAGGGGTTCAACACTATGCACCATCATTCCTAATTTCCATTATGTTGTGCGTCTTTCTTATCTCTGTGCCAAGAGAAACAGATGGGATCCTCTAATTCTCTCTCCATGTCTCAACAGGAGAAGCTCCAAAAACAATCAGAGGGATGATCTGCTGATCCTTCTGCGGAGCTCTTAGTTCCCATTTATACTTTGTGGTAGATCTCAATGCGACCATCCAACTTATTCCCGAAGAGCTGAGCCCTTCTATTGTCGAGACAACACAAACGGTTGGAAATTCTTTGCCACCCGAGTTATCATGAAACAAACTTCCCCATTCGATCGACTAACAAGAGAAATATTGGGCGGATGAAATGAATTTCATCACATCCGAGTGGAATCAATTTGTTGATATGGGGTTTCAGTTTTATTTTTAATATCCGAGTTTTCTAATTTATTGTGCCATTTGATGCAGCCATATAGATCATTATGATCAACTCTCTTTCATCAGATCTCAATGCTAATCCACTTAAAGATGCTATGGCAATGGATCAGGTACCAGCCTGAGGTGATAAGCTTTTTCGGGAGGGGCAAGAGACAAATCACCAATGTATTTCTACTGAGATTCATTAAGGGATAGCCGATAGACTTCAGATGTCTTCCAGTTCCTTTACACAACACTTTGGTGATGTTAGGGAGGAGAGGTCTGAGGCTTATCTGCTTGTGTGGATTGAATGGACCAAATGGAAGGGGAGGTTTCCGCCCTGTATTAGGACTTTGTTCCTTTTTGGAGTTAGACTGTCATCCTCTGGGAAAACATAGCACACTTTTGCTTGGATCTAGAGGGGAAGAGAGACTTTTGAGAGTGAGTGAAGAGTAACTGTGTCTTTTCATTATTTAGTGTAGAGAGTTCATCCAGGGTTTGTGTGGTTTCTCTTCTATGGAGTGTAAGATGAGATGTAAAGTGAGAGATTTCTTCTTTTTTTCTTTTCTAAAGAGAGAATTGTGTGTTATTGTGATGAAAGAAGAGGTGTCAAAGGAATTCTTTGAGATTCGCTTGGGGAAGAGTTTGAGATAAGTTGTCTTTTCTTTACTCTGTTTGTATGACGTTGCATTTGTATATATAATCCATCTTTTGTTGTCTTTTCCTCAGGAGTCTTGAGTAGATTCATTTGTCTTCCTCCTTTTCATGTGATGTTTTGATGTTGTTATATGGAAATGATGTGCTGATTTATTACATAGAATTTTTTATGACCTTTTCACTTCGTACTTCATTTACTTTTTGATTTGGCCAATTGAATTGTTAAAACTTTTTGGGAAACATATGTTCTGAAAGGATTATGAAGTTCCATAACAAAAGTTAAGGTCATATTCAATGTCCATGAATGAGTGACGTAGTTCATAGGTGTTGGGTGTAATTAAATAAGGAACTATATTTTGATGGGAGTAGAATTAGAGATTTTACAGTGACAAGTTAAAATCCCCAATTTGGTCCTAGGGTTTGGAAACCAAAGCGAGAATTAGCCTTCAGGCTAAGGGAAGTGGGAGCTCTGGAGTGAGAGCCAGTATCCTCCCAGCCTAACCACAGATTTGGGGACTGAACATAGGATTAGCTAATGTTCTTTATGCACTCGGAAGATAGTAAAGAATAGGAATGCTCCTATTTGGCACAATACAATTGCTTAACTGATCTATATCGCTAAATCATCACATTATTATTGGAGAGGAGGAGGATTCTTTCTTACAATTGAAGTTTTGTTATAAATTTAGTCTTGTGTTAGTTAACTTTGTTAGAAAGTTAGAACGTACTTTGGTAGAATTAATAACGGAAACTATCTTTTCCTTTTTTATTACTAGTAAGTACTTACAATTGTGTTATGATCCGTGAAGTGATTTTTTTGCTACATTATCAAATTAATTGCCTCCTCGTGAGATCGATAACCAGAACTCCATTAAAGTCATGTATTACTTGAGCGATACCTATACTTGTGTTTAATTGTGTGAATCAATAGAAAACTAAATCAATATATATATATATATATATATATATATATATATATATCTTAGTTCATAAAATTTAGCAATTTAAACAAGTCGCACAAGGCGCTGGCAGCGCTAATTTAGCGTTGTCTGCGCTGATATGCTTGATTTCTTCATTTTGCCTCTTTTTGCTCCTAAATTGTTTCTTTTCGCCTCCTTTTGCTCCAATCACCTAAACTTCTCAGACTTGTATTAAAACATTAAGAATAGCTTCCTTTAAACTGCAATATAACCAACAATGAGTACAAATTATAATAAAAAATTCTAACATAAGTTTGGTGCATCGGTTTATACTTGTAATTTGTTTGAGTTTAGTTAAGTCAAAGTTTGTGTATGTGTAAAACTTGTGTTGAATCATTTTTAATCTAAAAGAAGGATAATTTATGAGATAAGAAGATTATACGGTGATGAGATACTTATTAAATCAATTTAGGGTTGATTAAAGGAGCGAGAATATTTATTTAACAAAAAAAATCAAAAACTACGAGTTGGCGGCTATGCTCCAAGAGTTCACGTCCAGAGCTCTGTAGCTAAGCACCAAACTTTCGAGCTTAAGCACCGGTTCGCAAAAAATCAGTTTTCATGTTTAAAAACCTGAACATTGCCATTTTTACAACTTACCATGACCTTCTTCTTTCGGATTTTCGCGATTTTGGAGGCAAGGGCATCACCTGATTTTGCAAATCTTTAGTTGTTTCAAGTGAAAATTGTTAGATTCAATCTTCTTGAGGTAAGATCATTAATCCTAAAAAAAAAATTTTATTTTCACTAGATGTTTTGATTGTATTTTGGAGAAATCCAAAAATCTCTATTTATGGTGAAAATTTGAGAAAAAGCTTGAGAAATTACTTGGATCTAGTTGTTTAAGTCTTTAGGAGTTGAGTTTAGTGATTCGAAGTTGAATCTAAAATTTATAGTGATTTTTATGAAAATTTTAGAAATGGCACAAAAGAGGAGCAAAGCAAGAGCCATGTTCGATTCTGAAAAGTTTGACAATTCGAAATCTCAAGATCGTTACGTAAAAGCGTTGCAGTCACATAAATTGATACAGAAGCGATGATTTGATAAACTAGGTGGAGAAATTAAATACATGATTGTGAATCGCCTCTGGGATAAATTCTATTGTTTTACTGTTGTAGCTGTTACTTCTGTTGCTCGGGAGTTATATGCAAATCTGCCAGAGTCATAGGATAACTTTATTTTCATGTGAGGACAGCTAATACATTTTACTCTTGAGGTAATTAATGAAGTTTACCTACTTCCACCTAGTATGTCTTGTTTTTATTCATATTACAATCCTACGGAGGGAGAATTGGTTGAGATTATCTCTACTTTGATTGAAGGGAGGGGATTTAGGAATATTACATTTGAGAGAAGAGTTAACTTCCCTGTAGCAAAGTTGAATGCCAACTCTAAAGTATGGAATTATTTCATATCATCCAAGATGCTTCCTACAAATCATTTAAGAGAAGTGACTAGAGAAAGAGCCACTTTGAACAACTGTATTCAATAGAGAATGTTGATAGACATTGGAAAGATTAATTATGATTGTATTTGGAGTATTGCCAAATCTGCCACCACTTCAGGTATGGGATTAGCTTCTCTTATATATTCATTATGTGAGTAGGCTTTTGTTAGATCAAAAAAATGGGAAGGGGCTCTTCAGCCTCTTAAGCCTATTACGAGTTTGAATTTGAAGACTTATGCTGAGCATTCAATTTTTGGCTGGAGAGGATGATTTTCTAGTGGTTCCAATGCATCTGCTTCTACAGCATCTACATATTGTGTTTTCACATCCCAGGCATGTTCAGGTCCATTTTCTGTTTCATAAACTGAGCTTTAGAATAAGATAAGAGATAATGTTAACTATACTGCGGATCGAGTGGATGATTTTGAGGGAAAAGTAGACCATATATGGGAATATCTTCATAAATATAGTGAGTATGAGGGGCATTATCACAGTTATGTGGATAGATTTATTAGAGGTGATTTTAGTGTTGTGCTACCTACTCTTCCACATTATGTGCCTACCTGTACCCAAAACTAAGGGGATGATGAGGAAGAAGAAGAAGAGATTAGGATTGAAATTTTATTTTGAGTTATGTTTTGTTATGTGATATGTGGTGGACTATTTCTATTTTTATTGTTGTTGTGTGGATTATTATCATTTGTGGATGTTAAAGAGACTACTCTATGTCTTTAATTTTATTGTAATAGTTACTGAAACACCTTAATATATGTTTATTTTAGTTATGGATGTTATGTGTTTGTGATAAGTGATATGAATGTTTGTGGTAGTAAATGTGTTAATGATTTGTTAGTGTATTTTGTTTGTTAGTTTATAAATTTTTCTAGAAACTATTTAGGAAGGTTTAGAAATGCTATTAAAACCCACTAATTAAAATTTCATACTTAACATTTCAATTTACTGCCATATATATGTCTTAATTATGCATTTCTTTTTAAGTGTGTGAATTAAATTTTATGTCTTCCAATACTTTAGAAGTCTTTTGAATTTTTATATATAAATTGAAAAAAAATTTAAATTTTGAATCTAGTCATTTTCATTCAAGTTTTTAATACCAGCAAATTTAGGATGTTAAAAATTCCTGCAATTTTAATATTTATAGTTTTATGTGCCTACCCATGTATTTTATTACTATACTTAAATGTTTCATTATAATGGAAATTTAATGTTTGGGGGGAATGAGAAACAATTTTCAAAATAATTAAAATTTTATTTGTTCTTTAATGTATTACAAATTTAATTTTGAATGAAAAATAATTATGTGTCTGACGTTATGTTTACGAAATAAAATTTTGATATAGAAATGAGTAAGAGAATTTAGTTAAAATCTATTGTAAGGATGAAAATTTTAAAGTTAAAAATTTCTTATTAAAGAAATGATGAATATTTTATAATTATCTTTAGTAAAAAAGTTATATTTTTGGAGCAATAGAAGGATTAGACTTTTGTCTTTAATACTTTAGTTTCCTTTATTAAAAATAATTTTCAAAATTTATTGTATTTCTAAGTCAAAGATATATGTTAATCTACCTTATGCCTTAGGAAAGGAAGGGTGGAATTCAAAACATTAAAGGACTATCCAGATACAGTAATCCTCACCTTATAAAAAAAGAAAAAGAAAAAAGAAAAGAAAAGAAAAGAAGAAAAAAAGAAGAAAAAAAAAGAAAAAGAAGAAGAGCATGTCAAAAGGGAGGAGAAGCTTGAGGATTTAAGGGACTAATAAAAAATTGGTTCCACACTTGATCTTTTTAGAGTATAAGATTTGATGAAAATCTTAAAGCTTATAAATATAATATAGTGAGTATAATTATTATTAGTAAAGACTTTTAAGTAAAGAAAACAAAATTCCTATGCCTTATATTTTGAAGAATCCATAAATATTTTTGAATAAGATAGGAACTAATATTTTTTGTTAACCTTTACGTAAGAGATTTCTAAGCTTTCAATTGTTATCATTTACCAAAATTTTTTCTAAATTGGACTACTACATTTCTAGAACAAAATTTTAAAAACTCTAAAGAAACTCATCACATAATTTAGTTGTATGATTTTTATATGATAAAAGTGTCACTTGAGGACAAGTAACATTTTCAAGTTTGGGGGATTTTGATACACCTAAAATACTTAGTGTTTTTATACAAACTTTTATATTTATTTTAATGTTATTACACTTTAATGGAAGGTATTTACATATTTTTCTTACTTGTAAGATTAAATGGATGATTGTGATGAAAAGAGTGAAAAAAGATAAAATTTGGAGAAAAAATTAAGAAAATTAAAAAAGTGATGTGTTGCGGCTAAGCGCCAGAACCCCTACTTACGTACCAAGGTCCCATGGCTATGCACTCAAATCTAGAGCTTACGCACCAGCAGGCTTGCTGCTAAGCAACGCTACTCCGCGCTTACCCCCTGCAATTTAAAAAGAGAAGTTATTTTAATTTAACTGACATTTTGAAGAGGTTTTCGAAGCCCCACTTCGTTAGAACACGGGTAACTTTTTATCGGCTCTAAATTTAATTCAAAATACACTTGAATGGATGCATTTCTTGGATGATACGTTGAATTTGGACACAATTTCAAGAGATACGAATACACCTTTTGGAGAAGTATAAAAAGAGGACTTGAAGATCAGAAAAATGGTTGTTTTTGAAGGGTGTGGTTTGTGTTTAAGAGTGAGTTTTATGTTAGTAAGTTATTTTATAACACACTCTTTACTTCACCATATTTACTTCATTTTATATAGTTTATATTAGGAGTAGAATTGAGATTTGGAGTCCACAGAGTTGGGCGCCAACATCTAAAGAGTATTGTAAAGTAAAGTAATCTTTTAAAAAGAACTTCAAGGGTTTTGACATTTAGTTTTTAATTAAGACATCTTGTGTTTTCACTATGATTTCTACTTTTAAACCAAGTTGTGATTGGACTTTCTCCATAAATTCTGAGTAGTTTTCTTTATCTTTTTCCTTAAGTGATGAAGTAAATAAGTTATGGAAGTATGTTATGTGAAGTATAGGATTTAAATGTTGGAAAAAGTTGTGATGATTCAAAACCTTACACTTTATTTACTTATTGATTTGGACAATTAAGATGATAAAATTTGTTGTGATAACATGTAAGATCTAGTGCAGTATTATCTTAGTTAAAAATTGGAAAGAATCACATGATATTGTAAGGGTGAGAATGTAATCCATATGGTTGAGTGCAAATAAATAGGGAGATATACTTTGATGGGTGTAGAATTAGAAGACTTTGGAATGATAGGCTAAAGCCCCCAATTTGATTTTTTGTTTTTTGTTTTGATACGAGATGTTTAGCCCTCAGGTGGAGGGAATCGAGGAAAATCTAGAGTGAGAGCTAGTATCTTTCCTGCTGATGAGGGACTTATATTTTTGCAAGAATTTATGAACTCAATTTTATATATTTATAATGATTTCGTAAAGTCCAAGAACTCAACGCAAGTATAAGTATCGTATCAAGTAATACAGAGCTCTAATGGAGTCCTGGTTATCGATCCCACAAGGAAGTACGAAGTATAAGAAATCTGATACTCAAATTACACGTAAGGTTTAATACTTACTTCTACTACTACTATACAGAAAACAGTAACAATTAAATAAACTACAATTACTTCTAACAACTTTGAAAACGGAATTAACTAACAAACACACTAAACAATGTATTTTGAAGGTTTTTTGATATATGAGAAAAGTATCTTTCCTCTTGCAATGGAGAAATGATGTGTGGATGATATGGATTAAAATATCTATGTTATTTTGCCAAATAGGAGCATAGATGTTTCTTTTCCCTTGAAAGAGTACCCCTTCTTCTAAGCATGAAAATAACATTGACATATCTTATGTTCAGTCACTAAATCTAAGGCTAGACTGGGATGATACCGGCTCTCACTACGGAGCTCCCACTCACCCTTCACCTGAAAGCTACCCTTCGAGTTTAGTTACAAATCTTAGAACCAATTTGGGGATCTCAGCCTGTCACCTTGAAACCTCCAAATTTAAGTCCATCAAAACATTTCCCTAATTATTTGCACTCAATTCCTATGAACTACACAATTCATCCATGGAAATTGAATGAATTCCTCATTATTGTTGTAGGATATTAAATCCTTTCAGAATTAATATTCAACAACATATTTTAACATTTCAATTGACCAAATCAGAAAGTAAATTAAGTTTGAAATGAAAAACCATCATAATTTCTTCAATAAATTAAAAGCACATCAAATCCATCATCACATCTCTATGTAAGAAAAAAAAAGGGAGACTACTCAGAATTCATGAAGAAGATACAATAAAACATGAATTTTATATATAAAAGAAAAGTCATACAAACCAAAAAGAAAATATAACTTATCTCTTTCACTTCCCCAATGCAATTCCCTTGAAGTTACTTTGAATCCTTTTCTCTCTTCTTTACAACACTAAATTCCCTCTTTAGAATGGAAAGGAAGAAGCAATCTCTCACTTTACTTCTTCTCCTTCACTCCTCAAAGAAGAATTCCTCTCAAATCCTCACTTCTACACGCTCTTCTCCTAAAACCTAACACTTAACACACACCAAGACCACCAAAAGTGAGCAAGAGAACACAAGAGAGCTGATACACTTAAAATATATAGTATTTTTATGCACATTTTTATACCTATGTTTAATGATATTGCAATTTAATTGAAGGTATTTTGTGTTTTTCTTGCAGGTATGATGAAAATGGATGGTCATGATGAAAGGAGCAAAATTGGTTCAAATTTGGAGCAAAAAGATGAAAAATCCAAAATTTGGCACAGGAGGCTAAGCGCCGCTGGGCCAGCGCTTAGCCGCCACAGTTATAAATCGAATTTTAATTAGATTTGGCGCCAAATTCAAAAGGAAATGGATGCAACTCTTGGTGGAAACTGTCGACATATTTTTAGGTTATGTGTTGTATTTAAAAATGGGTTGCTAAACAGAAATTGTAGGCAAATTTTAAATTTTAAATTTAATTTAAATATATATATGATTTGGGAAGTAGTGTTTGATTTTGAAAATAAGTTTATGTTTGAAAATTTTAAGATATGAAATCAAACCTATCTCACATCCCAAATAGTTTATATAAACGAGCACCGCATCACAAACAGTGTATCTATCCCGAAGAATAGACACAGTGATTGATGATGGGGCTAGATTAAATAAACCAGAAGACTTATGACATCCGTTTGGTCTGCGAACCAATTTTATAAGCCGACAAGTTCCCCTGCTTAATATAAAAGAATTAAGCAAGGTTTATATTACCTGGGTTCTTAAAGTTCCCTATAAGGGCAAGCCCCTACAAATAATTACATCTTAAATGACAGGAATCATTTAAGAAAACTCTCGATAATGATCAGTGATTTTGCTCTCAAGAATTTTAAAGTATAAGGTTTTCAAACAATTGGAGTTTGGAAATTTCAATAGGGAATGGATCGAATTTGGAACAATTTATTTTAAGAGTCCAAAGGAAGAGAAGTAAGAGAAGCTGAGGATCCAAGAAGAATCTTGGCAATTTCCCAAACTATCCTATTATTTTGCTTAGATTTGGGAATTTATTTAATGTTTCAATCCTGCCAATTTTAATTAAGTAAGACTTATATTTGTATGATATAATCACACAAATAGCTTCGAAGATGTGAGGGTTTATGTCGTACCAAACGACCACCTCGAAGTCCTAAGACCTGTTAGGGCTTGATTTACATGACATGATCATACAAATGCCTGAAAAAGAGTTAAGGATTTGTGTTGCACTAGGCAAACTACCTTGAAGTCCTATGGCTTGGTTATTTAATTCAAAGAAAGGTTTAGCTGGAGTAGATTCGAGTTTTGCTGATGACGATGACCGAGCTACCCACCATGCTCCTAGCTCCTTGTTGTTACAGAGGTTTAGTTTTAGAAGTCATAAATCAGGAGATGAGGGAAGTGTTTTGGTTTAGGGAAAAATCATAAAATCCAAGTGTTTTTAATATTTTAATTAAAACAAATCATAAAGTTGTTTAAACAGAACCGATTAAGATCCCACGGTTCCGTCATCCGGCACCGTTATTTTCATTGAATTTACTTAGTTCAGATGAATTTGCTAAACTAAACTGAATGAGTTCCTCACTTTCATTTAAAACGTGGGAAATCCCGTTAGCAACACGTGGGTTACATCATTCGAGGTATTCCCGATCATTCAACGAGACGTTTTAATTTAGTTACAATTGTAGTTTTGTTATTCTGTTTGTGATTAAATTTTGAGTTGTTTTATATTTTGAATGTTGTGGCGGTGAATTTTATCTTGCAATGACTTTTAATTTAGTTTTGGTTTTAGTTTAGGGACTATCCTAAAGGTTTTGGTTTTCATGCAACAGTCTTATTTAACATTCAAGAAAAGTAAGGTACAGTACATGTAAGTAAATTGCAATAAAATAAAAGCATACCTGGAGGATCTTCCCGTCATCCCAAACAGCACTTAAAACACATGTTAAGGCATTTAAATATTTTGGAAGAAATACCTAAGTACAGCTAAGGGAAAGGTTTTGGTTCTCTCCCAATTTCCTAATCCTATAACTAGTCATCTCCTATGACGTCTAGGTTCTTGGTTTGGTTTAAGGATGATTTTCTTCATCAAAGAACAACTAGATTCAATTGTTCTTCTAAAACATCCCGTCACATTGAGGAAGTGCTTAGGGCGAGTCCTAAACATCTTTTCAATATTTCTGGGATTGTTTTGAGTCCAAGTAAATTTAGTTGCACAGGTGAATTAATCATCCAGGGGTTTAAGTTTTATTCCCTTGCTCAGTGAACTAGGACATTTGAATATCCTATAAGTGAAGTAACACTTCACTTGATACTTCATTTAAGAGTTATAATAATAAGAGCTTTAAAAGGGCAAATCAACTTATTAAGTATTTTAATGATTTAAACTTAATGATTTAATTTTAATTTTGACTTAATTATAAAAAAATTAGTTTAAGTTTGGAATAGTGTTCAAGTCCTTTGTGTTTTAAGTTTACTTTAAGTGTTTGGTTTAACTCTTAATGATTTCATTTAGGTGTGTTGTTAAATGATTTTAATTTAATTTAATTTAATTTAATTTAATTTAGCTTGATTGAATTTAATTTAAAATTTTTTTTAATTTAATTTAATTTAATTTGATTTAATTTTTTTTATTTAATTTAATTTAATTTAATTTAATTTAGTTTACTTTTTTTAATCTAATGTTTTAGATATGATTTATTTAAATTGTTAAAGTGTTAATTTAATTTAAATTTTGATTTAATTTAGTTTAAATTTAATTTAATTTAATAGTTAAGTCTTTTAGCACTTTAAATTTTAAATTGGGTTATCATTTAAATTGGGAATTAAATATTATTGTAGTGATTAATTTAGGGATTTTTAAAATAAAGAATAAATATCTTCTTAATAATATCCCTATTTTTAATAATTCAAATTTCCATTACTCTTCTAAAATTTTAATTACTTAATTAATTAAAATTTATTTTAATTATTCTTGAAATGATTAGTAGGTTTCTACCCTTCAATTATTTAAATTTCAATCATCCAAAATCAGTTTAGGATCAAATATTTTACCCTCCCCTTTTTTGATTAATCCTAAAATTTTAATTAAGGTTTGAAATTTTTTAATTACCCTTTTGCCCTTCAAGCTTAATAATTCTATAACTCCCTAAACTAAGCTCAAATGAACTTGAAATTTTTATGTTACCTCACTCACATGTCAATTAAGACATTAGAGGAGAAAATGTGATTTTTCTATATTTAATTTATTTATGTAATTATTTTTAATGGAAAAAAGGGGTTTTCAAGGAAAATTCAATAACATGACCAAGGAAATGTTTCTGTTCTTAAGAAACTTATGATATGTCCCTAATGACCAGAGGACCACTTGGACCAATTTTTGTGATTTTTTTAATTATATTTTATTTATTAGAATTATTTTGAGTTTTGGAGTATTAATTAATTTAAAAATAAAATTGAAGTTGAAAAATAGATTTTTTATTTTTCAAAAATCACTCTAACTTCAAGAAACTCACAAAACCAAATTTTATATTTTTCTGATTTCTTTCTTTGATTTATTAGAATTATTTTAGTGGAAATGTTAAAGAAAATCATTTTTTTAATTCAAAATTTGTTTTAAGGCTTTAAAATTTAATATCTTACCCTAGAGACTTAGGAAAAATATTTGGTTTGTTCCTTGGTGATTAGAATTCAATATATGACATTTTGGTGATTTTTAATATTTTTATGATTTTTATTATTTTTTAATTATTAAAAATATTAAAATAATTATAAAAATCAACTTTTTTAGAAAATCACAATTTTAATTTTCCTAAGTTCCTCTAATGTCAGAGAAGCACTAAAACCATTTTTGTGAATTTTTGAAAAGTATTTTGTGAGTTATGAATTTTTAAAGTTTAATTTTGGTTTTGTTACTTAATTAATCCATTAAGTGGGGTTAAACATTTCCAATAGATTTCAAATTTTTATGTGATGTTTCTCTGATCCTAAAGATCAGTTGAGCATTATTTTCAAGTTAATTTGATGTGTAATGAACCCTAGTTAATTAATGTTTAATTTTGAGTGTTTAGGCCAATTAGGGTTGTTCCATGTAAATTAACTCGAAACCTATTTTTCCTAGGTTCCTCTGGTCATAAGAAACATCACCAAATTTTTATAGGATTTATTTCACAACATGCTAATTATTGAAATTAAAATACTCAAAACAGTAACATGCAATTGGAAAATCAATAACTTCTCATAGGGATGGCCTCTGACCTTGGAAAATTCATGGAATGTTCCCTAGATCAGAGGCTTCAAAAGCCCTATGGTCTCATGTCATGGTGAATTGTCTATGCAAATGGAGAATTAAAATACCACAGAGAGTAAATAAATCATTAAAAATAAAATACTTGATGAAATGACTTGATTTTTTTCCACATTATTCTCCTCTGTTCACTGAGCAAGAGGGTATTTTTATTTTATTTTTATCATTTTTCTACACAAAGTCATAATTTTTTGAAGTTCTGATAATTAAATAAATAGAAAATAGCCTTAATTTCCTACTTATCCACGCGGCGCCACGCAATCCTCGACAGCTCCGAAAGGCCACGCGGCGTGCTTTAATTGGGCGCTGCCATCTTAGTCAGCTGCCACGGGGCCCGCGGTTAACGTACCATCTCCTGGTCCGACGCCATCTGAGTCGTCTGCTCGATACACGCGAGATCCAACGACTCCCGGTCATCGTCTAAGACTGGTGTGCACCCGTGACCGTCCACACTAAAACCCTAAGATCTCACTCGATTCTTAATGAATTTTTATGTTCTTATACTCTATGGATTCATCTTAAAGAGATGAACATATCCATACGGTTTATGGGGCATGAAATTAACCCAATCAAAATAGAGAATGTTCAGAAGCTCGGGAAGAAGAGAGAGCTCATACCTTTACACAGAGAAGTGTGGCTTCGATCTGAGAGTTGTGTCACCTTCGATTAAAGCTAACTAAGCTCTAGATGAACTCTCTGGCCCTAGGGAATTGCCTAGATCTGATTTCCACCAGACTCGATTTCAACCGTTGGAGGCTAGAACAAATGGGTGGCTTGGAGAGGGGGCTTTTACTGGGGAACTCCTACTCTTGATCTTGTGCAGGTGTGAGTGAGTTTTATTTGAGTTTGGTTGAGAATTGGAAAGTGTCCTGGTTTTGAGTGAAATTTTTGGCTGAGAAATTGAGCTCTGTGGATGGGGATTAGGGCAAATTATCACTTGGGATCAATTGTTCTATGTGTGGAGGATGGTCTGGAAAATTTTTTGTAGAGTTCCTGTATGGTTTGGTGCAACTCCCCTCTCGGCCGAGAGGGGTGGGGTTTAAATAGAGTTGGCCGGAGGGCCTTCCAGGGGGAGTTAATTGCTGGGATTAGCTACTCTGGGCAAGGGAATAATAGCTCTAATGTCCATTGGTTATGGGGCAGCTCAGCAAGATAGAATTTCAGTGTTGGGCTCTCATGGTGCTCTCGGCCCTGGCAGTTTCCGGTGGCTGCGGTGGCTGGCCGGCCAGGCATGGGTCACCCTCAGGGTCAGTGAGGTCAGAGCTTGATTCCTGTGAGTTCAATTGATGGTTGATGGAATGGGAAAAGGGTGATTTTGGCTTGGTTTGGGTCAACCCATGGTTTTAGGCTAGGTTCACCTCCCCATGGCTTGCTTGGGCTGATGAGAAAGCTATTTGGCTCAGCTTAATTAGAGGGGAGAAGTCACCATCCAAGTACAATTAGGCTTAAGCATGGTTTAGGGGAATCATGGGAGTAGTTAATCACTCTTAAGAGAATCAGTAAAGGGTCCCCTCTTCTTGCCACTTTGGGTATGGTGAGGTGTCCAAGGCTTTCATGGCTCCCATGTGGCTCATACATGGCTTCATGGCTCCATTTGGCTTGGGAAAAGTCAAGTCAAATTTCATGGAAAAGGGGTTTATGGAATTTTGAAAATTTTGGGGTTATTTGATGGGATTTGGCATAATACCATTTTGGTTTGATTTTCATGATGGATTTAGCACTTAGGGAGTGATATTAATTGAGTGAGGGTGAGATAAGATTGCAATGTAGGCTTTAGGATGGGTTTTGGGCTTTTGGGTTTGTTTTGTATGGGTTTTCAAAGTATCTTAGGAAATGGGCTTCTAAATTTTAAAATGGGTTTTTCAGGTTGAGGAGCCTTGTAGTGGTTGGGCCCAATGAGTGTTGAATGTTTCATGAGTTATTTGGATTGGGTTGAACTTGGGTCTCTTTGGTAAGGGGACAAAAATGGGTCAAATTGGGTTAGCTTGGGCTAAGGTTTGGCTAAAGTTGATTTTGATGTAAAATTAATGTTGAGAAATGTTTATAGGTGTGTTACAAAGAGTTTTCAACTTTGGTTGGGGTTCAATTTTGGGATTTGGGCTAAGTTAGGGTTAAGCTTGGGTTTAGGCTAAATTGGAGATTTTGGGTTTGGGTTGAATTTGAGTGGGGTTTGGGTCCAAATTTTAGGCAAATTATGTTAGTTTTTTGTTTATGGAGATGTTAGGTAAGGTTTAGAAAAGGTTTGGGGTCAATTGGAGTTGAATTGGGTTGGTTTGGGCTAAGTTTGGGTCATGGGCCGAAATTGGGCCTTAGGCTTCAAATTGAAATTGGGCTCAAATTTCAATCAAATTGGGCTTGGATTTGGTCTAGATTGATATTGGGGATATTGAATTGAAGTTTAGAATTGAATTGGACCAAAACTGAGGTCAATTGGGGTGATTTGGTTTGACATAGGGTTCACTTGGGTTCAAAATGGGACAAATTGGGGGTTTTGGTAAAAGTGGAGTAAAATGGAACAATTGGCTCATGGTATAGTTGAACAAAATGAAATTGATAATATTTGAGATTTTCTAGAATTTTCTGGGAATTTTCTGAATTTTTGGATTTTTGGGTCAAGAGGGGCATTTTGGTAATTTGGAGGGTATTGGGGGTATTTTTGGAATTTTTGGTATTTTTTGCTGTAAATGATCAATTTTATTGGTGGGGAAATGTTCAAGGTTAATTTTGGAAAAATTTTGGGTGATTTGGAAATTTTGGTGGTTTTGGGTAGTTTCAAGGGCTTTTAGTAGGTTTGGTGGGTCCGGGACCCCGGGGGTCAAAAATTGAAATTTTGGAAAAATGAAAATTGAGCAAGTGTGAGTGAAATGGAATTATTTTGGTTGAGCCATGAAGACATATTAAGCCCATAGGAGCCATGAGAGGACTCATTTGAGGCATTCACTATGTTGTTCCTATCCCTCCTAGCCAAGGGCCTAGGGGTTAAGGTCCATCCATATGAATTATCTACATGAATCAGGAAATCAAGCTAGGCATGAATAGTTTTAGGATTTGGAATGTGTGTGAAAGTGTAATGTGTGCAAGTGAACCCTCACCAGACCAGGCCACACAGGGTGATCCTAAGGCCAAAGAGTCCTATAGTGAACTCATCCTTTAAACCTCCACATTTGATCTCAACCCTCTAGGTGATTAGGGGTTAACAATCAAGCTTGTGGAGTTTGCAGGGAGTTAGGAAGTGGTTGAGTTTCTAAAGGGGTAGGTTCCATCTCTATTCCTCTAAGATAGTCAAAGGATAAGCCTAAGGTTAGATCCTAAGTACTAAAGAGAGAAGAGAAGACCTCATCAAAAATGAGGTCAACAGTAACATCCATAACTTCCTTTGGGCGGCAAATTTGAATGAAGGGGTGTGTTCCTTGGTAGATACATCGAATATGGACACATTTTGAAGGACACCAAGGCACCTTTTAGTTCACTATTTAAAGAGAGTCTTAGAAGTGAAGAAGTGAAGAGGCTCTTCACTGTATTTTGAAGAGAGGAATTTAGGAGATTCTTCTACTGTATTTTATGTATTTATTTAGAGTAGGAGTAGAGAGTAGAAAGGAGAAAAGGGACGAAGTTAAGAGTTCTTCTCCCACTTCTTTTCTTTTTTTTAGTTTAGTTTTTATTGAAGTCTGAAGTCTGTATTATGAGCCATCGAAGTTTGGAGACTTGCTTTGAGAAGTAGTTTAGCGATGAGTCAAAGTTTCAGAGGAACTTTCTTAGTCTTGTGGAGAGGATTTTCAGATAAGTATTTAATTTTATTTAGTTTATCAATACTTGCTTTCGTTTATTATTTTCTTATTGTTTTTAATTTCAAATTAATGTGTTTTTATATTTTCCCAATGCATTCTGAGTAGTTTACTTTATCTCTTTCGTAAAATGGAGAAGTAACTAATTTAATGAGAATTGTTGTGGAAAGTATCAGTGTTTAAAAGTTGGAAGAAGTTGCTAAGATTGATTATGAGAACTTTGTTTACTTCTTAATTTGGCCTGTTAAGTTGTAAAATTTCTTGAGATTACGTAAGATCCAATGCACCAATGCAGCATTATCTCATTAAAGTTAGTAGTAATCACATGCAATTATATAGGTGAGAGCTGTAGTCCATATAAGTGAATGTAATATTAGAAGATATTTTTATAGAAGGGAGTAAAATTAGAGGATTTTAGAGTGACGGGCAAAAACCCTCTAATTTGGTTTGAAGTTTTGAGTTTTGTTATGAGAAGTTAGCCCCGAGGTGGTAGGAATCGAGGGAAATCTAGAGTGAGAGACAGGTATCTTCCCTGGCTAACCATGTTAAAAATAATATAAATTTCAAATTAACCTATGTTCTTTATAGAACTAAGTAAGGGTAAAGAACACATTTGCATCAATCTGTCACAACAAAATTTAAATACTTCCACAACAATACTTTAAGAATTATTACTACTTCATAAAAGGAAAGAAAAGAGATATTTTAGTTAATAGTATTTTTACATCCAGTGTTTTTAGTTATTATAATTTTACTTTCTTGTTTAACATTTGATTCAACTTTCAAAACCTTTCAAAATCAACACATACTTTCAAAAGCCATAAAAAAAGTAAAATGATAATTTCTATGATTCCTTTAAAGATTTTACATTTTCCCTGTGGGTTCGATGTCTCGGGGCTTTATCAGAAAGTGTTATATTACTTGATAAACGATACCTATACTTGCGTAGTATCCCATATTACAAAATCATAATTTTCATATTTTAAATCATCAACGCACTTATATCTAGCGGAGTCAAGTTTTTGGCAGCTTTTGCATCTATTGGGGATCAAGTTTTTGGCGTTGTTGCCAGGAAAAATTAATTAAATTACATTTTAAAGAGAATTAAGAAATTTAAAATTTTTACTTTTCTTGTTTTTGTTAGTGTGTTGTATTTTATTTTGTTTTATTATTGTATGCGTAGTTCAGGTTCTGAAGGACTTGTGCCATACAATTCTGAATTAGAAAGAACTATCAGAAAAATAAAAAAGATTAAAAATACAGAAAAAGAAAAAAATATTCAAGAAATGGCAAATCATCAAAATCAAAATGTTGTCATCCATCAAGAATGAAGACCTTTAAGAGATTATGTTAACCCTACAGTAGATGAACTTCGTGCTAGTATTCAAAACTCTGCTGTAGCTGCTAATTCTTTTGTGCTTAAACCTGCTATTATCCAAATGGTGTCAAATAATCAGTTTGGGGGAGCAACAACTGAAGATCCTAATTTGCATCTTGCTAATTTTCTAGAGTTATGTGCTACTTTTAAATATGATGGTGTTTCAGATGATGCTATTAGACTTTGAAATTTTCTTTTCTCACTAAGGGATAAAGCTAAAATGTGGTTATATTCATTAGCACCTAGATCAATTAGAACATGGGGTGAACTGTCACAAAAATTCCTTGTTAAATATTTTGCACCATCTAAGACTGCTAAGTTGAGAAATGATATAATATCTTTTTGTCAGTTTGAAGGGGAATCAATATATGAAGCATGGGAAAGATTTAAAGATCTCCTCAGGAAATGTCGACATCATGCGATACGAGATTGGTTAATAATTCAAACTTTTTATAATGGATTAGTTAGATCTCATAGATCAATCATCGATGCTGCTGCTGGTGGATCATTAATGTCTAAACCATTTCCTGATGCTCATTCTTTAATTGAAGAAATGGCTACTAATAATTTTTAATGGCCTTATGAAAGGTTAAATCCTAAAAAGGTAGCCAGTGCATGAAAATGATGCTTTTACAATGTTAGCAAATCTTGTTGCTGCTGTATCAAGGAAGATAGACAAATTTAGGATGAAGTTTTCTCAGCTAAATCTCATGATTGAAGAAAATTCATTAGGCCAAATGGTTGATTCTTATTCTTCACCAGAAATTGTGAATGCTATAATCAAACCTAACAACCTATATTCCAATTATTATAACCCAGGTTGGAAGAATCATCCAAATTTTAACTGGAATAACAATAATCAAGGTGGTGTTAATCAACAATGGGGGAACACCCAAGTAAACCCATTAGGGAATTGGAACAAGCAAGGTAATAATAATAATAGATTAACTTATCCTTCAGGTTATAACAATGCTTTACAATTTAAGGAGAAGAAGTTGTCTATGGAAGAAGTAGTATCACATATGGGAAATCAATTAAAAATTCAAGGAGCAACCATCAGAAATATTGAAAATCAATTGGGAAAAATTGCAAATGCCTTAAGTAATAGATCCCAAGGAATGCTTCCAAGTAATATTGAAGTGAATCAAAGAGAAAAGAATAAAGAACAAGTGAAAGTAATTCAACTGAGAAGTGGAAAAGAATTGGAAGGTAGAGTTCAAAAAGAGACTGAAGTAGAGAAAGAAGAGATTGAAAGACCTAAAGAGGATGCTCCAAAAGGTTTTGAAAGACCTATTTCTCCACGTAAGGTTGATTTAAAAAAACCACCACCTCCATTTCCTCAGAGACTTCGTCAACAAAAGTTGGATAAGCAATTTTCAAAATTCTTGGAGATATTAAAGAAGCTTACCATTAATATTCCATTTACTGAAGCCCTATAACAAATGCTAAGATATGCAGAATTTATGAAGGATATTCTTAATAAAAAGAGGAAGTTTGAAGAAAATGAGACTGTTGCACTTAGTGAGGAGTGCAGTGCGATAATTCAGAAAAAGATTCCTGAAAAACTTAAAGATCCTGGTAGTTTCACAATTCCATGTGCAATCGGAGAAAGATTCCGTGGAAAAGCTTTATGTGATTTGGGTGCAAGCATTAACCTTATTCCTCTATCGATATTCAAAAGACTAGGACTAGGAGAAATAACACCAACTATTGTAACTCTGCAATTAGCATATTGTTCTATCACATATCCTAAAGCAGTTATAGAAGATGTTTTAGTAAAAGTAGATCAATTTATTTTTCCTGTGGATTTCATTGTGTTAGATATGGAGTAAGATAAAGAGATACCCATAATTTTTGGGAGATCTTTTCTAGCTACAATCAGAGGCATGATAGATGTGCAAAAAGGGGAATTAACGATGAGGGTTAATGATCAGACTGTTACATTTAATATTTCAAAGTCGATGAAATATCCTGCTAGAGGTAAAGAAGATGAGTTTTATAGGATGGATGTTATTGATTATTTAAGTGAATGTCATTTCAAACCAACTTATGAAGAGAATGTTGAAAGAGAATAATTTGAATATAAGTAAGAAGAGGAGTTATTTGATTCTGAAGATTTTCGAGAAGAAGATTTAAAGTATGTTCATGAAAATTTTAAATTGTTGGATATGACGAAAAAAGATAAATCTTATGGTCCATTAATTTAAAAACCTCCTGAACTTGAGTTAAAAATGCTTCCTGATCATTTGAAGTATGTTTTTTAAGGTGAATCCTCAACCTTGCCCGTTATAATTTCCTCTCAATTAACTGAAAAAGAATAAGAGTGTTTGCTTGAAATTTTTAAGAAGCACAAGAAAGCCTTTGGATGGACAATTCCTTATATTAAAGGAATCAAACCTTCAATTTGTATTCACAAAATTCTTATGGAATATAATTGCAAACCACGGGATGATCCCCAAAGGAGAATAAATCCTATTATGAAAGAAGTTGTTAAGAAAGAAATTTTAAAGTGGTTGGACGCTAGAATTATCTACCCTATTTCAGATAGTGCATGGGTTAGTCCTATTCACTGTATTCCTAAGAAAGGAGGAGTAACTATGACTGTTAATGAAAAGAATGAAATGATACCAACAAGACAAGTTACAGGGTGGAAAATATGCATTGATTATAGAAAATTAAACCTTGCCACAAGGAAAGATCATTTTCCACTCCCTTTTCTAGATCAAATGTTGGATAGACTAGGTCAGGCATAAATACTTTTGTTTTCTAGATGGATATACTGGTTACCACCAAATTCAAATTGCTCCTGAGGATCAAGAGAAAACTACGTTTACCAGTCCTTATGGTATGTTTGCTTTTAGAAGAATGCCTTTTGATTTATGTAATGCCCCTGCTACATTTCAGAGATGTATGATGGCTATTTTTTGTGATTTAATTGAAAAGGGGATTGAAATTTTTATGGATGACTTTTCAGTGTTTGGAATTTCATTTGGATCATCTTTAGAACATCTATCTACAGTTCTAAAATGCTGTGAAGAAACTAATTTGGTCTTTAATTGGGAAAAATGCCAATTTATGGTAGCAGGAGGAATTGTTTTGGGACATCGGATTTCAGAAAAAGGTTTGGAGGTAGATTCTGCAAAAATTCAAACTATATCTAATTTACCTTGCCCAACCAATGTTAGGGGAATTAGAAGTTTTTTAGGACATGCTGGATTCTACAGGTGTTACATTAAAGACTTTTGAAAAATTACAAAACATTTATGCCGTTTAGTGGAAAAGGATGCAATTTTTAATTTTGATGATAACTACTGTAAAGCCTTTGAAACATTAAAAGAAAAATTAATCACTGCACCTGTAATAATTTCACCAAATTGGGAAAAACCTTTTGAATTAATGTGTGATGCTAGTGATTATGCTATTGGTGCTTGTTTTGGGTCAGAAATATGATAAAATTTTCAAAGTAATTTATTATGCTAGTAAGACTCTTAATGAAGCTCAAATAAATTATACCACTTCTGAGAAAGAATTATTAGCTATAGTATTTGCCTTTGATAAATTTCGATCATATTTAATTGGAACTAAATGTGTTGTGCATACTGATCATTCTGCTATTAAATATTTAATGAAGAAAAATGATGCAAAACCGAGAATGATAAGATAGACTCTTCTTTTGCAAAAATTTGATTTTGAGATAGTAGATTGGAAGGGTTCTGATAATCAAATTACTGATCGTTTGTCCAGGCTTAAAATTGAAAATTCTCTCTATGATATTGAAGAAATTAATGAACATTTTCCTGATGAAAAACTGTTCACTGTTAAAGAAATGAATGTTTCGTGGTATGCAGACATAGTAAACTTTATTATTAGTAATATTATACCATATGGTTTGACATATTATGAAAAGAAGAAATTTATGTCTGATGCTAAGACTTATTTTTGGGATGACCCATTTTTATATAAACATGGAAATGATCTTATAATTCAAAGATGTGTACCTCTGGAAGAGACTTATGAAATTATTCAAAAATTTCATGATTCTGATTATGGGGGACATTTTAGAAGTGATAAAACTGTATATAGGATATTACAATCAGGATTTTATTGGCCTACAATTTTTAAGGATGTGAATGATTATATTAAAAATTGTGATAGATGTCAGCGTTTAGGCAATATTTCTAGAAAAAATGAGATACCACTCAATTATATGTTGGAAGTTGAAATATTTGATATTTGGGGATTAGATTTTATGGGACCATTTATACCATCTTTCGGAAATGTGTATATTTTTATAGCAGTAGATTATGTTTCCAAATGGATTGAAGCTATTGCTTTACCTCGATGTGATGCTCAAAGTGTTGCAAAGTTTTTAAAAAAGAATATATTTTACAGATTTGGAATACCAAGAGTAATCATAACTGATGGGGAAGTCATTTTAGAAATGCGATTATTGGGAAGTTAGCAAAGAAATATCATATTAATCATCGCATTGCTACTGCTTATCATCCGCAGATAAGTGGTTTGGTTGAATTATCCAATCGTAAAATTAAAAGAATATTGGGAAAAACTGTTAATCCAAATAGAAAGGATTGGTCAATTAAACTGGATTATGCTTTGTGGGCTTATAGGACTGCTTACAGAACACCTATAGGAATGTCCCTATATAGGTTGTTTTTTGAAAAAACTTGTCATTTACCTTTTGAAGTTGAGCATAAGGCTTATTGGGTTATTAAAGAGTCAAATTATAATTTGAATGATGCTGCTGACAAGAGATTATTGCAATTTAATGAGCTTGAAGAAATAAGTAATGAATCTTATGAAAATTCTAAGATTCATAAGAAAAAGATGAAGTTATGGCATGATCGGAAGATTCTTTCCAAAAATCTTGTACCAGGACAACAAGTTTTGCTGTATAATGCTAGATTAAGAATATTTTCTGGATAACTTAAGTCCATGTGGATGGGTCCATTCATTGTGATAAAAGTTTAATCTTATGGAGCTGTAGATATTCAAGATCCTAAGACTGGAAAAATATTTAAAGTTAACAGACATATACTTAAAAAATATTTTTCAGTCAACATATCTAAATCTAATGAGAATTTAATGTTGGGTAACTTAGAATGAGTTCTGGGTATGTCAGGCTGAAGAAGTTAAAACAAGCATGTTGTGGGAGGCAACCCATATTTATCGTTGTGCTTTGCTTTATGTTTGTTTTGTGTGTTTTGTTTGCTTTGTTTGGTTTTTTTTTAATGTTTTTAATGGTAAAGTTTTTAAACTTAAGGATAGTTTATTCAACCTTAATTGATAATTTGGAAAAGTCAGAATGAGAATTTGGACACTTAGCGGACCTGTGCTATTTTGTGCACTGGCGACTAAGAGCCGACTAGTCGGCGCTTAGGCGCCATAGTTATAAAAAACGTGAAAAATGTGGATCTAGAAGCCTAGATCGTGTGGAGAAGTTATGGGAGTTATTTAGAAGATTCTAAACGTCTAGGGGAATATTCTAGCATCTCGCAAGTCTATAAAAAGGACTAAACTTGATAGAAACACTTACCCTTAGTCCAAATTTCATTTCTGAAGTCTAAGAAGAAAATTTTGAAGAGCACGATTTCTTCCTGGGAGAACGAGATGAAGAAGAAGCAAGATTCCGATAAAAGTAAGTTCATTAGTGATAGTGCTAAGGAGTTATTTAATAGATATCTGGCTGTTAGTATTCAAGGTATAGCAGAGATGATTACAAAAATTGAAGCCCGAGTGACTTCAATGGAAGCAAAAATCAATGATATTACCTTATATCTGGATCACATGGGATGGCAACTTAAGATGCAATTCAATCATTGGAGGTATGTGGAAGAAATAGATAAAGCGATGTTTGTGAAAAATAAATGGATTGAAGAAGATGATATAAGAATGAACAATAATCACCAGTTCTATCAAATCTACATTCCTGAAGGGTCAAATGAGAATGATAGTGGTCCTGGTTATATTTCGCCTAATGGAGAGTGGAATTAAATGTGTTTTGTTTGTATTTGTTTAGTGTCTTAATGTGTTATATTAGTGTTCTTGTGAGTTCATGTTTGGTGTGTTTAATGTTTTTATATATGCCTGATGATGTGATGGGTACATCTTAGAGATGTACACTTATCAGTTTAATATTATAGTATCTTGTATTTTGAGAATTTTATCCTTTATGTTTGGATAGAAATTCTAGTGTTGTATTAAATGTTGTGAAATTTATGTAGAATCAATAGTTATTAATCTTTGATTTGGAGTATTAAAAGACTTGTGTGGGAGAATTAATTATTGTGGACTAATTAAGGGTAATTAACAAGGTGATTTAGTGCATATACCTTAATTATAAAAATTTGGGTACTGGCGGCTAAGCGCCAGATTGCCGGCGCTTACGCACCAGGTTTTGCGGCCAAGCACCGAATGTCCACGCTTAAGCGCAAGTTCGTGAAATTTGTTTCCCATGAGTTAAAAACCTGAAATTTGCCATTTTCAACACCCCCATTGTCTTCAACCTATGTTTTGCCATGAAAGAGGAGCCTAGGGTTACATATTGTGGATCATTTAAGAGCCAATCTTAACAAAAATTGTTAGATTTGGATTCCTTGAGGTAAGAGCACTACTCCTAAGTAAAAATTTTTTATTTTCACCATGCATTTTGGAAAATCTTAAAATCACTCTTCATGGTGAAAATTTGAGGAAAATCTTGATAAATTGCTTGGATTTGGTGAAAATATCTTTTGGAAGATAATTTAGCAAGTTTAGTTTGATTTTGGAATTTATGGAGAATTTTTCGTGAATTTTTAGAGATGGCTACAAAATCTAAGCATGCTCGAGATAAGACGAAATTTGATTCTGACAAATTTGTTAGTTTGAGGGCTGAGGAACGCTATGTCGATGCATTACAATCACGTAAGTTGATTCCTAAGCAAGTGTTTAGTAAGCCAAGAGAGGTGATTGAAGATATGATTGCAAGAAGAAACTGGCAGAATTATTGTTGCTTCTCTGATGTTGCTATTGCTTCTATGGTAAGAGAATTTTATTCAAATTTACCTGCTGCAGAGGAAAATCAAGTGATGGTTAGAAGGCATGAAGTAAACTTTTCTTCAGGTGCAATCAATACCTTTTATGAACTACCTCTTAATATGTTTTGTTTTTATTCTAACTATCATCCTTTGGAAGGAGAATTAGATGAGATTATGGAATTTTTGACTGATGGAAGAGGATTATAGAAAGTTACAAATGATAGAACAGTGAACTTTCCTGCTTCCAACTTGAATGCCATTTCTAAGGCATGGCATTATTTTACTCATATAAGTTGTTACCTTCAAGTCATACAAGTGAAGTGACGAGAGAAAGAGCTGTGTTGAACCATTGTATTCAGCATGGGAAGCCTATTGATATTGGAGGGATAATTTATGATTATGTTTTGAACTGTGCTAGATCAACCACAACTGCAGGTATGAGATTTCCTTCTTTGATTCATTCACTTTGTGAAAGATCTAGAGTGAGATTTGAAACCTGGGAAGAGGTACTTCAGCCATTGAGACCAATTACTAGTGCAAACGTTGGTGCTTACACTGTACATTCATAGTTTGGTTTGAGAGGAGGATTTGGTAGTGCTTCTACTGCTTCTGGTTCTACTGCTTCTACTTCTCGAGCTTCTACTTCACGTGCTTCTTCATCTATTGATTCATAGACTGGTTTATTAAGAAAGATTTTGAAAAAAGTGAGTCTTACTCGAGAGCATGTGAGAGATATGGATGGTAAGTTGGATAATGTTGAGAGATATATTGTAAAACATGATGAATATGAGGAGAATTATCAATAATACTTGGATAGAATGATTAGAGGAGATCAGAGTGTTGAGATGCCACCTCATCCATTCTATATACCTTATGTGCCATCCAGAGATTGGAACAAGCAAGATGATGATGATAATGAGGATGAAGAGTAATTGTATGTGTGTTTGTTTTAGTTATTGTGTTGTTGTGTTGTGTTTTTGTATGCTTTATCTAGTATTTTGTTTGATGATTGTGTTATGATAGAACCTTGATAGTATGCAGATTGTAGTTGTACTATTTATCTGTTATGCATATTCAGGTATTGTTGTTGTTTTATTGTGGATTTATATGTTGCTTTGTGAATGTAAATGTTTTTATGTGTAATTGTAAATGTTTTTATGTGTATGTTATGTCAGAGTTTTTAGTAGTGTGTACTTTAATTTCCAATAACTGTTAGGATATTATAAACCACTATTAGGAACTTCTACTTAGTAAAACTACATGTTTAAACTTCTTCAAATTCCACTATCATCTGTTATCTGTATGAGTGTGTTATTTTAGTTGGTGTGTATTTTCTTTGAAAACCTCCACTACTGTAGAAGTCTTCTAAAATTTTTACTTTTCTTATTATAAAAAAAAGAAAAATGTTAAGAAAAACTAAATTTGATTTCATTTTACTCCTGTTATTTAAATTGTTATACTTGCATATTAGGATATTAAAAATTCCTGCAAGCATGTTATGTCAGTTTTATCTTAATTAAAAATTTAAAGTTTGGGGGGATCTTAAAAACTAAGATTTTCAAAAACTTAAAATATTATTTGATTCTCAAGAATACTTAAAAATAAATGTTATTTTTGATTGAGAACAATTATGTACGTGAAGTTATATTAGGGGAACAAAATTTTGAATATAGAAATGAATAAAAGAATTTAGTTAAAATTAATAGTAATCATGAAAAACTTAAAGTTAAAATTTTCTTAATGAAGAGGTTTTAAATAAAGTTAAACTATCTTTAGTAAGAAGTTTTGTATTTTTGGATAAATAGAAGATTTGACTTTTATTCTTCAAAGCTTAAATTTGTTTTATTGAAGAGTAATTTTCAAATACTATTATTATGATTTTTAAGTGAAAGGTGTATATCTGATCTTTATTTTAAATGGAATTGTGGAATTCAAAATAATTAAAAGCCTATCCAGATATAGTAATCCTTTCCTTATTAAAAAAAAAGAAAAAAAAAAAGAGAAGACAAAAAGTGAAAAATAGTATATGAAAAGGAAGGAGAAGCTTGAGGATTTAAGGGCCTAATCAAAAGTTGGTTTCATACCTAAAGTTTAAGATATAAGATCAGAGAAAATCTAAAGCTTAAGGTTATAATATAGTAAGTAAAATTATTTTTCACATAAAAATGTTTAAGTGAGAAAAAAAATTTTTGAATCCTATATTTTGAAAAATCTACAAACATTTCTGAAACAAATAGAGACTTTTATTTATCATTTTCCTTTATTTAAGAACTTTCTAAACTTTAAGTTGGTTTTAATTACTGAAATTTTTTCTAAATTGGACTATTCTATTTCTAGATCAAAATTTTGTTATCTTCCTAAGAAACTCATTACATAATTTGCATGCTAAAATGTTATATGAGATTAACTATCACTTGAGGACAAGTAACATTTTAAGTTTGGGGGATTTTGATAAACCTAAAATATATAGTATTTTTATGCACATTTTTATACCTATGTTTAATGATATTGCACTTTAATGGAAGGTATTTTGTGTTTTTCTTGCAGGTATGATGAAAATGGATGGTCATGATGAAAAGAGTAAAATTGGATCAAATTTGGAGC
The DNA here is from genome assembly GCA_022702705.1 of Papilionanthe hookeriana x Papilionanthe teres. Classification (NCBI taxonomy): domain Eukaryota; kingdom Viridiplantae; phylum Streptophyta; class Magnoliopsida; order Asparagales; family Orchidaceae; genus Papilionanthe; species Papilionanthe hookeriana x Papilionanthe teres. The sequence goes on along the minus strand of CM040425.1, from coordinate 148,523,856 downwards.
AAAAAGATGAAAAATAAAAAATTTGGCACTGGATGCTAAGCGCCGCTAGGCCGGCGCTTAGCCGCCACAGTTATAAATCGAACTTTAATTAGATTTGGTGCAAAATTCAAAAGGGAATGGATGCAACTCTTGGTGTTAACGTCCATAACTTTTATGTCTTAACAATTCCATAACTCTTGGTGGTAACGCGCCACTAATTAAAATTTCATACTTAACATTTCAATTTACTGCCATATATATGTCTTAATTATGAATTTCTTTTTAAGTGTGTGAATTAAATTTTATGTCCTCCAATACTTTAGAATTCTTTTGAATTTTTATATATAAATTGAAAAAAAATTAAATTTTCAATCTAGTCATTTTCATTCAAGTTTTTAATACCAGAAAATTTAGGATATTAAAAATTCCTGCAATTTTAATATTTATAGTTTTCTGTGCCTACCCATGTATTTTATTACTATACTTAAATGTTTAATTATAATGGAAATTTAATGTTTGGGGGGAATGAGAAACAATTTTCAAAAAAATTAAAATTTTATTTGTTCTCAACTGTATTACAAATTTAATTTTGAATGAAAAATAATTATGTGTTCAAAGTTATATTTAAGAAATAAAATTTTGATATAGAAATGAGTAAGAGAATTTAGTTAAAATCTATTGTAAGAATGAAAAATTTAGAGTTAAAAATTTCTTATTAAAGAAATGATGAATATTTTATAATTATCTTTAGTAAAAAAGTTATATTTTTGGAACAATAGAAGGATTAGACTTTTGTCTTTAATACTTTAAATTTCTTTATTAAAAATAATTTTCAAAATTTATTGTATTTCTAAGTCAAAGATATATGTTAATCTACCTTATGCCTTAGGATTGGAAGGGTGGAATTCAAAACATTAAAGGACTATCCAGATACAGAAATCCTCACCTTATAAAAAAAAGAAAAAGAAAAAAGAAAAGAAAAGAAAAGAAGAAAAAAAGAAGAAAAAAAAAAGAAAAAGAAGAAGAGTATGTCAAAAGGAAGGAGAAGCTTGAGGATTTAAGGGATTAATAAAAAATTGGTTCCACACTTGATCTTTTTAGAGTATAAGATTTGATGAAAATCATAAAGCTTATAAATTTAATATAGTGAGTATAATTTTTTTTAGTAAAGACTTTAAGGTAAAGAAAACAAAATTCCTATGCTTTATATTTTGAAGAATCTATAAATATTTTTGAATAAGATAGGAACTAATTTTTTTTGTTAACCTTTACGTAAGAGATTTCTAAGCTTTCAACTGTTCTCATTTACCAAATTTTTTTCTAAATTTGACTACTACATTTCTAGAACAAATATTTAAAAGCTCCTAAAGAAACTTATCACATAATTTAGTTGTATGATTTTTATATGATTAAAGTGTCACTTGAGGACAAGTAACATTTTCAAGTTTGGGGGATTTTGATACAAGTAAAATACTTAGTGTTTTTATACACATTTTTATATTTATTTTAAAGGTATTACACTTTAATGGAAGGTATTTTCATATTTTTCTTACTTGTATGATTAAATGGATGATTGTGATGAAAAGAGTGAAAAAAGATAAACTTTGGAGCAAAAATTAAGAAAATTAAAAAAGTGATGTGTTGCAGCTAAGCGCCAGAACCCCTGCTTACGTACCAAGGTCCCACGGCTATGCACTCAAATCTAGAGCTTACGCACGAGCAGGCTTGCGGCTAAGCAACGCTACTCAACGCTTACCGCGGTAGTTCAAAAATAGAAGTTATTTTAATTTAACCGACATTTTGAAGAGGTTTTCGAAGCCCAGTTCATTAGAACGCTGGTAACTTTTTATTGGCTCTAAATTCAATTCAAAATACACTTGAATGGATGCATTTCTTGGATGATACGTTGAATTTGGACACAATTTGAAGAGATATGAATACACCTTTTGGAGAAGTATAAAAACAGGACTTGAAGATCAGAAAAAATGGTTGTTTTTGGAGGGTGTTGTTTGTGTTTAAGAGTGAGTTTTATGTTAGTAAGTTATTTTATAACACACCTCTCCACTTCACCATATTTACTTCATTTTATATAGTTAGTATTAGAAGTAGAATTGAGATTTGGAGTCCACGGAGTTGGGCGCCAACATCTAAAGAGTATTGTAAGGTAAAGCAATCTTTTCAAAAGAACTTCAAGAGTTTTGACATTTAGTTTTTTAATTAAGACTTCTTGTGTTTTCACTGTAATTTCTGCTTTTAAACCAAGTTGTGATTGCACTTTCTCCATAAATTCTGAGTAGTTTTCTTTATCTTTTTCCTTAAGTGATGAAGTAAATAAGTTATGGAAGTATCTTGTGTGAAGTATAGGATTTAAATGTTGGAAAAAGTTGTGATGATACAAAACCTTGCACTTTATTTACTTATTGATTTGGACAATTAAGATGATAAAATTTGTCGTGAGAACATATAAGATCTAGTGCAGTATTGTCTTAGTTAAAAATTAGAAAGAATTACATGATATTGTATGGGTGAGAATGTAATCCATATTGTTAAGTGAAAATAAATAGGGAGATATACTTTGATGGGTGTAGAATTAGAAGACTTTGGAATGATAGGCTAAAGCCCCTAATTTTATTTTTTGTCTTATGTTTTTATATGAGATGTCTAGTCCTCAGGTGGAGGGAATCGAGGAAAATCTAGAGTGAGAGCTAGTATCTTTCCTGCTGATGAGGGACTTATATTCTTGATAGAATTTTTGAACTCATTTTTATGTATTTATAATGATTTCGTAAAGTCCAAGCACTTAACGCAAGTATAAGTATCGTATCAAGTAATACAGAGCTCTAATGGAGTCCTGGTGTATAACTGGGGCAAGTACAAAATATCACATCAGACTACCCCCACATAAACCTGACTTGTGCATCATAATAGGCAATATCGAACTCAACTCTCCTCTGCAGATAATCTTCATTCACATCACTCCTCGTTTCAAACACATCCATCCTACCATGGAGTCTATCCAAAGTTGAACTCTGAAATCTCAGTTGCTCCATAATATCAGATAAGGTAGGCGGCTCAGATGTAGATTAAACATCTTAACTCGTAGTAGGAATATCAGTACTCCTACACTTAACTCGGGCTCCCACATGAGACTCATAAGTACGAATAATAGTCTCTGAAATTGGTCTTAACGGTATAGCCACTTTTTCAAAACTACTAAACTCCACTCCAAACTGAACACACAGGGCATGAACTAAGGCAGGATATCCTAATCCTCCAGTGGTCTCGCCTCTAGCAATTGCCTGAATGTTCTTGTAAATAATAGCTCCAATATCAATCTTTTTCATCTTCTAAATACAATTGTTTAGAATTGCTCTATCCCTTGTAACTTCGTTGTGGTGATAAGATGGTAATAGTCTCGCAGAGATGAAATAATGCAAAACTTTTGATGCAACATTCAATGTGGAAGTGGGAAAGTTAAACAACTACTTTTGAGTTAGTTTCCATTCCCCTCGCCCATCCATCAGAAAAGCAATCACTTCTCTCATATTTTCCCCTTGAGTGTCAAAGTCCTCGTATTCACAAACAAATGGTTCCTGAGTCTGATAGGAAGCAATGATATGCTGAGGTGTAAACTCAACCATTTTTCCACTAACTAGCACATACTCAGTCTCAGTCCAGGGTACATTTGAATAGAACTCTTGAACAACTCCCATCACAGCATTCGCAGTAAAATAACAAAATCGCTCTCAGTTCCATTCTGCAATTAACTATTCTACTGATCCACCAGGACTGTCAAAAGCTCAGTCTTGAATACACTTCTTATTATAAAGGTAAGAGTTAAATCAAAATTGGGCTTTAATAATAACAATTTTTTTTTCATCAAAATCCAATTTCCTATTCCCTTTACTCATCCTTGGAGCCATGTGCATTTCTAACATTAGCAAGAAAATTCCAATAAATACTAAATTCACATTGTAAGAAACTCCAAATACTATACAAAACAAGTAAAAGCAAATTTCTTCATGGAAATCTCAAAATCTCTTTAAAACTCCAAAAATTCCAACCTAAGAAATGTGAGAGATTTCAATTGTGAAAATAAAAATTTTTTAACTTAACGTGAAGCTCTTACCAAGAGAAGTGTAGATTCGGCCTCGAAAAGCTTTGAAATCACCTTAAATCTGAGATCTAGCAAGCCCTAGATCTTCAAAATCATGAAAATGGAGGAGGAAGACGAAAGCAATGGAAAAATCAGCGAGTCTCAGGGTAAAAATCGTGAAATTGAGGGCTTTTGGACTGTTCTCTGTTCAGGCGCCGACGGCACTCTATTTAAGAAAATATGCCAAACTCTCTAGATGTAGGCACCGACGACGACAGTCTAAAATTTTTTTTGGGTCCGAAAATTTTTTTGTAATTTCGATCTTTTCGACATCTACAATGATGTTTAACACTTCAATAAGCATTTTCTTCATCTCACAAGCAGTAATTAACACAATTCTTTACACAAAGAATACACAACAAACTTATAAAAAATCTAAGTTATAACATAAACAACAAATATGTTCATTCAAACCAAACCAACAACTCTTAGATGTTTAGTGCTGCCAGAACTCTATAATAGGCAACCACTAAAATCTGAGGACACAATGAAAGTAAGAATATCCAAATCCAAATTCAAAGCAAAGTAAAGCAAATACTACACACACCAAACATATTTAAGAAAAGTTAACTAAACACACAACAACATAAGTAGAATACATTAATTACTCCACATCGGTTTCAGAACTATCCTCTACTCTATTGTCTCCAATCGATTGTTGATGCACAAACAAATTATAGATGGACTAATTCGAAATTCTTCAGATGATTCCTCAGCAATCACTGCGTTCTTCTTCATCAGTTTAATCAAGCTCATCGCAATTCGACCAATGTGATCGAATTGTTCCTTTATTTTCCAATCTATATGTTCAAATAAATCAGAAATGTTATTTATTGCATTCAAAATGTTTTGTACCTCTTTCTCCAACTGTTTGATACTCTTCAATATCATTCTGAAACTTTCAGGAAAATAGGGTTGAATCGATTGTGAAGTCTGAGTTGGTTGATCAGCAAGCAAATTCATGTCATCTTTTTCTTGCACTGTTTGACAGTGATAAGGATTAGTTGGATCGATAGGCCATGGCTCCATGGAAGAAGAACATTTTCCCAACTTTCATAGGAAACTTGTGATTGACTACATAATAAAAATATGTTGGACAAGTGTCCAAGCCCATATTTATATCCATGAACAATTATATTACCAATGCCAATTGGCCTCCTAGTTTGAATCAAGAAATTCAAAATGGCACTTTCCTTGGTTACCTTGCTAATCTTCAATGTTGGAAAAAATTTTGCTGAAATAAAGTAGTGCCACTACTTTGACACTGGATTTTAAGATGCATATGGGAAACTAATGTATTAATTCACTCCAACTTTCCAATCCCCGTTCTCATCCGTAAAATATCAATACACATCATTCATATTATCACTCGTGGCATTGAAATTAGAATAATGACAAATAAGTACATTCTCGATCATAAAGAGATCGTTAATTCAAATTGGAGTGAATTGCACAAATCTGCCACGCACAAATATGAACACTTGGTTGATCCCGTGAAGATTTGCATAGAAGTCTTTCATGACAGGAACAACAACGACAACGATAGTGTAGCAAAGCACTTCCCAACGTCTCTCTTTAATTATCTCTTCAATTCTAGTAGTCGGATTATCCATACCTCGATTTATGAAGCCTCTTTCTTTGATAATCCTTCTCTTCATCATCACTTTGTTGAACAAACGCTGCGCCTCGAAACTTATGAATTTCCTTCAGTTAAAAATGCAAGATCGAGGGGTTTCAATTGAGTAGGAATCTATGGGATGCAAATTGGGAATGATAGTTTTCGTTTTTCTGGAGTTAGGAAGTCTAAAATGGAGTTTAGGGAGTTATAAGGATGAAAATCCCGCTCAACAGGTTTTGGGCGCCGGTGGCGCTCGATAGGGCACCGGCGGAACTCCAACCTGTAAGTTTAGTATTATATCTGAGATAAGGCGCCGACAACACCAAATCTGGCGCCCTCGGGGCCAGTGGTTAAAAATTCTCACCGAACTTCGTTTGGCCAAAAATATTCTAACATCTCAATTCGATCAACCATTTATCAATTTTTGAAGTATTTAGGAGTAATTAGGATTCAAAAATAACTATCTAAAAAGCACAACTACATCGAACAAGCAAACACACCACAATGATACATATGGGTTGCCTCCCATGAAGCGCTTAGTTTAACATCATCATCCCGACAAACCATTCAGTTAATCGAGATGACTCAGCATTAAAAAATTTTTGAATTCAGGTTAAAACACGCCAAAGTAAGGCTTTAATCGATGCCCATTAACCTTGAAAATCTTTCAAGTATTAGAATCTTTAATATCAACAACTCCAAAAAAATGAACTTTTACAATTGTAAAAGGTCCTAACCATCTTGACTTGAGCTTTCCAGGAAATAACTTCAATCTTGTGTTGTAAAATAAAACATTTTGTCCAAATTCCAAGTTCTTTTTAATAACTTCCGATCATGCAACAATTTCATTTTCTCTTTATAGATCCTATCATTGTGATAAGATGCATTTCTAATCTCTTCTAATTCATTCAATTGCATAAATTTTTCTCTCAAGCATTTTTCAAATTAAAATTCAACTCTTTTATCGCCCAATATGCTTTATGCTCCAACTCAACTGGTAAATGACAAGTCTTACCAAAAACTAGTCTATAAGGAGCCATTCCAATAGGGGTTTTAAAAGCAGTCCTATAAGCCCATAAAGTAGTATCTAATCGAGCATACCAATATAATTTATGATTGTCCACAGCTTTCTCCAAACTTCTTTTAATTTTACGATTAGACACTTCTAATAAACCACTAGTCTGGTGATGATAAGCAGTAGAGATTCTATGAATAATGATATATTTCTCAATTAATCTCTTAATTTGATTATTCTTGAAATGGGATCCACCATCAGTTATGATCACTCTCGACATTCCATATCTTGTAAATATATTTTTCTTTAAAAATTTTGAAACACTCCGAGCATCACATCTAGATAAAGCAAAAGCATCAATTCATTTCGAGACATAATCAACGACAGCCAATATATATAAATTTCCAAATGAAGGAGTAAAGGGTCCCATAAAATCTAATCTCCATACATCAAAAATTTCAACTTCCAAATTATAATTTAGAGGCATTTCATTTCTTCTAGAGATATTACCTACTCTCTGACATCGATCACATGATTTAATATATCTATAAACATCTCTAAGAAGAATAGCCCAATAAAATTCAGATTGCAGATTCTTAAAATCAGTTTTATCAGCACAAAAATGACCTCAAAATTCAGAATCATGAGATCGTTGAATAATCCAATTTGTTTCTTTTTGTGGCACACATTTACTAAAAATCAGATCCTTACACTATTTATATAGATAGGGCTCATCCTAAAAATTGAATCTTGCATCATATTTAAACTTTTTTTTTGTTGCCTTGTTAAATCAGGTGGTACAATATCACTTATAATATAATTCACATTATCAGCATACCAAAGCAAATTGCTTCCCATAGTAGTATAAAGTTGCTCATTAGGAAAAATTTTAGAAATTTCCTTTTCAAATTCAGATAATTTATCATATTCTAATCTTGACAAATGATCAGCTATTTGATTATCAGCTCCCTTCCTATCAACTATCATAAAATTAAATTCTTGCAGAAGAAGTATCCATCAAATGAGTCTAAGTTTCACATCCTTCTTTTGCATTAAGTATTAGATAACCGAATGGTCTGTATGCACGATACTTTTAGCTCTAATTAAAGAAGGTCTAAACTTTTCAAAAGCAAATACTATAGCTAATAACCCTCTAACAGTTGTGGTATAATTAATTTGAGCCTCATCAAGAGTTTTACTAGCATAGTAAATGACTTTGAAAACTTTATCATGTGTTTGCCCCATGCTACTCTGATCGCATAATCGCTTGCATCACACATAAGTTCAAATGGTTTCTCCTAATCTGGTGAAACAATTATAGGTGCAGTGATTAATTTCACTTTCAATAATTCGAAAGCTCTCAAGCATTCATCATTTAAATCAAATTTTCTGTTATTTTCTAAAGTCGGCACAAAGGTTTGGTAATTTTATAAAAATATTTTGTATATCTCCTATAAAATCCAATGTGTTCTAGGAAACTCCTCACCTCTCTCACACTAGTGGGTGGCGGCAATCTCTCAATCACTCTAATTTTAGCAGGATCGACCTTCATATCACGTTCAGAAACTTTATGCCCAAGCACAATTCCTCCAGCAACAATAAATTAACATTTCTCCCAATTTAGAACTAGATTTGTCTTATCAAAGAGCTCCAAGACTTTTGCTAAGTTTTCCAAGTAAATTTCAAATGAAGTCTCAAATACAAACAATTCAACCATAAAAACTTCTATTCCATTATCTATCATACTACTGAAGATAGACATCATCATCTCTGAAATATTGTAGGTGCGTTACACAGTCCAAAAGGCATTCTTAAAAAAGCAAAGGCTCCATAAGGGCTAGTATGTTGTCTTTTCTTGAGCCTCAGGAGCAATAGGTATTTGATGGTAACCAGTATATCCATCCAGAAAACATTAATACTTATGTCCAGCAAGTCCATCTAGCATTTGCTCGAGAAAAGGAAAAGGAAAGTGATCTTAATTAGTGGCGACATTTAATTTCCTATAGTCAATACAAATTTGCCATCCATTAATTTGTCTTGTGGGTATAATTTCATTACATTCATTCACTTCAACAGTCATTCCTCCTTTTTTTGGTACACAATGCATTAGACTCACCCAAGCACTATCTGAAATAGGATAAATAATTCCAGCATCCAAATCTCATAAAGATCACATAAAGATCACATAAAGATAAATAATTTCTCCTATTCCCATCCTTTTGAAAGTTGATAAAGGCATAAGATTAATACTAGCTCTCAGATCACATAGAGCTTTTCTAGAAGAATTTTCACCTATAGCACACATAATAGTGAAACTACCAGGATCTTTAAGTATTTCTTGAAACTTCTTCTGAATAACTGCACTACACTCTCTGCTAAGTGCAACAGTTTCATGATATGTAAACTTTCTTTTCTTTCTCAGAATATCCTTCATAAACTTGGCATAGTCAGGCATCTGTTCTAATACTTCAACAAAAGGAATATTTATCCTTAATTTCTTAAGGATCTCCAAAAATTTTCCAAATATGTTATCCCTGTTTTGTTTCATCAACCTTTGAGGAAATGAAGGTGGTGGTTTTTCAACAGTTATCTTCATTGGCTCAAGAAGATAATCCAAGTCTGGATAAATCTTGTTTGAACCTTTTTCGATTTCCACCTTCTCCTTTTCTGTTTCAACTTCCTTTTGCACTGTAGTTTCCAATTCTTTTACACTCCGTAATTGAATAGCCTTAAGTTGTTCCATGTTTTACTCTTTTGGATTGATCTCAACATTACTTAGAAGTGTTCCAGAAGGTCTATTATTAAGTATAGTGATATTTTTCATAACAACACCTTTAGCTTGTAATTGACTTCCCATATTCAAAATCATTTCTTTAGTAGAAAACTTCTTATCCTTAAATTGCGGGTTAATATTGAATCTAGGAGGATAAGATGGCCTAAAATTGGTATTTCCTTGATTTTTTGAATTTCTAATTGGATTTATAGAACTGTTAGCCCAATGTGGGTTAACATTGACATTGCTATTATTCCAATTGAAATTTGGTTGATTCTTCCAACCAGGGTTATAATAATTCGAATAAGGATTCTTAGGTCTATTAATAGCATTTAAAGTCTCATAAGGTGTTTAAGATTCTGCTATCTGTCCAAATGAATTTTCCTCCAATACTTGAGGTGGTTGAGTATAATTCATTCCATATTGATCAATTTTCTTAGAAAGGTTAAAATTTGAGAAACTACCACAGTCATCATATCTGAATCATGATCACTAGCTACTCTCTTAGGATTTACCCGTTCAGAGCGCCAATGAAAATTATTAATAGCCAATTCTTTAATTAATGTGTATGCTTCATCAAAAGGTTTTGACATTAACGATCCACCAACAGCAGCATCTATAATAGTTCTCAATGATCCCAGTTATCCATTATAAAATGTTTGAATTATTAACCAATCTGGTAAAGCATTATGTGGGCACTTCATAAGAAGATCTTTAAATCTCTCCCAAGCTTCATATATTGACTTTCCTTCAAATTGACAACAAGATGTAGTATCATTTCTTAGTTTAACAGTATTTGATGGAGGGAAATATTTTGATAAAAACTTCTGATATTATTCTCCCCAAGTTCTAATATATCTAGGAGCTAACGAGTTTAACCACGCCTTAGCTTTATCCCTTAATGAAAAAGGAAAAAGTCTATGTCTGACAGCGTCACTAGACACTTCGTCATATTTAAAAGTAGCACACAGTTCTAAAAAACTAGCGAGATGTAAATTTGGATCCTCATTAGGTGTTCATCTGAATTGATTATTTTTTACCTTTTGAATAAAAGTAGGTTTAAGTGCAAATGAATTAGCAGCAACATCAGGATTTTGAATAGTCATGTGAATTTCGTCTGCTATTGGGTTAGCATAATCTCTTAAAGGTTTGGCAAATTTCCAAGATCATTTATTTGATTATCTTGATTATTCGCCATTTCACAAGGATTTTCAATTTGTTTTTATTTTTTTCTAATTTTTCTGACAGTGCGCTCTAACTCTGAATCGTAAGTTACTAAACCTATTGATCTACTACTACGCATATATAGTCACACAAAGACTTTTAAAAAGTAAACAAACACACAATTACACACTAAAAAATAAAGTTTTTCTGTTACTATAATATCAATAAATACCGTTTATATTTTCTTACTTACTTACTTAATTACTTCGTTATCTTCCCCGACAACGACGCCAAGAACTTGATGCGGAACTTATATTTTTGCAAGAATTTATGAACTCAAATTTATGTAATTATAATGATTTTGTAAAGTCTAAGCACTCAACACAAGTATACATATCGAATCAAGTAATACAGGGCTCTAATGGAGTCCTCGTCATCGATCCCACTGGGAAGTACGAAGTATAAGAAAAAGATTCACAATATATATAATATAGCACTAAAATCTAATACTCAAATTGCACTTAAAGTTTAATACTTCTACTACAACTATGCAGAAAAAAAGTAACAATTAATTAAACTACAATTACTTCTAACAACTTTAAAAATAAAATTAACTAACAGATACACTAAACTATTTATTTGGAAGGTTTTTTGATATATGAGAAAAGTATCTTTCCTCTTGCAATGAGAATATGATGTGTGGATGATATGGATTAAAATATCTATGTTATTGTGCCAAATAGGAGCATAGATGTTTTTTTACCCTTAAAAGAGTACCCCCTCTTCTAAACATGAAAAGAACATTGACATATCCTATGTTTAGTCACTAAATCTATAGCTAGGCTGGGAGGATACTGGCTCTCACTATGGAGCTCCCACTCACCCTTCACCTGAAGGCTACCCTTCGAGTTTAGTCACTAATCTTAGAACCAATTTGGGGATCTCAGTCTGTCACCCTGAAATCTCTAAATTGCAATCCATCAAAACACGTTTCCCTTTTTATTTGCACTCAATTCCCATGAACTACGCAATGCATCTATGGAAATTGAATGGATTCATCATTATTATTGTAGGATATTAAATCCTTTTAGAATTAATGTTCAACAACATATTTTAGCATTTCAATTGGCCAAATCGAAAAGTAAATTAAGTTTGAAATGAAAAACCATCACAATTTCTTCAATATATTAAAAGCACATCAAATCCACATCAATCCATCATCACATCTCTATGCAAGAAGAAAGACAAGGGAGACTACTTAGAATTCATGAAGAATATACAATAAAACATGGATTTTATATATAAAAGAAAAGTCATCCAAACCACAAAAAAATATATAAATTATCTCTTTCTCTTTCCCAATGTAATTCCCTTGAAGTTCCTTAGAATCCTTTTCTCTCTTCTTTACAACACTTAATTCCAACATTAGAATGGAAATGAAGAAGCAATCTCTCACTTTACTTCTTCTCCTTCACTCCTTAGAGAAGAATTCCTCTCAAATCCTCACTTTTACACACTCTTCTCCTAAGCCCTAACACATAACACACACCAAGAGCACCAAGAGAGAGCAATAGAAACCAAGAGGGCCCCCTCTTGTTCATCCAAAAACAGTTACCTAAAAGTTAGGAATTAAATCCCAAGAGTTTCCATAAGCATCCCTTTAAAAAGTTGCCAAAACTCTTCAAAATTGAATTCCACTAATTTTGATAGCCGGCGGCTCCCGCTAGGGCGGTGGCGGTTCTCTATCGTCAAAATATTGCTGGAGTCTCTGAAAAATGGCGCCGACGGCGTCCATTCTAGTGTCTGCGGTGCTAGAACCTGTTTTCCTCCTTTTTGCTTCATTTTGCTCTTTTTTGCTCTGAATTCGTTCCTTTTCACTTCTTTTTGCTTAAATCAACTAAAATCATCATACCTGCAACAAATCATGAAAAATACATTTCTTTAAAGTGAAATATCACCAAAAATGGGTAAAATTATATAGAAAAAATTATATATTTTTTTGATGCATCACTGCCTAACCTGTCTTTAAGATTTTAAAAATAGTGAATTAACTTATGTTTTTTATAGCATCTCTAGTAAGGGTAAAGAATTTAAATGCTATTATTTGGCAGAACACATTTTAGATACTTTCACAATAAATATTCTCCATAACTTCTTACTGATTAATAAAAATGATAATAATAATTTATTTTCATAAGTTTTCATCTTACTAAACTTGAGTTAAAGTAGTTGCTTACTTTTATTTCACATAATAAAATTAATAAAAATAATCGAATTATATTTCCTAAAATATTATCTTTAGTCTAAGTATAATATTTTCTAAAAGTAAAAAATTAATTTTTTTTATAAATCAGAAGGTAATTTCTTTATTAATCACTTTCCCTGTGGGTTCGATATCTTCAGGCTTAATCAGTAAGTCCTATATTACTTGATAAACGATACGTATACTTGCATGGTATCCACATTATAATATCATTAAAAGAAGTATTAATATATATATATATATATATATATATTTATGAAAACCCTACCAGAGCAATTCTTGTTGCTATTATATATATTTTTTTTTATAAAATGGAGCTATTTTTGCTCCCTACATGTTAACACAAAATTTGGGGTTACAAGCAAAACCCATTGGGAAAAAAACCAAACCATCCCAATGAACCCATAATAAATAGAAAGGTAATATCCAAACATCAAATACAATATAACAAAATTATGAAAACTTGGCTCTAGTGAGGTAATGGCAGATTAGGCAGCTCAGATTGCAATTCAAATCCTTCCCAGTAAAATGCATCAGAAGATATATGGTGTTGTAGCAGAATAAAACTGAAACCTCAGTTATATGAGTGATGTTCAAGTCTGAAATGGGGAGAACTCAAATTATCCCCATTAATCACGATCATAAGCTCATAGGGAGGGAGATTTGAAACCAGGACTGTAGGAAAGTTAGCACCATTTTGGGCCAGCCAGTTGGCTGGTTTGTTTCCATCTCTGAAATTGAGGTGGATTTCATGGTATGGATTTGCTGCGGCCAGTAATTGTGGTGCCAATATGTGTGGGTAACACTATTTTGTCTTTGAATCAATTCATTTGAGTCCACCTCAATCCAAATAATGTTCCAGCAAGCTTTCCTAGCTAATTGAAGTGCCCACAACACAGATATTAGCTCAGCCTCAAAAGGATCTTATGCAGCAACAGGGGCTTGAAAATATAAAAGGCATTTACCACAATTGTTTATGAAAATACCCCCCACTCCTGCACTATCGTTGGAGTAACTACCATCAGTGTTTATCTTTATGGTATTTCTGGGAGGAGGCTGCCATCTAACAATTTTAACAAGTGGTGAGCTATCAGTAGATGGTAGAATCAACTGTAGGAGATTAGAGAACCTCTTATCTGTGATGATTTTGCTTAGGTAGGATCTGCAGTTTCTCTCCACTATAGAGACAACAGTAGGAGTGTCTTCAAATTTGGACTGGTTTCTAGCTATCCAGATGAACCAGAGAACAATAAATTAGATGGTGTTAAACTTATGATTTTTCCTCTCTTGCCAACACGTGTGGAATAACTCCCAGTGAAGATTATTGCACCCCTTTCTTAGATGAGAAATATGGTCCATCCACAGAGATCGTGAGAAACTGCATCTGAAAAATAAATGAGGTAATGTTTCTTCCTGTTGGTGACATAGTACACATATAGAAGGCCCTCTCGGCCCTTTCAATTTGAGTATATCATCGGTGGGGATGATGCTGTGAAGTGCTCTCCAACAAAGGAAAGACATTGATGGAGACATATATATATATATATATATATATATATATATTTATTTATTTATATATATCGTAAGGGGAGTTTATGTTACGGCGGGATCATTGGTGCCCTGGGGATATACTTAAGCCTTTACCCAACATTGATAAACTGTAATTTCCAGTGGCCAGTTGCTGGGATGACATGACTTGGTCTATCCCCAAACTCTAGCAGCTTCTCATGGAATCTTCTGTTAATCAAGTATCTAAATACCATTTGACAGATCCCAACTAGACAAGCTCATCTAGCAATTTGGTAAGAGGCATAACCTTACCAAACATATTTATCACAGCATCCACACCCGGCCTCCAGCTAACTAGGGAAAGAAAATTTGGAACAGCTACCTCACCCCCTCCATGTCCTTCCTGATTTGGAGAATCTTTCATAGATACATTCCAACTGATGACATTCTCCAGTTGAAATGCCTGAGAGGTCCTTCCAAATCATATTTGTGTGGTACCCATTCTGAAAATGTGCAGCATCTTTTTTTCACCTATCCTTTTTCCTAGGAAGTTTGGAGTGGAGTCATCAGCTTGCTTAACATCAACACCTTACTATTGGATTGGCAAGATTTGTTTGTTTGCTGGAAATCATGGCAGAGGACTAAGGCTGGAGATATCCCTTTCATTGTTGCCTGGTTCATTTGGATGCATAGAATTAGTGTGAAGTATGATGATAGGGTTAGGAAGACTGAAACTGTGGTTGGTCACTACCACTCATTCATCTCCAAGCTGATAAATGTTAAGAAATTCCCTACCATTCTCAGAGCCCCCCCTCCAGACCAACCCACACATCTTAGAGTCATCCTAATCCAGTGGAAGGCTCCTACATTTTCTTTAATCAAGTTAAGTACTAATGGAGCTTTAACCAATCAACGTGCAGGCATTGGAGGTATCTTCAGAGATCATAATGGGAAATGCATATTTTTTTTCCAGTCTCCAATTATTGCTGTTGACCCACTAGTGGCAGAAATGGCTACAGTCTATTATGTTGTTTACCTGGCCACTCTCAACTTGTGGTCCAACATTATTGTGGAGGGGGACTCTACTATCTCAGTACAGTATCTGCAGAATGATCTCCCCCTGGCATCATTCTCTATGGGTCAATAGAATTAGAGCACTAACCCAACATCTCTCTACACAATTTGTTTTCATCGATAGGGAAGGAAACTGGCCTACAAACTGGCTAGCTAGAAGAGCCCTCGTCTCACAGGATGTGAACGTTTCATCGACTCCACCTCCTCAGCTGCAGTTCCTACTGGAAGCAGATATTTTCCACGCACCTCATTTCAGAATTGTGGAAGATTGATGATCAACCTGCAGCAATTAATCAGACCAGGCTTCCTGCTTCAATTGTATTTGACTCAACAGATCACATGTTTTTTGTTTTAATTGAGTTCACTTTACATTTTTGTATTTTTTTGGAGACCTGATATGGGTCTCTTTTATTTCATTGTTTTGGTTTCTTTGGGTATACTTTGGGGTTGGTTTATACTCTTAGTTTCATACCTTTTCTTTTTTGGAGTGGAGTTGTATTGTGATGGGATTGCCCCCTTGGGGTATTTTGTAACTTCATGTTTAGTTAAACATGTAGGGAGCCATAAGTAGCTCATTCCCCCCAATATATATATATATATATATATATATATATATATATATATATATATATATATATATATATATATACATATACCTCGTAAGCGTAATTATCAGTAGATCAATAGGCATTTCTTCACTTAAAGCATAAGCATCATGAAATAGTTTTGACATCATTCCCCTTCTTCACATAAAGCATAAGCATCATGAAACAGTTTTAACATCATTGAATCATTTTCATTTATTTAAGAACTTTCTAAACTTTAAGTTGGTTATAATTACTGAAATTTTTTCTAAATTGGACAATTCTATTTCTAGAACAAAATTTTGTTATCTTCCTAAGAAACTCATTACATAATTTGCATGCTAAAATTTTATATGAGATTAACTATCACTTGAGGACAAGTAACATTTTATGTTTGGGGGATTTTGATACACCTAAAATATATAGTATTTTTATGCACATTTTTATACCTATGTTTAATGATAATGCACTTTAATGGAAGGTATTTTGTGTTTTTCTTGCAGGTATGATGAAAATGGATGGTCATGATGAAAGGAGTAAAATTGGATCAAATTTGGAGCAAAAAGATGAAAAATCAAAAATTTGGCACTGGCGGCTAAGCGCCGCTGGGCCGGTGCTTAGCCGCCACAGTTATAAATCGAACTTTAATTAGATTTAGTGCCAAATTCAAAAGGGAATGGATGCAACTCTTGGTGGTAACGTCCATAACTTTTATGTCTTAACAATTCCATAACTCTTGGTGGTAACGCGCCACTAATTAAAATTTCATACTTAACATTTCAATTTACTGCCAAATATATGTCTTAATTATGAATTTCTTTTTAAGTGTGTGAATTAAATTTTATGTCTTTCAATACTTTTGAATTCTTTTAAATTTTTATATATAAATTGAACAAAAATTTAAATTTTGAATCAAGTCATTCTCATTCAAGTTTTTAATACCAGCAAATTTAGGATATTAAAAATTCCTACAATTTTAATATTTATAGTTTTCTGTGCCTACCCATGTATTTTATTACTATACTTAAATGTTTCATTATAATGGAAATTTAATGTTTGGGGGGAATGAGAAACAATTTTCAAAAAAATTAAAATTTTATTTGTTCTCAACTGTATTACAAATTTAATTTTGAATGAAAAATAATTATGTGTTTGAAGTTATATTTAGGAAATAAAATTTTGATATAGAAATGAGTAAGAGAATTTAGTTAAAATCTATTGTAAGGATGAAAAATTTAAAGTTAAAAATTTCTTATTAAAGAAATGATGAATATTTTATAATTATCTTTAGTAAAAATGTTATATTTTTGGAACAATAGAAGGATTAGACTTTTGTCTTTAATACTGTAGTTTCCTTTATTAAAAATAATTTTCAAAATTTATTGTATTTCTAAGTCAAAGATATATGTTAATGTACCTTATGCCTTAAAAATGGAAGGGTGGAATTCAAAACATTAAAGGACTATCTAGATACAGTAATCCTCACCTTATTAAAAAGAGAAAAAGAAAAAAGAAAAGAAAAGAAAAGAAGAAAAAAAAGAAAAGAAAAGAAGAAAAAAAAGAAGAAAAAAAAAAGAAAAAGAAGAAGAGTATGTCAAAAGGAAGGAGAAGCTTGAGGATTTAAGGGACTAATAAAAAATTGGTTCCACACTTGATCTTTTTAGAGTATAAGATTTGATGAAAATCTTAAAGCTTATAAAAATAATATAGTGAGTATAATTATTTTTAGTAAAGACTTTTAAGTAAAGAAAACAAAATTCCTATGCTTTATATTTGAAGAATCTATAAATATTTTTGAATAAGATAGAAACTAATATTTTTTGTTAACCTTTACGTAAGAGATTTCTAAGCTTTCAATTGTTCTCATTTACCAAAATTTTTTTCTAAATTGGACTACTACATTTCTAGAACAAAATTTTAAAAGCTCCTAAAGAAACTTATCACATAATTTAGTTGTATGATTTTTATATGATTAAAGTGTCACTTGAGGACAAGTAACATTTTCAAGTTTGGGGGATTTTGATACACCTAAAATACTTAGTGTTTTTATGCACATTTTTATATTTATTTTAATGGTATTATACTTTAATCGAAGGTATTTACATATTTTTCTTACTTGTATGATTAAATGGACGATTGTGATGAAAAGAGTGAAAAAAGATAAAATTTGGAGCAAAAATTAAGAAAATTAAAAAAGTGATGTGTTTCGGCTAAGCGCCAGAACCCCTGCTTACGTACCAAGGTCCCACGGCTATGCACTCAAATCTGGAGCTTACGCACCAGCAGGCTTGTTGCTAAGCAACGCTACTCCACGCTTACCGCGGCAGTTCAAAAAGAGAAGTTATTTTAATTTAACCGACATTTTGAAGAGGTTTTCAAAGCCCCAGTTCATCAGAACGCGGGTAACTTTTTATCGGCTCTAAATTCAATTCAAAATACACTTGAATGGATGCATTTTTTGGATGATACGTTGAATTTGGACACAATTTGAAGAGATATGAATACACCTTTTGGAGAAGTATAAAAAGAGGAGTTGAAGATCAGAAAAATGGTTGTTTTTGGAGGGTGTTGTTTGTGTTTAAGAGTGAGTTTTATGTTAGTAAGTTATTTTATAACACACCTCTCCACTTCACCATATTTACTTCATTTTATATAGTTTGTATTAAGAGTAGAATTGAGATTTGGAGTCCACAGAGTTGGGCGCCAACATCTAAACTGTATTGTAAGGTAAAGAAATCTTTTCAAAAGAACTTCAAGAGTTTTGACATTTAGTTTTTAATTAAAACTTCTTGTGTTTTCACTATGATTTCTACTTTTAAACCAAGTTGTGATTGCACTTTCTCCATAAATTCTGAGTAGTTTTCTTTATCTTTTTCCTTAAGTGATGAAGTAAATAAGTTATGGAAGTATGTTGTGTGAAGTATAGGATTTAAATGTTGGAAAAAGTTGTGATGATTCAAAACCTTGCACTTTATTTACTTATTGATTTGGACAATTAAGATGATAAAATTTGTTGTGAGAATATGTAAGATCTAGTGCAGTATTGTCTTAGTTAAAAATTAGAAAGAATTACATGATATTGTATGGGTGAGAATGTAATCCACATTGTTAAGTGAAAATAAATAGGGAGATATACTTTGATGGGTGTAGAATTAGAAAACTTTGGAATGATAGGCTAAAACCCCCAATTTAATTTTTTTTTTTATGTTTTGATACGAGATGTATAGCCCTCAGGTGGAGGGAATCGAGTAAAATCTAGAGTGAGAGCTAGTATCTTTCCTGCTGATGAGGGACTTATATTTTTGCAAGAATTTTTTAACTCATTTTTTTGTATTTATAATGATTTCGTAAAGTCCAAGCACTCAACGTAAGTATAAGTATCGTATCAAGTAATACAGAGCTCTAATGGAGTCCTAGTGTATAACTGGGGCAAGTAGAAAATATCACATCAGACTACCCCCACATAAATCTGACTTGTGCATCATAATAGGCAATATCAAACTCAACTTTCCTCTACAGATAATCATCATTCACATCACTCCTCGTTTCAAACACATCCATCCTACCATGGAGTCTATCTACAGTAGAACTCTGTAATCTTAGTTTCACCATAATATCAGATAAGGTAGGTGGCTCAGATGTAGATGAAGCATCTTAACTCGTAGTAGGAATATGAGTACTCCTACGCTTAACTCGGGCTCCCACATGAGACTCATAAGTATGAATAATAGTCTCTGAAATTGATCATAACGGTATAGCCACTTTTTCAAAACTACTAAACTCCACTCCAAACTGAACACACAGGGCATGAACTAAGGCAGGATATCCTAATCCTCCAGTGGTCTCGCCTCTAGCAATTGCCTGAATGTTCTTGTAAATAATAGCTCCAATATCAATCTTTTCCATCTTCTAAATACAATTGTTCAAAATTGCTCTATCCCTTGTAACTTCATTGTGGTGATAAGATGGTAATAGTCTCGCAGAGATGAAATAATGCAAAACTTTTGATGCAACATTCAATGTGGAAGCGAGAAAGTTAATCAACTATTTTTGAGTTAGTTTCCTTTCCCCTCGCCCATCCTTCAGAAAAGCAATCACTTCTCTCATATTTTCCCCTTGAGTGTCAAAGTCCTCGTATTCACAGACAAATGGTTCCCGAGTCTGATAGGAAGCAATGATACGCTGAGGAGTAAACTCAACCATTTTTCCACTAACTAGCACATACTCAATCTCAGTCCAGGGTACATTTGAATAGAAATCTCGAACAACTCCCATAACAGCATTCGCAGTAAAAGAACAAAATCGCTCTCAGTTCCTTTATGTAATTAATTATTCTACTGATCCAACATGACTGTCAAAAGCTCAGTCTTGAATACATTTCTTATTGTAAAGGTAAGAGTTAAATCAAAATTGGGCTTTAATATTAACAAATTTTTTTTCATCAAAATCCAATTCCTATTCCCTTTACTCATCCTTGGAGCCATGTGAATTTCTAACATTAGCAAAAAAATTCCAATAAATTCTAAATTCACATTGTAAGAAACTCCAAATACTATACAAAACAAGTGAAAGCAAATTTCATCATGGAAATCTCAAAATCTCTTTAAAACTCCAAAAATTCCAACCTAAGAAATGTGAGAGATTTCCATTGTGAAAATAAATTTTTTTTAACTTAACGTGAAGCTCTTACCAAGAGAAGTGTAGATTCGGCCTCGAAAAGCTTTGAAATCACCATAAATCTGAGATCTAGCAAGCCCTAGATCTTCAAAATCATGAAAATGGAGGAGGAAGACGAAAGCATTGGAAAAATCTGTGAGTCTCAAGGTAAAAATTGTGAAATTGAGGTCTTTTGGACTTTTTCTGTGTTCAGGCGCCGGCGCGCGCTATTCAAGAAAATATGCCAAACTCTCTAGATTTATGTACCGACGACGGCACTCCAAAATTTTTTTTGGGTCCGAAATTTTTTTCTTAATTTCGATCATTTCGACATCTACAATGATATTTAACACTTCAATAAGCATTTTCTTCAACTCACAAGAAGTAATTAACACAATTCTTTACAGAAACAATACACAACAAACTTATAAAAAATCCAAGTTATAACATAAACAACAAATATGTTCATTCAAACCAAACCAACAACTCTTAGATGTTTAGTGCTGCAAGAACTCTACGATAGGCAAACACTAAAATCTGAGGACAGAATGAAAGTAAGAATATCTAAATCCAAATTCAAAGCAAAGTAAAGCAAATACTACACACACCAAACATATTTAAGAAAAGTTAACTAAACACACAACAACATAAGTAGAATACATTAATTACTCCACATCGGTTTTAGAACTATTCTCTCCTCTAATGTCTCCAATCGATTGCTGATGCAGAAATAAATTATATATGGACTAATTCGGAATTCTTCAAATGATTCCTCAGCAATCACTGCGTTCTTCTTCATCAGGTTAATCAAGCCCATCTCAATTCGACCAATGTAATCGAATTGTTCCTTTATTTTCCAATCTACATGGTCAAATAAATCAGAAATGTTATTTATTGCATTCATAATGTTCTGTACCTCTTTCTCCAACTGTTTGATCATCTTCAATATCATTCTGAAACCTTCAGGAAAATAGGGTTGAATCGATTATGAAGTCTTAGTTGGTTGATCAGCAAGCAAATTCATGTCATCTTTTTCTTGCACTATTTGGTAGTCATAATGATTAGTTGGATCAATAGGCCTCCATGGAAGAAGAACATTTTCCCAACTTTCATAGGAAACTTGTGATTGACTACATAATAGAAATATGCTGGACGGATTACCTTGAACAATTATATTACCAATGCCAATTGGCCTCCTAGTTTGAATCAAGAAATTCAAAATGACACTTTCCTTGGTTACCTTGCTAATCTTCAATGTTGGAAAAAACTTTCCTGAAATAAAGTAGTGCCACTACTTTGACACTGAATTTTAAGATGCACATGGGAAACAAATGTATCCATTCACTCTAATTTTCCATTCCCCATTCTCATCTGTAAAATATCGCTTCACATCATTCATATTATCACTCGTGGCATTGAAATTAGAATAATGACAAATAATTACATTCTCAATCATAAAGAGATTGTTAATTCGAATTGGAGTGAATTGCACAAATCTGCCACACACAAATATGAACACTTGGTTGATCCCGTGAAGATTTGTATAGAAGTCTTTCATGATAGGAACAACAACGACAGTGGTAGTGTAGCAAAGCACTTACCAATGTCTCTCTTTAATTATCTCTTCAATTCTTGTAGTAAGATTATCCATACCTCGATTTATTAAGCCTCTTTCTTTGATAATCCTTCTCTTCATCATCACTTTGTTGAACAAACGCTGCGCCTCAAAACTTATGAATTTCCTTCTGTTAAAAATGCGAGATCGAGGAGTTTCAATGGAGTAGGAATCCATGGGATGCAAATTAGGAATGATATTTTTCGTTTTTTCTGTAGTTAGGAAGTCTAAAATGGAGTTTAGGGAGTTATAAGGATGAAAATCCCGCTCAAAACTGCCAAAACTCGCACTTTGAAACTTAAAAAATTGTCAACAGGTTTTAGGCGTCGCTGGCGCTCGATAGGGCACCGGCGGTGCTCAACCTGTAAGTTCAGTATTATACCTGTAATAAGGCGCCGACAGCACCAAATCTGGCGCCCTCAGGGTCAGTGGTTAAAAATTCTCACCGAACTTCGTTTGGCCAAAAATATTCTTACATCTCAATTTGATCCACCATTTATCAATTTTTAAAGTATTTAGGAGTAATTAGGATTCAAAAATAACTATCTAAAAAGCACAACTACATCGAACAAGCAAACACACCACAATGATACATATGGGTTGCCTCCCATGAAGCGCTTAGTTTAACATCGTCAGCCCGACAAACCATTCAGTTAATCGAGATGACTCAGCATTAAAACATTTTTGAATTCAGGTTAAAACACGTCAAAGTAAGGCTTTAATCGATGCCCATTAACCTTGAAAATCTTTCAAGTATCGGATCTTTAATATCAACAACTCCAAAAGAATGAACTTTTACAATTGTAAAGGTCCTAACCATTTTGACTTGAGCTTTCTAGGAAATAACTTCAATCTTGTGTTGTAAAATAAAACATTTTGTCCAAATTCCAAGTTCTTTTTAATAACTTCCGATCATGCCACAATTTCATTTTCTCTTTATAGATCCTATCATTGTGATAAGATGCATTTCTAATCTCTTCTAATTCATTCAATTGCATAAATTTTTTTCTCAAGCATTATTCAAATTAAAATTCAACTCTTTTATCGCCCAATATGCTTTATGCTCCAACTCAACTGGTAAATGATAAGTTTTACCAAACAGTAGTCTATAAGGAGCCATTCTAATAGGGGTTTTAAAAGCAGTCCTATAAGCCCATAAATAGTATCTAATCGAGCATACCAATATAATTTATGATTGTCCACAGCTTTCTCCAAAATTCTTTTAATTTTATGATTAGACACTTCTGCTAAATCACTAGTCTGGGGATGATAAGCAGTAGAGATTCTATGAATAATGATATATTTCTCAATCAATCTCTTAATTCGATTATTCCTGAAATGGGATCCACCATCAGTTATGATCACTCTCGATATTCCATATCTTGTAAATATATTTTTCTTTAAAAATTTTGAAACACTCCGAGCATCACATCAAGATAAAACAAAAGCATAAATCCATTTCGAGACATAATCAACGACAACCAATATATATAAATTTCCAAATGAAGGAGTAAATGGTCCCATAAAATCTAATCCCCATACATCGAAAATTTCAACTTCCAAATTATAATTTAGAGGCATTTCATTTCTTCTAGAGATATTACCTACTCTCTGACATCGATCACATGATTTAATATATCTATAAACATCTCTAAGAAGAATAGCCCAATAAAATTCAGATTGCAGAATCTTAAAATCAGTTTTATCAGCACCAAAATGACCTCAAAATTCATAATCAAGAGATCGTTGAATAATCCAATTTGTTTCTTTTTGTGGCACACCTTTACTAATAATCAGATCCTTACACTATTTATATAGATAGGGCTCATCCCAAAAATTGAATCTTGCATCATATTTAAACTTTTTTTATTGTTGCCTTATTAAATAAGGTGGTACAATATCACTTATAATATAATTCACAATATCAGCATATCAAAGCAAATTGCTTCCCATAGTAATATAAAGTTGCTCATTAGGGAAAATTTTAGTAATTTCCTTTTCAAATTCAGATAATTTATCATATTCTAATCTTGACAAATGATCAGCTATTTGATTATCAACTCCCTTCCTATCAACTATCATAAAATCAAATTCTTGCAGAAGAAGTATCCATCAAATGAGTCTAAGTTTGCATCCTTCTTTGGCATTAAATATTTGATAACCGAATGGTCTGTATGCACAATACTTTTAGCTCTAATTAAATAAGGTCTAAACTTTTTAAAAGCAAATACTATAGCTAATAACTCTCTAACAGTTGTGGTATAATTTATTTGAGCCTCATCAAGAGTTTTACTAGCATAGTAAATGACTTTGAAAACTTTATCATGCCTTTGCCCCATGCTACTCCGATCGCATAATCACTTGCATCACACATAAGTTCAAATAGTTTCTCCTAATCTGGTGAAACAATTATAGGTGCAGTGATTAATTTTACTTTCAATAATTCGAAAGCTCTCAAGCATTCATCATTTAAATCAAATTTTTTGTCATTTTCTAAAAGTCGGCACAAAGGTTTGGTAATTTTATAAAAATATTTAATATATCTCCTATAAAATCGAACGTGTTCTAAGAAACTCCTCACCTCACTCACACTAGTGGATGGCAGCAATCTCTCAATCACTCTAATTTTAGCAGGATCTACCTTTATATCATGTTCAGAAACTTTGTGCCCAAGTGTCGGCATATTTTTAGGTTGTGTGTTTTATTTTGAATAGGGGGTCGCCTAACAGAAGTTGTCGGCGAATTTTTAATTTAATTTAAATAAATAATTTTGAAAAGCAGTATTTGATTTTGAAAATATATTTAAATTTGATGGTTTTAAGATATGAGATTAAACCGATCTCACATCCCAAATAGTTTATATAAACGAGCACCGCACCACAAGTCGTGTATCTATCCCTAAGGATAGACACAGCGCTTGACGGTGGGGCTCGATTAAATAAACTAGAAGATTTGTGACATTCGTTTGGTACGCGAACCAATTTTATAAGCCGACAAATTCCCAGCTTAATATGAAAGCATTAAACGGGGTTTATATTACACAGGTTCTTTTAAAATTCCATATAAGGGCAAGCCCCTATAGTTAATTACATCTTAAGTGATGGGAATCACCTAAGAAAACTCTCGATAATAATCGATAATTACGCTCTCGAGGATTTCGAAGTTTAAGTTTTCGAGGGATTGAATTTTGGAATTTCAATAGGGAATGGATCAAATTTGGAACATTTTGTTTTGAGAATCCAAAGGAAGAAAAGTAGGAGAAATCACAGATTCGAAGCGAACATCGGTAATTTCCCGACTATCCTATTGTTTGGCTAGAGTTTAGGAAAGTCCTAATATTTATTTAAATGTTTTGATCTTGCCAATTTTAATTAATTAGGGCTTATATTTGTATGATAAAATCAAACAAATAGCCTCGAAGATGTGAGGGTTTATTGTCGTACCGGACGACTACCTCGGAATCCTAAGACCAGGTTAGGGCTTAATTTGCAATGCAAGTGCCTAACGAAGAGTTGAGGATTTATGTTGCACTAGGAAAGCTACCTCGAAGTCCTATGGCTTTGTTATTTAATTCTAGGAAAGTTTTGCTGAAGTAGACTCGAGTTTCTGCGATGACGATGGCCGTCGTTGCCCACCATGCTCCGAGCTCCTTGTTGTTGCAGAGGTTTAATTTTAGAAGTCATAAATCAGGGGATGAGAAAAGTGTTTTGGTTTAAAGAAAATCTTAATTTCCAAGTGTTTTCAATACTTTAATTAAAACAAATCTTAAAGTTGATTATAACGACACCGGTTAAGATCCCGCGGTTCCATCCTTCCGGCATCATTATTTTTATCGGATTCACTTAGTCCAGATGAATTTGCTAAACTCAGCTGAATGAGTTCCACACTTTCATTTAGACCGTGGGAAATCCCGTTAGCAACGCGTAGGTTACATCATCCGAGGTATTCCCGATCATCCAACGGGACGTTTTAATTTAATTGTAATTGTCGTTTTGTGTTACGTTTGTGATTAAATTTTGTGTTGTTTTATATTTTGAAATGTTGTGGCGATGAATTTTATCTTGCAATGACTTTTAACTTAGTTTTGGTTTCGGTTTTAGGGACTATCCTAAAGGTGTGGGTTTTCATGCAACGGTTGTTTATCATGCGAAAAGTAAGTGCGATGCGATTAATGAAATTGCAATAATGTAAATTGCAAGAAAGTAAATTGCAATAAAATAAAAGCGTACTGGAGGGTCTTCCCATCATCCCAAGCTGCACTTAAAACACAATTAGAATATTTAAGCAAGTTCCTAGGTAAAGCTAAGGGAAGGGTTATGGTTTTCTACCAAATTCCTAATCCTATAGCTAGTCATTTCCTATGCGTCTAGGTTCCTTGTGTTTTGGTTTAAAGACAATTTTCTTCATCGAAGAACAATTAAATTCGATTGTTCTTATAAACATCCTATCATATTGAGAAAGTGTTTAAGAAGAATCTTAAACATCTTTTCAATATTGCTAGAATTGTTTTAAGTCGAAATGGATTCGATTACACGAAATGAATTAGTCGTCAAGAATCTCGAGTTTTGTTATCTTGCTCGGTGAACTAGGACATTTGAATATCCTATAGGTGAAGTAACATTTCATTTAATATTACTGTTTAGGAGTTATGATAACTAAAGCTTTTGAGGGTAAATTGGTGTTCGAATGGTTTGTGATTTAGTTTAATTTCCATTAATGGGTTTAAATTTGGAATAGTGTTCAAGTTATTTTAGATTTATTTTGAATTCTTTATGTCTTTGGTGATGTTATATTTAATTCAACCTAATTTAATTTAATTTAATTTAATTGAGTTTTAATTTAATTTAATTCAATTTAATTCTATTTAGTTTGATTTGATGTTACATTAAATTAATTTGATTTGATTTAATTTTAATTTAATTTGATTTAATTTTTAATTTGGTTTAACTTAATTTAATTTGGTTTTATTTATTTAATTTAATTTAATTTAATCTTTAATTTAATTCAACTTTTAATTTTAATTTAATTTAATCCAATTTAATTTACTTAATTTAATTTAATTTTTAATTTAATTTTATTTTTAATTTTAATTGAAATTTTTAAAAGAGTTTAATAATTTAATTTTAGTTTAATGATTAAGTCTTTTAATATTTTGAATTTGAGTTATCATTTTAATTAAGAATTGAATATTAATGAGATAATTAATTTAGGGATTTTTAAATTAAAGAATAAATCTCTTCCTAATAATATCCCTATTTTAATAATTCCAATTTTATTATTCTTCCAAATTTAATCAATTATTTAATTAAGGTTTAATTATTTTGAATTGCCTAATGGGTTTCTACCCTTTAATTATTTAAATTTCAATCATCCAAATCAGATTAGGATCAAATATTTTACTTGTTAATTTTTTTATTAAACCTAAAGCTTTAATTAAGGATTAAAATTTTAATTACCACTTTACCCTTTAAGCTTAATAATTTCATAACTCACTAAATTGAACTCAAATGAACTTGAAATTTTTATGTGACTTCACTCATATGTCAATAAAGACATGAGAGGAGAAAATGTGATTTTTACTGTATTTAATTTATTTATATAATTATTTTTGGTAGAAAATAGAGATTTCCAAGGAAAATTTAATAACATGACCAAGGGAAAGTTTCTGTCCTTAAGAAAATTAGGGGACATTCCTAATGACCAGAGAACCACTTGGACTAATTTTGGTGCTTTTTTGAATTATATTATTTTTATTATAATTATTTTAAGTTTTGGAATATTAATTAATTTAAAAATAAAATAAATGTTGAAAAATGAATTTTATATTTTTCAAAAATCTCTCTGATATCAAGGAAATCAGAGAATCAAATTTTGCAATTTTCTGATTTTTCTATGATTTATTATAATTATTTTAGTGAAAATGCTAGAAAATACATTTTTTAATTTTAAAATTACCCTAGAGCTTTAAAATTTAATATCTCACTAAATAGACCTAAGAAAAATATGGGGTTTGTTCCTAAGTGATTAAAATTCAAAATGTGACATGTTGGTGAATTTTATTATTTTTGTGATTTTTATTATTTTTTAATTATTAAAATATTAAAATAATATTAAAAAATCAACTTTGTTAGAAAATTAAAATTTTAATTTTCTTAAATTCCCCTAATATCAGAGAGGCTCCAAAACCAATTTGGTGAATTTTTAAAAAGTATTTTGAAAGTTATGAATTTTTAAAGTTTATGAATTTTTAAAGTAATTTATGAATTTTTAAAGTATTTTGACTAAATGGCTTAATCAACCCATTTAGTAGGGCTAACCAAGTCCAATTGGCATCAAATTTTTATGATGGGTTCCTCTGATCCTAAAGGTTAGTGGAGAGTTGATTTCAAGTCAATTTGATGTATGGTTAGCTCTAATTAATTAGGGATCTATTTTGGGTGTTTAAGCCAATTAGGGTCATTCCAAGTGAGTTAACTCAATATATATTTTTCATAGGGTCCTGTGGTCCTAAGAAACATTACCAAATTTTCTTAGACTTTATTTCACAACATGATAATTATTGGAATTAAAATACCACAAACAGTGACATAAACTTGGAAAATACATAACTCTTTATAGAGATGGCCTATGATCTTGAAAAATTCAGGGAATGTTCCCAAGATCAAAGGCTTCAAAAGCCCTATGGTCTCATGCTATGATGAGTTGTATACATGCATGGAGAATTGAATGATTGAAAACACTATTTAATTAATTAAAAATAAAATATGCATCAAATAAATATAAAATCACTTCCACATTATTCTCCTCGTTTCGGTGAGCAAGAGGGTATTTTTATTTTATTTTTTTGAGTTTTTTATGAAAAGTTATGAGTTTTTGAAGTTTAGGTTCAAAAATAAATAAAAAAAGGCATTTCCCGCTCAAATGACACGTGTCGCGCTGCCTGCTTGGCTGGCGTGGTTGTCCGTTCACGGATAAAGGCTGCCGTCCAACTCCATCGGCACCGTCCGTGGGATACATGCACGATCGGACGTGCTGCTGCTCCTCTTTCTTTGTTCTATTCACTCAAAACCGTCCAACTTCGAACCTTGATATCTCCCTCGATTCTCAACGAAATTTAAAGAATTTTTTTTAAAATGATCATCTAATTGAGTAGCACACATCTATACGGTGATGATATACTTAAAACATGTGAATAAGTACAGAAAATTAAAACATGCTTGGTTGGAGGAGAAAAAAAATTGATACCTTTGTCCAAGAGGTGAGGCCTCAATTGGAAATGATTTGATTGAACTTAGAAATGCTTGGAGAAGCTTTGGAAACAATTTGGCATAGTCTCTCCCAAGGTAAATCTTGCATCTCCTCCCCTTGGTCATGGAGGTGGGGTTTAAATAAGGAAGGTTATGGTGGAGCTTGGGTGGCCATGAGGGTTGGCTTGGTTCATTCACCAAGGTTTTTTGCTGAGAAAAACTCACATGATTGAGCTTGATCTTGGTGCAATCAATTGGGTTATGCCATGTGTAAAGTCGAGGATTTAAATGGCATGGGTGTAAGGAGCATTTTTGGTCCAATTTGGGTCAATTCATGGTTTTGGCTTGGTTCACTCACCAAGGCTTGATTTGGGCTGATGTGAGATCATTTGGGTCAGCCTCATATGTGTGGTGAAGTCCCCATCCAAGGTGAGGTGGCCAATTTTGGTTAAAGTGTATCATGAATGGGGTTAAAAAGGTTTAGTGAAGGCTTAGGAAAGGCTCCCCTCTTCTTGCCATAAGTTGCATGGTGAGGTGGAAAGGGCTCCCCATAGCTTGCATATGGCTTATTCATGGCTCCATGACTTCATTTGGCTTGCTCATGGCTTGGGAAAAGTTTGGCTCACTTGCATGGAAAAGGGTTATTTGGAATTTTGAAAACTTTGGATTCCATTGATGGGATTTGTCATGATGCTACAAATGGGTTGATTTCATGATGGTTTAAGACTTTGGTCGAATAGGATTATTAAAGGAATGATGAAGAAAAGGTTTCATGTGGGCTTGGTAATGGACTTTGGGCTTTTAAAATTTGGTAAATGTGGGCTTTTAAAATGGTTTAAGGGAATGGACTTTTGAATTTTAAAATAGATTTTGGGATGAAATTTTGGTAAAGGCTTGGGCTAAATAATTGTTGGGTTTAGCTCATGGATGTGTCATGAGTGACTTGAAGCAAATTGGGGGTGATTTGGGTTTGAATTGGGTTGAATTTGGGCTCTTTTGGTGAATGGGCCAATATAGGTCCAAGTGGGCCAAGTTGGGCCAATGTTGGGCTAGGGTTGAAATTCATGTAAAATCAATGTTGAGAAATGTTTATGGGAGTGTTTCAAAGAGGTTTTTACTTTGGTTGGGCTTTGATTTTGGGGTTTGGGCTCATTTGGGTTAGGTTTGAGTTTAGGTCAAAATTGGGCCTTTTAGCTTTGGGTTGAATTTGAGTGGGATTTGGGTCCAAATTTTGGGCAAATCATGTTAGTGTTTTTCTTGTGGGGATGCTAAGGAGGATTTAGAAAAGATTTGGGGTTAATTGGAGTTGAATTGGGTGAGTTTGGGTTAGGTTTGGGTCATGGGTCAAAATTGGTCTTTAAGGTCAAAAGTGAAATTGGATTCAAATGTCAATAAAATTGGGCTATAATTTGGTCCAGATTGACATTTGGGATGTTGAATTGAAGTTTAGAATTGAATTGGACCAAAATTGGGGTCAATTGGGTAGGTTTGGTTTGACATTGGGTTCACTTGGGTTTAAAATGGGTTAAATTGGGGGTTTTGACAAAATTAGGGTAAATTGACAAAATTGGCCCATGATATAGTTGAACAAAATGAAATTGGTAATATTTGGGATTTTCTGGAATTTTCTGGGAATTTTCTGAATTTTTGGGATTTTGGGTTAAGAGGGGTATTTTGGGTATTTGGAGGGTATTGGGAGGTATTTTTGGAATTTTTTGCTGTAAATGATCACTTTGAGTGGTATGGAAATGTTTAAGATCAATTTTGAGGAATTTTGGGTGATTTAGGAATTTTGGAGATTTTGAAGTTATTCGGGGCTTTTGGTAGGTTAGGAGGGTCGGGTCCG